>OY998240.1:900536-2255536 GCA_963922005.1 Cornus suecica | reverse complement strand
TCTCTCATCTATATAAGTTTGTGTGACTGTGAGGTAGAGTTGGCGAAATGAGACATGCCATGGATAATACGTGAATTAAAAGAGTTTGGGTTCAACATAAATGGGTTCAAGTTGTATAAGGGTTGACACGAAATACTAGTGTCGTGTTTGAGTCAAACCTAAGTAACTCGAACAACCTGTTAGACCCGATTATATATTTTTATATTATTTTTAATTTTTTCCCCTTTTCTAATGGGTCACGAGATGAAATATATCAAAAAATTATAATTTGATCATTTTAAATTTAATTTAATTTTGCTGATAAACAGATTAAAATAGTTTGTTTCGTGTTGAGTAGTCTCAAATCAAATTTAATATTTCTGATAAATAGGTTAAATGAGTTTCATGGGTCGGGTCGGGTTACATGTTTAAATAATGAGTTGGGTTAGTCTTGAGCATATTTTACACACATATTGGTCTAGTTTTTTTCGACATGATCCATTTAATAAGCATTGTAGTCTCAATCCAATACGAACACGACCCACGAACACTAATTACCACCCCTACTGTGAGCAGGCACGAAGCCACACTATCCACATGGGGGGCAATTGCCCCCCCAATATACAAAAAAATGCCACTTTTTAAAGAAAAAATTATAATATGTGCAGAAAAATTACGTTTACCCCTTATAGAATTATATATATATTTTTATTTTGCCCCTCTTTTAATAATTTTCTGCCTCCATCCCTTACTGTGAGGTGATGATTATTCTTCAGTTGAATGTATAACGAAACATGTTAGAAGGACTTGACACCCTTATTTGTATAAGTAAATGGTTTTGGCATTGTTGCGAATCTACAAAGCACATACGTTTCGTCTAGGGTAGTCATACCCGTGTCGGATGCACGGAATTTTTTAAAAAAACTGGACACGTGACGGACACTCGGTGGTTACGTTGTGGATACTTAGGGGACACGTGATGGAACAGTTGATTCTATGAAAGATAAATGAGTTATGGAGCTAGTAATTTGGTGGGTCACTTATGAAACTTCAATTCCCCTAATCCAATATTTAGCTTTGAATGTACTTGGACATCGTTGTTCATCCATCTTGTGAGAGGAATTAGAACACATATTCATTTATCGATTCTTTAAAGAAAAACAAGATAACACTAAAAAAAATCAAAGATTTGATATTTTTGTTTATTCCAATCTTCATCTTTTATGAAGAAATTTTTTGCAATATAATGAGGGAGAGGCTAAGATATAGGATGTTGGGAAGATGCATTTAATTTCTTAGATGATAGTAGAATAAATAATTTTGAACATTTCAAACAAAATTTTTAATCTATTTATTTATTTTTATTTATAAGTTTATTTGGTTTTTATTACTTAAGGTATAAATGAAGTATTTATTTAATATAATATATATACATATAATAAAAATTATAGTTTTTTATAAACGCATCTAAACCGTGTCTTTTTTTTTTTTTTTTTTATAATTTATTGTATCGTTATGTCCGTGTCCTCGTATGCATGTCTTTACGGAATTGAATGAATTGAAAAGGAATATACCCGAGACTTTTTTCTTTGACAAATCTCCGTCTATTTTTTTTATTCTATGTTATAATTATTTATTTATTTATTATTGTTTAATTTAAAAAGGATCACACTCGACTATGGAGAAGTTCATTTATAATATTTCAACTTCAGGAAGGCAAGATCTAGACCCTAAAATTGAGAGCTTGTAAAATTAGTGAAGACCATTAAAAATCTTATAAATTAATTTGTGGAGAGTAATATAAGATTGAACCAAATTTATATATGAGATGCCCAATGATTTTTTTTTTTGAGTTTTAATGTGAAACAATTTTTTAAAATTAATTTGAAACGTCAGCCCACTAGACAATGACGTTTCGTGAGAAATCATTACAAAATCAGGATAATTATTGGCTACTTTAGTTCCGTTTCTTAATGCATGATTATAGTCAACCATTGTAATTACCATAACACCCTTAGACTCTTAAAAACCCATAAAAGACAACCCCCAAAATAAAAACACCTATTTACACGAATTGGGTACGTAATTACCATCATACCCTTAGGCTCTTGAAAACCCATAAAATAAAAGACCCAAAAATAAAAACACCTATTTACACGAATTGGGTGGGTGAGAGAGAATTCAAAATTCAAACCCAAGTTGGACCATAACTTATTAGTTCCCCAAAGATTGAAAATACAAACACATGATTGGGCTAAATGGAATTGTACAGTACAACTAAGGCATCCCATGTAGGCCCCTACCATAAATAGTTAGTCCGGTGGGCTACACGTACCCTTCTAAAGAGTTTTATTTAGTTCAAAGTAAAACCCTAAAGTGGGCTGTGCTCTGTCCGTCTATACAAATATATATATATAACCATATATGATATATACACATATATATCACATATGATAGTGGACCTCAAAGTCCAATCCAATTCGCTTTTATTTTTTATCGCACCCAATCTTATCTCTTCTACACAACCCCCAAAAAAAGTCCATTAGGTTTTTCGGGTTCAAGCCCAATTCTCTCTCTCTCTCTCTTTCTCTCTCCTCGTCCTCGTTCTCGCTCCAAAACCCTAGATCGCACGGCGTTGCAGAGATCCGAACGTCGCGATTCACATACAGATCGTTGTCGCCTCTTCGTCTCTCAAATAATCGTAAGAACCCTAACCCTAAACTCAACCCTAGTTTTTTTCTTTTTGGCTCATAGGTTCGTTTATTGTTTATTGTTTATTTTTTTGATTCTGAATCGTGTTCGATATAATTTTTTTTAGTTTTTTGTGTTTCTATATAGTTTTTGCTGGTGAAGAGTGATGTATTTACTCTTATGGTGTTCGATTTTGTATTGAACTTTGAATTTTGAATTTTGGTGTAGTTTGATCGGATTCGGAGGTGTTTGGGGGGGTTTTGGTTTTATTTAAATTTGTTTTTAGATTTTTTTGAAGCCCAAATCGATCAAAACCTAGATCTATTTGTGTTCTGTTGTTTTTTCAGCCCACTGAAGAGTCAAAATGTCTATTTTACCCCTGACCCATGTTTTCGTTGATATGGGCTATGATAGTGGGTCATATACACAATTGACCATATAAGGAGGTATCTTATGACTAGTTGTGATCACATGTGAGTAGGTGCAGGTGATTCACTCTGGTTGGATCGACACTTATGAATTTGAACAAGATGGGCCCATCTTTAGACTGGGCCCAATTCACTTGTCTTCTATTCTTGTTTTAAAATTTGTTGTCTTGAAGATTTGTAACCAGTGATCTTCATGGACCGGCTTATTAAGCTCACCTCTTAGCTGTTTGGGTCTGTGACAGTTATTTTGCAACTATTTGATTGTGTGAATTAATTTTTCATTTCGAGTATCATGGTTTTGGTCCTTTCTAGTTGGCAAATACTGCACAATCGGTATTTTGTTCACTAATTTTACAAGCTTAGATACGGTTACATATATATATATATATAAATATATATATTTACAATTGTTCATTTATATAGGAAGCAAATATAGTGCCAGGAGCCTTCCTTTTTGCAGAGTCTATGATGGGTTGAATATACTTTAGTCTTATCTCCATTCTCTACCCACATGCAGAGATGTTGTTTTCTTACTTGGAGCCCTTGACATTGTGGACTTTCCTCTCTATAATTGCTTGTCTATAGACATCTATATGGTAGGATAAGTATCTTAAAAATTAGAAATGCTACTTCTCTCCTCTTTTATAATTCTAATCATGTTAAAAATGTCATTACATGCTTTTCTTGTAATGATCACACGAATAATCTTCTAAAGGAAAAAAAAAAGAGGAAGATTGAGGTGTTTATAATGGTACATATTGTTTTCAAGATTGTTAAATTTGGCTACTCTTAATCATGTTCATGTAATATTTGACTAGGATGTGTCAGGCAAGTTTCCAAAATAATTATAAGAGATTATTTAAGACACACCATGAACTATTGGACATGCAACCAAACCCCTGGTGAACAGTGCCATAACTATAACGGTCCTAAGGTAGCGAAATTCCATGTCGGGTGTAAAATAGTGTCAGTCAAATGTCAATATTAGGCACGTTCGACACTAACGCAAGACCTTCTTGGAAGTATCTGTGCTTCTTTGGTAAAACATAAGTTTATTTTTGTGGTTACTGCTACTGTTTTCTCATGCCGAGAGTTTAGAAAATGTGGTGAAAAAGCTATTGTATTTGACTCTTGAGGCTCCTTTTATGCAGAGGAGCCCAGGAGGGCCATGGGTGGAGTTCTAATTTGTGATGATTCGCTTATAGTAAATTGTAGTTGTGTATATGTTCAGTCTGTAGGTCTATAGATTAGTGAGTTTCGCATATGTTTAGTTCCTTGGTTTCTGAATTTGTATTTGCCAATAATTTCACTTAATGTCACGTGCATATCAGTAAGTCCGTAATCTTTGTAATATCATCACTTTCTTTATCCTAAATAGGTTCGAATTTTCACAACAAATTTTTGAATGATATGCAAACTTTACTTTTATATTGGTGTCTAGAATGAGATGCCTGTTCAATCTGTTACAAGATCTGTTTATTGAAAGTTTGGATATTTATTTTGTTTGCACTTTTCAGCCTTTTCCAGGACCTGGGCATTGTAGTTAACATTGGCATTTTATTCACAAACCATTCTTGCCACTATATGTTGCATCTCCTAATACCTTGTATCTTCTGTTAGGATCTATCTTTTTGTTAGTGAAATGTATATGCTGCATATGAATAACTTGCAATAAGATTATATCACGGGTGGGGTGAATGATTTGAGGTAATTACGCTTGATTTTGTTGCATGGTTATCTTATGCCTAGAATAGCACTTGTCACATTCTCATGTTATGTCCTTCATTTAACAGTTCTTTGAAACTTTTCTTGGTCATTTCCTGTTGAGAACCGCAAATTTTTTATATTCCGATTTAGTATAATGTTTTTGTATGCTATGTGCTCGGGTATCGTGAGATTCATGGCACTACCTAGTTCCTGTTCAGATGGTTTAGGGTGATCCTTTTGTTCCTCCTCTCTCTCAGCATTATTGTCTATTGTATTTGTAGTAGGATATGACACTATTCTTACTTTTGATTTCTTATCCTCTGTTGAAGTTTTGTCCTGCGGATTTCCTACAATTCTAATGCTCATACCTTTGTGGCTTAATTTTGAATATTGGCACTTCAACATTAAATCCTGGCACTTTGAATCTGCTTGGCACCTCTTTCCATTATCATTTAAACAGATTGGGTTGTGTTATTCAATCTTGTTTTATCTTGCTGCAGGAAATAAGCTCTAAAGGCAGGATGGAAATTGAACTACACACTGAGAACAATGAGCTGGTCCTTGCAGACGCACAACCCGACATACCCATGGTGAACAATGAACTGGCCACTCCAGAGGCGCAGCCCAGCAAGCGTAGGAAGAAGAAGTCAATAGTTTGGGAACACTTCACTATTGAATCTGTGGGTGCTGGCTGTAGAAGAGCATGCTGTAAGAAATGTAAGCAATCATTTGCTTACAGTACTGGTTCAAAAGTAGCAGGTACGAGTCACCTCAAACGCCACATTGCCAAAGGCACCTGCTTTCTCCTGCGTAACCAGGAGAAGAACCAATTTAGCCCATACAGTGCACCTTCTAAGATGGGTACTGATACTCCGAAACGACGCTATAGGATGTCTGGGTCCCCTTACTTAACATTCGATTCAGATCGTTGCCGCCACGAGATTTCTAGGATGATCATCATGCATGACTACCCTCTTCACATGGTTGAGCATCCTGGCTTTGTTGCCTTTGTGCAGAATCTTCAGCCCCGATTTGATATGGTGAGTTTCAACACAGTCCAAGGTGATTGTGTGGCAACATACCTTCAGGAAAAACAACGCCTTCAGAAAGTGATCGAGACAATGCCAGGGCGGATCTCCCTTACACTGGAGTTGTGGACTTCAAGTCAAACTGTTGGCTATGTGTTTCTGATCGGTCACTTCATTGATAGTGATTGGAAATTGCATAGGACAATTCTGAATGTGGTCATGGAACCATATCCTGATTCCGATAGTGCTTTTAGCCACGCGGTTGCTGTTTGCCTTTCTGATTGGAACACGGAGGGCAAGCTATTTTCCCTCACTATGAATCAAATACCAAGTGAAACTGGGATTGATAATCTTAGAGCTCTGCTCTCTGTCAAAAACCCACTTATGCTCAATGGTCAGTTGGTGGTTGGGAATTGTCTTGCTCGTACTTTAAGCAGCATTGCGCAGGATGCATTGAGCGCGACACATGGAACTGTCAAGAAAATCAGGGATAGTGTTAAGTACGTGAAAACTTCTGAAATCCATGAAGAAAAATTTCTCGAGCTCAAGCAGCAACTTCAAGTGCCTAGCACAAAGAGCCTAGCTTTGGATGACAAAAGCCAATGGAACACAACATATGAAATGCTGCTGGCTGCTTCTGAGCTGAAGGAAGTTTTTTCTTGCTTGGATACTTCTGATCCCGATTACAAAGGAGCTCTATCCATGGAAGATTGGAAGCAAGCTGAGATCTTATCCACATTCTTGAAGCTCCTCCTCGACACTGCTAACCTCCTAACCAGTACAACTATTCCAACTACTAACACTTTCTTCCATGAAGCCTGGAAGATTCAACTGGAACTGGCTCGTGCCGTCACAAGTGAAGATCCCTTTATCAGCAACTTTACTAAACCCATGCAAGAAAAATTTGACAAATACTGGAAGGACTGTTGCCTAATTTTAGCTATTGCTGTAGTTATGGATCCCAGGTTCAAGATGAAGCTTGTAGAATTTAGTTTCTCGAAAATATATGGTGATGATGCTGCCACATACATCAAGATGGTTGATGAGGGAATACATGAGCTCTTCCTGGAATATGTGGCTCTTCCTCTGCCTCTAACCCCAACTTTTTTGGAAGAAGCAAATGGTGGAACTGTCAAGCCAGGGGATCCCCAAGGTCTTGCTCCTGATGGTCTTGGGCTCACCGACTTTGACGTCTACATCATGGAGACCAATAGCCAGCAATCCAGATCAGAGTTGGATCAGTATTTGGAGGAATCCTTGTTGCCTCGGGTCCATGAGTTTGATGTCATAGGCTGGTGGAAACTAAACAAGCTCAAGTACCCAACTCTCTCAAAGATGGCTCGTGATATCTTGTCGGTTCCAGTATCTACCGTAGCTTCCAACTCGGTATTTGATACCATGAACAAAGAGATGGACAGCTACCGGTGTTCTCTACGACCAGAGACTCTGGAGGCCCTTATCTGTGCCAAAGATTGGCTTCATTGCGAGCCGGTAGAAATGACGAATGCTTTTGTGAAAATGGAATTTCCTATTTAGATTAAGTGGCGTGCATTTTCGTGTCATTTGTCTATTATTACTGTAGGTGTCTGTGATGGTAGGTTTTCATTCACTCCTCAAACTGTAACTCTATTCTCCTTATTTTGTTGCATTTTACCATTAGATATTCTGTAGTCAGGCATTGTACCATTCTTACGGGATTAATTGAATGCATGTTCGATAGAATTAATTCCAGTTCGCTCTTCCTTTGGAGGTTGTAAAAGCTTCCTTATGTGCCAAAGGAGTTCTACAGTACAGCAGGGGCTTGTGGATTGATTATGAGTTGATGCTTGCTCTGTTTCTGAGGAATATTGACTGTAATTGTATTTGATAAGTGGATTTTCCTGTTTAAATTAGAAGTAAGGTAATGTTTCTCTGGGAACTGGAGTAACATTTAGGGCGCTCGATTTCCATTGTAGACTTGGTGTTGGGGTGATAGATTTTGCTCTGTACTCGCGCAGTGGTCACTTGGTGTTGGGGTGATAGATTTTGCTCTGTACTCGCGCAGTGGTCACTTGCAGGGGGTGATATTCTCTACGGAACTACCTCTCTCTCTATATATATAGACGTGAACGTGTGTGTATATATGTTGTATAAAAGACTGTGCACCCGACTTCTGTATTTTTGGGGACTGATCTTTGCAGAAGGTAGCCTCTCCGCAGTTGGTTGTTGGCATCTCTCATTGCTTTTATTCCCTGCTGCAGACTTCAGCATCCTCTCTCAAGTCTTGATAAGAGGGGTTGGCTCAGGCGTTATGGGTAATTATGCTAGATAAGCTCCGGCAAAGTCTTGAACTTTAATAGCCAAGCGGTATCAGACCCTAACTCTCAAATGGGAGGATCAGGATTCAAGTCTCGATGGAGGCTTGACTTTTAAAAAAAAAAAATCTTGTACTCTAGTTTTTTGGATACGAGTATTGCGAAGACCTGGTAATCTTTTCCTGCTAATTGATAGAGCTGTGTTCTCTATTGGTGTAAATTTAGTATTTGGCCCATTAGAGCGCGGCAGTTGTTTATTGTGAAGAGTGAATTCTTTGGTCAAATGAAAAAAAATTCTGTTTCATTTGATGATCATCAAGTTGGGATGTGGATTGTTTGATGACTGTTGTATCTGCCATTTTTATCTTCCTGTTTTCCTATTTTCTTCCTTTTTTTTCGGGCATTGTTTTATGGACAATGCTTGGGTTCTCACCAGTGAGGACCAACTTGGTCCTGACCCTTTATTTAGACCAATAGAATTAAGACATCTGACATATGTTAATTAAAAAACATAAATAAGTATTACCCATTATTTATGGAATTCAACTCGGATTTGAATTATTTTTTTTCTCTTATTCACTTAAAAGAAAAAAATCTCATGGACAGTTTAACGTCTACATATGTGTGTACATTTATTTGTATATATAGATTGATATATGTCTGTACACTTATATTTATATATAGATTGATACATATATATATATATATGCTATGTATATTGCAATTGAATCCAAAGGATGATAAAATCTTTTGTATTTCTGTAGTATCATCAATTTGGTGCGGTGAGTGGCACTTTACACACGAGATTTCTGACTTTCTTCTCCAAATTTCTATACTTCAATCACTTTATTTTTATTTTTTCTTATTTGTGTTCATAATATTTTGTATCCAATTCATTTATATATCTTTGGATTTTACGACATATGGAGAAGTACCCATATCGAATAATATTCGTGGATTGTGACTTTTTTCTTATTTATGTTTAAGGAAAATGTACATCCATATATGTATGACATTAAATTGCCCATCAGATTTTTATTTTTTAAAGTGAATAAGAGAAAAAAAGAAGAATTCAAATCCGGGTTGAATCCCATAAATAATGGGTAATATCCATTTTTATTTTTTAATTAATATATGTCACGTGTCTGAATTCTATTGGTCTAAATAAGGGATGAGGACCAAGTTGGTCCTCACTGGTGAGGACCCAAGCATTGTCGAACAAGGACGGGTTTTTTTCAACAAAAAAAAAATTTCATTATTAGTTTTTGTATAGTTTATTAAGGGGTTGTCTGAAAATTCTTGGAGATTTTGCTTTTGGTTTTATTGTAAAGAACTAGAACAGCTCAAAACTAGTTGGACCAGCTGCTTTTTCAGTTGCACATTTATTTGGCAATCTAATAGGGAGAGCCATAACAATATACCAAACCAATAGATTACCATAAAACTAAAATTATTTAATCTACATGTGTTGAATAATCAATTGTAATATTTACAAAGAAAGCATAAATTAACATAAAGCTAAAATTATTTACATGATCCTTCTGCATCACGTAGTCCAGACAAGAATTAAGAAGAGGAATTCGTTCCACGTTTCTCATCAATTTCAGTTTCTAACATTTCCTCCTCAAACTATTCAATGTGACTAAATCTAAATCCCAATCCATTATAATTCAACCTCAACAATGTGAACTTTCTGGTCTTCCTTAGGCATGCCATCCAAGTGCAAGGTCACCAAGCCAGACTCTGAATCATATACAAAATCAACCATTATCGAGCCTACCGTGCATTTTCTAGGGTTAGACGATGAGTACACACCAAACCTGCCACACCCTTTAACCTCAATGCAAACTATTGCTACAACTTCACTACTCAAGTTGTCAACCCTCTCTGCAGCCACACCATTTCCTTCCCCTTTGTATCCGTCTTCCAGTTCCGACAATTTGGCGCCACTCTTGACTTCATACTTGAGGCCTTCAATAGCTCCACCGGCATTGAACATGTCGATGAGGCCTATAGGAGCAAAGCTGAAACCGGGGGCTAAGACCTTGATAGGTGTAACTGTGAATACGTCGTGCTCTAGGACCTTGAGGGTTATGTGCTTGGCAGCATTGTTAGGAAGAGTCGCAAGGTCACCATTTCGGTGGCAGTAGGCGACACAATCGCCATTCCAGTTAGGATCGATAGCTGCATCGGATATTAGGTGGACATCAAGGCCTCTGATGAAGCCTGTTATGGCCTCGGATCGTGTTTCGTGGAATGTGTTGTGCCTTTCAATGCTGTTCCAGGCTGCACCTTGGCAGTTGTAGACACCAAGCACTCCTGTGTGCTTGTTCATGTTCCATATCTTCAGCAAGCTGAAACCAAACCAATTTTGGTTAGGAAAATGCTTGTTTGATAAATATCAAAACTACAATATTAGTGATTTGTTGAGCATAGATTCACAGTATGAGGGATTGAGATTTTGACTCTACGGTATGGATACAGAAGCAACAGTGTTGTTATGTGCGGAAAAATGTGTATATATTTGAATCCTGATAAATGCTTCCACATTGGATAATCTTGGTTACATTTCAAGGTGACAATTTCATGTTTTACTCGTGTTACCATGTGTAAAGGACAATAATCAATATGATCCAAGTTCTACTCAAACTCAAACTCGTAAACCACGAAAAGTTGTTTAGGCAGAATTGAAACACCGAAGATTTAACAGCTTTTCAATGGATAAATATGAGTATAAACATAATTGGGTACCCAACTCGTACATCATATGAACATTATCTTATGAATCTTGCAATTCTGCCCAACTATTCAGCGTAGTAACGTTACTCTTGTTATAATATTACATCTATTCAAACATATTCCCATTCCACTTAATAAACAACATCCAGACATGCTTACAATTCCTAGTACACGCATGAAATGAATCAATTTTTTATGTGAATTGTGTAGTAGAAAAAAATTGAATCATTTAAAAGGTATGAAAAAATAAAAATAGCTCACCTAACACCATCACGGGCCGGGTCAGAGAAAAGGCAATCCTTGGTGGGCCTGCCGGGCAATTTGGGCCGAAGAATAGAGCCATCTGGTAAAACAAGCTTCTTTAGGAGATCAAAGTTGTGGTTCCCAGGGGCATCACTGTTGAAAAGGACTCAACAATATCAGCCAAAGTGTACGTACATAAAAAATTTGATCAGAAAAATGATGGGTGGTCAGGATTTTGTCACCTGACATAAATGGGCCCACCACTGATGGCTCTGGCCGATGCATGGTACTCCGCCGCAGGATGAAGAGAGTGGAACATGTCCCAATCAGGCACCATGAATTCACCCAGGAACACACTGTTGTATGCAACTGCTGCTATGTGGATGGTGTGTGATACTGGATCACGCGGGTAGAAATCATCCGATGCTCTCACCACAGCCGTCTGTTTCGAGCTGTGTCACAACAGTAAGTAAACCACCACAGGTGTAAGAATATTCTGAATTTCTGTGCAAGAAACTTCATACACATCACTCATTCATATATATATATATATATATATAATAGATATGAATGTCCATGGCGAGACTTCTAAGTCTCAAGGTCCATAAATTAATGATTCATATACATTCTCTTCCATCCCTAATTAGGATGGATTTTTTTGGGGGGAAATCATACATATAAGAAAATGGGAAATAGTTACTAAAGATAAAGACAACTTATATATTTTGGTAAATAAAAGTACATTTCTTCCAAATTGTAAATTTAATATGCTGATGATTATAGTCAATCCTAACCTGTTCTTTTTACCTCGTCATATTTACTCATATTCTATGTATTGAATATTAAGCGTACACAACACATTGAATTGGAGTATCACATCATATTTACTTCAAGTGTGGTCTTCCAATAGGATAACCAGTAGACATCAATATACTTGTAAAAAGGAACCAAGAAAAGCAACAAAAATAATACAATAAATAAAAAATGTGGGAAATTTAGAAATGTACCAGTAGAGTGCATCAGTATTGTGGCTCATGCAAGCAATGCATCCATTATCACTAAAATTCTTAGCAATAGAGGCATCAAGAGCTTGATGAAACTGTCTGGTCAACTCAACCCTACCACCCAACCCAGACCCAAGTGTCTCCAATATACACTGCACGTCCACCTTAACCCCATCTACACCCGCAGAGGCCAAGTACCCATGTAGCTCATTATAGAACTTGTACACCCTCTTGGGGTCCACCAACCCCACACCTTGCACCATCAACGGCTCATCTTTTACCCATATGGGCTCGTTCTCCACAACCCCTTTCGACACCGTTGGATAGCGAATCAACGGCCCATATTCCTCCACCTCCGGCCTCACCCCGCCCCAATACCCAATCACAGCATGCCACGCGTACACATATTTCAACCCGTGTTTCTCCTTCACGATCTTTACTATATTTTCGATTCCCACCGTCGGATCATCCTTCTTCTTAAACTTCTCATTCTCTTTTATCCCAGTCAACCGATTCAACGGCTGTGCTTGGGTTGAGTGATCCGAGTCGCCCGAGTAGGATTGCCACCCGTCGTCGATGATCACGAACTTAGGGTGGGCCCCACCCGAAGTCAAACTCTTGATCCCGGCCTCCACCCCTTCTTGGGTTACGTCCTGGTAAAACGCATCCCACGTGCACCACCCGAAATAGTCAACGAATCCCGGTACTTTCTTCTCGTCACGTAAACGAAACGTGTTTAGATGCAACTTAACAGCTTTGATGGCATCCGATACGGTACGGAACGGGTCCGTACCGGCACCAACAAAAACTGAATGAGTAAAATGAGACGATATCGTATCGGGATCGCCACTCTCCAAACAAAGCTCGAGCTCGTCCCGTGAATTACCTTGAAGACAAGCCCGAAACGGTCCGTCAATCAGAGGGAGGAAAATCATGTAAACTACCTCATTGTCTTCACAACCACCGTCCGATTCCACCATCAGAAACTGAGTCTCCAACGGTACGTCGCGGCCTTGATCCCCCATTCTCTGAGCCAACCACCATAGCTTGAACCGAAAGCTGGCGAAGAATCGGACGTTACGTAACGTCCCGAGCGATACCACGTGCCGGCTGTTCTCGGCGTCGAACGAAGCTCCCAGAAACACTCCCTCCACCGGAGCGGTGGTGGAACCGGACGTTGTCGTCACATTGTCCGGTACGCCGGTGAGTATCGTCCGATTCTTCAAGATCAGTTTACGTTCGGATATGCGGACCGCCGGCGTGATCGTCATTGCTTCTCTCTCTAACTTTCTCTCTCTAGAAATGGAGAGCGAGTTACGAAACTTGGTGGATACAAAAATGGTATTTATATGAAAGAATGGTTTGTTATTAATCCTACAAAACGAGTTCGTGAGTGGAACTAATTTATGAGGAAAATTTATAGGGAAGATTTGATGAGTCTTGTGAATTGAAAGAGCCACCATTGCTAAACAAAAAAAAATGAAATAAAAAAATTAGTCACTCAATCGATTTCTTCTATACCCATATCTTGTTGTCTCTGTAAATAAGATATAGGGATTTACAAATATCTGACGGTGATTAATGTCGGGACCTCAATTTGGTCGTTGATCTAGCCCGTTGGTGGAATTGCCACGTCGGATCCACGTTTTTTTTTTTTTTTTTTTTTTTTGTCGGATCCACGTTTGACCAATCCAGAAACACGTTAAATAAATACAGTGAATCTGTGTATGATTAAATATAAAGCCACGTCTTGACGAGGTAAGAGATATAATGGGCAATGTTTATGTTCGAATTTTCGCTTATGTTATTTTCGCATATAATGCCAATAATTAAAGTGCTTATCTGTTTCCACGTCACCGACTAACGTTTTGCGCTGGAATGCACGTGGAACTTATACTTATATAAGGGTCTTTATATATGTATATTATTTTCGTGGAAGCTAAGGCCCTGTTTGGTTCGTGGTCCGGTCCCATGTGATCCGGTTTTATAATGATTTTTTTGGGATCGGACACTGTTTGGGAACACGGTTCCAAAAAAACAAGAAACACTTGGGATCAAAAAGGCTAATTTGAGATAACCAAAAATGATGGTCTCAAATGGTCTCAAGTGGTCTTATATACAATTGTCTTAACACATGGGACCATAAAATTTGAAATATATATATAAAATTAAAATATATATATAATTTGAAAATAATATATAAAACTAAAAAAATAATATAAAAATTTGAAATAATGTATAAAATTTGAAATATATATAAAATTCAAAATTAATATATAAAATGCAAAAAATATATTTAAAATTTGGGAAAATAAAAAAATTCCAAAATAATAGAAAAATAAAAAATAATGTATAAAATTCGAAAATAATATATAAATTTTGAAAAATAATATAATTTTTTTAAAATAATGTATTAAATTCGAAAAAAATATATAAAAATCAAAATTAATATATAAAATTTTAAATATATATATAATTTAAAAAATAATATATAAGTTTTGAAAAATAATATAAAAAATTTGAAATAATGTACAAATTTTGAAAAAAATATAAAATTCAAAAATAATATACAAAATTAGATATATATATATTTGAGAAAATATAAAAATTTTGAAAATAATATAAAAAATCCAAAATAATATATAAAATTCAAAAAATATATAAAAATTTGAAATAATTTATAAAATTTGAAATATATATTATTTTTGAATTTCTTATATTATTTTCAAATTTTTTATATTTTTTCAAATTTTATATATTTTTTCATACTTAATATATTTTTTGAATTTTATATATTATTTTATTATTTTTTGTATTATTTTCCAAACATAAGACCAAACAGCTTGAATAAGATCATAAGACCAGACAGCTTTACCAAACAGACTTTCAGAACACCACCCAGATAAGACCAGACCAGACCGGACCAGATAAGACCAGACCAGACCAGATAAAACCGGACCGGACCGCCTACCAAACGGGCCCTAAGCATTGCATTGCATTGGCAATACTTAGGTCATGTCCCAGGATTAAGTTGGTTCTTTTCTCTGATGTGTTCCAATATAAGTTGAACATGTGACTAAATTTTTTAAAAAAAAGAAGTTAAACATAAAATTTAAAAATACATAATCAATGTCAATTCCTTTTAAAAAATATTCTTGTCATATGTCCAACTTATATTGGACCACATCAAAGGGCAGGACGAACTTGATTTTCATGGGATAGAACCTAAGTATCCTTCCATTATTACTGATCACGGGTTGAATATATGTAATTAGTGATAAGAATATATTTTACTCACGAAACTGATTGGTGACTCACCTAACACAATGATTAATCATAAAATAAAAAATTCACTTTTTAATTTTGATATAATTATTTTTTATTATATTGACTGTTAGAATTTGATTGTGCTATTAAATAAAAAATATAATTTTTATATTAATTTTCCTTAATCATTGGCGTGAAAATTTTCCAATCCAAGGTTCATCAAAGCAATTAAACTTGTGAAAGAGTGTGCCACAAACAAAATTCTCTTGACATGTATCTATTTTATGGTGAAGTGTTTCACATATTTGTCCCATAAGTCAAAAGCATTTTAAGTCATAATTAACTTATTTTTAGCCGTAAGATTCATTCAAGTCATAATCATTCCTAAAGACACGTGAAAAAGATATCAACATCTTTGTATTTTGCGGGTGATATATATTAATGGGCATTATTATTACGAATTTTATCAAGACACATATATATGAGTCTCGAAATTGAATTTTTTTTCCAGCATCTATTGAGCTCAGTTCCCCCATATATTAATGGCCATTATTATTACGAATTTTATCAAGACAAGTATATATGAGTCTCAAAATTGAAATTTTTTTCCTGCATCTATTGAGCTCAATACCCGAGTCTCTTCTATCTGAAAGTGGAACTCTTAAATTTCATTTTTTGAAGCAAATAAGATTGGTTTGTAGTTGTACATAAGCGATGATTTATGGATGGTGATCCATCGATATTAATTAGTTATTTGGGTTTAGGCCCAACCCATAACAAATAAGGTATATAACAAACTATAACATATAAAATTTAAATGATAAATTAAGTTAATTAGTTCAATTCTTATGAAGTTAACTTAAATTATTTGATTAAGTTCATGGATTAGATAAATAAAGATATAATTATTATTAATAAAAATAATTAAGAGAATAATAATTATCAAGAAGTGATATATATCATTATTTTATTTTATTCTATTCATTCAACTTATCGCAAATGAAATCCGGACGGGTGAGTGGGATGAAAGAGTTCTTGGGTCCTTCACCATGAGGTCTTTGGTTCAAATCCTCCCAACTACATTTTCGTCTAGGCCACTGGATGTTTACCCGGTCTGGCCCGGATCACCCCGGTTACCGGAAAAGAAAAAAAAAACTTATCACGAATGAAATGAGGGGAATTAGGAGAGAAAATTATTGAATCTACAAGAAATCTAGCTTTTAGCGACAATCTAAACTGTTGCTAAAAGTTTCAAAAACCGTCTCTAATGCTCATCAAAGACCGTTGCTAAAAATTGCATGACAAAAGGTTTTTAGAGACAATTATTTTATACTGTTGCTAAAAGTGAGGTTATTGGCGACGGTTAGTAGTAGTATTAGCAACGTTTTAACCGTCGCCAATAGTGGTAGTATTAGCGACGGTATAACTATCCCTAATAGGTTTTAATGACAGTCATACCGTCCCTAATACCTTATTCTTTTTGCCAAAAAATGTTTGTATTGGTGACACTTTGAGAATGTATTTTCCACAGTCATACCGTCGCTAATAATATATATATATATATATTTATTTTTCATTTAAACCTTTTATCCCTTTAATTTTCTAAAAATATAAATTTTCAACCACGCATAAAAATGCAATAACTTGTGTATTTATATAAATTTTGTCCATCCTGACACTTGTACAAAAAATGAAGCCTAACAATAAAACTTCAATGTCAAAGTTGCTAAAAAGAGTACCATCACATGCAATATTATATCAAAAGCATTTGATGACATACAAGTCATCCTAAATGACTTCAAAAAAATAAGACTTCAAAAAATAAGGATGACAAAGATTCAAGACCACCTAAAGGGCCCCAAAAAAATAAGACTTGTCTTACTAATTAAGATGTGTTTATATTAGTCATTCAGGAGGACATGGCGGTGATTGTTATTGTTGAGAATGTTGGAATCATGTCGGCGGCATGAATGATGGCGGGCATCGATACATTGGTCTCACTTGTTGCTAGGAATTTAATGGAGGTTGCTGAAAGAGTTGAAGAAACCAAGCTGGAGGTTCGTACTGGTTAGCAAGCAACGTATCCTGCACTTTGGACATTTTTTCCATTTGCTCCTGCATTTGTGCTAGTTCTCCCGCCATGTTTATGTTATTTTCCTCGGCCTTTTCTGTTCTCTTTCGCCACATTTCTTCATAAGATAATTATGTACGTTGGCGACTTGGAACTTTGTAACCATGTCCCAGCCCACGGGAATATCCTTTCCTCACACCCATACGCTCAAGTAGTATCCCGACATCATCTCCATCTCCATTTGCATTAGTACCGTCAGAATTTTGAGAAACTTGTGTCTTCTTCTCCATCATTTCATCCTACCAAAAGAATTTCAAAAGCAAAATAATAATTCTTATATCTAGTTCAACACGCAATTTCAGAAGCAAAATGCAAACTCTTCAATAAGCTTTTCCTCTCCTATTCACATACTTGATCAAGGTCTGCATATTTATATACACACACGTTATATGCAAAATATATTCAAAAGATGTGATTATGTTGCAAGTGGGTCGATTGGAAAAAGCGTGTCAATTGGTTTTAGTATCTAAATAGTGAGATGCGAGGTAGAAAAAGCTAACAACATCTTCTCGTCGTCCAGACTCCCCATCAAAAGAAAGTGTCACAATCCATAAACTTTGTATTCAGGCAAAGTAAATGAGACTATCAACTGTTTTATGCAACAAGTAACAGGAATACAAAAAAAACTAGTGGTTTATAGCTATAAAACGTAAGTTTCAACTTTTATGGCAACCAATTCATACTACTTCACAGAAATAGAATGTGCATTAATGGAATACAACACAACTAAATGCATTGTCGCACTCATTATTTCAAACAAATTTCAACTGCAGAATCACATCACCTACCTTCTGAAAAGACACATCCCAGTTTTGCAAGAAAGCGAAGGAAACAACTAATATCTGAAGCAGGGATGAAAAATGAATAACATGAAAAATAACCACTACTTCAGTCACACTATTTTGCCGTTGGCAATATATATATTGCATGCATCAAAACCAGAACCAACAATGCTTCTAGTTTCCATATGAACTCGGTCTAGAATATATGTGTAGGTGAAATTCTTCTTAAATTTTGGATGTAATTTGTTTATGCAATTTTAGTCCAGCAGAAAGTAATTGAGTAGCGCTAAACACCTCTTCTCAAATAAATGATACTCAATCTAACAATCAGTGTCTTAACTTCAGCTTTAAGCAATTTCACAGTCTATGAAAATTAAATTTTCAATATAGAGACAAGAAAATAACTAATACATCAGAATCTCCGTTGATTCCCCCAACAATTTCTTTGTGTTCTGTTCTAACTGAACCAAATAACAATTGATGAGGACAAAGTTCTCCATCTTTACAACCGTGATTCACATAAATTTCTCCTTAGGAAAAATATTAGATTATAATTTTTTTTAATATGTAAAATAGACGAAATGGAGAAATAATACTTTTTAAGAGGGGGAAAAAGTTGAGATGACACACTATTTAATCTAAATAATAGATTTGAATTGTATGGTTTATTCAAATGTAAGTTATATACATGCAAAACATTGAAATGCTATTTCAGCTATTCAAGAATAATGACATCGATCAATTGATTCCTATAAAAAAATTTCAGTATAGATAAAATCACTAGTGATATCATTTTCGCATTAACTTTCAGTCCATCCAACATACAGTTTGACGATAAAATTTTCTTTCTGGTGTCAATATAAAAGGTAATCAAACTGATACACACATATATATATAGAGATGGTGAAATATGCTTCAACATTAAATGAATAAATTTTTTATTCTATTTTTAGCCCAAATTCAATTCATGAATTCTGAACAATCTCGAACTAGATTTGAGTTATTTCTCAGCCAAAATAAGATGAATAGGCACAGAATAAACAAGAACCTGTACAAACAAGCTGTAAATTGAAAACAACATAGCAGAACCAAAACATAGCCAACAAGAATCTTGTGTGTCTTTATATCATGACTGCAAATCACAAACAGAGAAAGAGTCAGAATCAAATTTTATACTTTATAAATTTTATGAGCAAACAGTTGAGACTTGACTGATATAAACTAGTTTGGGTTTTGATTAACACAGTACCTAAGAACATGCATGCATTCACATAAGCATGTGATATATATATATATATATATATATATAAGATTACTTGACTAGCAACTATAGAACTCTACAAGCTCACCCATTGATTCCCATCTAGACTTTGAAGCAGAAAGAAAATATCCAAAATTTTGATAGTAACTTTACAAAATGACCAATCTAAAAAATCCATTTAAAAACCTCAAACCGATGCTGTAGAATTCCAAATTAGATACCCAAACAGAATAAATAGAGCCACAAAAAAAAACTCCAAATCATTAAACAACTCAATTGAAAAAAAAAAAAGTACCCATATAGAACCTAAGATTAGAGAAGAAGATGTAGAAGTTAATTAAATGCCATAGTATATTTAACAGAGCCACTACAAAAGACAAAGGGTCTTTCTAAGACAGTCCACACATTTCTTGTACTTGAACCAAAATATCCAACCACAACAAACTCTAGAACAAAGACAATAATGTGGAATCCTTTCATGGAGTTAATCAACATTTTTGTCATCTCTTGAGACAACGGACAATATATATAAAAAAGGGAAGTATGTTACCTCACATTCTAAACTTGACTTTTCACTTTATATGACTGCAAGAATAAATCATGAGAACTTCAACTACAAGAAGTGATAAAGGTGTACTAAAGTTAGTGCAACCAGGCAAGTATGTGAGAAAGGTGTACTAAAGTTGGTCCTTTTTTAAGATCAGATTTAACTGTTATATGACAGATTATCAAAGGAATTAAATCATGACAACATCCTTAATTCCTTCCATACACTATAAAATTATGAGGAAATTTTCTGAGCTAAACCAAGAGGATTAGATCAGCAAACCCCATCTCAACTTATCACAATAAAAAGAATGAGGTTTTTTAATGCTTTTATATTTCCAAAAAAAAAAAAAAACACTTAAAGAGTCTTGATTTCAAAGGGTAGAGAACAACATAAGTGAGGATATGAATGGGATAATGGGAACTCAATAAGAAACCCCAAACACCTAAAAAATCAAAAAAGAAAAACCTAGAAATACAAGCATATGAATATGTATAACATAATCAACAAAGTTTTCAAATTCATTTTCATACAAGAAGTGTTCTAAACGTATCAGCTAAGAAACACAATCAATCCACACACACACATAAATGAATGAACAAAATTTCACTAATAAACCCAATAACACCAATTTCCAAATCAATCACCAATCTATGCCCTATTTTTCACAAGAAGGGTCACTTCATATCACAATTGAACTTCAGAAACACAAATAAAACTGAGATTCTTAGAATCAACTAGTAAATCAAGCAACAACAATAATAATAATAATAATAATGAAATCAATTAACTGAGTACATGAACAAAACAAGCAATATAAGAACATCAAACTTGAAGAATCGAAAAACCACCACTCATTTACCTTTGATTCGACAATATGCTAATTATGTCCCTCATAAAAGCTTGATTAAATATATCTAGATATATGGATAAATATGACATAAACAACATTGACCCAGTCAATCACAATAAATACTCCGACACCGGCATTTTACTTTGTAATCGGACTATAGTCGAATAAAACCCATATGAGAATACATAAAATCAACCAAACCCATCTCATAAATCCAGCATTTCAGTCCAAGAAAATCCCCAAAAAATAAAATAAAACTAGAGTCAGTATTTTAGTCACAAATCATCAATAAAGATCACAAAAAACACTAATTGCTAATCATGTGCCTCATTAAAGCTTTATTAAATACATGAATATATACATATATAATAGATGTACATATATGAACCATAAACAACATTGACCCAGTCATTGAATCACAACTAAAACTCTGACACTGATATTTTGTTTTGCAATCGGAATAAAGTCACACAAAAACCAGATGAGAATACATAAAATCAATCAAACCCATTTGATAAATCCAACATTTCAGTTAAAAAAAAAATTCACAAAAAATATTTAAAATAAAATAAAATTAGAGTCGTCATTTTAGTAAAAAATCATCAATAAAGATAAACAAAATTCAAAGCTACGGATATATGTAGAAATTGTGATAATACTTACAACAAGTGTGATTTCAGTACCTACAAATTCAAAGCTACGGATATATGTAGCGAGAGAGAGAGAGTACCTTTGATGGAAGCTTGGTAATAAACCTTAACGTTCTTCAACAAAGCCCTATAAATTACGCGTTGACAATAAACCAAAATAAACAAAAACAAAATCAGAATTAAAAATTTGGCTTGAAGAATCAAAACCTAAATAGATTATTTGATGGTCATCGAAGTGATTGTGAGTGAAGATGGAGTGAGAGAGATTTCTCTTAGGTTGTTCGATGGAGAGACAGAGCTTTAGAAGGAGTGAGGGAATTGAGATGTGGAGAGGCGAGAGATGGTATATACGAAGAATATGTAGAACTGTGACTTATAAGCCCACTTGGAAGAAGCTTCCATGGAATGTCAGCACCATTGCCACTCTCTACCAGCATGCACCATTCAACTTGCTACATGCGTGAACCATTTGTTCACCACCTCTGCCACCTTGCAAGATGTGTTCATTTTGAGTTTGGTTTTCTCCTCATTCTCAGCCTATATATAGAGGCATACACATGCTGTAAACATAAGCTCAAAGTCTGTAAGAGCATTATGAGGTAGAGAGAAGAAATCCGAAAAAATATTTGAGCTACCCCTCCATAGACGTACTCGTTTTTTGGGGAACCACGTATAAATCATTGGGTCTATATGTTTGTGTGTGTTTGATTCTATTTTAGGTCCAACAATTGGTATCAGAGCCATTTTTGTTCAAAATAGAGTCGCACTTTTCGAGCCTATTTCGAACCTGTTAACCCATCAAACACACCTCGTGTAATATACCGTTGGAAAGCATGTTCAGAGACGAACGCAACGGTATAAAATTCAGCTCCATCGGAGTCCGGATGCGCCCTCATGCGCCTCAAGAAGAAACGCGCGTGAGTTTCCTCGTCGTCACGCCCCCACGCGCCTTCTCCGGCGAGTTTTGAGTTTTCCGGCGCCGACGACTTTTCCGGCAATGACGTCATCAACCACGTGTACCCCAACCAGAGGCTGCCACATGTGCCCAATCAGGGGATGCCACGTGTCATGTTGTCAGCTGCCACGTCATCAATTTTCTGATATTTACAGTTTTGCCCTTCTACACTATTTTGGTCATTCCGAACTCGTTTTAAGTCCGTTTTGAGTGAACGAAAGGTCGATCTTAGCTAAATCGATCATTCCGGATTCAACGGTGGGCTCTATTTTTCAAAATTAGTACTCTAATTTTGGGAAAACCCGGTTTGAAGTTTTATTACTCCTAGTTGGTGAGTTAATTTCATCAATCTTTTAATATCTGTTATTTCAAGTCATGACTGAAGTACAGGATACCGAGCAATCAGAGACCATAGATACTGGAGGGAATACTGTTGGGAGGAGTGGTTCTATGAGAAGAACCATGCTGTCAAATGCAAAGTTTGAGGTAGAGAAATTCGACGGCACCAATAACTTTGGCATGTGGCAATGCGAAGTCCAGGATCTTCTATTTCGAGATGGTTCCCAAATTTCCTTGGATACTAAGCCTAAGGATATCTTGGATGAAGATTGGACATTCGTTAATCGTCAAGCTTGCGGCACAATCCGATTGTGTTTAGCAAAAGATCAGAAGTATTTTGTGATAAAAGAAAATATGGCGGCAGATCTATGGAAGAAACTGGAGGACAAATTCATGACGAAAAGTCCAGAAAATCGCCTTTATCTGAAGTCAAAACTCTTCAGATTCCAGTACAAGAAAGGTACACCTATGATCGAACATTCAAACAATTTCAACAAACTAATTGCAGATTTACAGAATTTAGATGTTGAAATTCTTGATGAAGATAAAGCTTTGATTTTATTAAATTCCTTGCCTGAAAGCTATGATCATTTATCCACAACTTTAATGTATGGAAAAGATGAGGTTAAATACATAGATGTTGTTAATGTTTTGGTAAACAATGAGTACCGGAAGAAGGATCAACATGATCACTGGGACAATACATCAGAGGCGTTGACTATAGACAGAGGCAGGTCGAATAACAAATCAAAAGGAAATGGGAGATGGCGGTCCAAATCCATATCACAACCAAACATATCTGAAACATCCAGAAAACGACAAGAGAAGGATGAGTGTTTCCAGTGTCACCAGAAAGGGCACTGGAAGAGAGACTGTCCAAACAAGGACAAGTCACATGCCAATATTGCCAGAAAGAAGGAAGACGAAGATGAATCAGCCTTTACTGTTTCATCGTCAAACAATGATCAATCTGATAGATGGATTTTTGATTCAAGTTGTTCTTATCATATGTGTTCGAACAAGAACTGGTTCTCTAGCTTTGAGGAACTGGATGGAGGAGTTGTGCTAATGGGCAACAACAATACCTGTCAGACCAAAGGGATCGGAACAATACGTCTGAAGATGCACGACGGTACAATCAGAAAACTCTCTGATGTCAGGTATATTCCAGACCTGAAGAAAAACCTCATTTCATTAGGGGTTTTAGATTCCAGTGGTTACAAGGTGACCATGGAAAGTGGAGTTCTGAAAGTAGTTTGAGGTGCATTTGTGGCAATGAGAGGTACTTTGAAGAAAAATCTGTATTACCTAGATGGGTATACAGTAACCGGAAGAGCAGCTGTGACAAGCAGTTCTGAAAACAAGTCAGCCGATCTTACCCGACTCTGGCACATGCGTTTAGGGCATGCGGGTGAAAAGGTGTTGCAAGGCTTAGTAAGGCAAGGCAGACTAAAAGGTGCCAAAACTGGCAAACTTGATTTATGTGAGCATTGTGTGCTAAGCAAACAAACGAGGGTCAAGTTTGGCACGACGATTCATCGAACGAAGGCAACACTAGATTATGTTCATACAGACGTCTGGGGGCTATCCAGAATCGCTTCATTGGGAGGTAAACGTTGGTTTGTAACGTTTATTGATGATTTTTCTAGATATGTTTGGGTTTATACTATGAAGCATAATGATGAAGTGCTAGATATCTTTCTTAAATGAAAGAAAATGATAGAGACCCAGACAGGCAAGAAGCTCAAGAGGCTCAGATCAGACAACGGTGGCGAGTACAAATAAGATCCCTTCTTGGAAAATCTGTCAAAATGAAGGGATAATTAGACATTTCACAGTGCCTAGAACGCCACAGCAAAATGGAGTAGCAGAAAGAATGAATCGCACTTTGGTGGAAAAAGTACGATGTATGTTATCTCAATCTGAACTCAGCAAAACATTTTGGGTAGAGGCGTTGGCATACTCCACTCATATTGTCAACCGACTTCCTGCAACTGCGCTAGATGGGAAAACTCCCAAGGAGGTATGGTACGGATATCCAGTTTCTGATTATGATTCTTTTCATATATTTGGGTGTCCAACATACTTTCATGTAGTGGAATCTAAACTGGATCCTAGAGCCAAGAAAACTCTCTTCATGGGACATAGTGAAAGAGTTAAAGGATTCTGGTTATGGTGCACTGAAACAAAGAAGATCATCTGTAGCAGAGATGTTACTTTTGATGAGTCTGTCATGTTGAGACAGACAACTCCAGCTAAAGAAGAAGTGAATCCAAATCTTCAGCAGCAGGTGGAGTTTGAGAGTCATGAAGATACTGAGCCACCAGTTGATAGTTCTGAAGATGATTATGATAGTCAGGACGAGGACTCAGTTGAGGTGGAGACTCCATCTCCAATACAGATGATTCATCAGCAGCCAGACTCTATTGCAGCCAGCAGACCCAGAAGGGTCATTTAGAAGCCAGCCCGATTTATTGACATGGTGTCATTTGCACTTCCAACGACATAAGATGATGTCCCTAACACTTACAGATAAGCAATACACAGTACTAATAGTAAGAAATGGAAGACAACTATGGATGAAGAGATGAAGTCTCTACATCAAAATCAGACTTGGAAGCTAGTTCAACTTCCAAAGGGCAAGAAAGTTATTGGTTGTAAATGGGTTTATGCTCAGAAAGAAGGTGATCCCGGCATAAACCAGATCAGATACAAAGCCAGACTCGTAGCTAAAGGCTATGCTCAAAGGGAAGGAATCGACTACAACGAGGTATTTTCGCCTGTTGTTAAACATTCCTCTATTCGGATACTTTTGGCTTTAGTAGCACAGTTTGATCTCGAGTTAGCTCAATTTGATGTCAAAACTGCATTTCTCCATGGCACTTTGAACGAAGAAATTTACATGACTCAGCCAGATGGGTTCAAAGTTCCAGGATGTGAGAACTGGGCATGTAAATTGAGCAAGTCACTATATGGCTTGAAACAGTCCCCTAGACAATGGTACAAAAGATTTGACTACTTTATGAAGCAACAAAAATATACCAGAAGCCATTTTGATCATTGTGTATACCTTCGAAAACTCCCAGATGGTACATTTATATATTTGCTCTTATATGTAGATGATATGTTGATAGCATATAAGAGCAAGGTGGAGATCAATAGACTGAAGACTCAACTGAGCTCAGAGTTCGAGATGAATGATCTTGGCGAATCTAAGAAGATACTCGGGATGGAGATCAAGCGGGACAGACAGAAAGGCACATCGTGTTTAACTCAGACGAAGTATTTGAAAAAAGTGCTTCAGACATTTGCCATTGATGGCAACACCAAATCCGTAAGCACACTGCTGGCCTCACACTTCAAACTGAGTGCACAGATGTCACCAACCACAGATGACCAGAAAAGGCAAATGGAGCATGTTCCATATGCAAATGCAGTTGGTGCTCTTATGTATGCAATGGTATGTACCAGACTCGACATTTCACATGCTGTAAGTATGGTGAGTCGATACATGCACAATCCTGGTAAAGGTCATTGGCAAACAGTGAAGTGGATTCTATGGTACATTCATGGTACTGTGGATATCGGGTTAAAGTTTGAGAAAGAGAAGACAGTGGGTAAATATCTAGTTGGATATGTTGATTCCGACTATACTGGAGATTTTGATAAAAGAAGATCTACTACCGGTTATGTATTCACTATGGCAAGCGGACTAGTATGCTGGAGGTCAACATTACAGTCAACGGTGGCTTTGTCTACTACAGAGGCAGAGTATATGGCTGTAACTGAAGCTTTCAAGGAAGCTATTTGGCTTCAAGGATTAACTACTTGGGTATTTTTCAAGAAACCGTGAAGGTTTTTTGTGATAGTCAGAGTGCCATTTGTTTGGCAAAGAACCAGGTCCATCACAGTCGTACCAAACATATTGATGTTCGGTTCCACTTTGTTCGAGACATAGTAGATGATGGGAACATTCTACTACAGAAGATCGGGACTGCAGATAATCCTGCAGACATGTTTACCAAAGTGGTTACAGGGATCAAGTTTCAACACTGTTTGGACTTGATCAATATCTCTCAGACTCAGAGCGCATAACGGCGCATTGAGGGGTAGCGTCAATCAGAAGACTCAGTCAGTGGACTCAATCAGTGGTCTTTTTCGTCACGGTGGAGATTTGTAGAACTGTGACTTATAAGCCCACTTGGAAGAAGCTTCCATGGAATGCCAGCACCATTGCCACACTCTCTGCCAGCATGCACCATTCAACTTGCTACATGCGTGAACCATTTGTTCACCACCTCTGCCACCTTGCAAGATGTGTTTATTTTGAGTTTGGTTTTCTCCTCATTCTCAACCTATATATAGAGGCATACACATGTTGTAAACATAAGCTCAAAGTCTGTAAGAGCATTGTGAGGTGGAGAGAAGAAATCCGAAAATATATTTGAGCTACCCCTCCGTGGACGTACCCATTTTTTGGGGAACCACGTATAAATCATTGTGTCTATATGTTTGTGTGTGTTTGATTCCATTTTAGGTCCAACATAATATACACATAGAAAACAGACGGATTAAAATTGAGATGTGGATAGGCGAGAGATCGATGTCAATTCAAGTGAGAGTCAAATTCGATTGAGAGCGGTTTACAGAGTTTAGGGTTTGCAGACTTGATCGAGAGTCATGAGGGAAAATTGTGTTTTGTTTGATTAAAAGTACAGTGTAGAAGTGTGACGTGTAGCTCTCCCCATGGTATAATTTATTTATTTTACTTTTTCGTTTTGGCAAAGCTTGTTGGAGCTAAATATTCCCTCATTTTTTGTTGAGCCTTTAGGGACGATTTCTATTTTATGTTGCTAAAAACATGACTTCTAGCGATGGTTTTCTGCCTTTAGGGAGGGTTCAAAATTCCATGACTACAAGTAGAAGCATTAGCGACGGTTTTGTTCCTTTAGACACGGTTTGAAAATTTCGTGATTAAAAATAGGACTTTCAGCAATGGTTCTTCAGAGTGTCACTAAAGAACTGTCGTTAAAAGCCAGATTTCTTGTAATATTCTCGCTCCACACATTCAAATAACAAAAATTAAAGAATAAAAAACATATAATATAAAAAGAAGAAGAATCATAAAGATCATGTCATTATTTTCCCGTAATTCAACAAGTTTAAAGAATCACCCAAAATGCAAGTGTTGAAAAATAATAACAACAAATATATTCACATTAATGTCGTTCTTTCTCAATAATTCAATAAAATTTGAATAATTAAACAAAACTATTCAATATCAAACTTTTCAACACTTTATCATAAATTTATGTCAATTATTTTAAAAAATAAATACTTGAAAAAAAATATAAACAACTCGATTTTAGATCAATTCCCAACGACCCCTTTGATAAAAACCAACAAATAAAATTTAATTAGATGATATAATTATTTATTTTACCTATCCTTTGTAGAATTAATAAAATTCAAATTTATGTGAGGTACTTTCAAAAATAAATACTTGAAAAAAACTCTAGACAACTCGATTTCAGATCAAATCCCAACGACCCTTTGATCAAAACCAACAAATTAAGTTTAATTAGATGATATAATTATTTATTTTACCTATCCTTTGTAGAATTAATAAAATTCATTATTGCTCCATATTAGTTTTTTATTTACCTATATGAAATTTATGTCTACATTAACGTTGCTATAAAAGTCATCTTAAGGAAAAGATCATGAACTTAATTTGTATGTTTAAATAGCGTAATGAAATATATTTATAATGCTAACATGTGAAATTATCTTTTAAAAAAATTGTTGGAGATGATTGCTAAACCTCCAATTGTTCTTAAGATGAGTCGCACACACAATAAGTGCACCAAAATTCTTGCCTTTCAATAAAAAGGAATTTAGGGAGGACCATGACTCAACCAATATGAGTCAAATATAATTTATTGAGACTTGAAAATCGCCCAATTTGTAGGAATTTTTCTATCCTAATCCAATCAATTTTTGTTAATGAATTAATCAGTAAACTATCAAACTTGATCAAATTTGTTAGATGTTTTGAATTTTTTTCAAATCAGTTAATATTATTAATTTTGAACTATTACCCAATATTACACAATAATTGAAGGAGTTTAATAAAAAAATTAATCATAAATATAAAATAAAAATATATTATATATTTGGATTATATGTTTCAAAATAATCGCAATTATAGGAAAATAGGACTAATAACATAAAGGCCCCGTTTGGATACAGAAAAACAAATTTTGTTTTTTTACTGTTCACCGAGTTAAAAAAAAAAAACACGTTTGGCAAACGCGTTTACTGTTCACTTTTTTTTCCCCAAGAAAACTGTTTTATGTGAATAGTGTGTAAAAGTGGTAAAAACACCAAATACAACTTTTAATTGTTTTTTGAGTTTTTTCACAGTTTAGGGTACCACCTCCGCCACCGCCGCCACCAACCACCATCACCCCCCGCCACCAGTCATCGTCGCCGGCCCCCACTACCTCCGGTCGCCGCTTGCCGCCGGCCGCCGCTGGGCCCCACCACCGTCGGCC
Organism: Cornus suecica; assembly: GCA_963922005.1. Taxonomy (NCBI): domain Eukaryota; kingdom Viridiplantae; phylum Streptophyta; class Magnoliopsida; order Cornales; family Cornaceae; genus Cornus; species Cornus suecica. The sequence continues at coordinate 2,226,081 of OY998240.1, read as the reverse complement.
ACCGCCAGTCACTCACCACCACCGCCCCCCGCCGCCACCGATCACCGCCGCCCACCAATACCATTTTATTTTCAATACAAATTTTCATCCAAACGCTTTTTTATTTTTAGTTTTTTGCTAAAAAAAACAAAGACAAATACAAAAACAGTTTTTAGGGCCTGTTTACTAACTGTTTCTGCTTTCTGTTTCTAATTCCTGAAAAAGCAGAATCAGATTCCGTTTACTGTAGGAGAAACAAAAACTAAATTTATGTTTACTAATTTTTCAAAAACAAAGATTAAAACTGTGTTTATTAAAACAATGTTCAACAAAAGAATTACAATTTTTCTTTTTCACAAACATTAAAACTATTTTGAAAAAAATATTAAGCTACCTTTTCCAAATTTTATTTTATTTTATTTATTTATCATTTATTTATTTATTTAATTAATTTTATTTATTTATTTATTCAATTTTATTTATTATTAGTTTTATTTTATTTAATTTATGAATAATATTGTTTTATCAATTTATATTTTATTAATTTTTTCATTTTTATTAATTATCCATTCATTTGTTTTTATTTATTTATCATTCAATTAATTAATTAATTATCTTTATTTTTTTTATTTTTTATTTATTTTTATTTTTAATCATTTTATTTTTAATCATTTTTTATTTATTTATTTTATTCATTTTAGTTATTTATTATTTATTTTAGTTATTTTATTTTGTTTATTAATATATTATTTTTTATTAATTATCTATTCATTTTATTTTATTTCTTATTATATTTATTTATTTATTTTAATTTAAATAATATTTTATGTAATTATTACTTTTATTTTATTTATTTATTATTATAATTTATTTATTATTGATTTAATATTTCTTATTCTTTTTATTATTGATGATTATGGTGAGTTTGAGGAAACAAAAAGAGAAAACACTTTTTTTTTTGCTTTCTCTTTCCTTTGTAATGAGAGGAAACGTTTTCTCAACTTAAAAAACAGAAACAAATTAAAAAACGTGTTTTTCATACTATTTTCAAATTTCAGGAAACAGAAAGCAGAAACAGTTAGTAAACAGACCCTTATATTTGAAGATAGAAAACAAATACAAAAAACAGACTATCTAAACGCACCCAAAATCTTCCATAATTTTTGAATTTAAAAAATACCTTCCTGAGGTTATATTACTTCCTCTGAATTTTTTTCAAAAACTCTCTTTTCGACGAAAGCGTTTTAATATTTTTTTATTCTGAAATTACATCTTTTTGAGACAGCCTTTACTATCTTCGGACTCTGTCCTTGTCACCTGTTTTTGGCGCGAAAAACTACACCCTAACTCATTACCCTCCAAAGTCCAAACTAGGGTTTTACTCCATTCGAACACCATCCTCCAAACCCTAACCAGAAAATGGCGAAATTCTCAGAGCAGGTGGAGGAAATCAAAACCCTTTTGTCTTCAAACACCAAAACTCACAAACCCTTTGCTTATTCGACCCTCTTACACCTCCAAGAGCAGTCCAGTACCGACCCGTCTTCGATTCAATTGCTCGCAGATTCATCGCGCGCTTTCCTCTCTCCCATTCTCACGGACATTTCAGATCACGACGAAGAAATGTGAGTTTTACCCAAAAATATTTGATTTTTATTTTTGATACCTAGCAATGAATTTACTTTTATTTTTATTTTTTTGAATTAAGTGCTGCTCAGGCTTTGAAATGCTTGGGATTCATGATTTACCACTCCTCCCTCGTTGTTGCGATTCCGGGTAAGTTGGGTTTTTTCTTTTCTATTTTGTTTTTTGGGGTGTGTGTTGATTTTTGCTGGTGCTAAATTGAAAGACCAATGTCTTAAAAACTGCTCTTATACATATTTTTTAAAAATAGAAATTGTGTTTCCATGGTTTAAGTTTCGAAATAACTACGCATTGGCATCTTAATCAATTAGAATGATAATAATGAACACCCATAATCCCATCATGCATTAAGCTTGAAATTATTGGTGTTCAACAAGAGATGACTGCTAATATCTAAATGCAATGACAATATCTCGGGCACCGAGACTTGAAATTATGGGCGTTTTGCGTTACCATGACCAAGGGAAGGAAGGATTCTAAATAAACATTTGGTTTCTGGTTATGCAGGGGAGGATGCTAATATGATTGTGGATTCGTTGGCTAAAGTTATTCTAACTACCAAAATGAAGGTTAGCTGATTTTTTTTTTAAAGGTTTTGATAGACTATTATAGATTTGGATTTATTTAGGGGATGTTAAGAGGATGTTCTGACATGTTTACGTTGTTAATGACAGTCGGTTTGTAACTTGGGAGTGTGGTGTATATCAATCCAACAGTTGAACCCGTCGTTTTTGGCTGAACATTTCCATTCTTTGTTGGGGGCAGTTGTTCATGCACTTGACAATCCTATCGGTTCCTTGTCAACAACATTTGAAGCTATGCAGGTACAATTGTAAATATTATTGTTGCATCGTTTCCTAACTTAATAGGGCGTGGTATGATCGTTAACATAGTAGAACTACAACTACTATGCTCATCTGGATGTTTGTAGTCTACATCACCATATCTGTGGTGGGAATATGCATGGTTCTGAAGTATTTCCAGTGGTATATATTGAATAAGTTAGCCACTTAAGCTTCACAAATAGTTGAGAAACCAAAGGGATAAACTAAAATTGTGCTCTCATATACTCATTGTTTAGCATTTTAAGAGGAGCCAAGCTACTATTTTCCTTTTTATTTGTCATGCTTTCTTTAGCATAACAAGTGCATATGTCCATGAATTTTGTAGCTTCGACACGAGATACAGTTGTTAGTTTCTTCAATTTATGTCAATTAACTGTCTACTATATTCCATGTGCACCTGGTTATAGTTTGGTATTGAACCTCTACAACTGTGGAGCTTAAGCATTTACAGGATCTACCACAAAAAAGTATTTTACTAATGGCATTTTGCCATATAATTTCTTTGTTAGCTGAATTTTGTTCATTTAATTCTATTCCTCAATTTCAAGACTTTTTAAGAATGCAGATTTATGGCCTTTATTTGTCTTCTCATTCTTCATGCTACTGTTATAGGCTGTTATGAAGTTAGCAACTCAGTTAAGTGAAAAGATGAGAGACTCCTCAAATATATGGGCTCCTCCAATATATAGAAGATTTGTCAGCATTGACAAAAGGGAGAGAGATATGGCAGAAAGGTGTTTTCTGAAGATAAGTTCTACAATATTTCCTCCCACATTAACTCTGTCCAAGGTACTACACACTACTGTAGCTTTTTCCCATTTCAGAACTATTGGATAGTAATACCAAATTACAGCCATCCCTCTATTTTCTTCATTGATACTAGAACCAATATGTAAATCAAGCAAGGACAACAAAGACTCCCATTAAATGGCAACATTGAGACATTTACTTGACCATTATATTTGCCACTTCAAGTACCTAGTTTTTCCACCTGGCTTGGCTCGTGAATTGCTTGATTAAGATTTGTGCAAATCCTTCTCCTGACGAGCTATATTTTTCTATTTTTTGGTTTTTCCTTGGGCATGGTTTATGTATAAATCAATTCTTAGTTCTATTTCTTGGATGCTCTCGTGTTTTTGTTATTTCTATATTCATGTGCATCTAAAGGTATAAGCAGCGTTCTTTTTCCTCTTTACTCTGCATGTTTGGCAGTGATATATGCTTTATTTTTCTATATGCCTGATCGTTCTACATGCTATAATGTGTTCCTATCTGATGTTATTTCCTAGTTTATCATGTCAAGATTCTGTCATTGTATGTGATTCATATATAAACTTTAAAACTTGAACTTGGGTAAGTGATAGAGGCCACTGTGGATTGGACGGGAAAGATGCCTTCCGCTTCCCACCTTGTGCCGCAAACCCCAAAGTTGGATATCAAGTGATGACAGGATCAGCCTTATTGTGGAGTCGACTGAAGTTGTTTCTTGGGCCAATAACCACTCGATCTCTCTTTAATTAAATAGTCGTAGTCAGTATATGGTTATCATGTTCCTTTTTTAGATATACTTAATGATGAAAAAATCTAGATGGTTATTTGGAATGGGTTACTGTGATTGGTATGCTGAATCTGGATTTTTGAAGACTCAAGGGGATGAACAAGTGCAAGCTCATCTGCTTCATAACTTACTCCACACATTTGAGGGCAGACCATCTTTCATGATCATGGGTCCACAGACTCCACACATCGTACAACATGGTAAATTTACTGTTTGTTGGTCCTACCGGTTAATTGTTGGTTGAACCGGTAGTCTGGTGCCCTCCCTATTGAGAGGGTGATTCACAGTCCTGGATAGATATGAGATACATTACAGCAGCCTGTGAGCTTCCTTAAACTATAAAGAGCTGGGGGAATTGTACAGATAGGTGGACTATCGATCTAACTAAATAGTCGAAGGATTGCAAAAGAAGTATTAACAACTATCTGAATATTCATGAAACGTTAACATTTATCTGTTGACATTTAGTAGTGTTTGAAATTTACTGGTAATAGTTTCTTAAAAGAAATTATGTACGTCAACTCGGTTGCTCCTTAAATTAAGTGTCTTAGACCCCATCAGATAAGACTTTATCAGCATTTGATAGTCTTGGTTTAGATATGTATTATTTGTTGCCTAGTAGTCCGACCCTCATCACTTCAACATATATAAATGGAAATATTGTAGTATAACTCACCTCCAAAATCTTTCTGAATTAGGAGAACTGAGAGGCTAAAAATTCTGAACAGGTTGTCAACTTGACATTCAAGTATTGTAGTTCCAATTATAAAATAAAAAGTGTTACATCCTAGTGTCAAGCATGTTGGTGAAACTATATGTTGTGTCGAGTTTCAAGAAATATGCTTCTGAATTGAAGCATGTTGCAATATTAGTTTGGTGCTTTTTATTTAAATCTCCTGTAATTTAATGTGTATAATCTTGAACAGGTCCTCATGATAGATGTGAAGAAAAAATTGCTTCCTGGGTTGAAGGAGCTGCTAAAGCATGGTTTGAAGATTCAGACTATGAAAGCATGGGGATGGTATATTCGCCTACTAGGACCTTATGCGGTGAAGAATAGGCATTTGGTCAATGAAATGCTAAAAATTCCAGAGCACACATTTTCTGATATCGATCCACAAGTCCAGATTGCCTCACTGGTATCCCTTTCAGATCTAATAAGTAGAGCATTTTGTTGTACTTGATTATATTGCATCGGAAGATATGCTATCAACCCTTTCCCTGTTTCAACTGTGCCTAGATGCCTTATTTGATTGAGTGTTCATGACGAGGATAGGGAATTAGGGCTTCTTTTATTGTGCATAATCCAGTTTTTTTTTCACCTTACGAGGCTACCGGCATGGAGGACTTGGGAAAAGTTAATGTTTGTTATTATTCTGAACAAAGTGGCTGTATTGACATTTGAACCTTGCATTTTCATGTTGGTGAGTTTTGCCTTTTGACCATACAATGACCCCTTTTAGATTCTTCTATATCTTGCCCCCGACCCCACCAAATAAAGGAAAAAGAAAAAATGCACTCATTCAAGTGCTAAATTTTACAAATTTGATTAAATTTAGTCTCAATAGGTTAACAAAATCTTGAAGATAGTTTGGGATTACTATGGTTGAAAGTATAAAAAAATCAACTGAAGCATATCTCCATAATCTAGTTTAATCTATATTGGGCCACCCTTATTTTGCTCAGTTCATTCCTTCTTCTTTTTATTTAACTGTTTTTACCTGTTCAGAGGTGGAGAATGGGGTTCTGGAAAATTGCTATCATGTTCCAAAATGTGATTGTGGTTTTAGAAATTTCCCCTTTCTTTTTATACTTTGATAAGGTTAATCTCTTAAAGTGGTGGACATTGGGTGGATTGAATTATACTACTGTAGTATTTATACCTAAATATTGGTGGGGAATATCATTACAGGCCCAAAAACTTCTACATTTGATTTTTTTTTTCCCTTGTGGCTACACCACATGGTCTGTTGAAGGCATTATATTATTACTCTGAGGTCAGAGTCTAGGATAATTTACCATTACTAAATTCTAAGAACTAGTAATTCTCTAACCTGAAGGGTGTGTGTGATTATAGATATATTTCGAGAGAATTCATTTTTCCACCTGTTGGATTTATTGACCAGGTTCTCATTGCAGTTCTCCAAGAAGGAAACATAAAAACAAAACAGAAAATATTTCTTGTCTAGGATTTCTTTTCTAAGATAAAATATTATCAAACACTTCCTGTTAGGATATCCAGCCTCTTGACCCAGTTGCCTTAAAAAATATATTGAGTGCCTTCAAATTGCAGGTTGCCTGGGAAGGTTTGATTGATACTCTCATTTGTCGTCCAGTACAAGTTCCTGAGGCAAATATAGCTCCCGAGCAAGGCATTCAACACATGATGACATGTATCAGGAAGAATAGTGGAAACGAAGCAGATGGATTTTCGAAAAGCATAAAGCTCATAATGACCCCCTTAATAGGAATCACTACGAGTAAATGTGATGTATCTGTTCACTCATCCTGCTTGAGTACATGGTGTTATCTACTGCATAAACTTGATACCTTTGTGAACTGTCCTTCAGTAATGAAAACTGTTTGGGAGCCTATTTTTGAAGCAGTCTTCCGAGTTGGACCTGAAAGTAGGAACATCTGGTCATGGGATTTCTGCCTTGATCTGCTCAATAACTTTATTTTAGCAATAAATGAAAATGTGGGTGGAGACTTGGATAACCAGCTAAATGGTCAATCACTAGTCAGAACCCCTATGAGCAGACCTCAAGTATCTGGCAAGTGCTCATTGATGCATCATCCTTTTAAATGTTTACCATGGGATCTTAGTCAGTTGGACTTCTATTTGAAGATGATTCACGTTCTTGTCCCTCAAGGATCGATGGTGACTGCCCCCACTGAAATCAGAAGCTTGACGTGTGATGCTCCCTTGAGGATATTTAGATCAGTTATGAAAGGAATCCAAAGTGTCTTAAAGAATCCAGCTATTGATTATGATGAGGTTATGCTGTATCTGAACACAGTTTTATGCTTCACAAAGAAAATATATGAAAGTGAGACTGCAAAAGATGGTGACATTGGGGACTCGCACCATCTTTCCCTTCAATTTGTAGAAATTATTGCCGAGGAGTTGGAACCTTCTATGCTCGGATCCCCTCTTTACAAAGTGGCACTAGACCTCATGTACATTGATAGTTTGCAATCAGTTATTGTAACTAAATATGCAAAGGTACTTGGTATATCCTTTACAGTATATATGGATATGGTTTCACCTATTGTTTATTTAACCACTCTCTATTTCTGTGGGGTGTTTAACTTAGCTTCCAGTACGTCCAAAGAAGAGTTCCAATTGCAGGGAGTTCAGAAATATGTAAAGTTCATATTATCTTCCTATGATCCCTTGGAAATTCTCCTCTCCATTATTGGATTATTGTATAAGCACATGGGATCGAACTGCTTAAAGATATGGAAATCAATAGCAAAGGGCCTAAAAGACTACATTGATGGCATGAAGGATATTTCTCTATTGAAACCGGAGTCTGAAAGTGCCAGTTGTCTTGCAATATGCCATCTCTTGTCCTACCCTATTTCTGTATGCTCTTGCCGGCAAAAGCAATTGACCATGGTGGAATCTAAGAGGCCCCTTCAGTCATCTCTTGTTTCCTTAGAGTCACAAGGAAGGCTTGAGCTTGAATATGTTGTCGACATGTGGAAGTCGCTGTATGTCTCCATTAATCAGGCTTTGCAGTTTGATTGTTCAACCTCAAAATCATTTGCTGAGGATCTTGCTTCAACATTAAATGGGTGCCTAAATGATACAATCATCATTGAGTGTGGCAGTGAGCTTGATCCAGACATAAACAATCATTATTTTGATCTCCTTTCTTTGTATGGCAATGCTGTGATATGTGTTCTGGAGCATATTATTGCTTCAAGAGTAAGTTCTACTGGAAGTAAAGACAGAGATTGCGGTGACCATAAGAGATCCAGTGTCATCAACAATTGCTTGGAATTTGCTGCGAGGTAAGTGCAATATTTAACATTGAAAATTGAATAATATATGCCAAAACCCCCAGGGTAGTGAGGTGAGGAATCTTCCCCTCACTGTTGTGACAGGTTCAGTTCCCGCTGTCTTTGACCCTTGTTACCCACTTGGGAAAGGATCCATTGAATATCAAGGTGTATGCAAAAGAATATTGTTTTTTCACGTTACCTTTTTTTTTTTTTTCCCTGCACGCTGGAATGCTCAAAGGGTCCTATAAATTAAGGGGCGAATTTCAGAAAGAAGAGAAGAATAGAATTTCTGGAAAATAAGTTTCAGAAGTTCAACATTGAACTTTGTATTAGAGAACCTTTGAGAGAATGAGGCTTGGTGTTTTTTCCTTCTTTTTTTTTTCTTTTTCTTTTTATTGTTTCGGAAAAGAATCAATTTATGGGAGTAAATTTTGTTGCACGTCATTACCTCCTATGAAAATTAACGTAACTTCCATGACATGCTTCCCCCTTTGTTGCTAATATTGCATCTGGCATTATACAGGTTCATGATGTTGTCATGGCCGGTAGCAGAAACAAATCCACCAACTGTTCTTGCTCTTACTTCAAGGTAAGTCATATATTTGTCAAGCTCTCTGTTGATAAATGTGTTGTGGTATGCATAATTGAATGGGAGACTTGCAGGGTACTTTCTGAATTGGTGAGCTTTGTGGGCTGCATTTACTTGAAGGGAGAAATTATAACCTTTATGCAGGTTTGTGTTTTTCACTTGCTATCTGCTGTTTTGCCATCTTGGCATTTTATAAGTCTTATTGTTTATAGATCTTATTTTGTTAAATAATTTAGAAGCACTGCATTCCTCACCTAAATTGAGGCTATTCTGGAAGTTGATGAATATATTACTACAGGGATTCACTCTGATTTTTACATGTATTTTCATTTAAAAAGTACATCTGAAATAGGCCAGAATCAACAACTTTTTTTTTTTTTTTCCTTTTCTTTTCTTGCAAGCATTTCAGTATATCCAATTTTTCTTTGTTTCAATTACCCATTCCAGATAATATCTAGCCCTTTGCTTCAATGGCTATCACGAGGTGATGTACCAGACAGGAACATTAATCATCAACTTCAACTGTTATGGACCAAAACCCTTAATTGCTTACAGAGGACCTGGCCACCAATAATCTTCGACTCCTCGTTCCTTAAACTCCAAGCACCTCTCCTTGAAAGAACTCTAAATCACCCAAATCCTTCCATCTCCGAGCCTACCGTTACTTTCTGGAATTCCACGTACGGTGAGCAAATCAAGTTAGATTATCCTGAAGGCTTACTCCATGTCTTGGACAAGCTCTCCAGAGCTGGAAAACTAAAACTCAGCAGCAGAAGCCCACCATTAGCTGATAAACGTCACTCTAGCGTAGATGTCATCAATGCTCCAGAGAGATACAGGGTGACAGCAACGCAGAACAGGTACTCCAAGAGAGTAGAATTGGTGAAGGATAAAATGAATGGTCTTGAGCACAATGATAAGCCGTATTTGAGTTCAAAAAGAAAAAGACCAGAGTTAACCGAGCATCAAAAGGAAGTCAGACGAGCGCAGCAAGGAAGGGAGAGGGACTGTAATGGACACGGCCCTGGGATTCGAACTTACACAGGTGTTGATTTCTCTCAGGGGAATGAGGAGTCGCAAGAGAGCGAGGAAATCCGTAATGCAGAATCCATCTTGGAGATGCTAAGAAAAACTGGTTGACCCTTCGGACTTCGAGTGCTTGTTTTACAAATCACTTTCAGCTCACTGCTATGTGCAGCCAATATTGTTTCATTGTAATGTGGTAAAATATGTAGTAGATATGTATTTCAATCTTTGTAAAATGTGTTGTATATATATTTAGTTGTACTGCTGTAACTGTCAGTGTTATTTAACACATCTGTGAAATTGATGAATTAAGCTGATCTTTGTGAATTGGAAACTGATGCTATTTTCATTTTGCAGAGCATTTTATGGCATCAATGTATAGTAACTTGTTTCCTTGGATTGGCCATGATAATTGCTCTATTGCTATTACATAGAAGAATTGATGGGGAGTGGCACTTTTCGAATTCAATGGTTTAATAATTAATACTAATAAAATAACATAAATGTAGAATTAGAAGCATGAAGTCTAATTTTCGATTTTTACTAGATGCAAACAATTCGTTAGGGCCATGACCGCGAACATAGTCAGAGCTTTATCCGATTTGAATGGGGGATCGCCTTGCACGAGTCCCGTTGATTAGTCGATGTGCGCGTAAGGTGGTCCGGACATTACGGTTATCAAAAAAAATAAAAAATGTAGAACTAGAATTATTTATGTGATTCCACTTATAAGATTTTTAGAAAAGAATAATAATGTGAAATCACAAGTTTACCACATAAATGACAAATGAAAGTAGTTTAAATGCTAACCTGGTGAAAATAAAACAATATAACCATATGCTACAATTGACAATAATGCAATGCTACATGACATAAGAGGCAACAAACATAAGCATTAAAAAGGAAGTTGGAAGTTTTCTTTCCAAATCTTTATAAGTTGAGATCCAGGTTTTTCATAAAAAATGACAAAAAAAAAAAAAAAACCAATTCCACTATCAGAAAACACATCAGATTGCTAATTTTGCTACCACAAAATTGTGTTTGAAATTAGCATTAATCATGCTATGTAGTTTCTTTTATAGTTGAATTTAAACTCATAAATATATAAATTTATTTTGGATACAATACTCGATCCACTCATTAAATATATCAATTATTTTTTAATATATTTTATCCAACTTAAATTTTTTATATCAAATTCGTAATACTTTTAAAATTTATTATTTGTAATATTCTAAAATTGAGCACTAATTTATTATAAAAATCATCATTCAACACACCACAAACGAAGAGGCATTGGTGTTCTCGCATACTCTTAACACCAACTCTACTTCTGAACCGTACGATCTCCTTCCTGTCATCCACACAACTTTTGAAGCTAAACATCAACCGTCCATCAAATAAATTACAGTGGTCCACATTGTAGACTAGCATAGCTGACGCCGAATTTGCTCATCTCAGACCAAAGTGCCCCGCTAAGGCGAGAAAATCAATATAGTCGCATCTCTCTCTACACTCTCTTTCTCTCTCTACACTCTTTATCAGTTCGAAAACTCTCTCTATCTATATCGATGCATTATATCGATACATTCGTATAGATACACACACACATATATAAATATATATATATACAGGTGTTGCTATTTTCCCTGTATCGAAATCCTAGGGCGTCGCAATCCCCAATCTATTCGATTTTGCTCAACTGGTGATAGATAGATACAATTGTCACAGTATTTGTGTATCGTAGTGTGAGTTAGGGTTTTTGGTTTTGTTGAATTTTTTTTCTGTTGATTCCTCCAACCTGGTAGGTCGATCTGTGAAATGGACTCGCGAGATTCGTCGTCGTCGTCTCCGTCGCCGTCGTCTTCGGTGGCCGCCAACAGAGAAGCCCCGTCGGCGGACGGTGGCGGCGTTCTATCCGTCGCGGCGGCGCTGGCGAAGGACGCCGGATCGTTGTTTCACTCGGGGGAGTTCGCCGAATGCGTTGATTTGTTGAATCAGCTATTGCAGAAGAAAGACGATGATCCAAAGGTGATTCTTTCATTTTTTTTTAACTTGTTTTTTGAGATTTTGAGTCTTTGGAGTTGTTTCTAGTTTTTGAACTAATCTGTAACATTTGAATTTGTTTTAATCATGGCTTCGTTTTGGCATTGTAGTTGTAGTGAATATATTTGATTAAATGTGAGAAGAATCTCTGAAAATGTGCGGTGGTTTTGATTTTTAGTAATTTTCAGTTAGTCTGAAAGCTTCATTCTTGGTTGATTTACAGAAATAGCATTTTTGGTTTGTTTTCATCTATACTGTGAAAAATGGAAAAAATTGACTGCTACTTAGTATTGGCATTTGCTGACCGTGTGTGGTATTTTCAGTTCTTCAGCTAGGCGTGATTACTGACTTGGAATTTTTATTTATTTTCGATAAGTAAGATTTGTTTTAAAGGTCTTGGGGAACAGAGTAAATAATGGTACACAAAAACCACAAGGAGGCTGTAAGGGTCAAGGAGCTCATAAAATCAACTCTCTCCTCTGAAAGGAACTTATTAGGTAGTCCCTGGTCCATTTGTCCCAGCTAATAATGGAACAACACGCAAGCAAAAGCCTGATTGATGTCTAAATAAAGCAGACACAATGGCTTGTTTGTTGCTTTGTTAGTAACTGGAACCAATAGTTCCGGGACTATCTAATAATTTATTGCTCCCTCTAATGTAGAGAACAAATAAATAGATATACGAGGTTTCCAATAGGAGATTCCTATCCCTGTCAAAGGATCTTCCTTTCTGATGAGAGAATCCTTGGAATTCTTAATGTTTAGGCATTCTCAATGCTTAGAGATTAGTGCGATTGAGGGATTGAGAATTTACATAAGGTTTGTCTGCCTGGTTTCCATGATGCAATGTTGAAATAAATGTGATATTTATGAGCTGCGAGAATCCGGGCCTTGCTTTGATAGGTGATCTGATGGCACCAGGCGTCATCCTGCCCACATGTAGATCCGATGTTCCACAAATATGTTCTAGTAGAGCTTAATTAGGAAATTGAAACGGTTTGGGAATTTTTGTTTTACTATTAACTCTTGGGATAGTAAACAATATTTAAGGAGATTAAAGAAGAATGTTATCGAAAAGTTGGAATTTTCAACTCTATTTTTCGTAGTACGATTGTTAGAAAGTTGTCAATCAAACAAGTTTTCAGAACAGTCCAAGAATTGAAAGCTAAATAACACTAAACCTAATCGGTCCTTAAGTTTGTAGACTGTGGACATGCAAGGGATGGATAATAGATTAGTGAAATCGTGGTTTTCAAATTGGAACATGGAATGCTGGATCAATTTAGCATTGGACGGTATCTGAAGTAGTATTACTCTTTTAAATTAGATTTTACTGTAGTACACTTGTGTCTTCACCTAGTTTAAAGGTAGATAAAGACACCCCATGAATCTACTTAATACAAGATGATTTCATGCCAATGCGGCCTAGTGCAATCCTTGTTATATCATGAATTGAGAAGTACAAATCAGTTTAGTTTTGGTTATTATGATCTTTGGAATACATAGGCTCTCTCTTTCAAAACAAAGTCCAAGTAAACATTTTAAGGAAGGGGATGGGCATTTTATAAAACTTGTTCTTGTTCCTTGGTGGAATGGGCAGAATTTATTGCAAACCTATAATCCAAAAATTATTAGAAGAAAGGATCTCAACAAGAATGATAAGATCAACGCTCTCATCAGTAATGGAAGATGGTGCAGACCTGTGTATTTTAATGAAGAAGTGGAACATGTATGATGTGTAATAACGGATCATCCAATTCAACTAGGAGAAGACAAACAAATTCGCAACACGGTAGGTTCTGTTCAGTTCAGTTCACCCCAGGTGAGCCCCTAGGCTCTGGGTTCATACAAGGGCAATACTTGCACCTGTTGTTGCCCCGGTCATGCCTTTGACAACAATTGCGCCTTAAACATGGAATATGAATGTTGATAATAAATCATTTTTTCACATGTTCGAGTTAGTGGCTTTCAAATGGGAACATGGAATGCTGGACAATATCTGAAAAATTGTTACTCTTTGAAGTTATTTTCTTTTGCATTCTGTGTCATCACCTACTTTAAAGGTAGAGAAGAACACTTAAGAATGTGTTTAATACAAGATGGTTTCATGATGACTGCGTAGTGCAATCATGGTTATATTATGACTCGGGGAAATACAAAGCAGGTTATAATTGGAAATTATCCTTGACTACATAGGATCTCTCTTTCTCTCCCTAACAAAACAAAGTCTAAGTAAACACTTCAAGGAAGGGGATGGGCATTTTATAACTCTTTTTCTTGGTCCTTGGTGGAAGGTAACTATTGCAGACATTTAATCACAGAATTATCAGAAGGATCGATCTCAACAAGAATGGTAACTTCGGTCTTTCTATCAATAAGGGAAGATGATGCAGCCCTGTGTACTTCTTATTTTATTTTTGATAAGTCTGTCCTGTCTACTAGGGCTGGCAATCCAACCCGTAACCCGCCCGCAAATTATGAGTCATTGGGTGGGTGTTTTAACTGTCTGGTGCCTAACGGGTTGGGTTGGAAAAATACCACTAAAAGTGCGGGTTAGTAACAGGTCAGTAGTGGGTACCCGTATCAACCCGCATCTCTCAAACATAACCCCAAGGCCGCTCGACTCATCTTGTCACTCTCTCTCCCACAAGCCCCATCCCCTTTGGTAAGCACTCTCGGTTTGGTCTGTCTCTTTCTCAACCCTTCTTTCTCTCTCCTATATGTCTATAATCTATATATATATGTGTGTGTGTATATATTTATGTACATTAAATTACATATGAGGTGTTTCAAAGGAGAGAAAAGATGGAGTATACAACAGATGTAAGAAATATATAGATACATTGAAACAGAGAGAGAGAGAGACAGACGAAAAGAGGGAAATCTGAGAACTTACTTTGATTTTGGGTTTCGATTCTTGCAGAGGTACTTAGTGACCTTTATAGTGAGTTCCAGATTGCGGATATCAAACCTTAGAGAGAGAGATCGCCGGATTTCATCTCTCTAATGTACAGATCAAGAGGTAGTGTGGTGATATATGAATAGCAATTGTAATGACGTGGAGCTATCCCCTCCATAAGCTTCATTTAATTATTTTTTATTTTATTTAATTTCTTATTCTTTTTTCATTCATTCATTTTTTTTTCTGTTAATGCAGTTCTAAAGTGGATTTGTGATTTTGTTTTTCTTTTAGGTTAGATTGATTTGGAAATGGATGCATATCTATTTATTTTTAGATTTATGTTAAAAAATTATTGTTGAAAAACCAGCAAAGAGACCCATAAATCTTATTAATTTCAAAATCTACATATATTTGTTCATTACTTTTCTTTTATCTTGAAAATATAAATATTTTTAAAGTTATATGCAGACATTTTTTTCAATTTTGAATTAAAGATGTAAAGATATTTTTTATATAAAAAAGAAGATAGTGGGGCGGGTCAACCTGCGGGTTGACCCGACCCGTTTATGACCCTTCATAACAAGTTGAAAATGGGTTAGTGACCCGTTATTGACCCGCCCATTAACAACCCAACCCAAACCCGTCCAAATCCGCCCATTTGCCACCCTTACTGTCTACTTTCATGGAGAAGTGGAACATGTATGGAGTTTAGTAACAACCTAATCCAATTCAACAAGGAGAAGACAAATAATTTGGCAACATGGTAGATTCTATTCAGTGCTGTTAAAAGCGGATGCACACCTAGTATTCAGGCTAATACAAGCACAACACTTGCGCTTGTTGTCTCTCCAGTTGCGCTTTTGACTACAATGGTGCCTTTAATATGTAATATGCTTTCATAATGAAAGAATTTTTTTTGTTGTGCACCTTGCTTCCCTCAGGTGCGCGCATCGTATGTGCCTGGGCTCCGAAGGAATTCTTGCGCCTTAGTGCACCTTGAGCCTTTGATAACACGCGTCCTGTTTTAAACCAGAGCAGAAGCAATTCAGAGAACCTTATCATAAGAAGGACTGCTTGGAGTTATGCTGGAACATTGGAAGACTTACATACTGATACTTGTGTAGTATTAAAAAACAAAATTCCATCTGTCACAAATTTTAAAATCGGAAGCATGAGTTTAAATCCCATTTTCCGTGATTGTACGGAGGTTGGGGTCTTAGTTGAACACATCTTCTATCGGCGTGAATTTGCTTAGACTATTTGGAAATGGTTGGCAGAGTTATTCAAGATTCCCTTATTACTTATATGTTCTATTGGGTGGAGGGTAGATATTGTAAATCTATAGATGAAAAAATAGACTTTTTGGATTCTCTTGGTCAATGACCCGTCTTGTACCTTGGGATGCACTCCCCTTTTGAGTGTCTTTTATACTAAGGGTGCGTTTGGAAACTAGCGTTTTCGTTCTCGTTTTTTATCTCTTGAGAACAAAAATTTTTCTTGTTCTTGTCCTAAGGGTAATCCGGAAACAAAAACATGTTTGGTTGAAGATGGAGGTTAGGGAATCTGCAACAATTAAATTTTTTTTTTGTTGAGAACAAATAGTGCCGAAAATAAAAAAACACCATTTTGGTGTTCTCAAATTTTGAACTAAGGGTGAGAAAACGTTTTTTTACTGTTCACGAAAACAAAAACCATCAAAGGCTCCCAAACGCATTTTTGTTCCTGTGAACAGTGGAAAAAACAAAAACAAAAACAGAAACACCCCTATCCAAACGCACCCTAAATTCTTACTTATCAAAAAAAAAATCAAGTGGAGTTGGGTCCTACCAATTATTCTGCTTGGTTTAGATTGGGGTGTTAAAAAAATTTCAAAAGTAAAAAATTGAAACACAGTTTATGCAGAATAATTTTCTGTTTGGCAATTTAGAACATACGCAGGAATGGGGACCTAAGTTTATGCCAATAACAAATAGATGACGGTCAATTGGCTAGAAGAGTAGTTTGGGAAGCTATCGAGTCCAAGGGAGTCAAATTAATTGAAATTTGTCGTGTAGCTGATGAAGCCTAACTGGCATTCTGGTAAATTCTGGGTCCAATTATTGGTTGGATTGGAGATATAACCAGCAGCTGGGGATTACGGGAATAAAGGACACTAACTTGGGGTGCTTTCTATCTAGCTGGTGATCTTTTGTTTGTAAGCCTTTTGTTTTTGTCGTCTATTGCTGCTAACTTTTGTAAATAGGATTTTTTTTGCGCAATTTATACAAGAGATGCCCTTGCTTTGTTCTTATGGGATTGTTGAAACTTTTTGGTAGCAAAATTGCACTTAGGAAATGTGGTTTCTATTTATCTAAGTCCTGATTTAAATGTGGAGATCTTGACATGGGATCTTGTTTTATATGTGCTGTACTCTAAATCTGGAGCGCATTTACAGCTTTTCAAATAATTACAAACCATAGCTTGCAATTATTACTTTGAATGTTTAATGGTAGTAATAATAGTTACTCCTTTTGCTCCTGCATCTCATTTTGTTGTATTGAATCTTATGTGTGCCTTTTGTTCTTCCCCACTCCCCAGATTCGTCACAATCTTGCTATTACGGAGTATTTTCAGGATGGTTTGTCAGATCCAAACAAGTTGATTGAAGTGCTTAATAACGTGAAGGTATGCTTCAGTAGTGTGATCAATGATCTGGTAACACAGTTTGGTAATTATACCCTTTCGCTATATTCTTAAATACTGTGTAAGAAAGATTGAGTATTTTTTTTTTATTATTAATTTTAAGATGAAGAGAACTTTTGCGGAAAATGAGGAAATAAGTTATAAACTTTGGTATGTAATTACAGGTTTGGTCTAGGGCTTATTGTAGGTGAATGTTTGAAAGTGGAAGCTTTGGAGGTTTAATAAAGAGAGAATAATATCAATTATCGATATTTGTTTACATGAGAAGTGGCAATTCAAATAATTAGTGGCAACGCACACCATGTAAGATAAGGCGAATCAATAAAATGGGAGGTTTGGGATGTTGTGGATAAAATAGTACACTGACCCTTACATAGGAAATTTATTATTTATTTATTAATTTTGGTAAGTATCACATGCACGTATCAGACAGCTGCATTTAATAGCTTGACTCGACTCATGCACACGTACATTAGTTGAGCGAGTTACAGTATAGCACATAGCCAGTGTTCAAATTGCCACGAAGAGAAAGATAGGACAGGTGATGACAAAATACATTAAAAATTTGGATGAACTAGCTCAAGGACAAGTACATTATACAACATACATATATATTGACATGTTAAGTCCTAGAAATGTAAGATACAGATGTGGCGTGGGCAAGATTATCATCCATTGAGTACAACAATAATAGAACTTCACTTTATTTTTAAAGTTGTTTGTACATAATTGAGAAGGTGCAGAAAATGGGATATATAAAAATCAATAAGAATGCTTGATTGATTGCGCAAACGTATTTTACTGCATATGTTTAGAAGTGGAAAGTTGTACTAGTTTGATGTTTACATAGCCAGGCTCCTCTTCAGAATCATACCTATTAATCAGCTTTATTAGTTAGAGCAGCATCTAATTGTCCGGTCCTTTTCTCTCTTTCATTTTCAGTACCTATGAGCCAAATATATGTCTAATCTTTATTCAAGTAACAAATATGTTTTAGTTCTGAGGTTATTCATGTGTTATTGGATCATGTCAAGTGTACTTTTTTTTGCCCATTTTACTATATCGTGCTAAATTTACTGTAGAAGTAGGTTATGGGTTTAATCTTTTTAGATACATCTTGTTCTTAAATTTTGGTTGATTATCTATTTTGGTTCAGAAAAGAAGCGATGAACTTGCTCATGCATCTGGAGAATATGTAGATGCTGTTAGCAACCTTGGAAACAAAGCTATATCAGGGTCTAAAGGGACCAATAGTATGGCTCCTCAAGTCTCTGCAGCAGATAGTTCCTCTGTGGTTTATGCTGACGAATTCGATACTTCTGTGACCATGTTAAACATAGTATGTACACTTGGATGATTAATTTATCAAATCGCAAGCAGCTAGCCATATACAAAAAATTTAAAGCATTAAATTCCTTTTTTGCTGGCCTTCTCATTTTGGATTTCTGTCAAAAATTGGTCCTGCACAGGCAGTTATCTGGTTCCATCTTCATGAATATTCAAAGGCGTTTGCAATTCTTGAATCGTTATATCAGCAAATTGAACCAATAGATGAGGTACATGGACATTACTGGCAATTATTTCGGAATAATGTCTGAATTCCTCTGTTATACTTTATTTTTTCATAATTGTTTTGTGCAGGCAACAGCTCTTCATATTTGCCTTCTGTTTCTGGATGTTGCATTGGCATCCCGTGCTCCATGGAAATTTGTAGTAAGTTGAACTCTAGTATTCAACTAATTGTCTTAATTACAAAAAGATTCCATGATGTCTGGAATTTTGTTGTATTTGTTTTATTTTAAATAATGGATGATGAGGCTCAAGCCTTACTCGTTATTATATGTTTAAGATATAGCCTTTAGATTTATTGGTACAGCTTGAGAAGATGCTATTCTCATTGATTAGATCTGAACAAGAACATGTTTACCATTTAGCCAGGGGTCTTATAGGATTAATTTTTCCATTAGATGCTACTCTCATTAGTCTGCATTTTTGATAAAATTCAGCCATCTTCTCTATTTGCTATAAAAAAAATTAAATATGGTTTCCCTAAACTTAAATTATCCTTTTTTACGTTATGGAATTTTCGTTCTTTGTGGTTGCCCGTTTAAGATAAAGAATTCAAAGATATTGGGGTTGAAACTGATAGAACGAAGAGCTAGGGAAATATATAGGAGGTTGTCTTTATCTTTCAATGCATATTTGTTGCTTGGGGAGTGCATTCACCATGGTCGTTATCGAATGTTACTCGGGCTCGCGTACAGGTTTCGAGTGCGGGTCTCAAGTTCACATTGATCAATCTTTTAATTTACGGGATCCAGGACTGGGTAAAAAGTGTCCAATATATAAACACGGGTACTTGAACCCTCTTAGTGAGGGAAAAAAGTAGTTGTAAGCTCTTTTATGTATGAATCATCAGTTCTCCAGTATAATAAATACATAAAAATCAGTAAGAAAGATCAGTTGTAACTTTATGTAGGAAATTTTATTTTTATTACTTTATTTGCTTGCAAAAAGTAAAACAGCAAATCAGTTGTAAAAGAATGAATTAAAAGGAAAGTGTGACGCCCCCAAATACTCAGTTATTTCTTCATTATGCCTTTTGTTCCATGCTTGTTTATTATCATATGTGGATGCTCCTTGGTTTTTGAGAGGTGGCAAATGGGCGGGTTTGGGTTGGGTCGTAAGCGGGCGGGTTATTAACGGGTCGGGTGCGAGTTGAATCAACCCGCATTTTAAAATATATATATATATTTAAAAATTTACAAATTCGCAAAGGGCATGTATGTTTCTTTTTTCTCATATTCACCATATACATGTTAAATTAAATGACTCGATCCAAAAAAACTCACCAAACTTCTGATAACTAGTAAATAACAACACTTGATCTGAAACATTACAAGTATTTTCTAAAGGTTATTGTATTTAATGGCTACAATGAACAAATTTATTTATAAAGGAAAAATAAAGCACACTCAGCCACTTAGTGAAGCAGGGCCCACACAAATTAACCCAACCCTACCACCTCGCCTCACTGCAATTCAGAAATCCTAGTGGCCGCCTCCTTTTGCGATTGTGTGAGAGAGACGGAAAACACGGCGGAGGAGGATGAACTCGTCGGTCATGGAGGTGACTTGATCAAGATCAACAGATGGAAAATGCAGCGGAGGAGGATGGAATCACCGGCCTTGTACTAGAGGATCTTCACTCCACCAGCTTAACGAAACAACCATTGATCTTGATCATGAGGTATGTACGCCCATCCTCCTCCATGGTCACCATAGATACGCTCATGCGGGTCTACACAGGTACCCTCATTAATTGGACCCGTTAATGACCCACGATTCTCAACCTGTCATTGGACCCAACCCAATAACAACCCGCACTTAAAATCATTCACCCATTACCCATATATAGCGGGCGGTATGGGCAGGTTAGTGGGTTTACCATAGTTTTTGTGTATAGGCATGACCAACCTATACATGTAAAATTTCACAATTTCATTCGTAATCATCAAAGCAAGAAGAAAACAAAAATACATGTGCGCGTATATATGTATTGATGCTCTGATACCAACTGTGACACCCCCAAATACTAGTTCTTTCTTCATTATGTCTTTTGTTCCGTGCTTGTTTATTATCATATGTGGATGCTCCTTGGTTTTTGTGTATAGGCCTGACCAACCTATGCATGGAAAATTTGGGAGTGTTACAGAAAGGCTTTTAAAGGCAGATGTAGTTTGCAACCCAGTGATTGGGCTGCCAGCTTTGCCTCTCATGAAGATCATTACTGTACTTGGCAATTCAGTATTCATTTTTCAGTAAGTTGGCCATTGTCTTCTAAGCATCGAAATCGTTGCAGTGCTACAAGCTAGGTGATGGTCTTTGACATGCCTTCCCAAGCACCCGGTTTCATAGCCTGTCTTCAAATTTGACTTAGTGTCTTACTCCCTTCTCAATCGTCTTGTGGATGTCCTAACTCCTAAATCTTAATTACATAGGCAGTAGGCAGTAGATGGTGGACTGTTGAAGCTATCAGTGAATACACTAAAGAATATTGTCACCAATCCATGATCTTCCTTCCTAACATTTTTCATCTTCGTTCCCTTCCGATGTTTGGAAGTCTTTAGTTCGTCATCATCGAAGTAAAAAGTGTGAATCGCTTGCATCCAATTGAAAGCCTACACCTCTTGCAAGCTTAAATACCATCTTACACTGCATTCTCTGATTTGTGTTATTGGATCCTGAGTTCTCTTGCTTTGTCTGTGGAAGTCTGCACTGTGGTGGCTTGGCTAAGGTTAGTTGGTGTGCTCCACATCAATGCCCCTCTTATTATGCATTTTTCTAGTTCTGGGATTGGAAAAGGAGTCCTGTATCAGTGTACTACTTTTGCTATTAGTGTGGCATTGGATGCAGTGGGCTCTGAGAATCTTCGGGTTAAAGAATCACAACTTGGTTAGAAGCTGGGGGGAAATTGTGATTTCTTCTTCCCATTGGATGATAACAAGTTCAGAAATAGGGAATAAAGTGGTTGTTGAGGTAACTGGTTATGATCAACAAAGTAGAAAACATGGTTGTTGCCAATAAAATACTAGAGATGTGATGTATCAAAAGGCCGTCATTATGGCTTTACTGGAGGATTGTTAACTGATTTAGAGGACTTCTTAAAATATGTACTCTTTGGGCAAATTTTCTCTCTTCTCTAGTTCTAAATACCTATTGCTTGTACAATTTTTGGCATCTTTAATTTCTGAATCCATCCATTATTATTTATTATGTGAAATAAGGTTGAAATTGAGTATTATGCTGTATTTTGTACTTTACATGTACTTGTTTATCATATATGCAAGAGCGATTAATTTAGTCAGACTAGGTAATATGTAAGGTTATGGTTTTCTTATTCAGTTCGTTGTTTATTTATTTGTTTGGTTGTTTTCTTCTCTTAGAAGATTTTGTGGTGATTTTTCCTGCATTGAGATGAATTTTTTTGGTTAAGACATGTGACGAGAACTCATCTGGAATCATCTGCATTCTTTTTCTGTTCCAATATATTTGTTTAATTACTGTTACTGAAGTTAGTCCATTGTGATTCCTTATTATCCAGGATGTAATTAATTATGTGGAGAAAGCTTATTGTGTCAATAGTTTGGTTACTCAAGGTGACAATGGAAGCTCCACGCAGCAACAATCTGCAAACCTTATTGGGAAATCTTCTTCACTTCCAAGCAATTCTTCTGCCACCGATGCTTTTAATTGTGATTTGGTTGCTAGTGGAAATGCCTCTGAAAACTCTTTATCTAGAACTTTATCAGAGGAGACACTTGAATATGAAACCTTATTATCAACACTGGACAATAGTGGGCAGAATCTGGCAAGACCGCCTGGCCTCCACTCTTCAAGTGATTTTTCAAGGATACCAGCTGATCAGTCCATTTCAACCACTGATCTGAGGCTCAAGTTGCATCTTTACAGGGTTCGGTTTCTGCTTCTTACTAAGAACCTCAAGGCAGCCAAGCGCGATGTTAAAATGGCTATGAACATAGCACGTGGGAAAGATTCTTCCATGGCTCTCCTCTTAAAGTCTCAGCTTGAATATGCTCGTGGGAATTATCGTAAAGCCATCAAGCTTTTAATGGCATCGAGCAATCGGACTGAATTGGGGAATTCGATCATTTACAACAACAATCTTGGGTGCATCTATTATCAACTTGGGAAATATCACACATCAAGTGTATTCTTTACCAAGGCATTGAGCAACAGTTCATCTCTACGGAAGGAAAAGCCTTTAAAGCTCTTGACTTTCTCACAGAACAAATCTCTCCACATAACATATAATTGCGGTGTGCAGTACTTGGCTTGTGGGAAACCAATACTTGCTGCTCGCTGTTTTCACAAGGCTAGTTCAATATTTAACAAGCGTCCTCTCTTGTGGCTCCGAATAGCAGAATGTTGTCTAATGGCGCTAGAGAAGGGACTTCTGAAATCCAGTGAAGCTCCAACCGACAGATCAGAGATTAAAGTTCATGTTGTTGGAAAGGGGAAATGGAGGCAACTTGTAGTGGAAGATGGGACTTCACAAAGTGGGCATGTTAATATTGTTGGAAGGGGTGATTTGTTTCTGGGTGATGATAGGAAGCCTAATCTCTCGATGTCCTTTGCGAAGCAGTGTCTATCCAATGCGTTATACTTGTCAAACTCTTATGAGTCGAAGTATTCAAAGTCAAACTTATCTTCAAGTTCCACTTTGGAGGAAAATGAATCAAGTGAAGAAACATCATCTAAGAATGCAAACAACAAGAGCGTCTCCGGTGGTGAAAAGGAATCTAATCTAACTGCAGGCTCAGGTCAAGCTAATGCAAATGGGGATGTGAAAGAACAAAAGGGTGGCAATAGTCCTAATGCTACTTTACAGAACTCCATCTTGGATTACGAAAATCTTTGTAGAAGAGAGAACCAGATTATCAAACAAGCTGTTCTAGCTGACTTGGCATATGTAGAGTTGGAGCTGGATAATCCTTTGAAAGCTCTGTTGGCAGCAAGGTCCCTTTTGAGCCTTTCAGAATGTTCCCGAATATATGTATTTCTGGGCAATGTGTATGCTGCCGAGTCTCTCTGTCTGCTAAACCGGCCAAAGGAAGCTGCTGAGCATCTATTTACCTATTTGTCAAATGAAAGCAGTGTTGAACTGCCGTATAGTGAAGAGGACTGTAAACAGTGGCGAGTAGAGAAAATTGTGGATTCTGAAGAGTTGAGTGGTGGACCAGCGACTGCCACAAACTCTTCAGTCGATGAATCAAAAGGTTTTATGTTCCTTAAGCCTGAAGAGGCACGTGGAACTCTTTATGCCAACTTAGCTGTCATGTCTGCAATCCAAGGAGATCTTGAGCAGGCTCAACGGTTTGTGATCGAAGCTTTGTCCTTAATATCCAACAGCCCAGAAGCCATTCTTACGGCAATTTACTTGGATCTCATGTCTGGGAAAACTCAAGAAGCTGTTACCAAGTTGAAACAGTGTAGTCACATTAGGTTCCTCCCTGACAACTTAGAGTTAAATAGTTCTTGTTAATTGTTGTATTGGTGGATTTTAAATGTTCGGGTCCAGCCCACCCTTCACTCCGTTTAGCAAGTAGATCAACAATCCTTTTTACGAGGAGAGATGTAACATATATATAGTTCAATCAGGGAATAAGCTTTTTTCAAATTTCATTTAAAATTTTTTTTTTTTTCAAATGTTTAAAGGAATTTCAATTTTAGGTTCGGAGACAGGAGATGTGGCTGAGATTATTTTGGTTGTCACAGATGCTCAATTATAAGATCTGAGATGTTTTTCTGATTTAGAATATCGTCTTTTAGTGGCAAACAGGTCCCTCTTCAAGAATAGGAAGGTGATTTATTCTTCTAGCCATAAAGTAACTCCTTGAAGTGGAATTGTGGTCTCATAAATGTATTTTTCTGGTAGATCATTGCAGCATTTTATTTCACTTATGATCTCTTATTTGTTTATTTGTGACAAATGTACAATTGTACTTGTCGGATGTACTGGTTCTGCCCGGGTGACAATGCTTCAATGGGTAGGAAAAGCTAAATGTGTAATATGGCCTTTGTCTCTATTGCGGTGATGGAGTCATTTTGCAGAGGATTCTGCTTGTTGCTGACCTATATATGTATATATACACACCCATATACTATTGGTTGTATCGTTTTTGATAATTAATAAGCTTACATCTTGGCATGGTTGTGGCTAATTTGGTGTTTAAAATAAAGGAAGGGTTGGATTGTACCAGTTGCATATATGCTTGCTATTTCAGTAATTTTGTTCAGTGGTTAAAGTTTGAGCTTCAGGTATGAGAATATACAGTTTCTTCTCAATAGGAGAGGGAATATTATTGCGTTTAACATGTTACAGGTGGCACCTTAGTTCACTGGATCATTGCTTTACATATACGTAATACATGGCACATGAATTCATGGGTCCACTTTTTCTTTTCTTTTTTACTTCCAAATTTTAAGATAAAATCACTATTGGTCTCTGTTCATGACTTTACTAAGCTTTCCCTCCCCTATTGTGTAAATGATTAACATCCACAGCTACTTGCGTTTATTTATTTAATATTTTCTAGCAAGTTTTTCTTCAGACTAGGTAAGTCCAGTATTCAATATCTAACTTGTTTATATATCTATTTTACCCCTCTATATTTTGTTTATATATCTATTTTGTTTACATTTAAGAGGACAAGAACAGTGTTAGTCTGTGATAGCAATATCTAACTTGTTACCCTTGCTTGGCAGTCACTTTTTTTTTTTAACAGAATGGCAACAATGTAGCTTTCAAATTTAATATTTACCATTAGTGATTAATTCGAGTGGGTTGGTTTAGTTGGAAAAGAGTTGGGACTTGGTGCCTCAAGAAGCACGAGATCTTATGTTTGATTCCAATCAATTCGTTAGGGCCAAGACCGCGAATATAGTCCGAGCCTTACTTGATTCGTGCGGAGGGTCACCTTGCACGGATGCTGTAAATTAATAAAAGTGCGCGTAAACTGGGCCCAACATCACAGCTAGACACTCTACCAAGCCAAAGGGACTTGAACCAATCTCTGTTGATAATATTAACATATATCTCTGTGTTGCGTATGTATGCAATAGGTCTTTTTAGATTACATTATCTCTGGATATATCACAGCAATGGAATCTTTAGTTTTCAAGCAAATAGAGACCAGGCATCAGAGACCACATGTCTTGTAGGGGGGTGAAGACAAACAAGGTTCATGTGCCCAAAACTTGTAAGTGGTCCCTATATTACTCATTTAAGCTTTTGCAATGTCATGTACATGTCCTTTCCATGCATTTCATTTTTTCTTCCATTAGGGTTAGAGAAAGTTTGATCATTTTCAAAAGGGTATGTTTTGAATCCCAATATTACCCATTATACTCATGAGAGCTTATTGTAGATGGAAAATCTTGGGAAGGCAAGGTAGGCTACAATTATTTAGATAATTGAAGCATATACATATATGCTTTTGTATTAATAGTAGGGCACTATCTTTTTTTGTATTGTCCTGTCAAAATCTTTGGATGGTTGTGCCATGTCTTCATTGGTAAATTGGAAAGATATATCATGATCATTCACATTGGTTGAATATGAACTATTGAAACATGATACTGGTACTGAAATTTTATGATATGCTTTCAATGCGGATCGAAATTGAAGATGTGAATCTTAATAAGAATAGGAAGCGTTTGTAGACTTGTCGGCATTGATAATGGATTCCTCTCTATGATTAAATTTGTTTTGGATGCTCTCGTGGGTGATGTAGAGCACTAATTTTTTTTTTTTTACCCTAGACTACAAACCGAGGATGCAACGCTTCACCCCATAAGATGCACCAAGTTATCTGAAAGCAATAAGGGGACTGACAAGGTTCGAACACTCGACCAAGTATTACCCGGTCTCTCCAAGCCCACAGAGGCGATGTAGAGCATCATCCATCTATTATTTTTCTAGGTAAATTGTGATAGTTTATTACAATTTGTTTTAGAGATGGGCATTTTGGGGCTGAGGTTGTGACTAGATACCAAGTCTTGAATGTTTGGGTCATCCTCATATGAACCATTCAGAAAAAATAAAAAATATAGTTTTTGCATTTTGAGAAATATTGTTGGTCACACTTACTTTCATGCTAATTAAGTTTCAAATTTATTGTTTCTTATTAAGTTCACCTTAAGTACGTACGTAGACTTGAACCATAGACCTCTCAATACTAAAACCAATGATTTTGCTCTTGGGCTCCTCCCCAAAAGACCTCATATTAATTGGAGACAATTCTACACATATAAGCACATTCTCATACATATATCCGGGCGATGTGGGACCTCACAATCACCCCTCTTGGGCCCCAGTGTCCTCAATGGTGTTATCCATAAGCTTGTGCACTCTCCCACGCTCAATTCCGGCCCGATTCTGGCTCTGGCTCTGATACCAATTGGGTGCACTTTTATTTGTCGAAAGAATTTTGATTGTACTTGAACACATGGTCAAGAAATTTGTAATAACTAGCACAGGGATCTAGGGTTGTTAAAAATAAAAATAAAAATTTATTCCAGAGGTCCAAAATATCGTCGCCTCCCTTTCTTCTCTTTACTATGGGTTGCCGAAAGTGGAAGGTTAGACCAACTCTATATACATTCTCAGAACTTAAAAATAATTAATGGTATCACACTAATAGACATATATATGGCAGTAAATGTAGAAAAATACCTCCTTGTACAAGGTTAGCCACACTTTTCTATTTTCCAGGATCATGACCTATGTATGCTAAATTGTGATCCTACATGACAGACGGTAGAGATATAGATGTATTGAATAAATCATTTTTTGTACATGAAGATTTCAAGTTAAAATTGATCAAATTTTGTTCCTTACAGCTACCTTCATGTTACAATGAGCAAGGTTGCAATTGGTTGATTTATAATCATTGACTTTTTAACATTGGAAGTTTTTATTTATTTATTATAAATGAACATACCAATTTACTTGTTCTATTCATATTAGATACATCATGATGCCTTTATATAAATCATAACATGAATGGTTAATTAACTTCTAGTGAAAAAAAATTATTAGCAAGAAACCCATCAAACTGTGTTTGATGGATCCACATAATAAATTTTTGTTTTGATATTTGGGGTTCAGAGCTTTCATCCCGACTAATTTGCATAGAATTTGTGTAAAACAATATTTCTACATGGATCGGGACTCCAACGATTTTCATATTGTTTACTCATGTGCAAATCCATTAATTCTAAAAATGAGTTATAAAAATGAAAGCATCATTGATTTCTTGCAAATTCTTACAACAAAACACATAAATTAACAATCTCTTAAAAATAAATGGTGTGCAATAAAAGCCAAATTAAACATCAGTAGCTCAAGAAAAGGTTTTGTAGGCATTAATTGAAGACTCGACATCCTCTCATGTCGAATTCTTCCACGCGCTCATCAATCTAGCAACCTGCAAACCCATATATCATAACATAATCAGCAATGAATCTCAATCATAGTTAGCATAAAGCTAATATTCATATTCCATAACCAAAACTTTAGTAACAATAACAATAACAAAAAAATGAGAGTTCATATTTGAAATTCATGAAAAAAAAAACAGAAGAAAAAACCAAATTTGAAGCCGAGTGAAATGTGCCAATATTATAGACTTGTTCTCACTTAAATGAGTACTATATATTAAAAAAAATTAAAAAATTTGTAATTTACGTACCAGCGAAACTAACAAAACTGAAAGATCAAAAATTTAGAAACTGATAGATGAATAAGTGTAAATATATTTGCGCGCCTCCACTCATGCATGAGATAAATATATATTTTCGAAAGACAATCCTAAATATTTATTCGGTACAAGTATCGTTACTCTAACTAAAAACATAAACATTGAGAAAATTTAAAAGATTAAAAAAAAAAGGGTTTTGAGTGAAGTGCATTAATTACCTAGCCAGCTGAGATCTAGATAGAGCATGTGAATCCAGGAGGTGGTGTCTTCCCACAAGTGAGAAGAAGCTGAAGAGCAAGAGGCACAAAGATATTAAGGTTGAGAAGCTTGATCTTGAGAGTAGTGCACAAGCACACTGCAGCTTCAAGCTCCACAAGCCCTTGCAGCACTGGGCAGCACTCATTCACCACAGGGTCCCCAAGCCCAATGTGCACCAACCCCCCAAGTAGATCCACACATGCTCCCAGCTTAAGTGTGTCAATAGGGCATGTAGCCGGCGGAGCAGGCTCCGGTGCCGGCGGGCAAGGATTCACCGTAGGGGGAGTGGTCACCGGTGGGGTAATGACCGGGACCGGTGGTAGGGTTATCGGTGGCTTAATAGGCGGTAGGACTACCGGAGGTAGGGTTATAGGTGGCTTCACTATTGGCGGTAGGACTACCGGAGGTAGGGTTATCGGTGGCTTCACAATAGGCGGTGGGACGACCGGAGGTAGAGTTATTGGTGGCTTCACAATAGGCGGTACGACCGGAGGTAGGGTTATGGGGGGCTTGACAATGGGAGGTAGGGTTATGGGGGGTTTAACAATGGGAGGTAGGGTTATGGGGGGTTTAACAATGGGAGGTAGGGTTATGGGGGGCTTGACAATGGGAGGTAGGGTTATGGGGGGCTTGACAATGGGAGGGAGGATAGGTCCCTTGGGTGGCTTTTTGGGAGGGAGGATAGGTCCCTTGGGTGGCTTTTTGTGCTTGGGAGGGGGCTTGGAACATAAATCGCAACCAAGAATGGGGGTAATGGAGGAAATGAAGAGCATGAAAAGGAGGAGGAGAGCTGAGAATTTAGAGGACTCCATTGTTGGGGTCCTCAACAAAGAGGGAGAGAAGAAATGAAGGGGTGGTAAGAGTTTCTGTAGAGGAGTGAGCTGTTATATAGAGTGAGTGAGTGAGTGAGCATTGGCAATAAAACAAAGAAGAAAAAACCCTAGAACCCACTCACGTGAACACTGGGTGGGCTTATAGGCATCTGCCAAATTTTGCTAGTTGGCAACTACCTTGCAAATGCATGAATCCATATGAGCAATTATTCCTCCTATATGTTTTATATATATTTTTTTATAGCATATATTGTTGGAAAATAGTTTGAATGAGATATAAAAATTTGTATCAGTGTTCGACAAAGAGTTGCGTCTGCAGTTGGTTAGTTGCTCTGTTAGATAAAGAGTTGTGTGAAAATACACATCTTTTCAGTCATCACTCTTCCAACCTGTATATCTATTCATTCATAACTCTTGGTTGTCTATAAATAACGTGTGCCACAGTTCATTTCAATCATCCCAAAAATCATCTTTCTTTGTACATATATAGTAGCAAGTGTAGGAAAGAGTACTACACCAAGTTGATTCGCTTGTTTTTCCAATTTTCAGTGTTGTCATTGGAGAAAGAAATGTCGTTATATAGACAGTCAACACCGTAGCGGGGAAAATCTGTTTTAAGAACATAGAATCTAATTCTAAACTCGGCCTAACAGGTTCTTTATTTTAATATTATATTTTGTTTAATATATATATATAATTTTATTATATAGTATATATATATGTTGTTTAATATATATATTATTATATTATATATATATAAGTTTATTAAATAGTATATACATATAATATATATATATATATAATATATATATATATAATATATATATATATATATATATATATATTGTGCTACATTAAATATAGATATATATATTCTGTGATACATTAGAAATTATATTAATAATAATACTATAGTATTGCACACATTTTGGTTTACATATATAAATTTGGCATTGGTTTGTCAGTTATATTTACGGGGAATATGTGTGCATGTATATATGAACATTGAGTTTGATTAGAAACCTTATACTAGTTAGGAGACATTTCTCTTATGCTAAACGGAAATGGGGTTATGAAGAGAGAGTCGGCACTACAACCTATGGAAATGTAAGAATAAACCTTTTTTTATTTCTTATATATATTTCACTTTTTCCACCTTATACTAGTTAGGAGACATTTCTCTTATGCTAAACGGAAATGGGGTTATGAAGAGAGAGTCGGCACTACAACCTATGGAAATGTAAGAATAAACCTTTTTTTATTTCTTATATATATTTCACTTTTTCCATCGATACAAAATATTAGTATTAACCAAAGATCTTGTAATCTAATATTTTTCTTTCTCCGGGAGATCGTGTGCTGTAATTGACCATCAAGTGGGTGGACCTATACCTATCCAATGATGTATATTCATTCATAAAAAAAATGTGTGTAAGTATTGAATTACCTAATAAAATAAAATATTAGTACTAGAATATAAAAGTGATAAGCAACTTGTAACATGCATGCATGGACAAGTTGTCTCCTAATTTGTATTTTTCTCGTACAACCAAAGCCAAAATAGTTAAAAAATTTAATATTGGAACAAGATAAATGAGTAATCCAAAACAATCCATAATTATAATTAAAATCTAAACTCGAAATGTTGTTGGAGCAATATGATGCAGTTTCTTCAGTTAGGCCTTTTATTCTGAATTTAAGGCACGTGCAATCTTCACTAATGAGTCGTGACACTGGATTCTTAAATTAGTATATAATATCATAATCAACAAAGGTTGTTGGATTAATATTCTTTTAATTTGAAATAGTAGTTTAGTACTGAACATTATAGGATTATATAATTTCCTCAACAGTAATACTATCTTAGTTATAATATTCTCTCCTGCAAACTCAATCTATGGAACATATGCATTATAGAAATTAGAAACAAATGGAGATAAATTATACATATCCATTAGCTAGGACTTCTTTACAATATTATAGAATCGATCACAATCTTTAGCGACCAGAATATGTAATTAACTAAGCCTCGTTTGGCAGAGTTTTTATTTCTTGATTTACACCCAAAAAAATGAGAAGCAAAAATTATTTTGAGAATCTGGTACCCATTTTTTTCTAAATGTTCTTCCAAGATTCAAATGTTCTTTTAAAAATTTTGTCAAACACCATTCAAAATAGCTTCTCTTTCCAGAAAGCTAAAAGCAACTATTTGAAAATCGATCCAAATAGGGCCTAAGAGGGATTGTGGTTTAATTAAATAGTTAATGTGCATAATTTGTGTAGAATATTCTCAAACTATTTCAACAAACTTTCATGTATACACAAGTAATTAAAAGTATTATCGATAATTTTAGGAATTTTTAAAGTAAATATTGTATGTTATTATTTAAAAAATAAGTATATATGTATTGAAAAAATAAGTATGCCTGACAACAAATTTAAGTGAAAGTATTGACAGTTAACAAACAAACATGGACTAAGTAAATTACCCAAAAAAAACAATACATGGACCAAGTATGGAGCCGACATAATTATGAACCATTATTCCTATAATATATGTTAATTACAGTTACACCCCTTTAAAATAAAATATATTATACTCGCATCTTTTATTTGAATAATTACAGATAGAGATAGTGAAATTGTAATTATTCAAATAATAAGAAATACATGTTTAATATATCATATCTCGAGGGAATATAATTATAATTTACCATATATGTTATTATTCTTTCATAACATATATATTAATTTGACATTAGTTTCTCCACATACTGTGCATGTCAAACAAAATGAGTTCGTGGTTTTTGCTCTGATTAATTCACAAAAATCGTGTTAAGCAAATCTCACCAATTGAGTAAGACTCGAATTATATTCACAATCATAACCTCAACAAATTATTTTCACATAATAAATTAGGGTCTAAGCTTTGTTAAGATAAGATTGTTATTCAGCATTTGAAATTGTAGAACTACTACAATATTCACATAACTGTGCGGCTATCTATGGTGACTATTTACTTGTGACAAACGTGTTGGATTTTGAAAAATAAAATAAATCAAGAACATAAATAAATTGCATAATAAAATATTTTATGTGACTATTTACTTGTGACAAATTTGTTGGATTTTGAACAATAAAAGAGATCAAGAACATAAATAAATTGCATAATAAAATATTTTACTTACCTCAACTGTAATAAAACAACAATCGTAGAATACCTCTGTAAACACTGCCCCTGCAATCCTGCAAACGTAAAGCACACTATCTTCATCTTTCTGTTTATTAATTGTGGAATAATTAATTTTAATTCAATTTTTTAATGATCCAAATCACGCAATAATAAATATAAGTGCAGAAAATAAATTAAAGACAACATCAATATTTTTTACGTAAAAAATCTTGGAAAACACTCCAAGTAAAACTACGGATACCCTCTGGTATCGATGCACTATGAATCAAAAAGTACACAGACTCTATAAAGTCAAGACTTACAATCACTCTGATTCGCCGTTTATCACTCGACGTCTGAAAGTCTTTAATCACTCGCGCTAACACAAAGCTCTCGCTCCGATCTCCATACTCTGACAGCTTCGTTTCTCAACAGATCAAGGAACCACGAAGCCTTCTGCTCCGTTTTTCGTATAATGCAACAAATGATATGTGTTCATAAAGATATCACGTGTTGTAGCACAATTGAAAAATCCCAAAAACAAAAGAGAACTAGAAGATGAATAACCTCTTAATATTTTTTTTTCAAGATTTTTTCTGTAGAAGAATTGCAGAGCTCTCAAGACTTATCTTCTCTTCACAATATCTCATCATATTTATAGAGAGAGAAGTTTTCAATTATGAAATAAGATCCTTTAATTATGGAATAGGATTACTTAATCTTCAAGTCTTTGTCTTGTCCTCCAAGTCTTGGTAAAAATTCCAAATATATATCAATAATAACTCCTAAACACGTCCTTAAGTGAATAGGAGTCTTTAAGGTATCAGAATAATTCTTAATTAAAAATTGAAGTCGGTAACCTCAAGTTCTCGGTAACAATCTTGAGTTATCGAGAAATCCAAAATCTCAACTACTCGGTAGAAAATCTCGAGGACTCGATAGTTTACTTATGGCATAAGATGACGTTTAGTGGCATTCTCAACTCTCTGGAATATATGACATGGCTTACGTCAATGCGCAAAATCTTGAGTTCTCGTAAATTAAAGTTAAAGTTCTCGGTAAGTCAAAATCTTGAGTACTCGGTAAACAATCGAGTACTCGGCTATTTCAAAAAATCTAACTTCTATTTATTTCTTTGCAATGTCGTTTCCGATCAACTTTTTTTCGCGTTTCTTATGTTCTTCATCACTTTAAATTTGATTAACTCAAACCAAGACTCACAACACTCAACATGATTTTTGATCAGAAATATGTCATTAGAAATAAATGTTCCTGCAATAAAAGTATAACAACTCTTATATAGAGAAACAACAGTGAAAACGACCTCTCCCAAACAAACACCTAGGGCCTGTTTTGTAACATGGTTTAGTGCAAAAAAATGGCACCAAACCATGTTTGGTAAAATGGTGTGGAAATTTGGCACGGTTACTGTAGCAAACCATGGTGCCAACTTTGTGAAGGAATTTGGAATCATCATTTTTGATGGTTTTGTATGGTGCGGACACTGTAGCAATGTAGCACCCCAATGTAGCACTGTAGCAACCCGAATCACTGTAGCACCGAATATAATATTTATATTTTAATAATATAAATTTTAATATTAATATATTAGTATATTAATATATTTTAATATTACAAAATTTTAATATTTATAAATAAAATGTGAAACCATCCAAAGTTTTCAGAATTTCAACACATACCAACTCTACCAAACATGGTTTGGTTTTTCAGCATCACTTTTTCTCACACCAAAACCATCTGCACCAAACATGATTTGAAACCAAAATAAAATCACACCAAACCAAATCCAACCCAACCAAAACCAAAACAAAAAACTAACACCACACCAAACCGTTACCAAACGCAACCCCAGAGTTTTCCTTCCCATCATGAAAACATAGATGGTAAAAGATTAATAATCATAACCTAACGGTGATTGTTATACTTCCCAATTAGATTACAACTAACGAGTATAACCTCAATCCATTAATTATCAATAGTCATATTAGAATCCTATTTTATATAAAACTATGCATATGATCACAAATTTTTAATATATTATATAATTAAAAATTCCAACAAAATGTCCCTAATAATTTGAGCATTGAAGCATATAAAGCATTTTAGAGAGAGGTTAATTTGAAGGTCACGTACGTATAGTGTCCGTCCGTGAATACATGGGTGCATGTTATCTTGAGGATAGGATCACTTTTACATTTTGTAATGTTGTGCATCCGTGATTCTGCTTTTCCTCTCTCTCTCTCTCTCTCTCTAACTTCTCATCCTTCTGTCAAATAATTGATCTCCCACATATACACATACATAGGTCAGACGAATTCATTTCGGGTCAAACTTCGAAATTTTAAATTCGAAGATTATTATATATATAATTCCTGGCATTTTTATATATAAATAATGTTGTGAATTAGGGCCCGTTTGGGAATTTGATTTTGGTTTTGATTTTGGTGGTTTTAGGTAAATCTAAAACCTTTATACAATGTTTGGTAAGGAGTTGATTTTGATATTGATATAATTATATATATATATATATATTAATATGTATTAAAAATATATAAATATGAAAAATATATATATATATATATAAAATTGAAAAAAATTTATTTTTCGGGAAAAAATATAAAAAATAATTTTTCGGAAAATAATTAATTTTTTCCGAAAAATATATTTTTTTCCGAAAAAAATAATTATTTTCCAAAAAATAAATATTTTCTGAAAAATAAAATTTTTTCCGAAAATATGATTTTTTCCCGAAAAAATAATTATTTTCCGAATTTTTTTTTTCCGGAAAATATGATTTTTTTTCCAAAAAATAATATTTTTCCGAAAAAATAATTATTTTCCGAAAATTAATTTTTTTCCGAAAATATGATTTTTTTCCAAAAAATAATATTTTTCCGAAAAAATAATTATTTTCTAAAAATTAATTTTTTTCCGAAAATATGATTTTTTTCCAAAAAATAATATTTTTCCGAAAAAATAATTATTTTCCGAATTTTTTTTTTTCGGAAAATATGATTTTTTTTCCAAAAAATAATATTTTTCCGAAAAAATAATTATTTTCCGAAAATATGATTTTTTTCCAAAAAATAATATTTTTCCGAAAAATTAATTATTTTCTAAAAATTAATTTTTTTCCAAAAAATAATATTTTTCCGAAAAAATAATTATTTTCCGAAAATTAATTTTTTTCCAAAAATATGATTTTTTCCCAAAAAATAATTATTTTCCGAAATTTTTTTATTTTTCCGAAAAAATAAATATTTTCTGAAAAATAATTTTTTTCCGAAAATTAATTTTTTCAAAAATTACATTAAATTATGATTTTTTTGCAAAAAATATAAATAAAATTTCAAAATAATTCATATTTTTTGCCATATATAGAGAGAGAAAAAAAAAAAAAGTCAAAATTGGTGGGCCAAAACCAGGTTTTACTGATTGGTTTTAAAAAGCTTAAAACCAACTTCAAAACCAGCCAACCAAACATGGTTTGGTCTTAAAATCCAAAAGCAAGACCAAAACCGGCTTCCCAAACAGGCCCTTAGTGGAGCAAAATTTTAAGGACAATGCTTGGGTCATCACCCCTTATTTGGACCAATATAATTAAGACACTTGACATATATTAATTAAAAAATAGAAATGGGTATTACTCATTATTTATAGAATTCAACCCGGATTTGAATTATTATTTTTTCTCTTATTCACTTAAAAAAAATATCTCATGAACAGTTTAACGTCTACATATGCGTGTACACTTATTTGTCAACATATTCAAGAACTTATTGAGAATTCTACCTATTTGTGAAAAATATCAAGAAATCTGAAAACTTGGGTCACAAGCTGAGATAAGACCATATTAAAAAAGGGTTCTTCAGGAAAAATTCAAGATGGGTCTAAAAGATCAAACCTTTCAACTCTGTTTTTTTTTAAGATAAATCAATATGTATTAAAAAAAGAAAAAAAGAGGTTACATACAAAGAAGGACTTGACAAAGTAAGCCTCCAAACAAAACAAGCAGAGACTTAACCATAAGGAAACGAAGCCAACCTTTCAACTCTGTTGGTTCTTAAGAGAGAGAAAAAAAGTTTTTATTTTTATTTTTTAAGTTGATTTACCCATTTTAGCGGTGTAGGATTTTTGATGGGTTTGTTAATGAAGAGATGAAAAAAGGAAAAGAAAAAATAATAAATATTTTAGATCCGGATTTAACCCATGATAATGAATAATATCTATTATTATTTTTTAATTAACATTGAACATGTGTCTTAATAATATTGGTCCAAATAAGAGGTGATGACCAACTTAGTCCTCAGTGGTGAGGACCAAACATTATCACGTTGTATTTTCGAAAAACATAATCTATTAAAAGGCGGGAGCTTAAAGAAAAATGTCCTGTGATCATTATATGTTGTCCCATTACTAATTAAAATAGGAGAGGAGTATACAACTTGCATAAATAAAGGCTTTAGAAAAAACTAGAGAGAAGAACACTCGTCAATAAAATGAGACTTTCGAAACATCATTCATTTTTGGGTAATTTGCAGCCACACCCCCTGAACTTTGAGTCAATGGCAGTCAGTGGCTGGTCAATGATTTTTCGGTCCCATAGCCCCCTGAACTTTCAATTTCGTTGCAATGACACCCCCTGGGCTGGTGAAATGACTATAATGCCCCTTTAATTATTTCACTTATTACATTAGGGTAATATATAAAGTGTGAAATTATCCACATGCCCAAACACTTCACTCCTCTAAAATTACTAATTACACTTCCACCCCTTATTACAATATATATATATATATTACGAAAATTACAATTTAATTTTTTTTTCTTTATAATATTATTTGTATATATAATTACGAAAATATATATATAATTTGTAAAAAATATATAAAATTTGAAAAAACATATAAAATTCAAAAATATATATAAAATTTGAAACAATATATAAAATTCAAAAAATATATATATAAAATTCGAAACAAATATATAAAATTCATAAACAATATATAAAATTCGAAAAACATATAAAATTCTAAAAAATATATAAAATTTGAAACAAATATATAAAATTTGAAACAAATATATAAAATTTGTAAACAATATATAAAATTCGAAAAATATATAAAATTCTAAAAAATATATAAAATTCAAATATATATATATATAAAGTGTGACTGAAGTTTAAGTAGACAAGCCTCGGAGTCATTAGGCAAGGTAACGGATCTTCTCCAGTTCTTTGCAGAGTTATTTCAATGGCCACGATGGCGACACATACCCCACGATGGTGATCGAAATCGAAATCGAATCGATACTTGATTAAAATATTTTAATCAAAATTAAATATATTAATATTTGGATCAAAATTAACGGTTCGGTTCCGGTTCTCATTTTTAAAGAACCGAAAGTAAATTTTTATTTGGATAAAAATTAACGGTTCGGTTCCGATACTTTCAGTTATTTAAAAATGAGAACCGGAACCGAATCGTTAATTTTGATTTAAATATTAATATATTCACGATGCGGTTCGCTTTTGATTCCAACCGAACCGATACTTTCGGTTCTTTAAAAATGAGAATCGGAACCGAATCGTTAATTTTGATCCAAATATTAATATATTTAATTTTGATTAAAATATTTTAAAAAAAGTATCGGTTCGATTCCGATTTCGGTCACCATCGTGGGGCATGTGTCGCCATCATGGTCATTGAAATAGCTCTGCAGAGAGATGGAGAGGATCCGTTATCTTGGTTAATGACTCCGAGTCTTGTCTACTTAAACTTCAGTCACACTTTATATATATATATATATATATTTGAATTTTATATATTTTTTAGAATTTTATATGTTTTTCGAATTTTATATATTGTTTACGAATTTTATATATTTGTTTCGAATTTTATATATATATATTTTAAATTTTATATATTGTTTCAAATTTTATATTTTTTTTGAATTTTATATGTTTTTTCAAATTTATATATTTTTTACAAATTATATATATATTCGTAATTATATATACAAATTATATTATAAAGAAAAAAATTAAATTGTAATTTTCGTAATATATATATATATTTTTTGTAATAAGGGGTGGAAGTGTAATTAGTAATTTTAGAGGGGTGAAGTGTTTGGGCCTATGTGTAATTTCACATTTTATATATTACCCTAATGTAATAAGTGAAACAATTAAAGGGGCATTATAGTCATTTCACCAGCCCAGGAGGTGTCATTGCAACGAAATTGAAAGTTCAGGGGGCTATGGGACCGAAAATTCGTTGACCAACCACTGACTGCCATTGACTCAAAGTTCAGGGGGTGTGGCTGCAAATTACCCTTCATTTTTTGTCTTGAATTCATATAGACTCTTCAAACAAGGTTTTAGTGGTGGTGACAATTGTCACTAAAACGGAACAAAAACTGCAATTAATGTTTAATAATGGTATAATAAAATTGATTGTTATACCTTATATCTTCTAGGTAGAGAAATCAACTTTTGTGGTGTAATAACAAATAATTTTAGTTACTATAATATTTTTGTAACTATAGATATATATT
Source organism: Cornus suecica (assembly GCA_963922005.1). NCBI lineage: Eukaryota > Viridiplantae > Streptophyta > Magnoliopsida > Cornales > Cornaceae > Cornus > Cornus suecica. The sequence continues at coordinate 2,186,676 of OY998240.1, read as the reverse complement.
TTGTCAACATCTATCTATATACATGTCTACTCTTTACACAAACACAAATGAAGGTATTAGCCTTCATTTGTGTATAAATCTTTAATGACACTCCTTTCACTAGAATTTTTAGACCGAAAGAAGGCTATATATAGTAGCCGATTGCCACAGACACACACACATATATATATATATATATATATATATAGGTGTATAAATCTTTGTCAATAACAATATATAAATGGGGCAATTGACAGAGAAGGTAGAGTAGAGATGGAAACTTAGAGAGTGTTTTTTACTATAAAAAAAAAAAAACGAGCGGGAGGTCCAGTGGTTTTGCCATTCATATTTTAACCATGCATGGAAGATGTTAACCCTTTAACCACCAAACACAACCTCTTTGTCGTGTGCTATGGATCGATCCATACGGTAATTAACATTTTTTGGAGGCTTGTTCTTGTTTCTCAAATCCAGTGGTCCTCATTTTCTCTCCTAATTGAATGGCTCATAGTTTTTCTTCATGCATGATATATATGTTTGAGGTCTTCTTTGTGTTTTGTTCAACATATATATCTATGTGTGTGTATATATATATAATATATATACATGTATACATTTTGGTCAGATTAAGTACATCCACAGGATGCAAGAATTCCTTACTATATTGACAGTGCATGCACTGAAGAATCTAACTACGTACATATATAAGTTGTGAAAGCATATGGGACGCACATGCCCTTGGAGAGAGTGCGTGTGTGTGCGATCATATATATATATGGTCCTATGCATGGTAAAGACTACTGTCAAGAATGGTTTTTGTAAAGGAAAAGGCAATTTTACTACTCTAGTTCTGTAAGCTAAACTAGAACACAAGTCCTATTAGACATGATTTATAACCTTGATTGATTCGGTTCACAAATCTCCTAAACTATTATTATTATTATTTTTGGCTAAAGCGTTGTTTGATATATTTATTTTATCACTTAAATCTAAACTAATTCAATATTGTATTTAATTAAGTTCCTTAGATAAAAAAAAAAGTTTAAACATTATTGAAAACACAAAGTGCCACTTAAAATAGTATAAAAATTTCAAGTGACAGAGTCACCACTTAGACTAAACTTTTACAAAAAAAAATACCAAAAATAAATAAAAAAATTCACAACAATTTAGAATTTTCGATACTTATTTCAAAATTTTAAAGTTTCAGTGCTTGATTTTCAATTTTATCACTGAAAATCATAGTTGTCAGAATCGCGATCCTATTTCGTAAAATCTTACAATTCTACCATGATTCTATATGATTTTACGATTCTATCACGATACTATAAGTATCTATATGATTTTACCATGATTCTGTTACGCTAAAATAATGGTTTGACAGTTAAGCCATCCATATGAAAGATCCAAAATCTTAATGATTTAGTCCAATATCTCAATACACGCCCAAATTTATGAGAAAACAATTAAAGGCCCAATGTATTAAAAATTTTAAAACTCTAATATGATCTAAAATTTAAAATTAAATATTTGATTATTAATATTATTATTTTTTTAAAATAATACATTTAGGTAGATACTTACGATTTTACGATCCCGATTCTACGAAAACCCCCAACGAACCTATTTAGGCCATGTTTGACATAATTTCTGTTTCTGGTTTTCTGCAAAAGAGAAAGAGAAACATAAGTTGTTATGAGAAGTTGATACCCCAAGCTTCTTTAAAATGCTCTTCCAAGACCCAAAAAACTCTTCTAAAATTTTTGTCAAACACAATTCAAAATAAATTTTCTCACCAAAAAATCAAAAACAGTATTTGAAAAACTAATCCAAACAGGACTTTAGACTCCCAATTTCAACATCCTTGCTGGAAATTTAATCAACACCTAACAATCATTTTTGCTATTCTAATTCTCTTTTGTCCCATATCTAAACACTAATCAGGCCTCGTCGGCCCAAATAAGTATAAATAACGCGGGCCGTTTCGGCGAAGAAGCCCATAAGTCCAAACAAGTATAGTCAAACCCCGCGGTCAATCTTCCCCTAAACTGAGAACAGTGAGAATTGAAAGAGTCAGAGAGACAGTGTCCGGAAGATCTATAAAGATTCTGATAAGGTCGCCGCCTCAGAACTGAATCGAAACCCAGGTATGCTTGTCTATATATGTATATATACAATTATACGTATATGTATATAGATGTGTTTACATATACATACGTACCTAATATTTTCTTTGACCTAATCTTTCAATTTATTCGACTTTGCTTGAATTTCGATTAGCGAGAGAATCTGTGTGGGATCGATTTGCTTTGGATTTTTAATTTTAGCTTGTTAGATTTTAGGGTTTGAGAATTGAAATATTGGGAATTAGGATATTGAAAATCCCCCTTTCACTTATACTTTGGAGGGCGGTGTGGTGTAAAAGAGCTTCTTGTAAAGTTGCATTGTATTGTTGGATGTCGGTTTTGAGAAGATTATGACCGTTAGTTAACCTACTTCGAAAGGGCCTTAATTTTAAACTAAGTGACGGGTGGGTTGGTGTGATGAATGGAATTTGTAGGAGTCCTTTTGAAAGGATAGAAAGTAAGCATGGTATCAAAATGTTTTTTTTTTTTTTTTTTGTTTTATTGTTTTTTATTATTATTATCAAGAACTCGTCTTTTTTGTTGGATTCTTTTGGATGAGATGAGAGTTTAGGTGGGTATATCGTCTTTTATATAAATATTGTATATATCAGCGTATTCCCTTCTATTGTTTTTGATTTCATCGAAAATTTAGGTGGTTAATTTCAAAAGTGAGAATGTGACTTTATAGCTTAAAAAACTCGGCCATAAAGGTGGAGCCTGACTTTGATAAGGAAGTTGAAAGAGTTTCAAACCCGATGTTGTCATCAGTTTATTCATTATCTAGGTATCTCCTAATGAAATTCTTACCCCATTTATATTTCCCTTCGGTTTTTGTTAATCTTTTTATATGACAAGTAGTTCCTTATATTCACTAAAGTTGTTCATTTCTTGTATGCTTGATTGGAATGCATCTCAAGCGCTTTGGTCTGAATTAGTTTGGTGGATTCTCTTACTTAGTAGAGACTTGCCCCCAGCCATTTTAAGCTCATATTTTAGGGGTTAAGCATTCTTATTGTTTTGTATTTAAATAAATTCTCGTTTTATATTATTACTACAACGATAATGTAGTTCTACTGTTTACGTTTTATATTATTACTACAACGATAATGTAGTTCTACTGTTTACGATATTTTAGGGGTTAAGCACCATATAAAATACTATTTAGTGCTTATATATTCTCCCTTAGAAGATATAAGCACTAGAAATAAGAGGGAATTGACTGTTGGACTAAATCTGGCTTTTACTACCCAAGTATAACGTGCTTGATTGTATGATCACTATTGTAAGTGCTGACATGAAAATCATTAGAGATATATGTGAAATAAGAGGGAATTGACTGTTGGACTAAATCTGGCTTTTACTACCCAAGTATAAAGTGCTTGATTGTATGATCACTATTGTAAGTGCTGACATGAAAATCATTAGAGATATATGTAAAATAAACTCGCGTTCTAGTTATTCAGGAAAATATTACTAATAGTTCAAATCATGATGCACTTAAATAGATGACATTTGGGGTTTAAGTTCATGTTTTCTTTGCTTTGGCATTGTTTCTGATGCTCTTTTTACAGGTCTTTTGTCTGCTAATAATCTGGATTATCATGGTTACTCGCACATGCTGATGGTTGGTGGATTGAAATAGTTTGGAGATATGTGGCACGAGAAAAAAGAGAGTTGCTTCTTACCAGGTGGGACGAATTATCCAAAAAGGTTTCCGGCGGCCCATGTGGAGAACATGATCCTCCCACCTCCTCCAGGAAATCATGATGAAGATCTTGGTGGTTTATCAAGGAAAAGAAAATTCACTGTTATGGATCAACCAGGTGCCATTCCTTGCATACCTTGGGAGTCAAACATACAACAGTCTAGTTTTGTTTCTGGGATAAATGCACAAGGCAATACTCATGGACCGTGTTTAAACAAAGAAAATTTAGGAGAACCATTTACTTTCAGACATCAGTATGAAATTGATCAATTTCGATATCAAAATAATATTGCAGAAACAAGGGAGGCTAGTTATGGAAATACAAATAGAAGTATAGTTAACAAGATTGGCAGCCCTTCTTTAAACATGCCACCTCCGTTGTCACATTATAAAGTACCCTTTCCCTTGGTTAACATGTCGTTCGGGGAGACCTTCACAGTATCAAATCGACAACCCCAGGTGTCCAATATGTTTGACCAGAGTGAAGCTTATAAGTTCCTTTGCTTTTTAAAATCAAGTGAAGGAGATACGGAAAGGCCTCAGGTTGATCCTGGTTTGCTGGATTCAATGAGCTTTGGGGTCAAGAATCATGTAGTCTCAGATAAGGTGCCACTAGACCTGTGCAATACAGTAGCTGGGTGTTTGAGACCTGTGGAAATTACGCAACAGAATTTTCTAGCGTGTAACAGGTTTTCTGATGATTCGAATGGAAGAAAGTGTGATCAAGAATCCAATAAATTCAGTTCTAGTGGCCTCAATCAAGGTGGTCACTTTTCCTCTGATGCAGGAACTAATGATGCCTCAACTGTAGGACCGGTCTCTTTGGGGGCTTTGGTTTGCACCGAGCAAAACAAATATCATAGTTTGCTGCAGAATGAAGTACAGTTAGGCAGTGTTTCTTTAGGTAATCAACTAAGTGACACTTTTGAAAATAAAGAACATGGTCAGGTTGGTGGCAATATGAAAATGGAGGATAAAGCAGAAGTATTGGATTTGGATAATTGCAAGTCCTTCTGGACAGAGGACTTTGCACCTAATAAACATAATCCTGCCAATGTCATGGGGCATGCTCAGGAAAATGACGTGAGTTGTAGGTCTCTCAAATCAGATGAAGAGAGTAAATTACATTCTGGAAAAACAGCTGTTACAGTGGCTGAAAAGCTGTGGGATGGGACTCTTCAGCTAAATTCGTCAGTAATTGTGTCTGCAGTTGCCATCTTTAAAAGGTTTCTCCAGCTACTTTTGACTAGCTAGTTTTGTTTTTGATTCTTAAAATGTCTAGGGCTGCATACAAAACCGAAAGACCAAACCAGACCGAACCGAAACCGGCTGTTCGGTTCGGTTACGGTTTTCAAAATTCAAAAACTAATTTTTTCGGTTTGGTTTCGGTTTTTACCCTCCAAAAACCGAACTGAACCGAACCAGTTTTATAATATATTATATTTTGTATTATATATGTATTATCTATGCTTATGTAAAAATTTATGTATATGTGTAGTCTGTAAGACTATGTGTGGACTTGGTATTGTTGGATCCATACAAATAAAGCTCAAATTTTTGAGCGGATTTGTGAATCTGTAGACTCTTTTCCTATGTTATGTTGATCTGTTTATGGTATATGTGTTTCTTGTTTTGGTTTTGAACTTTGCTAGATTTCCCCATGTACTTGGTTTCATATATTAGACATATACAAGTGTAAGAATAATGATTACAGATAGATGAATAAATATTGATGGAAATAAACTTGTTAGTCTATTCTTGTCAAAACTCTTTATTTTATAAAAAGATAATAACCGTAATGAAATTTTCATTTATACATTTTAAAATATCTAGAAAATGTTAAAAATTGAAACCGAACAGGAAAAAATGGTTTGGTTGGTTCGGTTTTTTTACTAACGGTTTGGTTATGGTTTTTATTTTTAAGAAACCGAAAATAATGGTTTGGTTCCGGTTTCGGTCAAAACTGAACCGAACCGTGTGCACCCCTAATAACGTCTATCACCTTTTTTATTTATTTATTTATTTTAAAGAATCAGTAAATGATTTGCATGGATTCATTGTGCCATACTGTTTGACAAGCACAGTTAATGATTGAGCGGAGAAAGGGAATTGTATACAGTTTTAACAATTTTAATAATTGTTATGGGTGTTCAAAATTTCTTATTTTCACTATTATCATAATTATTATATTAGATATTAGTTTTTTGATTGAGGAGGCTGTAAGGGATTTCTAATTGAGGTGTAACTGAAGGAAAGTGAAATGAAAAATTGGTCGAAGGTCAGGAAGGAGAATATCTGTTGAATTCTGTGTCTAGGAAAGGGATGGATAAACAAACATATATAATCAGATTTGAAGCTATAATGACCTTCTTTGGTGAGAATATGTGTTTAGAAGGACTAAATGTTACTTCTCTCATATATAGTAAATTGCTAGACTGAAGCACAATTTTGTTTCTCTTTCCCTTTTGGTCAGGAAATGCTAGTGATGCTGGATAAAGGGTGTTGGCTTTCATTATATAAATGATCTATTTGAGGAGAAGTTGTGTTTAGAGATTCAATATGTCACCTCTCTTATGGCTGGATCCCTACGATTCTTGCATAATTTCCCTTTGAAATGTGTTATCCTATACTTTTATATTGCAGACTATGAAAGGACCAAGGCTCAGATTCTAAACTTAAGACTGATGGACCATCTTTCCATCCCACGTCGTATGACTTGTATTACTAAATCACAAAGAAAAATGAATTTTTTAGTTATTAAATAAAGTAGATACTTGTTCAACTTGCCCATTTGTACCATATAATGTAAAGATCTTATCGGCAAATCACTTTCCTAATGTCCAATGTTTTTTGTTCCGTAAAGAATTCGATATTAAATCATACCACTTGTCCCTATTAAGTAACACGGTACAATTTTATTTTATTTATTTTGTTTTTATGATAAATGGAGATCGTTTAGAAGGCATTTGAAAGTGTTATGTCCAATGCCTTCTTTTTTCTTTTTGTAAAGAATTTGATATTAAACCCTCTATCATGTAATAATTATGCCTCTTGATATGCTTTAGTGTTTGGAGATTTGTCAACAAGATGGATTGGCCTTGTTTCCCCTCTTTATGTGTAGTGTCCTCATTTTTTTATACTTTTCAAGTTGAACATTATAATTGGATGAGACATTGAATTTCTATGTTTTTATAAGAGTTTGTATCCCTTGTTTACCGAGTATCTTGGTCTTATGTGCTTTTATGAAAAAGAAAATTGATTCTTCTATGACCCAAAATTTCCGCCTAGTGTAATGTTTTGAAATTTTCTACTTCATTGTTAGGGCATTTTACTTGGTTTGGTTGTTCTTTACAGAGTTTGTTGACATGCGTCTACTATAGATATTTTTCAGCACACTTTAGACCATTGTATGAAGCATGTTTCCATTTATTTTTGGGATGATAAGCTATGACCTAAGATTCTATATTCCATGTATTTTGAAGGTTGAATATATAAATAGTTTTAACCCTGTCAATGCTATATTTCCATGTAGCGGTGAGAGGTTGCTTGATGTCAACTGGTCTGAACTTGTAGAAGTTAAAGGGAAAGTAAGATTAGAGGCTTTTGAAAAATATATACAAGACCTTCCTCGCTCACGCAATCGGGGATTGATGGTAAGATATTGTCCCTTCATCTGCGTATCTTAATGAAATCGACTATTTCAATTATAATCAAGCGCATGAATGAGCCGTATGCAAGGTACCTTCCCTGAAATTGGAAATGAAAATTTACCTTGAGGCTACCTGAACTGATCTTATTAATCATATTATTTGATTCGGAAAAAGAGAGAGATTTAGATAAATTTTAGCATTTTGGTGATGAACACAATAGCTGTGTGTTATAAAAATCTTGGGCTTCACTTAACATCATAGAATTGAGGAAATTTGTTTGCATCCTTTCTTAGTATTTGCTTCATTTTCATTTGCATAAACTTGGTTTTTTTTTTATCAGTTGCCGCATTTTCTAAATTATTTACTTATTGTCATGGATGTATTGTTATATTTTTTTATATTTGTATTTTTGTTGGGGATAATTTGTTTTTGAATTATGTTCAAGGAAATTTTTTGCGTGAAAACATGACATTGTCACTTCTCCAATACTTGTTGCACACACAACCCACACGGCTCAGAGATGATCACCATTGGTTTCCAAGGTGTTTTCTGTAATAGCACCAAATATGTTTTCACAAATAATAGAAAATGAAAATGGCATCAGGTGAAGGATAATCACCTCAAGACATTAAGGGATGAATGTATAGATTACCTTCTAAAGGCTCTTAGTCCATAAGAAAACATAGGAATAATTTATTAAAAAGAAAAAAAGAATCTTGTTTCTACCATGTTTCTATCAATATATTCCGACCCTTCCATGTCATGGATTGATGAAGTGGGCGGACAGAAATATACTTTTTATCATTTTCTTGACAATTGAAAGAAAGGGCAAACAAAAAGGATACGTGGTAAGAGTTTACTGATGGTTGTCAAGCTAGAATAAGTTGTGTGGAGTCCCTATCTTGTTTTGTTGTGTGGATATTGTCACCTTTGTTTTCATGTGGCATATGTGACAGCATACATATATATTATGTCTCATATGCTCTTCTATAGCAATACTCACCGTCTTTTCTCAGGTGTTCCCCTGCGTGTCCTATTTTCTGCACTTGAACAGTTTATGAACAAAACCACACTGGGTTCTTCTTTTTTCTTTGTGTCCCCATGTGCCTTTCATGTTTCATCGCGGGACTTCTCATTTTTCCTCCAGCAAACTTGACCCTGCTTTTACGCCTGTCGAATAGTGCTGTTCATAGTTTTCTTCCCAAGGACTATTAATACTAGGGGTGAAGCTAAGATTCTCCAGGAGGATCATAAACCTTGTCAAGAATATGGTGAAGTCTGTCCTATTATTAGAATGTTTTCTACCATGATATGCATAATAATCAATGATAGGGAGAAAACCTGATACCTATTATTGGGATAAACTATTTGTAGTGCAGCGTTAGATATCAATGCTAGGGAGAAAATCTGATACCTATTATTAGGATAAACTATATGTGGTGCAGCTTTAGAGAGTAATGCATTTCTGTAATTCTGCTTTAGAGTTTCAGCTTATGCACGAAGTTTGTTAAGCAAAAAGTGAGTTTTATCATGTAAGTGCTACTTTTTAGTTACTTCACTAGTCAAGAGATTTGTGCTTTGCACTAGGACATCGGCCTCATGATAATCAGTAGTACTAGTTCAAGCTCGTTCAATATTACTATTTACTTTTACCCATCTCTTTTCTTTTTATTTATTTACTGTTGTTCTTATTTCTTTTCAGCATTACAATTCAACTTCCCTTCTTTTACTATTTTAAAACTCCTTCTATCAGTACATGTCAGATATAACATGAGATTTCTCATTGTAGCTACAAGTTAGGGGTGCAACTTGGGCCAACCCAACCCGAACCTGATAGAGCCCGATTTTGGGTTGGGCCGGGCTGGACCAGCCTGGATCACGAATTGGGTTTGTAGTAATCCTGAACCCGAAATCAATGGGTCGGGTCGGGCCGGTCCTTTTTTTTAAAAAAACACCCACAGATAAAAAATCAATAATTGATAAATAAAAAGAGCACAACAGAAAGATATAAAATAAATAAATAAAAACAGAAAACCTAGATCTAGCTCTTCATCTAAGTTCTGTTAACATTCAGCCCCCAACCAAAAGCCCCAATCAAACTCAGTCAAGATCATAACCACAAGAGAAGAAAAAAATTGAGTTAGAGAGATCAATATAGTGTATATATGTGACAATATAGATGGATATATATATAGAGAGAGAGATCTGACATATATACATAGAGAGAGCAGTGTTGTTAAAGGTTCGCCTAGGCGTGTGCCTAGGCTTCAAGTGTGGGCAAGAGCGCATTTGACAGAATTTGCGCCTCTATTATGGAGTATGAATGTTTATATTATTTTTTTAATGTATTTTAATCTTACTTTACTCAAGCACGCGCCTTGCGCCTAGGCTCTAGAGGATCTCTAGCGCCTTTAATAACCATGAAAGAGAGATGAGAGATGTATATATGTATAGTAGAGTTGACAATTCGTGTCAACAGGACAATCCGATACTAGTCAACACGAAAATCAAACATTTTAAATATGACACAATCCAACACGAAAAATAAAAAATAAAAATAAAAATGAAATTGAATTTGAATTTGATACGATTCAGTAATAGTTTATTAATATATTTCAATTCATGATCAATTAGAGAACAGAAAAAATCAACAAATAAATATAACAATAAATATTATCGTGTGTGTCAAGTCGTGTCAGAAATATATAGAGAGAGCGATCAATACACGTGTATGTATATGAAAATATAGATGGATATATGTATATGTATATATATATGTATGTAGAGAGAGAGAGAGCTTGCCACCCCTTTGGAGAGAAGAGAGAGCAAAGCAGCTGTGAGAGATTAGGTTTTTTTTTTCGTTTGAGAAGAGGTTAGAATTTGGATGGTCAGCCGTTAGATTAAATTTTTAAAGGTTCTGATTTATTTATTTTTCATTGAATTTGACACAATTCAATAATAATTTATTAATATATTTCAATCCATGATCAATTAGTGAACAGAAAAAATCAGCAAATAAATATAACAATAAATATTATCGTGTCAAATGTGTCAAGTCATGTCAGAAATATATAGAGAGAGCGATCAATACACTTGTATGTGTATGAAAATATAGATGGATATATATATATATATATATATATATATATGTAGAGAGAGAGAAAGCTTGCCACCACCTTTGGAGAGAAGAGAGAGCAAAGCACCTGTGAGAGATTAGGTTTTTTTTTTTGTTTGAGAAGAGGTTAGAATCCGGATGGTCAGCCGTTAGATTAAATTTTTAAAGGTTCTGATTTATTTATTTTTCAATTCGGGTCTGGGTTACCCGAATTGTACTGAAGCCTGCTTAGAACCCAATCCGAGCTAGGCCGATTCGAATCCGAGCCCGAATTTTTTTGGTTGGGTCCGAGTTGGGCCCACCCAACTTGCAACCCTACTATAAGTTAGTGCAACTTGTTAACAACAATGTTTAAACAATATCGTTATGATTTGATTCATTTGCCCTCTGTAAATTGAAGGTATGTCTTTCTTGGTGATCAACTTTTAGAAGGATGGCAATGAACTACTAGAATGAGATCAATTGATATACTAGGATTAATTGTGAAATGCAATAATCACGTCTCATGCTTTGAGATGAAAACACCATCACAATTGCTTTCTAGAAAAATTGACAAAACAAAAAGGCCCTAAGAGGGCTCTTCTTTTTATATTACATAAGCCCTAAAGTAGGTAGGCCCGAAAGCCAACTCAGCAACTTGTTAGGAGTAGGTTTTGGCCTTTTCCTTTGACGATTCACTACTAATTTATTAACACATAATCCAGATGTTTATGCATAAGCAGCAGACATAAATTATTTTATAACAAATAAGATTCAAAGTAGTGATCAGATTGCTTGGTATTAAAATTTCATTCATTAGCTGAATATAAATAAATTTGCTTACCTTAAAACTGTGTTCAACCTGCTCTAGCACGAGCTTGTGTAGGGTTAACAAATGAATTGCAAAGAAAAAGACTAAATGAGAGTGTCTCCTCACTGCCTTCCTCAACCCTTGAAACTGAAGCAACTACCATATCTTAGGCTTAGTTTTTTTATTTTATTTATTTTTAATTATCATCCATATGCGCACTAGAAATTGATCTAAGGTTAAGACTAACCAGAAAAATAGTTTTGAATACTCTGCCAATCCTCAAAAAACCCATTCATGGGTTATCCAATAGTGCAGGAAATTTAAACCATGTGTCGAATCTTATACGATTTCTATAATGCAACATATATTATTAAAAAATATTAGAAGGTTGAATAAGGCTTGCAGACCCCTCAACATTCTCTTACCTTTTTTCAATGAATCTAATACAAATTCATGTGAATTCTGCTCTATGTAATCTACTTTTTGAAATTGCTAGATACAGAAATTTGCCCATATCAATGTCCTCATGATGAACATACAAATTTAAGGTTAATTCTAGACTACTTAGTTATCCTTGTTCGTTAGAAACATCCAGTTAGTTACCAGGCAATGCAGAAAAAGAGTTCGAACATACCTGTACTTCCCTACCGTTATTTTTTACATCTTAACATTTTCACATACAGTTGTACGGTGGCTAATAGTGTTCAATTTCATGCTCCGCGGTAGTAAAATATACTAATTGTATTTATGCAAAGTTACTTTCTTCATTAATAGGGTTTTTCCAAAATTCATTTTTTTATTATTAAGATTCATTAAAGGTGCTCATGAGGGGAGCGCTTCCAAGATAACTTATTAAGATTCATTAAAGGTGCTAAAAGTGACAAGTATAACTTTAAAGTATCCACAAAATATAAAGTGCTCCATAGATTTAGAATTATGCCAATTACGAAAAAGAATAAAGAAGTTGTATTGTATTTGAGAGACCAAGTAGGGGTTTCCTCTCCATCAAAGGATCTCCTATTGATCTCATGGTACAAACCCACCCCCCATCAACATAGGGGAGTGCCCCTCCTAGCATTTTGCGCTCGGGTTTTTGACCTATTTCATAAAATGGTTTAATGCAGCACCCATGAGGTTCTGACCTGGAGACAAATGCTCTAATTGATGTTCTAGTATAATTTTAATCCTGTAGAAATATGGTTTACATAAATTTAGTGAAACCATTGCATAGAAAGACCATTTTTAACCATACAGAAATGGTAGTTTCTTTCCTAAATGGTTTTGTGAGTTCATTAAGATAAGGAATTGAAGTACAGATAAAAAATGATGCAAGGCATACCTGCACAGAAAGGAAACAACAGAACACCTTTTACAGATGGAATAACATTAAAAGGATGCCACTTCCGATCCAAATATAACAGAACGAACAACCCAAACCAAACACCTAACAGAGAACATCGTCATCCAGAACCCCAAACCAGCATACCTCAAATTAGCAACTTCGGAAGCTTCTCTCTTTGTTCCATTGTGACTTCTTTGATTTCTTTCAGTTTGAACTTTAATTTCTTGCTTAAATTTCCGCACACCAATTAGTCCACTGCTGAGATATACAACTCTGAATGTTTCACCAAACGAAGGAAGTTCAAATTTCTCTTTGCGAACTAAGTTGAAAATTATAGATTGTCTCGCAAAAGAAATTCCAGTTTTCCTAGCAGATTAGCACAAGGAAGTCCACTTTACTTTACCCAACTGACAGGAAACAGCAAATCAGGAAAGAATGTCCAAATTTCCTCGGGAAACTGACCGGAAAAGAATAGACGGTACTTGTGGTCTCCGTCACTGAGACAATTAGTACAGAATCCTGAGACTTTTAATTTATAATGCTGCTATAGGTAACCCTCTTCTCTGCAAGGTAGAAATTGTAGGCTGCTTATCATGAACCAGAATACAGGCTAGGAGTTAGTCCTCGGCCTTCCTATGTTCTAACCAATTCCAGGTCAAGGAACCTTTTGATGCTTTATTCTATGGCATTGCCAGGCTGTCCTGAAATAGAGCTCGCCGCCATCCCATAAAATAGTGTCCATCCCATGCCGTATAGTGACTGTAGGCAGAAAATTCATTTTCCCTTGCAAAGCCCCTTCTGAAACAGATATATCCCTGTGAGTTGTTACGGTGCAAGGAACTTTTTGATGCTTTATTCTATGGCATTGCCAGGCTGTCCTGAAATAGAACTCTCCACCATCCCATAAAATATTGTCCATCCCATGCTGTATAGTGACTGTAGGCAGAAAATTCATTTTTTCCTTGCAAGGCCCCTTGTCAAACAGATATATCCCTGTGAGTTGTTACGGTGCAAGTTTGTTTGTGTTTTTAACCACTGACAATTTAGAAAAATAAGAAAAGAACTCCCGTAGTGCTTTGAATAGTCTTATGAAAATTAAGCTCTAAAAGCGTTATATCTGGATTTAAGTGTGAAATTTGAAATATTGAAACTTAAAATCCAGATATAACGTTTTGAGAGCTTAATTCTCATAGCAGTCTCTACCGCTAAAAACACAACCAAACCAGACACCTCTTCCACCCTTCCCCCCCAAATCCACCACCGCCGCAGTTGTCATCATCTCCCCAATCCCCAATTTGAAGCTCAATCCCACCCCAATCAAACCCACGACACGATGCAAAAATCTGATCTTCCTCTCCCACCCAGTTATGCTCTTGATTTCCTCAGATGGATTTTGATTTGGGTACCAATTCAAAACCCCAGTGCCCTGATATTCATCTCATCTTCAACTATCTCCTTCATTCCCGCGAGAGTATATATCTATGTAGCACCGATACGGACATGGGGTGCAGATACGATACGATACGGACACAGGGATACGACAAATCTAAAAAAAAATAGGATACGGGTACGGCGGGATACGGCAAAAAATAAATTTATAAAATAATAAATTTATAAAAAAATTAATATAATTTTATAGATTTTCTGTAATATGAGAATATCAATGGATTATATACAATTTCATACACTAGGAAGCATACAATTGAACACAATAATATAATCACACGTTAAACATGAAATGCACTAACAATTTTCACCATTGAATCATTCATCAATTTAGATATATAAGTCATATGTTCATAGCTTCCTTTACCAAAAAAGGCTGAAAGACGGTATTTCATCACAAACACATTAGCTATATAGTTGAAAAACAAATATAAGAAAGAAAAATAGATTTTCAGCAGAATTTTTAAAAAAATAAAAACAATTGCGTTGTATCCTGGTCCTATCCTAGGCGTGTCCTCACCGTATCCTGGCATATCCCAGCCGTATTCTGCCGTATCCTAGCCATATCTGAAATTAAAAAATTAATTATTGAAAAATTGAATACTTCTACGGAGTATCGGCCACATGTTCGGGCGTATCCTAGGAGACACGTGTCTGATATGGCCACGGCGCCTCCGGAGAAGTATCTGTGCTTTATAGGTAAATATATATATATATATTGATATATGCGTATATATATCGGACACGTGTCTAACATCATGACTCATGAGTGCAGATTTTAGGATTTTTTAAAATAAAATAAATAAGGGCAAAAAGGTAAATTCACAACATTCCGCTACATAAATAAATGGAGGATAGCTTGAGGGGGTCTAGGTGGGATTAGGGCAAGCCTGAGGGGGTGATTAACCCAAACTTTTTTGGTATTGCCTCGATTTTGAATGGTGAACGTATTAAAATTGATTGGTCGTTACTTTTGCTCCCCATTAATCAAGGGTTTTGGGAGGGGTAGGCTATATACAAACCTATTATTTGACAATAAATGCATAGAATAAGTTTGAAGTCTGAAAACTGTATAATTTAGTGGTCGACACTTCAGATCTTTAGTTACATTCTCACTTATTTTTATTTTATTTTAATTAGTATGTTCAAACCCCTCTAAGGGGAATGAAACCCAATAACAAAAGAAAGGATAAAGAATGACGTATGGATCCAAGAATACCAAAAAAACACTTCCTCCTCCTCTATAGATGTACAATGTCTACTTGTACCCCAACCAAAAAGAGAAGAAGTAAACAGTTCTTTGATACTGTCGATTGAGGATGACCCCCCAAAACATGTACAATTGCGTTCCTTCCGGAGGCGTCACCAATGACAAACAGACACTGCCCTCCAAAAACACATGCATGAGCACCCACGTAGCATCCTCTCTAGGTGTCCATCAAACCCATCATCATTTTCGACATGACCCACTGAACCCCAAAAAGGCCCATCATTAAACACCGACAGTTGTAGGAAACACGAAAATGAAGCAACAGATGGTCAATTGACTCCCCATGCCTCTTGCACATGCAACACCAATTAAGCATGATAAGGTTCTTCCTCCACAAGTTGTGAAGAGTGAGGATCAAACCCGAGACTACTGTCCAAGCAAAGCCACTTCTGGGAGAGCCTTGGAACGCCAAATTGCCTTCTAAGGGAAAGCCCGAGAAAAGTGATCCAAACAATATCGGAACATAGACGATACCTCAAACTTCCCTTGAAGTGATGACACTGAAACCATAGAATCGGACACTTCCAACCTCCGGCGATATAAAAAGGTTAGTGCCAACTGGGCACATCCTCTAGCTTTCAATAGCGAAACTGTCTCGTTAAGGAAACATCACAACACAGCCTCCCACTATCAAGGTGATAGCAGTCGGCTACCAAGGAATGCCGATCACAAGCAATGAATATAGCCTCGGAAAAAGTAGCTTCCAGAGACCTCTCCCCGCACAGAATCCTCCCAAAAGCGAACATACCTACCATTCCTAGCTTTAAACCTAATGTGCTTGGAAAAGAGGCATTATCTCACTAATTTTTACTGATTATCAACACTATAATGAAGTACTTACACTGTTTTACACAACAATTTCAATTCTCTATGTACCAAGTTACTTTAAAGATGTTGGTCATCATGTATTTTTTAGCTCAAGTAATGTAAAATACTGCAGTTAACCGGACTATGAATTATTAACAAAATTACTAAAAATGTTCAAATTTGTTGAAGGATGAAGAAGGCATGAAAAATTAGAACCTACAATTAACCAATCCGTCACAATTTCCTCCTGCAAAGTAGGATGGACACCTTATCATATTGCCCCCGACCTTGTTGCTTGACCTCCATATGCAGCTCTTTCGCAAGGTTCATTTCTAGCTTGTTAGCCACAATAGTAATTTTGTCATAGAGGAATTTGCATTTTCAGGTCACCAACTGTCGTTAATGTAGTTGTGAACCTTGTCAAATATATCAAGAAATCAAATAATCAGATATGTCATATAAAACAGTTTTGTGTAGTCGACACCAAATAAAAAAGAAAAATGATATGAATAAATTATTAAAAAAATACAAGGTATGCCTGTTTTGTGCTTGAAACCTATGAAAAAGGTTTAGTCTAATTGAAGGGCCTGACCTGTAGGCTGTAGCAGGATGAGGTGCTCTAGCTGGGCTTTGAGGAGCCTGAGACTTGGTTGGAGCCTCGGGGCACCTTTAGTGACTATGGATTATACAAAGAAATTCCGGATTTCCTAGCAAATTCAGCGAAGTGAATCGAAATATCCTAACAAACTGCCAGGAAAAGAAAATTCTGGAAAAAAAACAAAGTTTCAATTTTCTTGGCAAACTGACAGGGACAAAATAAAGGATATATGTGGTCTCCATCCCTGAGACAATTAGCACATAACCCTGAGACAGTGGATGCATAGAGGTGCTATAGTTAACCATCTTCTCTTCAAGTTAGGAAATGTAGGCTGCTTGTCATGAACCACAATACAGGCTGAGAAATTCGTCCTCAGCCTTCCTATGTTCCAACAAATTCTAGTTCCAAGGAATCTTTAGATGTTTTATTCACGACATTCCCTGGATATCCTGAAATAGAACTTCAACCATCCATAGAACAGTGTCCATCCCATGCCATATGGTGACAGTAAGGTCTCCCTCTAGAACAAATATACTCCATGAGTTGTTATGGTTCAAGTATGTTAACGGTTGTAACCACGAACAAAACAGAAAGATAAGAAAAGTACTTCCGCATAAACTAAAGACGTGTTGTC
Organism: Cornus suecica; assembly: GCA_963922005.1. NCBI lineage: Eukaryota > Viridiplantae > Streptophyta > Magnoliopsida > Cornales > Cornaceae > Cornus > Cornus suecica. The sequence goes on along the minus strand of OY998240.1, from coordinate 2,169,214 downwards.
TGACAATTTTGGAAATTAAGCTCTCAAATGTTGTACCTGAACTATAATTGCTATTTTCAAAATTGAAACTTGATTTGGTTCTGCCTCGATTTTGAATACTGAACTTAATAAAATTGTATATAAGTAAATGATCTGGAGTGGGACGCTTAATTATACTTGCACACAATATTTGGGATAAGAAAAGAGTTTCTGTACAATGGTTTTGAGAACTCGTAAGAATTTGTGAAAACTTCTTATGGTTTCACTCAGATTGTGGCCCCCACCCCAAATAATTGTAATGATAATAATAATTAGAAATTAAGAAAATACTGCTTATAAATCAAAGATTGGCTCAAGAAGAGTAATTATTATTTAGTGCAATGATACTTGGACTAGTATGCATGATAGCATGGCTTTAAGCCCGGGAACAGTCCTTCTGTGCAAACTAACTTGAAGGTAAGGTGTGTTCTTAGCTAACCCACAGCATCCTGCTAGGCAAGACCAACACTGACTAATGACCTCTGTTTGGAACTATGCAGCATGTTTGAGAAATGGCAAATAACTAAAACAGCAAAAAACTATGCAAAATGGTCCTTAATCAAGTGAAAATATTTACAAACGGTATGAACTCCAAATATGACCAAGATTATCAGCAAAACTTGGTAATCAAATTGGTTGAGAGCACAGAATGTGGAGTAGATAATAAGTTAATGTACTTTCCAACATGTTACACTGCTTCTTTAACCTAATTCAACTCAATCACCATTCCAAAAATCTAGAGAGAGAGGGAGGGGGGTTCATTCTTCAAATTTGTCACGAGGAAAACTTAACATAATTTATACCCAAAAACCAAAATAATCACATAGAAGAAATGAATTTTGCAGTTAGCAAATAATCAAAGGGGCCAAAATATCTGGAAAAAGGAGTGGGTGTGCAAATTCTCATGGTATTGTTGCTATTGAAGAAGAGGAGACTAATTATCTGAATAATTGCTTGAGAGATTCCTTTGAGAGAGTGGGAGGATTTTGAGAGATCGCTAAAAGGATAGGCAATGCAATGGAGGGCTTTTGGGAGCGAGGGCATAAGAAACCTGTTCCGTTGCATAATTTTGTACACTGAATTGTTATTTATTTTTTAAAAAATAAATAAATAAGTGCAACTTTCTTATGGAAGTGAGCAATCAAGGTTATCAGAATCATCTGCTAATTAAAGCAATGTTTGTTCGTTTTAGGCACTTGGACTTTTTCAAGCCGTCGCGAAGTGAATAATTTTTTCACCTAATCAACAAGTTACAGAAGTGCATTTCAGGGAACATTAACAAATACACTCAATCAAGTGGTAAATGCAAGTTCTGGATAGAGGATTTAGTAAGAGGTTCTTGATGGATTTATAAAGGTTGACTTTTCAAAATCATGAATGATCAAATAGTGTTAATAAGCACAATCTTGCTGGCGCTCCTCATCTATTCTCTGGGGAGATCTGAAATATCTCGAGATCTTATTTCATATTGCTAGTTTTCCACATATCTGATAGGCTTGTGTTTAAGGGGTGGTCACCTCCTTGTGGAATGGAATGGAATGGTCTTCGGCTGCCAGAAGAGTTTTACACATGCCTATGACTGAAAGTGGACCTTCAGGCCTTTCCTGTGATTGGAATGAACTACTAGATGAGTCTATAATCACGAGGATGATGAGTGATTATGGATAAGTTTGGGTAAAACTTAAGATAATTGTAGAACAGATTCTGGGAACTAGAGGAGCTTGGACCAGTTTCCATAGCAATGTGTTTCAATCATGCCACTACCTAATTGCAGGTTTTGCTATTGGGCTTTCCCCCCAAAAGGCCTCAGACCAATTGGAGACAATACTTCACATATAAGCACTTCACCATCAGTAAACCCGGGCAATGTGTGACGTCACCATTACAAAGTTATACTAACTCATCTTGGCAAATGCAAGATCGTGTCATTCTAATTCAACAAGCCAAAAAACATTCACCCCAGTCGAAAGCCCGCTGGGTCGAAGGAAATTTCCCTCCCTAGCAAGATAGTGTGACAGCCGATTTGTGCAAAATAATGGCGAGAGGAATCTGCTTACAACAAGTGCTGAATAATAGCAGTTGCTAGTTTTCTCTTTTTAAAACACAGTAAATGTGTTAGAACTTATGATGTGAAACCTGTTTGTGGGCCAAGGGATAAGGATCGACCTGCTTTGTTTGGTGGATTCTGACTTCAGACAATTTGTTGATAGTGTTACTTGGTACTATGTGATGATGCTCTCTTACTGTCCTTTGATGAATTTTCTTTCATAGTAATAGTATAATGAAGAATTAATCTCTTGCACCTTTATTTACTTATTATGTTTGAAGTGAAGATGTTAAAAGAGTACTATCTTCAGGTTATCTCACTTTGCTGGAAGGAAGGAACTTCTGAAACTGGACTGAAAGGCTTGAAAGAGGCAAGTCTGAACTATAGGATACCAAAATTCACCAGCATTTTATACCTGTTTGTTTTGATTTCTCTGTTAACCTGATTATTCTTGATTCTTCCTTGTTTCTCACTTTTAGATTGCAAGAGGATATAAAAAAGGTGAGAGGGTTGGGTTTGCACAGCCATCACCTGGTGTCGATCTTTACATCTGCCCTCGCAGTGATACCATAATCACAATTCTTGCAAAGTATGGTTTCTTCAAAGGCATGGCAGCTGTTGAAGACAACCAGGACTCCTTCATCGGTTGTGTAGTATGGCGGAGAAACAAATCGTCTTCGAATTCTGTTGCGAGTAAAACAGAAATTAAGAGTACCTCGTTGCCTGAGCAACCTATTAACTCTCCTTCAGACTCTGCCATCCTGCAAGTTTTAGAAAGAAAAATTTCTCCTACAGAAACTGCTCAAGAATCCATCTCACCCGAATTGGTAACAGCTTCCTCGACCCTTGAGAGTCCGAAAGCAAAGGATACTGAAGGCAAGAATGCTGAGGGCAGTGAAGTCCAGCTTGAAGTTGCTGAGTCTTTGTCCAATGCTAATTCCTTGATGATTCCTTCGGTCCCTAGCAACTCCTCATCCTTTTTGGTGAGACACCAACAATCTCCATGTTCCAACTCCACCTCGCATCAGCCCTCCAATGGACAGTTGTTGCAAGTTGGAGCTCCTGCTGCTCGCTGCTCGGGACCTGAACAGCCTACCGCGTGTTTGGAACTTCGGAAACCGATCGTATCTCTCCCAGCTGATGCATTGAAACAACCTATGGCCACTTTCGACGACGATGATCTGCCAGAATTTGATTTCGGAACTGCATGTGGGATTTCTAAAACTAAAATGGGCAAGCCTTTTGATGCTTCGACGTTTGGCAGGAAGCATCCAACTGAAGGAATCAATAGATCACTGCAGCCAAATACGACCATTACGCAGACAATGCCAACTTTGAACCAAATGTCGGACCATTCTACTCTTCCCCGGTTTCCTTTAGCTGCCAGCCAAGGAATACCACTGCAGAAGAAAATTTGTGAGCCTCAATCGCAGATCCCATTTTTGCCCAATATGGATGAAAAACAGTGTACCCAAAATAGAACTACCACAGCTGCAGCCAGCTGTACTTATGTTCCTCCTAAGAAGCTTAAGAATCTATTTGATGATGATGATGACATGCCTGAATGGTGCCCTCCTGAGAGCCACAGCCAAGGGTTGGCAGAAAAATCGGCGTTAAAAGATTTGCCTCCAAACCTTCTGCGGCCTGTGATACCTTCTCTATCCCAAGCTGCTTCCCGGCCACTGTTTCCTCCCCAAGTATTCCCACCCCATCTTCCTCCCCCTCCCCGTCTCCCTCCCCCAACGCATTATCCAGTAACTGACCCTGTGAGAGCACCGCAACCAAGATCTTTCATGATAAGCCCTAGTTCTTCAACACCATTCAACTCAAATTCACATTCAAGGTCTCGCCCCAGCTCATTTGACGTCAAACTTCCATTCCATCCTGCTGATAGAAGAGGTTGGAGACCGCAATAATTAAGAGTGCAGCGAAATTTGGGTCTGTTACCTTCGATCCTCCTGTGAAATACCCTTTGACAAATGCTGCCTCCTAGCAAAAGAACTTGGAACCAAATGTGTAACGTTCAACTTGTACAAAAGCAGGAAGTTGTTTTACAAAATTTGTGTTTCTGTTTCTGTTTCTGTTTCGTGTGCTTTATGCATGTTAATGTTGTTACTAAACATAGTTCAAAGGTGCACAAAAGTCATAAGGCGAGGCTTTGCCATGGCGAGACAATACAGCTTTTGCAATCTGGAATTATATTATACAGGTTTTCAGCTTTTCGTTCATCTGTAAAAAGTATCACATATTCGGTATCTTGCTATTTTCATCAAATAGCTTTCATATGGCGTTTACTTAATTCCTTGTGTTTTTTTTTTTGACCTTTTTCCCTCTGGAAAGGTTCTTCACCCTAATACAGCAACTAGAAGGAGCCCCAGAATGATGTTGGGTTTTTATTTTGGAATTATATGGTCATTTGCATTTGGCATTACTTGATCAACAAATAAATGGGACACATTGATGGGTCTGTGGTGTTGAATGTGTCCTTGGGGACTGTCACTGTCACGAGTGTACTATATTTTCTTTGGCATTTTTCAACTGAAGGGTGATTTTCAAAGAATGGTTCCCTCTGGGTCCTTGTAGCTTCCCAATTTGGATTTTGAAAAGTAAAAAAATGAAGCCCAAGTGAAACAGTGAAAGAAATTCCATGGCTCATAGTTACCAAGAAATTTGTAAATGTGCCCTTTTGGTCTTCTTTTCACTTTCAGTGGCTCCTCTCCGGGAGGAACGTTGGAACCTTCAGATTATCTGTCATGCATATAAATATATATCATAACCATATAGCTCGCATTTTCTCCTCGGTTATTCAAGAGTTCATAATATGGGAGCTCCATTAAACATTTTCTGTTTGACAGCAATTTTGAAGCCTGATTGAATGCTTGGTTTCTGAGTTCCAACATATAAATGCAATTTGATGGACGCAAGAGAATGCAACACACTTTGGAGTGGTTTTCTCAACCTGTTCCGCCATTGTGTTATGCTCCCGTTTCATCCTCACCAGATACATCAATAAAAGGATGCATACATACATTAATATATATATATATATATATATGGTGCAAAATCACAGGGAGGGGCGAGCGTAAAGGGCTGTTTGTGTATATATGTAACCATGTATGTATGTATTTCTTCTGTTGGGTGTGTAAAGCTTGGACCCAACAGATCCCACTCTAGTCAAATCCACAGTAAAGCAAACTCCTTGTTTGAATTCAGGCGAGAGGTTGAAAGCCCAACAATTTACATATTGGTCGTACCATGTAAAGAAATTGGACAATATAGGAACCAGAGAAGTGTCAGTACTGTACCTGGCTACAAGTAGAAGAACTGAGCAAGGGATTTTAGTATATATATATATATCACTCTTCTAATTTGAGTACATATAATAACTCTAGTGTTGTTAACATTTCGTGTTTCCTCATTATGCAATTCGGCAATTTTACCGACGAAAACGAAAAACTTTGATCCGAATAACTTCAAGCCAATATATAACCAAGAATCACTATTCAAATATAGTAAACATTATACATACATTGTGTAAAGAACACCGGAAAAACTACACGTATTCATCGTATCTTGATCAACAAAGAATTGAAAGAACATTAACAAGAATGAGGCCAAGCAAATGGAACAACAAATAAGCAGATTACAAAAAAATAACGTAGTCCCAGAAACATTATTACCATCCCCTTCCAATGTATAAATAAATCGATGATCAAAGCCAGTCCTGTTCCTATTATTTAACAAAATAATCTCATCCTAGCCCCTGCACTTACACAACATATGATACAAATCTATCCTCCAAATCCCACCAATCGTGAAAGCCAAAACTAACTTTACCTCCGTGTATCTTCTTTCTCGTGCATCAAGCAAAAGAAAAGGTTGTGTCTGTGGTGTCTAAATGAGGCCCGTATAAGGATTGTAAGCTTGAACGGGCATACCTGGCCCATAGGGATGGACGCCGCCTCCATATCCGGTGCCAAAAGGATTCTGTTGTTGTTGCGGGCTAATCATCATCATCTGCTGTTGCTGCTGCAACATAAAAGCCTGCTGCTGGTTGACCATGGCTGCCATCTGCACAGAGGGTGGGGCAGCCACGGTATTGGACGCAAAAAATGGGTCATAAGCTGGTTGTGGCATCATAGGGTTGGCCATTGGGACTGGCTCCCATGGATTGTAGCTCACATTCTGGTTACTTCTTCGTACTGCATCATCGTATAGGCTGTCTAGCGTAAGTTTGTCCAGCCCTCCTGCCTATATTATTTTCCACAAGTTGGAAGACATCAGTGCAGACTAAGCGAATTTTAATTTTCCTTGTGACAGTGTAGTAGAAAGAGCACATGCAGAAGGGAAGAGAGAAGGAAGTCCTTTTGTTGATTTTTATGTTTTATTTTTTATCTCGGCATGAAACTCACATACCCATGTGCGGACTTGAACCCTCAACTTTCAACTGTTAAGGTGAGGAACTACCACAATTTTTTTTGTTAATGGCTCAACATGGGAAAAATAAGTTCATGATCAAACATGACATCCACAAGATCCAGATCCAAAAAGAATATCATGGAAACTCGTCTACGCCAACAACATAGAGGAAAAATAGCAGAAGATATAATATTATACCAGTTTGCTGGAAGCGGTGGCACTCTCATTTGAGCTCGGAGCAGTGACAAGTGCTAATTCCCAGCCTGTGGCTCCATTTGCAGGAGTCATGACAGTAGAAGCTGGTTGCTCAGCTGCACCTCCTCCCACCATAGAAAACCAGAGGTGAGGACAAGGATAATACACTGTTGTATATGCACACATCTATAATAGAAAAATATGCATATCGCTAGATAGCATTAAATTATTAAAGAAAGCTTACCAACTGGAACGATAGCCAAAGCAAGAGCATTCTTCTCATCTAATTCTGAAACATTTGGCGTAGGATCATTCAAACCCTAGGAAGGAAGAAATGCAGCCCATGATGTTCCACCAATTTAGTCATACAGAAAAAATCTTCGGGCCAAGGAGGTGAGGCATATAAGAATGAGGAAGACTGAAAATTACCAGAAGATCAGGTGGTTCCACCTTAACAGGAGCTTCAACCTTAACTAGTTCTGGTTCTGGTTCAAGCTTAGAGGGAGGTGGGGATGGTGTGTGTTCCTCCTGCACCTCGGACTCTTTTTTGTACCCTATTGCTAAGATTATCTTGGGAGCAGCATCTTTACCATCAACAACCTGCTTTGTTGGACATAATGATTAAAAGAAGCTGAGTCCAGATTTTTGCTGTTGATCTAATATAATCTTCTTAACTCCAAACTGTATCAAATGAAAACTCAACTAGAGGATTCAGAAATTGAAGATAGTATAGGAACGCGTTATGTTCTCTACCAGTTATCTGCCACTGCTTTTTTTCCTGATAAGTTGACTTGTTAGATCACAAAGGTGACCACATTTAATTCCGAGGTTGGCCTTGCCTAACGGACATAATACTGGTACACAATACAAAGGATCTTACATGGAATATATACACTTAACCTTCAATTATGAAACATCCAAGTTGACTTAGTTGCCCGATCTGCAAATTTAAGTGAATGACCTTTGGCCAAAAAAAATTGCCTCAACATCATGGGATGGCACGGACAACTTTCAACAACATGGATATAATTATAATAAACTGTTATGGAATTAATGATACTTTTGGAAGCATAACCGAGTTCCCGAGAGCCAATTTGATAACACTTTTTATGGGTCCATCCTAAACTAACTTTGACAATACATTATAGCTCCTGACACTAAGTGACATCTGATGTTCTTTTCTTTTCCATTTGTGATTATGGGAAAAATATGTCATATCTGACTACTAATATATTGCTTCTCACTCAAGAAGACTGACAAATTCCATTTGGAGAACTTTCATACCTGATCCTTGCGAAAGGTAGAACCTCTTGGAGCATCTCTGACATACTCTTCCATGGCTTGCATGAATGATGCCGGGGGCTTCATTATTAATAGATAAAATTTCAATCAAAACTCAGTTAGAAAATAGGAAGGAAACACCTTATTGAATTGAAGTTCTGTTCCCAAAAGAACCCAAAGAGAACTACCAAACCTGCTCGATCTTAATGAACCTCTCTCCACGTCCAACATCAAGATTTTTACATATCTCATAAAACTCTGACAATCTCTCCGCCTGTAAAAAAATTCATGTCTTGGATACATGCTCAAAAGAACACAAAAATCCTGGCCCCATATGTAAAGATATTCTAGATGGTTGTAAGGAGAGGCATTCCAATCAATGTATTACCTGCTGCCCTGCCCTCCGATAAATGTCCAAAGCCTTGAGAGCATCATGGTGTTGCATCTCAAAAAACTGAGGTTATAGGTAATGATATTAGAAAACTTGTTAAAAGATTTTACTATTCCATATAAAGCCGAAATCACCGTGTACCTTGTCAACCAAATTAACTGTACCATCACTTATGGCATTATAAATTTTAATACTTTCAGTAGCAACCTGTTCCAAATAATAAAGAAAATCAGGACAGTAGAATAGTATCTGCAATTTAGTTCAGTAAAGTTATGCACAGAAGTAAATGTAAAAAAATCTCACTTACAATCGAAAGTGCCAACTGAATCACAAAATTATGAACTGCTGCTCCTTGTGGCTGCATTAAAGTTTCACATGGCACCGTGTTTCCATGTTAAAACTTAAGTGCATTCATGAGTAACAAAATCCAAGTTTGTTTAGCTGAGCTCATTATGAAATTACCTGGCAACCAAGAAGGCGAAACAGAAGCTGCTGCAAAGCTGGCAACTGCTCTAGTAATTCAGGAGTGTCAAGATCTTTAGTTCTCTGCACCACAATTCGCATCTAAGACTTCCCATGATAATCATAAATTTAATTATAACATAGAGCTATAATTTACCCCGCCATAAGTATACAACAAAAGGAATAGAGTCAGAAATTGATTTCCACAACGTTCCTTTTTATATATTTAGTATTCAGAATAACTATAAGTGAAAAGGCATTTCAGTAGGAAAAAGATTAAGAAGACTATTGCACTATGCCCGGGTAGGTAACTGAGAAACACAGAATGTTCTAGAGCCTGCAGAACAACTAAGTGAAACTGTAGTATGGTGCAACTAATCTCTAACATCAGTATCAGTATATCATCTTCACCACTGCTCAAGAAATATTATTAGACTTGAAAGTAACAATGCATACAAATAGCCATCCAACTTGGTCCACTACTATATTTGCATTTCAATATATCTACAGAATGTATAAATCTCAAAGCAGATTATTGATGTTCCATACATGTTAACCAATAGTTGCCAAAACAGAAGGAAAATAAAAGATGAAAGAATGATGGGGAAAAAGTAGTTTCTTACTGGACGATCGGTCTCAACATCATACTTCAAGACACGGAAACATTCCAGCCTCTCTTCCAAAAATAATGCATAGGTGCGGACCCAGGCAGAATAATCCCATGCTGAGCAGCAGATAACAAATTTTATGAACAAAGATTTCGCCTCTTGGTCAAATCCCATGGACTCCCATAGAGAGGAAAGAGAAAAGAAAATAAAATGTTGAAAACACATACCATTTGGGCTAGAATCGTCTTTGAAATGAGCCAAGTTAAGCATATGGCTTCTGCTCCTGCCATAATTTATCAATTCTTCATGGAAGGTGGGATCCACTTCCCGCAAGGCACGATGAATAACAATCAAAGTTTTCAATGCAACCTACGCATAAAAAATACAACACACAAGCACATTAACTAATTAATCATGGTCTAAAAGTGGTTTTCTAGGATTAATTAATATAGGAGAAAATAATAACATCTTAATTGTCTGAAGCATCTTCCTAGTTTACTGCATCAACAAATTGTTGTGTCAACTAATACTTTGCACTTCAGGTAGATACTAGAAATTTAAGAAAAAATCGTAGATGAGAGATTAGTGAAGCCAATTCCACTTATAAAGTGGGTGTACATGATACACTTTGTTCTCCAATGTGGAAAAAACTTAATATCGTTTAATATAGCAGGTAAACTTAAAGCTCAGGTCACCAGTTGATTCAACAAAAATATATACTAAAATGGGGGGGGGGGGGGGGGGGGGGGGGGGGGGGAGGGATACCTGCTCAGGTCACCAGTTGATTCAACAAAAATATATACTAAAATGGGGGGGGGGGGGGAGGGATACCTGCATCTTCTCTCTACTATATAGTGTCCATCTATATACATTACGTTCGTTTAATATAGCGGGTAAACTTAAAGCTCAGGTCACCAGTTGATTCAACAAAAATATATACTAAAATTGGGTGGGGGGGGGGGGGGGGGGGGGGGGGGGGGGGTGTGGGGTACCTGCATCTTCTCTCTACTATATAGTGTCCATCTATATACATTACGTTGTGAACTTCATTCGTATTTAGGTCATATATGTGCCTCATAACATCCTCTACCTTCAACTCATGCCCAGCAGCGGCAGGGATGAAAATATTGCTCAACTTCTATATAATAACCGTGTCTTATTCATATCAAACATATATACTTGCCAATTATTTTTAAAATGTAAAAATTTTATACCCATCATTAACTCTTTAAGCTTAAACTATGAAAACTCCAGTGCCTTTGACATGACAAAGTCACGCTGATATTACTTCAACACATAAAGGATTGCACCTTGCAATCAATTTTCTAAACAATAAACTATCTTGGCACAAACATATACCGCCCAATTATGTGTTCTCGACAATCGTCTAGCAAGAGCATGTATGCAGTAAGCAACATCAGCTCGAGGCCTTGTAGCTGAAACAGCTGCAAAAATAGCTGCAAAGAGAGGAAAAAAGAAGTCCATCAATACCATTCCTAATGCGTCTAAAAAATGTTAGGCACAAGTAAAACAAAATGGGACATGTCAATAAAAAAACATCCAGTTTCCATCACAAAAGAATACAGACCTTTAATATACTTCTCTTTTGCTGGACGTTCCACATGATTTGTGGCTTTCACAATGGCAATATCCAATTCCTGCAATACATACAAGAAGATCAGTACCATCCACTATTGCAAAAACTATAAAGAGAATCCAAAGGTTGCACCTTGTAATCACTATTGACTTTCGCCAAACTAACAGTGGTGGTATCTTTAATAGCTCCAAGCGCTTTTCTCAAGCTTTTTTGGGTACCTCCACCTCTAGACATTCTCTCTCAATTACAAAAATCTACACAAAGTTCAACAAATTACTAATGTTGGCTTCAATATATAAAAATCTCAATTCATTCAAAACCAAATCAATTGATCTTCACTATTTATCTGAAGAAAATTCCAAATCGAAGAGCATAATAAGTACACTAAAAATTTATTTAAGCTTGTGATTGGAATTCATTTTACTTAAATTTTGCTTGAATAATTAAATCCAAATCTACATATCTAATCACTACAAACATTTGAGGAAATCGTCATAGCCAGTCAAGCACCGACGCCGATACACCATCATCAATCAACAAATACTCAAGAACCGACTCTGATACACCATCTCAATCAACGGCTTGCGTTAATTTTAGGTGTTTCTCTCTCTCTTGGATGCTATACATACATACATAAACCTATACATATATATGTACACACACGAATATGTATATGTGCATGAATGTGTGTAGGTATACACACAATAAACACATGTAAGTCCTGAATTTCTTAAAAAAGCAATTCTTCAACAGATATATGTTAATCGACGAAATCATAATAGCACATAAATCAGCAAGAAAATGAAGATCAAACCACAAAATCAATCAAAGCACCGACCGACATGTGTGTAGGCATATAAAATCATCATCAAAATCAAGCTGAAAATTTATATTTAATCAAACAGAACAACTTGAACTCAAAATCAAAGATCTAACAAAAAACACACCACAATCGATGCAAAGCACAACCAAAATCAACATTCGCATTAACCTTTTCGAGTTCAGTATTGATGTGAGCACAAAAATAGGAGATCAGAGAAGTCGATTCACCTGGATCCAAAAACCAGAGATTGAACAGAACAGAACAGAAAAAGAGGGAATAGAAACGAATAGAAGAAAGGAGAGAGAGGCGTCGCTTGAGTCTGGTCTGCGACCGAAGAAAAGTCTCCAGAAATGAATTTGTTTTGGTTGGCTGTCGGCGTCATATACACATTATATCATGCATATATATATATATCGCTGTCTGATTATATGTATATATACTGGAGTACAGGAGTAATCAATAATGTGTATTTTTATATTATTTGCATATCAGGTAAATATGTATATAAATATATACAGTTTGTATATTCTCTTTTTTGCCCTTTCCTTTTTCTCTCTAAAGCGTCAGAATACGGAAGCGTACGAGTTGTACAGGCGAAGTGAAGTTTGGAACTTTGGATTACCAGAGCTTGAAATCTGGACCGTAGATGTGGTGCGGATGGTGAGATGAGACACGGACTTGATTCGATCGAATGGTCGCTGTTTGTGGTAGCTATAGCCTATAAGGTAGTTCTTTTTTTGTCTGGACTGGCATGTACTGTATAATTTTTTCCCCAAACAGTAAATGGCATTTAATCACTCTCGACTGATTGGTATTGTCTACTCTCTCGTAACAAAAGGAAAGAGTTCAAATAATTCTTTTTTTTTCCTTTTATTTGAATAAACACATGACCCTTCATAAATTATTTGTTCTTATGAAAACTTAAATCCTCATTTTTCTCCTTTGTTATATTCGAATTTAACTAAGTTTCATTTTATTTTAGGTGTCATTAATAGCTTGTATTCTGCATCAATAATCAATAAAAAAAAACTTATGTATATACATTTATTTAAATATTACACCGTCTACTTAAGCTTGAGTGAGATGTTGCAAAATGTTAGTGTTCATCTCATACATAAATATGGGACCAAAATATACTTATATTTATCCATTTAATAGTTCATTAGTGACAGTAACATTTTGCTAAATTTGTATCGCCAACTTAAGACTAATCCAAATTTAATTACTTTAGTTTATCCACTATTTTATTTAGTAAATCAAAATATATAGGTTATTTAAAAATTGGGATCACTCATATCTTATAAAATTCCTTCTATTCGTGCATTAATACTCGGAAAGAAAAAAGAAGCTCTATTTGAGTTTATATACTAATATAAACTCAAAATTTAAAGGGTTTAATTGTTCTTTGAAAATATTACATGAATCGGTCTCCTAACTCCCAACTCGTATAACATTAAATCACGGTAAATATCAGTTAGAAATCGAACCTATTTTCTAGAGCTTGGATACAGTTGATTTAACTTTTAGAAGGTCTGTCCATAACAACTGTGTTACGCTCACTGGAATAATATAAACTCAAAATTTAGTTCGACTATTTAACCTCATTCAACTTGAAACTTGAATGTATTTACAAAAGAACATTTGTGTAAACAATATCACATTGTATTTTTTTGCAATTTTTGAATTGCACACGGTCAATTTGACATGATTTTAGATCAATACAATGTAATGGCTCAGCTAAAGTTTTCTTAACTCAAAGTAAAATTAAATCTTAATAGTACTTATTGACTAGAACATCCTTTAATTTAAAGAATTTGGACAGATTATCAGTTTTTCAACCTCGCAATTTAATTAATGATATATGAACAACTAATTCATAATTAGCGGATCAATTAATGGACTGGGGTCCAAAATTATCATTAATCCCATTTTTCCAAATTTATGATATATATATATATATATATGTGCATTATTTCTTTATTATTTTCTTCTTTTAAAGTTTACCAACTCTTAACTATAAAAATTATGGTTAATTTCACAAAACCTCATTATATTATCCAATTTAATTAACTAATTTCTACTGTGTCGACTTGACCCCATATACTATTCAATTTCATCACTATGCCCCCTCCCCTCACATTTTGAGTCATAATACCTAAACTATCCTCAATGGTATGGAGGTTTAGTAAAATCAAGCCTTTAAAAAAATTAATTATATTTTTCGTAAAAACTATAAATTTCAAAAATATATATATATTTTGGAAAAAAAATATTTTTCGAAAATAATATATATATTTCGGGAAATATATATATATTGGAAAATGGTATATATTTCGGAATATATATATATATATAACTCGTCAAAAATATATATTTTTGAATTATTTTAAACAAATATGATTTTTTTATGAAAAATATACATTATTTTCCAAAATATAAAAAATATATATTTCTGAAAAAATTATATTATTTTCGGAAAAAATAATATATATTTTTTGGAAAAAAATCATATTTTGGAAAATAATATATATTTTTCTCAAAAAAATTATTTTTCGGAAAAAATCATTTTTTGGAACATAATATATATTTTTTCCAAAAAAAAATCATATTTTTTTAAAACAATTTGGAAAATATTTATTTTTGACGAATTATATATATATTCCGAAATATATATCATTTTCCAATATATATATATTCCGAAATATATATATTTTTTCCAAAATATATTATTTTTAAAAAATATTTTTTTCCAAAATATATAATTAATTATATTTTTTACGAAAAATATAATTAATTTTCGATAAATAATTTTTCTAAAGGCTTGATTTCACTAAACCCCCTATAATATTGAGGGTAATTTAGGTATTATGACTCAAAATGTGAGGGGAGGGACATAGTGATGAAATTAAATAATATAGGAGATAAAATATACATTGTGAAAGTTAGTTGATTAAATTGAATAATATAGAAATTTTTTTTGTTAAATTATCCCCAAAAACTAAGAAGAGCTATTTTACTCTTCATTTATTGCACGTGCAAAGGGGAAGTACAACAATTAAATATTGCAAATTATAACATAAATTAATTTCATTTAACATTGAGAACGACATTCCACCATCTCTTCTTTTTCTTTTCACTTATATTCTTCTTTTATCTATCTTTCATTTTAATATGATTATTTTTATTTTAAGTTGGTTACTTTAATTTTATTAATTACATTTGCACCCACGCAAATATTGGACCAGTCAAAAATCTAGATGTAAAGAATGCCACTGGAAAGCGATCTTTATGAATCAGTGACTATATATAATTCAAATATCATGTCAGCCATGTGATTGGTTTTCAAATTTTCTAAAATATAAATCACAGATTGACTTTCCCAAAGAAACAAAAAAACAGGAAAAGGGTAAAGAAAAAATCTATCGGGAGAAAGTCCCAAAAATACCCTTAAAAGGAGGAGAAAATAGAAGTATGATACGCGTCGATTTAGCAAACACAAGGGTAATTTGTGTCTTGGAAAATATATATAAGAATGTAAAGTTTGTCGTAATGGTTCCAGCTGTGAGGAAGAGAGGTGGGAGCCACATCCCAGCTAGGGACCAGTGGAATCATGTGTACCAATTTCAATTTTGTATGGTATATATAAAGCTGGGACCCGCTTGTCTTTATCATTGCAACTAAATATAATATATATATACCGACCGAATTCGCGGTGTGTTTTTATTTCCTCTTATTTTGTTCTTGCTCCAATTTATTTTTTTAAAAAATATTGGAGGTTGGGATATTTTGGTATGTTGCAAAAAAAATATTTCGTTTTTAAGGCAATTGAGTATTGATATACACAAAATCTCCAACAATATTTTAGTCATTTTCAGGGAGGGGTTAGTACTCATAATACAATTTGGACCGACAACCATTTTTATTTTATTTTTTTCAAAAAAATAAAGTTAATTCCTCATTTTATAAATTTTATATTTATATTCATTTTAATTTTTTTTTTAATTACTTGTTCAAATTGTATCCATCACACGAACGGAAATCTTTATACTCCATTACAAAACCTAATTATTGTCATAAAAGTGTTGTCAAAATTGAAGAAAAAATTTATTTGAAAATTAAAAATACTTTCAAAGTTTACTCCCATGAGGAACGGACTTCATATATGAAGAGTTCATAATAAACACATAACAGTTATTCTCTCACTCCATGACAACACCAAGTGTAGAAATTATCAAAATATGTTTTAAAATATTTGGAGTTGAGTCATGGCGTCTCATATTTCTCAAAAACTCTATCGTTTTCATAAAATACATGAGCATGACATAGATAAAGTTTTCACATATTTAATAAAAAAATAAATTTTGATGAGGACAAACCTGACCTTCACAAGTTGGAGGAGACAAATTAGGCTTCAAGGAACCAAGGCAACCCGGTTTTGGTCTTGGTCTTTGATTTCAAGACCAAGACCATGTTTGGTTGGCCGGTTTTTGACTTGGTTTTGGACACCCTAAAACCAACCACTAAAACCTGATTTTGGCCCACTATTTTTGACTTTTCTCTCTCTATATATATATATATATGGCCGAAAAAATGAATTATTTTGAAATTTTTTTTATATTTTTCGGAAAAAAATTAATTTCCGGGAAAAAATTATTTTTTCGAAAATAATTATCTTTTTCGGAAAAAAATTAATTTTCGGGAAAAAATCATATTTTCGGACAAAAATTAATTTTCTCCAAAAAATTATTTTTTCGAAAATATTTATTTTTTGGAAAATAATAATTTTTTTCGGAAAAAAATTAATTTTTCTGAAAAAAAAAATTTTGGAAAAAAAATTAATTTTCGGAAAAAATTTATTTTTTCGAAAATAATAATTTTCCGGAAAATATTTATTTTTTCGTCAAAAAATAAATTTTTGGAAAAAAATCATATTTTTTCGAAAATAATTATTTTCCGGAAAATATTTATTTTTTCGAAAATAATTATTTTCCGAAAATATTTATTTTTTCGTCAAAAAATAAATTTTTGGAAAAAAATCATATTTTTTCGAAAAAATTAATTTTTGGAAAAAAATATTTTTTCGACAAAAATATTTTTTTGGAAAATAATTAATTTTCGGAAAAAAAAATAATTATTTTTTTTCCGAAAATTAATTATTTTCCAAAAAATTATTTTTTATATTTTTCGGAAAAATATTTTTTTTCCGAAAATTACTTTTTTTCCAATTTTTTATATATATATTTTTCATATTTATATATTTTTAATACATATTAGTATATATATATATAATTATACCAAGACTAAGACCAAGACCAAAACCAACTCCTTACCAAACACTATATATTGATTTTAGATTTACCTAAAACCACCCAAGACCAAAACCAAAACCAAAACCAAGACCAAAATCAAGTTCCCAAACGGGCCCCAAATAAAATATTAGCAAAACCTTCGAAATCAATAGAGCCAAGGTGTCACATCTGCCATTCTTGTTTGATAGCTTCTTTCAACAATCATCCAATGAGATCAAGAACGTTTCTTCCACATAACAGAGAACATAAAATAATTTTTGAAATTAATTAATGCTAATAACATTAAATGAATAATAATAAGGGTTAATTTTAGTAAACCTCATGTAATTTCAAAAAAATCACTTTGTCCCCCTCCTATACAGAAAATCCATCTACACTTATAAAATTGTATCATCTTGCTCCCTTTTTTATAATTTTGGACCAAAATACCCCTGCGATTTAATATAAAATAATTTTAAATTAAAAAAAACATATTAAATTCGAAATATATATATAAAATTCATAAAAAATATATATAAAATTAAAAAAAACATATATAATTAGAAACAAATATATAAATTTCATAAAAATATATATATAATTTGTAAAAAATATATAAAATTCGAAACAAATATATAAAATTAGAAATTTATATATTCATACTTGTATTCTCTTGTAACCTTAATATATTCTATTATTTTTACATCTTCTTACTTGTTTTTTCAAAATTTATATGTTTTTTTGAATTTTATATATTGTTTTATGAATTTTATATATATTTTTTCTAATTTTATATGTTTTTTCGAATTTTATGTTTTTTTTTTATTTTATATATTTTTTCGAATTTTATATGTTTTTTTCGAATTTTATATATATATATATTCGAATATTATATATTTTTTTAAATTTTAAATTATTTTTTATTAAATCTCAAGGGTATTTTAGTCCAAAATTATAGGGAAGGGGGCAAACTAATATAATTTGATAAGTGCATAGGAGTTTTCTGTATATGAGGGGCCAAAATAATCTTTTTCGAAATCACGGAGGGTTTACTGAAACTAACCCTAATAATAATTGACATGTGGGGATAATTAATGCATTTTTTTTTCCACTCTAATATCCTATTTATGTGGGATCCATTTAGTTGAGAGTTGGGACTATATTATCTCCTTTGATGATGATGTGGGATCCCTATGATGTTGCTGATTTAAAGAGTAGTCTGCAGCTCTTTGTGTGGTCTGCTCTTGATTTTGTGATTTGGTTTTTGGCCTATTTCAAGCTCATGCTCATGAAATTTTTGCCTTATGTTCAATCCCTTTTAAAGGAGGCTATTTCCTGTAGTGTTAATTTCGTTAGTTTCCTGTGCGAGCTTTATTGTTTTTGCTCTTCTAAGCATAGAGGCTGTTTGATTTGCTTTTTCATTTGATGAAAATTTGGTTATCACATTGTTATATGGGGTATGCCTCTTAGCACCATGTAAGGCTTTGCCTTTTTTTATTTTTATACATCATCTTTTCATTCAAAAAAAAAAAAAAAAGAGTAAAATTTAATATAGATGATTCAGATTAAGAGTAAGTTTAACGTAAATGAGTGAGATAATGAGATTAATTACTGTTTTGATACATGTGACGTGAATAACGTGATACTTCTAATCATCTGGTGGAGAGAGAGCATTCTATTTGTGGTGGTAGGATCCAAATCATAGTTCACCGTATTACTTTAGTATCTGGTTCTTAATTCTTTTAAAAAGCATTGATACTCTCACTTACAACTCATTGTTGATATTCATTTTTAGGATTCATACAATCCAAATTTTGTTATGCCGCTACCGCTATTATAACTTATTTACGGTTGGTGTATATAGTGGGAAGTAATTGAATGAATTACCACGTGACATATACCGGTTCGGATGTCATGAAAAATATTTTGATTGGGGCATCCCAGTTCCCGAGCCTAAGAAATTTGAGTGGGCCATTCACTAGACTGGGGCAATATACCTTTCCTTTATGTATATTGGGCTTTGTCCATACCTTCATTTAGCATTAAGCCCATCCAACGAATTCGAGCCTATTGGGCTTGCCGAGGCTAAACTTTATAAAGTTGCTATATACATCACTTCCCATACCACTTGAAATTACTACTAATAAAAATCATAATGATAATAAAAGTCTTAATTTAGTTTCATACTCACCAGGTTCAGGTGTCCTGATATTGGTAATGTGAGACCAATAAGAAGCACACATTATATTTAAATTCTATAATCTATTTTTTTGATAATATAGGCATAATCATTTTATGATTCCAATTTTATTTTTTTTTGTAAAGTGATTCCAAAATTCTTGGGCTGTTGCTAGTTGTTTTAATCTCATCATTTATCAAGTTCCAACCATGTTGTGTTGAATTTATGAGTACATGAGGGAGGGCCAATCAACATGAAACAATGTTTTCAAAAGCTTGTGATCATAATATGGTGCCTATAGTAAATCATATGATATGAACATATTTACATTGGACTCAATACCATGGTTCGTGGTCGCGTTAACTGTATAATAGAATCGAATAACATCAATCTTAAAAATGATATTTTCCAAAAACTTTACAAACCGTGCTCAGTACTAAAGTAGAGAACTATGAGTAAACAGATTAAAAAAAATAAAATTGATTCTTCAATTATTGTTGATTGAATTCAATGACCTGCCTTTCTTCAACAGCTTTCTGAGGTATATATATAACTCTAGAGTCTACACACCAAATAAAAAAATTTCTCCTACTCATAGAATTCCAATTCAAACATACACAAACACCCTATGTTATGGTAACACAAAATCAAGAAAATACACATCAAATATTTGCTTCACATCCCACATTGTCCCTAAATTCCAGAAAAGCCAGTGCAGCACCATAGTGAGCCAATGCACCGATGACCACAAGAACATGAAAGATCTGATGACTGTGACCAGCTAGGTCGAACCACCCCGGCTTCCACCTCTCTGGAATCCGGCTAACGTAGAACACGGTCCCAATCAAGTATGACAATGCCATAGCTGATTCATAAGCCAACGTAACGTTGCGTTGTGGCTCACTCCAATTGACAATGAGAGCATGGACTGCAGGTATGATCCCGAATAGTCCCATGGCCACGAAGAGTAGGGCGCGAAAAGGGCGATATTTGGCGTTGGAAAGCGATGGCGAAAGCAATGTTATGATGGTGATAATGCCCATGACTGTGATGCCACCAAGGTATATGAATTGCCAATGTGTGTCACATTGGAAGATGTAGCTGATGGGAGGGAAAAAAGAGGTGATGATCATGACTGCGATGCCAACATAGTCTATACGCAGCAAGAAGAGGTTCAAGTGGTGCGAGTGGCACGAGAAGAGGTGGCAAATGCTGCTGGAGAGGAGGCAGAACATGGAGCCACTCAAGAAGACATAGAAAGGCCACCTTGGAGCAGCCATCCCCGGCGATGTTATGTCCATTGCCGCCCGCGTTGTCTGCTTCAAGTCTAAGTGGTTGGTTGTTCCCTGTGAATTCAATAGTATCAGGTGGTGTTTGATACATCTAGTTCAACACATATTCAATAAAATGTGTTTGATAAAAGAATGTTAAGTGCTACTTAAAATGTGATAAAATTTTATGTGACAGCGTCACCACTTAGAAGTTTAAGAATATAAAAAATATATATAATTTTTTCAAACAACACTTAAAATCTTTAGTAAATTTTCAGTTTTATCCAACACCGCCTTAGTTTTATATGATCCTATCAAAATGGACACAGAGATGATCTAAAATGGAGATAAAGTGACTCACCATGAAGAAGTCCTTTGAATTGTGGGACACATTTGTGTCTGCACTCATTGGATAAGATCTGCAACAATCATGTTTATAAAATTATGATACACCAAACTATAAGATTATACATAATCAAACACTGTCCTTTGAAATATGCATAGCACTAAATTTAATTTTGTTGAATAAATGAAGCATGAAGAGTTATGCAGATTAGGGCATATTTCGGCATCAATCAAATTCGATCTTGTTCTAATTTGTTTACCATCCATTGTGTTAATTGATAGAGTTGTTTCTATGATACGTTTTAGTATATGATACTATAGCCAAATGAACTGTGTCAAATGTATATATATTGTACATATATTCTAGGGTTTTAGCTCTCTAACAGCTAAATCTTAAGAGGATAGAAGAGCCTCACATGAAATTAGCTATGAAGTGGTATTTCATCAATGTGTTTTATGTGCTTGTATGATATGTGTTTGATTCATTTACTGCTTTTACATAATTGTGTATTTGTGGAAGCCACAATAATTCTAAATATGTAACTTTTTAAAATAGCAAAAATGGAGTAACAAATTAAATGAAGAAAGTACAGTACACATTTGTAAGCACATCTTTAAGAGATAGTGTAAAACAACACCTATATATCCTATTCTTTTTTTATTTGAAGATTGTAAGGTCTAAAATTAAAGAAGAGAAAATTACAGAAAAAAAAGGATTAAATGTAAAGAAGTTACTTAATATACCTGGTAAATATATGAATGAAATCTGTGAACTGAGGCACGTGAAATAATTGTGCAACTGTCAGTCCCAAAAATAGGAGAAACCCTAGTAAATGCCTGCACATGAAAACAAGTAAACATTAAATGTTCATTCAATATCGAAAGAAATATGCTGTCCAAACCCAATAATTTTTTTTTTTTTTTAAAAAAAAAAAAGAAGGAAGCAAGTGAAAACAAACTAAAAAAGTTTAGTATGATTGACATCTCCGGATTAATCAACATATAAGTTTCTCCGGTTGAGAAATATCTTTTTCATACTTTAAACAAGAAGAAGGAGGAAATTAAAGAAAAACCCATTTATAGTGGGTAAAAATTCATCAAAAAGTTACAATCATCAATGAAACTATCAAAGCTTTGTATATGCAATTATGAACACGCATATAAGGTAAATCAACTATAAATTCTGAAAAAAAAAAAAAAAGAACCCATGAAATATATTTAAGTACTTAATCAAAGAGATATATATAGCAATGAAAAGATGAAATCTTTTAAGTGCAAATAAAAAATAAGAAAGAAAATACATACGTCCAAACATTGAGTGTCTCATTATGCCAACGAAATATGCTGAGAAGGGCTTGTTTGGGAGGCCATTTGGATCTATAATAATCGAGTATATACTCATTGTCCTTCATATACTCTGGCAATTCTTCAAATGTCACCAAATCATATCGCTTCGTTTTCATTCGAATCTGATGACTTCTCTTCTTATTTCTCTTCTTCTTGTTGTTGCTTGAAATTGTGGTGGTGGTTGTTTGGCTAGTGTTTGAAGAGATCAAATGGGGACTTTGATCCATTTGATTTGTTTTTCTTCTCTTCCAAACAGACCCTTCACTGCAATTGCTCATTTCATGTGAAAAATTGCAATCACAATAATGAAAAAGACAACTATATGTGTTGCATATATAGAGAGATAGAGATAGAGTTTGATGTGTTTTATTTGAATGCAATGGTGTCCTTTTCTGATTAATTGGTGCAGTTCGGGGTATTGATCATCAACCACCACCAACAACATTTTAAAGACTCAACTCTTTGGCGTGACTTGGCACTTGGGGTTAACCTTTTTTTTTTTGTTAACAATCACCTCATGCCATGCTGGCATATTAAAGTAT
Organism: Cornus suecica; assembly: GCA_963922005.1. NCBI lineage: Eukaryota > Viridiplantae > Streptophyta > Magnoliopsida > Cornales > Cornaceae > Cornus > Cornus suecica. Next base: position 2,146,401 of record OY998240.1, on the reverse strand, counting down.
ATACATGCATGCCAATCATATTAATCATCATTTCTAATTATTATTTTTTTCTTTCTTTATGAAGATAATTTTCTTTTTCTTTTTTTTTCAATGACTAAACAATGTTAACCATAAATAACTTATTAATGATGGTGGAGTGCCATAATTAGAAATTTACATTCATATGTTTTTCCATAATTTTGTTTTATTATTTGTTTTAAAATTTAAATTGGTATTAAAATAGTCAAGCTTATTCTATGATCATTAATGAATTTTCTACTTACCAGAAAACAAGAAATTATATATATATATATATATATATATATATATATATATATATATATATATATATCATTCATCGGTACATTGTTAATGATAATGAAAACATATTATCATGTCCTATTTAAGATTCGTCATCTTTAATTGAAAGTCAACAGCCATGTTCTTAAACTTAATTTTGATCAAAACTCTAGAAATGTTCACTTTCATAGCGGACCTCATATGCACATGCATGAATTGACTCTCATGTCATGACACGAGACATGTATTCCTAACACTTCCTCTTGTGGGATTAATTTAACGAAATATTAATCCAAACTCCAAAGGAATTAATTCTTAACGAAATATATTCATCCTTAATTTAAAGTGCTTGGACCAATAACCTATTGCCACGTTAGTGTTTCTTATTTCTAACCAAACAGAAATTCTGAAAATCCTTTCCCTTATGGTCAGAGAAATTGTTAGGCTCATTTTGGTGATGGTAGTTCAAGAATTTCTATCATTTTGGTTGGAGAAGCTCATCTAATTGTGGTCTTGTAATTCGACAATTATATACATATATATATATATATGTATGTATATATTCTCATGGTGAGATTTGCATAGCCCATTAATTAGGCAACCTTCTCTACTCGGTGCACAGTGAAAAATAGGTGACCCACAATTAGACAATGTTGTTTGTTTATCATTCACTCGGTTGCCCACAAGAAACTTCAAACCTAACCAAACAAACGCATGTTCTTTGGTCAAAACATAATTGTGTTTCAATGAATTTCAAATATAAAAAAATCACACACACACACATATATATATATATATATATATTATTTGTTAACTGGAGCACTAGCACCTTGCCCCAATTGATTCATGATGTTGTGTGCAACGCAACCCTTCCGGATTAGTCACGGATTTATCTGTGGTCCATGACTAATTAATTATTTACATTAACCGAAAAAAAAGATGGGTTACTTTTTGAAACATCATGCTCCTAAGCTTATAGAAATTTAATTAAACCAACTCAATCGTGTTAATTGTTCAAAGGAATACACAAAATATCTGATAAAAAATTTAGAAATCATTACACTTTGGCGAACAGTGAGAGAAATAGCTTAAAGCATAAATAAATTTTTTTTTAATGACTTCATTTCATTTTGCGCTTAAAGCATAAATAAATTTCACTCTCTTCTCATTTTCCGAAATCTTCTAAAAATGTTTTTATTCCAAATAATACTACCAAATCTGTCACTTTCGATGTTTCTTTAGGCAAATTTCTCACACAACCATTTGTGAAAAACTTATAATAGCTTTACGTTTCATCCTGAGATTCTATGTTTACAATGAGCCATAATTTTCCTTCCTACTTTTGGATTTCCAAATCTGAAGTTTACAAGTTTCTTTTCCTCTAATATATATATATATATATATATATATATCCAAATCTGAAGTTTACAAGTTTTTTTTCCTCTAATATATATATATATATATATATATATTTAAGGGCTTTTATAAATAATTGCAATTTGCAAACCTTAAACAGCACCCAAAAAATTCTTACCAAGTCCATCATCGCCTCATGGGTGACACAATGAATAAGAGTGTTTTTGCACAAAGTGCACACTGGGACATATAGAATTTGATTTTCCTAAGGTGCAATATTAGACTTTGAAAATTTATGCTAGTTGTCTTAGAATCCTGTGTTGATTCTTTCGTTATAAAATAAAATAATATTAAGTAAGTAAAAATAAGTTGAGGAATATTCTTTATAATTTTTAATTTTTAGTGGATGATATTTGTGATTCTTAGTGGATCAATCCATCAAAATTATTTACTGAGAAAATATAATAAGAATATTTTTTAGAGTGAATAGCATTAAAATAAAAAAAAATAAAAAAACCCTTTTCTCTTCACCTATGAGAGAAAATTTATGCCTTGGAGATGAGAGCATCATGTAATTCTGATGCTAATGAGTACCAAACTCATAACTCAGAGAACCACATGAACATCATCATCATCCATATATATATGAGCCCATCACTACCATGATTCGCGATCGGTTTCAGTTTCGGTAATGATTACGGTATTGATGTAACGATGTAACGGACTCGGATAATATCTATCTTAAAAAAATATATCGGTGTTAAATACCGGCATCAACATCCTGCAAATATGTTGACTAAGCTGTTTAGAAGGATGTCAGCTATAGGTAGTTTATGGCTAGTGAGTTAATCATTTGGACAATCCAATCAATATCTTATATGTTACTTAATGGACCTTTTTCTCTATGGTCCATGTATGGTGTCAATGAAGACACAATGTATGACCTAATGGAGCATCATATTATTTATGGTTCCCATCTATGGTTGGTTGATGAGCTCTTGCCTATTAAATTTGCTCCATTTTGTGGAGTGTGAATACGATTTGGTCCTTGTTTTCTGTATATTTTGCTTGATAGTTCATTTAATTGTGCAATATTAGGATGTTGGTGCATAATATTGGTAGTATATATATCCAAACGGTTGGTTGGGTTTCAATATTGATGTTTTCGATTTTTTCAACTTTTTGAGAAAGATTTGGGACTTTGATGTTTGAAGAAACATTAGGTTTCAAGTTCGATTCTTTTTATGTGTTTATAACGAGTCATGAAATTAGTCGGGGACAAACTCTCAAATACCCCGTTTGTTAAAAAAAAATAAAAATTTAAAAGATGATAATTAAACTGGTCACAATAATATAATTTTTGGAAGATTGTCATAATAATATGGATAGTATATATGCTATATGAAATATATATATATATCATGTTTTTAAGGGAAAAACGATAATTAAACTGATTAGTTGATGCGGGAGCATCATATTTCTTCCAAGGTATGGGAAGTTAATATATCGTTCAAGTATCTGATTTGTTCTGAAAATGACAAGAGGAAATTCAGTTGGACAGTTAATTTATTTGGGGAAAGAAAGCGAGTGTTTCTTTGGATTATACAACATGCCTAATTTTCGTTCAAATTTATTGGGGATTTAGGTTACAAGTACTTTCCTGGTATGATATTATCTCATTATAGTCCCTCTGACCTAGCTATTTTCTATATTTTAGTCTTTACATATTACTTAATATGGAAATACGATTTTCTTTGCATAATATTTAGTCCTCACTAATTTGTGACTGAAACATAGCTTAATATCTTCATAGCATCTCTATGAAAGTTTTTTTAAAAAAAAAATAAAATAAATAAAAATATATATATTTTTTCTCGAAAAAAGAAGAAGAAATCCAGTAGGAATAATTTGAAACAAATATTTTATTCTAGTTCAGACGTTCAAGAGTTGATTAAACTTATAGCCTGGAAAGGAAGTTGAGGAAAGAATAATAAATCATCTTCAGAGAGAAATGTACTTGTCCTACTTCATGTATAGAAGAGGTGTATATCACTTATTACAACTTCAACCAGTACGGTAAAAGAAGCTCCATTTCACATAAAAGATTACAACAGCTATACAACACAAGAAGGCTTCTATAAAGAACTGGTACACCACTGGAAGCAACAAAATATTATATTCTGAAGGGAAGAAAAAACATGAATTGGGTATTAATTTCAATTTTTCATTGAAAAACCCACCGAAAACCAGCTTTCAAGGGACATGGCTCCAAAATTGTAGCAGTGTGTTTCATGAAGTTCCAGTTTTGGCGGCAACAACCACCAAGTATGAAGGACAAGGAGAAAGAATTGTTGAGACACACTAGCCACATAAAAGCGTCCGAATGCAACCACTACTAGCCCTTGAGAACCCCTAGTTTCTCCACTGAAGCCCGGAGATCAGCAGCAGAGCATTCTTCTGTTGCCTGAGCAATGCTGGGGCTGTCGAATGGCACAACATCTGAGAGAGGGTAGCTTCTGTTAGCATGAAGTTGACTGCTACTACTGGTACAAACACCCTTCAGTATTACAGACTTGTGCGAGCCACCAAGCAATGCTTCATAATCAGTATCCCCGCTCTCTCCCACAAAGACCACCATCTTCGACAAGTCCACACCCCATCGGAGATACAGATACCTGAAGGGAAATGTCACCTTAAGTAATCTTAAATGAGAAAAAAAGAAAGAAAAAAAAATACCTGTTTGTTGCAAACAAGCTATGCTTGTCAACAGCAACATTAAGGGCAGAGATTCTAATGGCATCATATAGAGAAGTTATCATAATTGAACTAAGGACTCTAGTGAGGCTGGCTCCCATGATGATGGCCAACAACTATGCGAGTCTTTGGATTTGTGGCTGAAGAATGGAGGGAAAATGCAAACAGGGCAAAACAATGTGCCACAAGTCCATTGCCTCCATTCTCCAACAGGAAAGAACTGTATCAGAGTAGTTTGCACGCGTAGCAAGGGTTGCACCAAAGGTAATTCAATCACATTCTTTTTGATATCAGAACTCAAATCTTTCTGGACTTCTTTTTCATCCGAAATCCAGAATCATCACTCGTGATAAAATTTAAAAAGGTCACCCAGAGAACTCAATGATAAAGCTACAAGACAATATATGTTCATAGTCGTTTGTATCAAATGGGATTGTAATTTCGCATTATCATTGCAGTCGGACAATCTACGCCTAGACCTTATCGACTGTGGTCACTCCGACATGTTTGGTGTTCATGACTAACCCATCATGTGAAGAATTTATCACCCTTCCAAAGAAAATAAAGAGAAGGCACAAAGAAGTCGATGCGGTGACTTCAATATTCGCAATTACATATACGTTCACACACACATATAATCACATATATAAGGCCAAAAGTTCAAATGATATCACTGCGACAAGGAAACAAAATATATTTATTACCTGAGAGCTTGGGAACGAGATGCCAATACTGGAATCACATTTATTTTACTCCCATTTCGACAATAAATGGCATGGGAACGCAAAGCCTGAATTCTCATCAACTTCCGAAGTTCTTTAACAGGGGGAACCTGTGAAAAAAATATATTAAGACAAAAGAATGAAACCTCATGATGTAAACTTAGTCAACTGCAAAACTTGATTAGTGGCTATATATGTCGATGAACAAATTAATATACTTGGCATAGCATTTCTGAAGCATCATTCCATCTCCAACTTCAACCACAGGTAACTAAATTGATTTTTCATTCAATTAACGCTTATTTGCAGATGAAAAATTACCATTCCTGGCTTGCGCAATTTAAATGCATAGCAATAGTTGGTCAAAATCTTTTCATCTTCAGCTATAATTTGCTCTTCATTTCCCCCCTTCTTATCATTAATAGAAGCAGCCCAACGAACCAAAGTCTTCCTCAAACTTTCCCCGCCCCAGCGGTATTCAATGTGTGAATGGTAATACAAGTCAACTACAAACGGACTGTCCTCTGAATTGAGAGATGAATAGTATAGATCACTACCACTATTGCAGATAAAAGCATCAAAATCAGTAGGGCTCAAGCCCACTGAAATAAGAAAAGAATGTACTTCCGACAGTGTAAAGGACGTTGCCAATATGAACCCAACTGAACCTACAGTCCTTTCCTTCTCCACAGCCTCAAATATCTTTTTTGCACTTCCAAAAAGATCAGATATTGAATCACAATCCACAGCAATTACTAAAATATTTTTCCTCCTCCTCAATGCTGGGAACTTACCAGCATTGGCATTATGCTCTGCTTTCTCTGTAGCCTTTTGCGTCCCTTTGACACCCTTTGACCATGACAAAACAGCATTTTCTAACTTAGTCTTCCGATCTTCGGATTCCAAGGAATTATCAAAGTTTCCACTTTTTTCACCATCCATTGAAAACTTCAAGTTTAAAGAGATATCTCTCAGGGAATCACTTGGTGAATCTGATTCTGAATTATCATCATCATCGTCACTTCTTTGCCAGCGTGGCTGCCTAGGTTTGCAACTCGCTATTCGAGATAAGTAAGTTTTACAATGTTCTGGCCATGAGAAGAGATGAATATTTTTCAACCCGTTCTGCCGGCACTTTGCCCAGAGTTGCTTATCTGCGACCAGCTTTAAAAGAGCATTGGCAATAGATTGTTGATCATGGGGATCAACAAGGAGACCATTGTCAAGTACCTGCAATAATTATATAATCACTTTATGAGATGTTACATAGAAATCAACAGATCAATTAAGGAGAAGTGTAATTGTTGACCTACTCGATGTATATCAACAGGACCTCCATTTTTTGTGGCAACAATAGGTAAACCGTGAGCTGCTGCCTGTTCAACCAAAAAAAGTTATACTGGTTCTATAACGAAAATCACTTAAAAGGGTATGTCCGTTACAAGTTAAAAGGAGCACCTCAATCAGCGTAAGCCCAAACGGCTCAATGAAAGCTGGATTGATGAAAACACCCTGCCAAAAAGTACACAGAATAAGAACCCCAACACAGATATAACTCTTACTAACATGACACATACACACAAGGAGCAAACAGCGGCCAAACAAGAAAAACTGGTTAGTTTGGGATGATGGGAGTAAATAACTACATATCCAGCTAGCAGAGAGCACACTGTTTAGCGTATATTAGAAAATTTGCCACAACTATTCTTATGATATTGCATGCTACAACAAGAGAATATCACAGTAGTCCAAATAACAAAGGTAAAAACATTTTCACCATACCATCATTATAAGAACAAAATAGAAAACACAACTGCACAGTAAATCTAGTGCAAGCCTAAAAATAATCTCAAGTTCCACAATTTATGGCTACACGAGTGAAAGGGATGCTGCCCACTCTGCCCCAAAAGGGGGCTGCTTTCTTCCCCCCAAAAATGCCAGTTCGCCCTCACGATATCCCTATCTGGGTAGCTATACTCCAATACGGCCTGTTTTGGACGGTAGAACGGGGAGAGGGGGAAGGGCCTCTCTGGCATCAAGTTGACCCCCCCTCCCCCCCAAACGTAAAATCTGAGGAGGGAGTGATGAGGACAGTGATTCACGAACCGAGCGCCGTACATCAGAGAAGAAGCACAAATCAGAGTCCGGGCTTTCTCCCTTATCGACCAGACAAAGGAGATTGAATTCAATTCAGGCAGGTAAGGGCCTGACCTATTCAATACGGGTCGGAGGCGAAAACTGGCAAAGTGCATTATTCAGTGGTGGGGTGAGAACAATTGATAAAAGTCCACATCAAGCCACAAGATTTAAAAGCTTGCTTTAGAACAGTAGGGTGTCAGGGTATCTCTGTGATGGAGGCTGGAAGCTAAATCCTTTCTCCCGCCTCAATCCGAGGAAGCCAAATCAATCCTTAACCCAATCAAATAAGAGGGAGATGTGAAAATACATTTTTACAGCATCTGAGGTGCACAACAGAAAGCCTAAAAGTTCAGAACCTCTTCCACATACCCGCATTTAAATACTTCAGTATCTGGCATAATAAAGCCTTCCGTGTAACAATGGCAGAACCATCTTACATTGTTTTACCTTCCCATGACCATGAATTATATCATTATTCAAAATATTACCATTAAAAATCATACAAAGAAGGTAATCTCAACATATTGCCAGGCGATTTTATAATCCGTGCAATTCTCCAAACCAAAAATCACACAGTAAACCTTCACAACTGAAACGTCAAACCACCCACAAACGACAGCAATACTGTACCTCGACGCGTCGGATTCTAAAGAATATAAATTATATTAAAGTTGTATAAGCTAGATCTTGAATATCTAAAAGAACAAATTTCCTTATATATGATAGTAGAAGGTAAGTTTTTCTTCATATACCATACCATGACATGAGTACATGTCAATTTGTTTACAAGAAAAAGAGGTTAGACACCTTGATATATGTTCATAACGTAGTTTCTGTAACTGCCATATGTTTGTTTTGTATAAGACAGAGAGTTGGATATGTTGTAAGCGTTCGGAATGTGTTGACCAAGTGTCCCAAATGTTTCGGCCAAGTGTCCGAAATAATAGAAATTATTTCTATATTATAGACAAGATCATGATGTGTCAATGTCTGACACGTTGTCCGATGCGGAAGTGGCCTTTGCTTCTTAGCAAGGCTAGGAGTAAAATAAGGAGCAGGTGGGTGGGGCAGATAGTGAAAATCTTTTGATTCAGAATCTTCCAAATTTAGCAATTTCTTCATTCCGGTTTACATTTATTTTTGGTAGTAAAGCTAATAAAGGATAACATTGAATGAGAAAACCCTATAAGATATCGTATTGTTAGGGTTTGAGGATCCATGTTGCTTGTGCTTTTTCTTTTCTTTTTGTTGTTCTTCCAGCAAAAACAAAAAAAAATTGATCATCTTCTCCTAAGTAAGGCGGCAACCTTAGAACTTAAAAGTCTATTGAGATCCAAGACTACTGCAAAGACATGTAATTAATAGCATCAGAACAATAAGACCTAACTCTTGCCATCAAATGGGTAGTAGCATTTAGTCTCTTGCCTTGTGCTTGTAACAACCCGCTCCAACATGTGGTATGATATTGTCCTTTTAGGGCTCAGCCTGCACGATTATGTTCTTGGGCTCCCCCCCCCCCCCCCCCCCCCAAAAAAAAAAATGTCTCATACCAATTGGAGACACACATGCACATATAAGCACATCATCATTTTTATACCCGGGTGATGTGAGACGTCACAATCACCCCCTTTAGGACCCAGCGTTCTCATTGGCGTGACCCGGATGGGATTGTGCACACTCTCACACTTCTAGAGCTCCGGCTCTGATACCATCTGTAACATCTCGCTCCAACACATGATATGATATTTTCCGTTTTGGGCTCAGCCCGCACAATTTTGTTCTTGGGCTTCCCCCCAAAAGGCCTCCTACCAATTGGAGACACACATGCACATATAAGCACATCACCATCTTTACACCCAGGCGATGTGGGATGTCACAGTGCACAGCACGGAAAAACTCTCTATACCTTCCTTTCAAGTGTTCTCCTTCACCTCTCAGAGTTCCTTGGTTCGATCACCACAAATTAGGTATCCAACCAAATCTTACTTCTTTGAAATATTTTAGTTTCTTGACTCTATCAGCGCATATTGGATGTTAATTCAATTCTTACTTCTTTGGTACCATGACTTTGATCACAACACATTTCCATGAGATCATATTTCATACAGAACTTACAGATAACTTATCAAGATTCAGATGACCTATTATCTTAAATAGAATATCGGTCACATTTTTTCTCAAATTAAAACAGCTTCATGTGTCAGAGATGGTAGCACCCCACACCAACATTTTAATAGAAGGGTCCAGTGTTTCTTCTCACCCACATCTAATTTGCATCTCTGTATCCCTGTATCGTTACAAGCAATCAGAATCCTCTTCCTGATATATTCATAATCAGACATGCTATATTTTCATTAGCAGACCCTTGGATTTCTTCTCCACAATATTGTAACTTATCCTACTGCCTCTCCTACTTATAAATTCAACTTCACTAGAATTCCTTTTAGTTAGAATTCCTTACCAGAAATTTTTAAATTTTTTTTTTTAATAATAATAACTTCTCCAAATTGAATGATAATGCCACAAAACAAGTAGATAGAGCAAAAAATGTCGAACAGCTACAATATTTTACAACAGTTGAAAATACAAATGGTAAAAGATGGAAGAGTGTTAAGTTAAGAAATGATAAAAAGAGCAAGAAATTATGACCACCAGTAAAAATCAAATAATACAATCCACGAAGATGATTAGTCCATCTGCAGGGATACGAAAGCGAAGAGAAATAAGTGCACCAATAAAAAGACTGATATGGTTTATATTGATGGTAATAATACGGAAGATTTGACTTTCTCGGCCTTTAATGTAGTGTGATTGTGAAATAAGATACATGTAGCCAACCATTTAACACTAGAATAAATGGAATAGACACTGTTGCCGGAAAAAGCCTAACCAAGAGTTACAAGACAGACCAAAACAAGATGATTGTTATCTGAATTGAGCAAGTTTCATTTATTCCCAAGTATATTCTACACGCAAAATTTATACCTCAAAAACCTGCATTTAGTGGTTTGATGATTGTCCACACTAAAGACTTTTCACGATATCTTCACATTCGTCGATCATTTATATTTCATGCATTAAATGATACTTGAGAATTCCTACTGGTCTTTTGTATCAATATTAATGCTACTCTGAAAGAACATCACTAATTTTTTAATGTCTCCACAAAGAAAAGAAAAAAAGCCTTGATGTGGCTGCCTGAAATAGTTACAGAATACTTGAAATCATAATCATCATCATCCTTGCCTTAATTTCATATGAATGGGCGCGGATAAGTGAGTTATCTCTCTCCAATCTTTTCTATTATGTCATGTCACTTGCTATATTTATCTTTCTAGAGTCGTTTTTAATAATCAAATCCCATGTTATCTCTGGTTGTCCTCTCCGTCTCTTACCTTCAATTAAGTAATCTTCCTCGTTCGACTGGCACATGTTTAGGTCTCATTTGTACGTGTCCCACCTTCCAAGTCTACTCTCTCTAATTTTCTCACCAATGGGACCTACCCCTAATTTTCCTCACACCCTTTCATTGGTGAAACTATCACTTACGGGGCACTCCACTCGTACATCTTAACATTCTCATTTTGGTCACGTGAAAGGAGTTGTTCTTTCTTTTCTTTTCTTTTCTTTCTTTAAAGCCCAACACCCCGCCCCATAGAAATTTATTTCCCTTTTAGCCTGTGTTATTCTTTTTATCACATAAAACACCCAATAACATGTATCTCCATTTTGTCCAACCAGCTTAATCCTACTGGTAATATCGCTATCCATCTCTCCATCCTTTTGTATTATCATTCCTACATAATGATAATGAGAGTGGTTGTTTCAAATGATTTATTGGTTTTGAAGACATTCTCACATACCAATGTCCGCTTCTTTATTAAACATTTCATATACTCTGTTTTAGTTCAACTATTTCTCAACCATTTCAAATATAGAGCAATTCTCCATATTTTTAATTTTAATGCAACGTTCTCTTTAGAGATATCCAAGAGCACGATATTATCAGAAACATCATGCACCATGGTATCTAAAATTATTGAAAAATATGTGTTACCACCAAAACATCATGCAATCCCACGTTTATGGAAAACTCACTAGTTTCTCCACTTTGTTGTACGAACTTTAGTTTGTGTATCCACTATTCATAAACATAGCTGGGATGCTTTTTATGATCTGTAAGCAAAATTGTTTTCCTTGTAGCCCACCAATTGTACCCTGTGGGTTACTATATACTTGAAATGATACAGTTAAATAACTAAAATATAGTATATCCCAATGAAATTCAAGCACAAATTATGTTCTTCAATTGAGTAAACAAATGTCACAGATTCCCTAGCAGCAGGAATAGAATATGAAGATGAAAACCAACACAAATAAACAAAAATATCATAAGTAAGAGGATTTACAACCTCAAGATGCGAAAGATCTGAAGTTCAATTTTTTGATCGTTACTAACAAGAAGACAGCAAACCAAAAGAAAAAGATATCAGCATTATAACATTTTGAATTTCATGCAACCCCAACTTGGTTTCATCTTTCCACCTCATACATTTAAAGTCTTTCTTGTTCCATAACATAAAAAATGTTTAGCAAGCAACAACTGTAACACTAAGGTCTAAAGCTATTGCAAGTTTCACACCTCCATGATAAAGAAATCTCAGGCTTGCCAAAGGAATATACAGTAAGAGGAAAGTAAGGTGGACGAGTCAATAAGAAGACATTGGCATGTGCTGTGAGCAGAGCTGTAATTTAGATGTACAACACAGGAAACGGAAGGGGATCAATACTAGTCCCTCACTACTTAACAAAATAATATTTTAGATAGGTCCTCAAAAAAAACTCTCATTCCTAATTAAAATTCAAAATGGTTGAACCACATTTAATCTAGGATAGTATAATAACAAAACAGAAGTACCTTTGTCTTTGCTGCTAGACGGTAGATTTCACGAACATCAGACTGCTTATGGTGTTTAGGGTATGCCACTTGACCATAAAGATCATACTTATCAATCATTTTAAGTATAGAAAGAAGAACAGAAGAACTGGTGCTCGACATTTCATCTATTCCATCTCGGTTACCCATGATCAAAGTCTGCAAAATACAGAAGATAAAAAATATCTCAATGACAAAGGCAATTCAGCTGCTCTGCACAATTAAGGAGATGTAATCACAAGTGTTGTATGTGATTCGGACGTACAAGATTAGCAAGCTCTCTTAATGGACGACATTCACCAAAAGCTTTAACCAAAGTTGTGAGATTCTTCTTAGGATCAGGTCTAGCAAGGGCAAGTATCATTGGCTTGCGTGGATTGGAAAAAAATCGCATTATCTGCAGAATACTAACCATGTTCAATATTGGCATGAGTCTAACAACAGATTCCTAGATAATCACAACAGCAAACGCTGAAAGGAGGATTGCAGATTAGCTATCAGTTGCAACAAACAAAATTGAATGTATTAAGAATAATTGGAACCTCGGACCAAATAGGCTGGTCTGGAGAAGCAGAATGATCCTCATTTTCTTCTGTTTCACCATCTATATCACCATCATGTGGAATAATATGATGGAACTCCATCCCAGGGGGAATTACCTGTAGGTAGCAGGAATGATAAAAAGAAACTTTAATGAATTAGCACCGTCTTAAACGCATAATGCAACAAAACGTGATATGATTGGAGCTCATGTATTTGTTCACTTTAAATCAGGATTTAGAAACACTACCGGCTTATGATGAAACAAAGAAAAAAAACTCGGCCTATATTTCTCCCCAACTCCAACCTTATTTTAAGTTTTACTGTATATGAGTTCATATCATTCCAAACAGAAAAATAACTTATGGGAGACTTCAGCATTATGTTTATAAGATGTCTTCTATTCAGATGATTTGCAATACAGACAAATGTTGAAGACAATTTTGGCACCTGTACTTAGCAAAACACTGTATTTCAGTTTGATATAGGATTTAAGTATAAATATACTTAAATACAAATTCATGGTACAATGTCAATGTATATTAGCAATTTTTTTACGAATAACAGGCAATTTATTTCATTGCAGCTTCCTGAGTTTTGAGATCTCCTTACTGGACACTCGGTATTTCTCTGAGTTAGACAGGACTCGTCTGTTTCATTTTGAGTTCAAGCTACCTAAATTGGACCAAAAACAAATAAATAAAAGACAAATTAGGATCCATTACCCGATTATATCCGAGCTAGGCAGAGAAACTCATCACTTTCATTATAAGTTCAAACTACCTTATGTCAATCAAAAATAAGCAGAACAGCCAAATTAGGATCCTTTACCCAAAGAAAGAAACAAAATAGGCTTCAAGAAAAGTTGGCTAACCCCTTGATCCTACTCAAAAAATCTGTGAGCTAGGATTGAGAGGGACCGGGCTAACTACAATATCAAACAGCCCTAATTTGATCAACAAAAGCAATTAATCATTCCGAAAAAGAAAAAAAAACTTAAAAGTGATATCCCGATACTTACAACCATGCGGGGCATGAACCTGCCATAACAGCTCACATTACGCTTGATCCTAGCTCGTAGTTTACGCTCTATAATTGGATCAAAACCATCATACAAACGCCACTGCTCTTCGATCTCCTGTCGAGTACTGGTTATGAGGATTTCCGATGCATCAAGAGATAATTCCTCAGCCTCTATCCGCCGCATTATTTTGTATGTTGTATTTATTTCTTCCCTAGACTGTCGACCTTGCCTCAGAAGTTGTTCCAGTTTATCCCGACCAAGCGAGTGTCCAGTGAAAATCATAGGTACATTTAGAGCACCAGATAGAAGAGCGGCGGCATCACCTGCATCTGCATAGTGCCCATGTATGGCAACAGGCCAGACTGGATTTCCACCACCGATTTGCTCACCGAGAACTTTGGACATCTGGATTACATGATTAAGTGCACCATCAACAAATTCAGGGATGTGAGGCCATAGAAGTTCTTTTGGAATATACTCATCTTTTGGACCAAATGGAATGCGAATGATATAAGAACCACTACTCTCCCCCATATCATCCATCAAACCTTCTGAATTTAGAGGAGTCAGCATCTCTGTGGGTTCACTGTAGCTCCAATCCACTTCTGATGACGAGACCTGTCTTGTCAGTAGATCAACCCGATACACTCCCGGCATCGAGCCTAAAGCCCTTGCAAGTTCTACCACATACTTAACCTAAAAGAAAAAAGGAGAGAAATGATTATTCAGCTCTCCCCATAAGAACCTTGACAAAGTACTAGTTTATAAGAATAACACTCTAAAAAATCTATCATCACAATGGATTTCAGCTACTTTTGCAACCAAAAAAACTACCTGACCACCAGTATCTGAATCACGACCAAGCTCCATATTTTCACCCCGTATAAGACCGTGGAGGCTGCAAGAACAATAACTCTTATGATAACTAGAGACATATATGAAAACCAGAGGAATGATGTCCTTGGCACCAGAATATCAGAAAATTTGTAGTACCCAAACATTTTAAGATCAGAAAGTTTTCCCTCAGCTCATTAGATTAATTTAGAAAATAATTAATTACAATTATATTGGAATTTTTGTATGTCTCTTTTTCCGGAAGTTAAAAGTTCAAAGTACTAAAATTCAGTTCATGCCTTATTAACACAATGTATATCTTTTTGCCCTTCTGTTGACTAGCCCATGCTTCCATCAAATCAACAGAGCTAATTCTGGGTAATCTCCCCCTGACGCTATCACCATGAGAAGACATATCGCTAATTGTATCTCCTTTCTCGCCCTCTGACAAGTCTTCAGACATATCAGCCGTTGCTTCTCTACGGCCTTTCTCACGTTCAATACGGCGTTTCGCCATCCTCTGAGCTTCCTCTCCCTCAAGCTACATAAAGGAATAAATAAATAACTGAGTAAGTATTTAAATCCAATAAGTATTCGCAAACTGTAGTATCTTGAGACCGTAATTTATTTTGCTGATAAATTTCGATATAGGCTCAAAATAAGAATGCATCAAACTTGCAAGAGGGATCTGACAGAAAGTGGAGTGTAACTTTCACATGCATCCAGCTTGGAAAAAACAATTTCAGGAAGAAAAAAGGAATAACCACAACTTCATCAAAGCAAAGGAAATATTTTGCAAACTCCAAAACAAGGAAAACCCAATTGCTAAACGATAAAATGATAAAATCAAACAATCAAATTCAAACCTATTCCAAAAATCAATTAATTTCCAATTTCCAGATCAACACAATAAATCATTCACTAAACTTGCCCAATTGAAATCCACAGTGGAACATTAAACAGTACTTCATTTCCACAAACACACTTATATACACACATATATAGTGATAAATCTATTCATCGATACTCATACATATATATATAAGTATGATATTTAAGTAACCTGCTTCTTCTGGCGAGCCAAATTCCAGATTCTCCAACACATATTCTCCAGTCTGGTATTCCTCTCCTGCGGACTCCGCGTGGCCGCAGCCTATCAAACACGATTTAAGTATCAGAAAGAGAAACAGGAGAGAAATTCAAATCGAGACATATATATAAATATACAAAATTTATAGAGATAAATCTACGTGTGATTGTGTGTGTGATATATCTGTATATATATATATATAGATATAGATACCTTAACCCAGGAACGATGCAGATCAGTCTCATCGAAGCCAGTGATGACCTCCTCGACGAAGTAGCGGGTGGGACTGAACCTTCCCCTCTCTCTGAGCAGCAACGACGTCTTGGCATCGTCGAGCCCTGGACCCACATCCAGTATCGCCTCCAGGTAACTATTAATCCAATCATTTCCCGCCATTATCGACCACTTCTATTTATCTCTATGTATCTAATCTACCTCTCTCTCTATATATATATAGATAGATAGATAATTGTATACTTGTATCGAGAGAAGGGGGAGGGAAGATCTTTCTGGTTTTGCCGGGCAATAAGACAAGGACACTTCCAAATGTCTGAGAGAATTTAGAGAGATTTGGAGAGAGAGAAGTGCAGATAATATAGGAGGAGAGCTTTGTTGCTCAAACCGATAAATACATTTCCAAATGATTATTATTTCTCCTTCACATCAAAAAGTACTTATTATTGTTTTTTTAAATAGGGAAATCATTATTTATTGCGTATAGGGATATTTATTGAGTTCTCTAATACATGGACCTCACAAAAATAAATATCATTACACTCATTTCTTTGACCCCAGAAACTTTTTGTGTGAGATAATAACTGTCTTAATAAAATATGTCCATTACAAACTTTCACTCTAGAGTCTTCTTCACCCAAAAAAAAAAAAAACTCTTTTATTTGTTTCTAATTTAGAGCCTCTAAAATTAGGGAAAATAAGTTATTATGGTTTTTATTATTTTATTGTATTTTCAATAATAGGTGTTTCCGGAGCTTATGCATCAATTAACTTTCGAAATTCATTCGATGCAAAACGACTCATCCACACATATTCACAGTCATGCCTCCACCAACGAATTATAAGTATCTAGAAGAATATGAGAATACTTTCGGAGACACTTGTCTATTAACATGAATTAGTATTTTAGATATTAATTTAAAAAATTAAGTTCAAACTTTAAGCAACACTTGATTCAATTCTAAAATTTCAACATTGATTTCCAAAGTTAAAATCAACTTTTTAAAAATAAACTACTTCTATAAAAAAAATATAGAAAGATATTAATTACAATAAACTGGAAATTTTATAACATAATATATATTACTAGTACTCTAGCATTTATTATATATTAGTTTGCACAATTAAAGGAAATTTACGAATTTAAGAAGAAAAAAAATTATGCTTTACCATTAATATTTTTAACCCTAATAAAAATATATAGAGATGTATAACAAAATTTGTTGATATTTCACAGAAATTAAGATTATTGATATTTTATATTTTCAAAAAAGATGAGTGTAGTCCAAGAACTGAGAATTACTACTCGTAATCTCAGCAGTACATAAAGTCTGATACTCGCTTTAAGATCGTTCCAACGGAGGCAGTGGGACCATACTGGTACACGTGTCTCATAGACAAAGAGAGTGCACAAAAGTTATATACTGTTGCGAGTGTCATGTTATATATAGTTTCTTTTTATCATTTCAATTTAAATTATTTGGTGGGGAATATATAGGATTATTCTCGTAATATTCCCAAGAGATTTAGCCACCGCACTTTTATGCCAAAAGTGCCCTTGCTTTTTCTCTGTTTCAACACTTTTGGACTTTATCATTTTTATTAGTGTAAATCATTTACACTAGTGACAAATTGGAGGGTAATTCTGTACATAGAAGTCAAAAAATTTCTTTAGATGGACAAGAGACAAGATTAGCAATGACTTTTATAGTAATGTCCATGCTAAAAAGTGATTTAATTTAGGACTATTATCACAAAACTTCCTTATATTACCCCTAATTTTTTTAATTTATCAATGTCCCCCTCCGTCATCAAATTAATAAAGAGTTAATTATTTTGACACCCTCTAAAGTTTATTCTATCTTCAATCACACTCCTCTAATTTGACAATCATCATTTATATATCCCTAATTTTTTCAAACTCACATCATTTACAACCCTTATACCTAAAATACCCTCAAATTTGAGATATTTGATGTTTGAAAACAAAGTTTACTAGCCTCATTTTTTATTATCCAAACCAACCAATAAATTTTTTTATTTTGGCATAAATCAAAAAACAAATTCGTTTATAGTTAAATATTTAAAAAAAACAAAAAAAAAATTAATTGGTAGTTCGAAATATTTTCTACCCTAATTTTTTTTATTTTAAAAAAAATAATCCCTCAAACACATTATCGCATAAATAAAAAAATAAGGTAAAAAAATTTTCAAAAAAATAAAATAATAATACCGAAATATTTTTTTAGAACTAACAATTAAGGTAAAATATAAAAAAATATTTATAAAATATTTTTATTTTTATATAAAAATAAAAAAACATTTTGGCATTATTGTTTTATAAAAATAAAAATTATTTCGAAAAAATAATTTTATATAAAAATAATAATAATTTATAATTGTTTTTATATTTTATTCTGATTGGTAGTTCGAAAAAAAATATTTTGGCATTATTATTATTTTTTTTTGGAAAAAAATATTTTACCCTATTTTATTTTATTTATGCTAAAATGTGTTTGATGGACTACTTTTTTTTTTCATTTTTTAAATATTTTACTATAAACGAATTTGGTTTTGATTTATACCAAAATAGAAAATTAATGGCTTGTTTTGATAATAAAAGATACGGCTAGTAAACATTGTTTTCAAACACCAAATATCTTAATTTTGAGAGTATTTAAGGTATAAATGGTAGAAATTATGTGAGTTTGAAAAATCAGGAGTATAAATAATGATTGTCAAACTTAAGGGGTGTGATTGAAGATGGGGCAAACTTTGAGAGGTTTCAAATTAATTAACCATTTGTTAATTTGATGGTGAAGGGGACATTGATTAAGTTGAAAAGACTATGAAATTATTTGATAGATTAGGGAATAATCTGATCATTTGATAAAATTTTAGGGTTTTGTGATAATAACCTTTAATATACGCACGCTGGCTAACAAAAGAGCTATCCTGGCATTTGATTATCCATGCCACGTGTAACAACAACTGTCGATTTGTGTTTTTAAATATTTTTAATTTTCATTTATGCTGATTAATATTGTATTAATTGTATAACATTTTTTTAATAATTAATTTTGGAGGGTTCTTATTTTGTGATACTTAAAGAATAGTTGAGCCATTTTATAATAGGAGCTTAATAGGTGTCACAATCAATTATTGCTGTATTTAAAAAATTAATAGAAGTATGATAGGTGTCACAATTAATTGTTCTTTATTTGAAAAATTAATATGTGTTGTGCTGTTATTTAAAAAATTAATATGTTTTGTGCTGAATGAAGTCACACTTGCCACGTATTACCTTTTAAACAAATAAAAAATTATGCTGCACATCAAATTTGCATTAATCTTTCGCTGGACAAAGATACCATCTCCGATATTTTATTCTTATTTTGTTGATAATGGTGATTTTCGAATGAACATATCTACACCTCGATTAATTCACGAAATTCATGTAAGACGACCTCCACACGAATTAGATAAGGTAACTCAAATATATATCTGATATATATTTGGGTTATTGCTTATTTTGTTAAGAGTGCCTGCATAAGTATTAAATTTCAAATTTAATTTCCATTCAAGATAAATAATTATTTTAAGTTTTACGATTATATAATATAATTCTTGTTGCGTAGTTGTCTTTCTAAATTTTTTGTAATTTATACTATACTAATACAACTCGGTTATCAAAATATAATTAGAAATTTAAAGCATGGAAAAGAGAGAGAAATGTCTCCTTCTTTCTTTCTTTTTTGACTGGCATAAAAATTCTCAGGGAGATCCACTAAAAAAAAAAAAAACAATGATAGAATAAAAAAAATCTGAAGTATCGCATTAAAATTCAATTTGATGTTTCAAATAATAAGCTTGAATTTGATTGAATATAGTGACAATATTAGACATTGTCATTTTTTTCCTTACTTTGTGCACGAGTATAAGAAAATAGTAAATTTTATCCCCCGGAAAATGAAAAGAAATATAAGTATTTTATGACACTACATTTTTGTTATTTTTATAAAACACTACTAATGAAAAAAGATATGTAATAAATAAATGTTCGCTCCAAAAATAATCGGTCGAAGGACTTGGCCGATTCTCTTTTTTCCGTGAGATGCGGGCGTGCCAAAATCGGTAACGTGGTTCAACCGGTTCAAAAGGAACGTGTTTTTCGTCTCTTTTAAACAAAGTAAAAAAGATCAGGCGATTGTACGAGAAATAATTCAACTCGTGCGAAATGTTCAAATTACCTCAATTAAGAGAATTTTAGGTAACTGAGAGAAATTGTAGAATGGGGCAGGTAAAAAGGAGGGAAAAAATAGACGGACCGGAAAAGATGATAAGAAAATAGGAAGATGACAGAAAGATTGGAGAAGAAACCTAGAGTATCAATAAAGCGTATATTTTTTGTAATGGTGCAGGATCCCTAAGACTAAGGTCTTCTCCTTTATTTATACCAAATTATTATTAAACATCAACAACTAATTGAATAACTATTTTAATCCTAATTCTAATCTAACTAAGTATCCTAATTAAAGACACATTCATTCTAGTAATCCTTTTCTCAAGATAAAAATTACACAGACTAATTATTACTCAACTACATATCCTTCCCAGCTGCTTCGGTTTCTTGGGCTTAATCCTTCAACACTACTTTTTTTCGGCCCCATTCGGCTTGGTATTGGATTGATTTGGTCAGTCTCGGCCTATTGCAATGTTACCAATTCATCCTCAAATTTTATATATATATAAGAGTGACTCATTTGTATTGAAAGTTGTCCCACATCGACTAAAAAATAAAACCACTTCTATATTCTTTCCTATAAATATAGGGTCTCTCCTATAATATTGTGTGCACAAATAGATAAATAATATAAGAGATGTATGTTAGTATTTTTCTTGGTGAGAGTTAGAAATAATATAGGCTTATATTATTCCGGTGATACAAGCATGAGTATACACTGTATGTGTGCGTGTGTTTGATTTGCTGATCAAACTCCTTGTAATCTTCTCTTTGATTATAGTGAAATGGTACTCTCAGTGGACGTAAGCTTATTTTGGCTGAACCACTATAAATCTTTGTGTTCGTTAATTGGTGTGCATTTTTGTGCATTTTCTGATTTGCAGGTACACACGGCTTTTAACAGTGTTTTTGGGCGGGTGTAAAAACCCTAACAAGTGGTATCAGAGCTCCAGGTTGGAAAAAATTCTAAAGTCGTACATTCTGGTCCAGATTCGGACAAACAAGTTGCACGAAATCAAAAACCGACCATACCAGGAGTTTCGCCTCAACGAGACGAAGTCGGGACTATAAAACACGTCACACGAAGAGGTCCCACGCGCTGCCATATGCCGAAGTAAGTTCCGGCCAATTTTTTTGGTTCTAAAGCGCAGCAATTTCGTTTCAGGGCTGTTTCGCGAAGCATAGTTGATCGAAACAAGCCATATAATATATCAACGGAAATCTCTTTCGAATACGAACGTTTCGACGTAAAATTTAGCACAATCGGAGTTGGCACGCCTTCCCACGCTTGGCTTGAAGAATCTGCCAGAAAAAGTTGTGAGGTGTCTAGAGAAACATGTCCGTCGACTAGAAAATTGGAAAAAAAGGTTGTCACGTCAGCAGGTGACATCAGAGCAACGTCAGCAAATAGTGTCACATCATCAGTTATTTTGTCTTTTAGTGTTGAAATTATTTTGGCTCGTTTGGAGTCGTTTTTGACCCGTTTTCTACGTGGTCAGAGGCGTTATTAAGGTTTTAGACCACTCCAGACGCAACCGTGCAATCATTTTTGCATAATTTGACTCCAGACACCTTGAATAGGCTCAGTGGGAGCTATGGGAGAAGAAAAGGTATCAATGATCGATAAGTTTGACGGTGCAAAGTTTGCCTATTGGAATATGCAAGTTGAGGATGTGTTATTCTAGAAAAATTTGTTCTTACCATTAGAAGGGAAGAAGCCAGAATCTATGAACGTCGAGGATTGGACAATCCTAGATCGAAAGGCTCTCAGTACAATCATACTGACGTTGTCAAAGTTCGTCGCCTTCAACATCAAGAATGAGAAGACAACAAAGTCTCTCATGGATTCTCTTTTGAAAATGTACGAACAATCGTCTGAAGTGAATACGGTACATCTCATCACTCAATTGGCAAATCTGAAGATGTTCGAGAATGGGAAGGTCAGTGAACACATCAGTGTTCTTAATTAAATTGTTGAGCAATTAGAATCAGTTGAGATACCAATCACTAGCAAAATGAAAGCGGTTTTTCTTATAAGCCAATTGCTAGAGAGTTGGAGCGCTACAAAGGCTGCAATCAGTAATTTTTCAGGGGTGGAACTGTTATAGTATGATACTCACAGAAGAGATCAGAAGACAGAGTGAGTCAGGCTCTTTTAACATTGGCGCAACATTGAATGTTGACACCAGAGGCAGAGGTTTGAGCAGGAAGAAAGGCGGAAACCAAAGGCATGTCCGTTCAAAGTCGAGACGGGGAAGACCACATGAAAGATCACAGTCTCGAGGTCCCATAAATTTCAAAGAAATTGAGTGTTAGAATTGCGGCAAGACTGGTTATCTCAAGAACCAGTGCAGATCCCCGCAGAAGATAGCGGAGAACAAGATTGAGGCAAACATTGTCTTAGAATAAGCTGATGATGCGTGGATATGCTATTTGGAGAGCAAAGTAGAGTTTTGGGTCTTGAACTCTGAAGCATCATTCCATGCCACCTCAATTCGAGAGCTATACACCTGAAAACCTTGGCAAGGTTTATCTAGGTGATGATTAGCCCTGTAGTGTAGTTGGCAAGGGTGAAGTACATATCAAACTCAATGGATCAATATGGAAATTGAAGAATGTCAGACACATTCCAGACTTGAGGAAGAACCTAATCTCAGTAGGCCAGTTGACGAGTGAAGGTTATGTGACCACTTTCAATGAAGGATAGTGGAAAGTTTCCAGAGTGGCTATGACTATAGCGCGAGGAAATAAGAGCGGTACGTTGTACACTACCACCAAAGCTAGCACGTTGATAGCAGTTGCATAAAGCAAGGAGGGTCACAATTTGTGGCACCAGAGGCTAGGTCACATGAGTGAAAAGGGGCTCAAAGTTATGCTCGCAAAGGGAAAGCTACCAGGCCTAAATTTGATTAATATTGACTTATGTGAGGATTGCGTATTCGATAAGCAGAAAATAGTTAGTTTTCAGAAAAATGGCAGAGATCTCAGAAAGGAAAAACTTGAGCTAGTTCACATTGATGTCTGGGGGCCAGCAAATGTCTCATCTATTGGCGAAAAGTCTTATTTCGTCACCTTCATCGATGACCATTCTAGGAAGGTATGGGTTTATTTCTTGAAACATAAATCTGAGGTGTACGACACATTCAAGAAATGGAAGGCTATGATAGAGAATGAGACAGGTTTGAAGATAAAGAGGTTAAGATCCGACAATGGTGGAAAATATCAGGACACCGGGTTCAAAAACTTTTGTTATGAGAACGGTATCATATTAGAGAAGAATGTTCCACGTACACCACAGCAGAATGGCGTAGCATAATAAATGAACCGGACATTGACTGAGAGAGCCAGAAGTATGCGCATTCAGGCAGGGTTGCCGAAACAATTCTAGGCATAAGCAGTCAGTACAACAACGTATATAGACCTCTCAATGGATCAAATTTTGATCCGAATTCGATCTGAATCCGATCCAATTAGCCGGATTTGGATTGGAAAAAAAATCCGATAACCCGAATACGATCCAAATCCGATAATCCGATTCCTTAACAAATTGAATTTGGATTTACCTAATCCGATCCGATAATAACCCGATCCGATATATATATATCAATATAAATATTATATTTTATGTGTATATATTTGGTACTATATCTAATTATCTATATATAAATATTAAATATTAATTATTTATTAATAATAATTGATCATCTATATGACTATTAAAGGTGAATAGTTTTAGTATTTATACTTTCAATTTATACAATATTTTTAAATATATAAAATAGATTTTAAGTATAAATTCAATTCTAATTACAATTCAATAGCAATAAACTTAATTGATTCAAATTCTATCACAAAACTCAATTTATAAATTATGTTTAAATTCAAACATAACTGTAGTTGAAATCTATAACACCAGTTCAATGGTATAACGCAAATTGTAATATATTTGAATTGAGAATTTTATCAATTCTACTCAATTGAATTCAATTAAACTACTTTGAATTGGGGATTTACTAAATTTCACTCAATTGAAGTCAATTTCACTAATTTGAATTGAGAATTTTGTCAATTGAACTCAATTGAAGTTAATTTCACTACTTTTTATATATGTATAAGTGTATTGACGCAATTTCACTACTTTATATTATCTTATTCAAGATATTAATTATTTAATTTTATTTATTTTATTACAATAAATAAATCCTCAAATGAAAGATATAATCCTCCATTTGAGAGTTCAGAACTTTGTAACAACACTTCAATGGTATAACGCAAATCATAATAAATTCGATCCCGAAATTAATCTTCATAACTATTATCAATTCCATAGAAGTTAATAATGTTTATTATTATTTTTTTATTCTTTCCATGCATTTATTATCATATTATAATAAATTTAGTATTAAACTTATAATTAAAATTTAATTATTATTAAATTTGTAATTAATTATAATGTAATTAAAGATTAATTCCATAGATTATTATTAAGATAGGTTATCAATTCCATAGATTATTTTTATTTATTCAGGTGCAAGTTGTAAGTTGCAATTTTTTCTCTTAAAAAAAATGTGAAATAAATGAAAGAGCTACTAACATCATAACCGTATATTTTCTTCATTTAATGGTTATAGAGAAAACCCTAAAAGAGGGCCTTGTTAATAACGAGAGAGGCTTTCTTGCTCTCTCATTTTCTCGTCGTCTATGAACTCTCTCTCCTCTGTGCGATTCATCATCTACCAAGGTCTACTCTTTCTCTCTCTCTCTTAATCTAAGGGAGCTTTATTTCGTACTAAGAGTGTGTTAGGGATAATCAGTTAGGAAGAAAACCCTATAAAAAAAATTCGAATTTTCTTTTACCAAGGTCTCCTCTGCTCGAATTTTTTTCTTTTTTCTTTTTAGTTACCGATCTATATACCCAAGAAATTGTTAATAAGTTTTTATATTTTGCAGTGTAAAATAAATACTGATCTGTATGTTCCAAAAGCATAGGACAACAAAACCATATTGCTCATTTCTGATATGATACTAAGGTAAGGATTTGGATGGGTTTTTCTCAAAATATATATATATATATATATATATTTTAGTTACCGATTTGTATTTTTTTCTTTTTTTTTTTAGTTGTACACAGTTTTACTTGAATATTTGAACTTCAAATCCCATGATGGAACAACTTCACCATTACACATATTTTTTTTTTAGTTACTAATTAGGAGAATATGAAAATAAATTATACAATTAATGATTTTTTTTTTGTTGATATATAACATATATATCCTCCCTTTCTCATTTCATTGATCTGTATAGTTATGAATTATTAAATTTCATTTCAATTAAATTTTATATTTTGAACGATGAAAAGTTATTTCTTGTATGAACTGAATTCAGAATCAAACTCTAGATGCTCTTGTTGGTTTATTGATATCAATTCTCTTATTGGATCAGTTATAAGTATATGATTGATGGATTTTTGTTCAAATCTCTCTTTATCTATATATATATATAGATTACGATATTGTTGTTTCTATTATGCTATCAAATCCATCATTTGTTTCTCTATTTCTTTATCTTGTTGTATATATGTCTATGTGAATATATATATATATATATATATATATATATATATATATATATATATATATATATATGTACACATTGATGCACATTTCTTTTAATTTAATTGAGTTGAGCTAAAACAAGAAATGAATGGCTAACTTGGTTTTCTAAATGAAGGGCCGACTTATATATGACTTGATTTTTTGTTCCATATTTGTTTAGATTATTAGACCTTACTATAAGATTTATTGTTCTTTTCTCTATGTTTTTAAATTTGAAGTGCTATTTTATATTTTCCTCTGCCTCTGTTTGTCAATTATTTTCCTGTTATTTTATTGTGTGATTTTAGGATTAACCCCATTGTTCATAATGACTGGAAATGAAAATGATGGGGATGGGGATGAAATATATGCAGAATAAAGGTTTTTCAGAATCAAGGAGTTTTTGGAGGTGTGTTGCCACAACTTGCCAGTGTTGGTATGATGGAGGCAAGTATTTATAATGTGATAATTAGTAAAAATTAGTGGACTTTAAATTTTCTTTGATATTTTTGTACATAAACTAACATTTTATATTTTTTTGCAGGACATGAATATAACTTGGAAGTGACATTGTTTTTGGAAGAAAGGGAATGGAACAACTTTTGCACATACATTGGCCGATTATAATTTTTTATTCTACAATTGAGCCATACATCCTATTAAGGATTTTTTTTTTTTTTTTTGGAGTTCAATCTGATTTGTCTCACTGACCACTGATTGTTCTGTGGTATTTGATTTTTGTAATACTTGATATGTAAGTGGTGTTAAGTGTATCACTGTTAGAATAAATGTGATTAACTTTTTTTTGAAAGGAATTTTATTAAATTTTAGTAGTATTAATGTTTATGTTGAGTTTATATGGATGTATTTTAAACTCAATTAGAGCAATTTGGTCACAAATTTGGTATTTGATTTTTGTATGATATAATTTAAGACAGTTCAGTTAATAGAATATTAGAATTGTAAAAAAAATTATCGGATTGGAGATCCGATAAGTGAGATAATCGGATATGGATTGGATGTAGAAAAATTCATCGAATTATTGGATCAGATCGGGTTAATTATTGGCTTATCAGATTCGGATCAGATTGACCTTGATTCGGTCTGACTCCAACCCGTTGATAGGTCTAAGCGTATCTAATTAACCGAGGTTCATTAGTACCATTGGAGCACAGAATACCAGAAGAGGTACGAAGCGGTAAAGAGGTAACACTTTCACATTTAAAAGTTTTTTGTTGTGTTGCATATGTACATGTTAGTGATAATGTGAAGGATAAACTTGATCCCAAGTCACATAAGTGTACTTTCATTGGTTACGGCGGTGATGAGTATGACTACCGCATGTGGGACGATCAGAACCGAAAGGTGATTCGAAGCAGAGATGTAGTGTTCAATGAAAAAGTGATGTACAAGGATAGGCACACAACTACCTCAGAGCCTACAACACAGAGTGATCCTGTGTGTATTGAGTTAGATGATGTTCAAGACAATGAGAATACTAAGTTAGAAGAATAGATTGAAGATGGCACTACTCAACGGGATGATACACCGCAGTCTCCGACTCCTATTCCTGTACCTAGGAGGACTTCATGGCAGCATGTGCCGAACAGGAGATATATGAATTATTTGTTGCTCACAAATGGAGGTGAACTAGAATACTACGATGAAGCATGTTGTGCAGCAGATACGAGCCAGTGGGAGCTTGCGATGGAAGATGAGATGAAGTCACTTATCTCCAACAAGACATCGAAGATAACCAAGTTGCCGGTGGGAAATAAATCTCTCCATAACAAATGGATCTATAGGGTCAAAGAAGAACATTATGGTTCTAAGAGGTACAAGGCAAGACTCATAGTAAAAGGCTTTTAGCAGAAAGTAGGAATCGACTATACCGACATATTTTCTTCGGTTGTGAAACTGAATACCATTCGTTTAGTTATTAGCATTGTTGCAACAGAGGGTTTGCACCTAAAGCAGTTAGATGTCAAAATTGATTTCCTCCATGGTGACCAAAATGAGGAGATCTATATGCAACAACCAGAAGGTTTCTCAGTGAAAGGTAAAGAGAAACTTGTGTGTAAGTTGGAAAATGGCTTGTATGGTTTGAAACAAGCTCTCCAAGACAGTGGTACAAGAAGTTCGATGGATTTATGTAGAGACATGGTTACAACAAGTGCAAAGCTGACCATTGTTGCTACTTCAAGAGGTTTGATATGAGTTATATCATCTTTCTACTTTATGTTGATGACATGTTAGTAGTTGGGTCTAATTTTGTGGAAATTAGCAAGTTAAAGAAACAGTTGACAAATGAGTTCGAGATGAAAGACTTAGGCGCAACGAAGCAAATTCTTGGTATGAGAATCAAAAGAGACAAACAAAAGGGTACTTTGCAATTGTCTCAGGCTGACTATGTTGAACGGGTTCTGAAGAGGTTCAACATGAGTGATGCTAAGCCGGTTAACACACATTTGGCTAGTCACTTCCGATTATCCAAAGAGCAGTTTCCCAAGTCAAAAGCAAAGAGGAACAATATGGCCAATGTTCCATACGCTTCAACCATTGGTAGCTTGATGTATGTGATGGTTTGTACAAGACCAGATATATCATATACAGTGGGAGCAGTCAACAGGTTCATGTCCAATCCAGGGAAAACTCACTGGGAAGCAGTGAAGTGGATATTGCGATATCTACGAGGTACCACAACCAGATGCCTTTGTTTTGGTAAAGGTAAAGTGAATTTACATGGCTATGTAGATTCAGATTTTGCAGGTGAGATAGACCGCAAAAGAAACATTACTGGTTATGTCTTTACAGTAGGTACTACAACAGTCAGTTGAATTTTGCAGTTACAGAAGATCGTAACGTTATCTACTACAGAGACTGAGTATGTAGTCGTGATAGAGGCTAGCAAATAAATGATTTGGTTATAGGGATTGTTGGCAGAGTTGGGATTTGAGCAAGAGAATAGTGTTTTGCACAGTGACAATCAGAGTGTCATACATCTAGCAAATAATTCAGCATTTCATTCAAGGACGAAACATATAGATCTTTGTTATTACTTCATCATATCTCTATTAGAGGATGGAGTTTTGACTTTTGAGAAGATTCAAGAAAGCAAAAATCCGGCTGACATGTTGACCAAAGTGGTGACAACAGAGAAACTGAAGTTGTACGCAACTTTAGTGGGTCTTCAAGCTTGAATACAAAAATGAGGGCACCGTATTGCACTGATCATTAATGGAGTTGATTGATGGTGGCAAAGTTGTCAAGTGAGAGATTGTTATATATATAAGGGTGACTCATTTGTATTGAAAGTTGTCCCACATCGACTAAAAGGCAAAACCACATCTATATCCTTCGTTATAAATATAGGGTCTCTCTTATTATATTGTGTGCACAAATAGAGAGAGAATATAAGAGATACATGCTAGTATTCTTCTTGGTGAGAGTTAGGAATAATATAGGTTTATATTATTCCGGTGATACAGGCGTGAGTATACACTTTGTGTGTGCGTGCGTTTGATTTGCTGATCAAACCCCTTGTAATCCTCTATTTAATTATAGTGAAACGGTGTTCTCAGTGGACGTAGACTTATTTTGGCCGAACCACTATAAACTTTGTGTCTGTTGTTTGGTGTGCGTTTTCTGATTTGCAGGTACACACGACTTCTAATAGTGTTCTTGGGCGGGTATAAAAACTCTGACATTAATATCACGTGTTGGCTCATTTTGGGCGTTAACAATAAATTAATGGTGATTCTCTTCTTTTATCTTTTCCAATATCGATAATATTTTTCACTAAATAACCAAACTTGATAAAATAAGTGATTTGATAAAATTAATCAACAGTATAAGCATTAGCATATACTGTTGCATTAACAGTATCGGCTTGATTAGGTCCGTCTCGGCTTGTTGCAATGTTACCAATTCATCTTCAAATTTTAACATCACGTGTTGGCTTATTTTGGGCGTTAATAATAAATTAATGGTGATTCTTTTCTTTTATCTTTTCCAATATTGATAATATTTTTCACTAAATAACCAAACTTGATAAAATAAGTGATTCGATAAAATTAATCAACAGTATAAGCATTAGCATATACATATAGATTCTCATTATTCTAAACATAACCCTAAGAACCAACCAAATACCCATAAGCTCAAGTAGCAAGTGGTGCCAAGTGATTAACAAGATCAAAAGATAATTATTAAAACAAAAATGTCAGAACACAAAGCTCAAAGACAAAAAGAAGTATTCTTAAATAAAGTGAAGGGACTTGCAAAGACATGATTGGAGCTTGTGTTTGGGCCAAACTAATTAATTGTTGTCTTGATTAATTATCATCAATATGGCCATAGGGATGAAAAAGAGTCCAGGATTGAGATTTATTCTAAAACATGCGTTAGGTTCCCACAAAAAAATAAATTAAGAAAGAAAACAATCAATAAGACAGTTTAAAGTGGCATCTACATGTTTATATGACTAAGACCTATTGCTAATTGTTAGGCTTCACTCTTAATACTTGGCCAACAGTATCCATAGCATGTTTATTTTTCATTAAAATTGTTAAACCAATTCATTCTTTCCCTATAATCACCTCATGAAATAGAAAGAATTATGATCCATTTCCCACCTAAATTCTAATAATTTGAAGATTTTTTTATTTTTTATTTTTGCAAATAATTTGAAGATAACTAGGCTAAATCTATGCGTGGATGGCCTTGCCAGTTTAAAATACAGATTTTTATGTTCCATCTACATTTATTAGTGAAATAAGACCAAAACTTGTGATGTGATGAGGGACCTACCCTCCCTCCTAAGGGGGCAATTAGCCCTCCTATTTTTTTTCCACTATTTATTGTTTAATTTTTTATTTTTAGAATTATAGACCTCGAAATTTTCACAATTGAAGAATTACACTATTGCTTTTATTTCATAGAAAATTAGGGTCAGCTTAATTTGCATTTTTGAAAATTGAAAATAAAAAATTGTACAAAAAAATTATTTGATTGAATTTTCTGGAATAATTTTTAAAAATTTCAGTTATAAAAATATTTATTTTTTAATAATTTATTTTTATTATTCTCATAAATCTCTATAATAGTTTTAGTGATAGCAAACAAGCAGCCTTATATTTTTCTACATTCAAGCCCATGTCACATCAATGTTTTTGGGATGATATAATAAGATGACTCAAGTGCACTCACACACACATTAATTATGCTACCCAGAAAAGGAAAATGATTTTACTAGCATAGTAGCATTGTTGATATTAGTCCACTTGTCACTTGCAACAATGAAGAGATATTTCCAATTATCTACCACTATTGAAGTCAAAAGATGAAATTGCCTATAATATCTAGAGCTTGATAGTGCTTGGCTTTCTGGATTTTGGGTCCATGACAGAATGCTATATTGGCCTCTTCTATCTTTGAAATTCTTGACATCTCATATAAGTACTTCATGACTAGTTCTTGGACAGGATTAGACCTGTCAATGGATTGGATTTTGATCCGAATCCGATTCGATTAGTCGAATTTGGATTGCAAAAAAAATCCGATAACCCGAATATGATCCGAATCCGATAATCCGATTCCTTAACAAATTGGATTTGGATTAGCCTAATCCGATCCGATAATAATCCGATCCGATAAAATATACATATATATATTTATATATATGTGTATATATTTAATATTGTACATGTATATAAATGTTAGTTGTTAATTATTTTATTATTTATTAATAATGATTGATCATAAATACAATTATTAAAAGTGTGAATAATTTTAGTGTTTCAGTATTTATTGATTTTTATATTTTTTTAATTAAATATTCGGATAAGATATTCTATAATGAAGAAATTCAAATATGAATTAATTAAGTGAAAATCTGTCGAATTATCGGATTCGGATCACGGATTGGGAGTTTTTGTCATCCTTATCAATAGACTTATCAATAATCCGATTATGATCCGAATCCGATATTAACCGGATATGGATTGAAAATAAAATCCGATAACCCGATTAGAATCCGAATCCAATAATCCGATTTCTTAACAAATTGGATTTGGATTTAACTGATCCGATCCGAATCCGATCCATTGACAGGTCTAGTACCATATGATGGTAAAATCAACATAGTGGAACATACATATATATAGAATTATAGATGTAAATATATATATATATAGATGTGTGTGTACTTATAAACAGGAAAAAGTTACTGTCAAATATCAAGTTATCACTTATCAACCTCCAAGTGAGATAAATCAGCTGACTGTATTGAAAGGCTTTTTGGCTCTAAAAATTTTGGCTTCTGAAATGCATGGATAAGGATAGCATCACATAATGTGTGTCTAAGAAAATTCCATTGGGAACTTCATTTTATATAATATAGATTGAGATTGAAGTTATACTCAGTTATTTCCTAAAGCCAAAAAGCAAGTCAAATAATGGGATTTAATAAACTTGAAGGGAATATTTTAAATGTTGAAATGCAAGACTAGTACACAATTACTTTCTATTACTCTCAAATTTGGTTGCATGTCTGAAATATTATCGGACTATCACTGCATATGAATAACAAAAATACATATATGTGAAAAACTCCCTCTAGTTTGTGATTTTGTGCGAAAACCCCCCATTATTTTAATTTTGTGTATATAAATTCACGAGTTTTTAAAAATAGTGCGCTTTGCCCCCTACTGGTCACCGGTCGACCAATTTTTGTAAGTGAAAATGTGAAATTCCTATATTACCCTTTGCACGTGATATTTATAAGGGCCGGGAGCGTTTAACTTTAACCCCCTACAATATGGATATAGTGCGTATAACACCCATGTAGCTCTTTAAGAACCTATTATTCAAAAATATATGCGTTTTTCTCCTATTGTGACATGAATTGTCTGAAATACCCTTAGAATAAGTTTTTTTAAAAACAAATTACAAAAATAAAAACAAAACCATAAAATATGTTTATAAAAAATATTTTTAAGAAAATCATCAACAAAAAAAAAAAAATTCAAAAATATTAAAATTATTTTGGAAAAAAAAAACCTATTTTTTTAAAATACATATTTAACATTTAAATAAAAAAAATTAATCCAGTTTATTATTATTTTTTGAAAAAATAAAATAAAATTAAAAAAACAAAAACAAAAAACTGAAAACATGTTTATAAAAAATATATTTAAGAAAATCATCAACAAAAATAATAACAATTCACTAACACCCCCTGAGATTAAGGTCAATTCCACCTTCGTGCCGGTCAACGCAATTTTCATCCCAACGCCCCCTGAGGTTTGGTTTTCCTTACAATGACACCCCCTAAGCCAATAAAATGACCAAAATACCCTTGATAAAATTCAAAAATATTATATGTAATCTGAAATGACCTTTATGCCCCAACCCCAAATATATAAAATTTTGAAAAACAAATATACAAATTCGAAAAAATATATAAAATTCAAAAAAATGAATAAAATTCGAAAACAAATATTTAAATTTTGAAAAAGATATATAAAATTAGAATAAAATATATAAATTTCGAAAAATATATATAAATTTCAAAATATATATATATTTCAAACTATATATATATAATTCAAAATATATATATTTTTAAAAACAAAATTCAAAAAATTATATAGTTTCGAAAAACATATATAAATTTCAAAAAATATATATAAAATTCAAAAATATATATAAAATTTGAAATATATATATATATAATTAAAATATATATATATAATTCGAAAAATATATAAATTCGAATATATATATTTCAAAAAAATATATATAATTCAAAAAATTATATAATTTCGAAAAACATATATAAATTTCAAAAAATATATTTTCAAAAACAAAATTCAAAAAATTATATAATTCAAAAAATATATATAAATTTCAAAAAATATATTTTCAAAAACAAAATTCAAAAAATTATATAATTTCGAAAAACATATATAAATTTCAAAATATATATATATATAATTTTAAAAATATATAAATTCGAATATATATATATTTTTAAAAAATGTATAAAATTCAAAATATATATATATTCAAAAATAAAATTCAAAAAATTATATAATTTTAGAAATATATATATATATTGGTAAAATTCCATATCTTTTCTAATGAAGTGAATCAAACTATGTACCACCAACATCAATTAGTGACCTTCTTTTATATATATTTTTCCAAAATATATATATTTTTTCTGAAATTTATATGATGTTTTCGAAATTTATATAATATATCCGAATTTTATCAAAACAATTGGAAATTTATATATATTTGTTTCAAATTTTATATATATTTTTGAATTATATATATATATATCGAATTTTATATATTGTTTTTGAATTTTTTTGAATTTTATATATATTTTTTTAAATTTTACCCAACAACTTGGCTTGTCATAGATAAAATTACCCGTTATATATATATAAATTCAAAATATATATAGAATTCAAATATATATATAAATTTTGAAACAAATATATATTAATTTCGAATTGTTTTTATAAAATTTGGATAAATTATATAAATTTTGAAAACATCATAGAAATTTCGGAAAAAATATATATTTTTTGGGAAAATATATATAAAAGAAGACCACTAATTGATGTTGGTGTTAAGTAATTTGATTCACTTCATTAGAAAAGATATGACATTTTAAAAATATATATATATTTTTCTAAAATTATATAATTTTTTGAATTTTGTTTTTGAAAATATATATTTTTTGAATTTTATATATATTTTTTGAAATATATATATATTTTTGAATTTATATATATTTCAAAATTTATATATATATTTGAATTATATATATATATATTTTTGAATTAAATATATATATTTCAAATTTATATATATTTTTTGAAATTTGTATATGTTTTTCGAAATTATATAATTTTTTGAATTTTGTTTTTGAATATATATATATTTTGAATTTTATATTATATATATTCGAATTTAAATATTTTTCAAATTATATTTATATTTCAAATTATATATATATTTTAATTTTATATATATGTTTTTCAAAAAAAAATATTTCTTCTAATTTTATATATTTTTTTCAAAATTTAAATATTTGTTTTTGAATTTTATACATTTTTTCAAATTTTATATATTTGTTCAAATTTATATATATGTTTTTCGAAATTTTATATATTTTGGGTTGGGGTATAAAGGTCATTTCACATTACCTATAATATTTTCAAATTTTATCAAGGGTATTTTGGTCATTTTACTGGCCCAGGGGGTGTCATTGCAAGGAAATCCAAACCTCAGGGTGCGTTGGGACGAAAATTACGTTGACCGGCACGAAGGTGGAATTGACTTTAACCTCAGGGGGTGTTAGTGCAAATTACCCAAACTTTTTATATCTATTTACTTATGATTAAGAAAAATTAAACAAGTTTCTTTCAAAAAAATTATTTTTATTTTATTATTTTATTTCTTTATCATTTTATTATATATTATTTATTATTAATTCAATATTTATTATTTTTATTAGGTTAGAAGGGGTATTTTAGGAATTTCATATTATTTTAAAACATAATGGAGTAAGTTGCAATATTTTGAAAATATAATGAATTTATACACATTTTGTATAGGGGGGGGGGGGGGGGGGGGGGGGGGGGGGGGTGGCTTGGCAAATAACCTATTTATAAATATGAAATTTATATATTTTTCTTTGTTGGGTCTCGAGCAATTAAGTGTAATGCGATTAACCCCCTTTAGTATAAAAAAAGTTCGTATTACACTTATTTTTCATTTACCATCACCGGATGAGTTCAATGTTTAAAATACCTTTAATATATATATATTTAAAAAAAATATTGTAAAATGATCATAAAATCATTTTCCTACATCACAAACCTTTTTACATATACATCCATGGGCCCGTTTGGAAAGGGGTTTGTCTGGTCTTGTCTTGTCTGGTTTTGTCTGGTCTTGTCTGATCTTGTCTTGAATTTAAAACTCTGTCTGGTCTTTCTGGTCTGGTTTGAGAAAAAAAAAACTTTATATATATATATATATATATATATATATTAGTTTATATATTATTTTATATATATAACTTTATATATTATTAAATATATATATTTATAATATATTATTAAATATATATAATATATTATATATATATTATTTTTATATATATTTAATAATATTATTATAAAATAAAATTTATATATTATTCTATATATATTAATATATATTATTTTTTAATTTTATATATTATTTTATATATATTTAATAATATTATTATAAAATAAAATTATTAATATATATTATTTTTTAATTATATATATATATATATATAGGAGAGAAAGAAAAAAAAAAGAAAAAAAAGTCAAAAAAGGTGGTCTAAACCAAGAAAGACCAAATTTTTTTTGGTCTTTCATCACTTACAAAAAGAAGGGTTTGGTTTTAATAAGTTTTGAAATGTTTTGTCTTAAAAACCTAAAACTAACTTACCCAAACATAAATTAGTTTTTAAAATAAAAACAAAACAAAACAAAACCCCTAAAGACTAACAAACAAACAGGCCCATATAGGTGTGTCTCAAACCCACTACTCCAAATCTCTTTCCTCTGATGAAGACTTCATTCTCCAATCCGGAGAAATCTTGATTTTGTATCCAATTGAAAATATTGGAAATACAATGACTGACATGAAAAAAATTAAAAATAAAAGGGATAAGGGAAACATAAGAAAGTTTTGGTGTATTCATAATTGGAACCTACAAAAGAATATATATATATATGAACAATAACGGATTTGACCAGATTATAAAAAATAAAAATCAGAACCGATCCGTAAATAACAATTATTATTCTCTCTCTATATATATATGTCATATATATATATAGGTGAAAGGTACAAAACCCCGTACACTATCAGGAATGTGCAAATAACCCCCCTATAGTTCAATTTGGGCAATTAAGTCCCTATAGTATGGCAAAAATGTGCAAAAAGACCCCCTGCGACACTGTTCAGGGAACTTTTCCGGCAAAAAAAAAGACATGTGCGTTTCACATGTTGTTTAATTTTATAAATACCCAAAATGCCCTTGTATTGTTACCAAAATGCCCTTCATTTAAATCTATATTTTATTTTTTTAAATATATATATATAAATAAATATATGTGAATATGTAGATATATTTATATGGTATGCACGAACCACCTCTCATCTTCATCTTCTCTGATCAACCATGCTTCTCCGACCACCATTTTCATCATCGATATGTTATAGAGAGGAAAAAGAGAGAGATATGAGAAGAGAGAGAGAAAAATCGGGCTGAGAGAGAGGGGGATGGGTCGTGCAACCTAGTGGGTTCGGAGGTCGCCAATCTAGTACGACACTACCGGCGACAGCGGGGCGATGGTGGTGGCATAGTGTTGGTCGCATGAGGAAAAAGGATCGCGAGGAAGAAACGACCTGGTGGTTAGGGTTTCAACATAAGGTTTGGTGCACTGGTGATAGAGACGACGACTACCAATAGAGACGACTACATAGACTATGCTGCTTCGATCTTCAAGCACATACAAAACCCTAATCTCTTCATGTTCAATACTATGCTCAGAGGCTACTCAATCAGTGATGACCCAAAACAAGCTTTTGTGCTATTCAATTACATGAGAGCTCAAAATGTGTTGCTAGATCAGTTCTCTTTCGCGTCGACCCTCAAATCTTGTGCTCGTGTATCGGCGATTCAGACCGGACATGGGATTCACTCGGTGATTCTCTGATATGGGTATGAATTGTTTCTCAATGTGAAGAATACCCTTTTGCATTTTTATTGTGTTTGTGGGAAAATTGGAGATGCCCACCAGCTGTTTGATGAATTACCTGAAGAAAAAGATATGGTTTCATGGAATACTTTAATGGGTGGATATATACATGTATCTAATCCTTATATGGTTTTGGATTTGTTCCAGATTCTGAGCAGGGTTGGTTAGAGAATGGACGCTGCCACTGTGTTGAGTGTTTTATCGGTTGTTGGGGATATAGGAGATGTGTTGGGAGGAGAATATGTTCATGGGTATTGCATCATCGGTGCACCAAACCTTATGTTGAAAAAGAGAGGAGGGGTTTTTTGTATATATGGTCTTTTTTGTCATTTCATATTTACCCCATTCATTATATTTAATTAAAAAATAAAATAATAAGGGTATAATAGTAAAATCACAAGTCCGTCACCGGAAAGTGGCTTAGAGGGGTCAAAGTGCACGTTTTATAAAGTATGAAGGTGTTTTAAAACCTACAAGGGGGTTATTTGCACATTCCTGATAGTGTAGGGGAGTTTTGTGTCTTTCACCCATATATATATATCTTAAAATAGTTATATTAATAGTATATAATTTTAAAGTAAGTCATAATATCTTATATCAATAATATATTATTTTAAACTAAATTATAATATCTTATTTTATACTAAATAATTATCTATCTATACTCCTTATAAAAGTATTAGTCATTTATAATATTTAAAGTTATATGCTCTATATATATCGATACTATATGGGGTTAATCACTCGCGATCCTTTAAAAAATAAAATAAAATTATATTATGGGTATTTTGGAGATTTTACACATTCGGTCACCGAAAAATGCAAAAGAGGTGCAATACGCACACTATTTAAAATATTGGAATCACAGAGAACATCAGGGGTTTATACGCACTATATCAATATTATAAGGGGTTAATCGCTCGCGACCCTATTATCAATGATGGATTATGAATTTTTCAGGTGCTTTAATATAACATTTGCCAAATATATATATATATATATATATATATATATATGTATAATATAATATAACAAGAGTCTCCATTATATAGTGTGCAAGAATTATTTGATTTCACATGATGAAATTAAGTAGTCATTACAATTGTGAGTCGCCGACTACTAAAAGTTCTTCAGTAATTATAGTATTAATCATTCAGCGTATTCAATTAAGTTATTAAATGTTTTTCCCTTTCTCTATCCATTAATGAGAACAAAAATCTAAACTATAATCTTTAATTTCATCCTTTTGTTTTCTCCTTTGAAAGGTTAAGCCATGTTTGGTAGGTGGTCTTGTCTGGTTTGGTGTGGTGTGGTCTGGTCCGGTCTAATTTAGTCTGACTTGTCTAGATCCTAAACTTAAAAGTCTGTTTGGTAAGCGGTTTGGTCTGATGATCACGGTCTCTCAAACATTGAGCCAGACTATATTTGGTAAAGTGATTTGGTTTGATTTTTTGGCTTTAAAAAAATAAATTTATTTATTATTTTTATGTATTATTTACTTTACTTT
Organism: Cornus suecica; assembly: GCA_963922005.1. Classification (NCBI taxonomy): domain Eukaryota; kingdom Viridiplantae; phylum Streptophyta; class Magnoliopsida; order Cornales; family Cornaceae; genus Cornus; species Cornus suecica. Next base: position 2,107,327 of record OY998240.1, on the reverse strand, counting down.
ATTTTATTTTTTATTTACTTTTTCATTTATAAATATATTTTATTAATTTATTAATTATATTATTATTTATTCATTTATATATTACTTTATAAATATATTCTATTCATTTATTTATTATTTATCACTATTTAATTATTTAATTCATTTTATTTACTGTTCTTTCATTATTTCATTCATTTCATTTATTATTATTTCATTATTTATTTAAATTTTTATTATTATTTATTCATTTTAAATTATTTACAAATATATTATATTAATTTATTATTTATTCATATATTTATTAAATTATTAAATTATTAATTATTATTATTATTATGTACTATTTAATTTATTTTGTTTATTATTCATTAAATTTATTTTATTTTTAAATATGTTTTATTTAATTTCTTATTTATATAATTAATGTATTGATTTATTATTATTATTATTTATTCATTGTTAATTATTTATAAATATATTTTATTAATTATTATTATATTCAATTTTATTATTATTATGTATTATTTAATTCATTTTGTCTATTATTCATTGTTTTTATTTTATTTTTAAATATGTTTTATTTAATTTATTATTATTATTTATTTATTTTTTATTATTTCGAAATATATTTTATTAATTTATTATTAATTTATTATTATATTCATTTATTATTATTATTATGTATTATTTAATTCATTTTGTTTATTATTCATTATTTTTATTTATTTTTAAATATTTTTATTGAATTTATTATTTATAATTTTTAATTATTTTATAAAATAATTTTATTAATTTATTATTATTATTTATTGTATTATTTAATTTATTTTGTATATTATTATTTTTATTCAATTTTGGTTTTTGGTGGTTTTAATCGTTGGTCTCAAAAATCTTATTTTGGTTACCAAGACCAGACTAGACCATGTGGAACCACAAAAAAAAGTGGTTTCAAAAACATCAATTTTGTTTAATTTGGTCTGGTTCCAAAATTTGAGACCAGACCAAATAAACATGGTCTGGTCCCTGAAAACCAAGACCTGACCAGACCAGGTGGAACCATAACCACCTACCAAACAGGGCCTTAGTGATGCATTTTGGTACTTTCAAAATTATATTAGTCATTTTCTTTGAGAAAATATCTATTCCATAACTTTTTCTCGTTCAATTTTCTAGTTGGTTCAGAAAAACATTTTATGTGTTTTATAAACTATTTTATCATTCCATTATGTCACTAGTTTAGGTATCAAAATTAATAATAAAAATAAAAAATAAAAATTCATCACATTTTTACTTAGGCCATGTCTGGTAGGTGGTCTGGTCCGGTTTATTCTGGTTTAGTATTGTTTAGATCCTGAACTTAAAAATCTGTTTGGTAAGCGGTCTGGTCTAATGGTCACAGTCTCACAAACATTGAACTATACCATATTTGGTAAAGCATTCTGGTATGATATTTTCGCTTTAAAAAAATAAAATTATTTTATTTATTATTTATTAATTTTCAATTATAAATATATTTTATTAATTTATTATTTATTCATTTATATATTAATTTATAAATATATTCTATTCATTTATTATTTATTATTATTTAATTAATTTAATTTACTATTAATTCATTTCATTTATTATTAATTCATTAGTTATTTATATTATTTATTCACTTTAAATTATTTATAAATATATTTTATTAATTTATTATTTATTATTAATTTATTATTATATTTATTTATTAATTTATTAATTATTATTATTATTACGTATTATTTAATTCATTTTGTTTATTATTCATTATTTTTATTTTATTTTTAAATATGTTTTATTTAATTTCTTATTTATATTATTAATTAATTAATATTATTTATTCATTTATAATTATTTATAAATATATTTTATTAATTTATTTATTATTATATTCAATTTTATTATTATTATGTATTATACATTTTTTTATTTTTTAAATATGTTTTATTTAATATATTATTTATATTATTAATTTATTATTATTATTTATTCATTTTTAATTATTTTGAAATATATTTTATTAATTAATTTATTATTATCATGTATTATTTAATTCATTTTATTTATTATTAATTTTTTAAAAAATATTTTTTATTTATTATTTTTTATATTTTATTAATTATTATTTAATTCATTTATTATTATTATTATTATTTTTATGTATTATTTAATTTTTTTTGTATATTGTTATTTTTATTCAATTTTTGTTTTTTGTGATCTTAATCGTTTGTCTCAAAAATCTAATTTTGGTTACCAAGACTAGACTAGATCATGTGGAATCACCAAAAAAATTGGTTCCAAAAATACCACATTTGGTTAAATTTGGTCTAATTCCAAATTTTGAGACCAGTCCAAACAGATATGGTCTTGTCCCTGAAAACCAAGACCAGACCAGACCAGGTGAAACCATAACCACCTGCCAAACAGGGCCTTACATTTCACCCTATTATTCCATATCAAATGCAATATAAGAATATTTTATATATGATAAATAAGAAGGGATAAACGTATTTAGTTTATTAAAGGAGAATAATATAAATACGATAGATAATTATATAATCTTTTCTCTTTTACAAAATATTTAAAAAATCTCACGTTACTATGTATAATATTAATATATAACTCAATTTCCTTCTCTTATCCAATTCAAATAGGTGGAAAGGAAAAGAAACATAAAAAGAATTTATTTTTTTAGAGTATGGTTAGCTCGAAAGATAATTTTTTTTTTACAAAATAGTATTCTCACAAGTGTTATTTTCTCCAAAATATTTCTATGATAAAACACGAATTTTTTTTTACTTTCTTGCGAAAATTACCCTTCAATTTTTTTTTGTCCTATTATACCTTTTGTCTGAATTCATTCCTTTTCTTTTTTTACAATAACTTTATATAATTGTATAATTCTAACTCATTGATGTGTTTACATTATTTTACATTATAGGTATATTCAAATATATATAATACAAATATAGATATTAACAAGTTATACGTATATATTATATAGAATTCTTCTGTCTAAGAATATTTGAAATTTAAAGATTGTTATAAGTATTTTTTAATACATAGACTTCTCTTAACTATAGGATTTGTATTATCTAGCAAAGTAATTTAAGTCATGATATTTTATCTAGTTAAAACACTTCTATATATTTTTATCTATCTATATATGAATGAATAAAAGATATATATTGATTTTTAATATTCATTGTTTTCGAAAATATTTTAAATTCCTATTTTTGACAAATTAAATGCTATTTCATTATTGATTTAAATTTAAACTTAAAAAAGAAAAAGAATAAGTTTTAAAAAGTGTTACTATCATTAAAAGAGTATTTTTGGTACCCTTAATTACTCTCCTTTTCATTTTTTGGTATCTAAACTAACAAAACAATACTTTTCGTTATTTTCTTGATTTTTTTTATCCAACCAAATGCTTGATAGAAAGAAAAAATTATTTATTTTCTTTTCACTTTCTATCGTATTTGGTGCTGTTTGATAAAATTGAAAATCAAGTACTGGAAAATTTAAGATCTGAATATTTTAAGTGGTGCTTAAAAAAATTATATTTTATGATATTTTTGTAAAATTTCAGTTTTCAGACTTTATTGTTATCTTTATCGCTTAAATTTTTATCTTGTTTTAAGTGACACTTAATATATTAAGTACTTTTCAAACTTTTTAAATTTTTATGAAACGCACTTAACTCAGTAAGTGCTTAATCTATTTAGATGTAAGTGACAATTTCTTTATAACAAAACGACCTTTTAAAAAAGGGTTAAATACTCAAAACACTTATGTAATATAAAATAATGTGCGTATAATACTCATTAGTTTCAAAATGTGTATATTGATACCTATTTTTTGGGACAAGTGCTTAAAATACCCTTGTGATATAGATTTTGTGTGTATAGCACTCATTGGTTTTTAAATGTGTGTTTTACACCTACTTGTTTTGGACAAATGCTTAAAACACCCCTGTAATGTAGATATTGTATTTATAATACCCATTAGTTTAAAAATGTGTATAAATATATTTTTTGAATAATTAAGCTTCATATATAATAAAGAGTATAAAAAAAAGCCTAAGGCATACAAATAAAAATGTGTGTATTGGCATTTAAGTTATTATGAATCACTCAAATTGTATATATATATATATATATAATTATCTATTTTTTGTATTCATATATTTTTATAAGGAGCAATCCATGATTTTTCATATTAAAAATTTAAAAATATGATGTCAACGATTATTTTGTTATTAATCAAACAAACTTAATTTTATTTTTTATTTTTGATAAATAAACCTACTTAGTTTCTCTTTTTGATTTTTTTTTTAAAATTAAAAAATAAATGTGCGAATTACCCCATAATGATGTGAGCATTTAACCCCTATACGATTCATATTATGCGTATAATGATTTGTGGTTCTACTTCATTTAAAATATTTTAATATAGTGCAAATTGCCTCTATACTATTCATAGAGTGGGAGCAATTCACACCAAATTAATATGTTTAGGATGAAGCAGAACCACATGGGTTTAAAAGTCGCCGGCCTTAAAAAAAAATACTTTTCCTTCCAATAACATCATATTCCAAACAAAGCCTCAAGTCGGAACCATGGGAAGTTTTGAACTTTCAACGAACAAAGAACAACGTATCAGTTCATTGCGTTCACACTGATCTAATTTGTCTCCTGTGAAACCCTTATCTTTTGTCAAACCCTAAAAAAAGCCTCTCTCTCTTGTTATCAAACCCTAACTCGCTGAATCGCAGATTCATATTCTGAAACTCAGATCTGTATCTAATATCCACTCGTCGAGATCTGGATCTCTCAGGTCAGTTTCCCTATTTTTTCCAGTTTCAAATTCTGCATATTCTAATTGTTCTTCATCTCATTAATTTTGAACTCATTTCATTTAAATTTTATTTTATTTATTGAGATTATCTATTTCAAATCAAGAAACAAAAATTAGTACTTGTGAATTGGTGTATTCAATGTCTAGTGGAATTCTGGATTCTTTGCATATATTTGACCTTGAGATGCCATGTTCTTCACTGAAGGACTCTTTATAGTAAGTAGTTGTGAATCTATATTTTTTAAATTTTAATTTTAATTCATAGTATGATTTTGTGTGAATTCATTGCAATATGATTTGTTTGCATATTCGAACAGATATGCAATTGATTTATGCTCACAGCTTTTCTTGTGCTTAGGCTTTATGTAATGTTTGCACGTCAGTGTATAGGGTTTTAATGACAAGTGTGAGAAAATTTGAGAGCAAGAGAATAAGAGAGTAGATTAGATAGATGTGTATCTATACAGGGTAAGAGACGGATGGGGTGACCGATATTGAGAACATACTTGCCTGATAAAAAACTGGATAATCAAACTAAATTAGAGATGGGTTTAAAAGATTAGATCTAGTTGGTGAGATGGAAGGAGATAGAAAAGAATATAAAAAAGAGGATTCATGTCGATGACCCTGTTCATAAGGGACTAAGGGAAGAATGGTGGTGACGATGTTATTAGTAGTTGATGTATTGAAATAGCTACATCATTTTATGGATTGAACTTCGAGAGATAATTGTTTCAGATATTTTGCCTTTCTCTGTTTCCAGTTAAGTTTGACCACTGATTTTGTTTGGTATTTGTGACTTCCAACTCATTTCTAATCATACTTACCATATGTATATACTACTAATCATCAATATGCGCAGGAGCTGTAGTTGTGCTGGTTGGATAATATAGTGCATGCACTTTGGAGAAGGCACTAGAAGGAAACGTGTACGCATGCCAAATTAAGTTATCAAAAGCAATGGCATCAACTGCTGTGAATATGGTGAAAACTACATTAGACTGGGTGACGTTAGCATTTGATGCTCCTTTTGCTCGGGCTGTTGTTTTTGGACAGCCCATTGGAGGTAACTTCTCAAATCCTAAAAATCTGATGAATACTTTGTCCTTTTAGTTCCCTCTTTTTAAAACTGAAGTGTGTAATAATTTTGTCCCCTTTATGGGCTGCAGGGCATCTATTTGTGGAAGGTCTCCTTTTTGTGGTTATCATCTTTCTGCTATCGCAGAAAAGTTATAAGCCACCTAAAAGGCCACTAACGAAGAAGGTAAGTGTGCTGTATGTCCTATACATCTGATGCTGTTTTGTTTGACATGTTTTTGCGGTGTAATCTGTAATGATCTGTAAACTGTAATGAAGCCACAAAGAATTTAGCACCATTCAATTATATTGGACGATGAGTTCACAGAAGCTTGGAATATTTTATTCCCAATCTTATGATAGTGCTCGTTTGGAACTTGTAGGAAATTGACGAGCTATGTGATGAATGGGTTCCTGAATCCCTTATTCCTGCTATCACGGAAGAGATGCAGGGGGAACCCCCTGTATTGGAAAGGTGAAAACAGTACTTTTTGAGTTCAGTTTTTTCTAAAAAATGTCAAGTTCTCTAGAATTATCATAGAATCGATGCTTGTGTATTTTGTTCTTTCCTTGAGGATTTAGCTTTTGAAAATAAAGACTTCACCTCTCTCTTTGTCTCTCTCCCTCTCCATATCAAAGCAAGGATGTATTACCACTTGTTTTTCATCTTCTGTTTCCTTGAACTGCAGTGGGTGATTAGTGTACTTTTTGTCTTCTTTTTGGGTACTTCTCCTCAGAAGCTTCTTCTTTGGGACTTAGTTAATTTTTTTCTTGCCACATATTAACTTCTTCAGTTTGTGGAAGGGGTTCTCCTTTATATCAGAGACATCACTACTCATGAGTTGCATTTATGCAGTGCTGCAGGGCCACATACAGTAATCAATGGCAAAGAAGTAGTGAATTTTGCTTCAGCGAATTACCTTGGATTGATAGGAAATGAGAAATTACTTGTGAGGGAAACTTACTATTATTCATTATAGTATGTCTTACAGTAATGGTTTTATCATATTGGAGAATTTATAGCAATCTTTTATCACAGGAGTCATGTACTTCTGCATTGGAGAAATACGGAGTCGGCTCCTGTGGTCCTCGTGGGTTTTATGGAACAATTGGTAAAATTTGATAAGGACTCATTTGCAGCAATCCACTAATGAATGGCATTGATGTTCTGTTATTTACCTTTTACATGTAAAAACATTAACCTTTTAACTAATATGATTTTTATTCAGATGTCCACGTTGATTGCGAAGCCAGAATAGCAAGATTTTTGGGAACTCCTGATTCAATCCTCTATTCCTATGGACTCTCCACCATGCTCAGTGCAATTCCAGCTTTTTGCAAAAAAGGAGATATTGTTGTTGTGTGAGTATATTTTATTTTTGATGCCTAATTTGGTAGATTGGACAAAGGAATTTATGTGAAAACTACATGACAAATGTAATAATTCTCTAGTGAAGCTTATTTTAAGATATTCTCTTATGTTTAGTAAATGAAGACATGATCAGCTTTCTATCATTTGCATGTTGCTTTCTTTTAATCAAGTAAAATTTTCATAGATTATTGAGAATAACATTGCCATTTTTTGCTGATTTTCTTGTTGTCTTTTCTTTTAAGCCATTATTCTGTACTAGAGATGTCATTATCATGACCAATCATCGTTTGATTTCTTTCCCATTATTTTATGACTTATCTACTGTTTTTCCCCTGGCAAGTCTTCTCTTTTGATTCTCATTTATTGATGTTTTTGGTAATATGCATAGTTTATATTCATCCAGGTTTTTGCATATGTGATTGTTGGGTTTAAAATGTTCAATTTGTGTTACTATTTAAAACTCTTTTGTTTTCCAGGGATGAGGGTGTTCACTGGGGAATACAGAATGGTCTTCATTTATCTAGAAGTACAATTGTCTATTTCAAGCACAATAACATGGAGTCTCTGCGAAATACCTTGGAGAAAGTTACTCAAGAAAATAAACGAGCTAAGAAGCTAAGACGCTACATTGTGGTTGAAGCTGTATACCAGGTACTGTTTCCAAATTATGCTTTAATTTGACAAGCTGATAACCTATAACATAACCTTGAAGCTATTGTTTCGGATTTGTGCTGGCACTTTTTTTGGTTTCCATTTTGTTTTTCTCTTCGTCTTCAGTAAGCATCATTGAATTTTTAAAACATAGTTTGGATATGCCAGTTCTGTTCTTTTCTTTTTCTTCTTCTTCTTCTAAGAAAATGACAAACAAGTGTTGGTATCAATTCGTTTATTAGAGAGTTCTATTTTCTGGCACTAATTATATGTTAATAGGAGAATGTGCACTAGAAGAAAATATGTTGGACAACACCTGACTAAATGGTATATGATGAGCTAAGATTAGGGGATAGCTTGTATATTATTTATTTTCTTAAGTACACAGATTGAGCAAAAATTTACAATTTTAATTAGCTGTTTTCTTATAAAAAAAATAAAAATAAAAAATCAGATATTTTAAAAAATGTAAACATAACAATTTAAATTTAGAAAAAGGTATTTAGAATACAGATTCATACATTTGAGCATTGATTTTAATCATGAACCAACCTTTAAGAATCCTGCTAATTTTTTTGTGAAAAGTAAAATAAATATATATTTCACTAAAAGACTTTGAATGGAAATGGAGGATTACTGTACCCTGTTGATCTTGATAGAACAAGGATTTTGTACTTAGTTATAAACAAGTTTTGTACTCTTGTCCTTCCATTTTATTGTACTAGTGATAACCCACTCCTTGACGAAGACCTGCACTGTTTTTAATGTAGCTTCGTAGACAGAATTTATCTTGGTCTACTACACTATAGATATGTCTAGCTCATCAAGTTTATCAGACATTTCCCTTGTAGTGGAGGGATTGACGAAGACATGTAAATTAAGCAAAGCAATATCTAAGCCGATTCTTGATGCACTAAAATCACTTGAGATTGCATCAACACGTGTTACTTCTTGTATTAATCCTTTTATACTAATAGTATATTGCTAATTTGCTGTATTTGTCTTTTTTTCTATGAGATTTTTTCCCTTCAATTGGGAAATGGCTAGTGTTCTGATTGTTTTTTCCAATTTGCAGAATTCTGGCCAAATTGCTCCATTAGATGAGATCATCAGACTGAAGGAGAAATATCTGTTCCGTGTTTTATTGGATGAGAGCAACTCATTTGGTGTGCTTGGCAGTTCTGGAAGAGGTCTAACCGAACACTATAAGATTCCGGTAAACATTTTAAGACTTCTCAGATTTGTTGATCATTGAATCTCTCGAGGTGGTTTCATTTTGGTGGGAAATTGTAGGTTGAGAAGATAGACATCTTAACTGCTGCCATGGGACACGCATTGGCCACAGAAGGAGGATTCTGCACTGGAAGTACCAGAGTCATTGATCATCAAGTATGAAAGAAGAATTTCAGTTTGAAGTACAATAATATCCAAAAAAGAAAAACCTTGAAATAACCTTCATTTAGCCGTACTTATTTCCATTTCATTGTATATTGATCGATGTGATGCTTAGTCTCGTTTCAACTTCCTTGTACTAATGATTCATGTTCTGCTATGTATTGGCAGCGTCTCAGCAGTTCTGGTTACGTTTTTTCTGCTTCTCTGCCCCCCTACCTAGCGAGTGCCGCAATTACTGCTATTGATGTCCTGGAGGAAAATCCTGATCTGATTACGAAACTGAAGGAAAATATTGCCTTCTTATGCAAAGGTTTGTTGTACTGTCATCATTGTTACATACTGCTATAGTCAAGGGATTGATTGTACTTGCCAAACTACTAACTCTTGAAATACAATTGCACAAGGCTTATAAAGTTCTGTTTCAAGTGAACCAGAAGTAGGAAAAAAAATTATTTGTCTTGGGATGGCCTTTTCCCTTCCTTTTTCCCTTCTTATTTTTCTGGGGTATTTGCAGGCCTGTCAGATATCCGGGGCCTTGAGATTGCTAGCAGTCCAGAATCCCCCGTTGTATATCTCAAACTAAAGAAGTCCGCGGGTTCTTTAAAAAATGACCTACAGCTGCTTGAAGATATTGTGGATCAGGTATGAAATAATTTAAGCTTCATTGAAACATGACTTTTGATTACTTCCAACTAGTTCTGAATTGCTCTGCATTTGCAGGCACTGAGGGAGGACTCTGTGTTTGTAGTGACTTCAAAAAGATCAACACTTGATAAATGCCGTCTTCCTGTGGGAATTAGATTGTTCGTCTCTGCTGGTCATTCAGAGGCTGATCTGCTGAAAGCATGTGAATCATTGAAGAGAGTTACAGAATTGGTGTTAGCCGGTTGTGATTGAATGTTGAGTCTCATATATCAGGCTTAATGGCCTTCCTCCCTGATTTCATGTGGTCTACGAAGAATTGAGAGGAGAGGTTTATATTGCTTATGGATTATGTTTTTGGTAGTTGTTCCTTTACATAGAAGCTAAAGGCGGGTTATAACATGAAAGTTTGATCTGGATGGCAAAGCTAACATGTGTTTGGAGCGCGCTGAGTTGTGGAAATCTTTCGGTTTTACAAATGTTATGTGCTGACGATCTTGTTCTCTTAGAACTCTATCTGTAGAATTGTTGCTCCAGTTAGACTTTTTATTTCTCCTGTGAATATATTCCATAGCTCATTGGATTGATTCAAGTTCCACATTTTTCATATTTTTATTTAATTTTATCTTTCTGGGCAATGACAAGCCAGTGAATCTAATGTATTGGTAGTTTTGTTGTTTACAAACAGGATCGGATCACCTTATTAATTGAACAACTCATCTGTGGATGCTTAGTCAAATGCAATGCTGTTAACTCTGAGGGTTGTCTATTAGAAAGAAAATGATTAGAGCTCAACAGCTTAAATGTAATTTTTCTTTCCCTACAGAACAAAAGGAGAGGTCAGTCTCTATGGCTTGAGAAAGCCAACACTACAGCACATACCAATGAAGGCCATCTGGTATATAGCCCTAAAAGCCCATTGACTCAAAATTTAGTCCAAAATATCCTGTAATATTAGATAGTATGCGTATGACATCCATTTTTTTTATAACACCCATTAGTTTCAAAATGTGTATATTGACACCTAATATTTGAGACAAGTGCTTAAAACATCTTGACACTTATTTTTTAGGACAAGTGCTTAAAACACCTCCGTAATGTAGATATTGTGCTTATAACACTCATTAGTTTAAAAATATGTATATATATTTTTTAATAATTAAGCTTTATATATAATATCAAAGAAAATACCTAAGCCATAAAAATAAAAATATGTGTATTGACACCTAAGTTATTATGAATCACTCAAATTGTATATATATATATTTTTTAGATTCATGAGTTTCTAAATTAAAATTAATTATATATTTTTTGTATTCATATATTTTTATAAAGGACAATCCTTGATTTTTCATATTAAAAATCCAAAAATATGATGTCAACGATTATTTTGATATTAATTAAAGAATTTTTTTTTTGTTTTTCTTTTTTCTTTTTAGTAAATAAACCCACCTAGTTTATCAAATAAGTTGGTTTTTTCTAAAATAAAAAAATAAAGGTGCGAATTGCTTCCAAAATGGTTCAAACTTTTAACCCCCTATGATATGTATATAGCGCATATAACCCCCTGTGGTTCTATTTCACCCAAAATATTTTAATTATGGGTGCAATTCGCACAAAAATAAAAGGTTTGAGGGTGAAGTAGAACCACATGGGGTTATACGCACTATATGTAGGGGGTGGCAACGAGTGCGGTTCTGGGTGGGTGTACCCTTCCCCGCCCCTACAACTGTTAAGAAACCCACCTCATTCCTGCCCAAAACCAGTTAAACGGGGTGGGAGGTCACCCCATCCCCGTCGGATTTTTTAAAACTGTTGGGTGCCCGCAGGTACCCGTTAACGGTTGAAATTTTTAAATATGTAACTTTAAAATTAAACAATTCCACAAAATCATATATTTAAAACACGAAATTCAACATTATAAAAACTAAATAAACCACCAAATTATTCAACAATCCAAATTACAATACATTCTATAAAAAATAACAACAAAAAAAGAAGATTGTCCAATATTAAGTTCACTTCAATCTAGACAACAACAAAAATATAATTTAGAATTAGTGAGTTACACTTATTTTTTATTTACTATATATATATTATAATATATTTAAATGAGCAGGGACACCTAAAATCGTCCCCGCCCCGTTTATGTTCGGGTTTTTTCCCCCAACCCCATCCCCACCCATATAGTATAAACGGGGCACCCCAAACTGCTATAAACGGGGTGGGGCAGGGCAAATTGTCATCCCTAGCTATATGCGTATCATAGGGGTTTAAAAGCTTGCAACCAACCTTAAAATAAAATCCATAGATTCCAAAACTCTAATTCCATGCAGCCAAACATAGCACAGGGAAGAGGATATCTCTTTGACATAAGGGCAGTAGGAAAGGGTTTCTTTATAAAGTTAAGGCAAAGGAGCATAAAACTCCCTCGTGTTTTTTAAGGGTTGCAAAATATCCCCCTATTTTTTTTTTTGCCCCATTTCACTACCCCACCTTTTTAAAATAAGCAAACTACCCTCTTTACACCACTATACGCCTAAATTACCCCCAATATTTCATTTTATCATTATCATTTGTATTAAAATTTAAACAAAATATATAAAATTCAAAAAAATATATATTAAATTTCAATTTTTTTTATAAAATTCAAAAATAATATATAAAATTCGAAAAAACATCTAAAATTCGAAACAAATATAGAAAATTTGTAAAAAATATATAAAATTCTAAAAATATATAAAATTCAAAAAAATATATATTAAAATTTGAAGAAATTATAAAATTTGAAAATAAATATAAAATTTGAAACAAGCATATAAAATTCGTAAAAATATATATGTAAAATTTTAAAAAAAAACTATAAATTTTGGAAAAAAGAATATAAAATTCGGCGAAATTTTTTTTTGAATTTATTTTTTTTTCCGAATTTTATATATATATTTGAAATTTATATATGTTTTTTAAAATTTATATATATATATATATATTCGAATTTTATATGTCAATGGGGGTGCTTTGTGATCCCAATAGGACAATCAAAATGGATTGTTTTATTAGATATGCAGATTCACTCAATACTATTGGGGGAATTGTAAATCATGAGTCACTAGATAAAAGAGAAAATTAATATTAAAACATGATTTTTATGGGTTTATTCTTCACATTTTTCGTCTCTTCAAAGTAGAATCAAACATGACAACCTACATAATTTTTAGGTACAACATGCAACAATACAGTTTCTTATATTTTTAGGTATATCATTTTTATTTCAAATTTTATATGCTTTTTTCTAATATTATATTTATTTTTGAATTTTATAAAAAAAATCAAAATTTAATATATATTTTTACAAATTTTATATATTTGTTTCGAATTTTATATTTATTTTCGAATTTTATAAAAAAAAATCAAAAATTAATATATATATTTTTGAATTTTATATAATTTTTACGAATTTTATATATTTGTTTCGAATTTTATATGTTTTTTCAAAATTTATATATTATTTTCAAATTTTATAAAAAAAATCTAAATTAATATTTATAATTTTAAATTTTATATACTTTGTTTAAATTTTAATACAAATGATAATGATAAAATGAAACTTTGAGAGTAATTTGGGCATATAGTGGTGTAAAAGGGATAATTTACTTGTTTTAGAAAAGTGAGGGTACTAAAATGGGTAAAAATATATATAGGGGGTTTTATGCTCTTTTCCCTAAAGTTATCTCCTTCGGTTAATTTCAGTAAACCCCCCTATACTATCCAGATTAATCAACTAACCCCTTCTATGTCCACTTTGCCTCCTATACTATTCAATTTCATCAAATAGGGGGTTTGTTGATTCAACCATTTAAATTTTTTTTTTTCAAAAATCAATTATATTTTTCACAAAAATTATAAATTTAGAAATATATATATATATTTCTTTTGCAAAAAATCTGCAACATATGAAAATTCATTTTTCACAAAAAATTCAAAAAAAATTTTTGCAAAAAATAAAAATTTTTCCGAAAATCTGCAACATATGAAAAAAAAAAATTTCATAATTTTTTTTGCAAAAAATCATTTTTTTTGCGAAAAAAAAATTTCCGAAAATCTGCAACATATGAAAAAAAAAAATTCAAAATTTTTTTTGCAAAAAATCATTTTTTTCCGAAAATCTGCAACATATGAAAAAAAAAATTCAAAATTTTTTGCGAAAAGTAAAATTTCCGAAAATCTGCAACATATGAAAAAAAAAAAATTCAAATTTTTTTTTGCAAAAAATCATTTTTTTCCGAAAAATCTGCAACATATGAAAACAAATATTTCCGAAAAAAAAAAGAAAATTTCCGAAAATCTGCAACATATGAAAAAAAAAAAAAATTCAAAATTTTTTTTGCAAAAAATAAATTTTTTTCGAAAATCTGGAACATATGAAAAAAAAAATTTCAAATTTTTTTTGCTGATGTTTCTTGTGCTGATGTTTCTGGTGTTGATGGGTAAAAAGTATTGGGTGTATATGGCGGGAAAATATGGTTCATTTGGCGATCCAGATCGTCAACGGTTGCCGCGACCTCCTTCATGCGGATATGCAGTAACTCTATTTCCAACTCCTGGCTCCTTTTTAGTTGGGCGATATCCTGGAGCATCTCAACCATAGTTTCGTGAAACAAGGTTGGCAATCCGTTATAGTGTCGGCTACCGGTGTACGGGTTACCATTACCGTTCGCGTTACTGTTACCATTACCATTGGAGGTGGGACTTGGATGATGTGGGGGCTGCTGTGGTGGTTGGTGCTGGATGTGGTCAGTTGCTTCAATCCTCCTCCCAACCATATCTTATTCTTCTATGTTATTACACTATTTGTTTTCTTAATGCGATATCATATATATTTATACCAAAAGAAGAACACTAATTAATATCAGCTACCACAGTTAACTACTAGTACAACCCTACCATTCATTGAATGTTGTGTTCATAGCCCATTACCATGGTAGTTGTGTTTTCATGCAATACAACAACCACTACTGTAATCAATGACAACCTAACATTTTCATTTACACTTCATTGAATCTCCTGATTTTGTGCCATGATAGATTTTACTTTATTTTAGGAAATCTTTTCTGTAATAAACATCCAACAACTTATCTTCGACCATTAACACTTGATTTGATTGAATCTCCTCTAATTTCCATGATAGATTTTACTTCATTTTAGGAAATATTTTGTGTAATCTACATCAGACATCGGTCATAACATGTCAGTCTACCATACTAATAGGCTTGCCCTAGGATTTCAAAACATCTTCACCTTTCATATCTGGTTTATATTTTAATATTATAGCTGATAGATTTCCCATATATTATTGTACTTTGATTACATTGAATGTCCTGATTTTCTGTAAGTTCCAATGGGTAGATTACGTCTCCATTAAGTAACAGGATACTGGAAGATCCTGAAATTTATATCTCCTTTCACTTATTAATACTCCCTCACAACCTAAAAAACTTATAACACTAACCAATGGCTAACAGCAACGGAAATGGAAACAACCATCACTACCGCACCTTCCCAGATCCTCCTCCTCAGTCACTTCTCACCCTGCTTAGCCAAATAGCAGAACTCAAAAGTTGGCACAAACTGCAAGTCGAACTACTGGAGATTCGAGTTGCCGAGCTTGAGCTAGCTGTCTGCGAACTTGTTGATCGTGTATCGGAGTTCAGTCCGATGGGTAACACAGGAGCAAGTTCCTCTGGAGCGGGGGCATTCGAGGGGGGCTCCCCAATCATTTGAACTCTTATGTCTAAAAAACAAAGGGCAAATGTTTTGCTTACTACTACTTGTCCTATCTAACTATGTACTTTCAATTTCAAGATATGTACCACTTGCCCAATCTAACTTGGCTTTATTTTACGTGCACACTATATTTGAGTTTTACTAATACATATTACAACACTAGCTGATACAGGTATATATAAAAATAGTCCAATACATATTACGGATAGATATTATATACGTGTATTGATACATATTACAAAAGTAGCTGATACGTATTACGGATAGGATTGCCCATATATTACGTAAAGTAAGAAACATTTTATCCAATGAATTATGGTAAATGGTATGTATTGGACTGTAAATTATACAAATTTAAAGATTTTGCAATAAACAAAGGTCAAATGGTGCCTATTACGGTAACAGTTGAGCAGTACTGATACATATTACAAAAGTAGCTGATACGTATTACGGATAGGATTGCCCATATATTACGTAAAGTAAGAAACATTTTATCCAATGAATTTGTGGTAAATGGTATGTATTGGACTGTAAATTATACAAATTTAAAGATTTTGCAACAAACAAAGGTCAAATGGTGCCTATTACGGTAACAGTTGAGCAGTACTGATACATATTACAAAAGTAGCTGATACGTATTACGGATATGATTGCCCATATATTACGTAAAGTAAGAAACATTTTATCCAATGAATTGTGGTAAATGGTATGTATTGGACTGTAAATTATACAAATTTAAAGATTTTGCAACAAACAAAGGTCAAATGGTGCCTATTACGGTAACAATTGAGCAGTACTGATACATATTATAAAAGTAACTGATACGTATTACGAAAGGATTGCCTATATTAGAAAGAATTTGTTTGGATTTTAGTGATATATATTACTAGGCTAGCTGATATGTATTACGAATAGGATTACATAACACGGTTGAGCAGTTCATTAGTACTGATAGATATTACTAAGGTAGCTGGTATGTATTACGAATAGTCTACATCTCGAAATATATTTGGAAAAATTTATTGCTCATATTTTGGTGAAATGTAAACTATAAATAAATAGTAATAACCACATTCACACAGATTTAACTTTTACACTAATTATAATCATATATGACTTACATATTTAATGCATTACTCATATTTTGGTAAAATGATCAAGTACACTTAACATTTAATTCTCCACCAACCAAATAAACATGAGTAGTTGTACATGCCTATTATCTCATTAGAACACTCATTAATACATCAAGTACATTTTTTTTGGGAGGTTGGGGGAGGAATAACAAAGTCATCGTCGCCGGAGTCTTCGTAGTTGGACATTTCTGGATCAGACATGAGACCGGGATCGTTTAATATTCGCACATATTCTAGGGTAGGGTCTTTGGAATTAGTCGCAATGTTTAGTTGTTGTAATTTTCGCCATCTCATATACAGTTGATGCAATTCTCTTTTCAGGCGAAACAATACTGTTTTGATGTCTTCCTTACCTGAATATGCCATCTCAGCTACTCAGCCCTTGGGTATAGGAAGACCATTGCGCCTGAATTCAGCCACAATGATACTTCTTGCTTGAATTAGTTCCTTGTAGCGGTCTTTGAGTAATTTCACTGTCACCCTTTGTTTTTTTCCCTTCTTTGACAAATGTCCAGGACCTTCAACATCTTCACGTTGTTCATGCAGGATCCTCCACGATTTCAATTTGGCCTTGCTTGACGAATTGCCAGGACCCGACACAATTTCATGTAAATCAACATCTTCACGTTCATGGAGGATCCTCCAAGATGACAATGCTACGTCTGCTTCCTCACGAGAATTGTAGGAGTAGTAGAAACCACCGGGGAAGGAGGAAGTTTGCATAAGAACATCGCTTTATTTCGTGAACACCCCAACTTCCTTTCCTCTAAACACGGCAAAAAATCCAACCTCCATCATGTATGATGGATACAGGTAAAACACATAGACTGGCTTTAAATAAGTATCAATAGTAAGAGTTCATATAGTTGGATATTAATTCCTTCCCACCAACCCCTGCTACCACTTATGATGCATTTATATTTTGCATAGTTGGGATATTATCCAACATACACGTCACAATTATGGTTCTTGAATTAATATTTGGTATTTCATCACACGAGAAAATATGTGTATACAAAAGATTGATAATGATCAAATACCTGTAGTAAGAATAAAATACAAAAGTACATCAGACTATTACAGTAGCTTACCCATAAGGATAATAAATTGAATCCTTAGTGATCACAAATAGAGATTACCAATAGTACCTCCACAAATTTAATCATTGATGAAATAGCCGATTCTTTAACCTGCTTTGCCTGGAACTGGATTCGTCAGCAGGCTTTGCTGGTGTTGTCGGTGAAGGATTAAAATTAAATCCAAAATCCTTCAAAATCTGCACAACCCAAAGTAAATAATTACCATTGTGTGTTTGGGTGCTCATGTAATATCACAAATTTAGATAATTTTGTCACATAATAATTTGTTAACTTACATTATATTCAGATGCGGAAGCCGATCCATTATACGAAGATGGTGTCCGCAAATATCGAAAAGCCGACCCAGTAGGTTAAAGATGATGTGTTAAAATAATGCGGAAGATACCTGATTAACCGGTAATGAGGGGTTTATAGAAAGAGACAATGAAATGTCGTGCTCGGCTAATGGCCATGTATGTCGTGTATCTCCATTCACCCCAAAATCAACTTGCTGCGAAGCCTAACATGTGTTCAATAATTAATAAGCATTGAAATATAAATATCATCAAAGAAATGTACGAGTACATCATCGTACTTGTGAGTTTCATACCTTTTTCGCTATCCGAAATTCCTTTTTTTTACGAGCTGTTGTTGCTTTCTCCATGCTTTCTGTATGTCGTCGCCTTTGCCCTTTTGAAATGTCCTTCTTCGCAAATCCCTTTGCTGTGTTACCTGAACTATATAGGTCCTGCCTATTGTCATCCAAAATAACCGTAGGCCTCTTGTTGCAAGAATTTACTGAATTTATGATATTTGAACTTGTTGCTGGAACACAGCCCTCGGCAACAGATTTCAGCTTCCGCAATTGAATAATTATTTTTTGATATCCATCTTCGCTACAGCTAGCTATTGAGGAGATCTGATTCATGTAACGGCACATAGCCCTATGCCGTCGCCGTATTTCCAAAATCGGGTCTGCCGTTATATCATTGGAATGTGCAGTTTCTGGGAAAGCCTCTGTTGCGTTAATGCTCCACCGTTTCAGAATATATCGTGTTGGAATTTCATTAGCATGCATTACGTCTTTCAATACCTTCAATATGTGGTTGCACAAGACCCCAACCCTTTCAAATTTTCCGCATGTACAAACCAATTCATCATCAGCACTCCTGGTCACTCGACGGGGTACAACATCGCCGTGTAGCCCAACCTCGTATAACCATATACCAGCCACAAACTCGGTAGATCGTATGAGTTTCTCTTCCAATCCAGCACGTAGGAGGTGTTCCTGAAATAAAGCAAGGATCCTTGCAGTGTATAATTTACCAACATGATAAAGAATAGGGCAGTGGTGCTTTAACCAAGGGAGTTTCTCGATAAGACCATAACGGGCTTCATATTCCTTATAGCGGTTGTCGTGAAACAAGTTCTCATAGTAGCGGAATAAGTCAGGGAGTTTATATTGCCTCGCTAAATGCTTCTTCATTCTCCCGTTCAAGCTTTCGCTCAACTGAGTCGAACGGATTCCTCCAGTCCACACATGTTTGATATATGACAATGCCCATTTCACTCTCAATGAAAACAAGTTTTCTAGCCACTTATTTTTTTGGACGTTGTAAACTTTAATCATAGTATTTCAATCGGCATCAAATACAGTAACCTCTTCAACTTCATACATTAACCTTGATATGACACTTTTAATTCCAACATCATCATGCACAATGTTTCCCAAATTCTTCTGCGCATTCTGGAGAAGGTGTCAGGTGCAAAGTAGGTGAGTTGTATTGGGCATTACACCCACCAGTGCCTTTGCCATGGCAGCGTCTTGGTCCGTGAATATAGTTTTCGGGGCTTTATTTTGCATCACCCTCATGAATGTTTTGAATAACCACATAAAGGAATCAGCAGTCTCGTCGTACATCAAAGTTGCACCGAATATACAGGTCTCTCTGTGGTTGTTTAGACCAACGAAAACACCGAAATGACGGTTCCCATCAACCAGTTTGTATGTCGTATCAAAACTCACGACATCACCGAAATTATGGTAGTCACTTAGCATCTTAGAATCTGCCCAGAAAACATTGGTAATCATCTCATCGTTGTCCAATTGAACAAAATGATGAAAATGCGGGTCTTCGCAAGCTTGTTTCTGAAAATAGTCAATTAGCCACGTGGCCTCACCTCTTTCTAACTCGCGCTGCCGTCTCGTACGAATATGATTCTGGATGTCAACTTTAGTGAATCCAACACAATCTCTACCTCCGGCGATACGGGCATTTAACTCAAAGGCTTCGCGTACTGCTATTCCAGAATCTGCTGCAATTTCGACATCAATCGCATCAACATTATTAATTTTCCTATGCGAACGAAGCATATAGTTGCACTCTTAGGGCATCAGCGGGTGGTTGTGCACAATAACTGCTTTCTTCACAAAATATTTTTCTTTGCATTTGTCGTAGTTGATCACCATTCGCATTCCACAGTCGGTGCGCGTTTTAGCCCGTGTTTTCTTGGTCTTGAAGTCGCGTTTGTCCTTCGATCTAGCCCCCTCTTTCGCGCATAAAAATAGCCTGGAGGTTGCACGGCTACGGTTTCCGTACTCCCGCCGTATGCTGAACCCATGCTTCAATGCATATTTGTTGTACAAATCGTATGCATCTTGTTTTGTTTCAAAAAGTATGTCAACCTCAGGTATCCAACTGTCCACATTAATGTCCCCCTCAATGTCCACCCCATCAATGTCCCCCTCAATGTGTGAATCATGGTCATCAGAATCACTGTGGAGACTGTCAAGAATGGTCACCACTTCAGCCGCCATCTAACACGCAAATCTACATTAAACATACTTTAATGAGATGTCAAAAATATTTCATATAGATGCAGTATATCTTAAAGGTGAAATATTCGGATAGGTGGAATATTCAGTTATCTGAATATGCAATATACTACATTTACAATTGCAACTCAATATTAGTGCAATTAATACTCTGCCCTGTTACACCCCCCCAAAACTGTACAGACCACTTTAATGGATCATGACAATGATGACCACTTTAAAGGATATGGTCATCACCACTACTTGACTGCACTTTAATGCAATACCTGCCTGAACTTTCACTCAACTCTAATGGCCCAATTTAGTATGCTCAATTAAAAGGCAGTCAACATGGCACATCATAGACATAATGCAACTATTCACATAACTAAATTTAATGCAACTATTCATCATAAATACTTTATTGCAATTTAATGCAATTCTGAATCATTTACTTACTAAATTGAACTACACTTAAATATAACAATGAAATGGATGACAAAAACTATACTGATTATAAACTAAAACAATTCTGACTACAAAATGGATAAAAAAAAACTGACCCCATATGGATCAGTTATAATCAGTATCCTGATCAAAATATCCTCAAACAATTTAGTACAATACTGATCGTGATCGCTTACAACCAACCAAACATTTAAACCCCACCAAAAATTATAAATACATTCAACAAAATATATAAATACACACAGTACAAATACACACATCTCAGTTATCATACTTTTGGTCATGTTCTTTTACATTTATTCCCACCAATTAAAATTCAGTATACCTAAATAAATTACTGTCACTGCGTCATGTACTAATTGTGTTGAATCAGTATAGTAAGCTCCAAAATAACTCAACCTTATCTAATTTACTCACACATTGCATTGGGTTTTATTTAGCTCCACATATATCCTTACAGACTTATCTTTCATGAAATATAGATGTCTCATACGACATTTGCAGTAACCCAACAACAAAACATTTAGTAATAAATTACTGTAATGACCATCTAATATGAATGCAGATATAATATGCAGCAACAATATACATCAGGTGTTGCCCCATGGGTTACAACAATAATTTCCATCAAATATGCAGCAACATTTGTAAAACAACACACTTTAATCCCATCAAATAAATTCATAAAGCAACACACTATAATTTCATCAAATAAATTCATAAAACTAAACACAATATAAGCCCTAAATTGAAAAACATAAAACATAATTTCATAAACCTAAACACAGTATCAAATAAATTGAATCTTAAATCCATTGAAAAATATAAGATAAAACATTGCACAAACCAAATTCCAGTTTAGTGCCTCAAATTCCCAATTCCAGTTTCTCAAATCCCTAATTTGAGCTCTTCTTCGCGCCTTAAATCCACAAATTCAACTTCTTCGGAGACAAATCTCTTATTCACGCTTGAATCGCCCTCTGATATCAATCTCTCAAACAAGATTCAGTAAGCTTTGTAGACCAATCTCTTCTTCCATTACCTTCAATCGCCCTCTATCAATCTCCCAAAAAAAAAAAAAATGTGGTCTGTTTCGAAATAAAAAATCATGCCTATTTATATTTCAGATTTGAATTTCTAGGAATTAGAGGGCTTGGAGGGATTTTTCAGATTTGGAACATAGATTTAAAAATTCAAATGATTTGAATTTGGCGCATCCTAATTTTGGCTTTCGGAGGAGCGTGAAAATGTGTATACAAGGCCATATATACACGAGAGCTAAATATAAGTGTATATGTGTATATCAGTTTATATATATAAGTGTATAAGTGTAAATGTGTATATAAGTCCGTATATATACAAGATAAATATCAATTATTGTGAAATATCCTTTTTGTCCTTGTGGTAACTTTTTCATTTTCATCCAACTAGCACTTAAGTCAGTGAGAGGCAAAAAGCAGAGGATTATTTTCCCAATAAGACTAGAATATAAACGGATGTCCTTTATAGACCAAATCTCAAGTCTTAAAAAGTTCTTGAAACTGGGTCAAAATGAAGAGTTGGGTTAAAATCGTAAATGTAGATTACGTAAATATATGACATCATTGAAGTGCTAGAATGAATGCTAAATCCAAGTACTTAATACTCCGACGAGTAATCAATGGGAAAAGACCATGACCATCATGTATATATACATATGTACACACACAATAGCTGGCTAATGTCAACCCACGTGAGAATGGTACACCAAATAATACCCCAACCCTGTGAAGTAGAAGGGTAGCGTGGGGTGGTGACTATTCGCCAACGGTCAACAATTTCCATTGGTTGGAATGTGAGCAATATTATAATGGGGAGAGACGGCTAAATGTTACAATCAGAGCCCACCATCTTCTACTTAGGCCGGTCTTCTTCCCTTCTTTTGATTCTCTATCTAAATAGTCCAACCAAACATGGTCTAATCCTCATCTCCTCCATCTATCAGTCGCTTTATTTCAGGTTCCTTCTCTCACTGAACACACACACACACACACATATACACAGACACACACACACACACATATATATATATATTTATACCTTGAAGCTTAATATTATTACAGAATCTCCACTTGAAGCTTAATAGTAAACCTTTCGGATGATGGGTTTTGGAGTTTTAGTTGATTTCTCATCTGGGTTTATCTCATCTCTGAGTTTGGTGAATTGGGCGTGAGAGAATTTTTATTGTCTTTTTGATGGTATAGTGAAATTTTTGGGTGGAAGAAGCCTTATTAAAACCCTAATATCATTATATCAACCATTTGAATAGTGAATTTTGCCTTTTGGTAGCTTTTTTTCTTATGCGGTCTTGTCTTGTTTTTGAATTCCATGAATTGACAATCTAATAGTTCTTTTTCTGGTGAGTGACAATCTAAAAGTTCAGTATAATTTTTGCAGGTTTTTGGCGCTTTTTGACTTTACTGGGTTTGTATTATAGTCGTTGAAACAGCTGGGTTGAATGTATCTGTCAGTTCGGTGAATTAGATCTAAAATATTGGGTCCTATTTAGAAGTGATTTTGGGAAATTGGGGTTTTCTATTTTAATCACTTTCAATGTTTAGCCCAAAGATAACAAGGTTTTAGACTTTGAGATATTTTCCTATCTGGGTTAATCTCATATGCCAATTTGATGAAGTGGGTTTGAAGAATTGGGTTATAGTTGATTGTGGAAGTTGCTATTTTGGGCAGTTTATGATCCAAAACTGTTATTTTTTTGGGGGTTTCAAACTTTTAATCTTGGTTCCATCTAGGTTTTTCTTTGTTACCAGTTTTGTAAATTCGGCACGCAACACATTTTTTATACGTGAGGTATTCTAGTACTCTTAGTCATTATTGCTTGGTGGTGGCTGAGTGAATTATAGCTATGCTTCCATTTTCTTTTAGTTCTGAACGATGGAAGTTAAGTACATTAATGTATTGAGAATGGTAGTGGCTGTGTTGAGTCTATTGTTGCTTGTGGAATTTCGAAGAATCTCTGCGTTTGGGATGTTAATACAGTCAAAGAGCTGTGATAATGATGGTATTAGCTATTCAGCCCATTCAAGTAACTCTGGTCACGAGTTCTTTTACATAAATGGGAAATTAGTAAGCAGAGAGCTGTTTTGCGAGGCCCTCAAATTATATCATGCAAATTTTTGCTTCACTGCGGAAAATGTCAGAATTCAATACTGCGGACTGGAGGTTTCGTTAGGTAATCATTAATACAGAAATTTTCTGTCATTTTTGTGTTGATTATCCTTTGGAAAGAAGTACCTACTTTTATTAATCCGAGATGTTGTTTAGGGTTAATTCTATTGATTTCTTGGATAAAAAAAAAGTACTTTCTGCATGCAGATGAATTCACTCTAAATTCAGGAAGGAAATTTTTGCGGAAAGTGGTTAGAGAAGGATCCACAAGACATGATGTAAATCAGATAAGTCACAGTGAAGTCGGAGATGCTCACGTATCTCTGCTAACCCCAAAAAAGTTGGCCATTGCGGTGCCTGGAATTTTTATTTTTTGGTGTTGTTTACTATGCCCTTGTTTTCGCACAAAAAGAAAAGATGAAGCCCCTATTCTTGCAAAAGACCCAAATTCAAGTAAGTCAGAATATCCTTGTATTATGAAGATCTTTTATATTTAGATTGATATATTGTTAAAGTTGGTGATATATAGATTTCTTTGAAGCAGAACTAGGCTATGACCACACTGGAACCCCCAAACAGATGCACGCTTTTGTTTGTATAAATGAATCCCAAGCTCATTAGTTGCTTTGTACTTATGTTTGATGCCAAGTTTATGTCCAGAATTCTATGATTTCACAGTTTCCCTTCCTTAACAAATGTACACTAGCTTAGTTTATTTTCTTCTTTTTTGCCCCTATTGGTAATTTGGCACAGCGAGTTAATTGGTCATATTGGTTGTGCAGTGGATTCAATTTCGTCTGTTGAAATGAAGTCTGTTTCTCAGAAGATTCCAGGCAGTCCAATACGAGTACCACCTAGTCCTTCACGGTTCTCCATGTCGCCTAAACTTAGTAGAATTGGATCAATTCATCTCAATATGAGTCAGGTTGCTAAAGCCACCCATAATTTTTCGCCATCACTGATGATAGGGGAAGGAGGCTTTGGAACTGTCTACAAGGCCCAGCTACAAGATGGCCAGGTGGTTGCCATAAAACGAGCAAAGAAGGTAAACTAAAATTTCTCATGTTTTCATATAATTTACTACTTCAGCTATAATGTACTCGTTCATGTGATGATATCAAAAGCCCGCATTATATTTTTCCCTATTTTGCACCATATAACATAACATGAAAATGCAGAACATGGTTCCTTTTAAAGGTTTAAGTGAAAAGGGGAATTGGGAACCAGAAAAAGACACAGAAAAAGCAAATGTAGATGGCCACATAGATTCTCTTTTTCTTTCTATATAATTACAATCAATTTTTTATTTTGTAAATCATTTCTAATTACTGATTTTCTAGTTAGTTTTGCACGTCCTCTTTGTCCCTTACCTTCGACATAATTATTTTTCCTTCTCGCTGGTGCAGCTGTAGATCTAAGCTGTGTGTAGCTGATAAATGTGAAAATTATAGTGTCAATTCTTCTGTTATTTTGCTGGCTCTAAACATATGGGCAACTGAATTATGCAAAGTAAAAGCAAACTGCTTTACAAAAAAACTTCATGTATCCTTCCTGAATGCTTGTCCAATATGCATCTTACGGTTGTCCCATGTAAAACTGAAAAACCTTGTGCAGGAACTCTTCGAAGCTCTAAGAACTGAATTCAGCAGTGAAGTTGAACTTCTGGCCAAAATTGATCATCGAAATCTAGTGAAATTGCTTGGTTATGTGGATAAGGGTACTGAACGCCTCATTATTACGGAGTATGTGCCCAATGGTACTCTCAGAGAACATTTGGATGGTATGATTATTACATTGTGAGGGATTGGCTAATATTCTGACCGGACTGTAACTTGAACGCTCTTAATCTGGCTGCTATTCCTGACAGGCTTCCATGGTAAAATCTTGGATTTTAACCAGAGACTTGAAATCGCCATTGATGTTGCTCACGGCCTAACTTATCTCCATCTCTATTCAGGTGACAAAACTCTCCATCTAGTTACTTTTTAACTTTTTATATCTGAAGTTACAGTGAATATTGTGCTACTATGTAAAATATTTCTCCATTCTTCCCACGAATTAGTGAATCAGGCATGATCTTTTTGTGCGGGTCACATCAAACTCTAGCAATAATTTTAAGTAGACGGGAAATTAAAGAAAAACAACTCACCATGTTAGAGTATGTGAACGAGTATAGCTGTTCCGTACGGTGTTGATGCTTTTTCTTTTATTGATTTTGCAACAGAAAAGCAAATTATCCACCGAGACGTGAAGTCGTCCAATATTCTTCTGACGGAGAGCATGCGAGCGAAAGTGGCCGATTTCGGATTTGCTAGGCTTGGTACAGTAGACCCTAATAAAACACATATTTCAACCAAAGTAAAAGGGACATTGGGTTACCTTGACCCCGAGTACATGAGGACCTATCATCTCACCCCCAGAAGCGATGTATATTCGTTTGGTGTTTTATTAATAGAAATTCTAACGGGCCGCCGACCTGTCGAGTTGAAGAAACCTCCTGAAGAGAGGGTAACAATCAGATGGGTAAGCTACTATTGCCACTGTTGATTGGAATTTAGCTTATTTGTGGTTGTCTGATAAAACAGACTTTGGTTTGCTTAAACAGAAATGCTTCCATAACCTTCCTTTATGCCAACTCTCGCAAATTATGTGTAATCTTTCATTTATATATATATATATATTGCAGGCCTTCAAGAACTACAATGATGGAAATGTAATGGAGATGGTGGACCCTTTAATGCAAGAAGTGGTAGATGAGGAAGTGCTTTTGAAAATGTTTGGTTTGGCAATACAATGTGCAGCGCCTACGCGAATCGATCGTCCAGACATGAAATCAGCAGGAGAGCAGCTGTGGGGAATCAGGATGGATTACAACAAGAGTGGAAGGAAAGGATAAGAACTGCACTCTGTTGCAAAACTTCCACATGCAAAACCAGTACCTGCTTTTTAAATGAATTTCACTGTGGCTCATTCTTTTCTTCTTTTTGTCGTAGTTATGGTTAAGAGAGAGAGAACAAGAGAGGGTTAAACATTTACCAAAAAAAAAAGAGAGGGTTAAATACATTTGTTAGGGTACTTTCGTAAACGGATTAATTCTCGCAAGGATAGAAAGGGTTTAAAGGTCACAGGGAGCTTTCACATGTCATTCCGGGCCATATCACGTCGCAGATTAGACTTTCCTCCTCTCTTCTTTCCCGGTAAAAATCAGTAATTTTCTATCGGTTACAAGTTTTAGTTTCAATAGTTAATAATAATGAAAGTATGTAACACCTGGTTAAGGCTTGTATAATGCATTATACCAACATATATATGGTATTCAGAGTTTCAAAATTGAGAGAAGGCTGACTATAATATTTGAACTGTCCGATACGCTTCTCACTTGCGCTAAATTGCACAAACTAGAACAATAACGCTGCAATGCAGTACTCAATTGTGACCAATACGAGAGAGTATTGATACTTCCAAGATTCAATGCTTCACAACACTAGCCCGTTGATTCAACAAATGAGAAATAGAAGCCACTTGCTCAACACCTAAACCAGCCAACATCACACCTGTTCAGTCCTCGCAAGGAACAGCTTTCAAGGTAAAAATTTCGGGCAGAGGTCGTTGATGAATTCCTAAATGTATCCAACAAATTCCAGAAACTAGATCGACAGAAGAGTTGCCACAGTTAATGATGCGTACAAAACCACCACCATCAGACATTGGTCGACTGCAGCTGAAAATACATACATGTAGATGGCGTAATTCGCCTTGAAACTTTTTATTGGAAAGAATAATAGAATTCGTAAAATGATTTTGTAACTTTGTCAGCTCAACGGAAACTATCTACCCATTTCTTTTGTCCAAGCATTTTTGAAGCTTGGCTGAGATGCCTAAAACAATTTTCTCCAGTTAGGAAACCGGAGTCTTAATCTTTTCCACTTGCTCCTTTCCAACATAGGGTGCAAACCCAGAATATGTTCTGGCATGAAATCATGCCTTGTCAATATACCCACCACCGGATATCTCTGCAAGTAAACAACAATAGAATTGAGGTGTAGAAACAGAACACAAGGGAAAGGGCGTACAAAAATGAAAAAACTCAAAAGTACAAATGCCTATAAAAATAAATCTTTGAATCGGATTTTATACGGCACCAGAGAGAGAGAAAAAATCATTTTACAGGAATTATTAGGAAAATATTGTTAGAAAGTGTTTATAGTAAAAACACGTATATCGAAATACATTGTTTCAATAAGAATTCACTTAAGTGAGTAGGAGAAAGAAAGTATGAATATAATCCCCTCCCCTCCATTTCGCATCTCACTGGAAACAAGGTATGTGGGATGTACTGGATTCTTATGTGAATTGTTCATCACTATTTATGAAGTTTAAAAAGAAAGTGGTGTGCCACCACCTGTCATATAGAAGTGAAATGTAAAAAAATTGTCATTTGTTACTGACTAGTCCCAGTGAGATAAGAAATGAAGGGGATGCGTGTCCAGGAAAGTAATAGATGTTACAGTAAGGAAGCAGGGGCAATAATATGCATTTTTCTGGGTTAATGGAAATATAATGCAGGAAACTTGATAAGTGGACATATTGTATAGCATTTTTATTTTTATCCAAGTGCATTTTGATGTCATGCCCTACAAAGTGCCTCAAATCGTCTTTTCTTCAGAAGATATTTCCAAACTTACCCCAATCCCAGAACCTGTGAAAGAGAAAGGAAAAGAACTTACATTAGTACTCTTGGGTATGACCAGCAGGTGCCGTAGACCAACTTCTCGGAAAAGTATAAGAGCCTTCGCTAGAGACATTGTCTCCACAACTGTGTAGGGCGAGGTGTTGGTAAATGGATGTAAATCTATGTACATCTCCATCTCCTCCTCAGTCAATTCTATATCTTCTATATTGTCCTCATTGCCCAAACCCTTCTTTGCAAAATCATCTGCAGAGAACTGCTTAAAGGCATCAATGCCTGCAGGAACTGGAGAGTCTAAAAAAGCTTTCTTCTTTAGCAATGTGATAAGATGGGCACGCAGGATCAAACCAAACAAAACTGGGGACTCAGAAAGCAGAGGCTCATCATCTATCACAGGAAACCCATTATGCCT
Source organism: Cornus suecica (assembly GCA_963922005.1). Classification (NCBI taxonomy): domain Eukaryota; kingdom Viridiplantae; phylum Streptophyta; class Magnoliopsida; order Cornales; family Cornaceae; genus Cornus; species Cornus suecica. The sequence goes on along the minus strand of OY998240.1, from coordinate 2,077,778 downwards.
TGAAGTTTTGAGAACATGCAGTATATTTCTAACCTTCTCGACACCACGAAAGATCTGAAGTGGGCCTGTGACTACGTCAACAACCGTCAGCTGCCTCATGTATGGCTCAGCATGAGTTTCTAGGTAAGGGAAACCCTTTGATTTCATTATAAGATCATAAATATTACCATTGAACACGTCAGCCACTGTCTTAGAAACAAGAAGAACCAGCATTATTAGGGGTAGCAACAATAGGTTATTGGTCAATTCCAAGATAATAACGCACAAGGAAACTGTCATCCTCATAGATCCACCAAGAAGTGAAGCGGAACCCAGCACAGCGAAGAGTCCATGGTTAAGGTTTGACTCTGAACCTATTAACATCCCAACAAAGCGTCCGTAAGACGCACCTGTCACGATGACAGGCACAAAGAGACCTGTAGGGGCCACAATCCCATAACTTAAGATACTTAGGAAAAAGCAGGTGACAAAGAATATGAGCATTGAGGAGTTCTGAAACTCAGAGTCAGTATTCGTGCTGAATAGGTTTCTTATTGCGTCATCATTTGTGTTGAAAATGAGACTGGCAAGATCATTGTAATGATCAGGAGGACATTGGAACTTCTTGTAGTTACCAGACCGGCCAATTGTTGGACAAGCTTCGGTTGCATTAAGTGGGCAAGGTTGGCAAGATGCAAGCCATGGTAATCCAAATAGAAGACAGGATGTGAAAATGGAGACTGAGCAAGCAAGTATTATTTTGAAACCAGTGCCTTTCCTGGAAAATAGAATTAAGAAAGAAAACAGAAAAAGCTCACAATCAAATTCTCCACATTGTTTTGAAAAGAAAGTTTATGCAATCAGAGGGCCACAAGCTAAAAGGGGGAGCTTACTCATTAATTAAAGTGTAAACTCGGAGAATCTTTTGCAAAAGAAAATTGTATATACTTCCCAATATGCCTCCTATAACTCCCAGAAGAAGAACAGGGGCCACATCCCCGAGGTGATATGTAACTTCTGCTGAGTCGACATCAAACATTATCAGACCCCCTATACCAAAAAGCCCACATTCGCCTCTCAAACAAACATCAATCAAAGCTCGAAGCACAATTGCAACAACTGCTGCTGTAAAGAAAGCCCTCCATAAAAGGGCACTTCTCCACCTGCAAAACAAAATCTCAATATAAGTGCTTCAACTAATAATCTATGACAAGGGCACAAGCATTTGGATCGTTTTTTCATTAAAACAGACACACCAATACATGTATGGCACTCACAAACACTACAACAGTCTATTTGCTTGAAAGATGCACAAAGACCATAACAAGTCCTGAGAGGCATCCATAATGTTGGTTGCAAGAGCATAAACAATTCTGTTAGATCAGGGAACCACTTTACAAGATAAAACTAATAACTATCAGTGTGTGTGTGTGGGGGGGGGAACGATCTTAGGAATGAAAAAGGTGTATACAAGAAAACATTAGTGATAAAAACAAATTAAAGCTTGGGGAAAGGGCTATATCTCCTCCAATGGGCACATCAAGAAGTTCTTAGAAGTATAAGATCAACACCTCACTTGAATTCAATCCATATTTTCTTGCCATTTCATTAAATATTTACTTTCTTTTTTGTTCTTCAAGAAAATGTGATACTCAATATTATCTACCATAACGAATAATATGCTCAATTTAGCAAAAGCATTAATTTCAACTCTACAAAATTTTCACCATTTAAAGTGAATATGACCGCCCTCAATCAGAATTATTTACTAACCATGCATCAACAAAAATTAATTATCAATTAATAATAAATAAATAAACAATGAAACTTTGAACCAAACTGCAAACGAAATAAAATTATACATAAAAAGGCTAGTTGCACATAGCTGGTTTATTAACGGTGGCAACTGGCTCGTAAGAGATCAAATAAATAAAAAATGGATATAAGTTTTTTTAACACCCAAAATATTGTGTTAAGAACCTGATGCACATACAGATATGTGATCATACATGCATATGGTGAAATGCTATATGACATAGACATCCTTTAGGACTTTTGCAGTGGATTTTGCAAACAACATATAACTCAAACAAACCCTATAGAGAAATCTCAAATGCTTTAGGTTCAATGATTAATTAGGAAAACGACACTGTATTTAGAATTAACGAAATAAACTTTTCCTTTATTAACAACAAAAAAAGTGTACAAGGAATCTGTGTGTGTGTGTGTGTGTGAGAGAGAGAGAGAGAGAGAATTGGCCTGCAGATACACTCTTAGTCATTCCTAGGACTACATCTTTGGGAGTTCTTGGTCCAACAGTAGTCCATGTCCAGGCCTTCAAAACCCTTTCTCGTGTAAGGAAAAATGCTTTCGAACAAGAGTACAATTATCTCAAATAGAAAGTAGACAAACTTCCTAACACAATTCACTAATATACACAAACATTCATAACTGCCGCATTTTATAAATGAATATATCAGTTTTCCCTAGCAACAAATCATCAGACATGTACAGGAATTTAAAGACACCAATGAACAGAAATAAGCAAAGAACAATAATGCAGATGCATGAGTTAACAATACCAGGATGCCATTTCTTCAAAAGCAAACAACACACCACCGACGGGTGCACGAAAAGCAGCTGCAATTCCAGCAGCTGATCCACATGTTACTAGATCTCGTCGGTCTCGATCATTTTTGAAAATACGCAACCATCTACAAGTCAACCTATATTTCTTTGACCCACCCTGGCCCAACAGTGCTGCAATGCATGCACCAGTATGCACCATGGGTCCTGCCTTTCCTACATGAAGAGATGCTGACACAGCAGCAATGCTGCCCACAATCTGTACAGTATGTCGAAATCAATAAGAGGCCTCCAACTTGTCAACAAAACTACAGTGTCTATGTTTCTATAGGCAAAAGGTTTTAAAAACTGGATGTGATAGAATAATGAGTAAGTAATCTAATTATCTAAAGCAAGCAATTAATGATCGGAAACAATTAGAGGCAGCAGATAAAATAAAATGGAATAAAAATGTTTTTCGCAATATATGCATACACATCTGCGGCACATGAGTCCTTGAAAACAGTGGCTTTATGAGTATGTGCATTCTCAGAAGAACCCTACAAGAAAGGATAAGGATAGAAAAACGCAATGATATAGAAAGAAAAGCCAACAAGGAATGCCCATATGTCTTTTGGAACCAAGCTTGAGATTATTTTGTAAATACAAGAATTTTATTAAGAGCACCAAAAAGGGAAGCAACCCATGTACATGCGACCAATGCAGAACGAAAAAAGGAAACAAAAGCTATATATATATATATATATATATATACTCTGGTAAAGCAACAATAATTTCAACTTCCTACAAAGTTTAAACAGGTACCAGACTTGCCCACCTCATTACATAGATGCCCAATTATGAGAACTTCACCTCACCAATCAATTTTCCATCAAAATAAAATCCACGTAAGCTGCTGACCATACCGAAAAACTCACCGTGAAAGGGTCCTCAGTGTCCCATATAAAGTCGAAAGACCAAACTTTGTATGATATAACCTCAAATTTTTTGTATGACTTATCAAAAAAAAAAAAAAAACCCTCAAATTTCCAATGGTTTTGTCCATTGTCAACTCATTCTCACCCACCATCAGACTATCATCTTCGCACAAAATTTCCTGCAGATCCACCATCCCTAAACCTCTTTGTCATGAACCAACCTCCATGATCTAACAACCCAAATTACAGTATTGCTGGGATCTCTTGGGTAGTGCCCTGAAGGTAGGACAAGTCTAGGGGGATCGAGCAGTATGTCCTGATTCTCAACTAAAAGCAAGTTACCCAATTGAATAAAAAGGTTGTTTACATATGGGAGGAATTAATTCGCAACCAATAGGAGAAACAGTTGAGAGCCAGTGGACAGGTTAAAGTTGGGGCAGAGTACATGACATAATAGTACTTTTGAGGCAGTTCCAAGTGATCATTCTTAATTGTAGCATGTACCAGTCATGGTTTCCCAGAAATCAGCTAGGCATTACACGATCCAAGTTTCCTTCTCAGTAAAGCTCAACCATTATGTGATTAGTGATATTCCGTGTGATCTTTGCCTATACCACGACCTTCCTTACAAGTCCAGGGACATTATCAGGGTGTGCTGCGATAACCCCGACTGAGGCCACTAAACCATAGAACCCCTAAGTTTTTCCATTTGACAATATCCATGAAATATGACTCAAACTAAAACATGTGGGAATGATCAAAACCTGTAAATGCTATGATCCATGACACTAGAGTACAAAACGATGGTGTTTACTTCCCCATAGTGAATTGGACCTCACTGTACAGCGCTGTACAACATGTTCATACCTAAAAAGTTCTGTCACATCCTATGTTACATGGACTCGGCTACGAGTGTCAGACACGGGTATGTATCCTTAGTGTCGGACGTGTCAAATATCTAATAGAAGGACATATGGACACGGCTAAATATTTATTTTATTTAATGTTTTTATTATATTTTTTGGTATACAACAATGTTTTTATCAAATATAGTGTTTAAACTAGACATTTCAGTCATTTGAAGTAACAATATAACAACAAGAAACAATTTGGATCGAAATTTAGGTAAATGTCCTACCAAAAGTGTCGGAGAAGTGTCCCATATCCATGTCCGACTAATATGTGTCGGACACGGGTACTTCACCTACTTTAGAAGAGTCCATGTAACATAGGTCACAACTCATACCATAGACAACTAATAATGGGCATATCTACACCAAAGTTTTGTTCTTATCATCAACAAGCTCACAATATGGGCCTAGCCATTCTCTGACATCCATGGGCATGGCAAGGGGCCACACCAAAGATGCCGTGAACACCTTGATGAACCTATGTCCTAATCCCTGAATTATAGCACAAGCCACAACAATCAAAGCAACTTTTTGGTTTTTGACAACAGTAGAACATCTGTGAATAGTGATCATCACCGAGCATAATTCTTTTAATAAAGTGATGGCAAGTATTTTGCCAAATTGAAACTCGACGTCTCCCTCCCGTCCTACCTTCCCATCAAATCTCCCTTACTTATTTCCCCTTTCCACCACCTCATATTCCATTCATCACTTTGCAAGAGGTATCTCCTGTTTTTAAACCTATAGGTCTTACCTTATAAGCCTACAAGCAAGAGCTGCGCTAAATTCTCCTTTTATAGTGGAAGTCCATTACTCATGGGTCCATATCCCCAACAGGAGACATTTTCTAAAACCCACTCATGATTTTCCTCAATACAAATTCACATCCCAAATCTCTTTTTAGAAACAGCATCATCCCATGTCAAGCATTTACACACAGTACTAATTTACTATTATATTTGTCATGAATGTAATATTAGAATTGTTCCCAACTGAAAAATGTTAACAGTGAAATAAAGACAAACAATTCACTCTAGTCACCTAAACCCCTTACAATATTACCTTAACAACCAGCGTTCGCACAGAAAAGGTCCCCGGAGCATCCACGCCATTCAAGTAAGCCTTTACTTCCGGTATGCCTGAACCAGCAGCCTCCGGCGAAATCAAAGCCGTAATTACACTTGCAAACAAGGTCAGAACGAAATTGGAGGTTGCGAAGACAAGAAATGCCGCCACATACCTGTACCAATTGAATCAAAACACACACATCACACACACACACACAGATATATATATATATATATATATATATATATATATATATATATATATAATCCAGCTTTAAAAGTAACGAATCGAAGAAATTGTAGTATACTGACTCGCTTTGAAACATCATATTGGAGGTGACCACAAACTTCATGCCGGCGATGTTCTCGACGGCGAGGTTGTTGAAGAAACCGACGAGACTCACAATTGCTCCAATCAGGAAACACAGTATCCACTTCACCAATATGTACTGAAATATATTGATCTTGCTTCCACTCCGCCAATCCTGCGTGAAGAAATCGTTCTCTATAATTCTGCACTCCAAAACAACGAATCACTCATCAATCATCAAATCAACAAAAAGCCACTGTCATTACACATTCAAATATATATACACATATACATATATATATATATATGTACGGACTCGTAATCGAGGCTTTCGATTGGGCAGACGTTGGTGCCGACGATGGCGACTTGAGAGGTGGCGTTGGAGGCTGATCGGCGGAGGGGGCGAGTGAGGAGAGGGACGGTGAGGGACTCTTCGTCACCATTGATGAGTATGGTGGACATGGTTCTAGAGAGAGAAAGTATCAATTGATGAGCATTTGGATACAAGAGGACATGGTTTCTAGAGAGAAAGTGAGTATTTGGGAGAGAGATGGAGGGAGAAGATAGTGTGCGACTCTTGATTTGATGGACTGTTAGGTAAAGATCTTGTGCGACGACAGCGAATTTTTGTTTTTTTTTACTTTTACTGGTTTTTACAACTGAAATTCAATTCATTTCTTACTTTAGTCAACAAAATAGATACTGTTGGAAAAAAGTAAATTAAAAAAAAAAAAAACAAAAACAGTTACAAGGCTTAAATGGTGGTGAATAAAGAGTCTTTACCGTCAAATTTAATAATTAGCATTAATGAACTACTCCATAAAGTTTATGTAACTGTAGAACTTCTTGACGTTAAGCTTACTCTAAATGTGAGATTAACATTGATAATTAAATTCAAAAAAACTAGAATGGCATATAATTCTTTTTCATTTGTGATAATTTTTATCATCATAATTCTGAGATTACTATATTGTCTTGTTGAAAAATAAATTAAAATCATGTATATATATTAAAGTCCTAACATGATAGAATGAAAAAAATTATATACTGCAAAATACGTATTTTTATTCATCTATATTTTATATCAGATCATGCAAATCACTCAAAATTTTATACTTTTATTTTTTTGTCAAATTATAGAAATAATTTTTTTATCATATTGCATAATTATATTTTATAAGTTTTGGTTTTGATTTTCTATAGTGAAATTATTGTAGAATATTCTACATCATGATATAATATATATATATATATATATATATATATTATTTGTTTAAAATTCACTAACTTAAAGGAGAGTTCATGAAAAAGTCATGTAGAAAAAGACTTTATAGCAACAGTATTGGAAAATTTATAGTAAAAATAAAACGAAAGAAAATTAAAATTATCATTTTAATTCATATATTTTGTTCATAATTAAATATCTTGACAATTTTAGTGTAATATTAAGCAAAATAGATTGGATATATTTATTTTTACAATTATTATGTAAATATAAAGGTGCAGTTGATGAAGCCATTATGAGGTGTTAGCAAAGATACACGAGGATTGATTGAATATAAATTATTATGGGCAATAAAGTAACCAAAACAAATAATAAATGTCTTTAGTAGGGAGAGTCAAAGATCTCAAGAATTTCAATTTAAGTGGCTCGTGCTAAAAGTAACGTCACATCTCTGATAGAATAGACTGGATGGAATAAATGATGAACAAATATATATACCAAAAAAAAAAAATTTGAATTGAACAAAAGAAATGAACAATATCCATGGTTTGCAATCTGTGAGCACCGTTCAAAATTTTAGTTATACAATAAACTTGTAATTAAAATTTCAACCTATATTTATTGATATACTAGACAGCCTAGTGTGACAAATCTTGTCTTATATTAGTATATCAGGATGAAAAAAAAAATTAGAGTATAAATGGATTACGTATTAGCCCTACCTAATAATTTAAATTTTTTTGTCGGATAACAAAGAATTCAACTCATTACAAGTGAAATCAGAACGGCCTAAAACATTAATTCGGTGTCAAACCAAACACTCACACAAAGGTGTCTGTGTCAAACCAAGTTCCCCCACCATTAGTGAGGACAAGTAATGCAGGATTGTCCAACCGCAAAAAGAGCGTTGCGGGCTTGGGTGTAAGAGATTGCAACTATTCTTGTATCATATCGAGTTCAAATGAGAAAAGTTGTAAATATAAATTGAATGGATCAAGTTGTGAATATAAATTGAATGGATCAAGTTGTGAATATAAGTTTTGGCCTATTTATTTAGTGCAATTTTGACTCTATTATTAACCAAAAAAAAATTGTACTATACACTAGCCTTTGGTGGCCATTATATTTATCAAGAAAGTCCATATTATAAATATTTATATTATGATCGTTAAGTATTTATTTACAAAAAGATACAATAATTTATAAGAGACCGAAGTATAATAATTTTCTCTCAACAAGATGGTTAGGTAAAAGTTGCTCCAAAACACCAAAACGTCATGGTCGTTAAGTATTTACTTACAAAAAGGATACAATAATTTATAAGAGACCGAAATATAATAATTTTCTCTCAACAAGATGGTTAGGTAAAAGTTGCTCCAAAACACCAAAACGTCATGGTCTAATGCCGTGGGTAGTTTTTACTTCTCATGGGATGGGTAAAAGTGGCAAATATTGGATTATATTCGATAGATATAGATATAATAATATAAAGGTGTCGTAGCAAAGGTAATTGTGAGCACACACGTCACAATAGTTGAGTGGGGCCAAAGGAGCTTTCGACCGCTTGGCAACTAGTTATTGTACTTGATTGATGAATTATTGTCGTTATATTAGTGCTTTTTGGTGGGAAGTTTCGCACTTGTTGGCTGATTCAGGTGAGCTACAAAGTATGTTATTTTACGTGTTTGGCGTGAAAAAAATATTCAATTTTAAGTAAGATAAAAAATGAGATTTGATCATCACATATATATGGTTTAGGGGTTGATAAGTAGATTAATTCGACAATGATGTTGTATATAACAATGGGTATGGGGTGAAAGAAATCAATCCTAATTAATAATTTTGGTCTGGGATACATTGATGAGAAAATGATTTCACATGGTTTAAGAAATGATTAATAATGTTTTTTTGAAAGGTAATAATATTAGTGTTGTTGACATCATAAATGAGTCAGCCAACACATGATAAGGCAAAAGTGGAAGGAATTTGGCAAGAATGGCTAGAAATTGACCAAAATTTTGGCTAAAAATGGGCCAGAACTAGTCCGAAAACGGGCCAGAACTGGGCCGAAAATTGGCTGGAATTGGGCCAGAACTGGGCCAAAATATGGGTTGCGAAAATGAGTCAAAAGATGGGCTAAAAATGGGTCAGATCATAAAGTAATTTTGTTGATCAAGACTAAAAAATTTGTGGAGTATTGAATACTTCTAAGAAATATAAGTTGTAGTTTATTAGTATATTGTTTAAATAGGTTTAGATTTAGGTTAGTTATCTTATATTCTTATAAATAATGTACATAAATATCTGTTACAAAGATACCAGAGCAAACACAAAAATGTCTTTCATTATATTTTACTTTTTTTATGTCATTTTCAATTCCTTTAATTTTCTGCAATTTATGTTTCATACCCTATTTTAATTTCAAATCTCTTTCAATTCCTTGCAAATCTATACTTTCATGCAATTTAATTTCTCAGCATTCGTTCTTTCAATTCCTTTTGCAATTTCTTTTGGTTTCCCTTCTTTGTTAAGGCAATCAAAACCCTTCATGAGAGTTGAGTTTTTTTTTTGTAAATCGCCTGATTTTATTCCATATGTTCAAAAGAGACGAATAATCGTTCATTTTGAACCAGTTGAACTCCGTCATCGGTTCTGGCACGCCCGCTCCTACTATTTGGCCAATGATAAATATTTTTTTGAGCGAACATTTTTTAATAAGATGAATCATGATTTCTAAATAAATAAATATTCATAAAACTACCATTGATCTACATGTGTTAGAAATAAATTGATATTACAAAGTGAACTTGAATTTGCAAAATGGAACCGGTCCAAGTAATTTTGGATCAGTTTGAATTAGGCCTTCTAAAGTAATTCTAATTTGTAAATACTATTATATTGGAATTTATAATGTATTGAATTATATAATTCAATACAATATATTCTTTTTTAATTCAATACAAATTACAAATACCAAGGAGGCAATGGTCTCACCATCCATATTAAATGCTGGTTAGATGAAAAAAAAAATTTGGATATTTTATTCACTAGTAATGGAGATGATATGACATTTGTCATTAGCCTATGTTTGTTTTCATTTATTTCACCAACGTGGAGTGCCAACTCTGGCGACATCATTAATGCCAAACAAAGAAATAATACCAGGATTGAACATGCTGGTTAGATGAAAACATAAATAAAAACAAAATACAAAAATTCAACGCCTTTTTTATGGAATATGAATAGAATAGGTTAAACAATTACTCTATAATTAATTATAGGAAAATGAATATAAATGTTGTTGCATACTAGATTGTCCATTTGGATGAGAATTGTACCAATCAAACCACGTCATCAACCAAAAGATGTGCAGTTTCTTTAACTCCAAATAAAAAATAAATAAAAATTGTGCAGTTTCTAATCACCCTTTTCTCCCTCCGCCTCTTACATTTGTTGAAAGTTAGGTAAATTGGTCAAATAAAACCCAAGCAATCCATGTGTTATTCATGTGGTTGTCATGGATGTTTCTTTCTAGTCAAATAAGGTTTGACAAGTTTTAGTAGGTGAGTTGCCATTTTTGACAAAAATGAAACTCATGTAATGTGTGTGTATTAGTTTATTGTGTGTTTAGGATTTGTAAGCCTATAAAAGGCATATATAACCATTAGTTTCATATCAAGCAATCTTATAAGGAATTCTTTCCTTAGTTCTCTCTTTCCCTCATTTATATTTTGTTCTTCATAAATTCTAGTGTATCTTTGTGTTCCAACAAGTGGTATCAGAGTCAACGATCCCGAAGTTTTAAATTGAATCATGTCTGCAAACAATTTGATTCATTTACAACTTTCAAAGCTCACCGGAAAAAATTACAACAGTTGGTCCGTCCAATTGAAAGTATTTTTTCGGTCCCAAGATTTATGAAATTTGGTGGAGACCGGCTACATCGAAGTAGCGGACTCAAAAGTATTTGAGGCATTGAAGAAAGGGGAGAAAGATGCATTGATCGAGATCCGGAAAAAGGATCAAAAGGCATTATATGCCATTTTTCAAGCCGTAGACGAGTTGATATTTGAAAAAATAGCGGCGGCAGAAACGGCACACACGGCGTGGGATATTTTGCAAAAATCCTACAGAGGCGATGATCGGGTTAGACGAGTGCGATTACAAACGTTGAGAGGTGATTTCGAATCTCTAACCATGGGTGATTCGGAATCAACCCCGACGTACATTGATCGGGTGCAATCCATCGTTAATCAATTGAAGGTTAATGGAGAAATGATTGATGATCAAAAGATTGTGGAAAAGGTTTTAAGATCTTTGACCACAAAATTTGATTATGTAGTGGCAGCGATCGAAGAAGGGCAAGACATATCAACCATGTCCATCGAACGGTTGATGGGTTCATTAGGCTCCCACGAGCAAAGGATGAACCAGAAGGCCAACAACTCTAGCATGGAGCAGGCGTTGCAAAGCAGATTTGTTTCGATAAATCGAGGGGGCAGTCAAGGACGACAAGGTCGAGGTCGCGGACATAGTCGTGGCAGAGGAATAAATGACTTTGGAGGTCGCAGTGGTAATACCGAAACACGTGACAAAACCAACGTCAAATGCCATCGATGTCAACGGTTCGGACATTACAAAAATGAATGTCGAACCCATATGCCGGACGAAAAGAGTGAGTATGCAAATCTTGCCAACACAGAAGAAAACATAGCTCTAGCATGCAACGATGTTGGGCTAGATGGCGAATGCACAAATATATGGTATTTGGATACCGAATGTAGCAACCACATGTGTGGGAAGAATGAGTTATTCTCACACTTGGACGAATCGTTTCGCGGTGAAGTGAATTTTGGAAATCGATCCAAAGTTCTTGTAATGGGCAAAGGTGACGTAAAAATTATATCGAAAGATGGCACCGATGTCATTATTGCTGATTTTTTTTGTGCCGGAAATGTTCTGGAATTTGTTGAGTATGGGACAACTTTCAGAAAAAGGGTATGACATTCATATTTTGGATGGTGTGTGTACCGTTCATAGCAAAAGCGGGAAACAAGTGGCAAAGGTGTAGATGACAAAGAATAGAATGTTCTCATTGGATCTTTATACAAAAACCGAGGTAAATCTGATGGCGAGGTCGAAAGATATCAATTGGCTATGGCACCTTCGGTTCGGTCATCTAAACTTTCGAGGCTTGAGACTCCTGGTGCAAAAAAACATGGTAACGGGGTTACCACTAATCGATGCTCCTGATCACCTGTGCGAAGGATGCCTTCTCGGAAAACACCACCGAGAATCTTTTCCAGTTGGAAAAACACGGAGAGCCAAACAATCGTTGGAGTTGGTTCATACTGACATATGTGGACCAGTTGAGGTAGAATCTCTCGGGCACAAGAGGTATGTTCTACTTTTTGTAGATGATTTTTCTAGAAAAAGTTGGGTGTATTTTCTAGAACAAAAATCAGAGGCGTTTGGAAAATTTAAAGAGTTTAAAGCTTTTGTTGAAAAACAAAGTGGCTTTAATCTCAAGACATTGAGATCAGACAGAGGAGGAGAATTCACCTCTAACGAATTCAACAATTATTGCAAATCTCAAGGGATAAAACGCCAATTAACCGCCAGTTATACACCTCAGCAGAACGGTATAGCTGAAAGAAAAAACAGAACCATTTTTGAAATGGTTAGAAGCATGTTGAAAGCCAAAAGTTTGCCAAAGTCTTTTTGGGCAGAAACTGTTGCATGTGCTATATATCTATTGAACAGGTGTCCAACGAAGAGTGTTTTGGGGAAAACTCCACATGAAGCATGGAGCGGTAGCAAACCGGATGTTTCACTCCTACGAGTATTTGGGTGCGTCGCATACACTCATGTACCAAAACAACGGAGAAAGAAACTTGATGACAAAAGCTAAAAGTGTATCTTCATCGGCTATAGTGAGGTAACTAAAGGTTATAAGCTTTATAATCCTCTCACAAAAGATGATATTGTAAGCCGAGATGTCCAATTCATCGAGGATGATACTTGGGCATGTAATCAAACACCATATACGGAGCAACGTGTCATCATTGAAAATGAAACAGAAGAAACAAGTGATTGCTCTTCACCGGATAGTTCATCACCTTCACCGGCACCTGCAGGTCGTCCAAAGCGAACGCATGTGATGCCTGCACGTCTCCAGGATTATGTGGTCACAAATGATTATGATGATGATTTTACTGATGAAACTCTAGTAAATTTTTGCTTATTTGCAGATTGTGATCCAATTTCATATAAGGAAGTAGAGAATGATGAGCGGTGGATCCATGCAATGAACGAGGAGATTCATGCAATTAAGAAAAATGATACTTGGGAGCTAACTTCTTTACCTGTCGGAAATAAGTCAATTGGTGTCAAGTGGGTGTACAAGACAAAATATAAACCAAATGGTCAGGTGGACCGATTAAAGGCGAGATTGGTAGTCAAAGGCTATAAGCAGAAGCCAGAAATTGATTACTACGAAGTATTTGCACCAGTGGCAAGGATGAATATGATCCGAATGACTATAGCACTTGCAGCTCAAAACATGTGGAAGATTCATCAGATGGATGTCAAGTCCGCCTTTCTCAATGGCGTTCTTGAGGAGGAGGTATATGTTGACCAACCACCTGGTTTTTTTAAAAGAGGTCATGAAAAATTAGTGTACAAGTTGAAGAAGGCGTTATACGGACTGAAGCAGGCACCACGTGCCTGGTACACACAGATAGACACATACATGCTGGAAGATGGATTCCAAAAATGTCCTCATGAGCACACATTTTATATCAAATCAAAGACTAATGGTGATATAATGATTGTATGCCTTTATGTTGATGATTTGATATTTACAGGAAATTGCGAGACGATGTTTACTGAATTCAGGGAGGCGATGACTCGCCAGTTCGAAATGATGGATATGGGATTTATGTCATATTTCTTAGGCATCGAAGTGCATCAAACTGAAAATGACATATTTATTTCACAAAATAAATATGCAAATGATATTCTCAAGAAGTTTCATATGGATTCAGGGACGCCAATTCGGACTCCAGTGGCAGAACGTCTGGAGATGAGGAAAGAAGGAAGTGGTGAACTGGTAAACCCAACATATTTCAAAAGTATTGTCGGTAGTCTACGTTATTTGACTTCCACTAGACCAAATATTGTTTATGGTGTGGGGCTTATCAGTCGGTTCATGGAAACACCTCGACAATCACATCTACAAGTAGCAAAATGGATCTTACGATACGTGAGTGGTACTCGGGATCATGGAATTTTTTATACCTATTCTGACGATTTCAGTCTAGTAGGCTATACAGACAGTGATTGGGCAGGTGATGTGGAGACTCGGAAAAGCACTTCCGGGTATGTTTTCTATCTGGGAGAAGGAGTGTTCTCTTGGTCCTCGAAGAAGCAACAAGTTGTTGCATTGTCAACAACGGAAGCGAAATACATGGCAGCTACATCGGCAGCATGTCAAGTTGTATGGTTACGCCATATGCTGGATGAGTTACACTATGAACATGGAGGTCCAACCAAAATCATGTGCGATAATAAGTCAGCAATCACACTTGCTAAAAATCCAGCGTTTCATGGTCGAAGCAAGCATATTGGGATCAAATATCATTACATTCGAGATTTGGTTAAAGATGGAGAAATCGAACTAGATTTTTGCAGGTCAGAAGATCAAGCGACAGATATTTTGACTAAACCGTTAAAATTTGAAGTGTTTGAAAAATTAAAGAATATGTTGGGGGTTATTAAAGACCAATTTAAGGGAGACTGTTGAAAGTTAGGTAAATTGGTCAAATAAAACCCAAGCAACCCATGTGTTATTCATGTGGTTGCCATGGATGTTTCTTTCTAGTCAAATAAGGTTTGACAAGTTTTAGTAGGTGAGTTGCCATTTTTGACAAAAATGAAACTTATGTAATGTGTGTGTATTAGTTTATTGTGTGTTTAGGATTTGTAAGCCTATAAAAGACATATGTAACCATTAATTTCATATCAAGCAATCTTACAAAGAATTCTTTCCTTAGTTCTCTCTTTCCCTCATTTATATTTTGTTCTTCATAAATTCTAGTATATCTTTGTGTTCCAACAACATTCACGTATTTAAAAAATACCATATCCTATTTTTTGATTCATCTCCTTAAGACTTAATTTAACTCTTACCGTGACCGATGACAGATCACCAATGAACCCTATCATATCGACTTTAACCATTCATAATCTGACTATGAAATTACCATGCCTTGGGCTTGACGGGCTTTACAAGTGTAAGAAATAATGTATTTCTGTATTGTGTTTGACACACAATAACGTAATGAAAAATGGGAATGCAAAGAAAATTAGTCTTTTCATCCTATTAGTTAACTGTAATTAAGAAATAATGATAAAATGAAATAAATTTAGTATGTTATATCGTTACCGCGATTGAAAATGATGAACCATGATATGTAGATAAATAAATATTCATAAAACAACCATTGTTATCTACATGTGTTAGAAATAAATTGATATTACAAAGTGAACTTGAATTTGCAAAATGGAACCAGTCCAAGTAATTTTGGATCAGTTTTAATTAGGCATTCTAAGATAATTTTAATTTATAAATACTATTGGAATTTATAATATCTTGAATTATATAATTTTATTATGGAAAAATTATATATTAGGGACCATTCCTAATTTAATATATAAGTTTACTAAATTGTCCTTTTTCTCCCAAAAAATCTATATAATTATACATACAAATTCATATATCTATAATATTCTAGAAGTGTAAGTCATTGGATTATTTCTCCTCACTTTAATATAATATTTTAAATAAATAAAAACTTTTGTTTTATTATTTATTAAATATGTTTCATTAAAGAAGTGTGATCTTTGGATTATTTATCCTCACTTTAATATAATATTTTAAATAAAAAAAATATTTGTTTTATAGAAATTTACATGCATATATAAAAAGGTCAAAAAAAATTCACGCTTCACTGATTTTGAATTAAATACATTATTTTTATTACCCATTATGTAACATCTTCGAGCTTCATTTCATTACACATGATAATTTTCATTGTTTGGAAGAGAAAACATAACTTAGAAGTTGGATAGTCCTAAACATTTATCTCTATGCATTATTTATATTTTATTAATTGAAAAAATACTCAAGAATTAAATCACCTTTAATGTAAAATCTTTTCAAGTTTTCTCATTTAAGAATTAAATTAATAACAAAAACTTATAAAACCATCCATATACACGTGATATTTTTCACCATCTTTGGATGAGAAAATGTAACTCTGAAGTTGAATAGTCCTAAGCATTTAAGTGAAATATTTCCATACATTTGTTTTATAGAGTAATCAAATTTTATGACTCTTTAAATTTTCAAAAGTACACTTTCAGACTTTTAAAATTCTAGAACTCTAGAATTCTAGAATTTTCTCTCTCTCCCTCTATAAATATATAGATCAATATACTGTATTTGAGTTGCAACTTATGACTTTAAGGAGCAAGAAAGAGAGAGGAAGAGGAGGGAACATATGATTTTGTTTGTCAAATTGAATGATTGTTTTATTGCTGCTTTCATAATTCCATTAGTTTGTAACAATTTTTAATATTAATATTTGCATCATACTTTTTTGTTTAAAATTTTGTGAAAGAAATTTAACTATCATAAATTGTTTTATACTAATCATTCAGTGTAATTTATTTTCTCTTCAACTATTGTTTAATTATTTTGTAGAAGATATGCATGTATTTTTAAACTCTATAATTAATTACTATTTATTCAATTTTGTTATTTTATTTTTGATTCAAGATACTTTCAAAATTAACTTTCCTTTATTTTCCTCCATTTCTCTTTATGTCACAAGAATCTATATTCATGTCACTTTTATCTAAATCAGTATCAAGGAAAGAATTACGATCAATAAAATAATCATGATCAAGGATTAAAGATTAAAGAATTTTCAAAGCAAAATATTATTAAACTCTAATATATTTGGTGGCTTTGGTATGTAAATCAATTCAAGCAATGAACTAGGTTTATCGATATATTAAGATTCTAAATGTTAGATTTGTATTATCACAGAAGTTTAATTTTTCTCAATCACGTGCATCGCACGTGCTTTATGCTAGTATATATATATACGTATATCTATACATACAAACTCATATATATATCATTTGCCACCACTGCCATCTTCAACCTCACCACCGCCACCACCACCACCACCACCACCATCTTCAACCTCAATTAATTTGTATCCATTCCATTATATTACTAGATTTATAAGAAAATAGAGAATTTTATATTTTTTTGAATTATATATATTTTTATATTTTTAAGATATATTATTTGAATTTTATATATAATTTTCATATTTTAAAATATTTTTTTTGATTATATATATATTTTTTGGAATAAAAAAAAAAATGTCAAATGTTTTTCAGGAATTTTAAATATTTTTTAATTATATATATATTCATTTTAATATTTTTTTTCCAATTTTATATATATATTTTTCATATTTATATATTTTTAATACATATTAGTATATATATATAATTATACCAAGACCAAAACCAAGACCAACTTCTTACCAAACATTATATATTGGTTTTAGATTTACCTAAAACCATCCAAGACCACCAAAATCAAAATCACAAGACCAAGACCAAAACCAAGTTCCCAAACGTATGGCTTGATTTAGATTTTTTTTTTTTTTTCTTTTAGTTCCGAGCCCAAGAAGTGTTGATTGCATATATCAATAAACAAAGTTTAGAATCCAAATGGCACGAATAAGCCAATTTCCATTCGTCATGTGCAAGCAACCCCACACTATAATACTTTCCTTAAAAAAAAATCCCACACTATATTCAGTCTAATTGAGAGTAACCATCTAATTCGATTGCTGGTGATGGAGTTGGTATTAAGGGTTTTTATTATGTTTTATACATATATATATGTATTTTTGCAAAAAAAAACAAAAATAAAAATCAATCAGAACGTATGTATGTTTCAATTGTTGTACTTTTATTTAATAATGTTTCTTATATGACTATTTGGGTATATGTGGTCTTGCTTGGAATGCATTTAAAAAAATAATTCTCAAAAACTAATTTTAGAGAATTTGAAAATTTGTTTGGCAATAATTTTTACAAAATAAGTAGGGGTACTCTGGTAATTGTCAGAGTACAAAGTAAGGGTTAAAATGTAAATACATGGGAAATAAGGGTAAAATAGGACTTTTAGTCCAAAAAAAAAGTACTTTGACTAATATTTCCATTTTCCGGCATTAACTTCTACCGAAGGGAAAAATGTTACAATGGAGAAAAAGGTAAGGGCGGTAACTGATATTAATGAAATGTTAGGGACATGACTATAATTAGATCAAAGTTCAGGGAATGTTTGTATAATTTACCCAAGAAATAATACCAGGATGGTTTCATATATCCTATTGATTATATGAAATTAAGAAATAATTTCAAAATGAAATAAATTTAGAATCAAAAGTTTTTAAGATGATTCTCAGGTGATAAATATATTATTCTAATAAAATAATTCTTTTGATAATAAAAAAGAAAATAACAATAAGGGTAAATAACATTAAACCCCCCTGAACTATACTCTCTCTTGCAACTAACCCCCTCAACTATCATTTTGACACAAAACTCCCTAAACTATCCTGTTTTTTACAAAATAGTCCTTGCCATTAGCTGCCTGCCGTTAGTTTCAAGTGTGGAATTCACATGACCCGTTAGTTGACTATTTTGCCCCTTGTAACCGTTGAAACAACCCCAAATTGAACTGAAAGCAAAATTAGGGCTCATCTCCTCTTCACTCTGTCTCTCTTCTTCGCTCTCTCTCTCTCCAACACTTCGTTCAATAGGGTTTAGGAATTGACTCACCATCACAAGCCATATGTGGGTTTGATTCCAAATGAGGGTCTTCTACCTCTCCCTCTATGTCCCTCTCTCTCTCTCGCTATATATATATCCCACAACAATGGGTGAACCATTTGCAAGATCGTCGCCTTATCCCTTAATCTCGTCTCCAGTGCCACGCCACCTTAAACCTCGATGCCTTGGTGGTTGTGGCGGTGGTTGAGGAGGTGGGGACTGTCGCGGTGGCGTCGCTGAATTTGGTGGCGCTGTTGTTGTTGGGCCACCGTCACACCACCCCGTGTAAAACACCCAAATCGGGTGCAAATTTCGACAACCTCCGCGACTATGGATGAGGTTCATTCACTGGTATATCTTGGTGGTGGTTTTGGGATGGTGGTGGCGCAACTAATTGTGGGATGGTGGTGGTGATGGTTGAGGAGGTGGGGCTTGTCATGGTGGTGGGGTTGCTTTTCTACAAAGGAGTGATGTGGTGGTGGTAGTGAGAGAGGCAATAGAGATTGAAAGACATGTTTCTACACCAATGTATTGAGTAGAAAAGATAAGTAGATTGGGGGAAAACACGTCCAAATTACAACAAAACTCATAAATTAAGAAACGACATTTTTCAGATTGAGATTTTTTACCTCACAAGTTGACTTTTATAAGAAATACATATATAAGGCATAATCTTTTCAAAAAAAAAAGATTACACTGCCATCATTAAAGAGAAGCTCCAACAGTGCAGGGTAATGAGGTAATTCACTAATTCCTTTAACAGAGCAATGACAGAATGGACTGGACTTGTTTGTAACAGTTTCAGATTTTCAGGGACCATTTGTTAGTTGAGGGGAGTTAGTTGGGAGAGAGAGTATAGTTCAAGGGGATTTAATGCTATTTACCTTAACAATAATGAGAAGAAATAGTGACCTTAGTGTTGGAGGACAAGAGAGGTGACAGTGGGAGGTAGTTATGGTAGTGGTGAAGGTGATGGGAACAACCAATTTGGAGGTGGTGGCGACGGTAATGACAATGGTACTCTTAGGCCCTGTGTGTTATAGTTTTTATTTCTGATTTTATGTTTAAGAAAAAGAAAAGTATAATTTGTTTTGAGAAGTTGATACCCATTGTTTCATAAAAAACCTCTTCTAAATTTTTTGTCAAATACCGTTCAAAATAACTTTTTCCTCCAAAAAGCCAAAAACACCGTTTGAAAAATCAATCCAAACAAGACCTTAATGTCTCTTTGGCAAAACTTCTACTTTTATTTTTACACATCAAAAAAATATAAGTACCAGTTTTTTTGAAAAACTGGTACCTTCCAATTTCTTCAAAATGCTCTTACAGGATCCAGAAACTCTTCTAAAAATTATGTCAAATAACATTTGAAACTTTTTTTTTGTCTAGAAAGACAAAAATAATTTTTGAAAAATCAATCCAAACAAAACCTTTGATGGATGGAATGGTAATGAGCCTTATATCAAAATTTCCCCTCTTCAAACTTCTAACATGCAACTTGTTTTCTGACTGATAATTTGAGTATTGTCTTAACAAAGCTGTAGTATGATTATTGTAGACAACACGCACAAAAGTTATAAGATTAGTTATACCACATAAATAGTATGTTGAATTCAATTTCAGTGACATTTTAAAATTCAAATACCATTTATGGTTAAAGTGAGCAAAATTTTGCAGTTCCATTTGCAAATATCAAAATTGATGAATTTCCCTTTGCAAGTGTTTTATATATTTCAAATTTTAATTTTCCAATTCAATTAATTGGACTTATTAGTCTCATTATTGTGAGAAACTTATCAAATGGACTCATTAAACATTTCAAGATTATACCCCATTAAATGCACATCTAGGAAATCATAATGATAATTATGTATTTTCCCCCCTGGCCATAGGGATAATTATGTTGGTGAGACCGTTTAAATAAAAAAAAAATTTACCTCACTGAATGAGAATCAAAATACATCATCTTGGTGTGAAAAAATAAGGGCAAAATAAAATCATCCACTCCTAGAGATCCTAGAGATGTAACTTACCGAATCAAGTCATACAATTTGGGGTCAAACTAATCACTTGAGTGCACATGAAGAAAATAAAAGAATAAATCACATCTCAATTTATTGGATGGATATGGGGGGCTAATCTCACTTAAATTAATACATCTCAAATTAGGGAAATAAAATAATAAATTACATTGACCTCCCTGTAGTGTGGACAAATCTCATATATATAGAGCTTTTAAGGTTTATTACAATTGTCTCCCTTCATATTTGACCCGTAAATTCAACCACCCCTAATAAAAAATTAAAAGTTTGAAAAAATGACTTTTCTTATATGAAAAAACAATAACAACCTTATATACTAAAATGACTATATATATATATATATTAAAATTAGAGTTGGCTTTTCCCATTAAATTTAAACATGAGGGGAGATCATTATAATAAACTTCAAATTTTGTGAATTTTGTCCAAAATTATGGGGAAATTGGTGTAATTTACCCGAAATAAAATGAAGATGCCGAGCTGGAAATTTTATTGGTACAGAGGAAACATGCGGTGGAACCGAGCATAGAAAATTCCAATCCAAGGACAAGAATGTCAACTCCATGTCGGCATTAAAAGTATTGAATACGGCTTCGGACAATTCAAAAGCGCTTTTGGACGGCTTTTGTCTTCTCAAATCGATGATTATAACGAGAATTTAGGAATCTAATCGCCATTTACCCTATAATCCAAAATACACACAAACCAAACAGTCCCCTTCACTTCCCCCATTATACCCACCCAATTTTTCTCAAAGCTGTTCTTCAACCTGAAGCTCAAAAACACTTTTCCAATCCTGAAAGTACTTTCACGAAAGAGAAATCAAATAAATGTCATTTGTTTTGGGGGTTGTAATCGGACTCACAGTCGGTCTCTCTCTAATCGTCGCCTTTGTTCGATCCGAAAATGGTCGATCCAAGCGTCGCTCTCAACTTGTAAGTACTTCACACTAATGTATATGTATAAGTGTGTGAAATTTGTGTGTTGATTTGATTTCGGGTTTGTAGGCGACTACGATCGCAGCGTTCGCGAGGATGACAGTGGAAGATTCCAGAAAGATTCTGGCGCCGGAGTACTACCCTTCCTGGGTCGTCTTCTCACAGCGACAGAAGTTGAGTTTATTTTATCTCTCTAGCTCTCTCTCTCTCTCTATATATATGTATATATGCTTATATAGAATGGGGACCGATGTCGTTGTCTTTGTGTTGGAATTTCAGTTGACATGGCTTAACCTTCAACTTACAAAGATATGGCCCTCTATAAATGAGGTTAAACACTTCTCTATGCTGCTACTGAGTTCGATTCCCTTCCTCTATCCGTTTTTACACACATATATGTGTATATGTATATGTGTGTGTGTTTATATCAGTCTTACTTTGGTGATGCAGGCAGCATCTGAGCTGATAAAAACATCTATGGAGCCAATTCTTGAACAATATAGACCAATCATATTGTCGTCCTTGAAATTTAAAAAGTTTACTCTTGGTACCGTCGCACCACAATTTACAGGTTAGTCAAATTGATTGTATAAAGTGTTTATCAGGATTATCTTTATACATAGGTGCAATTTTGTAGTTGTTACGATTCATCGATTTGCTTTTGCTTGGATATAATGAAATGAGAGAAGTGAGAGACTGGCTGGTGGAGGAAAAAGTAACACCAAACATGATTTCAGAGGTTGGGCAAGTGTAGATAAATTATATGCGTGTTTATATATATATATATATATATATATTTATTAGTAAAGGCTGCGAACATCTAACCCTCTCTAAACAATGCGATGGCGGGAGCCTGGTGCAGGGGGTATGCCCTTTTTATATATTTATTTCGATATGTTAAGGATGGCCATTGTCACGATGGCACACTGGCCTGAAAGGCCTGGTTAGAAGTCTTACAATGATCTAGGTGTATACGGCTGTAGGGCTGCTTGGCTGCATTTCAAAGCCTAAACAATTCTTTGAACCGAGCTTGGTAATGCTGTTGAGAGCCAGCTCCCCCCACCAATATTACATTTTTGTTGCAATTACTGAATATTTATTAGTTTATGAGAAGTAATAAAGCATATGGGGTCTGGTACCTACCATCAGACTTCTAAGATAACTCTGCTAATCCATGAATGTATAACTACGGGAAATAGGTTGAGGAAGAATTTTAAAGGCGGGGTCTTGGGTTAATTTATTCTCTTGTGAGGCTAAGGCTGGTTAGGTGTGTATGATAAAGAGTTTAGTCACGATGGAGTGCCAGCTGAGTTACACCTAATCCATGGCATTCTATGACAGTTTTTAGTATTTAAGGTATAGCAAGCAAATATTGTAGATAATACAAATTTTAGTTATGGAAATGCTGTTAATAGTTTATTTATTTATTTTATTTTATTTTTATCTCATTTATTTGTATACTTTAGAGCATTTGGAGATACATAGTTCTTTGTAATGGAAAAAAAATATCGTGTAGATCCTGAATATTGTTATTATTATGAGTTTGTGAATGATTTGAATCTCAAATTGATGCTATGATTTAGGAATTTCTGTCATTGACGACAAAGATGGTGGTATTACAATGGAGTTAGAGATGCAGTGGGATGGAAATCCAAGTATAATACTCGACATTGTGACCAAACTTGGCGTGGGACTACCTGTGCAGGTAGTATTGAAACTTTTGTTCTTTTTTATTTTTTTATGCTCTTAATGGCGGGTGGTTTTTTCTTTTCTTTTTTTTTTTCCTAAAGGTATTAGGCAGAATGTAAAATTATCTGTTATGATTATCAAGCACCGTTCGCCTGTATTTTTTCTTCTTTCCCATGGTAATCTTTTGTCGGACTACATGATAAATGATGTACATATATCCATCAAAATCATATAGATTGTAAAGTGGTGACATGGATAGATAATCACACTCAGGACAATGAAATATTTTCCCATTCCATAACCTTTGTCTCAATAAGACTTCTCTTGTTAGGGATTTGGTTTGATACTTTTTGGTGGGTTGATGGAAGTAATTTGTGTATTTGTAAGGTTATATTGATGAAGTGTATTGGTTGTGTCATTGCATGTGTACAAAAATGCCTCTGTTGGTGCGTGAACTACTTAAAAACTTGTTTCATGTTGGTTCTGTTTATAGTATTTTTACATGATTTAATGGTTTCATACGAATATATATATATATGTATATATAAAATTTTGCAAATGCTTAAAGCAGTCTTTTTTCTTGTGCAAATTTAGAACAAGAAGTTATTTTTGAAATCGGTCCTACTTCATGGCTTGATGAGTTTGTGGCCTGATGAAAATGGGTTTAGCTTGCGTTAAATCCTTTTTAAATTTTTTTTTTTTTTTTTTAGCATCTCTCATTTTTGCAACCCGCCTAGTTTTCACATTTACTACCTGTTGCAATAAATCAGGGGAAAATATCATTTTATATATGAAATAATAAGGGAAAACTACTGTTTTCACTTGAGCAGTTGGCATTCTTTTCGTATGGGTGCAAGAGTGCAAGTTGCTTGCATTTTTGGCACTTGTACATTTTGTGATCGTGTGCATGTCCATGGGGCATGGGCATCTTGATTTTGTTTGTGTGCATATTTTATATCCCAAATAATTGGCCAAAGAAGGCTTTGGTATGTTAGAATAAGCCGGTGAGTGTAAAGGAACATAAAATTTCATGTGTTAATCTGGTTTTCTGAATGTTTCTTTTGGAGCGGCAAAATTTGGGAGAGTGCAGTGTCTTGGAATATAGTGTAATGCTTTTTCTTCCTGAACTTTGGAGTGGAGTTAGATTACAGGAATTCTGTATCTGGAAAGTATTTATTTTGTTTCTTTTCCACTGAATGAACTTTCTAAATGTTTGGTACCGGTATGTTTTATTAAGTTATTCGATTTAACTCTATTATGACTAAGCATTCTTCATTCTTTCATGTACAGGTGAAGAATATTGGATTTACAGGCGTTTTCAGGATAATATTCAAGCCACTAGTCGACGAGTTCCCTTGCTTTGGAGCTATATGTTATTCTTTAAGAGAAAAGGTGCAGTATTACCTCCTGTTATTTATTCTTTCAATAATTTTTATTTAAATTCTACTTGAGCTTTTAAAAGCCTTTCTCCTAAGGTTTGGAAGTATCAAAGCTTGTGAGAGCTTCATACTATCAATTTTTTTTTATCTCTCTAAGACTTGTATAAGATCTATGTATAAATATAACCAATAACTGAATTCTTTACTTCTTGAAAATTTGTCGATCTCATTTGATCATATAACCCTTCTCAGTTCAATTTCTCATTCACATAGACACATGATTATGTATATTGCTATTTATAATTGTTAACCACCCAACTACTCTAAAAGCTTAAATTGTTAGAGAGGGTGTAACTTTAATATTTAAATATTTAATCCTTCAACATGCCCCTCACGTGTGGCCTACTTTTTGGTCCGACAGGTGTAACAACTTTTCAACAAAGGGTGACAATGATGTTAAAACACGAGACCTTGGCTCTGACATCATGTTGACCACCCAACTACTCTAAAAGCTTAAGCTGTTAGAGAGGGTGTAACTTAACTATTTTATATACTTCAACAATAATATTATTTTTCTATCTTAATTTTAGAGGTTTACTCCGTTTTAATTTATTTATATCTTTCATTCCATTTCTCATTCACATAGTGGGGTGGGGCAAACCAGTGCCTCCATTAGATTCTTCGTAAAAAAATAATCATTTCCCAGAACTCTATACTATATAAATTTACCATGTGATTTTGAAAATATCCTTTATTTGTCTTGCAGAAAAAGTTGGACTTTACTCTTAAAGTTATTGGAGGGGACATAAAATCAATACCTGGTCTTTCTGATGCTATTGAGGTTTGAGCATCTATCTTTTAATGTGTCTCTGGTTGACAGTCATGTATGATATGATTAACATAAATGAGTATCTTGAGTGTTTGTTTCTTTTTTAAAATAGTATATCATAGCATTAACTAATAATTCTGCATTTGGTTTGAACCAACTTTATTTCTGATCCTGACAATATCGGCACCAAATTTAAGAGTTCTGTAGTTTTTTCAGTAACATAACATACTGCTATGGGGTGGTTCAAAACATGGGATTTCATTTTCTCCTATTTTCTCACTAATGTGCAACTTTTCATCATTTCCTGTCTATACATGATGAGATATGTTGTGTCCTTGTATTACTGGGGCCTAGTGGCACCTTCATATCAGAACCATTTGTTATAGTCTTCTCCAAGAGTGTTGGTTCCTGTATAGGCTGTATGATTTGGAAGGCTATAGACCTTCCTGGGAATGAAAATTAAGGCTGGCTTGGTCAGTAGGTGTCAAGAAAGTCATAGCTAATGAGATGGTTTAAGGTAAGGACCATGCAAAGTTAGAAGCCTGGATTAGTGTGTTCAAAATTATGTTAAGATAGCAAGGAGACATCTGACGTGTACCTTTTTCATGCCCCCCTCTCCTACAGTTTGTGGCAATGACTCTTTGCTCTCTCTGGGTTTTCTTTCTTTGGTCACTTCTCAAGAAATTAGACAATGCTCAAGATCCCTTTTCTGGTTTTTGGCAAGTAACAGAAAGCCAAAACTCTTATGGGTGGCTTTTCTCACTATTTTAGGGTCGTTTGCTGTGAAAGGAGTGGTATTTTATTTTATTTCCAAAATACTAAAAGAGTGATGAAGAAAATCTTTGGTGCAAGGTTGTTTTCTTGTCCTTTGCGCTTAAGCAAATGCAGACTTCAGAGGGATGCTTATGAGTTTAGTTATGAGATATTGGGTTGCCACATCTTGTAGTCCGTACTGTAGGGCAGGGCGGTACAAAAGGGATTGGAGGCCTGAATAGAGGGGAGAATCAACTTCACTTTTGATGCTTATGCCTTGGAAGCAAAGGTCAAGTTGGCACTAAAAAATACCTTTAGAGATCACTTAGGAAATACTGTTCTTCATTTGTTTATGGGGGCTAGAATTGCTGTAGTACCAAAGCTCATAACTGCCAATACCATTCTTCATTTTTTTTAAGATGGTGGGAACTAGGTTTGCTATAATAACAAAGCTCCTAACTCCCATTAAAGACCTTTGGGACACTGATTTCTTGGGAGTATATCATTATTCCACAATTGAGGGCGATTTCGTGATCTGATTAGTTGGGTGAGATACCAAATCTGTGGATCCTGCCATTTATAAGAAATCTAAGTTTTTGGCTAAATTAAGAGCCTAATTTATTTTTAAGAAAACTTTTACCAGTAAGGCTGGGCTTGTAGGGGGTTAAGCATTTTCTCATTTGGATTTAGTTCTTATCAGTGGGGGGTCCTTAATTTTTCTATACTCCGATAGCCTTTTTTCTGTATAAAATAAAGTCAGTTCCTTCTGATCAACATATATGGAAAAGCATGTTGAATTGTCTATCGTGTCACATAGTATTTGCTCACGCATATACTTCCATGTTTATCTCACCTTATCAAAACCCTGTCCCCGCTAGTTGGGATTGGCTTCAACTCAAATCGGCTGCAAGATGATTATCTGACCCTTTAAACTCTGGTTTCTGACACTTATTTAATTACCTATTATTTAGCATATATATTTGGTATGGGTATACGTGTTGACTGGCATGTGTTTGTATATTTCAGTAATTTAGTCTGGGCTTAAAAAAGAAGTTTATTATATGTATAGGGTACTATAAGGGATGCTGTTGAAGATTCCATTACGTGGCCAGTGCGGAAAGTTGTTCCCATCTTGCCTGGTGACTACAGGTATGTCAATAACAGAAGATCTAGTATACAATTATCGTATGAAGGAGCAATTTCATTTAAGGTAGTGAGGAGACGGAGAAATTACTACATGGTCCCGACCAATCAGTACGTGGCACGTAAGCAAAAGCTGAAATAAAACCGACACAAAGCTGACACATTTGCTTGCGTGACGACTATTGATTGGCCCAGACCAATGGTCCCTGGAAACCATGTAATAATTTATTGGACACAAGTCTCTCTATTACTTGTTCTACTATCTAGAGAAGCAAGACTCGTGGGGGTTGAGAGAGCTCTATAAATAAAATATTGTTACTTAAAAAAGAATGCGGGGAACCAGTAAGGTAGTTAAATATCTCCCTCCATTCATCCCAGAGATGGAGCTCTCCTACACAACCAAACTTTTTTTAAGTGGTGGCGTTTGATGCTTCAAAGAGCTTGAACTTCAGTGTTGAATGCATGCTTCTATTCTCCTTTCTTACTCTGTGAATGTTCTTTCATGCATATGTATTTGATATGTACCAGATTCATCAGGTCCTGAACTTGATGCATGCAACTTCCCTTTGGGAGTGCCAGTAGATACCACAGATGATAGTTGCTGGTGTGAAGTTTCTATGTATACCAATTAACGGAGTTACCCTGCTATTGGGAAAAAAAATCTGGTTCAAGTCAAACATAACAATGAACTATTTACCCTGCTATTGGGCAAAAAAATCTGGTTCAAGTCAAACATAACAATGAACTATTTACTTAACGCAAGAGATTTTCATTCTTGTACTAATGTTTAGATACAGTGATGGATCCAAAATAAAATGTGAGAGAGGGCGAAAGTAATATAATGGTGTTCTTTTGAAATTTCAGCGGGGACTTTTTCTTTTATTTACAATTCTAAAGGCAAAAGGTGTAAAAGGAATAAAAACAGTGGGGGCATCTGCCCCAAATAAGCCTACCCATAGATCCATGCAAGTTTAGATGGATGGCTCGCCTTAGTTTTGTGGCAGGGGCTTAGTGCTCAAACTAGCATGTCTTCTGATTTGCTGCCAGTGTCATTCTTACCTCTCATTTTTCTTGTTTCTAGTGACTTAGAGCTGAAGCCTGTTGGAATATTAGAAGTCAAACTTGTTCAAGCGAAGGAATTGACAAACAAAGATATCATTGGAAAGTCTGATCCTTTTGCTGTGGTGTACATACGCCCCCTACGTAATAGAATGAAAAGCAGCAAAGTGATTGTAAGTTAATCTCTCTTTGGAGGGGTTCCTGTCATCCTTCTAATTGGTCTAAAGAACTGTATATGTCTTTTTTCAGAATAATCAGTTGAACCCTATCTGGAATGAACACTTTGAATTCATAGTTGAAGATGAATCCACACAACACTTGGTGGTAAAAGTTTTTGATGACGAGGGGATTCAACAATCTGAACTCATTGGTTGCGCTCAGATACAGCTGAAACATCTTGAGCCTGGTAAAGTGAAGGATGTGTGGTTGCCCTTGGTGAAAGATTTGGACGTCCAGAGAGATAATAAAAACAGGGGGCAGGTGAGGATAATGATTTTTCCTATTTTGAATGAATTTATTATCTAATTTATTTTGAGAAAACTTAATGGTACATTGAGTCGGGTGATCCTTGTGAGATGTGACTGAGGGATTCATTTAGTGTTGAGTGAACTTTTCCGATTTATGATTGAAAAGACTGTTATATAGATTTACGCTGTCATCTGCAAGCTCCTGAAATAACAGTACTTGCTCAATACTTTTTCAGTCTTTCAACCTGCAAATTTTAAGTTTGACTAGATTTCTGAATATAGTAAGTCTATATTTATTTGTATTTTAATCATCTACTGGCACCATACTAAGCAAGGCCTATTGGCTGGAGAACTGTTCAACCATGAACCGACCCTTAAATATACCAGTTGCTCTGTTGACTTATAGATCATAGGATTCAGCTAAGCTTCTTGGTATTTATGTTTCGCATGTTGGAGTAGTTTGGCCTTTGTGGTATTGCAAATCCATTAAATAATGAAAGCTAGAGAAATATTTACACAGGTTAATGAAATTGCAACTTTTCTTGGACATGACGTGTTAAATATAAAGTTGAAGTTCAACTGAAATTATAATCTTTATCTCAACATTTATAATTTTGGTTTTGTTTTTAATATATATTTATAATAATCTTCACTTTGGTTTTTCGGTTTTAGGTGCATTTGGAGCTATTATACTGTCCTTTTGGCATGAAGAATGAGCTTGCCAACCCTTTTGACTCTAGCTTTTCAATGACTTCCTTGGAAAAGGTACTTAAAAGTGGTGCAGAAGGAAAGGAAGTGGTTGAAAATGGAACAAAAGTTGAATCGAAGAAAAGGGAGGTAATTATTAGAGGAGTGCTTTCTGTTACTGTGATATCTGGTGAAGACTTGCCACCAGCAGATCTTATGGGGAAGGCTGATCCCTATGTCGTGCTTATTTTGAAGAAAACAGAAACAAAAAATAAGACGAGGGTATGGCATACTTTTTTTATTTTTATTTTTCATATTCTTCATGTTTCTTACTTTCACAAGGAATATCACTCACCTACAATTACTATTTGTAGGCTTCTTTTGCTGTATGATTGTCTTAGCACAATGTCTTACATGGGACGTATTAATAGGGAGGTCATTTGGCCCTTTGTGTGGGCTTCTTGTGTTTTTTGTTTCCAGTGTATAGAGTAACCTAAACCCAAGCAGTCAGATTGTTGTTTGAATTGATTATATAATCACTACATTCTCTCAGGTGGTGAATGATAGTCTGAATCCAGTTTGGAACCAGACTTTTGACATTGTGGTTGAGGATGGTTTACATGATATGCTAATTCTTGAAGTCTGGGACCATGACACATTTGGGAAGGTAAAAAATATTCTGTAACAGTAGTTTATTCCTTATTGGTAACAATTTTGAAGGGATTGTCATGGATTAAGAAGTAGATGAGAAGTAATATCTTGGTTTGCACCTTCGATTTGGAGTACTTCATTATTGTTTACTTATATTTTGCAGGACTATATGGGACGATGCATCTTGACACTGACAAGGGTTATACTGGAAGGGGAATACAAAGACAGCTTTGAGCTAGATGGGGCAAAATCAGGAAAACTGACTTTGCATCTCAAGTGGACTCCACAACCTATATACCGAGATTCCTAGGGCCCTTTCGCTGTGTTCGGGATTGCATATTTGCTCGTGTAATATAGTTCCGGCTCTACAGAAGCTGCATAGAGAGGACATCACTGAGACACACCTGTGCGCAATTGATCCCTAAACCTCAGGCTGTAAACTTGTAAAGCAACATTTTGTGTGAAAAAATTTCGGTTATAATCCAAGCAGAAATAGATTAGAAAGTTAGGGGCGGTTGTATGATATGTAGATGTCAATGTCAAACTTTATGTATGTCGTGCAAGCTGCTATTGTTTTGATGTTATTTTGTAGCTTACATATTCTCAGTTTTGTTTTGTCAAACGGCCAATTTTTGTATTGGTTCTTGTCAAAAAAGATTATTTTTCACATTCCTTGCATCTTTCATTATATTTACAGGCCTTATAGTTCGGGTTTTGATGGCTTGGCTTCATTGTTTCAGCTCCTTCACATGGATCCAGAATTACCTTCTTTGAGTGAACAAAATATATCAACATCAGTAAACACTATGGTATCGAAATTCTTCTAGAAAAAACTGAACTAAACTTAATTCGAAATTTTCATTTTTGGCTTTTTCTAAATAAAAGAACATCATGATAGCACATTTTATTCGATTACCGGGTCATGGAATGGCCCTAGAACGCGAAAGAGAGGTAATGGAAATAATTATTCCCTCAAGAGATGCAATGAAACTGATAGCCAAGAGTGGCAAGTGTTTTCCGTACTTGAGCCAACTGTTGTTGATGGCAGCTACTTGTCCCCATTGGAAGTGTATGCATCAAAGGCACCTTCACATGTTGGTAGAAGGTGGCACTTCTCTAACGACTGTGTGGAGATGATTTTTCTTCAGTTTTCTCCTCCGCCTATTGTTTCCCCTGCATGTCCATAACTCGAATAGTGTTAAACTCGATCATCAAGTTCAACAACAACATGTGTATTCATGTGCATGTATCACAAATCATTATTCATAATCTCATGCTGTAAAACTCGAAAGCATGAAGTCCAACAGCTGCATCAATCACAAATTCAGATTCATAGTTGTTATGGGATCTACAAATTATTACATCCTAAATATTTTTGGTTTCCTATTACAGTTGCATCTGCAGAGCTTCTGAGTAGGAGGAAACTCTTGGTAGTTAGACGAAGGAACAATGTGAACAATTGTATACATGCAGAAAGAAATGAACTATTGTATAGCCAAATATCTAGTACTAAATTGCAGTGGTTTTTTTGCAGATGCATGCCATGCCCGCAGAAATGCCAGTATATGACTCCTGCGAAAAATTAATTCAAGGGAAGGGAACTGCATTTACCAGTATTGATTATGTACCACGAAAGAGTCGGTTTCAACTCTTTTTCCATCATCATTGCGATTCCAGTGGTATAATGCATGTGTCCTATTCTTTATCTCCAACGTAGAATGCCCATAACTGGCTTCCCGGAATGCAGAATATTCTGGTTGGGGATCTCTAAATCTACATCACAAATCACAAACCATGATATTCCGCGAAGGAGGAAGAAATATATTTTCATTATAGAACACAAATGGGAGAGTTAATTCATCATCAGGGATATATTTTGGCCTTTTTCAACAAAATTACCTTGCAGCAAGACCTTCCTGGTTTCCTCCATCTCCAACGGTTATGTAGACAGGAGCTGATTTGTCCGGTACAGGAAAAGGATCACCACTCGATACATTGTAGTGTATGTTAGAGATTCGATACTGTAAGTGAGACCAAGGCCATATTTATAAAACTTTCTTGAAGAAAAAGGCAGAATTAGGACAATAAATGGGGCAAAACCATAATGAATTATTTATGAATATGGAAACTTCGTTCACCATTTTACCATCGACAATCTGGAATATAACAAGCAGGAATTTGGAGATTTTGATTTCATTCTGTTTTGGACATCTGAGCATAAGACTTTTGACTTCATGTAAAAGAGCAGCCATAAGTATTTCCCTTTCTCTGTTCTCCCCGAATATGTTTGAGAATTTTAATTGAACCTTTCAGTAACTAGACAGTTCAAGTAAATGACACAAATAGGTTTTCGAAAATAGTATCCTCCTATGGTTAGGGTAAGGAGGGGAGAAAGAGAACCCCACTCTCTCAGGTTTTCTTGTTTGGTGAAATGAAAGCCAAGTAGTTTATGGTAAGTTTTGCCAAAGTTGTCTATCTTTCGATTTGCTGAACACTTTTCATAATATGCATAAGAGTTTATGAACTATGCACAAGAGTTTTTCATAATAAATGAAGTACTGAACCCCCACATATCAATGGTATATTAAATGTTGTGTTTCAAAATAATGGTGAATGATGACAACATATCACTAGGCAGACTAGTAACGGTAAGGACTAAGGTTTTGCTCAGTTGAGTGCATTTTATCTTTTTTCTTATCTAGATACATCTATAATAAGACTCAGTTGCCCCAAAACGAGAAAATAATGAAATGGTTATTCTACCAGATTCATTAAATTAGTCTATTTTTGGTATTAAGACTACTTTTTCCACTTTCTGTAATCAAACAGCTATAGCATTCCATATACGTGAAATTAAGAACGTACTCCAAAAGTCCTATCTATAGGTAAAAGTTTTAGAAAGGATATAAATTTGGCTTTCACTATCTATGGATTAGTTTATTTTTTACCAGAAGGAAAAATAATAAAAGAAAAGTGAAAGTGATAAATAAGCATACCGATCTTTCATAAGCATGGACATGGCCTGCAAAGATTATATCAACTTTGTGTTGAATAAACCAACTCTCAAAGACCACTCGCATGCTTTCACCCTCCATGAAGTGGGCTTCATTACTATTGTAGATTGGGACATGCATAAGAACAATTAACCAAGGTGTCTTCTCCCTGTCCACCTTTTTTAATTCTTCTGCAAGCCACCTATATTGAGGCGTGTACTTCACTGTTAAGAAGATCGTGTCAGAAACAATTATTCTTTACCATGCTTAGAGAAAACTAGGACGAGTAGTTATCAAAGATGGCAAGCCTCAAGATTAGTATCCAACATAGAGAAGTTTACTACATCAGTGAGAGCTAGATCAAAGCAAATACAATAAAGCCAATTAAAAGGTGATTATAAAAACTTAAAAAAGACAAAGCAATGTGAAACAACCAAATCCACCAATTAGAGCACAAAAATATCTGCATGCAAAAGAATCACGCCTCGAACCTTTCAATTTTTACCTAAAAGATCTTGGGACACTAATGTCTCTCCTACAGACTTGAAAATTGAAAGCACCATGAAGCAATACAAGCAGAGTTCACTTATTACAAGTCATGATTTCCTTGGAGGTTACCTTCCTTTTAGCATAACCTACACTATTTCTTCTTATTCCTTATTTATTTTTTATTTTTTTTTGTGTGTGTGTTTTTTTTATATTTTTTTCTGCCCTTGACATGATAAAGCTTATCAACTTCAGAATATTAGAGCTAAAATAGTTGAGAAAAAGAATAGAAAAAAAGCAGGTTTACAGTTCCAAGATCGGTTCATAAGGTCATATGGCCCCAGAAGATGATCTTTTCGATTTCTATACGATACAAATAACCATATCACTACATGCAAGGGTAATTGTTCCACAGGTAAGGTGTGTACAGGTAACAAGAGAAAGGGAACAGAAGTTACCATATGGAGAATAGCTCGATAGCACAATTATCGAGCTATTCGATACAAATAACCATATCACTACATGCAAGGGTAATTGTTCCACAGGTAAGGTGTGTACAGGTAACAAGAGAAAGGGAACAGATGTTACCATATGGAGAATAGCTCGATAGCACAATTATATGAGCGGAGGCGCGTCTGATGGCATACCAAAGGGGACTACTGCTTTTGGAGGCTTCATGAGGTGTAGGGTATCTGTAAAGATACGATTTCATTGGAACAACTTCCCCCTAACGTACAATAAAAGAAATAGTCATGAACTGGATGATAAACTTTAAGTGGGCTGCATGCTATGATGAACAGAAATCTTGAAAAATAAATGGCAATGGATTTATCCAATTCAGCTCTCAGATATTAACATTATAACAGGAATTTCCTGGGTGAGCAAGTCATAAGAATTGGGTCCATTAGTCAATTGCTCTATAAATTTATGGCTGGGGATTGGCTGTGAAACCATCTTTTAAGCTCCTCCACTCTGGAAATATTGTCTGCTTGCACCCTCTTGAGTCTTGACATATACCCTGTTAAAACGGGTCTGCATAATAAGAGAGTCATGCCCCCTTATAAGTGCCAACAATTTCTCTCCACGTGGGACACCTACTAATTATTTCAATAACCTAGTTAGCAACCCAAAACTTCAATTATTTATAGGCGATAGCCATACTCTTTACTAATATATCAATTTCACATTATTCCATACAAACTTCTAGGTGAAAATCCATGGCAGTGTTAAACGAGCACGGTGCTCAAATTGCCAACTTCATAAAAGACTTGTCAAGATTGTACGTAAGATTGACTAGGTTCTTTGAACCAAGCCACGAGTGATATTACAAGACAAAAATAGGAACATGCAGTATTTCCTGGAAGTTCAATCATTGTAAAAGCAGCTTAAGTAAACTGTCACATGTACTTTGAGGAGAGGAAAAATATTTCAAGTGTCATGATCATAGCTCATAGACACTTTTTTCCACAGGACTAGGAATCGTATACCTTCTACTTCGGAAGGTGAGGAACTACCACTACGCCATGAACCTTGATGGAACAAATTATTGGAACATAATTGTTACTTCTTTCATACAAAGCTAAGACACATGAAAAATGTATGGGGAAATCCATAAAAACTGATAGAAAAAGAACGAGTAGGTTAATTTCCCTGCCATGTCCACTCAACCAGGTTTGGTCATTATACCGAATAACTGGAACATTTGATTGAGTTAGAATGTCAGAAGTTTTGTGCGACAGGATCAATGTGTGTCAACAAGACAAAAATAAATAGTGGATCAAGGAGACACTGTAACCAAGTAAAAGTAAATAGAATGAAGTTAGAAGCACTTAATTGACACATGTTACTTGAGAAGTCTAGCAGTAAATTTGAAAATTTTACCATATATGGCATGTATTCTATTTCATGATTCCCAGCTGACCACATCCATGGCTGATATGCAGCAACTCGTTCAGTAAAACGACCCCATGTGTCCCAACGAACACCAACGTCATGATACCGGTATCTATCAGCATAAGAAAGATCTCCAACGAATAAGATAGCCTGTCCTCCACTCTGCATGTAATGCTCGACGGTGGAAAGCGAATTAAATGTTTGGCCCAGATCACCTAAGACATGCAAATGGAACAACTAATTCAAGATATATTAAAGATTCTAATAGTAGAAGAAAAACTAGATAGTAAATCTAAATATCTTCTGCATGCTAATATTTGTCATAAGAAATAAGCACATAGGATGTTTTGGCCAATATGGTGGTATCGTGTAAAACTAATATTCTGGTTTCCGGTCACTAAAACTCCTTAACCTTACATAGTTTAAAGAGTTCCTAATGCATATTTCAACATAATATCCTATAGTGTCGTCTCTTTTAATTCTCAGTTCTAGTTATTAGTTAAAGCCCCTTAGTATTAAGGTTATCACATAGAATAACCTTGTCTTATTTCAGATAAAAAAATCTGATACTTATTATCACCACTAAGTGCAGCTTAATGCTTTTTGAGTACTTGAAAACAAGAATCTAATATTGCTTTGAACCCAAATACAGAAAGAAAACTACTCACCGATAATTCCAAACTTATAGGGAACATCTGGATCAATCTTTGGAGGTGTTTGAAACCAAAACTTCCGAGCAGAATTACCAATTCCAATCTTGTAGTAGTACTTGGTGTCATACTAAAAACAAAGACATCCGACTAATTCAGGAAATGGATATCCAAACATAAATGAAAGAGACATCAGATCACAATATTCATCACATAGAAATCTTGAGCACGTGTGCTAGACTCATATTTGATGTTTCATACACATTTCCATGTGTCATGTCGACATGGGTATGCTAAGGGGAACGAGAGAGTCTAGGTAGGATAGCCTTTACAATAAGAGCAGTTATTCTCTGACTTCTACCTACGAATACAGGACGACAATTTTCCCATCGAAGAAAAAAGTTTATAGTAATTGCCACAATGAGATTTGGCTCCTCTGTGATTGCTACATACTGCAACTGCTGCAATTAGCCAGCAACCACAGAAGGAAGAAACCACTATTAGTCGTATGTCAAATCAATTGAACTCATTATGCAAAAGCCATAATTGTAGACATGATGCAAAACCTCAAATTCTTTATCTACATTACATGTAGAAATCCTATGTAATAAGCCTTTTATATAATGTATTTATAAGAAGTAACTATCTATCCTTTTTTTTTTTTGGAAACATTCAATTTCATAATCCTCTCAATCTAATATGTTTTGCAACTTGTTCAATTAACAAATTATTTATGGAACAAACATTTACCTCAAGGCCATCAACAAGACAGTGATGAATGTACCCAGATGTATAGTTGTAGAAAGTGTAATTTGTCATCGTTCCCTCTGCAGTAAATTCATATTTATCCTCTGATGTGCCATATATTACTTTGCTGGGTCCTGGTTCATCGGGGGTCACCCAAGAGATAATAACAGCTTTTCCATCATAGTCCCCTTGAGTGATGTGTACCTAATCATATATTTTATACTTGTAATTCATACCAAGTAAACACTACCACCATAAAAAAAAAAACCCACATAATTATAAATTTTCAGAGGAGACGAATTCTTCACAAAAGTAAAGTTCAAAGATGTTATGTTGGCAATCAATGGAATCCATGCCTTGTATGTCCACATGCAGACACATACGACAACATCCAGGTTCTATTATTGGACTGTTCCTTTGCTTGAATGTGCCACTATACTTAATAACATAGGTGGTTTTCGTTCCTTCGACATGAAGTTCAATCGAAATCATGCTAATCAGCTCAACCTCTTACTCGGTGTGAGGGTTATATATGAAAAAGGAAAATAGAAACAAGAATTAAAACCTGGGCCTTCTGTGCCAAAAAAATCCTGGAAAGAAATTTGGGATAATAAAATTTCCTTGAAGTCTCTTATCTCAATGGATATATCACCTTCATGGAAAGGTGAAAAAAAATTAAGCCCTTTACTAGCAAAAGAAAAAAGTTATCTCTTTAGACCAAAAAGGCACCCTTTATTCGGTGATTGGATGGAAAAATTGACTGAAAATCATTTCTAATGAAAACAAGTGAAGAGAAGAACATTTTTATAGGGATTCTTCAACTGCATATATTATGATACTGAGGAAATAGATAACACACCCTGAATATTTCACCTATAAAGAACTGAGAGAGCTAAAATTTTGAAATGGATGCTTTTAAAAGGGAAATGGATAATCATTTCAACTTACACGCAAACTGCCAATTAATGCCAACTGAAAATAGACATATAACTGAGATTTTCTCACATGTCCAATTATTCCATAAAATTAGAATACACAGCCTTACTTGCTGTGGTGCATTATAGCCCTCCGGAACTGCAAATACTTCGTGATCGAGAGGAATGTCAGTGGATGGAAACTCGGAACGAATAAAAGTACTTGTGAGACCAGCACTCACGATGTTCGTACAACTCAATAAAACAAATGATATAAACAGGTGGTGAGGCAACAACAACCACAATCCCCCCAAAGCCTTCAACATGATTGTTGATAATCAGCCGAAAGACTATAATTTACTGCACCAAAAGAAAGAAAAATCACTTTTAAAATCAAAATAATTAAGTGCACTAATTATTAGGATCAGAACCATAAAGTCCTATGAACATGATCAGACAAGCTTAGAACATATTTTTCCCCTCTTCTTCACTCTCGCTGAATCGAAGATATAGATATTACCTTAAAATGATTAAAATTCAAATTTACTTCTACAATCTTGATTTATGAATGAATATGCTTTAAGGAGTCTCAAAAGACACAATGCTATGCCTTTTATTTGAACCAAATTTCCTTTTCCCTCCCTCTTTTCATTCTATATCTCAGCTTGCATTGGTGTTAAAAATCTTCCATTTCACCAAATTTGTAGTTGCATATATAGATATATATTCAGCTCAGCTCAGCTCAACTCAACTCAAATTGCAATCAGATTTAGGAGATAACGGCTACATCTATATTACAATCCAAAGTGAGAATTCGAATGCTGTATGTCATGAAGCTTAAACGAATGTTAGATCCAATCATTGATTTTGAATATATAATGAATCTAATCAACGCGGAGTACAAAATTCATCAATCTTGGCTAATATTATGAAAAAATGACCTCACACTCACACTCACAGACACACACACATATATATATTTATGTATATGTAATTTGCATTAAATACAGGTTTGATATAGAGAGAGAAGGTACCTCAAATCATTTGAAGGAGAGAGAGAAGACGAAAGTTGTTGGTTAGATCAGATGCGCTGCTGATAATCAATCTCTGGGGTTAAATATAGTAGGATTAGGGCGTATGTTAGCGTGCGACACACGACGGGCGTATCTTAGCAGGCACGTGCCAAAGGCGCGATAATTTATTTTTATTTTTGTTTTTAATAGTGAAAGGCGCGAGATAATATGGAGCCGTTTTGTCGTGCTGTACATTGATGGTCATCAAGTGCTAGAATAAACCCGCGTCCTTCGAAACTGAATCTGCTACGTGTTCGAATCCTATTAGCTACAGACTAACGCTGGGTCCCTGCCACGTACATTTTAGGGTTATTTGCAGTGAGACCCCCTGAACTATGGGTCAATTCCACTCAGAAAGTGGTCAACGCAAGTGTTGGCCACTTGCCCCCTCAACTTTCATTTTCTTTGCAATCACACCCCCTGGAGGGGTTTTTGGCACTTAAAATTACTCTTATACCCTTACTTTAATATAAAATATTTTGAAATTACTCTTGTACCCTTGTTGGTTAAATTAGATGACCAAACAATCCTTGTGCAAATTATAAAACATATAAAATTCAAAACAAATATATAAAATTTGAAAAAAATATATAAAATTCAAAAAATATATAAAATTCGAAAAAAATATAAAATTCAAAAATATATATAAATTTTGAAAAAAGATATATTAAATTTTGAATTTTTTTTTATAAATTTAAAAAATAAATATAAAATTCAAAAAAATATATAAATTTTGAAAAAACAAGTTGGTACTTGGCAAAGAGTTATGCAAATATAAGTATAAAAAATACAAGTAACCAATGTATAATACACCAAAACAACATTTAAAGTCAAAGAAAGTAGAAAATCATACATTAATTAAAACTTCAAAGAGCCAAAATACAAGTTTGCTTTCAATTTTATATATATATTTCCGAATTTTATATATTTTTCAAAATTTATATATGTTTTTTGAAATTTAATATATGTTTTTCGAAATTTATATTTTCCCTGAATTTTATATATCTTGTTCCGAAATTATATATATTTTCGAATTTTATATATTTTTTTGAAATTTAATATATATTTTTCCCGAATTTTATATATTTTTTCCAAAAATTATATATGTTTTCGAAATTTATATATATATATTTTGAATTTATATATGTTTTTTCGAATTTTATATATATTTTAGGGCATTCATGACATTTCACATGAAGAGTTAAGGGCATTCATGACATTTCATAGGAAGATATTTTGTGTCATGTAATAACTCAGATAAGACAAAGGTTTTTATGACTTTTCACAGTTTCAGAGGGTGTGATTGCAAGAAAAATGAAAGTTGAGGGGGTAAGTGGCCAATACTTGCGTTGAACACTTTTTGAGTGGAATTGACCCATAGTTCAGGAGTCATTATAGAGTAATTACTTATAATTGTGGTTTGGGCTCTTGATCTCTTAAAATAGTGTTGCGTCATTATTTCAATATAATATAGGACAAGGCAACTTACGCGCACCTCGACTAATTTACGGGACTCGAGTAAAACGACCCCCTCACACGAATGAATCGGATAAAACTCGGACTATGTCAGCGGTCGTAGCCCTAACGAATTGTTTGCACCTAGTAGGAATCGAACATGAGACCTTATGCTTCTTGAGGCACCAAGTCTCAAGTCTTTTCCAACTAGGCCAACCCGCTCGGGTTGTGTGTTGCATTATTGATTTGAAGTGCATTAGTTGGTATTGTGTTCTAGTTTGACTAATTATTGACTTAAATAAGAAAAACGAGTAAATTAATATAATGAAATGATGAGTTGCTTGGTTTAAGCAAGAACAAGAAAAAGAAAAAGAAATTCTCATGTAAAAAATATATAAAAAACAATTGTATAACGAACTAGTAATTGTTAATTAAGATTTTTATATTTTTAACAAGGATTAGTCATATCATGCTTATTCATATGATAAAACATTATCTTTTCCTCCTTGGTTTTATTCGTATGATAAAACTAATTAAGGGTTGTTACTTGTTTGCATCATTTCTTTAAATTTTATTTCATGATAAATTAATTTCCTTCCTTCATTTTGATTCCTCTAATTAACAAAATTCTCTCATTTATTTTAGTTTTACTTAATTTATTTACAAAAACACTAATCAGGTAAGTCTGGTACATTGGGACATATATAGTAGATGCTCATATTATACGCTTAAGAGAAAATAAATATTTGGTTATAAATAAAAGAACAAGTGTAATTATATACAGGAATATCATTTATATATAAAATAGTATACATTCTATTTATTAACTACGTTGTATGTTTCATCGACGTACAACATTCTTTATAGTCCAATTCGACATCTGTATTTTGAAAAAAAGAAAAAAAAGAAATCATCTTTCTAATAGTGCTAATGTGTTGTAATTTTTCATCCCTTCTATAATCTATAAAGTTTATTCATTCTGTTAAATTATATGTATATGTAACATATGTATAAGTGGGCCTCACGGAATGGACCACCATTAATCTGGGCCCTAATCAGGGGCGGAGCTAGGATTCCAACATAGGGGGGTCAAAACTGCCCTTGAGAATTATCCAACCTATGTAGACTTATAATTTTAAATTTTAATAAGTAGTAGTAAAAAAAAAAAAAATTCTTGGGGGAGCCATGAGAAATATTCAACCTATAATTTTAAATTTTAATAAGTAGTAGTAATAAAAATAAAAAACCTGGGGGGCCATGCCCCCCCCCCCCCCTAATATAATGGGCTAATATGGGCCCTGGAGGTTTAGGCTGTGAATTTGTGATTGCTTTTTGGCCCATGCATAGACGGGTATTCGAACATTTACACACCTATCCTAATTCCAAACAACAAAATAGGAAAAATTATAAAATAGGGATCAATTCTAAACTTATTTGGTGTAAAGGGACCAATTTTTTTTGAAAAGATGATAAGTGACCAAAATCAAAACTAATTACTATTAAGGGACCATTTCTTGAAAGATTACCAAAATACTCATCTTTTATAAAATTATCTTTTAAGTGGACCAAAGTGCCTTATACCTATTACCCCATACATCCAATTAATTAGTACTCGTCAGTCGTCACAATCTTTTAGGTGCAGGAAAGAATTTTAACATTTTTTTACATTAAATTAAACTTGAATGAAATAAATTAGCACTCTGACTTATTGTACTTGACAATATGCATGTAATGAGTATAAGGGACATCTCAAATTCAACTACATATGGTGAAAAAATAAATTTCAACTACATATTGTTGAGTACTAATTAATTGGATGTTCAGTCCCTAAATGAGGGTCATCATGCTATAATGTATTACATTAAATCAAGAACAGAGTCATACTAAAGAATGCCAAGCTACAACGACATTCATTAATGAAATTAAATATCAAGCCTCCAAAATGTAACAATCAAAAAGAGAGAATTCAAAGAATCAAATTTTGACAACTACCATTAACATTTTCCATACTAAATTGCTCAAAGTCAAAAGTCACTTCAACAGAATCTTCAGAAACCCAAAAGATGAGGAAGGAAACATTATTAATGCAGAAGTTACAAATCAAAGATCTTAGACTAAAGACTAGCAGCCAAAACAAGCAGTATTAGTCATTCTCAAACAAATATGAGAATTTTTACCAAAAACTGGCCTAACGGAAAAATACAAATTATATAAATAAGAGACATGGGGAAAAAATTATGGAGTTGATCTGGTATATTCGTTGTCATCATCACCAACAAGCGACTTCGAGCATTACCTGCAAATAAACAAAAAATTCAGGTAAGCAATGTATGCTTCTTTTTTCCATTAACTGAGATTTGGACATTACCTTCTTTATTCCATTACCTACAAATGCATATTAATTGTTGGAACTTGGATTTGGACATGGACAAGTTTTTCTATTATGTCCGTCACCGTGGCACAACGAGCAATGAATGCTTCTTTTTTCCATAAACTGAGATTCAATGCGCTTCACTCTCGGACGCCCAGGTGGTCGTTTTGTTATGGGAGGTGTCATGGAAACTTGAATGTCTTCATCTTCATCTTGTACAAATCCATGTATATTGATGAAAGGCATGTCATGTGTCTCGACAATATGTAATTTACCATGGTAAATATTCTCTTGTGTTTCCTTATAGAAGCATGCATCTACAAAGCTATATACATCATGGCTGGCCAATTATATTGTTGCACATGCATGTCGACATGGTATGCCTGACATTTGCCATTCTTTACAAGTACATGTCAGCTTATCCAATTGTATAGAAAGACATGACATTCCTACCATAACCTTATAATTGAAATCATGGTACCTTAACACCAATAATCCTCGTGCCTCTTCAATGTTCTTTATTATACGTTCTTCTGTTTTTGGACCAACCCGTTCAACCCACTTTCGAGTTGCAGTCTCATGATGGTACAACATAAGAGCCAACTTATCCATATGTTTAATAACAAAATTGAAGATTGAGTAGTGGCACTCTTCCTTTACTCATGCATTAAAAGATTCAGCTAATTGTATTGTCATTTTATCCCAGCGTCTCATCCCAAACTTTGACATTGCCCAATGCTCGAGGTTGTTATTCTCCACCCATACTGCTAACTCTGAATTAAAAGTCCTTAATTTGGCCAAGACATCATTGTAAT
Organism: Cornus suecica; assembly: GCA_963922005.1. Taxonomy (NCBI): domain Eukaryota; kingdom Viridiplantae; phylum Streptophyta; class Magnoliopsida; order Cornales; family Cornaceae; genus Cornus; species Cornus suecica. The sequence goes on along the minus strand of OY998240.1, from coordinate 2,033,824 downwards.
CAACATCCAATCTAGCATAAGTAACTGCATCAAGCAAAGCTAAAACATCATCTTTGCATTTCTTTCTTTTGCTATTCACCTTACTGATATAGGCAGAAAAATTCTCTTTTAAATGCCGATAACAAAAGGCATGATTACTTGTTCCAAATGTTTGGAGTACACTTTGGAGAATGACATTATGTCTGTCAGAAATAATGACAACTTTATCTCTAAATGTTCCCAACAAAACCTTCAATTTAGTAAGAAACCAGTGCCAATCCTTGTAACATTCAGATCTAACAATAACAGTGCCCATCATCTGCGTCATATGCTGAAGCAGAAAGCAGTGCGCCTCGAAATGGGCCGCTAAGATGGCAAGAATCAATTGATAAAAATGGCCGACAACCCATGATGAAACCATTTATCGAACAATCATATGCAATAAATAATTGCTTAAAAGTTCCATCATCATTACAAGTCCATATAGCTTTGGTAGCGGGATTACTCTTTGTTAAACGATCACAAAGCCATGGGATAAGATTGTAAGAATCCTCAACAACACCGTGAATTCTTTTTTTTTGCTTTCTCTTTGCATCTCCAGGCTTGGTTATATGACAAATTTACTCCAAAATTCTTCCGAAAATATTTTCTCAATTGGCTACATTTATAATATGGAGATTCCCTAATTGTCTCATCAATTATTGATGCTACGCGTCTTGCTCGTATAATTGGGGGTATACCTATCATTTGTTGTGCCGAGTGGTTGTGCACCTTTATGTAAGTATTCACTCTCACCACCTCTGTTGAGCCAACTCTTATCGCAGTCACTTTCCACGGGCACCCATCATTAAAGCAATGTACGATCAACTTAGACTTGGTGTTTTTTATCCACTTATATCTAAAATGGTCGGAAATACTGAGTTTGTATATAACATTACGAAAAGCTTCAACATTTGAAAATGTGTGAACGGAACCTATTATTGTTTTATCCCACGTGGATGAAATGAGAGGGTCTCCCCCCAATGTTATACGTGTAGACATATACCCAGCTTTCATTGCTTGTTAATCATCACCAGTAGGTTGAGCTATAGACCATTCCATGTCTGGTGAATTGGATTGTGTTTGGATCCTATAAAAAAGTTATAAATATTTTTCACTAAATAAACTATAACTATTAGATAACAATAATTATAGTAAATTAATGAATGAGATACACACAATGCAACACTTACACTAAATTTTAAGTCTTTCAAGCATCTTAATAAACATGTGAAGCACACTGAAAAATAGTCCAGTTTTGAGATACACACATTGCAACAGTTATACTAAATTTAAAGTCTTTCAAGCATTTTAACAAACATGTGAAGCACAATTAAAAATAGTCAATTTTTGAATTATTAACGAAGTATTTATTCATAGCAAAGTGTTTTAAAATCACAAACACTATTAATAACAATAAGAACTATTACAGATTTTAGTAAATATATATTGTAATCCTTAAGATTGCAATATTATATATATAACAGGATCAAAACAAATGTATATGTAAACTATGATAAGAATACCTTGAAACAATCAGCAAGAAGAAGATATATCAAAATTTGAAAACTTTCTCCATTTAAGATCAACCAAGCAAAAGAGCTAAACCAAAATGCCTCATGCGAGAAGCCCCAATTGTTCTTCGTCCCCACTATTTTGCTTCTCAGAACCACAAACGTGGGCTAAGACTTTTAATTAATTTGGTTAGATGTCTGCATGGCACTTTGGTCCACTTAAAAGATAATTTTATAAAAGATGGGTATTTTGGCAATCTTCCAAGAAAGTCCCTTAATAGCAATTAGTTTTGATTTTGGTCACTTATCATCTTTTCAAAACTTTTTGGTCCCTTTACACCAAATTAGTTTAGGACTGGTCCATATTTTATAATTTTTCCAATTTTTTAATCGCTCTCATCCCGTAATCATAGGTGCTGAAAATATTATTGATAGAATCGATTCTTTAATCATGTTTTTATAATGGCTAGCGCAACATGTTGACCTAGAATAACATACAAGGAAAGCACACTGAGGATAACATAATTGAATGAATATATCATGGTCATAGTTGTTTAAGGAGTTGTCAATAAAGAGATGTCGTAACTGTACATAGCCAATGCGATCTTTCAATTTGAAGAGTTGTGGAATGAGTTTTCCGACTTATTCATTACTTGGGGTTGTTCTGAGAAAATAATAATAATAAAAATAGTGCATTTAAAGAAGCTTGTCAAGCGGAAAGAGCTGTCATACTAGTTCATCAAAATTAAACTTTGAAACTGTTGAACAATTATGGAATTTGAAAGAGATATTGCAATTGCTGAGAGGTAGAACTTGTCAATTGTGCCTGAAAAAGATAATGAATGAACTTGTCCGAATTTCTGAATGAGAAATTGAATGATATATATATATATATTCATCTTTATATGTAGTAGTTGGACCTTAAGTCAAGTAGGTATTTCTTATTAAAATAATTTATCGCTTAAAAGAAGTGAATCAACTCTAAAAAAGTCTCTGCGGTGAATAACATAAAATATTTTTACGGAGTATATGACTTCCAAATTTTACTCGTGAACTCTCTTTGACCTTCAAAACATATTTATTCCCATGGACTACATCTTTCTCCTTCTCATAAGTCTCAACTATCAACCTTAGATGTCTATTTATAGAATTACAAACCCAATTTTTTATTGGACAATGATTACAATTCTTTTGACAATAAAACTCTATTCTAACAAGAAATTACCATATTATACACACTCTAAAATAAAATCCTAATTACAATGGAGCAAAAGGGGACTGAACATAGATGAAGCTTGGCCTTGTTGGTTTAATAAATGATTATAGGACAACTCAGCCTACAATTATAACAGAAACAATATTCCAATCTCTTGGTCAGTACAATGTATGTACTGCCTATAGGAATTGATTGAGATATTTTGAACAGTTATAGACAAAGAGCCCATGAGGCAAAGCCCACAAACAAATAGCCTATGGTCCAAGAACTACACAATCAAAAAGTCTTTGCTGACTACTAAAGATTAGAGTTGAGGGAAGCTTCCAATCTGCAGCAGTCCTACCAATCAACTTTTCACCATGTTGAGAATAAAATAAAACCAAAAGAGAATAAGGGCGTGTTTGGTTTGTATTTTCTGAAAAAAATAAATTATTTTTTGCGAACAATAGAAAAGAGTTCTCATAAAATATGCATTTTTATATTTGTGTTTTATGAAAACAGTTTTCAGAAAACTGAACAACCACCGAGCAAACTTGTTGTTCAATTTTTTTATTTTTAATTTTCAAAAAACATAGAACTGTTTTCAGAATTGCAAACCAAGCAGACCCTAACTATTCTTGCAATTTGTCTTCTTGTTGCATTTACTCCATACAAGATTAATTGAACTCACAAGACCTAGCTTGTTGATGACGAAGGATTGAGCTTTCTAGTTGAAAGATACGCAGTTGATCAATCAAGGCCAATCCTTAAGACTATTAGGAATGAGAGTGTTATTTTTGGCCAAACATTTTGTTACATAGTATTGAACTCAAGGAAACAAATTTTGTACAAGGAAAAAAAAATTGAGATCTTGATTTCCCTTAGTTATTCATCATGAGTTTTCATGAAGAGGTTTCTTGCAAGTGATTTTAAGTGAATACTACATCTTTGAATGATTTAGCATTACACTTCTTTAAAAGCTTCAGATATATAACTCTTTATGTGTACCAATCAGTCACTTGTGAATGTCAATTCTTTCCAACTCCTCAACTGTTTCCTCTTTGGTTTCTGATTTTTCATCTTTCTCTCTTTCTCCTTCTTTGTTCTTCCCCCACAAAAAGCTGTAGAGCCCTCCCACCAACAATACAGTGCCACAAACACTGCCACATAATGAAAATCAAACTTATATATATACCCTTATCAAAAGCATTAAGAATTCAGATATATATATATATATATATATATATATATATAGTACAATGACAAGCATGAGCACACAACTCAAATTTATGAGGAGTCACTTCTTTGCATGTAACAAATGAAAAAGGTTAGACCTGAGTAGAAAGCTCAGGTCTATTTCTAGAATTGCAAGGATTTAAAATTTATGATCAATTTCTGTTTTCTAGTAAAACTTAAAACCCTTGGTGGTAATCTAAATGTAATAATAAATATTGGGCTTTTATAAAATTTACATTGACCTGAGTAGTTGAAAGCCTATATATATATACTTCCTTGCTGTCCAAATTTAAGTCCTGTTTATATCAAGGTGGAATCAATTTTTTATGGTGGTGATGTTTGAAAATAGTGATTTGGGTATATCTAATAAATAGTACCATCCTTTTTGAAATAGGATATATTTTGAGACATCCAAAAATGGAAGAGACAAAAAGTTATGAGACGGAGAGAGTATATTGATATCAAATGACCTGGTTCAAATATTTATTTAATTTCCAGGTCTGAAAATTTCTGGTAGCACAGTGATTATAAAAGAATACTTTTTTCTACACTTAAGAATTAATGTTCTCATGGAGTTATAATCCAATTTCAATAACATTGATTTGGCCAAAAGGGATATATATATATATATATATATATATACACATATATACCTTCCCCAGTGAAGAGTCTCCTGAAAAAATATTGCTGAGAAGATGGCAGTTAAAAATAGTGCCAATGGACTGAACATTGCTGTGAATACAGGGCCTTTCATCTCCACAACCCAAACTTGCAACCAGTAAGTAATAGCTGTGACTATTATACCCTGCATTATTCATTAATTTAAGGCACTTAAATGTCAATATAAGGCAGTAAGTTGGAAAATAGCATGACATGTGCGTACAAGTATATGCATTGCCTCTGTGTATATATATATATGCACTTCTATGCATCTTAGGTGTTGCATACTACTATGATGGAATAGATAATAGCAAAATGTACAAACCTAAAGCAAATGATAGCAATGAGTGGAATTAACAGTTTAATCGTACTTTCTTCCCTTTCAAAGTAGAAGATCGGGTGTTCAAGTCTCCAGAAATATTGAGTGCGAGTTTCAAAGACGAAAAGAAATAAATTTGACATCCTAATAGAATTTAAGGTCACACCAGTTTGTGAAAAGTAGTGCATTTGCTTAGTGTGATGTCTCTGTCTCATAACAGTGTTAAACCGTGAGCACGGTGAATGTGCGAAGTAGCCAATATCTAAGTACCATGTTTTGAATAGAACTAAATGACTTCTTAAAATGTACATCAGTAAGGTAGATATATAAATATAGAGAGAAAGAAAACAATGTAAGAAAATTCAATTTTCATGGGATGCAAAATGTCTATGAACTTAAAATTCTTCTTGATTAAAGCTATGATCTAGTACTTTGAATGTAAGAGTGAATGAAGATACATACACAATATAGCACAGATAGAAGATTAATGTCCCATCCAAGCTTCCATGATGACAGGTTTCTATCTACCACAACGGCCCAAAGTGCTGACATTATGCAGCTGAAGAAGCATTGTAGCGTCGTAAAACGTAGTTTCGCTGGATATTGCTTCACAATAGAACCCTGAAAAAACCAAAGTTTGTCAAAAGAGAGGTTGACATATACATATAATACATATATATATAATGTTACTTACACTGATTTGTTAGGCAAAATTGAGCCATTAAATAGTTATCAATTGTTGGATGAATGAATATAAATATGTTTGCGTCCCACAAGAATCCATCCAACAATTGAAAAGTATTCACTGTCTTAATTCTGCCTTACAATCCGGTGCAAGTATCATTGTCATTGCTCTACATATATACATATATAGATATATAGATATAGAGGGGAAGAGAGTGAGAGATAGATGGACCTGCATAATAAGCCACAAGGACCATGTAATGTTGGCTGCAAACATGAAAAGAGCACCTTTGATCCAATCCTCTCTGGAAACATACTTTGTTGATGCCTTTGAGACTTCCTTGTGCATACTTGAATAAATTGGAGGCCCCTTGAAGAAAGTACACACCATAGCCCCTGAAAGACCTATTGCAGAACCCAACACTTTGGCTATTCCATCCCATTGCCTTAAGGAAACACTTTCCATCCTAAAATGTTCATAACCATATACACACAATGACATAGATGTACTACATCCACATATACATACATATGTATATATATTTGTATTTTTGTATTACCTTAAGACTACAGCCATGACAAAGACAGTGGCAGGAATTGTGTTAGTCATGGCTGTGGCAAATGTTGCAGAGATGTATGTTATTGCATAATAGTAGAGATTCAAAGCCATAGTAATCCTGAAATTTCACATACATCAAGTATTGTATATATATGACTTCAATATACATACACTTAGATGACTATATCATAAAGAAATTCTAAATAAAATTTGAATATAACAATGACAAATTAAATCAATCACTTACCCACATAAAGAAACCAAAAAAATCTTGCAGAGTAAGTAGCATGACAGAGGAGCTGTTTTATTACTGCAAATTTACAAGAAATAAATAAATAAATAAATAAATAATCATACATATATATATATGTGTGTGTGTGTGTGTGGGAAAGTATGAGATTAAATTGAAGACATGTATGGGAGATTGACCTTTCAAGGAAAAAAGCAAATGGAGCCAAGGCAAGAGTGGCGAATCCTTGGCGATAAGCGACGAAAACAGAGGGTTTTGTTCCTTCACTTACTGCTGCTTTGGAAAACAAAGCCATGCCTGCATACACAAACTGTATGAAGATCATTGCAATGTATGGCTTATGCTTCTCCATATCTATTGAACCTTTAAGTGTTGTCTTCATGTTGTGCAGTGTCTAATATTATTCTACTTTTGAGGGATTTTAGATTCTCATGAAATTCTATATGTATAGAAGCCTAGCAATCAGTGCAATCTGAGTTATGTTGAGCATGTTTTGTAACTGATTATATGTGTGTATATATATACATATAAACTTTATACGTATCAAGTGTTGTGTTCACTTTGACTGAGTGACTTTGAAATAGTTAGTCAAACTGATGTGTTGCAACAAAATGAGTCAAGCTACACATACCCTACAATTCAACTTACCTAGGCTAACATGACAAATGTGAAGTTGTGATCCGAATTTTGTTTCGATTCGAATCTTGATTCGGTGTGGATTGCCATATTTTTAAATTTTGATAATGAGATAAAATAAAATAAAATTAGTACTAGTCATTTTTTTTTTTGGCCTTGTGGAACATGAATTTGTTGAAAATCACTTATGGTGATTCTAAAATACCCACGATACACTTCAATGAGAGAATACAAACTATTTTATTCAAAACTCACACTTTCAAATACATAATTTTTCTCTCAATTTCTACCACTCTTTCCATTTCATTTCTGACTTCTAGCTTCTAGATCTATATTTTGTATCTAGCTTCTGATTCTAACACAATACAACACATCTCTATTTATATGATTTCAGAACTGTGTTTGGATCTTTGTAGAAGCTCCAAACCGTGTGTTGACCTGGGTCAAACCTCCCACCTTCATGGCAGCTTCCATGGCCAGTGATGGAGGTTTCTTGGTGGCTCTTCAACCTCCTGGTTTCTTCTTCTTTCTTCTAGATTGCTTCTTGAATCTTCTTGATGAAGCTTGTGGCTTCATGCTCTTTCCTTCCAGTAGCTTCTTGAATCTTCAACTTTCTTCTCAATCAAGTTTAGCTTTTCAACATCCCCCCTTAAACTTGATTCTCGGAATTTTTGCATTCCTTGCAACTCTTTTAGTCTCGTGGAATTCTCTTGGAATTTCTGCATTCCTTGCAACATCTTCAGTCTTATGGACCTGTCTTGGAATTTCGATCACTATCACTCCTGGCTCTACCTCTCTCGTCCAGTTTTGCACATAGATGGTTAACTCTTTTTTTCATAGTCAAGTCCAAGACTAGCAACAAGCACCTCGAACTAAACCGAGTCGACATGCCTGAACTCTGAAGAGATACCATCTTCTTCCCTGCACATCCTTTCCCTGGACCATTATCGAGGCACTATATTTCTTCAAACACCATGCTTCACTTTTCTTCATTTGTAGTTTTTCACGAACAGGCGAGCTTTGTATTTCTGAACTTCGCCTTTTTCACTTTTCTTCGTCTTATGGATGTACTTCACTCCAGTTGACTTATGGCCTTCTGGTGGACTACATTGCTTCCTCTCTATGGTGAACATTTCTTCATCCATATTTGTCTTCCATTTCTTCTCTTGAATGGCTTTGGTGAAGCTAACCGGATCTTCTTTGTCATCATTGTTCCTGCAACATTTTTCAGCATTCTTTTTATCATCTGAATGCTTTCACTCGGGATTCTCCTTGGTCCAATATCTTTCACCCGGATCCACTTCCGATTTCTCTTTGGTCTGATATCTTTCACCCAGATCCACTTATGATTTCTTCTTGGTCTAGTATCTTTCACACCGGATCCACTTCTGTCTTCTTTCTTGCAGGTACAGGAGCACTTTGTGTCACTGTTGGTGGCACTGCTTCAACCTCGATCTTCTTGTGGCACTGTTGGTGACACTTTTTCAATCTTCTTCATTTAATCCTTTTTTTTTCTTCTTCAATCACGAACACTTTGGGCTTCACTTCTTATTCAAATATCCAGCTAACAAAATTCATATACTGAGCTATTAGTAACAACGCTCTTAGCTCACTTTCATTTCTCTCTGCAAGTATTTTCCATGCTTGCTTGGCGGTGTTGACGACAGAGATCATCTAAAAAATTGCTTCATCTACACTCTGATAAAACAGATATAACACATTCTGGTCCTTTCTTCTTTCTTCTTTAAGAGCTGCCTGTTGGGCTTTGCTTAGATTCTCTACTTCTTCGGATTCGTCATACCTGGTTTAAATCACATCCCACAAATATTGTGAGGCTAGAAGGACTCTCATCTGGATACACCACTTCTCATAGTTATCTTTACTCAGTCGTGGAAGTTGGGGTTGGAAAAAATTGCTAGAGGACGCCATCGGATTTTGCATAAACACTTGAGGTGTTTATTTCTGAAAATTGGTACTGAATTTTGGAAAATGGACTTCGTAGTTGCGTCCGAAATGTTCCGATTAGCTAATATCGACTCTTCGTTTGCTCAATTCGGAGTTAAAAAGAGCCCGGAATTACCAAAATAGTGACGAGGGACAAAACTCTAATTTTACAAAATTTTGATGACGTGGCATTGATTGATGATGTCACTGATGATGTCAGTGTCTTCCTCAAAATTCCAGTCGCCGGAAAATCAGATTTCACCAGAGAAGATGCGTGGGGCGCGTTGGTGCGTGGATTCACGAGCAGAATCTTCAAGATACGCATGGGGGTGCGTTCAGCGTCGGAATTGACTGAATTTTATACGGATGTATTCGTCTTCGAAAGAGCTTTCCAACGATATCTTATTGATTTGGTCACTTGTGGGTCACGAATTTGGCCTTGTAGGTTCGACTCTGTTTTGTTCTTCACTTCTGGATTCCTCTTCAAACTTTCACTTGGCTCTGATACCATTGTTGAAAATCACTTATGGTGATTCTATAATACTCAGGATGCACTTCAATGAGAGAATACAAACTATTTTATTCAAAACTCACACTTTCAAATACATAATTTTTCTCTCAATTTCTCTCTACATCTGCCACTCTTTCTATTTCATTTCTGGTTTCTAGCTTTTGATTTAGCTTCTAGATCTACATTTTGTATCTAGCTTCTGATTCTAACACAATACAACACATCTCTATTTATATGATTTCAAAACTGTGTTTGGATCTTTGTAGAAGCTCCAAACCGTGTGTTGACCTGGGTCAAACCTCCCACCTTCATGGCAGCTTCCATGGCCAGTGATGGAGGTTTCTTGTTGGCTCTTCAACCTCCTGGTTTCTTATTCTTTCTTCTAGATTGCTTCTTGAATCTTTTTGATGAAGCTTGTGGCTTCATGCTCCTTCCAGCAACTTCTTGAATCTTCAACTTTCTTCTCAATTAAGTTTAGCTTTTCAACAGAATTCATATCTAGTCTTGAGGTTAAATGCAAATAAGCAATCACAGTATAGTATTGGCTAACGTTGTGCCAACATACGCAGTAAGGAACAAAACGTTATTCAGAATAATTGGGCGTAAAACATCTGTAGGTGACTTTTTAAGTCCATCGTTAAATCTCAGGGCTCAATAGTGACCAACCAATTCAGATATTCACGATCATGAAGTAGAGCGAGGACTTAGAGGCATGAAAGTATATAATTTTCATTTTCCTTCAAATAGTAAAATATTTTCTCCATATTTAATGTATACTTTCGTTCTAGTCAAATCATAAACTTTATTAGTTCATTTTTTTATTGAAATTTTTACAAGAACACAACTCTTTTAGTTATTTTTTCCTCTCGTGGTTGTTAATTTCAACATTTATTTGTCAAAGTGGGGTCAACTATTTAGTCCAAAAAATATTGCGTGCTGACTAAACAAATGTAAGCTAATCATTTAAAAGTGGTGGTGTTCCTCATTCCTTTACTTACCTAATCTGTTCACATGAGCAACTAATTTTGTTGCTATAATTATATGAGCTGATTAATTCACAAATATTTAAAATCATAATTATTCATCTCCGTTTTTCCCTAAAAATTTAAGGGTGCGTTTGAATAGGGGTGTTTTCATTTTTGTTTTTATTTTTTTCACTGTTCACGGGAACAAAAACGCGTTTGGGAGCCTTTGATGATTTTTGTTTTCGTGAACAGTAAAAAAATGTTTTCTCACCCTTAGTTCAAAATTTGAGAAGACCAAAATGATGTTTTTTTATTTTCGGCACTGTTTGTTCTTAGCCAAAAAAAAAATTAATTATTGCAGATTCTCTAATATCTATCTTCAACCTCCAAACCCTAACATCCATCTTCAACCTCCAAACCCTATCCTCCAAAATTTTTTTTTTTTTTTTTGTTCCCGAAAATTTTTTAGACAAAATTTCCAACCAAACATATTTTTGTTTCCGGATTACCCTTAGGACAAGAACAAATTTTTTTTTTATTCTCAAGAGATAAAAAACGAAAACGAAAACGAAAACGCTAGCTTCCAAACGCACCCTAAAATTCTCGTAAAAAAAAATAGTTATATAAATTCAAAAGAAATTAAAATATAGTTGTTAACAGATGTAATTAATGTCCTCGGATCTGATCAAATGAGTTGTTCTACTGTATAATATTAAATTATTTCCGGAAAATTTTTGTAGCCAATTCGAATACTTATTAATTTGTTGAGCTTGATTTTATAACTTCAAATATCTGAAATACAACATTTAATATATCTAGATATATGTATAGATATAGAAATATACACATTTATTGTAAAGGGGCCCATGAGAGCTTGTTAGGGCTGAAAAGTATGGTGCAGCTCCTCTGAGTCTATGATTTTACACAGGTTTTGGATTTATTAAGCGACTCATATGATTTTACCTAGTCAACACGAAAGACTATGATAATGACACAAATGCTAATCTGAAGAGGAAGGTGAGTGACTAACTACAAATATTAGCTTTATTTGGTCTGTTCCATGACAAAGTATCAGATTTTAAGTTGGATTTTCTGTCAATATAAATTTGTTAAAATTAAAATTATTATCAAGAATATATAGTCATAAATTTATTCGATTCGTGTGGCCAAGGTATCCGAAGGTATTTGTAATGGTGATTTTTTATAATAATTAGGTGTCTTAAAATTCTAAATAATTTAAAAGGAGAAAAATTAGAAATAATGGGAGAATCCGAAGTTTTTTTCATTAATTTATGGATCACTACAATCCGAACCCCCACAAAAATAGAATTAGGTCAATTTTTGCAGTCATTACTTTTACAAATTATATTCATTAAGTGAAAATTATAATGAAAACCGGATATTATTTGTAGTTTCATGCCCCGGATTTTTCTCTGAGGCACCAAAGCCCAAATCCATCGCAAGTGATAATCGTGATTCAAATGAATTATTTGCATTTGGTGAAATATAGCGGAAATGAATACGTTTTGAGACAACAGTCCCTAAATCTATCTAAAAAGTTTAAAAAATCAATAGGTTTTTTCAACTTATCTTTTTTAAATACTTAAACGCTCAACCTTTCATTTTGAAAAGCTATGAAATACTATTAGATTATGACATTTGATTGTCAATTTTTAACTTATATAAAGTGATATTAGTTTAATTTATATATTAATACTAAAAAATTAACCGACCTGGGTTGCTGGTGCCTAGAATAAAGCCGAGCTTGCGTTGAGGTATTACCCAAGTCCAATACATGCAAATAAAATATTCTTATAAGCCTATATTTCTTATAGCTTATATATAAAGCTGATGCATCTGTGCTCTTAATGCTATATGAATCACCAACTTAGGATGGACTTTTGCATTCGAAACCTGTATAAAACATGAAGCGTAAGAGAGAGAGACGTGTAATTAAGGTTGTACATTGTCCGGTACGGTTTCAGATAAATTTCGTACCGTTTTTAACAATTTTTTGAAAATTGAAACCAGAACTGAAACCTTCAATTAATATTGATTCTGCACCAAAACACAATGGACTCGTGATTTTTTATTTTATATATATATATATATATATATACCTATAACCGGTTTAGTTCGGTTGCAGATTGTCTCAAACCAGAACCAAATCGAATAATAATGATTATGCTTTGAAAATTAAAACCAACAATTTATAATCAAAACCAAAGCGTTTAGTTTGGTTGAGATCAGTGTTTTTAATTTTTTTTCACCCCTAGGTATAGTAGTAGTTAATTATTGCTCAAAATATGAGTAAACCCCCCAACTATTTGAAATTTGTTTCATATCACCCATGTATTACTATTTTTTGAAATAAGCACATGAATTCAGGTTTAAAGGTCCCTATTTCCCATTACTTGGTCTTGCAAAAGGGAATAACAGTAATTTCACTTTAGCAGTAACGGATTAGTCACGAATTCGATTCGCTCAATCTACTAGCCTCAATAATACATGTTTAGTAGGACCAAATTGCGTGATTTCAAAAGCGATTCGAAATTTCAAATTTAACATAATAAATACCAAATTGCGTGCTCTTCAAATGCAATATAAATAATTTTTGTCACGGAACTGTAAAATTAGTGATGTACATGTCAATCCAAGAGCATGCATTGAAACATAAAAGGTTGCTTAAAACCCCTTTCAAATTTACTCTTTTTTTCTATTATACCCCCTCAATTATGAAATGAGCTTAGAACTCCCTAAACTTTCATAAAAGGTTACACCATGGGCTTGCCTTCAATATTTTTTACCCTTTTACCATCCAAATTTTTTGTATTTCTACTTTACCTTTAATCATATCCTTACTATTATATTTTTTAATTCTTTAAATTACAAAAATATTATTTCTTTTTGTTATAAAATTTAATAACAAGTTAATTAATTTACAAATAAAATACTTGTTATTAAATTTTAGTTTGATTTAAATCATAAAACTCAATCCTAATTAATATATTCATAAATAAATCACAATTTATGAATATATTTTTATGAAAAGAAAGTTTTATTTGGCAAAAAAAAATTTAATTAGGATAATGAGTTTTATGATTTAAATCAAATTAAGTTTTATTGGAAAATGATATATATTTTGGAATATATATATATATAATTCGTCAAAAATATATATATTTTGAATTGTTTTAAAAAAATATGAATTTTTTCCAAAAAATAATTTTTTTGAGAAAAATATATATTATTTTCCAAAATATGATTTTTTCCTAAAATAATATAATTTTTTTCCGAAATATATATTTTTTATATTTTAGAAAATAATGTATATTTTTTTTTAAAAAATCATATTTTTTAAAACAATTCGAAAAATATATACTTTTGACGAATCATATATATATATATATTCCGAAATATATATCATTTTCCAATATATATATATATATTTATATTCCAAAATATACATATTTTTTCGAAAAATAATTTTTTTGAAGGTTTGATTTCACTAAACCCTCCTATACTATTGATGGTAGTTTAGGTATTATGACTCAAAATCATATTTTGGAACATAATATATATTTTTCTCAAACAAATTATTTTTCGGAAAAAATTCATATTTTTGAAAATAATATATATTTTTCTCAATAAAAATTATTTTTCGGAAAAAATCATATTTTAGAACATAATATATATTTTTCCCAAAAAAATTATTTTTCGGAAAAAAATCATATTTTTTTAAAAGAATTCGAAAAATATATATTATTAACGAATTATATATATTTTTTAAAATATATATCATTTTCCAATATATATATATATATATATATATTCCGAAATATATATATTTTGTTCGAAATATATATATTATTTTCATAAATTGTGATTTATTTATGAATATATTAATTAGGATTGAGTTTTATGATTTAAATCAAACTAAAATTTAATACCAAGTTAATTGATTTACAAAAAAAAATAATTAGAACTTATAAAAAAAAAACTAACATTTGAGAGTATATTTAGTCTAATATATTAAAGATAAATGACATAATTAATATTCTAACTAAAAGAAATATAATAATAAAGATAAGTTTAAAGGTAATGTGGAAATACAAAATTTTGGAGGGTAAAAGGGTAAAAAATATTGAGGGCAAACCCATGGTGCAAGAAAATGAAAGTTTAGGGAGATATAATTAGTTGAGGGGGTATAGTAGAGAAAGAGAGTAAACTTGAGGGGGTTTTTAAGCAATTTACCCTTATTTTTTTTATAAACAAAATTAAAATACAATAAGTTGAGTGCCTATATATATATATATACTTCCTTGATGTCCAAATTTGAGTCCTGTTTATATCAAGGTCGAATCATTTTTTTTTTTATGGTGGTGATGTTTGATAATAGTGATTTGGGTATATCTAATAAATAGTACCAACCTTTTTGAAATAGCATATATTTTGAGACAGGAGAGAGTATATTGATATCAAATGACATGGTTCAAATATTTATTTAATTTCCAAGTCTGAAAATTTCTGGTAGTACAGTGATTATAAAAGAATACTTTTTTCTACACTTAAGAATTAATGTTCTCATGGAGTTATAATCCAATTTCAATAACATTGATTTGGCCAAAAGGGATATAGATATATATATATAGATGCTCAACTTTTCATTTTGCAAAGCGATAAAATACCATTACATTATAACAATTGATTGTTAGGCCTGTTTGGTAGCTGGTTATGGTTTTACCTGGTCTGGTCTGGTCTTGATTTTCAGGGACCATACCATTTTTATTTGGACTGGTCTCAAAATTTAGAACTAGACCAAATTGAACCAAAGATGGTATTTTTGGAACTAATTTTTTTTTGTGGTTCCACATGGTCTGGTCTGGTATTGGTAACCAAAATAAGATTTTTGAGACCAACGATTAAAACCACCAAAAACCAAAATTGAATAAAAATAATAATAATATACAAAATAAATTAAATAATACATAAAAATAATAATAATAAATGAATTAAATCATATATTTATAAATAATTAAAAATTAATAAATAATAAATTAAATAAAAATAATGAATAATAAACAAAATGAATTAAATAATATATAATAATAATAAATTAATATAATAATTAATAAATTAATAAAATATATTTTGAAATAATTAAAATGAATAAATAATAATAATAAATTAAATAAAAGATATTTAAAATAAAATAAAAATAATGAATAATAAACAAAATGAATTAAATAATACATAATAACAATAAAAATGAATATAATAATAATAAATAAATGAATAAATAATAAATGAATAAAATATATTTATAAATAATTAATAATATAAATAATAAATTAAATAAAAGATATTTAAAATAAAATAAAAATAATGAATAATAAACAAAATGAATTAAATAATACATAATAACAATAAAAATGAATATAATAATAATAAATAAATTAATAAATAATAAATTAATAAAATATATTTATAAATAATTTAAAATGAATAAATAATAATAATAAATTAATAATATAAATAAATAATGAAATTATAATGAATGAAATGAATTAAATAATGAAATAATAGTAAATAAATGAATTAAATAATAATAAATAATAAATAAATGAATAAATAATAAATTAATAGAATATATTTATAAATTAATATATAAATGAATAAATAATAATATAAATAATAAATTAATAAAATATATTTATAAATGAAAAAATAATAAATAATAAGTCAATTAAAGTAAATAATACATAAAAATAATAAATGAATATTATAATAAATAATTTTATTTTTTTAAAGTGAAAAGATCATACCAGATCGCTTTACCAAATATGGTTTGGTTCAACATTTGTGAGACTGTGACCATCAGACCAGACCGCTTACCAAACAGATTTTTAAATTCAGGATCTAGACAAGTCAAATCAAACCAGGCCGGACCTATACAAATATTTCTTATAGTCAATATATAAAGCTGATGCATCATTGCTCTTAATGCTATATGAATGTCGTTTTATGAAAAATTAACTCAGATCTCATTTTGGGATGGACTTTTCGATTCCAAACCTATATAACACATGAATTGCAATATAATTAGGGTTGTACATGGTCCGGTCCGAATTCAAACCGAATCATTTTTAATGATTCCTTGAGAATTGGATCTATAACCAAAATCGTTGGTGAATGAACTGAACCAAACCATAAAAAATGGGTTCCTTGGTTTGTTTAAAATATATATTACACGTACGAATATATGTGAAAAACAATCGTGCCAATTATAAAATCAACAACAAAAAATTTGGAAACCAAGAATAGATATTTCCAGAACCGCAGTTGATTTCTAAAACAGTAAAATTTATAAATAAATAAAAATAAACAATTAGTGAACTTTCTTTCAAACACAATGAACATCAAAACACACCCAACTTGTGAATTTTGTGTGTTAACATTAATAAATATACACCTATAGATATATGTAACTGACAGTCTAGAATCGGACCCAAACCGAGTAGTTCTACCTATAGATATAGAACCAACTTGTGAATTTGGTTTTGAATTCTGCTTTTGGAATTCATAACCAAATCAAACAAGTTCAGTTTGATTCCATAGTTCTACCTTTTTTTGTCACCCCTAGATATAGTAGTAGTTAATAATTGCTCAAAATATCATTAATCCCCCAAATACTTGAAATTTGTTTATGTTGCCCAATAAATGATTCTAGAGGGGGGTGAATAGAGTCTTAGCTTAAACAATGGAATTTAATTTGATTTTCTATTTGATAAATGTAATTGCAATGCTAGATGATTTAATATAAAAACATAAAGCAATATAAATCAAAATAATAGTAGAGGGAGAAATATAAATACTTGGACAAACGATTTTAGTGAGGTTCAGAATACCCTTGATTCCTATGTCCTCGGCTCAAGGTTCTCTTGAGACTTCCCAAATCCACTATGACTTCTCCTTACGGGTGGAGAGCAAAACCTTCACAAGAAGCACACCACTTCTCCTACCACTCCTCCTTACGGGTGAAGAGCAAACCTTTACAAGAAGCACACCACTTCTCCTTACTAAGAGAACACCATCTCTTAGCCAAAAATTGGGTCACACCAACCCTTTGAATACAATGATCTTGTACAATAAAATATCTCTCAAAGATTGATTTGTACAATTGTAGCTCTTTTGCTCACAAGACTAGAGTAAAAATTTGAATCAATAATTGAAGCTCTAGACTTGAAAATATGTGAATGATGATACAAAAATGTATATGAAAGTATATGATTGAGATTGCAAGAGGTGGTTTGTAAAGAGAGTTTTAAGTCCTTTTATAGCAAACATTTTCATCATTTTTGGCATAAAATATGACAAAAAGTCATATAGAGCCGTTTGAAAAGGCAATAGAGCCGTTGAAAAGCAATTCAGGGATTGGGGTGAGCTGAGTTCCTAAATGAGGTGAGCTGAGTTATGCATTTGTAATTTATGAGAATAGGGTGAGCTGAGTTTGCAAATGGGGTGAGCTGAGTCTCCAAAATGTTTTGTATTTAATTTGCAAAACTTTGAATGCTAATTCTCAAATCCAAATTCATTAATTTGGTATTTATTTGTTTTCAAAAAATAATTTTATGCATAATGATTTTAGATTTCTAGAGCTTTCAAAATAATTCAAATAATTACTTTGACAGTTAAAATTTAAACACTCACCAACCTATCTACCCAATTTTCAAGTAGTGGTTGATCCTCTTTGAAATGATTAACTTTAAGCTTCAATCTCTTTGCTCTTGATCATCTTTGAACTTCAATCTTTTTACATTTGATATTCTTGTTCGTTCGCTTTAAATGTAACGCCATGATCTTTTTGTCCGCGTGATCCATATATGATTTTCCTGTTCTTCCAAGCTTGGACAAATACTCATTGTAGTCATTAGTACAAATACATCATTAATGATTTATTATCATCAAAATTACGGAATTACCCTTAGATTAAAATCTTAAGGCCAACAGTTTCATATCACCCCATGTAATAAGCACATAAATTCAGGTCTAAAGGCCCTATTCCCACTATTTGTTCATGCAAAAGGACATAACAGTAATTTCACTTTAGCGTTAACGGTTTAGTCACGAATTGGATTCGCTCAATCTATTACTATATTTTAGGAGCCTCAATAATACATGTTTAAGAGGACCAATTTGCGTGCTCTCAAAAGCGACACGAAATTTCAAATTCAACATAAATACGAAATTGCGTGCTCTTCAAATGCAACATAGGTAATTTTTGTCACGGTATTGTAACATTAGTCTTGTGCTTGTCAATTGAAGAATTTGCATCGAAACATTTAATAATAAAATGAAATGAGGTGAAGTAAACAGACTAAATCAAAACAGAATAATAAACATGTTATACAAAAAACACACAAAGGTTACGAAGTTCGACACAAGTCGAGTCTATGTCTACGGTGAAAATCGCAAAAGTTCACTATGCAAGAATAGAAGATTACAAGTTACAACCCATAAATCCTAACTCTCTGATTCTTTGCAAATTTAGGAGTTTCTTATTCTGTTTAAAATTTCAAACCCTAAACGCCTTTTATACATACAGGATACAGGGTAATAAGAGAAACTAAACAAATCTACGGCCTATAAAATAAAACAAGTCAAAAAAAGTTAAGCCCACACAAACTCAATTTTTGGATTAACCGAGTCGCAACGCAACTTGAATCCAAATTCGGAGCCAAAGTGACTCTGTTTGGATTGGCTTTTCAGAAACTGTTTTTGGCTTCCTAGAGGGAAAAGTTGTTTTGAACAGTATTTGACAAAATTTTTAAAAGAACTTATGGGTCTTGGAAGAGCGTTTTAAAAAAGTTAGGGGGTACCGGCTTCTCAAAACGGTTTTTGTTTCTCTTCTTCTTTTGTAGAAAATCGGAAACAAAAATTATGCTAAACGGGGCCTAGAGTCAATTACCATTTATTTGCTTGAGAAGTATAGCTTACCGTCTTTGAAGGGCAAAGAAAGAGCTGCTGTTTTCTTGACTTCAAATGCTGACTTGACTTCATTCATATACACACAGAGACCACACAATTGCAACAGACCGTCAACTTGGATGTGCCCAGTCTCCCACAATTATCACACCTAATTGTTATCTAAATAAAATAAAATTTGAAGTTGCCATCTGCAATACCTAATTATGAATTATTACATTATATTATATCTCACAACAACACAGTCCAATCAAGCGTAATGACATATCCGAGGACAAATTTCACTCTCTTAACTCTTTTTCAACGTCTCTCATAACTTTAGTTTGAGACGGTCCGTATAACAAATTCAGATAATATACGTCTTAAATGTTGAATTATATAAGTCTTAAATGTCGAATTCGGACAATATGGGTCTTAATGTGAGTGTTTGTACTCGAATTCGGACCATATGGGTATTTGTGAGTATTTGTACTCTGTAACAATACCAGCTCGAGAATAATTTAGATCTAAAAAGCGAATATTGGTGCTCCATATCTCGAGAACAATTTAGATCTAAAAAGCAAATATCAGAGCTCCATATCGAGAATAATTTAGATCTAAAAGGCAAATATCAATGCTCCTTATAGAGAACAAATTAGATCTTAAAAGCGAATATCAGTGCTCCATAAGGATACTGGAATATTAGAAAAGGATTTGGAACAGAGCGATATGTCACGTGAACCCTAAATGCCATTGTGTCAGGTTTCAAGTAGCCCTACACAGCTAAATGCCCTTGGACACTAGGCTACCAGGGAGTTCCGAACAAGGTTCAAGCAAAATTGACTCAAACTCACTCATCCCAATTTAAAGTGTTCATCATTCAGATTTGGCAGTTGAAAGTTTTCCGAAACATAAAACTGCCAAATCTGATCTTAATTGAAAGTGAAATAAGTGAGGAAACATCATTTTAGTAGAGGAATTTTTTATGAAAGAAATAAACCTTCAAACAGTATATAGTCTTCACAAATTCTAATGGGTCCGTTTGGATACCCTGTTTTCTGTTTTTGTTTTTTTACTGTTCATCAAATCAAAAAAAAAAAACACGTTTGGCAAACGCGTTTACTGTTCACTTTTTTTTCCCCAAGAAAACTGTTTTCTGTGAATAGTGTGTAAAAGTGGTGAAAACACCAAATACAACTTTTAGTTGTTTTTTGAGTTTTTTCACTGTTTAGGTGGTAAAAACAGTGAAAACACCAAATCCATA
The DNA here is from genome assembly GCA_963922005.1 of Cornus suecica. Lineage (NCBI taxonomy): Eukaryota > Viridiplantae > Streptophyta > Magnoliopsida > Cornales > Cornaceae > Cornus > Cornus suecica. The sequence goes on along the minus strand of OY998240.1, from coordinate 2,013,105 downwards.
AAATACAACTTTCACCAAATAAAAGTGGTGAAAACACCTTCATCCAAACGTTTTTTTGTTTTTAGTTTTTTACTGAAAAAAACAAAGACAAATACAAAAACAGTTTTTATATTTGAAGACAGAAAACAAATACAAAAAACAAGCTTTCCAAACGCACCCAATATCTTCCCAATCAAATTCCAATGCCCTAATTTGTTTCTCCCAGACAGAAATATACAAACAGTATATAGTCTTCACAAATTCTAATACCTTCCCAATCAAATTCCAATGCCCTAATTTGTTTCTCCCAGACAGAAATATACGATAGATATATATTAAATGCATAGTACAGGAGGAAACAAAGGGAAAAAGAGAGTGATACAAACTTTCACACGCACATGTTTGGATCAAGAATCAAAGAATGTACTGCTCTATTATTACTATATAAAAAAAGGATAAGTGTGCAATTACTAGTTTTCTGTTGACATTAAACAAAAATATTTCTACTTCCAAACTACAAAAACATTGCTACCACCACATGGCAACAACAGCAGCAGCAGCAGCTTACTATAAACAATATTCCTAGAAATCATAAAAACCAAAATCAACCTTTTTTTTCCTTTTCTCTTTTCCTTCAGATAAGTCATAATCAGCAGAGCAGGCATCCAGAATTTTCAACCTAAACATATTCTATACCTTACAGTCTAGGGGGCTACGGCAGCTGCCTGGACTGGACCATCTGATCGGAAATCTCGCCCACGACCACGACCACGCCCACGGCCCCTGTCTCGGCCACTACCACGCCCTGGCCCTGCAATTTCCATACATTTTGTTGATGCAACTTGAGCAAACAAAATCTTGTGGGATCCAACACCACAAAGGTTACGAGTTCATAACATCAGTTATATCATATAGGCAGCAAACTTCATCCTTAAACTATTAGTTCAAAGTTCTAACGCTAATCACTAAACCTGAAAAGCAATGCACGTCATTTTGTGAAAGTTGGTACAAAGATGTTTAGCGAGAAATTGCAGGGTTGACGTATAAACAATTCATATTTAATGTAGTTCAGAAAAGCTAGAGTTACACCCATTGCAAAGAAAATTTATTCTTTATCATTAACTTATAAACAACATATTCAATAATAAAGACAGATTTCAGCCAACAGGAAAGGGAAGTGCATGTACATCATAAGTATGCAAGTGCGTATATTCAAACTGCAAAACAAAAAAAAAACTTAACATCGACAAACATGAAAATGAATGTGATGCTATTCATATAATGAAACTATCTCTTCCTCTACCCCTTCCACGACCACCGCGTCCTCTTCCTCGCATGCCAGGAGAGCCCTCTACTTCCAGAAGAATAGACTAAAGATTACAAAACTATTTAAAAGAGACTATAATCGCAAGTAACTTCCAGAAGAATAATAGTATTGCTTTACCTGCTTCATTGTCATACTCATTCCACGGTTTCACTTGCTCAGCTGGTATATGTGGTTCAGTAAAACGACCCCATGCGTCCCAACGAACACCAATGTCATGATACTGGTATTTATCAGCATAAGAAAGATCTCCAACAAATAAGATTGCCTGTGCTCCACTCTGCATGTAATGCTCCACGGTGGAAAGCGAATTAAATGTTTGGCCCAGATCACCTAAGACATGCAAACGGTACAACTAATTCAAGATATATTAAAGATTCTAATACTAGAAGATATCTTCTGCATGTTAATATTTGTAATAAGAAATAAGCACATTGTGTAAATTAATATTCTGGTTTCCGGTCACTAATACTCCTTAACCTGATATAATTTAAAGAGTCCCTAATCCATATCTCGGTTCTAGTTATTAGTTAAAGCCCCTTAGTATTAAGGTTATCACATAGAAGAACCTTGTCTTATTTCAGATAAAAATAAAATAAAAAAATCTGATACTTATAATCACCACTAAGTGCAGCATAATGTTTTGAGTACGTACTTGAAAACAAGAATCTAATATTGCTTTGAACCCAAATACAGAAAGAAAACTACCCACCGATAATTCCGAACTTATAGGGAGCAGCTGGATCAAAGATGTTATGTTGGCCAAACAAGGAAAAAAAGAAACAAGAATAAAAACCTGGGCCTTCTGTGCCAAAAAGGGGGGAAAAAATCTGGAAAGATATTTTGGATAATAAAATTTCCTTGAAGGCTCTTTTCTCAATGGATATATATATAACCCTCATGAAACGGAACTGTTGTATAATTAGGATCATCATTTCAACTTACATGCAAACTGCAAATAAATGCCAACTGAAAATAGACAGATATATAACTGAGATTGTCTCACATGTCCAATTATTCAATAAAATTAGAATACGCAGCCTTACTTGTTGTGGTGCATTATAGCCCTTCGGGACTGCAAATACTTCGTTATCAAGAGGAATGTCATTGGATGGAAACTCGGAACGAATAAAAGTACTTGTGAGACCAGCACTCACGATGTTCGTACAACTCAATAAAACAAATGATATAGACAGGTGGTGAGGCAACAACAACCACATTCCCACCAAAGCCTTCAACATCATCGTTGATAATCAGCCGAAATACTATAATTTACTGCACCAAAAGAAGAAAAAATCACTTGTTTGGTAAATGGTGTTGAAATTTGGTACCAACACTGTACCAACTCCATGGTGCCAACTTTGTTAAGGAATTTAGAACCATCATTTTTGATGGTTTTGGTTTGGTGCGGCTACTGTAGCAACACTATAGCAATCCGAAATATATATTATATATATATATATATCATTTTTAATATATAATATATTTTAATATATTAATATTAATATATTTTAATATTTATTAATAAATAAAATGTGAAACTCATATATTAATAAATAAAATGTGAAACCCATATATTAATATATTAATATTCAGAATTTCAACTCATACCAACTCTACCAAACATGGTTTAATTTTTCACCATCACTTTTTCTCACACCAAAACCATCTGCACCAATCATGGTTTGGAACCAAAATAAAATCACACCAACTCCAACCAACCCAACTCCAACCAAACCAAAACTAAAAATCAACACCACACTGTCTACCAAACAAGCACTTTCTACCCAACAAGCACTTTATGTGCACAAATTTTGAGCATGGACACGTGTCTTGATTTAAACCTTCGACCAGAAAATAGTGCATATTATTATACAAAATTTAAGCCCACATCCAACTGTCTATGAATGTATATAGTATATCTAGGCTTCAATAGAACAACAAAATCAAGTCAAGCCAGCCCAAGAGCAATGGGAATTACGGTTTCTTTACAAAATTTGGCCCTTTTATCTATAGCCCAACTCAATTTTTACCCCAAAAGCCCAAATTAATAGAATTGTACGATCCTACTAATTTTTGTGCGATCTGGATTATTTTGAACCATAGGATTATTGTACAATCCTATTATGATCCCGATCCTAACAAATATGAAATGGACTACACAAAACCTGGGCCTAATATAATGGGCTAATATGGCCCATGCTTAGACGGGTATTCGAACATTTACATATGGCCCAACAATATACACGTGTCCTAAATCTTAACAACATAAAATATATCTAAGGGTAAATTACATTTTTACCCCTGTAGTTAATGCAAATTCACTTTCACCCTCTCTTATTTCGCTAATTACGCTTTCATCTCTTATTTGTTTCACTTTCACCCCTAACCAAATTTTGAGATATGAAATGATTAAATTACCCCTAAATATGTGTGAGAACCTATTTGTCCACCCATAAAGATATGAAAAGACCAACCTACCCTCCATTTTATTTTTAAAAAAAAATTGGAATTTTTTTTTCAAAAAAAAAATTGATCTAGAATTTTTTTTCCTTAACTTTTTTTTTCAGAAATATAAATTTTTTCCAAATTTTTTTTATTTTTCCAAAAATATTGTTTTCCAGAATTTTTTTCTTTTCCGAAATATATATATATTTCCCAAAATATTTTTTTTCTATAAATATTTTTTTCCCGAAATATATATATTTTCCTAAATATTTATATTTTTCCCGAAATATTTTTATTCCAGAATTATTTTTTTCGATTTTTATTTATATTTTTTTGAAAAAAAATTCAAAAAAAAAACATTTCTTATAAAAAGGAGGGTCGGTTGATCTTTTCATATTTTTATGAGTGGACAAATAGATCTTCACACACATTTAAGGATAATTTAATCATTTTACATCTCAAAATTTGATTAAAAGATAAAAATAAAATAAATAAAAAATAAAAATATAATTAATGAAACAAAAGAGATTAAAAATGTAATTTACATTAACAATAGAAAATATAATTTACCCTAGATCTAAAATAATATAGGTTAATGAATAATGAGTGATTCATATTTTGTCTCCATTTACTTTTTTATTCTTAATACAAGTAATCGCACATGTCCTCATAAATGGAGACAAAAGGACACACCAAACCACGCCAAATTGATTACGTAGGGTTTATTAATTTATCAACACATGTGCCAACTTTTTGGTTATACATTAGGATTTACGTTAAAAGTTCTCTAATATTCAATTTAATCAACTAATTTTCAATGTATTCATTTTACTTTTTATATTATTCAATTTCATTATTATGCCCCATTTTTCTTATATTTTGAGTTAAAATATTTAAACTACCCTCCCTCAATTGTATAAGGGGGTTTAGTGAAATCAACCCTTTAAAAAATTATTTTTCGAAAATCAATTATATTTTTCGTAAAAATTATAAATTTAAAAAATATATATATTTTTTGGAAAATATGATTTTTTCCGAAAAAAAAAATTTTGGCGAAAAATATATATTATGTTCCAAAATATGATTTTTTTTTCGAAAAATATATATTTTTTGCAAAAATATATATAGTTTTTATATATTATGTTATTTTGGAATATAATATATATTTTTCGCAAAAAAATATTTTTCGGAAAAAATTATATTTTCTGAAATATATATATTTTTGAAATTTATAGTTTTTACAAAAAATATAATTGATTTTCGAAAAATAATTTTTTTAAAAGGTTGATTTCACTAAACCTCCTTATACTATTGAGGGTAGTTTAAGCATTTTGACTCAAAATGTGAGGTGAGGGGGCATAATGATGAAATTAAATAATATATGGATAAAATCAACACAATGAGAATTAATTAATTGAATTGAATAATATATGGAATTTCTTGAAATTAACCCTATAAATCTTCAAACTGCAATGATCTTCAACTACAAAAATATATGTTGATACATGGTGCGTGCGTATTGATATTTACAACGAAATCATGAAGAATTTTTTATAAAAGAAAAAAAAATGTGAGGAAGAATAAATTGGAGTATATTTAAAGGTTGTTCTGGAGAATGTTCCACGTAGGGCTGCAAACGAACCGAGCCGAGCCGAGCTTTGAAATGTTCAAGCTTGGTTCATTTACTAAACGAGCCTAGAAAATGTGCTCAAGCTCGGCTTATTTGCTTAACGAACGAGCCCGAGCCAAACGCCAGATTTAACGAGCCGAGCCCGAGCTTGTTCACGAACGACTCGTTTCAGTGCAACATATATTAATCTTCCTAATAGTTGTCTGGATTGAGTTGTTGCATGTCTGTTTTAACATATTTTCACTAGTATATTTTTTTATGAATGAATTTTATGTTATGACAACCTAATTTTTATAATATTGTCACAATAATCTTCATAATTTGTTCAATTTGAACACTTTCTTTTGTCAAATATGATATAATTTTACTATTTAACTTAGACGAACTTGTTCACGAGCTTGGCGAGCCGAGCTTAGTAATGTTCAAGCTCGGCTTGTTTACTAAACGAGCCTAAAAATTGTGCTCAGGCTCGGTTCGTTTACTAAACGAACGAGCACGAGTCGAGCTCTTAACGAGCCGAACCCGAGCCTGCTCACGAATGGCTCGATTCATTTGCAGCCCTAGTTCCACGACAAAGATGCTTAGATCCGAATATGCCCACTTTTTGTAATTGGGCAATTTTTGGGATAACGTGGTCAATTTGTATTGATCATTTAATTAATGGTTTAATTAAATGCAAATCAAATCTAATATACAAAGAGATTGATGCTCAATGCAATATGTATATTTTAGAAATTTGAAAGCTTAAACTATGTCAAGTACATCAATGCTCTCCATTCAATGCCATACAAATTAAACAATGCTTACCAGTTAAGTTTGACAACTTCCATAGGGATGACTATTGTACCCTTGATACATGCTAGAGACTTATTAAAGTCCATTCCGCAAAGCTTTTGTTTTTGATATTTTTCAGAAGAAAAAAAGAAGCAAAAGTGGTTTTGAGAAGTTAGTACTCATAATTCCCTAATTTTTTCTAAATGTTATTCCAAAATCCAGAAGCTCATCTAAAATTTTTGTCAAACATTATTTAAAACAGTTTTTCCCTTCAAAAAATTGAAAACAATGTTTGAAAAGTCAATCCAAATTAACATGACCTTAAATTTGTTGGGTTATGAGATTAGTTCAATTTTGATTAGAGACTCTTGTGTTGAGAAGACAAATTGGTCCCTTAAGTTTGTTGATTTGTTTCAAAGGTACACTCTACCTAATAATGAGCGCGTGCGTGAAAACATAACAACATTTTTCTAATCAATTTTTGCTATATCTATAAGGGTATTTTATACGAACCTCCTCGAGGTTTGAGAAATGTCAAGGACTTCCCTTCAAAACAAACATTACATCACAGACCCCCTGATGCTAACGGACATAGCAATTTTACTCACTTGTCCTCAATATTAAGTGCGAAATGTTTAAACTACCTTAGCTCATTTCACCACTTCCTTCAATCGACTCACTCATTGCCAAACCCTAGCGCGCTCTCTCTCTCACCCTCCCTTCAATGGCGGCTTCTTCTTTGCCTCCGTTTTCTGCCGACCTTCGCCATTGAAACTTATCGAAAAATCTCTTATTTGCTCGAAACCGAAGACACCGAATCGGGTGTTGAAATATTTCAAAGCTTCCTCAATAATCTCATATCCCAAACAGTAACCATAATATACCACACATATAAGCTTACACATACATATAATGAATTAATTGAAGAACAACAAAACCCCACATATATGCCCTATGCTCTTTGTGTTGAGTGGTCTTGGGCCCCTCTCACACTAAAAGTTAGTTCAAAGGGTAAGATTTTCCCTCATATTTATATACTGATTATCAGCCTCTTCCACAACCGATGTGGGACAACCCTAACAATCTCCCCCTCACACATCGAGCCTTGGGTTGGAGTAGCGACAACCCGATATTGAGTGGTCTTGGGCCTCTCTCACCCCAAAAGCTAGCTCTCCCGAAAACTGGGCCGAGACTTGTTGGTAACCTGGGCTCTGATACCAGTGTTGGGTGGTCTTAGGTCTCTATCACCCTAAAAACTAGCTCAAAGGGTAAGGTTTTCCCTCACTATATACTAACCACCAGCCCCTTCCACAATCGATGTGGGACAACCCCAACAGTTAAGCTTATGTTCTTCCTTGAACAGGACCCCGAAGCTCAAAATCCATTCTACACATCAATCTCGATAGAAGGATAACGAACACTACTATTGATACAGATGCAAATAAAACTTTTAATCCTGGGTAAAGAAAACCCTTTAATCCTTATTGTTACTGACTTGATTTTATATATGTGGATGCATATACATATATAAGTGTATGTATAGTCCTTCATCACCAACCTTTAATCCACTAAAATGTATATGTATATGTATATATATATATATATATATATATATATAAAATGAATAAAGTAAATTTAGGGTTCGGGTTTTCCGCCGCGCCTCTATAGATAGGTATGTTACACACACACACACACATATATATATAGATAAATGAAGTGGAAGGAGATCTAGGATTTTTGTTGGCCGCTAGGATTCTTCCTCAATCGGTAAATAGAAGTATACATATCTTTAGTTGTATATATTAATAGATATATAGTTTGAGGGGTATTATGGGAATTTAAAAATTATAATCTTCTCACATTAGTAAGATTCGTCATTGACTTGCATAGTTTGAGAGGTCTATAACGATTATTTTTTAAGAGAGGTTTTTGCCATTTTTCAAACCTCATAGAAGGTCCGTGTAATAAAGGGAGGTCTTTGTAAAATTCCTATATAAGGAAGAAAATTTTTGTTGTATTTTATTAACTCTTGAAATTTGTATTATATTATTTTGTTGCAGGTGAAAACCTATATAAAAGGCCCAATCACACCTAACAAGATTTTAAGAATCATTTATTGATATGTCTATACAACCTATGTCCAATAATATGTGAAGGCATCAAAGATTAAAGGGTAAAGTGCATTAAACCCCCTACACTATTTTCTCTCTCTCAACTAACCCCCATAAACTAACTAATGGCCCCTTGAACTATCAAAAATTTGCAATTAAGGACATTTCGTCAACACGCCGTGAGTGAGAAGTGGAATTACAGAGCTACCCCTTACTAAAACGACACCATTTCAAATGTCTTGTGCTTATACAATTGATGACATGGAGATGTAATCTCAAACACCAATCAACAATGGACAACACATACCTTATCTCAAAATTCAGTTACTGTTGATGGAATGACAGGCAAGGAAATGGCGGGAATGAAGCCTTGTTTGTCGCCAGAAATGAGTAGCTTCATTGTCCTTTTTATATAGTATATAGGGTGTATATACTACTGCATTAAACTGGAGGAGAAATCAATTGTGTTGTCTGCATTTCAGGAACAAATCACAACTGCATCTTTCCACTTCAGAATGGTAACTCTATGACTCTGTTATTTGATTTTAATTGTATTGATGATGCTTAATGTTTGGTAGTTGGAGTATATATATGTTTTTAGTCTCATTGATGCTAGCTTTATTTATGTTTAGTACTGCTGAAACACACAATGCTTAGTTGATGGTAGTTGGACTATATATATACATAAATTATATACATCAGTAGTTGTTTGGATGTCCTCCTTTTTCATTTAAGTTTGTACTTCGTTGTTTGTATCCCAATTCATTTATGACATTCCTTCTGAAACTCTAAATTACCCTTTGTAGTTTGTTTTTAGTTTCATTAATGTTTCTACCATTTCTGTCATTTTCTCCATAAATCATTTATGTTTGTACCATTTTTGTTCTATCATGTTTTTGATAAACCATTAAATCCTCTTTAAATGTTTGGTTGTGGATGGATGGTTTGTTAAGTATTGTACTTCACTATGGGGGTGAATTTGAGAGTGAACCTCATACTGTCTATATGGGAGGAAATATCAAAGAATTCAAGAATATAGATCCAGATTTGATGTCTTTTAGGGATCTCCAGGATATGACTGAAACTTTAGGATATGGGGTTATTAAACAAGCTTTCTACAAGTTTTCCTATGATATTGAGAGGTTTAGGAGGATCAGGTCTGATTTTGATATAATCAACATGTTTGTTGGACATAATCACTCTAAGGATTCAAACCAAATTGATATTTACATTGTTGCTCCAAAAATTATTGAAGCGGAAGAGATTCAACAGGAAGATGAGGGAAATGAAATGCCTATTGAAGATGGTGTTGATGAATCAGCTATATATCAGACTTATATGGAATTTGCTAAAGTTGAGTCTGATTATTCTCCACCTGATGAGTTGAGGAGCCTATGTGGTGATGATGAGGATTATGCTAGAGTTGGAATTACAGTTGTTCCATATAATCAAGACTTTATTTTTTCTAGAGATTTAGGTGTTAAGTCACTGGAAATTGGCATGAGGTTTGCTTCTGCAACAGATTTCAGAGTTGCTCTGAAATCTTATGCTATAAAAAAAAAATGATATAGAATACAAAAGAAATGATGGTGATAGAGTGACTGCCATTTGTGGGGAACATTGTGGTTGGAGAATTCATGCAAGTAAACCAAATAATGAGCGATGCTTTAGGATCAAAACGTTTAATGCTGAACATAAAAATTGCTTATGGGTTCATAGGAACAAGCAAGTAACCTCAACCTATCTAGCAAACAAATACTTATAACAGATTAGGTTAAATCCAAACATAACATATGGGGCACTTAGGAGTACCATAGCTAATGATTTGGATATTGATGTGTCCCAACACAAAGTCTATAGAGCAAAGAAAAGGGCTTTAAGCATGATCCAAGGCGATGAGGCTGAACAATATGCTAAATTAAGGGATTATTGTGTTTTGATCTCAACTACTAACCCTGGAAGTAGAGCAACCATTTCTGTCGATCCAGTGTCTTACAATTCTGAAGTGAAGATCTTTCAGAGGGTCTTTATCTGTTATGGTGCCATCATGAAAGGTTTTAGGGATGGATGTAGACCTTTAATTAGGGTTGATGGGTGCTTTTTAAAAAGAGCATATGGTGGTCAACTCCTTTCAGCTGTGGCTTGTGATGGGAATAACCAGATGTACCTAATAGCATTTGGAGTAGTTGAAGCTGAGACAAAGGACTCATGGAAGTCGTTTATGGCCGAGTTGATGGAATGTGTTGGGCCTAGCTATGAAATTAATTTCATCTCAGATAGACAGAAAGTAAGTAACTTGATCCTTAGTTTTCTTTTCAAAAAAATTTCAGTTTATTTTCTTACTTGATCCCTAGTTTTTTTATTTTATTTTAAAAATTCAGTTTATTTTCTTACATGATCCCTAGTTTTTTTTAAAAAAATAAGTTTATTTTCTTACTTGATCCCTAGATGTTTTTTTATAAAAAAATTCAGTTTATTTTCTTACTTGATCCCTAGTTTTTTTAAAAAAAATAAATGAGTTTATTTTCTTACTTGATCCCTAATTTTTTTTTTTTAAAAAAAATCAGTTTATTTTCTTACACTGATTTTGAAAGCTCAAAACACTTTGAATGATTAATGTTGCTTTGTTCATGTTGATTCTAGTAGGGTTTAGTTGATACATTTGATCACATTTTGTATGGGAATGAGCATAGGTTTTGTGTTAGGCATTTGTATGAAAATTTCAAAATGAAATTTAAGGGGCAAGCATTGAAGAATGAGCTATGGGAAGCAACATTATCTTACACAGAGTCTAAGTTCATGGTGCATATGAATAGGATCAAGGACATCAATGTTGAAGCTTATAACTGCTGTCAAGAGTGGATCCAAGATGTTGGACAAGATCACACTTCTCTCATCACTCAAAGAATTCTTTAGTCATAAATAACATGTGTGAGTCTTGGAATGCAGTTATTCTACCATCAAGAGATAAGCCTATCATTTACATGTTGGAATGGATAAGGAAACACTTGATGTTGAGGTTACAGAAGAAAAAGGGAATGCATGATTACAAAGGAAGGTATGCTATGTCCTGAAATCCAAAAGGAGTTGAATAAAAGGAAAAAAGATACAAGAATGTGTATTGTGCATTATGCTGGTGATGACAAGTATGAGGTGTCTTGTAGGGGAATTACTGAAGCAGTGGATATTGGAAAAAACTCATGCACTTATATGGTTTGGAATATAAGTGGAATCCCTTGTAACCATGCAATTGCTTGTTGTTTTGTTAGAAAAGAGAACCCATAATTCTATGTTGATCTTTACTTTCATAAGATAACTTATATGAAGGCTTATGTTGGTTTAATCTACCTAATTCCCATGAGAAGGCTACTTAATTCACCTCCTACTGATCCACTTCTTCCTCCCACCTATAGAGTGCCAATTGGAAGGCCCTCAAAGGCAAGAAAGAAACAACCTGATGAGAAAGTTTTTTCATCCAAGCTGAGAAGGTTTAGATTGGAATTACAGTATGGAAAATGCAGAGTTTTTGGCCATAATTCAAGGACTTGCACTGCCCAAAATATACCAGAGGTTAAGAAGAGATCTCCAAGCAAGGGAGGAAGACCAAAATCAGCTTTTAAACCTGTGACAAAATCAAAAAAGGGTGGAAGGTATTCTAGGCAGCAATCAAAAGTGAGCACAACTAGTGGTGGGTGTAACCAATCTTCTAGATTGCATCCAAAGGGAAAAGGGTAAGGGTGTAACAACTGAGGGAGGTGGGATGTCTTCTGACATTGGGACATTTTCTGCCAATTGGTTTGGAACTGACAGTCCAACTAGAGGATATGGCAGGGGTGCATCTCATATTTCAGGTAGATGATATGGTAGGGGTGGAGGATATAGCAAGGGTGCATCTCAGATGTCTTTAACCACACTGCCAACTGGAGGGTATCCCAAAGCAACAACTGCTCAGATTAGGCAATCCCAAGAGGTATAACCATATATAAGAGCTTTTGAGCTAATTAAGTTATATATGTGATTAAGCATCTTTTATATATTAGACTGACTTTACATTTTTTTTCCATATTAGACTACAAATATATGTTTCACTGAGTTGGTAAACTCCAAGGCATCTTCATCCAGGTTTGGAGTTTTTCTCTCTTGTTTTTAGTAGTTGAGCTTTGATTTTGTTTGCCAAGTTCATATTTTTTGCATACTGTTTTGATAAGGAGTGGAAAATGTAGGTCCATGTCATTGGGTGATGAATATGTTGCTTGGTAGATGAAGCTTAATAGTTAGTATGGTCACATTTTGTATTTTTGGTGCTACTGACTGATCAAGAAGAATATAACAACTTTTGGGTTTTTGCTGCTATTGACTAATAGCTAACAAGTGGTTTTTGCTCTTTTGTAAAGTGATAGAGTTAATGGAATGGGTTGCTGAGTAAAGTGGTGTTCATAACATTGACACTATGTATTTTGCTCTTTTGTAAATTGACAGGCTTTAAGCATGATCAGTTCAAAGTCGCTTTATGTATGCAACCTTTTTTGTTCACTGATGTAAAACTTAACCAAGTAATGAAATATTGTGACCATCTTTCTGTGTTGTTTATTTGAGCTATTATTGACACTGTTGAATCTTCATATATTGTTAATGTACAGCTTGAAAGCTTCTGTTAATGTTAGTGTGGTTGAATTTGAGCTTTAGTGTTAGTGTTAGTGTTATCTTCATATTTTGTTGTTCATTTGTACATCTTTACATTGCTTTAATGTTAGTGTTTATCAATTCTGTACAGCTTTAGTGGTATTGAATTATGTATACACAACTCATGAACTGAAATTGTTTCAATGAAATAGAATTAATAGTTGTGAATGCAGTTGTAATAGCAACACATAAAGTAATTCAAGGACTTTAATCATTAATATATCAAAGCTTTTACATTGTTAACATTTGCAACTGAATAGCTTCACATAGGAACACACAGGCTTTTACATCAGCTTTTACAATCACTACTTGACAAAATCACAAGTTCAGTACTTCACTCATTAACAACTGCATAGCTTCACTACCATCAAAACTTCACAAGTTTAGGACTTCACTCATTAACACACAAGCTTTCAATACTTCACAGAGGAACTGCATAGCTTTTACTGAATCAAAAACTGCACACCTTCACAGCTTCACAACTTCAAAAATTCACCCCTTCACAACTTCAAACATTGCCTACTTCACGTTACTTCACTACTGCCTCTTTTTTGACATAATTCACCTAAACATCAATATTGCCAACAAGATCACAATTGATATCAAGACTAAAAACATAAAAACAACAAACATAACCATTAAAAAGGACATCATTGACTTATTTCAGGAGTGGTTGTTTCAACTGACATTTGAAGTACACTCTCCCAGGATTATCCCATGAATCGGATATCAATACAACAACCTTTTTTAAGCATAAACATTTTTTGTTGGAGAGGCCACCCCTATTTACACTCCATGAACTCTCACCCATTGATCTGCCACTCATATTTCTGCATTATATATGAGTATATACGTTTATATATAGGGTTATATATACAGAGAGAGATAGAGAATGAGTAAGAGAATGCGAAAGTGAAGGAGAATGAAAATCAAAGGCAAAGCGATGAATTTCTTACAAGCGAAAGGGATTGAATCTGACGCCCAAGCTCTTGATAAAGATGCAAATGTTAGGGTTAGGGTTCCTCCAATTTGGGGATTTTATCCTCTCTTTAATGCAACGGTTATAAGGGGTACAAATGGTAGTAAATGGTTTGGCTAGTTGTCACGTGAGAGGAATCAACCAATTAACAGCTGAAAACCAACGGGCAGTAAACGGCAAGCCCCAAAATGTAAAAAAGGGAATAGTTTAGGGAATTTTGTATAAAAAGTGTAGTTCAGGGGGTAGTTGAAAGAGAGAAAATAATGTAGGGGGTTTAATGCACTTTACCCAATATTAAAATACATATACCCACTTATTTATTACTGTAACTTATTTATTAACAAGATACATTTTAGCATCAACTAGTAGATATTGAAAAGCAATCAAGCATATACGGGATAATTTGTTAAATTCAATCAAGCTCGTGAAACAATTGTTATGAGACTATTCAATTGAAAATAATCAAAATTAAATAGGTAAATGCGGGTTATCTATCATACGTAGGTAAAACTCAATTATATTTTTATTTATGACAACCCTATTATATTTTGATGCTGATTAAAAAATATAATAGGATTGTCATAAATCAGAATGAAATAGACAGAGATAAGATACATGGAATGAGTGAAATAAAAAATGGATGGGTAAAAATTTATAGATAAATAAAGATTTTTTGTATTGATTTTCATATAAAACAAAAAAGAAAAAAAATGAAAGAGAAAATAAAGAGTTTTTATATATTATTACTTTGTAAATATAGCATTTAATTGTAGTGGTGTCCTACGAATTTCATAAAAAATAAAGAGGGTAAATAGCTTAAAACTCCCCTCAAGTTTACTCTTTTTTTCTACTATACCCTCTCAACTAAATTTAGCCCCCTAAACTTTCATTTTTTTGCACCATGGGCTTGCCGTCCAAACTTTTTACCCTTTTGCCCTCCAAACTTTTTATATTTTCACCTTGCATTTAACCCTCTTATAAGATAAAATGCAAAAAACCAATTTGCCTCAATTCTATTATAAAAGACTATCTTACCCTTACTATTATATTTCTTAATTCTTTAAATTACAAAAATATTATTTCTTTTAGTTAAAATATTAATTCTACCATTTACCTTTATTGTATTAGACTAAATATACTCTCAAATGCTAAAAAAGTAAAATTTATAAGTTCTAATTATTTTATTTGTAAATAAATTAATTTATTATTAAATTTTAGTTTGATTTAAATCATAAAACTCATTATCCTAATTAATTTTTTTATGCCAAATGAAACTTTCTTTTCATAAAAATATATTCATAAATAAATCACAAATTATTTAATAATAAACACCTGTTAATTTTCTCATGTTATATATATATAGGGATGACAACGGGTGCGGTTTTGGGCGGGTGTACCCTGCCCCGCCCCAACAATCGTTAAGAAATCTACATCCCATCCCTGTCCAAAACCGGCTAAACGGGGTGGGAGGTCACCTCGTCCCCATCCCCGTTGGATTTTTTAAAACCGTTGGGTGCCCGCGGGTACCCGCTAAGAACTGAAATTTTTGAATATTTTACTTTAAAATTAAATAATTCCACAAAATCATATACTTAAAACACAAAATTCAAGATTATATAAACTAAATAAACATCAAATTATCCAACAGTTCAAATTATAATACATTTTACGGAAAATAACAATAACAAAAAAGTTTGTCCAATATTACGTTCACTTTAATCTAGACAAAAAAATAAAATAAAATTTAGGATTAGTGAGTTACACTTATTTTTTATTATAATATGTCTAAATGGGGCGGGGACACCTAAAACTGTCCCCGTCCCGTTTATGTGAGGTTTTTTTTCCCAACTTCATCCCCACCCATATAGTATAAACGGGGCACCCAAAACCGTTATAAAAGTGGCGGGGACACCTAAAACTGTCCCCGTCCCGTTTATGTGAGGGTTTTTTTCCCAACTTCATCCCCACCCATATAGTATAAACGGGGCACCCAAAACCGTTATAAAAGTGGCGGGGTGGGGCAAATTGCCATCCTTATATATATAACATGAGAAAATAAGTATACCGAAGATTTCTATTCCAAAAGTTCTTATTGGCAGATCTTTTGTTATCTTTTGTTCTTTGGTACTAGCTTTGGCTTTTTGGGTTTTAGCTTCTATAGTTGTTTAAAACAATTGTCTACCTAGGTTTTTCTTTTCTTTTTTTTTTTTTTTTTTCACTAAAACACCAAACATTTTTCTAGGAAATGACTTCAGTGTCTTTTGTACACACAGAAATAGACAATAAAATGGTGGTTGCAAATGTATTCTTTAAAGATTTAAATGTTTAACTGATATCCCTTTAGTTGATTTTCTATAATTTTTTGGGAAAAAAAACAAAATCAAGTGTTGTATAATTTGGAAGATGATAGACAGGGGATGTGAGAGGAACAAGATTTAGGTCCAATTACATGATATGATTTTCAGTACCTGGGGTTTCAGATTTGAATATTATCATTTTTTTAATGTCTTTGTCTTCTTTCCAAGATTGAGTTTTATTTGTTTCTTATTATTTGGGCGTTCATTATCTTCTGTTGGATGAGAACTTAATAGGTTCTTTGGTTAAATATACAATTAGAGCATTTTCTCATATTTTCTCATGTTAAACCGATCATTAATGCATATGAAATTTGGAAATATATATATAACATGAGAAAATTAACAAATGAACTATCTATATATATATATAACATGAGAAAATTAACAGGTGTTTATTATTAAGTAATTTGTGATTTATTTATGAATATATTTTTATGAAAAGAAAGTTTCATTTGACATAAAAAAATTAATTAGGATAATAAATTTTATGATTTAAATTAAACTAAAATTTAATAACAAGTTAATTGATTTACAAATAAGATAATTAGAACTTATATATATATATATATATATATATATATATATATATTAGCATTTGAGAGTATGTTTAGTCTAATACATTAAAGGTAAGTGGTAAAATTAATATTCTAACTAAAAGAAATAATATTTTTGTAATTTAAAGAATTAAAAAAATATAATAATAAATGTAGGATAGTCTTTTATAATAAAATTGAAATAAATTAGTTTTTTGCACTTTACCCTATAAGAGGGTTAAATACAAGATGAAAATATAAAAAATTTAGAGGGCAAAAAGGTAAAAAATTATAAGGGGAAGCCAGTGGTACAAAAAAACAAAAGTTTAGGGGCTAAATTTAGTTGAAGGGATTCGTAACAAAAAAGAGTAAACTTGAGTAGGGTTTTAAGCTATTTACCCTTAAAAAACAAAACAAAACAAAAAAAACCCAAGTGGCTTCTGAGCAGTTGCTTGTTTTTATTACTTTTTTAGACAAAGTCTGGTCTTTTGAGCTCGTTTCACCTCTCTTTCTCTCTCCCTTCTCATACACACACATATTGGTGCGGCATGGAAGAAGAAGCAACTGTAAACGAAGAGAACCAGCAAGTATTAAGGGTCTTAGAAGCTCTGAAACAAGCTTCGCACGAGTTACAGAGCAACCCGAACCCCAACTCGGCCGAGTCGAACTCGTCCGCCATTAAAGCCCTTCTCGAGCTCGAAACCGAGGCCGACAAAATCCTCTCCACCGACCCCTACCTCTCCACCCTCTCTCACCACCTCACCAACCTCAAATCCATCCTCGACAAGCCCCAAAATTCCCGCGGTTTCCGATCCTTCCTCACCCGCCGCGTCACCACCCAAGAGATCTCCCGCGTCGCCGGCTCCATCGAATCGGAAATTCAGGACTGGATCGACCGCGAGAGCATCGAAACCCTAATTCAAGCTCTGCATCAAAAAAACCCCCAAATCTCCAACCAAGACGACGAGGATGCTCTGATTCACACCGTTGACCAGTTCGTCAAGCGACTCCAACAAGGGTTCAATCGCGAGCTCCAAGACCTAATCCTCAAATCGAAGCTGTTTTCGGAGCTCGAATTCGTCCTCTGCAATTCCAATTTCCCCAAAACTGTCAGAGAAAGCATTGGTTTCGCCATAGCAGAGTTGATTCGGTTCAACAAGGACGTGTTCGTGGGACTAGTGTTGATGGGTCAGACGATTCGCGCCCTAATTTCAATCGGGTCATCGTCATCCCTCAAAGTGCTCTCCACTCTCATCAAATCAATCAAGAGCCCATTAGTCGACGAAATCGAATCGAATTGTGAAATACCCAAAATCATTCTCTTCCTAGAAGCAGAGGATGTGACCCTGAGAGTGATGGGTATGGATTGCATACTCGAAATTGGGTATTTCGGGCGAAAAGAAGCCATTGAAGCGATGTTGAAGGAGGCTTTGGTGAAGAAATTGGTGGAGTTGCAGAGATCAGAGGTGGGTGGTGACTTGATAGAGATGAGAGGAAGGAGAGAGAGCAAGGAGAGGAGGTTCATGGAGAGGCACCCATTTGCGAGCTGTGTGGCGCGCTTTGCGGTGCAGCTGGAGGTAGGAGAAGGGTTGAGGCAGAGAGAGAAGAGAGCATTCAAGCAAGAGATATTGAAGACAGTGAGAGAGGCCTCTGTTTCTGATGCTGAAGCTGCCACCATTGTTGCTGAGGTTTTGTGGGGTTCTTCGCCTTGAGAGAGAAAAAATTTGGGGTTCGGAATATTCAAGGCAGGATTTTTTTTTTTGTAGTTATTTTGTTAGGGATTCATTGTTGTTGTTTGTGATTGTGAATGTGTATGTATTGTTTGTTTGTATAGAAATTATTCAAATGAATTGGATTATATTGGTTGAAGAATTGAATTTACTTAACTCAATAAAATGTAGTAGTAGTAGATTGGAGTTTGTATGGGTATGTTTGAATACGATAAAACAGTTTTTGTTTTTTTACTCAGTTAAAAATAAAATACGTTTCGCAAATGCGTTATTGTTTAATTTTTTTTGAAGTTTGTATGGGTATGTTTGAATATGAGAAAACAGTTTTTGTTTTTTTACTCAATTAAAAATAAAATACGTTTCGCAAATGCGTTTATTGTTTAATTTTTTTTTAAAAAAATTGTTTTCTGTGAATAGTGTGTAAAATTGTTTAGGGTACCGCCACCACCATCCCTCGCCACCGGTCGCCGCTGCTGGGCCCACCGCCTCCGCCCGCCGCCTATCACCCACCACCATCCGCCGCCCATCAATACCATTTTATTTTTCAATATAAATTTTCATCCAAACGCTTTTTTGTTTTTAGGTTTTTGCTGAAAAAAACAAAGACAAATACAAAAATAATTTTTATATTTGAAGAAAAAAAACAAATAAAAAAAACAGGCTTTCCAAACGCAATGGGTGTAACAATGTTTATGTTTTGTTTTGGATTTTTATTGCGCATTGCATTTTTTTGGAATTTTATTGTGTATTGTATTTCATTGCATTGTGGTGAGTCAACTTAATGAGAAGGCATAGTGGAATAGACTAGAAAATTCGCAGAAAGAGAAGTGGCTTAAATGTGGGGCTAGTGGGTTACGTAATTGATTTGATGTGCTATATACCTTTTTTGTTTTTTTTTTGAAAAGAATGTGATGCTCTAGAATGAGGGAATTGTGTTATTATTATTCTTTGTTTTATATTTTGAAAAAAAGAAAATAAAAGAAAGAATTTTAGAAATACATCATCTTGACGCGTTGTAAATGATTTTTTAGAAAAATAAAAATTAACGTAAAATTTAGGGAAAAAGTATTATTCTTATTTTTCATATGGGTGAATGTGTGATACAAACATCTGTACATGCAGATAGAAATATACCCGTTAGTGTATTACCTGTTACTTTTTACATGAGATTTATAGGAATTTTTTTAAAATTAGAAAAGACATACACGAAAATAAATAATATAAAAAAGGAAAAGAGAGAAGCAACAATTCTAGATTTTCGGTAATAAGCTATTTAACATACTCTAAAGTATATGAAGTACTCGTGTCTCAGACACATTGTAGTCAGACATGTGTATGGAATAATATTTACCTAAATTAATATTATAATAACTCAATTTTGCTACATTATTACTTAAATTAATATTATAGCAATTCAATTTTTCTATATTATTACTTCAAATGAGTAAAGTGACTATTTTGAACACTATATTTTGGAAAAATATAATTTTATTCTTAATAATAAAATAAAAATATGAAATAAATATTTACGTATTCTTCTATACAATATTTGACATATATAGCCACACACGTACTTGAGTACATGTTAAAAGGTGTTGAAATATAATATAAAAGAACTTCCATTATCAGTTGATGTTTAAAATTTAAAACAAATATAATAGTACAAATAATGCACGAAATATTTGCTATTGCGAAGTCAGGTGATTGAAACAAACAAACTTATAAAGATCTTAAAAATTACCTCCCTTTCTTGAACAATATAGACATTTAGAAGAAAAATTTTTGCAGCAGTATAGGCACTTGAACCAAACACGTGTAAGGAAAATTTAGATATATATATATATATACATACTATAAATTTCTTAAGGTGGACATAATTTTGATGGTGACATGGGTGTTCCATGTAGAAAATTGGATATAATATATAAATATATATATATACACATGTTTTTGGGATTTACCATTTATGGTAAGCGGTGTTTCGTGTCGTATCACCCATGTGTCTGTTAGTGCATATTATAATAGGTGAGTCCACGTATCTTGGTTTCTTTCCGCGACCTGTGACACCTTGTGAAAATGAGCATGAGCAAATTGATGGTTGTTGTACAAGTGTACATATATAGAAAGAGAGCATTGTATTCTTAGTTCCATTTGTTATGAACAAGGCCTTAATTTTCAGGTGGAATCCTAGAACTCTATCACACTCACATTAAAAGGCTTCCTGTAACTGACACGTCACCCACCCCTTCTACATCTACTAGACTACCTCTCTCTCTCTATATATATATATATACACACACATATATATATAGGATGAGAAAGAGAGGGGGTTTTGTTTTAGATTATTGACATTGCGTTGCTGAGTTCTTTACTACTTAGAATTTCAATGGCTTGGAGATATAATACAGGGCTTTTTTTCTTGGTCACGGTTCTAATTATGTGGGTCACTTATGCAGAAATCACTCAGGTTAATTTCAATAATCCCTATCTCTTTCTTTGATTTTCATTTATTTATATACCCATTGATGCTTTAGACAAGTGCTATACAGAGTGTTGCCAATTTGAATTAACTATCAATTTTGTCCATGTTTTGCATGTCACCTCCTAATTACTTATTAATATAATTATATATGACTCTTCAATTTTTTGGGTTAGAGAGAATCTGCATAACATATTAATAAATTTTTGTTCTCTGTTAGATAATCTTCAATATACTAATTATGGCTTTGAATTTTCCAATTTCATCTTCATTGTAAGTGTTTGCTGCAAGTTTGAAGTATTGAATAATTTGATGTGAAGAGCTGGGGTAGCCTTATATACTCACAATCCAAATTTATATGCACCCACTCCGTCCATTTTTCCCCATAACCGGGGTGTTTGGCCCTTTTGCCCGAACGTGCAAAGCTGACCCGCAAGGATCAGGTAAAGACTGAACTATTTCCTGTATCGTGGTCCTAATAAATTATTTGCACATAATATGAATCGAACATGAGGCCTGAGGGGTTAAATTGAAATTTACTAGCATTGATTTTACTTAGAAGGCAGTCCTTGCACTTGTTCTAAGCATATTGAGTTTATAAGTACTTTTCCTTACTTCATCAAATCAACGATGGAAGTTTCAGTATTATGCACTTGTGATAATAGAATTAGTACAACAAGTTCATAGATGGGGTAGATTTTTTTTGTCAACTATTTAGTGGAAGAATCTATCTTCGTAGGTATTCTAATTATGTGATTGAATTCTTGTTCTGACCAGTATGTGAGAATTACACTTTCTTTTATGGGGAGTGTTAACATGGCTTATCGTTGTCCTCAGGGTATCTTCGAAGACTACAAACATCCATTTGTAATGACATATCTCGGAACATCTCTTTTCATTTTTTATCTTCCTGTAGCATTAATCACGAGTCGGTTATGTCTTCTCCTGAAGTATCTATCTGGTAGATTTCGTAAGAGCGCCGAAAATGTTAATAAGTCCACTGCTGGACTCGATGATCCTGTTGAATTCGATGGGGTCCAGGAAGTTTTTGAAATCGAACATAGAGGATCGTCAAGTGGAAAAGGCGATGGCACGGACCTTAAATCTCAGGAGGAAGGAACAGCATTGGATTCTCAACAAATAAATGATGTTAATGTGCTGATTAAACAAAACACCAAGCTTAGCACTAAGGGAACTGCTACATTAGGCCTTCTTCTTGCCCCAATCTTCTTTCTGAATACGGTACTGTACTAGATTGTTATTTTTGTATGATATTCTTTGATGCAATCTCACATTTAAATCACCGAATGTGTTTGATAAATCTGGGAAAAAGATTATTTTATTTTAATTTGGAGAACATTTTTTTTGCCAAGTTAACTTCTACTGCCAAACACTAATCTTCTAAGGATTTTTGAATGATGTAAATGGTCTTATCTATAACATCATTGATATTCCACTCCCACTGTCATCGAATAAACTGAAACTGGTTTTCGAACTGCGTATGTTTTATTTCATTCATTTTACTCTTTGAACAGAAATATAAATTATGTTTGAATTTCAGGGGTATTGATGATTGTTCTCTTTGTTGTCTGTAGTATTTCACTAATGCTGCACTTGCGCGAACCAACGTTGCCAGCACAACGGTACTGTACTCAACTTCTGCACTTTTTACTCTTTTCATCGGTGCAGCTCTCCGCCAAGATTCAATCAACGCGGCAAAAGTAGTTTCCGTGGTAATGAGCATGGTTGGTGTTGCCATGACAATTATCGGCAAGACTTGGTCTACAGATGGATCTCAATTGAGCAAATCCTTGTACGTTTGTTTTCCTCTTTTTTAGATGGTTATTCATTTTATGGTTCATATTCGGAGCTCTAACTGGTGATTAAATTTTGTGTCCAGCCATGGGAAGCATTCACTTGTGGGCGATCTTTTCGCCATTCTCTCGGCAATCACTTATGCGCTGTTTACCGGTTCTTCCTTTTGTCTGTTTTACAGAGTTTTTAGTTCTTATTTTGATGGATTATTGTGATAATATTCGTTTCCGAAATTATAAAATTGCAGTGCTTCTTAAGAAGTTTACAGGAGAAGAAGGAGAAAAGGTGGACATGCAAAAGTTATATGGATATATTGGATTATTCTCTCTTGTTTCCCTTTGGTGGCTCAGTAAGTATAGCATGTCCGTTGCAATTTTTAAACTTGCATAATGTTACAGTTCATTACGTTCAAATTTTTATTGGTCTTTACCATGGTTACTGCAAACATTATTTCACACCGAATTTTTGGGCCTTTGATGGCGCCAAATCAGTCTCACGAACACAAGCACTTATATATAGGCACTCTCAAAATTGCCCCACTTAGCCAACTAAGTTGGTCGATCACAACCCCATCCACTGGGGCCGGACAACATCCTCTGGACCAAATACTTCATTTCCGAAACAGTGTCGTTTTAGGTGAACTCCAAAATAGGCTAACAAGAAGCCTCTATGGATTTTCTAAATTTATATACTTGGCAGATCCGATTACTCGAACAATTTAGCCCTTATTGGCGTGGTCATTTGTCTACTTGCAGATCAACTAAAGCATATAGAAGCTCATTCTTAAACGTAAACCAGGGCGGGTTTTATGGCATTTTCCTTCCACATGATATAATGACATCGATTGTGCAACACTAGTGAAATCTTCTTCGACTCTGCCACTACTTCTATATAGCATTTTGTCTCGTGCTCGACACATAAGAAAAGGTCACTCATTTCTAGGCCTTTGGGGCACATTTGCGCTTCATCGTCTTTATTTTTGGTGTCAAATTAGCTCTACCTTTGATATACCCCATACATAGATGGTTACAATGTGAATTCTAACATTAATTTATTTTGTTAGGTGCAAGAAAAGCTTTAGCTGTGTCTGATGGTTTACTTAGCCATCAAATGGAAATAAAATCTTGATAGAGAACAATTCATTAGATACGTCCTCAAATTAACATAATTTTTGTTGTACTAGTATTACAGCAAACTTGGAAAGAGAATTAGATATATATATATATCAACTTGTATTCTTTTTTGTTTTCCTTCTTAGTATTCTTTGCACCGGGTGGTTCCAACAGTTTTTAAAATGCACTTAAATAATTGCCCTTCCAGTATGGCCTTTGACAGCCATGGGTATTGAACCCGAATTCGCCATCCCACACTCGGCTAAAATGGGAGGCATTCTTTTTGCAAACTGCTTTGTTGGAAATTTCCTCTGCGACTATTTCTGGTATGTTTGGAGAAAAACCCTTCTCGACTTCAGTTCAGTTCATCTAATTAATTTTTCATATATATATATATATAGATTATCCAGAGCTTCTCATACCTGCAGGGCATTAGGCGTCGTCTGGACCACCCCACTGGTGGCTGCATTGGGCATGTCACTCACTATACCGCTCGCCATGTTGGCGGACATGGTGGTCCATGGCCAGCATTATTCCGCCATCTACATTATTGGCTCAGCTCAGGTAAATCACAACTAATAAAATTGTTTATATATACTTTATACAAAACACTACCAAAGTCCTTCCTTCCATCATCCATTGTTATTAACATTTAATTAAGGATATTACAAAACCTAATGCAGTTTTTTTTTGCATCAGCAGGCTGTTCATTTGTTTATTTTTATTTTTTTTCTTTTTGCATGACATTTATTGGATTGTGATTACTTTTTTTCAGGTTTTTGTGGGGTTTGTGACGGTTAACTTTTCGGATTGGTTCTCGCAGAAGCTAAAATTGCTGTCCTCGTTCAATTTAATAGGATAAATGTCACACCTTGTTCTTACCTGTTAGTGTAAAACAGACTAGGTGTGCCTTCAAATGTAAAACTAGTGTATCTGTTGTTGAAGGGGAAAAATTAGTGTAGTTTTTCCTTACCTGACTTGGTTTTTACAAGGCTTGAAAGGAGTGATCAAACTGGAATAGTGCTGCATGGTCTCATTGTCTAACTGATCATGGATGTATAGTGGAAAATATATTATGTTATGTTATGTTTGAATAAATATGAAAAATTTGCTTGGTATATTTTAGTTTTGATCTTGATGCATGTTCTTTCAAATTATACAGAGTTGTTTACTGCAATCAAGTAGGGAATGAGAACTAGTACAGATATTGCTTCATATTGGTGGTCCTTCAAGCATGAAATTTTCATTTGTAGGTGTACCAAATTTAAATAACCGTATTATGGATCAAAGACCACAACCAAATAAGAAAAAGTGAATGAGGAAGGATTGTTGTGGGAAAGTTGTTAGACCTTAAATGCAATCAAAACATACACAAATACATAGACACAATGATTTATACGTGATTCCCCAAAAACGGGTACATTCACGAAGGGGTAACTCAATATATTTCTTTCGGTATTTCTCTTCACCCTCGCAATGCTCTCTAATACACAGAATTGAGCTTCATTTCCATACAACATGTATAACTCTATTTATAGACGAGCAAAGGAGTAGGTGGTGGCCAAAGTCTTCAATGGCAACTGAGTGGGTGGGTGGCTGCCAAACTTCTAGTCTTCAATGGCTGCCAAGAGAAGCTTCTTCAAGTAGGTCATCTCATGCATATACATCATTGTATGCATCATTCTTGAATCATAATTCTCACAAATCTCCACCATGACGAAAGAGTCAACTGTCTGAGTCTTCTGATTGAGCTACACCCCATTACGATTTTAGGCGCTCTGAGTCCGAGAGATATTGATTAAGTCCAAACAGTGTTGAAACTTGATCCCTGTAACCACTTTGGTAAGCATGTTTGCAGGATTATCTGCAGTCCCGATTTTCTGTAGTAGAATGTTCCCATCATCTACTATGTCTCGAACAAAGTGGAACCGAACATCAATATGCTTGGTATGACTGTGATGGACCTAGTTCTTTGCCAAACAAATGACACTCTGACTATCACAAAAAACATTCATGGTTTCTTGAAAAACACCCAAGTCTTTAGTCAGTCCTTGAAGCCAAATAGCTTCCTTGAAAGCTTCAGTTACAGCCATATACTCTGCCTCTGTAGTAGACAAAGCCACCGTTGACTGTAATGTTGACCTCCAACATACTAGTCTACCTGCCATAGTGAAGACATAACCGGTAGTAGATTTTCTTTTATCAAGATCTCTAGCATAGTCGGAATCAATATATCCAACTAGATCCTTACCCACTGTCTTCTCTCTCTCGAATTTCAAACCGATATCTACAGTACCATGAATGTACCGTAGAATCCACTTCACTGCTTGCCAATGGCCTTTACCAGGATTATGCATGTATCGACTCACCATACTTACATCATGTGAAATGTCGGGTATGGTACATACCATTGCATACATAAGGGCACCAACTACATTTGTATATGGAACATGCTCCATTTGCCTTTTCTAATCATCTATGGTTGGTGACATCTTTGCACTCAGCTTGAAGTGTGAGGCCAGCGGTGTGCTTACTGATTTTGTGTTGCCATCAATGACAAATGTCTGAAGCACTTTCTTCAAATACTTCATCTGAGTTAAACACATTGTGCCTTTCTGTCTGTCCCGTTTGATCTCCATCCCGAGTATCTTCTTAGCTTCGCCAAGATCCTTCATTTCGAACTCTGAGCTCAATTGAGCATTCAGTCTATCGATCTCCACCTTACTCTTAGATGCTATCAGCATATCATCTAGATATAAGAGCAAATATACAAATGTACCATCTAAGAGTTTTTGAAGGTATACACAACGATGAAAGTGGCTTTTGGTATACTTTTATTTCTTCATGAAGTAGTCAAAGCTCTTGTACCATTGTCTCGGGGACTGTTTCAAGCCATATAGTGACTTGCTTAATTTACATGCCCAGTTCTCACGTCATGTAACTTTGAACCCATCTGGCTGAGACATGTAGATCTCTTCGTTCAAAGTGTCATGGAAAAATGCAGTTTTGACATTAAGTTGAGCTAACTCGAGATCAAACTGTGCTACTAAAGCCAAAAGTATCCTAATAGAGGAATGTTTAACAACAGACGAAAATACCTTGTTGTAGTCGATTCCTTCCCTCTGAGCGTAGCCTTTCACTACGAGTCTAGCTTTATATTTGATCTGATTTATGCCAAGAGCACCTTCTTTCTGAGCATAAACCCATTTACAACCAATAACCTTCTTACCCTTTGAAAGTTGAACTAACTTCCAAGTCTGATTTTTATGTAGAGACTTTATCTCTTCATCCATTGTTGTCTTCCACTTCTTACTATCAGTATTGTGCACTGCTTCTCTATAAGTGTTAGGGACATCATCTTCTATCGCTGGAAGGGCAAATGACACCATGTCAATAAATCGGGCTGGCTTCTGAATGACCTTTTTGGGTTTGCTGGTGGCGATAGAGTCTGGCTACTGACTAATCACCTGTACTAGAGATGGGGTCTCCACCTCAACTGAGTCATCATCCTGACTATTAGAATCATCTTTAGAACTATCAACTGGTGGTTCAGTATCTTCGTGACTCTCAAACTCCACCTGCTGCTGAAGATTTGGATTCACTTCTTCTTTAGCTAGAGTTGTTTGTCTCAGCATGACAGACTCATCAAAAGTAACATATCTGTTACAGACGATCTTCTTTGTTTCAGTACACCACAAACAAAATCCTTTAACTCCTTCACTATGTCCCATGAAGAGAGCTTTCTTGGCTCTAGGATCCAGTTTAGATTCCACAACATGAAAGTATGTTGGACACCCAAATATATGAAAAGAATCATAATCAGAAACTCGATATCCGGACCATACTTCTTTGAGAGTTTTCCCATTAAGCGCAGTTGCAGGAAGTCAGTTGACAATGTGAGTGGAGTATGCCAACGCCTCTGCCCAAAATTCCCTGCTCAGCTTGGATTGAGATAGCATACATCATATTTTCTCCACCAAAGTGCGATTCATTCTTTCTGCTACTCCATTTTGTTACGGCGTTCTAGGCACTGACCCGTTCCCAACCCGCCCGATCCTGACCTAACCCAAACCCGTCCAACTAGGGCTGCAACTCGGGCCAGCCCAACCCGAACCCAGTCGGTCCTGGTTTCGGGTTGGGTTGGGTCGGGCCAGCCTTGAGGCAAGCCCGGGTTCAGGTTGAGCCCGCCCCATTTTTCCCGGATCGGGTCGAGCGAGCATCTTTTTTTCTTTGCCTATAATTCTATATGTTATATTTGTATAAGAAGGATCTATATATACATATCTATATCTATATATATATGTATGTGTGTCGGGGGGCTTCCTCTTTTTCTATTACACATTTTGCTTTCAGCTCTCACAATCTCTTTTTCTTTTTGATTTTTTTAATAAATACTCAAAAATAAATATAAGGGAACATAAAGAATAAATTATTCTTAGAAAAAAGATTAAAAAAAATAAACCATAAAGACACAGAAAAAAAAAAGTTAAAAATAAATAAATAAACAACAAAATAATAAACACAAAACAAGAACAACAATGGATGAAAGAAGATTTTTTTTTTTATTTTTTTTTTATAA
This sequence comes from Cornus suecica, assembly GCA_963922005.1. Classification (NCBI taxonomy): domain Eukaryota; kingdom Viridiplantae; phylum Streptophyta; class Magnoliopsida; order Cornales; family Cornaceae; genus Cornus; species Cornus suecica. The sequence goes on along the minus strand of OY998240.1, from coordinate 1,984,572 downwards.
CAAAGGTAAAAAAAATTGGGTCTCACTAAATTCAAACCCCCAAATCAATTATGAAAATTTGAAAATAAATAAATAAATAGCAAAAATAAAAAACACCAAACCCTAGATCTAGATTCAACGTGTATGTGTGTTATATAGATGGGTACATATATATATATATATATATATATACATATCAATACACATTTGTATGTGGGTGATATAGATGGATATATACATAGAGAGAGAGAGCACTGATGGATAGATATATACATGTATTTATATATAGAAAGAGAGAGAGAGAAAGACGACGATTTGTAGAGGAACCAAGCAGTAAGCACGGAGCGAGAGAGAGAGTGACGTCGGGCAGAATAGAGATTATTCTACAGGCTAGTGCAATAGGTAATTTGCAAGGAAAAGAACAAGAGAATTCGACCCAAAATTTCAGAGAATACTCTGGAATTCAATAAAAAAATTTATAATCAAGAATGAATTTAAAACAACCCACAAGCGGGGTATAAATAGCTGAAAATCGACCCCTAATGGGATTTTTGCCAAAAATAGCAAAACCCTAAAAGTCATACCAAAACAAAATATGGAAAAAATTAAGAAGATTGTCAAAAATCTGGCCCAAATCGGGTTCAGAATCATCTCCTAATTGACAAATAAAAAATTACCATAAATAACAAAAATTAACTAGAAATAAAGAATTGAAAAGGAAAATAGCGGATTTGGGACTCGAAACGATGTGCACCGAGCGTAGCTGGGTGGCCACGACGTCCGCTCCGAGATTAGCTTTCCAAATTGGGGTCACGGGCGCGAATCCGACACTTGTAGCTCCAGTTATGGCCAAAAAACCGACGCGTGCGCGGAAACTGCCCCAATTAGGCTAGATCGCGATTTCTTGCCATTCTTGCGCTGATCCTCCCGCTCCAGGTAATCCAGCGCCATCAATGAGCAATCTGACAGCTCGGCATCGTCTGACTCGGATCCCCCTACATCAAAGAGAGGAAAGAAAGAGCTTGCAAAGATTTGTACAGTTGTTAAGGTTTGAAAAATATTAACATGAATAGCCTAATATCAGTCATTGGATTAGCCATTGAACGGTTATGATTTAAGTAATTTTTTTAATTCAGGTCTTGGGCCCAAACCCAACCCGAATTAAGCTGAGCCCATATGAACCCAACCCAACATTGGCCCGAATTGAACTCAAGCCTGAAAATTTTGGGTTGGGCTTGGCTGGCCCGCCCAAGTTGCAGGCCTAGCCCGAACCCGCCCATTTGCCACCTCTATTAGAAGGCAAGCCTTGCAGTTGTTCTAAGAGTGTTAGTTTATGCACTTGTGATATTCAAATTTACGGCAAATGCATAGATGGGGTAGATTTTTGGTGTCAAATATTTAGTTGAAGAATCCATCTTCATAGTTGTGTCGTAAATATTCAATATTTGATTTTAATTTGGAGTACAATTTTTTGCCAATTTAACTTCTACTACCAAGCACTAACCTCTTAAGGATTTTTGAATGATGTAAATGCAAATAGTCTACCTATAACACCATTAATATTCTCCTGACACTGTCATCGGATGAACTGGTTTTCAGGGAACACAAGTATGTTTTATTTCATTCATTTTATGCTTTGGACAAAATTTACAAATTTGTTCGAATTTCATGAGTATTTTATAATTGTGTTGTGCGGATAACCAATTCTAATGCAAACACACACACAATTGACACAAGATATTATAGTGGTTCCCCAAAAAATACGGGTACGTCCACTTTGAGAGTTGTTTCAATAATTGGAGTTTGAAAAACAAGGTGTTCGGGAGGAGGATACTAAACTCGGTATCGAGTCGACTCAACCGTACACACTCTCACTCACAGAAACTCACAAAGTTTCTATCTCTCGTGTATATCTCTCACTCACGTATATCACTCTTATATATCACAACCTTCTCTGTTTTTCCTACTTCAACTAACTTCAACTACATGTATCAGCTCATATATATAGAGCTAGGAAAGAGAAGAAGCAAACATCAACTTGATAACATCTTTGTGCTGGCAGAGGAGTAAACAAATTTGTTCACGTATGTATGAGTTGGCAAGATAGACATTCCAGCTTGTTGTGATAAAGAGAGGTGGTTGCTGCAGAGATATTGCATGCATAGTTACATGCATGTGGTATGGAATTGTAACTATCAATTCTCCCCTTTCCATACCAATAGGAGAAAAACGTTTCCCACTGCGCCAGGGGCGGCCCTGAGAGTGCCAAAAAATTTGGGGGCCCTAGGCGAGATTGAAGGCGAAAATTTTTTTGGGGTCCTTCATTTCACGCGAAATTTTTTTTGGGCCACTTCATTTCACGCGATGCAAATTTTTTTTTAAATGTAAGTATTTTATAGATTCAAATTTCTAACGAATGGCAAAAACACTACATAATTACTTGGTGTTTCTTTTGTATAGATTTCACATATTAAAGCATAGAAATATGAAGGGTATGAAATGAATGATTAGTGCAAGATACTTTTGAAATAAAAATTGAATTTGAACTTAATTGTAAATGCTTGTCAAAAGTAGGACTAATGTGTCCTGGTAAAAAAAATTTAGAGAGCAAAAATACTACTCTAAAGGAACTTTCCCTATTGTAAGTGTAATATTGGGTTCCGTTCTAATTTATATTGGACTATAACTTAAAAAATCATATTTTGGTCTATACTAATACAAAAGGAAAAAAAGTTAGGCTTGTGCCCTTTTTTCAGTATTAATAAACTTACCCAAAAAAAACTTAAAAAGTGATAATTGTGAAAAAAAATATTAAAAAAATACATTAAATATATTAATATTTAAAAATTTGAAAATAGCTTCCATCTTGGTGTTGTCATGAAAAGTTGTTGTTGTAGATGTGAGTGCGACAGTCGCGAAAGCTCAATTAAAACCACGTGAAAAATTATTGTCGTTGAGCAAATGCGACAGTCACGAGTGTAGTCGTTAAACGTTGTGCGGATACAACAATAATTTTTTAGCCCTAATTAAAATAATGGTTTGATTTAAATTAGACTTTAGTTTGAAAAAAAAAAAAATTTTTTTTTTTAGTATATAGTAATAGTAAGTGAAATATAAAATTTTGGGGGCCCTACCTAGTGAAATTGGTTTTGAATTTATTATAAATTGGGCTGTTAAATAAAATTTTAAAAAATATTGAGGTTGAGGCCCTAAATTGTGTAATTATATTAGGCTTTATTTTCAGTTGAACTGAAAAATGAATTAATTTTCTTAAGGGCAATAAAAATATTAAAATTGCTTAAACTAAAAATACCGGATTTTTTTTTTTTGAGGCCCCTTTGGACTGGAGGCCCTAGGCGACCGCCTTGGTCGCCTATAGTCAGGGCCGGCTCTGCGCTGCGCTTCAGTTGATGTCCATCCGAGCTATGTCTCTGCATAACTCCAGCTTATCTCGAGTAACAACTTTAGTCAACATATCAGCAGGGTTCTTATCTGTATGGATCTTAACAATCTTCAGTAATTGTTGTTCCATCACTTCGCGTATCCAGTGATAGCGAATGTCAATATGCTTCGTACGGGAATGGTACATTGAATTCTTGCTCAAGTCCAGAGCACTCTGACTGTCACAATGTACTTTGTATTCCTTCTGAATAATACCCAGTTCTTGGAGAAACCGCTTCACCCACAACATTTCCTTTCCAGCTTCCGCTGCAGCAATGTATTCTGCTTCTGTTGTAGATAAGGCAACACACTTCTGCAATTTGGACTGCCATGACACAGCTCCCCTTCAAAATTAAATAGAAATCCCGAAGTAGATTTCCTACTATCAATGTCGCCGGCCATATCTGAATCTGTATAGCCTTCCAAGATTGGTTCTGCTCCCCCATAGCACAAGTATAGTTTTGATGTACTCTTCAGGTACCTCAGAATCCACTTGACTGCTTCCCAATGGTCTTTTCCTGGATTTGAGAGAAATCTGCTCACAACGCCTATAACGTGAGCTATATCCAGTCTAGTGTAGACCATTGCATACATCAAGCTTTCAACCACTGAAAAGTAAGGAATTGATTCCATCTCTTCATTTTCTTTCGTAGAAGAGGGACACGATCTCTTGCTCAGGTTGAAGTGATTAGCCAGCGGAGTACTGACTGGCTTGGCATTTCCCATGTTGAACTTTACAATCACCTGTTCAACGTACTTCTCTTGTGACAACCACAGTTTCTTGGCTTTCCTGTCACGAACAATCTTCATGCCCAAAATTTGCTGAGATGGGCCTAGGTCCTTCATATCAAAGGACTTGGATAGTTCTTGCTTCAGCTTGCTAATCATATTAGCATCCTGTCCAACTATCAACATGTCGTCAACATACAACAATAGAATAACGAAATTACTATCCAGAAATTTTTGAATGTAGACGCATTGATCTGCAGAAGTTCTTTTGTACCCATGACCCACCATGAATGAGTCGAACTTGATGTACCATTGCCTCAGAGCTTGCTTGAGGCCGTAGAGACTCTTCTTCAGTTTGCAGACCATATGTTCTTTCCCTGTAACATGAAAACCTTCTGCCTGGTCCATGTAAATTTCCTCGTTTAGATCTCCATGGAGGAATGTTGTCTCGACGTCCATCTGTTCAAGCTCTAGATTCAGACTAGCTGTCAATCCGAGTATCACTCGAATTGAGGTCATTTTCACAACTGGTGAAAAAATATCGTCAAAGTCAATGCCTTTCTTCTGTTGGAATCCTTTGACGACCAATCGGGCTTTGTGCTTTATCGCCTTTTCGTTGGAGTATTTCTTTAGCTTGAACGCCCATCTGTTCTTCAATGCTTTCTTGCCTTTCAGAAGTCTCACTAAATCATAAGTTTGGTTCTTCTGCAAGGAACTCATCTCTTCTTGCATAGCTTCTACACATTTACCTTTGTCTGTATGGGTAGTTACTTCCTGAAAGCATTCTGGGTCTCCTTCATTAGTAAGCAAAATGTAGTCTGACTCCGGATATCTCGTCGACGGAATCAGATGTCGGCCTCTTTCAGATCTTCTTGTCTGAGGCTCTGGAGGAGCTACTTCTGGTTCTGTAGCTTATGGTGGAGGGGTTAGTGGCTCCCCCTGCTCAACACCTTCAGGTTCCTCCTCTACTTCTGGAATTTCATCATGCAGTTCTTCATTGTCGGGGATGAACTGTACTGGTGTAGGATCTGGAATGATATTTGTAACACTAGAACTCGCACCACTGGACTCTGTGGTTTCTTCAGTGTCTTTGTATGTCTGGTTCTCTTGGAACACAACATCCCTGTTTCTGATGACTTTCTTCGCTTCTGGATCCCATAGTCTGTATCTGAATTCTTCGTCTCCATATCCGATGAAGATGCATGGAGTTGATTTCAGATCGAGCTTCTGTCTTTTCTCCTTGGATACATGTGCAAATGCTTTGCACCCAAATACTCTCAGGTGAGAATATGAGGGATCTCTTCCAGTCCATACCTTTTCCGGTACTTCGAACTGGAGTGGTACTGATGGTGATCTATTGATCAGGTAAACGACGGCTCTAACGACTTCACCCCAGAATGGCTTTGACAACTTAGCCATACTGATCATACTTCTGGCTCTTTCCATAATGGTCCGATTCATTCTTTCGGCTACACCATTATGTTATGGGGTACGTGGGACCGTCTTCTCATGGCGGATACCGCGTTCAACACAGTATGCTCGGAACTCATTAGAAGTGTACTCGCCTCCATTGTCTGATCGGAGACACTTCAACTTCTTTCCAGTTTCCCGCTCAACCATGGCGTGGAATGCTTTGAAGTAATCGAGTACCTAGTCCTTTGTTTTTAGAAAATATACCCACACCTTGCGTGAAGCATCATCAATGAAAGTGAGAAAATATTTGCTACCGCCTAAAGAATCCACTTCTAAAGGACCACAAACATTAGTATGAATCAAACTCAACAACTCTAATCTTCTTTTGGCAATTGAGTTGAAAGAGACTCTATGTTGTCTTCTAAATAAACAGTGATCAAAAAGGTTTAAATGAATACCTTTTGATACTATGATTAGCTTCTTCTGAGCTAATGTAAGCAACCCTTTCTCTCCCATGTGACCGAGTCTTTTGTGCCACAAATTTGGTGAAGTCTCGGCTTCAACTGCATTGAGACTGTCAAAAATCACCTTCACATGGGTAGTGTATAAAGTGTCGTGTATCTTTCCTCGGGCAACAATCATGGCTCATTTTGTCAGCTTCCAGATGCCATTGCTGAAGTAGTTGCCGTAGCCTTCCCGGTCTAAAGTTGTACCTGAAATAAGATTGAGACGCAGATCTAGCACATGTCTCACATCTTTTAAGACCATAATGCAGCCAATACAGGTCATGATCTGGATATCACCGATACCCACGATCTTCGAGAAACTTGTATTTCCCATTCTCACTGTACCAAAGTCTCCTGCTTTGTACGTGGTGAAGAAATCACTGTAGGGAGTGGCGTGATAAGATGTTGATGTGTCAATCACCCACTCGGCTTCATTGCTTCCAGCGTGAAGACATACTTCTTCATCGACTGAGCATATAGTGATATCTCCTACAACAGTGACCAGTGTGTTGCCATCTTCATTTTGTAGTTGGTGGCTTCTTTGACCTTGCTCCCTTTGGAGTTTGCGGCAATTCTTTTTCAAATGTCCCGCAATACCACAATGATAACAAACATAGTTATTCTTTTGTGGATTTTTGTCGTTGCTGGGTAGGCCGTGATTTTGGGACCTTCCTCTACTTCTGCCTCTGCTTTTTCCTCTACCATTTCCGTAAGATCGTCCGTGACCTTCGATGACAAACGCATGTGTTTGATTCATTCCGGTTTCCTTTCTTCGGGCTTCTTCACTGAATATGGCATCCTTGATTGTCGCCATAGAGAGTTTGGGGGCTGAGTTACCGAGGGAAACCACCAGTGTCTCCTAATTGGGAGGTAAGGAACTGAGTAGAAGTAGTGCCTGAGTTTCATCGCCAATATTTAACTCTACAGATACAAACTGGTTCACCAGACTCTGAAACTCACTGGTGTGTTCGGTTGTAGAAGCTCCGTTTTTCAGCTTCAAATTGACTAATCGCATCATAAGAAGCGTTTTGTTTCGAGTTGTCTTGGCCTGATACATATCCTCGAGCTTCTTCCAGAGCTCGTAGGCGTTGGTCTCTTAAGCAACATGGTGGAAGACACTTTGGTCAATCCACTGTCTGATTTGGCCAATCGTCTTTCTGTGCATCTTGGTCCAATCTCTTACCGCGATTAACAGTGGTTTTTCGCCTTCGTTTTCTAACGGGTCTGCCAAATACTTTCAATTTAGCAGATCCTCCATACGGGGTTTCCATATGGAGTAGTTCAACGCCGATAATTTAATCATGGCACCGGATCCTGAATCTTCCATCGAACCAAATCAAATTTAAGCTCTCCTTGGCTTGTTTGATATGTTTGGAGTAGAATCATGCAAAACGGAGTGTACCGTTGCATCCGGAACGATCGAAAACCTTTAGATCGCCTCTGACTACGCTCAAATCTGAGTTAGGATGAGTCCGAAACAGTCAAAACAATGGAGATGAGCAAAATTATAATTTTGCAAAGTGGAGGGGCAAAACTGTAATTTTGCAAATCTGAGGGTCAAAATTGTAATTTTGCAAAGCTTAGGGAAAAATTGTAATTTTCCAAAGATGAGGGGCAAAAATGTAATTTTGCAAAGCTGAGGGGCAAAACTGTAATTTTGCAAAGTTGAGGGGCAAAATTGTAATTTTCCAAAGCTGATGTGGTACAAGTCACTGAGTGACACGTGGCAGCTTCTCAGGATGACACGTGACCAGGTGACGTCATCACTGACGTGACGCACGTGCAATCGCGTGTTGCGCGTGGGAGTCATGCGTGTTGTAGGGTGGCGGCGCGTGACACCGTGAACATCGACACACGGACCTTCAGGCGGCACGTGGCGGCGTGTCCGGCGGATTTTCCGGTTGTTCTCGACGGGGATGGATTCCTCCGGAGATGGGTCAGCCGAATATATAGGTGGTGTGATGATTTGCGTGAAATTGTGGTTCGAAATAGAGTATAAAGGATCGACTCTGTTTTTCGAAAAACAGCTCTGATACCACTTTGTTGTGCGGATAACCAATTCTAATGCAAACACACACACAATTGACACAAGATATTATAGTGGTTCCCCAAAAAATACGGGTACATCCACTTTGAGAGTTGTTTCAATAATTGGAGTTTGAAAAACAAGGTGTTCGGGAGGAGGATACTAAACTCGGTATCAACTCGACTCAACCGTACACACTCTCACTCACAGAAACTCACAAAGTTTCTATCTCTCGTGTATATCTCTCACTCACGTATATCACAACCTTCTCTGTTTTTCCTACTTCAACTAACTTCAACTACATGTATCAGCTCATATATATAGAGCTAAGAAAGAGAAGAAGCAAACATCAACTTGATAACATCTTTGTGTTGGCAGAGGAGTAAACAAATTTGTTCACGTATGTATAAGTTGGCAAGATAGACATTCCAGCTTGTTGTGATAGAGAGAGGTGGTTGCTGCAGAGATATTGCATGCATAGTTACATGCATGTGGTATGGAACTGTAACTGTCAAATTGTTCTATATTTTTGTCTCAGTATATATAAATGGAGAGCTTGCATGACTCCATTTATTATCCGTGGCCCAACTCTTCCCTAGTGTTGTAATAGATGGAGTCATGTAAACTCTCCATTTTCGTTGATAATAGAGAAGTGAAAACAAACTCACAAGGATTTGCTGAGTTGCGATCCATCGGTCGACCAAGTTTCGCCGATAATCGTCATGGCCACACGGACCGTGCTGATTATCACGGAAACTACTTTGGCCGCATTGGTGGTATCCTGGTGGAGAGCGGCATCAATGAAAAGCGTGAATAATGATGTTATAGATAGACTATTCACATCATTCAAAAATTCCTGGAAGGTTACTGTTTGGCAGTTGAAGTTAAATTGGCAAAAAAATTGTACTCCAAATTAAAATAAAATAATTTCTTTCGCAGATTTATCAAACACATTAGGTGATTTAAATGCCAGCTTACATAAAAGAATATATTCCAAAAATAACAATCTAGTGCAGTGTCGTATTATGAGATTTAATGTCCGTGCCATTGCGCGCCTTTTCCGCTTAACGATCCACTATGTTTGATTTTAGAAACTTCATGGACCCTGTCAAGTATAACAGGAACCTCGAATCCAACAGAGGACTTGCTAACATTTTCGTTCCTGTTACGAAATCTACCAGATAGATACTTCAGGTGAAGGTATAACCGACTCGTGATTAATGCTACTGGAAACGGGGAGATAAAGAACAAAAAGAGTTGTTCCGATATATGCCATTACAAATAAATGTTTGTAGTCTTCGAAGATACACTGAGGACAACGATTAACCGGGTTAACAAATAACAATCCTCATAAAAGTAATTGTAATTCTCATTATAATGCACATATTGGTCAAATGTAACACTACTGTATCTGTTGAAGGGGGAAAATTAGTGTAGTTTTTCCTTAACTGACTTGGTTTTTGTAATGCTTTTTCAAGCCTTCAGATCAGAAAGGTGTGATCAAACTGGAATGGTGCATTGTCTAACTAATCTTGAATATATATATATTATGTTTGGATGAATATGAACAATTTGCTTGGTGTGTGTTAGTTTTGATCTTGATGCACGTTCTTCTAAATTACACAGTTGTTTATTGCAATCAACTAGGGAATGAGAGCCAGTTGCCAACTGGTACAGAGAGTTACCGATCATGGAAGGTGAGTGGGGCTAATGTTAAATATTTTAAATTTAAGAATAAAAATGCAAAAAAAATAAATAAAAATTCAGTGGGGTTAAATGCTAAATATCCAAAATTTTAGGCTAAAATATGTAAAAAAAAACTTTCATCCATGGCCCCCCATTGGTCCTTAGCTACATCCGTCGTATTGGTTGTTTTTGGTAGACCTTCAAACATGAAATTTAAATTATCAACGGGTGAAAGAGTCGGTCTAAGAGCAGAAATAAATTTTAGAATTAAGAAGTATGAACTGAACATCACCGCCAATTAAAAATTATCAGCTGGTGAAAGATCATGGCTCACTAACAATATGCCAGCATTTTGTGTAAATTAATGGCCGCAAAATGTATATAATAATAATAATAATCAGTCATGTCCAAATGAATCAAACTTAAATAAATTAATTCAAATTAATACTGAGGTCATTTCCCACGTATCCAAATTAATACTTGAACTTCATCGTTACGAGACAAGAACTAGTTCTAATAATAATATGGTTGAAGAAAACAGACATACTTACACCATCACTATGTTAAAAGTTGAACATAGTATTGCGGTCACATTATGTGAAAAGGAAAAATAGTCAATAGAAAGGGAGTCAAATGGTGTTCCCTGATGGGACCCACTTTCCACAATCACCACCGTGTTCGGATGTTTCTCCTTGTTGTGGGTTCCACACGACGACGAGGACACAAGATTGTGTCTGATAGAATTCGGTGTCAACAAGTTCTTCCATGGTCTTCTAATAATTTTTCATGTAGATATTAATTGAAAATGGTTTGATGAATTTTAAAATGGGTAAATAACAGTTTCACCCCTGTTGATAGTGTAAATTATACCCGCACCTTTTTTATTTTCGTATATTACAGTTTCACCCCCTCTAGTTTAGGCATTTATTTCACTTTCACCCCTCAACTCATTCTCCGGCGAGGTCAAACCAGGTCAACCAAAATCTGATATGCAAAATGACCAAATTACCCTTATATGTGTGTAAAGACTTATTTATCCATCTAAAATGATGTGAAATGTTTAAACTACCCTCATCACTTATATATACATATATATATGTGTGCATAAATATATGTATATACCCATATACATATATGTATATGTATGAATTGAGTATTGGGCAAATTCAATCTATATCATATAAACATAAATTGAGTCCAAGATCAACAAATACGTCCTATAAGAAGTATGATTTAGACCAAAAATATCAAAATATCAACACACTCATTTCATATGTATGTAGATATATATGTGCGTATATATAGATAGATAGATATATATAGTTATATATGTATATATATGTGCGTGTATATATATAGATTGGTGTATATCTATTTATATATGTATATATATGTGAGTGTATATATATATATATATATATATATATATATATGTGTGTGTGTGTGTGTGTGTGTGCGTATACATATAGATAGATATATATAGATATATATGTCATTTTGTTTTGATTTTTCTGTAATTGAAAATGGACAATTAATTGAGTATGGGTAGGAATTGAGGTTTGATAATTGGTAGTTCATTTTAGGGTTAGGGTTTGATTTGAGGGGTTTAGGAGAGAGTAGGGGTGAGATGAAGAAGATGATGGAATGGTAAATAGGTAATTTAACATAAAAGAACATTTGATTATTTAAAATAAATATTAAAAAGGGGGTATAAGAGTAATTGCACATATCCGGTCGCTGGATATGGGATTCAAGGGGTGAAACTGTAATTAGTGAAAATTGAGGGGGTGCGGGTGTAATTTACACTATCAACAGGGGGTGAAACTGTTATTTACCCTTTTAAAATTAATATAGGGTTAATTTCACAAAACTCTATATACTATCCAATTTAATTAACTAATTTTTATTGTGTTCATTTTGCCCCATATACTATTTAATTTTATCATTATGTCCATTCCCCTCATATTTTGAGTCATAATACATAAATTACCCTCAATAGTATAGGGGGTTTAGTGAAATGAAGTCTTTAAAAATAAAATTTCAAAAATTAATTATATTTTCGTAAAAATAATAAATTTCAAAATAATATATATATTTCAGGAAAAAAATGTTTTTCGAAAATAATATATATTTTGGAATATATATATATATTGGAAAATGATATATATTTTGGAATATATATATATATTGGAAAATGATATATATTTTGGAATATATATATATATATAATTCGTCAAAAATAAATATTTTCCGAATTGTTTTAAAAAAATATGATTTTTTTCTAAAAATATTTTTTTGTGAAAAATATACATTATTTTCCAAAATATATATTTCGGAAAAAATTATATTATTTTCGGAAAAAATAATATATATTTTTCACAAAAAAAAATATTTTTCGAAAAAATTTCATATTTTGGAAAATAATATAAATTTTTCTCAAAAAAAATATTTTTCGTAAACAATTCATATTTTTTGAAAATAATTCGGAAAATATATACTTTTGACGAATTATATATATATATATTTCCTGAAATATATATATATTTCTTGTTATATATATATATTTCAAAATATATATTATTTTCAAAAAATATTTTTTTCCCGAAATATATATATATTTTTTACGAAAAATATAATTGATTTTTGATAAATAATTTTTTTAAAGGCTTGATTTCACTAAATCCCCCAATACAATTGAGGGTAGTTTAGGTATTATGACTCAAAATATGAGGGGAGGGGCATAGTGATGAAATTGAATATTATATGAGATAAAATAAATATAGTGTGAGTTAGTTAATTAAATTAAATAGTATAGGAGAGTTTTGTGAAATTAACTCATTAATATACAAATATTATCAATTATTTATCGTCCAGTGAGATCATGAACCACAAGTCATCATATGTTATGTCGATCTCACATACCAACTTACCACCAAATCAATTATGATCTACCAGATTCGAAATAAATTTAATTTTTTTCTCCCGCCCTATATTGATTCTACTAGTTTTGTAATGTTGCAATCAATATATTGCTAGATTATAAAAATATTTCTTACATGCCCATATTGTCATTTTTAGCCTCTTATGTGAGTATATTAGAACTTGTTTGGTTTGTATTTTTAAAAATAATTTTTTATTTTATGTATTTTCTGAAAATTAAAAATAAAAAATTATATAAAAAATCTGCTTAATTCAATTTTTAAAAATCTCGATCATAAAAATACAAATTTTCAAATAACTCATTTTTTTTTATTTTCAAACAATTATTTTCTATTTTCAATTTTTTTTTTCATAAATACAAGTCAAACCAACCCTTATTATACTAGGAGTTATGTTTTTGAAGATGTAATCAGGGACACTCTCTGTCGCAAAACACTAGTAAATTGGTTTTAAGTATTTGAAAATTTGTTGTCTCAACTCTTTACGGGTCAACGCACATAGAAATTAAATTAGGTATGAAAAGTCAATATTTTTTGTAAACTTAATGGGACCCATTTACAAGCTATGGATGGCGGATGAGTGTTTTCACACTGACCCTATGTAAACTTAACGGAACCCATTTCAACTCTCAATTAAACCTGAAGAGTTCTAATCCATTTTTGTTTGTGTTTTTGTTTTCGTTTTTTCCAAGTACCAAAGAGTATTCGAGTCCGGTTTTGAAGTTCCTTTCACCGCATTTGCTTTTTTCTTTTTTTTTTAAAGTATGTTATTTAAAGTTGACAATGCAAAAAGGTGATGCTTTGATGACTTTTGATACAAATTAAAACATCTTTTGTTAACTAATCCAAGTGATTATAGTCAATACCCTCTTATATTTAATTGCCTTTATAATTTTTTTTCCTCATAAGTACATTATAAAAATGTGAGTTATTTTATTATAATAACAATGTTAGCATGGCATGATTCATGAGACATACTTACATCAAAAGGAACTACGTTGAGCTTAAATGTATTTTCTTTACCTAACGGAATCGAACCTGAACTCTAATTTTTTTTGAAGCAATAGATCCTTATTTTTTCTCAACTGAGCTACCCGTTCGGGTTAGCTTGATTTATATGAATTGATATTCTAATGCAACATGCACTTTGCTTACTTTAGAACTTATATAAATAAGTGAGATAATTTTAATTAGGAAATAATTTCCAGTCTAGTTAAATCTATAAATCTATTGGATTTTGTTTGTTCTATATATATAAATGTCAAAAATAGCAAACCAACATACAGCGTGGTGAGACTTATTAATTCTATCTCTATTGATAATTGCATTCCGTGAACAACATATATCTGTTATAATTCTGTTCTTAAAACAATTTATGTGTATATATATAGTTATATACACACATATACAAATATATATCAACTTCTCTCATCAATCGCCTTCAGGGAAAAGAAAAAAAGAAGATATAATAACAATTAAAAGCCTCTCTCTCAAAGGGAGAGCAAAAACAGGTACGTTTTTTAATCACATGCATGCATTAGCAAATAATGAATCTATAATTGTTATGATCTGTTTGATGCATATATAGGGTATATATTCGCAAATGAACAAATGTCCCAATGAAAGAATGTGAATGCATGTTTGAACCCAGAAAATTGTGAATTGCTTTTCTAACATTAACATTTGCATATTAAAGAAAATTATCCCTTTTTCGACCATTCTGTTATATAAAACTATATATATGTTATGGACGGTTAGAGCTGGCAATTTCTGACACGAATTGACCCGTTTGACACGATTATATTTATTGTTATATTTCTTTACTGATTTTTTCTATTCTCTAATTGGTCATGAATTGAAATACATTAATAAGCTATTACTGGATCGTGTCAAATTCAATTTCAATTTCAATTTCATTTTTATTTTTTATTTTTTATTTTTCGTATTGGATTATATCATATTTAAAATGTTTGATTTTCGTGTCAACTAGTATCAGATTGCCCTGTTGACCCGTGGGTCGACTTGTTGACACGAATTGCCAGTCCTAGGTTGGATGGGATGGAAGAGTTCTTAGGCCCTTCACCATGAGGTCATAGGTTCAAATCATCCTAACTACGTTTCCGTCTGGATCACTGGAGGTTTACCGATCATTAACTTTAGGATCCCAAAAATTAATCGACGTGCGCGTAAGCTGGCCCGAATCATCCCCGTTACCAAAAAAAAAAAAAAAGGTGTAATATCACAGTTTATTTGGCCAGAATGTTCCTAACACATCCTTGATTTTATTATTCAAGTCCTGGTATAATTTGATTTTATAAGAGTGTATGTAAACATAGTTGGCATTAACCTATTTGACTAGATTAATTAATTAACACTAATTAGTAATTAATCAATACTGGTAGCAATCATATTACCTAGGGGTGATTGAAGGTATTTTGGATTCAATTCACTAATATCGGATTCATCATTTATGGATCAAATCCAATTCATTTGCCCAACGGATCCAAATAAACCAGACCTCGATGATCCAAATTGGTTCGAATCGGATTCACGGATTCAAATATTAAAAAATAAATATAATAAAGAGAATGACAAGAAACTTTCACCAATAAAAGTGAATGTCATAGTAGGGTAGGTTGTAGCAAATAACAATACTATACATACATGATCTAAAAAATATAGAAAATAAACTTGAGTAAATTGTACATAAACATAGATGATAAACAATACTGGTGACTTATATTGATAGTGTCACAGTAGCAAATTGATACAAACATAAATAACAAACATACAAGTGATAGTGTCACACTACAAGAAAATTGAATTTTTACGACTTTGTATTTATGAGAAGTCGGTTTTTTAGCTCGTAAAAGGTACCTTTTACGATATTGATATAAAACTCCCCGTAATAAGTTCATTGTATTTACGAGAAGTAAAGTTGGAGTAAATAAACAAAATATTCATGCAACATCCAAAAACTCCAATGGATTGATTCAAAAGTGCGGTACTGCCTTCAAAACTCCTCAAGCAGTAGTTATGGCTACAAAAGTAAAACTAAGTTTAGTTAATTATTACCAACGCACCTTTGGTGTAATGATATAACTTCACCCCTCAATTGGGGAGGTAAGGGGTTCAAGCATCTTAAGAGACATTATGGGTTTGTGGTGTGTGAGTTTTTTAACATTAAAAAAAAGGTTAATTATTAACAAATAACTATAAATAATTTGTAGTGAATAAATAAAATATACTTAATATATAGTGAATAAATAAACATATTTGATTCAATATCAAAAGAGTCGAGTGCTTCAATTTCGTCCATTTGTGCTTCAATTTGAATCGGGACTTGTGAGACACATAACCAATCTTGTGCTTAATCAAGGCTTCAACAACTTTAGAAGTAAGAGAACTATGAAATTGATCAAGGACACGACCCCTTGTGCTAAAGGGTATCCATTCATTTTCTTTTTTAATTGTTGTGTATACTTTCTTTTAAAGAAAATATATTCATTGAAATAATAAAATGTATTAATATACTTTAATGATATTTTTTTTGAATTTAGTTATTAAAGTCTTTATTAAATTATAATTTAATTATAATTTTTTAAATGAAATAAATATATAAAATATTTTAGAGGTCTTACTCTTTTATAATAGTAAATAACTAATAGAAAATCTTCCATTATATTTTTTTAAAAATTACAATAGTGATGAATGTTTTAATGTATGGAAATATTATAAATGACTTACATTTTTACAATAGTATGGATATATATAGATAATTATTTAGTATAAAATAAGATATTATGATTTAGTTTAGAATAACATATTATTGATATAATATATTATAGTTTAATTTAAAATAATATATTATGTGATATATTATTAATATAATATATTGAAATATATATGAACAGTACCGGATTGGAGCAGATTAACCGAATTATTGAAAATATAATACAGAATCGATCCGTAAAATATCAGATTGGGTATTTTGGATTCATGTCCACTCCAATATATCCGGATCGAATTGGACAGATTAAATTTACGAATTTGCCGAATTTTTTAACACCCCTGCTATTACCGCTATAGAACGCAGATTACTAGGTTAATTTGCCCACGTATGTAGACAATAGATGGTAGATAAACTCTTTTTTTTTCTCCATTAATATGAAAGGGATATAATTGCTTTATATATATATATAATTTATGCTTTTGTGTAGGGTACGATAGGAGCTGGTTATTTTTTTTTGGATAATGCTTGGGTCCTCACCAGTGATGACCAACTTGGTCATCACCCCTTATTTAGACCAATAGAATTAAGACATGTGGCATATATTAATTAAAAAACATAAATAAGTATTATCCATTATTTATGGAATTCAACCCGGATTTGAATTATTCTTTTTTCTCTTATTTACTTAAAAGAAAAAAATCTCATGGACAGTTTAACGTTTACATATGCGTATACACTTATTTGTATATATAAATTGATATATGTCTGTACACTTATATTTATATATAGATTGATATATGTCTGTACACTTATATTTATATATAGATTGATACATATATATATATATATGTTATGTATATTGCAATTGAATCCAAAGGATGATAAAATCTTTTGTGTTTTTGTAGTATCATCAATTTAGTGCAGTGAGCGGCACTTTACACACGAGATTTCTGACTTTCTTCTCCAAATTTCTATACTTCAATCACTTTATTTTTATTTTTTCTTATTTATGTTCATAATATTTTGTATCCAATTCATTTATATATCTTTGGATTTTACGACATATGGAGAAGTACCCATTACAATATTGAATAATATTCGTGGATTGTGACTTTTTTTTTTTATTTATGTTTAAGGAAAGTGTACATCCATATATGTATGACATTAAACTGCCCATCAGATTTTTATTTTTTAAAGTGAATAAGAGAAAAAAGAGTAATTCAAATCCGGGTTGAATTCCATAAATAAAGGGTAATACTTATTTATGTTTTTTAATTAATATATGTCACATGTCTTAATTCTATTGGTCTAAATAAGGGGTGAGGACCAAGTTGGTCCTCACTGGTGAGGACCCAAGCATTGTCCTTTTTTTTTTTATTGTGTTCTATGTTTTCTCAGGCTTAAAAGTTACAAGTGGGTTTGGTATAGCTGCAAGCCTGCACTAATCTATGAATAAATATACATCAAAGTTAGACACTTCTATTTATTTCTAGCAAATAAGTGAAGATTTAATTTATGTACAAAAATGATATGCAACAAACAGGTTAATTTCTTCATTGTTTATATAGCAAAGAGCTAATTTCAATAGAATTGTTTTTTTGTTAAACCACTCTTCTCGATCCCATAAACTTAGACCATGTTTGGTTTACTCTTTTGTTTGTTATTTTGAGTTTTTTTTTTACCAATTTTCAAGCAAAAGTATGTTTGATACTCAATGCTTTATTTTCTACAACATAAAATATAGAGCAAATAGTATAAAAAATTATTTTATTTTTCTGTTTTGGTCACCGTTCATGACTAAAACTCACTAAAAAAAATTGTTTTTGCATTTTGTACTTTTATAAATTACACAACAAAATCAACAGTATCAAATGTACTTCAAGTTTAGACTAATAATACTTCACAACAAAAGCATATGCTTCTACTTTATAAAATTCACAATACAAAAACAAAAGCATGAACCAAACCGACCCTTAAGGTACGTTTGGAAACTGGTGTTTTCATCTTTGATCTTGTTTATCTACTGTTCACGGGAACAAAAACACGTTTGGCTTACCTACTACTGTTCACCTTATTCTCAGTTTGGAAAAATTTTTGGTGAACAGTACCCAAAACCATGAGAACACCAAATTGGTGTTTTCTTTGTTCTCGGTTTGGGATTTTTTTTTTTTTTTTTTAAAAAAAAAACCTGCAAACCATGCCACCACCCTAATCTGCGAAATCCAAATCTTCGACCACCACCATCACACACACACACACACATATATATATACATACACACACAAACTTGCAAACCTAATCTCCAGCACCATCAACGCCACCACGCCACCACCACCAATTTTGAACACCCAAATCGCCCATAATCTCCAAATCAAAACCTAATCTCCACCCTAAAATCAATCAACTCCCAATTTGCAGAAAACGAGAGAAGAGGATGATGATCATCATCATTTAGGGTGCGATGAACACGTCGGATCTGGTCAGCGAGAGAGCCAATTTGCAAAAACGTGAGTGAGTGTATATATGTGTCTGTGTGTGTGAGAAAACAAGAAATTTTTTTGCCCCAAACATATTTTCGTTTTTTAGTTTTTTGGGTGAGAAAATAAGAATAGAAATATATCCTGTTTTTTGTTTCCCAAAACAAGAAAAAAATAAGGGTTCCAAACCGACACTGGTGCGTTTGGAAACTAGTGTTTTCGTTTTCGTTTTTTATCTCTTGAAAACACAAATTTTTCTTGTTCTTGTCCTAAGGGTAATCCGGAAACAAAAACACATTTGGTTGAAAATTTTGTCTAAAAAATTTTTGGGAACAAAAAAAAAAAAAAATTTTGGAGGTTAGGGTTTGGAGGTTGAAGATGGAAGTTAGGGTTTGGAGGTTAAAGATGAAGGTTAGGGAATTTGCAATAATTAAAAAAAAAAAAATTTGCTGAGAACAAACAGTGCCGAAAACAAAAAAACACCATTTTGGTGTTCTCAAATTTTGAACTAAGGGTGAGAAAACGTTTTTTTTACTGTTCACGAAAACAAAAACCATCAAAGGCTCCCAAACGCGTTTTTGTTCCCGTGAACAGTGAAAAAAACAAGAACAAAAACGAAAACACCCCTATCCAAACGCACCATTAGATTTTATTTTTTTTTTCTTACTATGCAATCACGTCATCATTTCAATTTTCTGTTACAATATTTTCCATGTATAAGGAGAGAGATTAAAACTGATTTGTGGTAGTTACAAGACATCTCAATTGCAATGTGATAGGACAAAGAAAACACGTCTTTGACTAGCTCGACACTCGTCTTCTTCTTTGCATGCGCTCTCTCGAATTTAATGCACCATGCAAGCTTAAGTGATGAGTAAGATGCTCTCTCGTTAACTTTGCACTCCACTCGGTCCTACAAAGCTGCTACCATATGATAATGAAACATATTATATATATATATGCATGAAATTTGTCAATGTTTCATATAATTAACTCGTCTCGATCATTAATCCAAAGATGGTACTACGTACTCCGTTTCGGTTCACCTTCGCCGCAAATAATTGATATATATTAATAATAAATATGATCTGAACATACGAGTTAACGTATACAAATTAACATCCATTAAAATGGTTTGACCCAGATTAGAGTTAGACTAGGAGTTTCAGGAAGCGTTATTCTACTTAAATGCACAAAATTTGCCGAGTAATCAAATATTATTCAATTCGTGGGACCTAAAATTCAGTTAAAAAATAATTAGATTCGGTGCTTCATGAAGCATCATGCTAGCTAGTGGATGCAAAAATTCATGGAGCCACGATCCTAGACATATGCCTCGTTTGAGAAGCATAAACCGTTTTGAGAAATTGGTATCCATTAATTTTTTCTAAACATTTTTTTAATGCTCAGAATTCTTTTAAAAAGTTTGACAAACACCACTTTTAATAGCTTTTCTCTCCAGAAAAGCAAAAACAACTTCTGAAAGTTTATCCAAACAGGGCTTTTGTCCAAGTCTTACATTATCTGTGTGAGATGTCATTTTTAGGGATGGCAATGGGGCGGGGCGGGGCGGGGATCCCCATCCCCATCCCCGAACCCGCCCCCATTTAGCCCCGCCCCCGCCCCCGCCCCGCCCCCGCCCCGTGCCCCGGTATGAAATTTTTATATATAAAAATATATTATAATATATGTTATTTCTTTGTAAAAAAAATATATTATATATATATATATATATTATAATATATATATTTTTTTTTTACCTTTTTATATAAAAAATTATATCTTAAACATATATATATATATATATATTTTATATTATTGTAATATATATATATATAATATAACCGGGGCGGGTTCGGGGCGGGGCGGGGGTACCCCCGAACCCGACGGGATTTTTTTTTTTGCCCCATTTATGTAATCGGGTCCCCATACCCGAGCTAAACGGGACGGGGCGGAACGGGTCCCCGTCGGAGCGGGTCCCCACTGCCATCCCTAGTCATTTTATGCTCCAGTTAGACTTGATGTTTCCCTTAACATAATTTTACTGAATGCAGATAAAATATAATTCAAATTTTACTCGATCGGTGAGTAAATTAAGGTGAAAGTTTTGAACACTTGTTTTATAAAAAAGAAAAAAGAATGAAAATATAAAACACCAACTACATTGAGAAGGGTGTGCTGGGGAATTAAATATTAAAAATCACATTTCCTCTTATATATATATATATATATATATAATACGACAAATTAAGGAGGTGAGGAACCTAACAACACTAGTCTAGCAGCTTCGTAAGACTTGTTGAAAGGAAGGGATGTGAAGGGAGGAAAAGGAGTCCAGTGTTCACATGTCAATGAGTGCTAGTCATTGTCATGTATAATGTTCCTACTCCTACTCGGTTTGGACCTCCAATTATTAAATGTCACACATTTTTTTATATATTGTTTTGTCTCGCTAACGTATGAACACCATAACCATAACCATGTGCAAAGTCGGCTTACATGAATCATGCATAATAAATTGTGGTTAGATCAATTCAAGATAACATAACCAAAATAAAATTTATTTGTGAATAATTGTTAAAATTTTTAGATCAAAGAAATTACGACTCTCGCGCGTTGCACATGACTATATTGGTAAAATTGTTAGATCAATTAAATTACGACTCTAATAACAACGGTGAGATGTAGACACCGTATTATAAATAGAGAGAGAGTTGTATTGAAGACTGTCAATATACAAAGATAACGGAAAGTTTTTTATGTAAGAGAAGAGTGGAGAGCAAACCAAGATTATGATGTGTGGATGTAAAAAAAAAATAAAAAATTCATTTGGACGGGATTGCATTTGGTAATAAACGGGTCCTAAAATACAATGGAATCTAGTCCATTGAATCGGTATGCTAAATGGAATTGAAGTCCAATATAGATATGATCTTAAAGATAGAATTACTTATTAAATTGTTAAAAAAATTAAAAATCCTCCAAAATAGATGTTACAATATCTATTGTAAAAGAAATTTCTGAGTCTAAGTGAGAATCATGTGAGTTAACTTATAAAGTGCATATATATTTGGTCAATTTAGTTTTTTTAAATTGATTTTCAAGAAAACTCAACCTTTATATTTCCATATTCACCAGAAAAATTTCCGACTCCAAAATCTTCAACACGTTAAGTGGGGTCCAAAACATATGGACACTATATATATATAATATATATATGTAATGATAGTAAAGTCAATTTTTCGAGCATGTGGGTCTCAAAATTTTCGGAGAATATGATTTCATCCATGACGCAAAAGAGTACAAATCAATTTTTAGTTTCCCATCAG
Source organism: Cornus suecica (assembly GCA_963922005.1). Lineage (NCBI taxonomy): Eukaryota > Viridiplantae > Streptophyta > Magnoliopsida > Cornales > Cornaceae > Cornus > Cornus suecica. Next base: position 1,962,314 of record OY998240.1, on the reverse strand, counting down.
AATGTTGGGTCTGCTTCTACTTTCTAGTTGGTCTGTTTTTCTTTTTCTATATATTATCTATTTTAAGTTGAAAAAGTATCTTAATGGAACGGTGATCATTCCATCAATTTGACTCAAGTTGAAACATTTTAATTCCTAAAAAATTTCGTAAACTAAGTAATTTTTCATAGGCAAAAGTGCATCATAACTCTTTACTTTGGTTCAGTCGTAAAATATCTTATTGTATTATTTTTTACCCTAAATTACTATATTATATTTTTTAAAAGTTACAAAATACCCCCATATATTTTGTTTAGTTCTAAATTACTACTATATGCTTTTTAAAAGTTACAAAACATCTCTTTTGATTGTGTTTTACACAAAAATATTGACCATTTTGTCTCATTATCTTGTAATAACCCATTTTTAGTATTTTGTTTACTTATTTTTTCTTTTTCAATAATATAATTAATAATTCAAAACTTCACACACATATATTTATTTATAAGGGTGTACAAAACCAGTTCGGTTCCTAAAAATTAGGAATCGGAACTGAATTGAATCGAAACCGAACCAAAATTTTGGTAGCTATTTAAAAAAGTAAAAAAACCAAATATAAAAAATATATATAATTTTATATATGTTTCTATATTTAATTCATGAAAAAATATATATAATTCATGAAAAGCTATTTAAAGCTATCAAAAATATAAGTAAATAAGCTATCAAAAATTTTTGTGAATAGCTACCAATATATATATATATATATATATATATATATATATATATATATATATTTGTTAAATTATATTAAAATAAGAATTTGACTAAATCTTAATTTTTCTCCTTCTTTCTTTCTCTCCTTTTTCCCTTATTCTGTATAAAAACCAAAATATTAACATATGGAGTATAAAATTATATTATCTTTCGATATTTTTACTTTTTTTAAGAAAAATGATAATATGAATTCCAATTCCTATTTTTAAGGAACCGAACCGATTTTGAACACTCATATAAATAAATATATGTATGTGAAGTTTTGTAATATTAATTATATTACTGGAAAAAAAAATACTAAAAATGGATTATTACAAGACAATTGAGCAAAATGATCAATATTTTTGTATAAAACATAACGAATGAGGGTATTTTGTAACTTTTGAAAAATACAAGGTAGTGATTTGAAGTTAAGCAAAACACAAGAGGTATTTCACAATTTTTGAAAAATACAGGATAATAATATGGAGAAAAAAATAACATAAGAGTATTTTACCACTGAACCAAAACATATGGAATATTATGGAGTTTTGCCTTTTTCATTTTAATATTTCTCTTACCGTATTGGTCATGAATACAAATGTGTTAATGGTATGGTGAGTCATTTATTTATCCATGTAATAATATGAGAAAACGAATTTATGACGTTTATCATTTTTCAATAACTTTTTTCTCCGAAATGTCAGAAATTCATTTGTTATTAGTTGCATTCAATAAATGAAAGTTTACAATAAATGTGATTACAATTTCCAATGTACCACTTTAAATTTGATACTAATTACGATGCACTCAAGATAAAATTGGTCATAAACTGGTAGATAAATATGACATAAAACTCCTGAACAGTAAGTGAAGTAGGTATATACAATACACCCAGACTTCACCATTGCACGTGTACTACACATTTTTTAATAATTCCGTGTTTTCACACGACCAATCATTCATGGTCCGTTTTTTAAGAATTTCAATATTATTATTTAATATTAATTTTTATTCAATACTTATTTTTAAATTAAATATTATTCGAATCCATTAAATATGTAACGAAGCATCCATCACAATGTTCTAACTCTTGACATATATTTTTTCGTTTGTGAAATACTTATTTTTTCGTAGAAAAAGACAAATGAAATGGAATTTTATGATTAATTTAATATAAGTATATATATATATATATATATATATACATGTATATGTAACAAGAAAAAGTTGGTCACGTGAAGGAGTACAGGTGTATGAGGGCGTCAACGGAAGATGGGAGCCACCAAAATCTGGTGGGTCATGAGGGACAGTGCTGTACTTATCCAACTCACACTATAAATACCCAACACACCAAGCAGGGCTCTACAAACCATTCTATTTCTTAGGTTAAGCTCTCTCTTTCACTCTCTCATACATTTTCTCCTGAGAAAAAAATAAATAAATAGCCATTGACCCATCTCCTTAATTTTTTAATATTCAGAATTTGAAATCAATTTTGAGATAGGCATCAAAAGAGATCCAAAATGGATTGGAGATATAATGCTGGCTTGTTCTTCATTGTCATTGTAGTCATTATGTGGGTCTCCTCCGCAGAAGTCACTCAGGTATGTCAAAATTTACAAAATGTTCAATTCTATACATATACTTTTTATATATGGTTGTTTCATACACATGCATGTTTATATATTTGTGTCTGTGTGTGTGTGTAAACTGATTATGCTCTCTGTATAGAAACTAGGAATTTATAGTAATTGAGGGTTAGCAATAAAATCTTGTGAATTTTGTTTGCTTATTTTGGTGGAGAAAAGTGAAACAATGTAATGTAAATAATTGAGATTTCATGTGGAAACATGGAATCGGTATTTTTGAATTAGAATTAAATATATTTGGTTTGAATCTTGAAGAAATTAATTTCCCTCAATTCCAATTTATAGCATAAATTCCATGCCATTGAACATAACGGGAGGATATTTTAGTACTTGCATGCTTGTTGTGCATGGTGGGAGAAGGTTGTTATTATTTTGAACTCTAGTAATTTCATTTTGCTCTTCATCCACCTGAGTTGGATTAGGATAGACATATATATAATATATGTATGTGCATATATGTATAAGTAACATATATACTAGTTGTTTTGACCATAGTTTTGGATATCCATGTGCTTTTAGTATAATTAATTGATGTTAATGGAAGTGGACCAGTAGGCCAGTGATTTATCTATAAATAAATTAAGGGAGCACTCAAATAAATATTCAAGATTAAGCAGATTAAGACATCAGTCTAATCTGCTGGTCTTGAACTTTTTCCTTAGTTACCATCCTTAAAAATACTTAATTCCTTTTTATCTAAAACACTAGCCCATTTTAATTATGTCCACCTAGAGCTATATATATATATATATATGTTCTGCAGATAACACATGATGGAATAACTGAAACATTGAATTGTAGTATAAAATCTACTCTTTTTGGACTGAAATTGAAGACCATATATAGAGTTCAAATTTTATAGTATGTTTCCTCATATTCCAACTGAAGGCATGCATTTAAGCACAACATAGAATTTAGATAGAATCAGAGAAGTTGCAGATTTTTAATTATGTGTCTTTTGATTCAACCAAATAAAAGACCAAGAAGAGCAGAACAGAATTTGAATTGATTATGGAATAGTTCAAATTACATAATATATATGTATAAGCTATTGAACCCTCTTTTTTATTTTATTTTTAGTTTCAATTTGTTCCTTGCTTGAGCTATTACTTAAATTTTGTTTGTTCAACAGGGTATTTTCATGGACTATGAACACCCATTCGCGGTAACGTTTATCGGAACCTCACTTCTGGGAGTTTATCTCCCAATAGCCCTCATAAAAGATTTGGTATACAAAATTTTGGGACACTGCTCTAGTAGCAGCACCACAGAAGATGAAGAAACGATGAATAAGACCGTTGAGCGAATTGACATACCTGAAAAATGTAAGCCAATGGCGAACATTTTTCAGATAGAGCAAGGACCTTTGGCTCTAAAAGACAGTGTCAAAGACTTTCATGCCCTTGAAGAGGGAATGCTCATAATTGGCAAAGATGTGCAAGCTCATGAAGAGAAAATGCTATTAGTTGCCAAATGTAAAGACCAGTTGGACGCATTGAAACAAGATAGACAACTCACCACTTGGCAAATTGCTGCATTTGGCTTCTTTCTTGCCCCTATCTGGTTTATTTCAGAGGTGAGACACTAGTAATTTCATGTTTCTCCAATTTTTTCTTGTCTTCATTATATGTATGTATTGATTTTCACTTCATTTAGAGCATATAATATCTCACTCTTCTTAATGGGAACTTTTTAGTGTCTAGAACTCAAAGACACTACAAGAACTAAAGGTTTTAGTGGCGGTCAAAAAAATGTCGCTATAACCTTACATTGACACCTAAAGTTTCAACATTGAAAGGCTTTTAGGCTACAGTGACCTTAAAAACTATTGTTATACCTTAAATACTCTAAATAGTAAAATCAACTTCTTTGAGCAATAGTGACGGACAATTTTAGTCTGTCACTAAATTGTTGTCACTATACACACATTTATTTGTAGTGAGAAAATGCGAGAAAGTATACAGTACTCTGGGAATTTTTTTTACTACTCTGTGGTACATCTGTCCAACAAAAACTCTTCATTTCTCTATTATCAACAAAAATGGAGAGTTTACATGACTCCCAGCAGGCAGAGTTGCCACATCGTAAAAGAAAATTTTGAAAAAAATTCTACTTTGTCAAATGTCGTTATGGATTTTGGGATTTTTACATTAATTTTGTGCAGTAACAGATATGAATTGAAGTATATTCATTATGCTTCTTTTACTTTGTACAGTATTTAGCTCACGCTGCACTAGCACGAACAAGTGTTACCACAACGACGTTGTTGTTCTCTACTACCGGAGTTTTCACTCTTTTCATCGGTGCATTTCTGGGACAAGAAACTATAGACATTGTCAAAGTCATTTCTGTTTGTTTCACCTTGACTGGTGTTGCAATGACAACACTAGGGAAGAGTTGGGCCACGGATAAATCAACATCAAACATATCATTGTATGTTTATTTTCCATATCTTTTTAAAATTTGGTTACATCGTATCGCACCATTGACATGTAAATTATAGTTTATTTTTGTGTTGGCATTCAGAAATTGGACGAATTCACTTGTGGGCTGTCTTTTTGGTCTGCTTTCAGCTATGACTGATGGACTATTTACTGGTAAAAATTCTATCTTCTTTGATGTAAAAGTACTTATGCTTTCAGAACGTTTATCGTAATAATATTCATTTTGGAAATGACTATGCACCTCAGTGCTGCTCAAGAAGTTTGTTGATGAAGAAGGTGAAAATGTTGATATGCAAAAGATATTTGGCTATATTGGAGTGTTCACATTTGGTGCCCTTTGGTGGCTTGGTAAGTACAAAAATGCTCACTTGTTTCTTTTGCTTAGGCATTCCTCTTATTCATCTATCTATGTTGGTAAGAGCTTTATAGTCCTACTCTTGAGTCTAAACACTGAAAATTTGTTGCTCCGACTTGCTAATTTCAGAGCCATATATATTGGTCAATCATTAATCCTATATTTATGCAATCTTTGTTAAAGATGCACAATTTGACAGAAGAACTAACACTGATACTCGTCTCATACGCGCATTTCATACTGATTTTATCCGAATTTGTTATACCGTTAGTGTCACCAGAACCAAGGCATGACAGAATCTTTGTTGAAGATGCACAATTTGATAAAAGCACCAACGCTTATACTCATCTCATACTCACATTTCAAACTAATGTGTTTCAGTATCTTATTTTTTCAGTGTGGCCTTTAACTGCATTTGGTATTGAGCCCGAGTTCAAATTCCCAAATACTACTCAACTAGAAGAAGTCATGGCCAACAGTTTTTTCGGAAACGTCCTTTCTGACTATTTCTGGTACGATTTTCCGAACTCTCAAATTCCCAAAAATCTAGAATTTCAATTTCATAATATACATATATCATATTTCGTGCTGTTAACATAGAATTTGTGTTATTCAGGGCATTGGGTGTCGTGTGGACGAGTCCGCTGGTGGCTGCAATAGGCCAGTCGCTGACGATACCACTGGCGATGGTGGAAGATATGGTGATCCATAAACAGCATTACTCGGTGTTTTATATACTTGGATCAGCTCAGGTGTTTCTGGGATTTGTAATAGCAAATCTTTCGGATTTGCTGTCACCGAAATCGTTGTCCAGTTATTGGAATTCAATTAGGCAACTTTTGTGATCACCTTTGTTCAGGGGGCATTAGTCTTTTTTGGATCACGTAGTGTTGTAGCTGAGGGACTACCCGGATGAGTATGGTTTTGTCATACCATGAGTTATACATATATATATATATAGGCAGGCATTGGGATACATCTAGATGTTATATATGTGTGTGTATATATATATATATGTGCATACAAAAGGGAGTGGAATTCATGTTTTTGTATCCCTTCCCCAGAGGGATGAATCAGCTAGTTGTACTTACATATATGCACATACCATTTTTCAAATGCATTGCAATTGGAATCAGATAAATTATTTCAGGGGAGGGCATAATTGTCTATCCACTATACATACACTTGCTAAAAAAATGCCAATTTGGACTTTTACCAGGGAAATGGAAAATTACAAATTGTATGAAATGTTGGAAAGAAAAAGGAGGACTTTGTCATAGCCTCATAGGGAGAAGTTGAAGGAAAGAGAATGAAAGACTTGCAAACTTCTAACAAAAATTGTTATACCGAAATTAGTTTTTTATTTTACTCCATTTTTAATACAAAAAGGAAGAAGCAGAAGAGCCAAGAGTGAGAGAGACAATGACTTGAAAATTGAAAATGTAAGAACATTTGTAGAATTATTCATTGTTGATATATTCTATACAATAATCATGTTGAGTGACTTGTAAGATCGGGTAAATTTAGGAAAATTGAAATGGTCAAGCAAATGCATCAATAAGTTTCGTCAAATTCAAATCAAGTTTAAGTAGTGAAGAGGAAGCAAGTTTAAGCAAAAAATGCATTCCGGATGACATAAACGATATTTTTCGGAGCCGAAACTTTGGGAAATATACCAACGGAGTCGAGGGGGTTCAAATTGAAGAAAAGTTGGGAAAAATAGTTTTCATGAATTTTCTTATGCTTGAGTTACGCTTACAGTAGCTAAAAGTGGCAAGAAACATCAAAATCTACGCACGTGATTTTTGCTACGCTTAAGCGTAGCAACCCCTACACTTAACATAGGGGCCATGCGTAGAGTTGCGTGGATTTTTGGCAAATTCAAATTCTGATTTGTTTCAACTTCTATCAACTTGAGTTACACTCCAATATATCCTAGCACGCATATAAATGATATTTATACCAAAATTTGGCAGATTCACTCCAAATTACAAGAGAATAACACAATGAATGAATCATAGTCCAAAAAGGATACAAGTTTACTCGATATAGGATTCCTCTCTCTATAAATAAGAGGAGTCTCTACAGATTTTTGATGTGGTTTTTGTGAGATCTCTGCAATACTTTCATAGATTAGATTGGTTTACAAAGAGAGAAAAAAAGAGATTGCTTCAGTATTCTATATCAAGGGTTTCTCTAGTTTTTGGTGATTATTCAATTGTGCTTCTACACCGAAGATCTTTATGCACAATCAAATGATCCAGTTGCTTGAAAACCATCACACCACTTTGTGCAACGTGGTTGCATCAATCCCTTGAGAAACGGAGCTGTAAGCGAGAATTTTGTGGTAGCGCGAGTGATTCAATCCGCTTGCTTTATTTTCTGCACTTAGATTAATCGTTGCATGATTTATCTTATTAGATAATTGGATTAACATTAATTTTTTCGCAATTAAATTTTAATTTGCTAATAAATTCATAAAAAAATCTATCCATCCCCCTCTAGGCTATTTTCCTTGGTTGTCTATGTAATTTCAGAAAATAATCAAACAATAATTAGTGTAAATAAAAAGTAGTCGAGCAGAATTCATTGCTCCTCTCCCTTCCGATACTTGCAAAGCTTCACCTGCACCACAAATATCAGAACACCCAAAATACATACCGACAAAATCGCCGATATCCCACCATTGATGACACTTCAATTTTTCAGAATTCATTGAAGCTGTGAACAAAATGGTTATAGAAAGCCATGGATGAGGAAGAAGAAGCAACATTTAGCTCTTGATTGAGTACATACTAATGTGAAGAAAAAGGTGCCGTAACATATGTTCCATAGAGAGATGTAGGGAGGGACAATTTAGTCCTCTAAAAAGTTTTATGTGAGGGCCAACATATCCTTTTAAACGATTTTGGATGGGCATAAGTGTCTTCAAAAATAAGTTGGAATATTTTAGTCATTTCATTATTGAAAATTAGATGACGTTAAGTCTTTGATCATGCCGGAAGTTAGCGTATATTTATTATAAAATATGAACAATAAGATAAATAATAGTAATTATTTAATACTAGAGGAGAGACGAGTGTAATTTGACAAATCTCAAGGATAGAACCCTGTCATTTACCTACTAAAAAAAATTAGTCATTATCACTTTGGTGAATATGACGTGATAATCTCTACCAATAAGTGAAATAGTTGCACAACACATTTGTATTACGCCACATGCATGTGTATAAAACCTCTTTTAATTGTTGACTTTTTGTACAAATGAGAAATGATATAAAATTTGATGATTAATTTAATATATTAGCTTTGGGAGCGCAATTGAAGCAACAAGTAATATAAGAAGAATATATAAGAGCAATCACAAAAACCAAAAAACAAGATTTATATTGTTCACCTAGCGTGTTCATAGATGAGAAGGTATTTTATCATAATCATCTAAAAATATTACAACAATATAAATTACAAACATAAGTAAACATATGAAAAGACATTTCATCATAATCGTCTAAAAATATTACAACAATATAAGTTACAAACATAGATAAACATACACCAAACTCTTCCTCTAGAGTTTTCTCTGTATGCCTTGAGAGTCTTTTGCACGAGACTCATTCTCGTAATCGGTGTTTATTATACCCAACCTACCTGTAAACTCCTATCTTTCAAAACACATCCTCATGACACTATCCCTCTTTTTTTCTTTATTGATCTAACTCTCAATCCTAGATATTTATTTATAAAACAAAAAACTCAATTATTTGTTCGACAAGGATTATCATTCCTCGAAAAATAAATTTTTTCTTTAATAACCAAAAATCTTATAGCCTGATGGTATCATATTTCCTCTTTAAAAGGGAGGTTAGGGGTTCGAGTTTGATGGGGCTCATGTGTGGGAGTATGTGTGTTTCTTATCATTCAAAAAAATAAAATAAAATAAAATAATTATATAAAACACTCCTTAAAATAAACGCTTAATTACAATAAAAATTTGAGACACAAACCTAACCATCAGTAATAATAGAAAGCCGGTTAGTGTAAAATTAGTCAACAGAAGAAGACGAGCCACCAAAATCTGGTGGGTGTGTTTTATTTTGTTTTGTACAATTTCTAATTATGTCTCTTTGGCTTGCTCAACTTGTTAGCTGCTTGCCTGCTTATAGCATTGTAGAGTATTTTTATGAAAAACTTGTTTTTCAAAAGGAAAGCTAAATGAAAGCAAATTTTATGCAACGCACACTATAAAATGCAAACACACAAAGCAGAGCCCTAAGCTATCTCTCTCTCTCATAGTGCACACCTTTTGTTCTGAAAAAAAAAAAAAGAAAAAAAAAATCTGCCCATCGGTGCATCTCCTTAATTAATTAAATTTCAGATTTTGAAATCAATTTTGAGATAGGCATCAAAAGAGATCCAAAATGGATTGGAGATACAATGCTGGCTTGTTCTTCATAGTCATTGTTGTCATTATGTTGGTCTCCTCTGCAGAAGTCACTCAGGTATGTCAAATTTATAATGTCCAACTTTATATAAATATACTTGTTATATATGGTTGTTTAATATACATGCATGGCATGCTCATATATGTGTATGTGTGAATGTGTGTAAACTGATTACGCTCTCTATATAGAAACTAGCTAGGAAATATAGTAATTGAACCCTCTATTTTTATTTTTTTTTCAAAATCCAACTTAATTGTTCTTCACAAACCATCTGCAAAGTACTCTATATGTGAGTACTCATGCTTGAGCTCTCACTTACTAATGTGTCCATACATGGACTAAGAGCACCCATTCGCGGTAACATTTATCGGAACCTCACTTCTGGGAGTTATCTCCCAATAGCACTCATAAAAGATTTGCTATACAAAATTTTGGGACACAGCTCTAGTAGTAGCAGCACAGAAAATGAAGAGATCATCATGAATAAGACCGTTGCGCGACTTGACATACCCGAAAAATGTTCTCTTTTGTATAGCTTTAACTAACTTTTATCTTTTCTTAATTGTACAAAAATAAAGATGGAAAGTTAATTAATATTAGTACAATAAAATAAAATAAAATTCAACAGGACTATTATTTTGGAACAAAAGAAATATCATTTACCAATAGCTTATTTAGGATGTCACAAATTAATTTGAATAATATCAACACGTATGATTTATGATATTACATGACAAAAAGATATGAATGAAAATTAATTAGTATTTGTAAATGCCAAAAAAATGTTTCTTTAATGAGATTTTTCCTCAATTTATATACATTTTCTTACGGGCTTTTAGGCCCATTAGGGTTACATTACTTGCCCTACAAACAATTCATTTTTTATTCATATCATTTACTTGATTTTCAAGTTATTTTAGAATATTTTGGAAGATGGGCCTAAAACGGGCCCTTATTTTCGGGTTTGGAATGAATAATATGCTTTCGGGCCTTCAATTATCCTTGGGCCATTAAGACTTGTCGGAGGAGTGGGTTTGAGAATTTGTAAATGTACAATATCTTTATACTATTTTAATTCCAAAAACCTTGGATTCGGAGAGAATGGAGAGTTCCAAAGGCTAACTTCAATTAGAATCCCTCCGCTCTGGCCTTTTGGCGTTTGATATTATGTTTAATTTGCATTTTTCTTTTTCTTCTTAACACAACTCTTTTGTTTGTATATATGAAAGTTACGTCTTATGTGGATTCATATTCTAATACAACACCTCGCTTACTTTTTAGAACGTATATGAATAAGTGAGATCATTTTAATTAGGGATTAATTAAATCCCAGTCTAGTTTGAATTTTGCTTACTCTATGTATATAAATGTCAAAAATAGCAAACCAACATACAGGGTGGCGAGAGTCTCTATTGTTAATTGCATTATGTGAAAAACATATATTAGTGTCCGTCCTGAAATTTTGAAAATAAGTAAAGGTTTTAGACGAGATTAAATTGTGAGACCCTTTATATGTAAGGTTTTATGCGTTTAAAAAATTATAAATATAAAAAAAATATTAAATATATTAATATCGAAAAAATTGTAAACAACATAAATTTTGGTGTTGTCATGAAATTTTTTTGTCGTGTAAGTGTTGTACTCACAAAAGCCCTAAGTGTAGTTGCGTGAAAAATTATTGTCGTGGTACGAGTGTAGCAGTTGTGAGAGTCCTAAGCGTAGTCTCTAAATATTATTCCGACAAAAATCTTTTAACCCTAATTAGAATAATGGTTTGATTTAAATTAGATTTTAGTTTCTTTTAGTTGAAAATTTGAAAAACAAAACCAGTCTATAGTAATAGGAGTGAAAAATAAAATTTTAGGGCCCTCAATTATGAAATTAGATTATAACTTAGCACGAATTAGGTTATTAAATAAAATAGTGTTTTTTTTTTATCCTATAGAAAAACAAATTTTTCAAAAAAACAAATTTGTTCCTAAATTATGTAATTACATTAGATTTTGTTTTGAATCGGACTGATAAATTAATTAATTTTTAATTTTTATTTTTCAAAAAAAAGGAATTGAAGCCTCATTGGGCCTAGGCCTGGGTCGCCTTGGGCCAGGGCAGGGCTGCAAATATCTATCATAATTCCGTGCTTAAAAGAATTTATGTGCGTATATGTATATATATATTTCTCTTATCAATCGCCGTCAGGGAAAAGAAAAGGGAGGCTCTCTCTCACGGGGAGAGAAAAAACCCTTGATCAAAAACAGGTATGTTTTTTAATCACATGCATGATTCGCATTGGGTATATATGAATGAATGTCACAATGAAAGAATGGGCAAGCATGTTTCGAGCCCAGAAAATCGTTGATTGCCTTTTTAACATTAAAAATATTTGAATATTTAAGTAAATTATTCGTTTATCGACATTCTTTGTCATCGATCCATCTCTTTAATTAATTAATTTTCAGATTTTCAAACAATTTTTGAAAATAGGCATCAAAAGAGATCCAAAATGGATTGGAGATACAATGCTGGCTTGTTCTTCATAGTCATTGTTCTCATTATGTGGGTCTCCTCTGCAGAAGTCACTCAGGTATGTCAAACTTATAAATGTCCAACTTTATATGTGTATATATATATATACATATATACTTGTTATATATGGTTGTTTCATATACATGCATGTTTATATATATGTATGTGTGAATGTGTATAAACTGATTATTCTCTCTGTATAGAAACTAGGAGGAATTCATAGTAATTGAGAGTTGGCAATCAAATCTTGTGAATTTTCTTTGCTTATTTTGGTGGAGAAAATTGTGATATAAACAACTGAGATTTCATGTGAACTTCTCAGCTCTTAGATGACAATAATAGACGATCGTTGTCCCTTTCATATTAGTTTCTTGATTAATTTTTATCTAACTCATAGAGTTTTGAGAGGACGTGTGGAGTCTAATAATATTATTCCGTTTATATCAATTATGTATATTTTTTTAGGGCTAGTCTAGGTTGCATGTAATTAATGTTAAAATTGAATAGATTTAGTTTGAATTTTGAAGAATTTCATTTAATTCCAATTTTAAAGCATAAATTCCATGCAACTGAACATAAGGGGAAGGTATTTTAGTACTTTCAAGCTTGTTGTGCATGGTGGGAGAAGGTTGTTATCATTTTGAACTCTTTTAATTTCATTTTGCTCTTCATCCACAGGTGGATTAGGACATATATAGTACATACATACATACATACATATATGTATAAGTAACATAATAGGTGTTTGACCATAGTTTTCGATTTCCATGTGCTTTTAGCATTGTAGATCAAAGTTTTGAGGGGATTATTCCAATAATGCCGGGGACACACAAATCAGTGAATGAATGAGTGAAGCTCCGAGCTACCGCAAGGGACTCCCAAATGATCCGGGATCATAGAGAAAAGGCAAAGCGCTACACAATAGGTTTTTAGGTTGTGAGTAGAGTGCTAGTAAGGAGTTAGTAGGGTGTGTTTGTTCTTTGGATTAAAGACTGAGCCCTAGGACTATTTATAGTTAGGTTTTCTTGCAGATAATAACTGATGGTCAATAGGTTGTACTGCCTGTTATCCAACGGATAAAAGCTAAAACCATTGGTCGGTCCTCTTTATTGGGCTTGGTCAATAACCTATCGGGTCGGGGTCGGTGCGGGTCGAAGCCCATGGGTCTTACCTTTTCTGTATAGCTCCCCCTCCCTTGTGGTAGCCCTCTGTCACTAAGCGCGCGAGGTTCCTTGCCCCGAGGCTTGAGGCTCTCGCTGTTACGATTAAGGAAGACTGAAGACATCAGTTTAATCTGCTAGTTTTGAACTATTTTTTATACCATCTTAAAATATTTGTGATGTGTATGCATGTATCAAATTCATTTTATTTATAAACACCATGCCATTAATTGTCCACCTAGAGTTATGGATGTTCTGCACGCAACAGAACATGAAATTTCTGTAACACTGAATTGTAGTAAAAAATCTACGATTATTGAACCAAATAAGCAATAAGAGCATAACAGAATTTGAAATGGTTATGGAATAGTTCAAGGTACATAATATGTATGAGCTATTGAGCCCTCTATTTTTTTTCCTTTTTTTTTTTCCAAAATCCAATTTGTTCCATACAAACCATCTTCAAAGTACTCTATATTTGAGTACTCATGCTTAAGCTATATTACTTAAATTTTGTTTGTTCAACAGGGAATTTTCATGGACTATGAGCACCCATTCGCAATAACGTTTATCGGGACTTCACTTCTGGGAGTTTATCTCCCAATAGCACTCATAAAAGATTTGGTATACAAAATTCTGGGACACAGCTCTAGCAGTAGCAGCACAGAAAGTGACGAAATCATGAATAAGACTGTTGCGCCACTCGACGTACCTGAAAATTGTAAACCATTATTGATGAACATTTCTGAGATAGAGCAAGAACCTTTGGCTCTAAGAGAGAGTGGCAAAGACTTTCATGCCCTTGAAGAAGGAATACTAGTAATTGGCAAAGATGTGCAAGCTCAAGAAGAGAAGATACCATTAGTTGCTAAATGTAAAGACCAGTTGGACGCATTGAAACAAGATAGACAACTCACTGCTTGGCAAATTGCTGCATTTGGCTTTTTTCTTGCCCCTATCTGGTTTATAGCAGAGGTGAGACACTAGTAATTTCATGTTTCTCCAATTTTTCTTGTGTTCACTATATGTATGTGTTGATTTTCACTTCATTTGTAGCATATAACATCTCACTTTTCTCAATGGGAACTTTTTACTGTCTATAACTGAAAGACACTACAAGAATCGCAACCGCCACTAAAAGGGGTAAAAACCGCTGCTATAACTTTTAGGACGGTAATTTGACACCTAAAGTCCCTAGATTAAAAGGCTTCTAGCTTGTAGTAGCAGTAAAAAGTGTTGTTATACCTTAGATCTCCTAGATAGAAAAATCAACTATTGCGTTATAATTGCAGTAAAAACTGTTATTATAGCTTAGATTTCCTAGATAGAAAAATCAACTCTTTATCATATAGTGGCAAACAATTTTAGTCTATCATTAAATTGTTGTCACTATAGACACATTTGTTTGTAGTGAGAAAATGCAAGTATACAATACTTTGAAGAGTAAATTACTCTGACCTCCCCTGAGGTTTTGCATAATTACTCTAAAATTAAAGTCTGTGTAAATTTATTTTGACCTCCCCTATAAGATTAATATTACACTAATATTTTTGTGTATTTACTAAAGTACACATAACTTTAGTGTTTTAAATTGAGTAAATTATGCTAAAATAACCTAACCAACTTACATGTGAAGGGATAAAGATGTTTTGAGTGGTGTCAAATGAGGGGTATTTTAGTAGTTTAAATGATAGGAGGTCATTAGACATGCAAATCATAAATTACTTCAGTTTGAAACACATAAGTTATGGGTACTTTACAATATGCACAAAAATATTAATGTAATATTAATATTACAGGGGAGGTTAGAGTAAATTTACACAAACTTTAATCTAAAAGTAATTATGTAAAATTTCAGGGGAGGTCAGAGTAATTTACCTACTTTGAAATTATTTATTACTATTCGGTACTTCCGTCCAGTAAAAAACACTTCATTTCTCTATTATCAACGAAAATGGAGAGTTTATACGACTCCCAACTAGGTGGAGTTACGACATTGTAAAAGAAAATTTACTTTGTCAAATGTCATTACGGATTTGTGATTATTACAGTATTTCTGTGCAGAAACATAGATGAATTGAAGTGTATTGATTATGGTTCTTTTGCTTTCTACAGTATTTAGCTCAGGCTGCACTGGCACGAACAAGTGTTACCACAACAACAGTGTGGTTCTCTACTACAGGAGTTTTCACTCTTTTCATCGGTGCATTTCTGGGACAGGACACTATAAACTTTGTCAAAGTCATTTCTGTCTGTTTCACCTTGACTGGTGTTGCAATGACAACACTGGGGAAGAGTTGGACAACCGATAAATCAACTTCAAACATATCAATGTACGTATATTTTCTATATCATGAAACCATACGTACCATAAACATGCAAATTAACATCATATATTCTTATATCTTATTTTTGGTTTGTGCTCAGAAATTGGACGAATTCACTCCTGGGTTGTCTTTTCGGTTTGCTTTCAGCTATGACCGACGGACTATTTAGTGGTAAAAAATCAATTTTCTTTAATGTGAAATACTCCCTCTGTCCCAAATTAGTTATCCAAACTGGACTTTTTAACATTTTAAGAGAGTATATTTTATTGTAGTTATACTAATGAACTTTTCATTTTTACCCTTGTGAAATGAAGAAAAGACAAAAGTTAGTGGGGTCCGATACTTGGTACTTGGGGAAGTGAAAAATTATATTGTATTGGGATTGGATTCGAAACTAAACAATTATTTTGGGACAAGTAAAGTTGAGAAAGTGAACAATTAATATGGGACGGAGGGAGTAGTATATATCATATGTGATTTAGAACACTTCTAGTAACAATATTAATTGTGAAAATGACTTTTCACCTCAGTGCTGCTCAAGAAGTTTGTTGATGAAAAAGGTGAAAATGTTGATATGCAAAAGATATTTGGCTATATTGGAGTGTTCACATTTGGTGCCCTTTGGTGGCTTGGTAAGTAAAAAAATGCTCACTTGTTTCTTTTGCTTTGTCATTCCTCTTATTCATCTTTCTATCTTGGGAAAAGCTTCATAGGCCCACCCAAAGTCTAAACATTGGAAATTTGTTACTCTGACTAAAGCTGATACTTGTTCGATACATATTATTCGACTCCTGTACACCATTAATATTTGACCATTTTGCAATCATGTTATGCTTTGATGGAATGTGTTTCCCTATCTTATTTTTTCAGTGTGGCCTTTAACTGCATTGGGTATTGAACCCAAGTTCAAATTCCCAAACACTGCTCAACTAGAAGAAGTCATTGCCAACAGCATTTTTGGGAGCGTCCTCTCTGACTATTTGTGGTACAAATTTACGAATTCTCAAGTTCCGCACAATTGCGAATTTCATTTCATGATATATATCATTTTTCGTGTTTTTAACATAAAGTTTGGGTTTTTCAGGGCATTGGGTATCGTGTGGACGAGTCCGCTAGTGGCTGCAATAGGTCAGTCACTGACAATACCTCTAGCAATGGTGGCGGATATGGTGATACATAAACAACATTACTCGGTGATATATATACTTGGATCAGCTCAAGTGTTTTTGGGATTTGTAATAGCAAATTTTTCGTATTTGCTATCACCGAAATCGTTGTGTAGATATTGGAATTCATTAAGGCAAATTTTGTGATCACCTTTTGTTCAGGGGCATTTTTTTTTTTTTTTTTTTTGTTTTTTTTTTTTTTGGGGTCACTGATGGTTGTAGCTGGGGGACTAGTAGTGCATATGGTTTTGTCGTTCATTGAGTTATACATATATGATATATATATATATATAGGCAAGCATTGGGATCATGGTTCGCGGAACCCGGCCGTTACGTACGGCCCGTAAGGGATTGTTGGATATATATTACCATTACACACCGATATATCTGTGTGGACTGGTTCTCACAAGCGTAACGGCCGTTATGACGACCGTAACTCCGATTCTAACCGCTTATCAAAACACCGTAATGATTGAAGATACAGTTGAAAGTTTTGTAGAGAGTTGGGTTTAGAAGCTTGGGACATTCAATATATATGTATATTGTATTTGGGCAATGAGAGTATCTGAGTTAGTTTTGAAGTTTTTCTATGCTTTTTCTTGTCATTTGAAATGAAACTCCACTCTTGCTTTAGAAAATAAATAATATACATGTATATATAGTTGGGAGGGACAAGAAGGAATACTAGCTTTGAGATTTGGGTTAAGAAAAGTCCGAACAATTTTTTTTTATGATTATATCTTTTATGATTTGAATTTTTTATTTATTTAAATTTAAAATTAATTCAATAATATCATAATAAGTATACCATAAGCATTAAAATAGCGATGATGTCATTAAATTTATTAATAACTTATTTTTTATACTAAATATTTTTTAAAAATTAAATAAAATTTACTTAAATTTATCAAAAAATTATCTTTATTCATTTATGTTGTCAAAAATATCAAATTAGTGCATTTTAGGTAACATGTGCAAGATTTTAAAAAATTCACGAATTACGATAATCGAGTAACCCCGATACTGACTGAGTCCGTTATACTGATACCGAACCTCAATTGGGATACATCATACATGGAGATATTATATGTATAATTGTATATATAAATATATACGTGTGTATAAAAAAAGGGAGTGGAATTCATTTGAATTATTTTTTCCCCACTATGATGAGTATTGCTCAAGTTCTGACCATTTTTCAAA
Organism: Cornus suecica; assembly: GCA_963922005.1. Lineage (NCBI taxonomy): Eukaryota > Viridiplantae > Streptophyta > Magnoliopsida > Cornales > Cornaceae > Cornus > Cornus suecica. The sequence continues at coordinate 1,944,304 of OY998240.1, read as the reverse complement.
TGCATTGCAGGGCAGAATTGTATGTATATACACAATCTAAAAAAGCCAATTTTGGACTTCTACTAGGGAAATGGAAAAGGACTTTGTTATAGGGAGAGATTGAAGGAAAGAGAATGAAAGACTGAGCTTCTAACAAAAATTGTTATATCGAATTTGTACTGTGAGTCCTATTTGAATTTGCTTTTAAAACCTTATTTTTGGTTTTAGAAATAAACGTCTGTTCTGAATAAAGTTTGACCATGTTTTTGGAAGAATTTTTGAATCTTAAAAGAATACTTTAAAGAAACTAGGAGTATCACTTATCAAAACAAGCATTTACTTTTCCAAAACGGACCATCATCTGTAGATCTGGTGACCAATATATATATATATATATATATACACACGCATCATATTAACATTAACGAATAACAAAACCTTGGAACTCTGCACATGACCATGTTTAATAACATCTACAAGCTAGCAAAAGCTAAAACATGATCATAACAGAGTTATACCTAATGCCCAAACGGACCATCATCTGTAGATCTGGTGCATCTTTGCTTGATTGTAGACATAACCACACCAGACAAAGCAAGATATTTCAACTCATACAAGACATGCAAATTTGTGATTATGCTTCGATACGAGTCCACATTTTAGCACAGCAGACATATAAAACAATTTATACGCTCACAAGTCCAATAAGAACTCCAGAAAAGAAGTAATATAAAAGTCTGTGTATGTTAAAGAAAGCTCTCAAAATCAGATTCAAAACATTGGCGTGCCATGTATGAGATTAACACAGCAGTAAACTACAACTCCAAGCATTGCAAGTTTTGAGGATCCAAAAGAAAACAGAATCTACCCACTGACAATACTTGAACGAGCAGGGGAAAAAATGAATCATATTCGAATGATTTTCTTTTCAAGTTTTTTTTTGTTTCACCTTTAAGCTATTTGTTTTCCCGAACGCATGAGACGGCCCAAAATATTAACGCTCAATGCTCCGGGTGAGATTAGTGAATTGCCTATCATATATGTACTCCGGAAGCAGGAGAGCCGCTTTATCAGCAACTCAATGATGCTGCTGCATTCTTTGACATGTAGCTGCAACTGCCAATGGATAGTTGTCCTTCGCAACTGATTAATCCACCAACCCAGTTTACTCAACCGATCACAAGGGAACTGTTCTTTCGCTAGCTTTGTAATAAAGCATTTTCTGCACATAGAACATCATATATCCTTGAGCAGCCCTCACGATGTTCTCATTCACTTGCGTAATCCAAGCATCATCACACTTGTACCATTGGTTACTTAAACGCAAATAGGTCACATAATGCCCTGCATCTAGTTTACCAGTGTGAGTGACAACAGCGAACAACTCAAACTCTGAAGATAACTCATTTGAAGCATCTGTATCATCCCCATCGTAAGAGAAGACTCTGTTTCCAAATCGACCTCTTAAGATCGATGAAGAGAGATAAGGTGCCATGTCCAAGGAAAATGGGAACTGCAAATAACGATCAACTTTCCTCGACATCTTCCGTATTGGAGAATGCTCAAATCTTTTAATGTGAAAGCAAGAAACCAACGGAAGCTTTCGTATAGACATCTGCTTGAGTGATTCCTGTCTCATCTGGCACTGTTGGCAGAAGAACTTTTGGTCAGAGCCTAATCTCTCAGGCCTTGTGAAACGATCCAAACACCCCATCAAAGTAGACATTCCACCATTCTGTTTCAAACTTGTGGAATCTGCCTCACCATTGCAAGAATTATGGGATTTTTTAGATGTCGCCTTCGTTGAAGCCCCTGGATTTTGTTCCAAGTCCAGAGAGATGTCTACACAAGGATCATATGTTGTAGATGTAAAACCACAAGCTGTACACATGACATCAGATCGCAAAATGCCGGAAAATACTCTGTGCGCAATACAACAGTCTCCATTGCCTGCATGAAAACAACTTTGGTTAGAACATTAGTTTTTTCCTTGACAGGGAACTCACACCCTTCTGCCCCCTGGGGGACTTGAAGACCCACATTGCAATTTGGAAGGTAGATAAGATACCACTACGTTACTGCCCTTGGTGGTGGTTAAAACATATTTTATTTAATACTAAATCATGACAGAGTAATCAAGTGGTATCTTGATACTTTCACATCTCAAAGCTCGAAACATGTTTTATAAGAGCTGGTCTGGCATGATAAAAGAGCAAGCAAGTGAAAAATGTATAATAAGTCCAGTCAATAATGTTCCAGTGAGGAGTTTGGACTCGAACAAATTTAAAGTCTGGCTGATCCCAGGAACACAATATGAAAGCCATTAACTGACAAAAATTAATGTTTTCTAAGATGCAATATTATAATTTGTTGTCCCAGATTAATTTGTGCAATTGGAAGAAAATAAAAGCATCTCTTAAAAACTATCTATCTTTACTACATATTTCATCCAATGAAAGAAACTCCGACAATGCTTCTGCTCTAATAGTCGGTCGCATCCAAGGTAACTCACTCACAATGAGATAGGATAGCTCATACTCAATAAATATTTCGGTTGTCATCCTAAAACAATGTTGTGTGCAAGTCCTTAAAACTTCCCTTCTCATTCCACATCCATGGGACTAAAAATCTAAGTACTAGGAAGTTCATGATCCCTGAAAGATAATGGATATACAATGTTACATCTCAACGGCTGGGTATGTATTCATCTTTTACTAAGGGAATCGGAATATTAGTATTATTCTATCTAATTCTTTATTAGGAGAATTCTTATTGAAGGAACTCGTTGCAGGACCAGTGCAACATGAAAGAACGTTGCTACTCGAGATTAGTGCACCTTATCCTATAATCCAGAAAGTGGAACTCTTATTGAAAAGTGCAGGAAGCTCAACTGGTATCTCCATCAATATTAGAAGTTTCCAGAAAGTTTGATCAGCGAACAAGACATAATAAAAGTTTGGTAAAAGCACTTGGTCCGACTGTCAACTTAGCAACCCTCCAACTTTCTCCATCTCCGAAAGAGCTGCGTCAAAAGATGAGACCCAAACAGTGACAGGTGGAGTTAAGATGAAAATCAATTTGACACAACAAAACCTATGATGAAACCAAGTAGACTAAGAAAAAGAAGACTTACAGAATAGAAGCATATTGCAGTAAAGGTTTAGCCCTAACTCTGAAAGCACTTTCCGACGCCTAGAGCAACAGATACCTAAACCCACACCCTGCAGTTGAATTCCAAGGTAACTTCTTAATCTTTGACAGTACTTTAATCATCTTCTTTTATGGTAAAGTACTGGAGTAGAGAAGATATCAACGTAATGTGATTATTAGGAATGTTTATGCTCATCATTTTACTAAATAAGTGGCAGCAAGCTTCATTCATGCCTCAAAGTCCATACAAAACTTACTTTTATGCTGATCATCTTACTAAATAAGTGGCAGCAAAGCTTCAATCATGCCTCATAGTCCATAGAAAACTATTAATCCCTCCAGTGATCCAGTTTCTTTATAAGAAAATGGAGTATGTGTCCATAAGCTAATCAAGGACTTCCCCACAGATTACAAGTTTCGTGACAGAAACCTAGTTGAAATCTAAGCTTACTAAAAAGGGACAAAATCTGTGTCCCAATATTAAACCACGATTACCAGTTTGTTAGGTTCAGTTTATATTAGATTGTCCTGTAACATAAGCTTAACTTTAAATCCGTAACTTGGCAATTACACTGTAATCTTTGAAGGATTAGATACAAGATCCATTAGTATGAATAATGAATTCATTTTACGATCAAGCTAAATCTTCGAGTACTCTTAACACCAGTGTTTAAGCAACCAAACAAAACAAGAACTAGGGTCCTAGTGAAAATAAGTAAGCCACAATTAACAAAACATGTCTTGGAAAAGTAATGACTTATCAATATGACAGAAATCTGAAAATAAGTTCCATCCCAAATCAGCTAGCATTACTGTAGCAAAATGTATAGAAACATCAAAATGATTGGGGTCCACAATAAGACCGGCACTGCTAAAACGTTTTTGGGTCAATTAGGCATCTAAACCAAACAATCCACTTTGTAGGTTTTCAAAACAGAGATCTAAGAGAATATCCTACACAAAATACGAACTAGGATCAGTTCGCCAATATATTCTTTAAAGTGCAACACAATCTTGACACCACTTTTCCATTGCTCAAGTTGTAGAGTATTTGGATATCGACACCACAACTTAATAAAGCACACATACCAATGGCCTTGTGGTTTGATGGTATTTCCACTCCTTCCCAAATTGGGAGAGGTCAGGGGTTCGAGCCCTATAGGACTCATGTGGGGGTGTGGGAGTGTGTGGGTGTGGGAGTTCCTTAACATTCAAAAAATAAAAAATAAAGCACACACTAAAAAGACAAGAATAAAACTAAAAGTTTCGCATCAATGGTGAATTTACCTCGAGTATGGGGCTCACGCTTATCCTTCTCAACCTTTTCATGAATCCCATCAAGCATGGAAATGAAAAATTCATGCGCATCTTGTTGTTCGTAACTAGCAAGGTTTGCTGCATGTTGCCACCAACTGCAATAAAGAGAGCAATCACAAATATATACATCCTTAATTGATCTCAATTAGCAAAAAAAAAAAAAAATTGCTACGTGATCTATAAAGATATACCTAAAATGAGAACCCATTTGAACAAGGACATTTTTTTTTGCCTGACAAGTACATACAAAGACTAATTTGCTGGAGAAAATGCAAAAAGTGAGAATGAATAAATAACAATAATAATAAATTAATTTAAAAAGGACCAGTCTTTGAAATCTGTATTACAAACTAATCTTGTTCTATACACTCCATCTACTTTCAACAATCACAAGTTTACAAATTTTAGCAATTGTAATATTAAAAACCTAACTTGATTTAATTTCTACCGACCACATTATTGATCACAACCATACATCACATCAAACAAGCATGTGGCAACAAGAAATGATTCCAAATTCATACACAAGACATGAGCTTGACGAGGACGGACCTGTATAGAAATTTTGCCGGGCTATATGGCTTCCGATCACCTGAAAACATAGCAGAAAAAATGGCATCCATGTCGCAAGCCAAACACAGTTGCGAATTCTTACTATTATTCGCGGCATTTTTCCTGAGACTGCTCTTCCTCTGACAATAATAGCGATTGTGACGATCGCTCAAGAAATAGTTCCTCAATGGAGGTGTGTGAAGCAATGCCTGCAACACCGAATTCATAAAACATGTGTTTCCAAGATTGTTGAGCCCTCGCAATCCCGATGGCAAATCGGAGGAAGATTCGCCATCGGCGGTGCTTGTCTGCAGAGGACTCGAGTTTTTTCCCACCAAAACTCGCTCTCGCAGATCAGGGGTCCAGGGGCGGTAATCCACGCGCCGCCGCTTGCGGAGGTTTTCGGGAGGCGGAGACCGGATCGTTCCGCCGAGAGTGGACGCGGCGGTCTGAGCGATGACGACGGCGGCGTCGAAGTCGCGGTCGTAGACCTGATCGCGGCACGCGCAGCAGAAAAGCTCGGCGCGGTCCACGTCGACGGCGATCTCGTGCCCCGCCTCATCATGCGCCGCCGCGTGGGAGGCGCACGACACGGCGGCGCACGCGACGCACGCGTAGAGCCGCGACCTAGCCGCCTCGCCGCAGGCGCCACACCGCGGCACCTCGTCGGCCTCGCGGCGGATCGCGGCGCGGCCCAGCGGCCGCACGCGTAGGCACTCCTGCAGCGCGCGAAACGGCTTCGTCCCGATCCGAGATCGGAAATCTGACAGGTGCTGGCACGGCGGAGGAAGAACGACGCCGCTCCGCTGTTGCTGGTGGTTCCGATGAGTGTCCTCCGTCTTCGACATAGCTGTACAACAAAGGTTTGAAGATAGACGACGATATATACAAATGTATATATAAAATTATCGATTGATTAGCCCTAAATTCAGAGAGGCCAAGCTTCATGGATTAATCAAATCGATACATGAGCTGCGATTCAGATCTCGATAAAATGCGACTGCAAAAAACAGATTAAATTGTTTTCCCCTTTTTGGACTTAGTGTTTCGATGTGTTCAGATCTATCTTCATTGTTGGAATTTGTGGATTATCCAAATTGAAGAAAAATATAATGAAAATAAATTGAATTAAATTTTGGGTATGAATTGTTTTGCTATTTTGTAGGGTTTTGATCCAAAAAGAGAGGAGAGATCTGAGAGAGGGTTTTGATATTTGTTTCTTGAAATGGTTGTGATTACTGAGTCACAACTGGTTACGACTCGGTCCTTGGCTTTTATTTCACAGTCACAGTACAGCTACAGAGATACACTGAAAGGGCAAAAGTGAATTGGGAAAAAAAAACAAACAATTATCAAATAAAAATACTAGCATATTTAGTAATTATTTGCATATGGTTAATCCTTAGTCAAACTATAATATTTTAGTAATTTTTTTTATGTGCCAAAAATGTTTATAATCTCAGAGTCCTGTTATGTAATTGGTATTCTCCCCGTCAAATCTCTCTCTAAATTTTTGTAAATCTTAATCTAAAGATGTTGGATAAACATCCAGTTAAGTATATATATATATATATATATATATATATATATATTATAATTACAAATATGTCTTCACAAAAATTTGGCAGGAGATAATCCTTGTTCCATATACAAATGGATAGAGTTAGATAAATGTTAATTTCATATAAAGGTATTTTGTATCATTAATAAGTAACCGTTAACAGACTTTTGTGATAGATTACGATTTTTTTTCCCTAGTGTTTGGAAATTTTTTTCAAAATGGCTTCTACTTCCTTTTTTTCTTTTATAATGTAAAAACGAAGGTAGAAGTTTTGTCAACTGAGATTGCTTATATAATACTTATGTAAGCATTTATATTTATAGTCTAACAAATATTTAATTATGTCCATATAATATTAATGGGGTGTTGTGAAAAGGTGTGTTAGTTAATGGAACCAACATGTTAGTTTTCTTACAACCCTTTAAAGAATCGGTCAGTATCACAGTAAAAATAAAGAGTTTACATATAGATTGTTTCCGCCGCAAAATCTGCAATATCTTCTTATGGACTTTCCATATCTGGGTATGTCTACTCTATTCACGTTTATGCAGTTAGAGTCATGAGAATCATACTTGGTTCTAAATGTTTACATGTGGTATTAGAGCCAACATGGACTTTAACGCCTAAATGTGATTTATCCAACAAATAGTATCAACATGTATGTATGAAATATGAATCATTGTCTACATGTGATTTACGATCTAAATAGCTGAGAATCGATTGGCATTTAACCAAAGTTATTCTCAGTAAATTATATGTTTTAAGTGGATAATATGGTTATACGCCTTAATTAAGTTACGGTGATGCATGTGTATATGACAAAGTTGATGTTAACTTCTTAATTTCTAATCATATGTGTTTTGTATGCTTCATAATACGGATTGGCTATAACATATTAAATAATGTTATAGGATTTACATGTATTACAAGTGTCATTCTCATATTTGTCATTGAATAAAATCATTGTGATAAAACTTAAATTGTACATTAATGTAAGTTGCAGTATATATTTTAAAATTATTACAGTATGTATTGTAAAATTGAATTGAAACGTGCATATGAGAAATTACATAAATGACTAAAATTTGTATCCGTGTTTATGTGAAAGACTCCAACCTAATCAACATTGTGTTTATGTGAAACACTCCAACCGGTTAGTTGTTTGACAGTGGCAACGTTTCACTATTGCAATCGTCATATGCCTTTGCGATAAATGTGTAGCAGTGTTGCCTAGATATATCTTATGGTATTACTATTACATAAGGGTATCACATATTAACACAAGGGTATGTAATTTATTCCTCACACATGCGTACGAAGAAAGAGTTATTGTGGTGTCTGTATTATTCCATTTTTTATATTAAATTCTCTAAAGTATAAGAGTTGGTGTCAAACTCTTTGGTATTCCATTTTTAATATTAGTTCTCTGAATTTATAACATCTAAATTGGTAAGGAGTTAGATGGGTGTTTAAATCATAGGATAATATGAAAGTACAATATCTAATGATATATTTCGTACAGCAATACTGATAACGTAACACTATTATGTATTCTGACTAATACATTATACTGAAATTTGGAAGTGACACATTTTATTGTATGATATTAATATTTCACTTAAGGTTATGGATTATTGTTTTGGACGTACTATTTTTATAAGTTAGTTGTTACCCAATTGTATATGCGGTGGCAATAGATGTGTCTATATGAAACAATAACATACTGGATGGTGGGTTAAATGAATAGACAAAATTGCAACAAATTCTATTGCTAATATGAGTCTGTGATCATATGGGGTAATTGTTGGGAATTTTTTTTTCGTTAAATGCTAATTGTTGGATTGCATGAAAGAGTTTCCAACTCTTTTACATACAACCCAACATCCTTTTGAAAGTACACTAAAAATTCTTTACAAGATGGGGTGATATTGATTTTATTCTAGAATTCTTGAATTAAATTAATCCATATGTTTCACTTTGAAATTCTTTATTTTATGACATGTATGAATTTCATTAACGTGAGATATGTTTTTTGTGCCTTATTTTTATATGCCAATATTATGCAGTCATCATCATTGTTAATTATTTGTATACTTTATGATATGTATGGCATTATATAATTAACTCTGGAAAGTTGACTTGACTTCCCTATCAATTAAATTATGTGTGGCCTAAATTATTTTCAAAGTCAGTGGAAGTAAATTCAATATTAGTGTTAAGTGTGGGTGACAACAATAATATTATTGTCCACAAGATAAAGTTATAAGTCTCAATATTTGAGATTAAAGTGTGGTGAAGTCAATTATTTGGCATTAAGTTTGACCTATATAAATCTCATGAAATTATTCAGTTGTCAGAAAGAACTTACTTTGATGGAGTTCTGAAAATATACGACACATTAACATTATATGGCATGAATTGTACTCTATTGTAAAGTTGAGAAATAATTTAAAATAAAATTCCTAGAGCATGAATAGATAAAAAGGTATATTTTATGTCTTTTGGAATTAATCTTGATGTATGTTCAGGTTGTTGCATATGAGTAAGTGTTATATAACATTTGTTGTCTTAATGCTAGACAGATATCACACTGATCCTGGTTTTGATCTTAAGTTGAGCGGCAAATAAATTTATATGACATCTGGAAAGGGTTTTAACACTCATGTGCTTTATGAAAAGACAACATGTCTTAAGTAGTGGAAATACTGACTTTGCTGGTTGTCAGTACAGTATAAAATCCACTTAAAGGATTTTATAAATTAATTAAAGTAAAGTTTTATTGCATGTTATATGGCCATTATCATGCATATAAGTTTTGGTAGTCCAAGTTCATAATTTTGCTACAGTCTTGTGGTAGAGAAACAACAAGAGTTAGGTTGGTCTGAAAAATAAGACTGTTATTACCTTGTTGTGAAATTGAGGATTCAAAACCAGCTAGTGTCTTTTGAGTACATTGATACACAACAAAAGTTGTTGTTCCATTACTAAGTGTTTTCTTTATATGCTGTATCGTAAGTATGATTCTTTTTCCTAACGTCATTGATTGGCTTAGTTAGTGGAATGTTGTATTTGGCTTAAGTGATGACACTTTATTTTGTGATCACATTTATTATCATCACTATTAGATTTTTCATATTGGTGCGCGTGTGTATGAAAAATCAGTTGTTTAATTGTCCGATTTTAAAACAAGTTGTGTCCTTAATTGAGACACGGTAGGACCGTCACATGGCATGAATATTGTATTCAATATATGCACATGTAGTATACATGTGACTTTGGAGTTGAGTATTATTGTTATGCGTGATCATTGGAGTCCTATGTCGCTTAAAGATATAATGACGTTTTGATCCCATATTAGTAATACTCGGAAGGACTCCGAATGACTAATATAAGTAAGAATTAATTATTTGTTAGACTAAGTGAGAGAATGTAAGCATTTATATTTGTAGTCTAACGAATATTTAATTATGTCCATATAATATTAATGGGGTGTTGTGAAAAGGTGTGTTGGTTGATGGAACCAACATGTCCGTTCTCTTACAGCCATTTAAGGAACGGTCTCAGCCTTCTATAAATATGTGGTAAACAAGTTGGAAACCATCGTTCAATATCACAATAAATGTAGAAGGTTGAAGAGTGTTCATACAGTTGATGAACTTCCATATATAGATTGTTTCCGGTGCAAAGTTTGCAATATCTTCCCATGAATTTTCCATATATGGGTATATCTATTCTATTAACATTTATGCATTTAGAGTCATGAGAATCCTATTTGATTCTAAATGCTTACAACTTAATCCACCCATCTCAAATCTCTACACATCAACATATGGTTATAATTGAAGAATAAGAGCAATGGGAAGAAACAATCTTTGGGCTCCCTTGATACGGGTAAGAATACACTTCGGTTTCTATTAAATATTAAATAAAAAAATATCAAAAATAAAAAAGACATTACATACGGAGATCAAGTAATAACGGTCAAATACTCTATTTGTGTGTGATTTGCTCAAACCTCCTCTCCAACCTCAAGAGAGGTCATTGGAGTTTTACCCTTTAATTGAAAACCAATTAGCTAAGATAAACGCAAAAAAATTCTACATAAAGATGTTATTTGTATTTCAATTAAATTAAGAGGATTGCTCTAAATAAACAAGTAATAGTGGACTTATTTCACATCAAATTCAAATGGGAATTATGGTAATTGAGTAAATACAAATGGTATGTTAAAATTATCTTATATCTTGAATTATTTGGTTCAGTTGTGAAATATCCAACTCATTATTTTTAAATGTAATTTAAAATTAATTAAGAATGGAATGGAATGACTATTATCATTATATTATTTGATTGTAAATATTAAAATATAAAATAAGTTTTCTTTTTAATAGGTTCCTCTAAATGATAAATACATTATGGTAATAAAATATTATTATTTTACATTTTTTTATTAAAAATAAAGATAATGGTGGAAGGTAACTAATAGTGGTGACAAACAGTAAACGAAGATTATTCATTAACTTTTTTTCTTATTTTTTTAATTAACTATTTTAATTATAGATTTAAAATATATATATAATTTGTTATTATTATTGACAATAAATAAATTACTCAAACTTCATTTTAATTCTTATATGTATGTCAAAAATAAATAACAATGTAAAGAATACTTTTTACTCGAGTGGAGAAAACTCATACAATAAATTCATATAATTTATGGAGTATTAAGGAATTTTTCATTTTGATTTATGCTTACACATATATAATTTATTTATTATTTTCCTTTTTTATTATTATATAACACAAACATGAAATTGCAACGGCTCTGAAAAAAAACACCAGTAGCCACTGTCTCTCTCCCTTCAGGTAGCCGAGTGAGTATCCCCTGCGATTCCTCCAAGGTCAGTTCACTCTCTCCCCTAGGGTTTCTACAATGTTTTAGATTGTTACATACAGAGTTTGTTCAAAGGAAAATGTGTACATGTATAGTAAACATATATATATATATATATATATATATATATATTTATATGTATAGCCTTGTCCAGTAATGTGTATGGGTTGATCATCTAGACTTCTGTATGTGCGTAAGTTTTCCCATGTATACACTTTTGATGCGATTTCAAATTTTGATGTGGTAAGAAGCATGTTTCTTTGCAATTGATGCACACAAGCTGTTCGATTCAATGCCTCAGTGAACATCTTTTTTATCTTCAGGATTTATATGTTGATGCACACAATCTGTTCGATTCAATGCCTCAGTGAACTTCTTTTTTATCTTCAGGAATTACATGTACCCTATATAATCAACAATGATGGGGCTCTATGATGGGTGTAAAGAAATTCTCAAGATTCAAAAGTTCAGGAGATTGGTGTCCTATGCTGGGTTCTACTGCTTCGTCACTGTCTTGAGCTACGCTTACAACAACAATACGACTCGAGCTGGGTACTCTAGAGCTGATCAATTCTATGCATCTTACCCAGCTGGGACTGAGCTCCTTACTGATCAAGCTAAACTCTACAAAGCTGCACTTGGGAATTGCTTTGAAGAGGAAGAGTGGGGACCGATAGAATGGTCCGTCATCGCCAAACACTTTGATCGCCAAGGGAAATCTCCATATGCATATCATGCACAGTATATGGCGCATCTTGCCTCCCATGGGCAACTTGATGGAAGTGGCTAGTGGAAGGAGAACCAAGTCCGAGTTGAAAAGTTTGCACGAGTCTGGGTTGTGGAAATATTTATCATTTGGCACCTATCAAGAAAAAGTTTGTAAGTATAAGCTCCTTATTCTAGAGCTTCTAAAGATCTTCCTTGTGAGACATTTAAAGATTTCCATCGAAATGCAATCATTCATCTCATTGAACTGCTTATTCTAGGATATGCTAAATTTTATATGTTTTTAACTTTCTTTGTCTCTATTAATGTTATTCAATTATCGGATCTGTTGAAAACTAGTGAACGTTTGACCTCTGTCTTTTTCCTTTGTTTTTAGTTGCTACAGCGTGAAGTTTTTTTTTTTATCACTTAATAGTTATAGGCACGTTCATTTTGTTTGATCGATTCATGACATTCGTTTATACAGAGATATTAATCAACTTAAAAGATTAATGTTGGTGTAATATATAAATATGTTAGGACTAGGTGTTGGTGAAATATTTAAATATGTGAAAGTAAGGAATAGCCACATCATCTTGTTGGAGGACTCTTACAGTTTGTAGGGGGTTCCATTTGAATTGGGAAGAAGCATGGAGATTTAAATACAACCACCCCCAGGAAGTTACGGTTTGATTATGAATTGATTAGCTGTGGGTGAAGTGAAGTTTAGAACTGGCTCGGGCTCTGGCTCTGGCTCGGGCTCTAGTGGTTAGTTTTTGCTGATTGATTGGCGAAGTACAGACAATGTAGCCCTAGGTTTCCACTTGAATACGCCTGTATTCTACATTCAATTTGTTAGTCGTTGGCATTCATTTTGTTGGAGAGGTTAGTGCACCAAGAGTTGATGTAATGTGAAGACACTAGCACTTGTTGTGAATCATAAGAACTATGGAGTTTTATCCTCGTAATTCTAGGAAACATACCTGTTAAGAGTGGTTGACAGACAACTACACATGGTTGATCAAATGGCGATAAAATGTGACCAAGGAAAATCACGTTGTAGCTTGGTGATATTCAAGCTTCTTCGCTTGTCATAATAGATCTAAGAACCACAGAAATTAAAGCTAAGACTCAGTTCAATTCATATGTAATAATTGCTCTGAGAGTGGAATAGGAAATGAGCCAAACCCCAGTGGCAGCCTGAAGAGGACTCCTAGAAGCTCTTTACTGGAGCCAACTGGTTCATCCCCTAGCAACCATTTTTATCTCAATCAATAGGTGATTCAGTGATTGTAATTGTTTTTTTCTTTTTTTTTTTTCTTTTCTAAAGGAAAAACAGTTCCCTGTTTACATTCATCTGTATTTTGATCTTAGCGTATAATCAGAGAGTATTTGTGCAACTTCAAAAGCAACTGGGAAGTCCTTTGCCAACTTGAAGTTTTAAGGGTGAAAATACATATCAACATCTACATATTAAACTCTCAATGAATTCTTACCATTCTCCCATGCGATAACCCTGTTTGTCATATATAGATATAGATGTATCTATATAACTTGAATCTTAAGCATGTTTTATACAAGAGTGCCTGTCACAACACTCCCACCACTATAACTTGACTTTCGAGTTCATTAACATTTCTTGGCATGGAAGGGTCTATGACTAAACATTCCCTGAGTTCCAAAACTACAACCACCAATCAACCTCATCCCTTGCTTAACAGTTTACAGACATCCATTATGAAAATTTGGATAAGTGAGAATTTGAGAACCATCATTAATACTAATTCATTTGATAATTTAGTCACATACATGACCTTAAATTTTTCAACAACTTGCATAGTTGTTTTGACTGGTGATCAGATGAGCTCAAACTAAGCATACCTCAGTAGGTGTCAAAGGGGTAAAAAGGTAAAAAACCATTTAAAGGACTAAATACTTTTCACCTTAGTTGAACTCTACTATATCAATATGAGTTCTTCTCTAAACTTTGAAGAAACCTCATAAAAGAGGTCATGCAGTACAAGTTACAATTAAAGAATCACAATAAGAAAGATATTATTATACCACACTAAACATAGGAAGTTAGACAAGCAACAAACTAAGAAAATTGAATTTACTTTTCAACACTAAAGCATAGAAAGCTAAAAATACAATACCCACATTTTTCTTTCTTCCCAAATACCCTAAAATACATAAAAACAGAAAGCAGAAAAACAGAAAACAAGAAACCCGATCTTCCACATATCAAATTTTATCTAGCAGAAAACTACAAGTTGGAATGGGCTCTGAGCCTCCAAAGCCAAAGAATGTGATACTATGAAAAAGCTACCTAACTGTACATGCCATCTTAGTAGGGCAAACCTTGGACCCATTGAATGATGCAGATAAGATTTGTCAAATCAGGCTAGAAAAGGATGATGTAAACATATAGGGGAGGTTGGCTAGGGGATCCCTTTGGCATGCAAGTTCATGAATATCCTTCACGATGTCGAACACGGCGTTAGGTTGTGCTAGTTTCAGCGCATTCTCCGACATTCTCTCGAGTTCGTCTGTTTTGGTGCTGAACCATTTGGCCACAAGCCTGGCTGTTTCCTTTGCACTTCGGGTGAAGACACCTGCCCCATTGTCCACGACATAAGGAACGTTCCCCTTTTCCTGGAAATGAAAATTTTGCAGCGAAAAGTTATATCAGATTAATGTCGTCATGCAAGCAAATGCAGTAATCAAGCTTTCATATTGGTTTACTTGTCCCGGAATGAAGTCGTTGAGAATAATGGGAAGCCCTCTGATCAATGCCTCTGTGATCGTACCTGGTCCTGCCTAAAACATACAAAACCAATGTAGCAATGATTTAGGATGCTTGACCATGTTCGTTGCTATAATAGAAAAGAAGTGAATATCAAGATTCGATTGGGATTCCTTAACGTACTTTTGTAATAATGCAGTCACAAGCACCCATCCACTTCTCCATCTGTCTCTCAAAACCTCTAATCTACAATGAAGAAGAAGGTTAGTTAGTATGGCTGCTTTGAAAGATTGTGGAATGAATCGTGTACGTACATTTTCACTTTCATAAATACAAAATTGGTTCATCTACCTTAACCGGGATATTCCATTCAAGTGCTTCTAGTGTAGAGACTAGTAACTTGTTACGACCACATACGATGATCAATTGCCCAATAGGCTTCCCAAGTTCTTCATCGTACAGAGACTCTCCAAGAGCCTTTGCAGTTTCCTCCACAGGACCCATTCCTTCACCACCTCCCATCAGCAATACCGCTGGCAAATTCTGATCCATCTCGAGTTCTACTCTTAAATCGTCCTGCAAAAGCGAATACAAACCAACATGATCTCAATTCATCCGATGGAAGTGAGTCATGAAATGAAGGCTGCTTGATTATATTAATGCAAAATATTAATGCCAAACATTCACCTTGGAGAGAACTGCACGGCAAAATGAGGGACGGATAGGCAAGCCAAAGACACGGATTTGAGATTCTTCTAAGCTATCTAGCAAAGCCCTCTTTGCTACCTCCTCTGAGGGGCAGTAGCATCTGTTGACTCCAGGGTGAAACCTGGATATATATATATATATATATAGTTTGAACATTGTAAAGTTGGTATAGATAAAACTGGAGTCCAAAATCAAAATTGGTTGAGAGACTTGACCATGTGGGATGACAGGTATCGAGGTCTGTAATGACTGTGACAAAAATCACTTTCTTATGCAAACCTTGCCATTTAAGAACCCATAAAGGGATATGCTGCATAAGAGGATGGACACTTATGATGATGTCTGGCTTGTACTCCATAAGACCAGCCTCTACCTCCCTTCAACCAAACAAGGCAATTAGACAGTAATTCACTACTTCAATAGTAAAATATATCAAAGTTAGAGCCAGAGAAATGATTCATTTCGCGTCCAAAAGAAGCAACTATATCGACGCTCATTGGCAACATCTAACAATTGAATTAAGTGAGAAGTTGATGGGGACAAATAATCATTTTAAGATGAAAATAACAAAAAGCAAATACAATAAGTGGTACTGGTAAAGGAATCCTATATGCATTATTAGAATGTATAATCTTTTATAGTAAGATTAAAGCTGTACGACATTATGGTGACCAAACTAAAAGTAACAAAGCGTGTAAAATGAAATTGATATCAAAATCTACAATCAACTTCCAGGCAGTGTAAGATATTATATATTTTTTTTCCGGGTGTCCAGGGATTTCACCCCGACTATTTGTAGGTTTAGACTGGAAGGGTTAAAGAGATCATACTTGGCATAAAATGCGGCGATAGCAGCAAGATAACAGGAGTGTATCCATCGAGGCGAGGTACTGTGGAAAGCAACCTTCCAAAGCTGCACATGTCTGACCATGAACTTGTATTGTCCCTCCATGTTATTCAACGGCCACCCGGTGTATTCCTTCCATACATCCTTTACAAATACCTACCATCCAATCCAAAAACAACATCCATCACAAAACAATCCAAATAGTCAGAGCCATGACTAACAGCTACATTCTAAATTCTCACATCATCTCAGATGAATTCACATACCAATTAAATTAGAAAATGGAGTTTTATATATATATATATATATATATAAGAAAAGAAAAAAATACTCAACTTTTTCTAGCAATGAACATAAAACATCAGTACTAAGGAAGGGGTAAGACAGGGCCACTGATTAAAGACAGAATTAAGGAAAAGCCGAATATGAGAGCATCAACTGACTTTAAACAAGCATATGTTAAAAGAGTAGAAATACAAGGAAATTCTGTTTGTTTTTTTTTCTGAGTTTTTTGTTTTTGTTTTTGTTTATGTTTATTTTTTATTATGTGAAGAAGAATGTAAAAGGGTTAAAACAGAACCCCCAATTTGGGGGAGAGAGAGACCAACAAACAAGAAATTCCAAGAGGAGAAAACAAACCCTATGCCCAAAAACCTAAAATACCTCTACTGTAAAACCAATTATACAGATCAAAATATGAAATACAGATCAATTTACATATATTAAATCACTCAAAAACAGAACAGAATGCTATTAAACCCTAATATAATCATCAAATTCCAATATTAATAAGCTCAATGATCACGTATACACATATATTGACATGTATCCTTATATATATACACATATATCCATACCCTGTATTCATCCCCAAATTCCAACTGAAAAGCATCCCGAATCGCCTCGGCCGAAGCTCTATGGCCGCCACCAGTATCACTCATCAAGATGAGCACATTCTTGGTCCTCTCAGCTCCAATCTGGACCATCTCCATAGTCCGATCTTCAACCTCCTCCTCCTGAATATCATACTTGCACCTTTTCTGGCTGCTCCCGCCAAAACTAGCCACCCCAACTCTCCGGAACACTGACTTTATCGATTTCCTCGGCAACACAGCCGTCATCACCATACCCAAACAAATCTATATATCTATATCTATATATATGTATATTTATGTACGACTAAACAAACACCAACCCACCAGAGAAAATGGAAAACACACCTGGAGAATTATAATTTGATAGCAGGGGGTGTAGAGAGAGAAAATTGGAGAGGGGAAGCGAAAGAGACAGAGATTTTTATGTTTGGTTGTGTGTGTGTGAGTTGGCAAAATGGTTGTTTTTCTGTTGAAGGGGGAAAGAGAGAAGGGTGTATAGATACATATATGTCTGTGTATGTGTATGTGTATGTGTAGCCTATAGGCATCGGATGCGCATTAGGGTCGGAATGCTCTGACCGGTAGATTCGAATCTTTTTCGAACATGCTATTAAAAGTAATGAACTGCTATTAATTTACACTTAATTAATTATAATTACTTGTGTATGTTGTTCTTTTGCTCTGCTGTCCTTTTATTCCAAGGTTATATCCTTTTATTCCTTGCGTTTACTTCTTCTTCTTTTTTTGTATTGTCTCTTGTATTCTATAATTCATTAATATTTTTTGGTATGTGATTAATTATTATAATGTGTTGTTTTACAAGATAAATAAAAATATGATTGTTAATGTAGTCCGACTTTAAAGTTTTAATAACAAATATTTCCTTTGTCCCAAAATAAATGTTCATATTTGAATTTTTAAAAACATGTGAGGTATTTTGTGTTTTCAAATTTGCCCTTTGAAATATAGTATAGTTTTAATTTTTAGTGGACTCATTATTTTTTAAAATTAATGAAGAGAGATAAGTTTAGAAAGTATAAGATTATATTGTATTGGGATTTGAAATTGAACATTTATTTTAGAACGGATAAAGTTATGAAAGTTGATACTTATTTTGGGACAGAAGGAGTATAAAAGTTTATGTTATTTTGACATTGTTTCACCATCTTAATAGTAATGGAATTTTAATTTTTCAAGAGAATTAAATAATGACATGTACTTTGGAAAAAATTCAAAGATAAAAAAATGTATAAATGTGTTTTCAGTTATGTTGAAATAATTTTTAAAAGGTTTGTTTTTACTTTTTAAGTCCTATTGGGGGTAATTTGACCATGGTCACTTTTGGAAAATTTAATGTTTGATAAATTACATTTTTACACATATTTATTTTATTAATTACACTTTCACCTTCTCAACCAAATTTTAAAATATAAAATGACTAAATTACCCCTAAATATGTGTGAGGATCTATTTACCCGTCCATAAAAATGTGAAAAGACCAACTTATCCTCCTTTTATATGTATTTCCAAAAATATGTATATTTTGAAAGATATATATAATTCGAAAAAAATGTAACTCATAGTCATTTAGAAATATATTTTTTCAAATATATCTATTTTTTTAATATATATATTATTGAATAAATTTTTAAATTTATATATTTCCAGTATATATATATTTTAAAAAAATAGATATTTTTGGAAATGCATATAAAAGGAGGGTTGGTTGGTCTTTTCACATCTTTATGGATGAACAAATAAGTCCTTACACACATTTAGAGGTAATTTAATTATTTTATATTTCAAAATTTGATTGAGGTGAAAATATAATTAGCAAAATAAGTGAATGAAAAAGTGTAATTTACCAAACATTCAATTTTAAAAAAAGGGACCAATGTCAAATTACCCCCAAAATTGTAGGACTTAAGTAAAAAAAACCTTTTTAAAATTGTATTTTAGAATTGATCTAAAACAGTGTTTTGTTTTTAAGATTTTTTGAAAATTACTTTCAAAAAATCAAACAACGTACTCGAATCATTTTATAATAACTGTTTTACATTAAAGT
Source organism: Cornus suecica (assembly GCA_963922005.1). Classification (NCBI taxonomy): domain Eukaryota; kingdom Viridiplantae; phylum Streptophyta; class Magnoliopsida; order Cornales; family Cornaceae; genus Cornus; species Cornus suecica. The sequence goes on along the minus strand of OY998240.1, from coordinate 1,924,905 downwards.
ATTTGATATAATTTAAAGATCTTGTAATTAGTTTTTGAAAATGTAACATATATATATATGTATATATAATTTGTGTAAGGGTTAAGTACTCAAAACCCCCCTGCAGTTTTACACTATGTGCGAAAAATTCACCTAGAATGAAAATGTGTGTATTGATATGCATAAGTTTCGAAAACATGCGAATACCTCTCTGTCAATCTCTTAAATACCCATTTTACCCTTTTATATACTCTCTTAAATACTCATTTTACCCTTTTGAAAAGACTATTATACCCTTATAATGAAAAATATATAAAATTCGAAAACAATATATAAAAATTGAAAAAAATATTTAAAATTTGAAAAATATATACTACCTATGTCCCATATTAGTTGTCCACTATTGCAACTTTACTTGTTCCAAAATACTTGTCCAGTTCGAATTTCAATGTAATTTAACCTTTCACTTTCTCCAATTACCATTCTTCCACTAACTTTAAACGAATACCGGATCCCACCATAATACTATATCATTAAGGGCAAAATTAAAAATTGCACACTAGTCAACCAAAATTAATAAAATATTAAAAAGTCCAAATTGGACAACTATTGTGGGACGAAGGGAGTATATATAAAATTCGAAAAATATATATAAAATTCGAAATATATATAAAATTCAAAAATATATATATAAATTTTGAAAACAATATATAAAATTCAAAACAAAATATATAAAATTCAAAAAAATATATAAAATTCGAATTATATATATATTTTTGAATTATATGTATATCGTTTCGAATTTTATATATGTTTTCGAATTTTATATATATTTTTGAAATTTATATATATATTTCAAATTTTATATTTTTTTTAGAAATTTATAAAAATATATATATTTTACATTTTTTCCATTTTTTTAAACTTATATATTAAAGGCATATATGTCATTTTACATAAAATAGGATTAATTCGCACACAAATAAAAAATTTGGAATGAAATTAAATCAATGGTGCTATACGCGTCATATGCATAGTATAAGGTGTTGAAGGCTCGCGATCCTTCTGTTTAATGATGCAAATACGAAAACCTGTCTAGAAATCGGGCGGAGAAATCCTCCATAGCTAGAAATAAGACATAAATGGCCCGTTTGGGAACCCTTGTTTTTGTTTTTGTTTTGAGAACCAAAAAACAAGAACAATTCTTGTTCTTGTTCTTATTTTCTCACCTAAAAGAACAAGAACAAAAAACATGTTTGAGGCCAAAAAAACACACATATTCTCATACAATTTTTCTTCTCTACCACAATTCTTTTTTTTTGAAAAATCCCAAAAAGAACAAAAAAACAAGTTTTTGTTGTTCCCTTGTTTTTTCTACTATTCACGAAAACAGTTTCCAAATTTAGAACAGAACAAACAGTAAAAAGGGTTGTCAAACATGTTCTGTTCTCCTAAACAGTGCCAAAAAACAAAAACAGAGTATCCAAACGCAAAAACAAGTAGGACCTGGATCACAAACTTAAAGGGAATTGTTGAGAAGTATAGGGGTAACTTAGCAAAATCCGATTAGTATTATTTAGTGTCGAGTGGGACCTACTTCTGGGACTACTGGCAGGGTATTGGACGCAAGTTGAGCTTTGGGGAGAGAGAGACCAAGTCTGCTTGTCGTTGTGTGAAAGTCACTAAAATTAGAGGATGCTTTACAAGTCTCAACTTTTCCCCCAAAAGTAAAGGAATCATCAATATATTTTGTCAAACTACCAAACTAACCCTACATGATCCACTGTTTTGCTCTTCTCCTTGATGTGACAATTATATATTGTTCTACTTTTGGACTCATATATAGAGCTGTCAAAATGAGATACAACATGTTAACACGGTATGAATTAAAAAGATTAGAGTTAAAACTCTATAAGGTCGACCCGAACAAGACACGTTTGACACGATTAGATTTATATTTATTTTTTTCTCTTCTCTAAATAATAATGAATTGAAATATATCAATAAACTATTATTAAATCGTGTCAAATTCAATTTAATTTTAGTATAAATAAATTAAATAATTCGTTTCGTGTTAAATTGTATCAAATTTAATTTAATATATTATAATTAATAGGATAAATAAATTATATAAATCAACACAAATAATTTATAAATTATATTATAATTAAACATAGTTGACGTTAACCACAATCCACACAATATCAACCAACAAGAACACAATCCGCGCTCGAATTGTACGCGCTACTCAATTAATAATATTTGGGTCCTATCACGGGCTCAGTGGTGTAGGTTAGTATAATTTAACCGAGTGGCCAAATATTTGTAAGTTAGTGCACAAAACTACCTTCAAATATAGTTATATAGAGCAAAAAATTCTCTTCAACTATAAAAAAAAATTCTCAATTGTCAATTGGATGCAATGTACCCCTTAATTCATAAATGACACATTTATCCCTAAATTAGAATTTGAAAAAGAATATAAAATTCAAAAAAAAAATATTAATTTAGAAAATATATATAAAATTCGAAAAACATATATAAAATTCGAAAAAAATATATAAATTTCAAAATATATAAATATTTTGAAAAATAAAATTTGAAAAAATATATATATTGGTAGAATGTCATATCTTTTCTAATGAAATGAATCAAACTACTTACCGCCAACATCAATTCGTGGTCTTCTTTTATATATATTTTTCCAAAATATATATATTTGTTTCAAAATTTATATATTTTTGAATTTTATATATTGTTTTCAAAATTTATATATTTTTTTCGAATTTTATATTTTTCATTCAAAATTTAATATATTTTTTTCGAATTTTATATATTTGTTTCGAATTTTAATTTTTTAAAAAAATTTAATATATTATGTTTTGAATTATATATATATTTTAAATTTTTATATATATTAATTAACACTTAAAATAATTTATTTTATTTTTGTATGGGTAAATTTATAATTTTGCAATGAGAATAGGGTAAATTGCACTCAATTGGAATAGTTGAGAGGTTTTTTTGCCCCTTTTATAATTGAAGGGAATTTTTTGCTCTGGGGTAATAGTTAAAAGAAATTTTATGCACTTTACCCTATTTTTAAAAGAACAATCGAGTGAGATGTTTTTTTAAAAAAATAAATTTTATATATAAAATAAAGAGGAGTGGTAATTACACTCGCACATGCCACTATACAGTCGGACAGTGCACTCGTGATTGGCTTACAGTTCCATGTGATATCAATGTAATTAAGCATTCATGTGCTTTTATTTAGGAGTTATATCCTTGCATATATTTGTATTATTCAAACTCTTTTATTAAGAGATAAATACATAAGATATATCTATTAACGAATACATATATAATAGAAAAAATATATATTATTGATAATATATATATATATATATATATATATATTTCTACCATAGAGAAAAGACGTATTACAGATAATATATATTTCTATTTTTTTTTCTACCTGAACAATATTAATTTATATATACATATATATATTTTATTATTTAATAGAAATATATGTATGCGTTTGAATAACAAAATATCTATATTTGTCTGAGTTTGAATAACAAAAGTTCATGTGAGAATAAAATTATTTAATATATGCCGACAAAAACTCACATGTTCCAAACATAAATTAATTACGTTTCTTTATGCAATAAAATTTCATTCTTATCGCATAAAACTCTAGGCTAATCATAAGTGCTGACTGTCTAGTTAGTTGACTATTTTTCTATAATAATTACCAAAAAAAGTTGGTGGTGAAAGGTGATTGGTGAGGCTGTCCTTAAATGAGTGCCAACCTGTGATGGGTTGGACACCTGGATGATCCAAGTTGGAGGCTTTGAAAAAATATTCCACATAACCAACCATATAGATGTCATTTTAATATGCGTCACATAACATATAATATAATTATGTGAGAATTTATATAATGGCAATTTAAGTTACATAAACATATAATTATATGAGAATTTATAAAATGGTATATTAAGTTACATAAATATTTTCGCACGAACGACATGCACCCAATTTGAAACCACAAAGTATTGGTTTAGGTTGAGGACCCATCATCATTTCCTTATTTAATTTCTTTGACCCAAATATCCAAACTAATTTTACTTAGTCAAACAATATCTACCGAAAAGGAAAAAAAAATGTAGTGAAACAAAAAATATTTAGATTGACAATTATAGTCAATTGCGTGATAGTGTTTTTCAATTTAATACTGATCAAATATAGGCTATAAATCGTAATAAGTCATCAAGCTTCCATATAGGAACTTAAGAAGATAAAGTGGATCATGCTTTTAGTATGGTTTATTATCTCAGCATGATGGACACCGAATAATAAAAAAATTTAAAAACATGCGGGCACAGAAAAATTAATAACAAAATAATAAGGAGAAATAGACTTGCATCAGTGCCAGAAAATATGTTTTAAGTTGATAAGATTTGAAATACCTAGAAAGAAAAAAAAGTGTTGAGACTTAGGTCCTGTTTGGATTGATTTTTCAAACACTGCTTTTAGCTTCCTAGAATAAAATTTTGTTTTGAACGGTGTTTGACAAAATTTTTAGAAGAGCTTCTGGACCTTGCAAGAGCGTTTTAAAGAAGCTGGGGTACCAGTTTCTCAAAACAACTTTTACTTCTCATTCTCTCATGCGGGAAGTCAAAAACAGAAACTATACCAAAGAGAGCCTTAACACCAGTCCATTATTGAAGACACACCAATGCGACAGACTCGGAGTTGTACATCCCTGTACAGCAAGAATCTTCTATCATTTTAAAACATAGTTCGCAATGCTGTATAGGTAACATAGTTTGCCATCGCGGTATAAGTGTAATGAATTTGAACATTTGTCTTAACGTAATAGTATCGGCATTCTAACATCTGTCTTAACATAACTGTATCGGCACATTTCAAAAGATTACAAACTGAGCAATACAAACTGCTGCTCCAAGTCGTTTTAGTTTCTAAAGAGGTCGCAGGTTAAACATTGCAAAATCAGAAGTCAAGTGAAAGCCCTAATACTTTTCAGAGATTCCAGAATGGTACACATATACTACACCATTTTGGAACTTCATAAACTACAAAAAAGAGGAATAACTTCAAAAACCTTATCCTGTAGTACAGTTTAGTTGAAATATATAAAGCGGCTTAAACTGTCGCCTATAATATAACCTGCACTAGCAAAACTATTGTTAATCAAGGTACTAAGTAAACATCTGTACAGCCATCCCTGTCCTTTTGAGGCATCAATCTACGAGAGCAAGCCAACACACGCGGGACATGGTGGATCCCGTCTATCTTCATGGCACGTTTTCTGCTCCAAACAGTCTGCGTGAAAAGAATGACCGCAAACTAAAACTGCCACAACGGATAGATTGCTGGACGATAGTGTGCTTTCAAGTATAAAAGGCTTCCTCCTCAAAAACTTCTGGCATAACCCACAAACCATTTTCATCACACTGGGTGATACTGTATCCATTGGTGAGGAACCAGATCTAATTCTTTCGGTTTTGGGATATGCTTTCTCCCTACTCTCTGAAAGAAGGAAAGAAGAACTTCGCATGAGAATGTATGTGTAAAGAAAAACTTCTATCATTTGCTGTATTTATATTTGATCAGAGAAAAAGTGGATCCAAGAAACAGTCCCATAGCTTGCTAATAGAACATAGCTTACTCTTAGTTACCTTGGGATTTGCTATCTAAAGATGTCAATATCTGTAAAAAGATCACAGTTACATAAAAGAGAATAACTTGCTTCAACTACATGTTGGAGTAGTTTTGAAGTACCGACTCAATGCACCCTATAATCAGATATTGTGCCAAAGTAGTATTATTAATAAATGTTCAAAATGGCATAATATTCACAATGGTACATTTTGAATAAACCTGAAATGAAGTACTGAAAATTATAAAAACTGGAGTTTCTAAGTGGTAATTAGAAAGTAAATGTCTTTTTTTAAAAAAATCTTCATGACTTTTCGATGATCAGACTTCAATGATAAGTGATGTCCCTATCACATAAAATTTCATACCATTTTAAGTGGCGCTTACCATTTTCAGCAATATTCCAATTGTGTTATTTAACACACTCAATTGGACAAGTGTTGAAGCCATTTCAAATTAAGCAGTAAATTGAATTATCAAACACATTAGTAGGAATGATCAAAATTATTTCACATTAATTCTTATATTCCACACAAATAATAAAATCTGTTTTATCCATTGTTACATATTTTTCAGGATATATGGGGCATGAAATTGCTAGTTTTGTCCACGTATGAATCATCAATTTTAGATATTTAAATTTGTCGGCCCCAAACCGACCCGCCCTGAATCTGGGTTTTCTACCTTAAACCCCATCCCCTCCCGAATCCAATATAAAGGGCATCTGACGGGCGTCCCACATTGCCAGCCCTCTGAATCTCTGACACCTTAATGTCTCAAAATATTAAATTTACTCAATCAATTCTCTTTATCAACCAACCAAATATAGAAGTAAACAAAGTGAAATTTAAGAGCATTTTTATGTACTTGAGAGCATTTGAGATATTTTCTTCACATTCACCATAAATTGTTGTTTCCCTTTTTCATGTACTTAAGAGCCCTTTTAGAGTTGCCGAATCATCTTTTCCACAAAATCAAAGAATTCAATAGCTTTATATACACATCAAAGTAAACAAAGTAAAGAATACCTGTACGACGTTCAGACTCTGAGTTGCTGAACAAGACTTTCTCATCACGTAAAGGAGTACCCTTTCTACGAGAATTTGATGTATGAGCAGTGTTTGCAGACTTTCTCCGATAGTATTGACGGCCATAGTAATGATGTGGATGTCTCAGTAATACTGCACGATTAAGATTTTGATGCTGATGCTGATGGACAGGTGAATGGTTGGAATTCGATAGCGTCACAGGATTGTCCATGAGATCCATGATAGATGAGAGAGGCTTTAGCGCACCACTGTCAACTGCATGAGAAGATTTCTGCCACAAGGCGGGATACAAATATTAATTACAAAAAAATGAACAGATGCACACAGATTACTATATATAAAAAAAAACTGCTCAAGTATTTTGTTACAGGATTTCTTTATACCCGACGCCACCATGTGAACACATGTTCCAACCTAAAATTTTGTAAAATTATTTATTTACTTTTCTGAAACTTGCTAGGTGAATGGTGCAAAAGAGAGAACTAGATGGACTAGTCAACAATATGTAAGAAGGTATGAAAAGAACAGAAAAGAGTATTATGAGGAGCAGCTATTTTATCAAAGAACAGAAAGAAACAACAAACCAATTTTGAATGTGAATGCACTCCAGACGAGTACTGCATGACTTCTGCAACATTAAAGTCACAAGCACTGATCAGTTGCATTCTAAAGGTTAAAGTTTAGGAGTTCTTGAAATAAAATAAAGTACTGTTAGATCATGAGATAATCAAAAGGAACAGAGGACGTGACATGCTCAACTACATATAAGAACGAAGCAAGAGAAGTAACTGAAGAAAGGATATTATAAACATTCGTTACCAAGGAAAATAATTTCATGGCTTTCTTTAAAAGAGATCTGAAGGAAAATTAACAGTGCCGTAAAGATATATAAAGGAATTAAGCACACAAGATACCAAGTGAGTTCTGAAGACTAAGGTGGGGAAAGATCACAAGAAGCAAAAAGTTGTATTTTATTCAGTCAAAATGGTTGAACCCAGAAAAAGTCAAGCCTTTAGCTTAATTGGTACCTCCTCTTCCTTGCAAATAGAACGTTGAGGGTTCAAATCCCTGAGCACTTAAAAAATGTGTTGGTGAGTTCGGTGTGTGAGTAATTCACCAACCAAAAATAATGAATCAGCACAAAGTCCAGGAAGCAGCCAAGACCAACTAATTAACAGGAAAAAAAAATGATGATGTTTGAAAATATATATATATATATATATATATATATATATATATATATATATATATTAGTAGCTTCTGCTCCCGCTTGGCTCGCTTGCAACTCCACCAGCCTTGTCCATTTAAAAGATAACTATGCTGCAGTACAATAATAAGACTGATGTACACTGTAGTCTACTTTTTTCTCTCCATATGCTCTTACTTTACCCTATGCATCCACTTCATCATTAGACTTCCGAATGCTTCACAAAACCAAGCATGAGAATTTCATACCGCCAACATGTTCCTTCCTCTAGACTGGTTATTTAACGGGTTTCTCTCGTCAACAGTATCAATTTATTTCTTTACAACGAGGCTATCTCACCCCTTCCAAAGTATTCCTTTGGTATCTTAAAACAGAAAGGAGAGGCTTTTTCCCACCCATTCCAACATATTTCTTGTTATCTTATCATTCTCCACCACAAGCCCAAATCTCATCTCAAGTTGAATTTTTTGAAGTATCTAGAGTGGCTTGTGTGTCCAGCAAACATTTACTAAAACAGGATCTAATATTAAAAATCACTTTTACCATGAGCATATCATTTTCCCCAGTTCGTTGAATAACAAGCCAAGCTTGATTGTCCACACCGCGTTGAGCTCGAACTCGGCTTATTTTCCCGAAAAAATCAAGCCAAGCCAAGCCAAGAATCAGCATTTTAACAAATATGACAAGCATAGACCAAAAAAGCTAAATTGTGATCTCGGCTCCTGTCGTCCTCCAATGAAATTTGGCAATATTATAGTTCTTGAACATAAGAGGACAACAGTGGCTGAGATCACAAATTGTGAAGAATAATGGAATCACATATCGTCACTGTTCTGAAGACAATTCCTCTAAGATTCTCAAGATTTCAAAGAGACTTCATCACCAATAAAGATTAAAGATTTGGGTAAAAAGTTAATAGCCAAATACAAATAAATTCTCAGCAATATCACATGCTATGTTTGGGAGCACCGAATTAAATTTAAATTAAATCTTTTCAATCCCCAACAGCGAGTTCGAAGCAAGTAGAACCTTACACACACCCAAAACTTGTCATTTGTTGTTCATTCCAATTTATCCATAAATCAAACAAACCCTAAATTCTGCATTACAAATAGTACGCCATTTAAACGGGAAAATTAAAATTTTGAAAATATATTCTCGATGATCGACTTGTACCCATATAGAATTCTGCACTTGTACTTTCATTTCTGATAGGAAGGTCAGAAAAGAAAAGAAAAAAAAAATTAAAATCTAGAGAGAGAGAAAGAAACCTAGATAATTAAAAAGAAGCATACCTGAAGGAGATGTTGAGTTGTTCTTGTCAGTTCTTCTCTTTCTCTTCCCCATTATATATATTCTAGGTATATATATATGTGTGTGTGTATGTGAACAATTTGAAAAAGTGAAAATTAATGGCTAGAAAGGCGCCAGATTATGGGGTTTTGGGGGGGAGAAGAGTCTGTGGCCTTGCGGTGATAAAGCAGAGGACAACGGACGACGATCAAGAAATCTAGAGAGAGAGAGAATGGGAAACAAAGAGAGATACCTCTGTGTCTGTGTGTCTGTGTGTTGTGTGTGAGAGAGAGAAGTGGAAAAACGTGCGAAACAAACGGCGAAGACAGGGTACTTTAACTTCCGTTAACGTCAATTTGAATCAAATGTCGACACGTGTAAGAATAAACCCTAACTCTCTGTTTCTATTTTTTTTTAAAAAGGAAATACTCTCTCTTTTTTTCACTCTACTTAAACCACAACCCTTCCTTTTGAAAATAGTAATATTACTGTGTTTGAATAAAAATAAAAAAGAACGGGTAATTTTTCTTTTCAATTTGAAAAAACGAAAAATTGTTGCAGATGTAATTTGCAAACATTGTAGCCATGAAGAGGCGTTTGTTGTTCACTTCTATGCAATTGTCCGGTTGTTACAGTTGTTTGGAAATTTTTTCCAATAAGATTGGATGTGGGTAATCTAAATTTCAAGTCATAACAACACTGTTGGCTCGCGTTGATTGAGTTGGGTAATCGCTCCCCCAATCTTGGTGAATTTTTGAGTCTTTGTTCTTTTGTGTTTTGGCAAATTTGGAAAAGTAGAAACGATGAGTTTTTCAATAATTGCAAATGGGATCCAATAGCCACTAGCCTTCAAAATGGGTTCATCCTAATTTTAACACATTGAAGCTTAATTGCGATGCTGCTTTTGATATCGCATCCCTTACAGCAAGCGGATGATTAATTGTTAGGGATCATGGAGTTAAACCTATCCTAGTTCATTCCTTTTTCTTTGTTGAATTTGACTGCAAATGCCTAGCGGATTTGAAAGCCTCTAATGAATTATCCTCTTGTGTTTTGGACTACATCTTTTTGTTAATCGACTTTTTTGTGGATATTCAGTTTGTTTGGGCTCCTCAGATCTGCAATTTGGTGGCTCATCGTATTGCCAAGAAAACTCTCCAAACTCAAGTTGTCGAGTTAGACTGGAACATTTGGCCTTCTTGGCTTATTGGTTCTATTCAGAAGGACTTTCCTTTTGTCTTTTCCTTGTAATTTTATTTCTTTTGCTGTATGCCAGGAAAAAAAATAAAAAATAAAAAAGGTTAATTTCATTTACACTCCTAAAATTTATTTTAATTTCAATCACATCTTTTCAGATTTGTAAATCTACAATCACACCTCTCATAATATGAAATGTTTAAAAGATCCTTAAACCAAACATCCCTTAATCAATTTAATCATATATCCAAACATATATTCAACCATAAACAAATAAGGTAATTTATAGAAAACCCCATGAGGTTTCAGGATTTAATCACCAAACCCCCTCTGATTTCAGAATTTAATCAAATACCCACCTCCACCCAAAATCAGCCAATTTTTAGGTCAAAATGACTTAAATGTCCATGACATAAAAATTATCCTTTATGAATAGTTTGCACCAAAATCTCTTGAGTTTCAAATTTTAATCAAATAACCCCTCGGATTCAAAAAGTCCCTACAAATTTCATATATGTTTTCAAAAAGTCCCGAAAACATATATAAATTTTGAAAAAAAATAAAAAAATTAGGAAAAATAAAAAAATAAAAAAATATATATTAAATGTAGGAAAAATATAAATTTCGAAAAACATATATAAATTTCAAAAAATTATATAAAATTCGTAAAAATATATATAAATTCAAAAATATATATATAATTCGAAAATATATATATTAAATTTTGAAAAAAATTATAAAATTTGAAAATAAATATAAATTTTGAAAATAAAACATATAAAATTCGAACAAATATATTAGATTTCAAAAAAAAATTATAAAATTTGAAAATAAATATACAATTCGAAAAAAACATATAAAATTCAAAACAAATATATAAAATTTGTAAAAATATATATAATTAAAAAAAACATATAAAATTCGTAAAAATAAATAAAATTCAATATATATATATAATTCAAAAAAAAATTAAATTCAAAAAATATTTATAAATTTTGAAAAAATATATAGAAATTTTGAAATATATATATTTCAAAAATATCATATTAAAATAAAAATACAGTATACTAGGCACATGAAAAAAAATATTTTCAAAGCTATATAACATCATTAGTTCCATGTTATATGAATAATGAACCCATTATTGGTACAACTTTTCATCCATATATAAAAAAAACTACCAATTATGTAGATTTGCATAAATAATTGTTTTGTATTACGTATTTCAAAATGGGAAAAAACAAGTTGGTACTAAGCAAATAATTGTGCAAATAAAAGTATAAAAAACATAAGTAACCAAATTACACTATACCAAAACAACATTTAAAGTAACCAAAATACAATACACCAAAACAACATTTAAAGTAACCAAAATACAATACATCAAAACAACATTTAAAGTAATCAAAATACAATACACCAAAATAACATTTAGGCAGAAACATATTTGTTTTGAATTTTATATTTGTTTTATCAAAATATATATATTTTTTGAATTTATATATTTTTTTCCGAATTATATATTAAATTTATATATATATTTCTAATTTTATATATTTTTTGAATTTTTTTTTTTTTTTGAATTTTTTATAAATTTTTGAAATTTAATATATAATTTTTTTATTTTTTTCTAAATTTTTTATTTTTTACCCAAAATTTATATATATTTTCGGGACTTTTTGGAAACATATATGAAATTTTTAGGAACGTTTTGAATTTGAGGGATTATTTGATTAAAATTTAAAACTCAAGGAATTTTGATGCAAATTACTTATAAATGATAATTTTTATGTCAAGGACATTTATGTTATTTTAACTCAAAAATTGATTGATTTTGGGAGGAGGTGGTGTTTGATTAAAGTCTGGAATGTCACAGCGTTTAGGAAACCACATAGGATTTGTTGATGAAATCCTCAAACCTCATATAATTTTGCGTAAATTACCCAAAACAAATATCCAAACAGCCCATAATTCACCCAAACAATCCAAAAACAACATCCTCCTCAATCCTGCCACCGCCACCCACCGCTCCCGTCGTCCCCCCGCCCATCACCATCACCAAATCCCCTCCCTTCAAAGTTCTCTCTCTAGACTAAAATCCCTCTCCATCTCTTTAGATACACAAAAACCACCTACACGATCGATCTGCTTCTTCATTCTCTTTGTTCTTGTTTATTAATTTTTCACACAATACACACACTATATTGTATATATATACACTAATTAACCGTTGATTGTTTCAATTGTTGGTGAAAGTACAAAGGGCAAGGCACAAATATATATATAATACACACACATATATTAGAGAGAGAGAGAGAGAGAGTCAGAGAGAGGAGAGACAAAGCAGAGAGAGAGAGAGAGAATGCGGGCTCTATTTCCGACCCGATTACCGATCTTCTTGGTCTTCACGGCCGTGGTGCTGCCGGTGGCGGCGGTGCTGTGTGGGTTTCCGGCATCACCATCAGCAATAAGATTGTTTCCAAAATTAAAATTAATTAAAATTTGTAGTATTTGTTTACAAACACATCATAATTTAATTTTGGATAAATTCCAGTTTTACCTCTCTTATTTAGACATATTATACTTTCATCACCTCTTGTTTGAATAATTACATTTTCATCCCCTCTAGTTTGAGTTATGTAACACTTTGGGTCTGTTTACTAACAGAAAATATTTTCTGTTTCTGTTTCCTGAAGAAGTAGAATTATATTTTTGATTCCTTAAGAAAATCAGAAAGTAAAATATTGTTTACTAAATTTTGATTTTTTTAAGAAACAAAAATAAAAAACAGAAATTATGTTTACTAAAAAAATTTTGTTCTTACTTTTAATTTATTTATTATATGTATTTCGTATTATTTTTTATTTATATTTATTATTTATCATAAGTTTTATTTATTTATTATTAATTTTGTATATTATTTAATTAATTAATTATCTTTATTTAATTTATAAATATATTTAATTTATTATTTTTATTATTATTAATTCATTATTTTTATTTAATTTATAAATATATTTTGTTAAATTTATTATTTATTATATTTTTATTTAATTTATAAAAATATTTAATTTATTTATTATTTGTATTTATTATTATTTTTTATTTATATTTATTATTTATCATAAGTTTTATTTATTTATTATTAATTTTGTATATTATTTAATTTATAAATATATTTCATTTATTATTTTTATTTAATTTATTAATATATTTTTTTCAATTTATTATTTATTATATTTTTATTTAATTTATAAAATATTTAATTTATTTATTATTTGTATTTCTTATTATTTTTTATTAATATTTATTATTTATCATAAGTTTTATTTATTTATTATTAATTTTGTATATTATTTAATTTATTATTTATTATTTTTATTATTATTAATTCATTGTTTTTATTTAATTTATAAATATATATTTTTTAATTTATTATTTATTATATTTTTATTTAATTTATAAAAATATTTAATTTATTTATTATTTGTATTTTTATTTTTTTTATTTTTTATTTATCATAACTATTATTTATTTATTATTATTATTATGTTTAATTTAATTTAATTTATTATTGTTTTATTTTTATTATTATTATTTATTCATTTACTTTTATTTAATTTATAAATATTGTTTATTTATTATATATTTTTTAATTTATAAAAATATTTTATTTTATTTATTATTATTTATTATTTATATATAATATTTAAATTTATTAGTGCAAAAGACATGAATATCCCAATTTTACAACTTTGAAATTTGGTCATTTTGAAGGCGCAAGGAAACAAAAAGATGAAGTATCATTTTTCTTGTTTCCTCTTTTCTTTAGAATTAGAGGAAACGTTTCCTGAAGGGCAAATGTAAAAATAAATTGGTAAACAAGATTTTACTTTTACTTCTTCATTTTAGGAAGTAAAAACAGGAAACATGAAATTTTTCCAGTTAGTAAACACCACATTTGCCCCCTCTAGTATGATTTTACCTAATTGTCATTCACATTATATTATAATTTTATGATTAATATCAATAAACTCCCCTAAACTATTGAATTTTAACATTGTCCCCACCCTTATGGGTAAATTACAGTTTCACCCCCAAAAATTCAAAAAAATATTTAAATTTAAAAATATATATAATTCGAATATATATATATATACATAATTCAATAAATATATATAAAAATCGAAAAAATATATAAATTTCGAAAAAAAATATAAAATTTTGAAATATATATAAAATTCAAAAAAATATATATAAAATTATAAAAAATATATATAATTCGAAAAAATATATATAAATTCAAAAAAAAAATGTAAATTTCGAACAACATATAAAAGTTTGAAATATATATATATAATTCAAAAAATATATATAATAGAAAAATATATATAAAATTATAAAAAGTATATAAAATTCGGAAAAATATATAAATTCAAAATAGATATATAAAATTAGAAAAAAACTATAAAATTCGGGGAAGAAATATAAAATTCAAAAAAAAAATTCTAATAAGATGGTTCATTAAATATGATTATCCAAACCAATAAATGGGATGGTTCATTAAATATGGTGTCAAAAAATATATATTTTTCAAACCAATAAATGATGCAATCTCTAATTTGTACACATGAATGAAAACATAGGATGGTTCATTAAATATGATTTTATATTTTGCAAGGAAGCTAACACTCCATGGTATAGTTTTCACATCTATCTTCACGAACACACTACAATATCTATATGCCCAAATTAACAATAGGTTGAAATGAATAACAATCATTATTTACCTAAACAAGAAATTAAAACTTATACAATTTTGACTCCATAAAAATCCAAACTTTCAACCTTTTAGTGTGTTATTTTTTTCAAATTTTATATACTTTTTATAATTTTATATATTTTTTCAAATTATATATATATATTTTGAATTTATATATTTTTCGATTTTTTTTTGAATTTATATATATTTCGAATTTTATATATTTTTTCTAATTCTATTTTTTGTTTTCGAATTATATATATATTTCAAAATTTTATATGTTTTTCAAAATTTATATATTTTTTCCGAAATTTATATATATGTTTTCTAATTTTATATATTTTTCTGATTTTTTATTTTTTTTTGAATTATATATATTTTTCAAAATTAATATATATATATATATTTATTTTTATATATATATTTTTATAATTTTATATATATATTCAAATTTTATATATATTTATTGAATTATATATATATTTTTGAATTTTATATATATATTTTAAATTTTAAATATTTTTTTCGAATTTTTGGGGGTGAAATTGTAATTTACACATAAGGGTGGGGGCAATGTGAAAATTCAATAGTTTAGGGGGGTTTATTGATATTAACCATAAAATTATAATATAATGCGAAGGGTAATTAGGTAAAATCACACCTGAAATCAGACTAGAGGGGGTGAAAATATGTCTAAACAAAAGGGGGTGAAACTGTAAATTACTCTTTATCCTTTATGGGAAGTACATGTATTAAATTAAAATTTTAGGATAATATCATAAATTAGGGGTATAAATAATGTATGTCAGTAGAAATAAGAGATGTGATTAAATATTTGCAAACCTAAGAGGATGTCTTGAAGTTAAAACAAACTTCAGAAATGTAAATGAAATTAATCCAAAACAAAATGAAGTTTTCATTTGACACGCTTTCTATTCTTAAAGGGGAAAAAAGCAAAAGAAGGAAAAAATAAAAGAAACGCACCCAAAGATTTTGATACCATTAACAGTAATATGTGCTCACCCAATTATAAAATAAAATGTCATGTTCAGTGTTCACTTAAAATAGAAATTTAAGTGGAATCTTTACTGAGACTTTGTTTGGATGGATAAGAGAAAAAAGAAAAAAATATAGCACTAGTTATGAGAGAAAATTAATAATAATAATAATAATTTGTATTTATCTTTGAATAAATTAGGAGGGAAAAAAATAAATAGTATTAAAACTCATTTACTTCCTTATCATTTGGTAAGATTAAAGGAGAAAAAAAATAGTATTAAAACTCATTTACTTTCTTATCATTTTAATTAAAATATATTTAAAATTATGTATTTTTTAATGTTGATGGCATTTTAAAAGTTATACCTAACTTATTATCATTTATCTCCAAATCATTTCATTTTTCTTATGAATGACAACTCAAATACAAAATTCACTATCCGTTATTCTTTTTTTCTTTTCAAATCATTTCAATTCCTACGATCCAAACGAAGCCTAAATTATCACCCTCACTCAATTGGAGTTAAAAGTGCTGATTTTTACAAAATTCTCAATATGTTTAAGTAAAATGGTCCAGCAAGAATAAGAATTCGAGCTTACTCATGAACATCTCAATTCATTTACAGCATATATCACTTTTACTGATAGTCGTTTAGATTGAGTTTTGCAAGTTTTTTTTCAAATATGTTTTCATTATTGGAATACCGTATTACTTGATTCTTGGTTATTTACTTATCTTTATATTATTTCTTTTTTGAAAGTGATTCTCGCAAAATGACTGTATGAGTTTTATAATTTTCAACAACTATCTTTGAGAGTTAATCAATTCTAATAAATTATTTTTGCAATTTTGAAATAATTTTACTATTTAATTAATTAAGTATGTTCACGAGTTTGGTGAACCAACCTCTATAATATACAGCTCGTTTGATTCTATAATAATATATTTAATTCATTTACTAAACAACCAAGAACCACTTTTCAAAACAAAATGTCCAATCGAGGTGAGTTTCAAAATCAACTTGTTTTCACAAAAGTTTTTCAAAGCATTTCCCCCACGCGGGTTGGGGGTGCTTCAATTTTTCAAAATCAATTATGTTCTCGAAAGCTATCTCACAATGCACGGTATGCTTTAGCCCGAGAACTTCCTTTCTTTTGCATCCTTACACGCATTAGTTATTCACTCATTGTTTGCATTATATTTACTCATTTGTAATGTTCAAAGCTTTCCCCAGTAGGGTAGGGAAATTTTATTTTTCAAAATACTTTTTATTCTCGGGAACCATTACTAGCGATAAATTATACCCTTTCGATGATGCATTTTTCAAAGCAAGTCCCCTCTTTATGAATTTTGTCTGAACTTACTCACAAGTGACCTTGCTATATGGACACAATTTACATTACATTCACAAATAGCACTTGGTTATATTTATTCGTGCTGTATATATACATATATATAATCAAATGATTAAAGCACACAATTTCCCCCATCATTTGGTCGAATTATTTGTGCATATTGGCACTGACATGTTCTCTCTCCTCTTTCATGTACTTGTCATTTCTAATTACCCTTTATTTTCTTTCCTTTCCGAATATTCTGGCATCTATAAAGCATTTTCCTTTTCCAGACATCAACAAATATATATATATATAAGTATGACATATTATTCACATGTGTGGATTAAGTTACTTTTTAAAGAAGGGTTGAGATACTTTCCTTGAGGGGTTCTTCGAGGCAAATGTAAATCCAAACACACACTGGATCTGATTTGAAGCTTAAAATACCTATGCAACTATGATAATTTCTCTGTATCAAAATAGTTACGCTTGATTGATAAGAACAAAGTGCATGTACATGTATACATATATGATTTATGAGATGGCTGGAGGCAGGATTTCAGTTCAGGGGTATAGAAGATGGAAAAATAAAAATAAAAAAAATAAGAAAAAGAGATGAGATTTTATCTTATTAGGTTCTGTTTGGATTGATTTTTCAAATGTTATTTTTGACTTCATGAAGCGAAAAACTGTTTCGAATTGTGTTTGACAAAATTTTCAGAAGAGTTTCTGGGTCTTGGAAGAGCGTTTTAAAGAAATTGGAAGTATCAACTTTTCAAAACAGCCTCTACTTCTCTTTTTCTTTTGCGAAAAATCATAAACAAAAATTATACCAAACTTATGGATTAAAAGCCTCATCTCTTTTTACTTATTTAGTCCAATCAAATTACCCACTTTGAATTTAGAGTACCCCTCATGTGCATTTAATAATGCAACATGTATATAGCACATTCTATACAAATCTCAATCTTTCTTTAAGCTTTTTAAAAAATTTCTAAGACTCTTCAATCTTCACACGTAATTGAGATTAATTAATAATATGTTAAAGTTCTCTTGAGGGAGGGCTTAACCATTTCAGATGAACTACTTCTTAAATCTTAATTAAAAAAAGAAAAGAAAAAGGACTCATTCTTTTCAAGGGCATTAATTAATTATAGATTGGTGCACCACAATTAGTTGATACAAGACAAGCAAAGGAATGAATGCCAGCCTAGATTGTCAATTTGTCATATGCAAATCACTCAATAATATATACATATATATATATATATATATATACATATCTGGATCTGGGTAGATCTGTTTCTCTTACAAGTAGCAAACAAAAGGATGGGGTGAGATCTGGAATGGGAGTGGGGCTGAGCTTAATGAACACGGGCTTGGGGCCCACACTAGCAGAATGATAGTACACTCCCAACCTTCCCTCCTCTCACCAGCCTGTTATCTCTTCTTCTTCAAGACGATATAGACAAAACTGCCATCATATGCAATACGTATACATATAGATTTATACGTATGCACATATATATATATATATATACACACACAGCACATGTAATTATTTATGTAACTAGTAAAAATGTGTTATACTATCACTGGAGATACATATGAGCAACAAAAAATGAAAATAACCAAAATAATTATTTATATTTAATAACGTATCTTAGGTTTCCAAGGTGTACCAGAATAACCATACTCCTTTTTGTTAATTATTTGATTCGATTGACTTGTGATCTTTAATTTTTGGTAGGACTGACAATTCGTGTCAATATGTCGATCACGGGTCAACAGGGTAATCTGATACCAGTTGACACGAAAATCAAATATTTTAAATATTATATAATCCAACACGAAAAATAAAAAATAAAAATGAAATTGAAATTGAATTTGACACAATTCAGTAATAGTTTATTAATGTATTTCGATCCATGACCAATTAGAGAATAGAAAAAATCATCAAATAAATATAACAATAAATATAATCGTATCAAATGGGTCCATTCGTGTCAGAAATTGTCAGCTCTAATTTTTGGTAAGGTGCAAAATGTTCAACATCTGAAAAAATGACATAATCTACACCAAACCCAATATGTTACATTGTATTCTATTGCACACGTGGATATAACACAGTTTGTATGGAGGAACATTTTAAATTTTGAATTTGAATTTTAACTATCGTGTATTATAGTTGAACGTTACATGAGTTGTTAGACCGATTCATGTAAATTCCTCAAAGTCTTAAAAATTAGACTTTTTACATTGTAATCCATTATTATTTTCTATTAAAACCCCAAATATATACATTTTACATGAACTTGAACTCTAAAATTTAAATTAAAAAGTAAAAAAAAATATAGTTAGACTATAATCCTTTATTCATTTGGGAGACTAGATGGTATAATAATTTTTAAAAAAAAATTATTTATCTTCCCAAAACCAATAATAAGATTATGATAAAATTTTATCTTTTAAGGGATTAAAAAACATTGTACGAGAATAATGAAATTGGAATGAGTAGATTAGATTGGTCTAGTAAGAGTATTTTTCTTTTATTTTACAAAGTAAAAGTAATTTTCTATTCCACCTACCCGATAATAATATCATGGGATTTCAGATGATAAAAGCTAAATCTTTAAGGCTTTTAAAAAAAAAAAAATTGCATAAGAATGTTGAACTTGGAATGAGTAATAGATTGGTCAAGTAAGAATAATTTTTTAATTTTACCCCTAAACAAAGTAGTTTATTTTTGGGTAAATATCATCTAAATATCGTGAGATTTGCTCATATTCTATCTAGATCCTTTTTTTTTTTTTTCTTCATATTTCCACCTAGATCTTGATATTTGTCCCGCTATATATATTAGACCCGGTTTTTTTATTGACCATTTTGCGCTTAAAATAATTAATTTTTAAAAGGGCTATTAACAAACAACTCTATATGGTTTTAAATTTTTGACAAACACCCCTTGAGATATCAAATAACCTTCTACACTTTTTCCACCATACACACAACCCCCATTCCTTTAGTATTCCATTAACAAACACTCATCTTCCGTTAAAAATAGATATTTTATGCCAAAAATACCCCTAAAATAAACTGATAACTAAATTAAGATTTTTTTAATAAATTACAAAATATTATTTTTAACTAAATTAATATTTTAAAGTAAATTACAATTTTTTTTTGTTTTTTGTTTAAGTTTACTTATTTATTTAAATTAAAATATGAAAAAATAAATTATAAATCCCTTTTGAGGAATTCAATTTTTTAAAAGGATGACTTTTTATTGTAGTATTAGTTAATAAAATACCAACTGTATCCATGGTCCGTTATAGTGATGTGATCGTTTATAAAGTATATGTTTTATAACTTTAATGTTTGAATATTAAACTGGTAAATTGATCAAATAAAAGACTTTGACTTTTCAAATTAGACACTTATTTTGGAACGGAGGGAATACAAATTATAAAAAAAAACATTATTGATAATAATACACTTTAAATAATTTTTTATTTTTATTTTTTTAAGAGAATAAATGCATAGAAATTTTAAAAGGGCTTTGCCTTTATAATTTGTACTTTCTCTGTCCTAAAATAAGTGTCCACTTTTCTTCTTTAGTCGTTCCAAAATAAGTGTTCACTTTGAAAAGTCAAATCATTTAATTTGATCAATTTACCAGTTTAACCTTCAAGCATTAAAGCTATAAAATATATATAATTTATAAACGATCACATTATTATAGTGGGATCACGAGTAAAGTTGGTATTTTATTCACTAACACTACAATAAAAGTCATTATCTTAAAAACTTGAATTCCCCAAAAGGGACTTATAATTTGAAACATGGGGAGTAATATATTTTTTCAAATTTGAATTTAAATAAATAAGTAAACATAAACAAAAAATAATAATTTGTAATTACTCAAAAATCTTAATTTAGTTAAAAAATAATAATTTATAATTTACTAAAAAATCTTAATTTAGTTACCAATTTATTTTAGGAGTATTTTGGGAAAAAATATCAATTCAGAGGTATTTTGGGCATAAAATATTAATTTATAACGGCATGAAGTGTTTGTTAACGGAATATTAGCAGAGCGGGGATTGTGTGTAAGGTGAGAAAAGTGCATGGGATTATTTGACACCTCAGGAATGTTTGTTAAGAATTTAAAATTATATGGGGTTGTTTGTTAATAGCCCTTTTTAAAACGGATGGATGCTAATGTTATGGGGCTTAGGTGGAAATATGAAAAAGAAAGAGGGTCTATGTGGATATGGGCAAATCTCGGAAAATCTAGGTAGTATTTATCCAATTTTTTTATACTCGTGATTTATCATAGTGGGTCCACCTAATATGCTTTAGTGAGGGTCCTGATCTTGTGGGGCCATGGGAGTATGTAAAAATTTTGTTGATGTTGATGATCATGCAATATTACAATGAAATAGCACCCACAATCAATAGAGCTTCCTTAAAAAGAGTGTTTTTTTTTTTTCCGGCAAAAAAGAGTGTGCTTTTAAAACACGCATTTGCTCTCAACCAGTACGAATACTTCATATATGATCATCGTATTTATATCGGACACACGTGTTTATATTGGACATGCAAATACGTCAAAAATACATATCCGACATTTCAAAAACGTGTCATGATTTAAAAAAAAATTGAACACGTGGTGAGTTGGTTGATTCCATGAAAGATAAAAGACTTATGGAATCGATAATTTAGTGGATCACTTATGAAATTTCAATACCCTTAATCCAATTATTGACTTTGAAGATACTTGAACATTTTTGTTAAACACCTATTCATTTATCCACTATTTGAAGAGAAAATAACCGAAGATTTGGTAATTATACATTCCAATTTTTATCTTCAATCAAGAATTTTTTCACAATATAATGAGGGAAATACTAAGATGTCGAATGTTGAGGGACATGAACTTTGATTGCTTGGATGATAGTGAAATGAATAATTTGTTTAAAAATTTATTTATTTTTTATTATTTAAGTGATAGATGAAGTATTTGTGCAATATAATATTTATATATAAAAAAATTATAATTTCTTAATAGAAATGTCGAAGGCTATTGTGTCATTTTTTTTAAAAATTTATCGTATCATCGTGTCTGTGTTATGTCGTGTTTGATTCCCATATTCATGTCGGTGCTTTATAGCTATCAACAAATCCAATTATATATGCGAGGCATGGAAGTTACTTCTAAAACATGTAAATCGTATAAAACGGTGTCGTACTATGGACGGAAATGACAGAACAGTACATGTCACTGCTAAGTGCCAGCTTATCTATGCTGACGTGGACAGATTATCTAAATCTTACTTTTATGATTTTTATCTTATTGTCATGTCATGATTGATTGGCAATGGCAATAGGGGATTAAAGTTGTTTGAAGATGCAAACTAGGGATAAAACAGAATCAAAACTCTAAAAATAATTGAAAAAATAAATTGCCTATATTTTTAAGGAACAAAAATTATTTACCCTCATTAAATATTTAAGTCTTTCAATAAGATGAATTGGACCCTATTTTGAAAGTTATTGACACTGGAAAAATAAACCGTAACACTTCTATAAATACAATTAAATTATCGAAGTTCCGTGCTTATCACAAAATTATAGAAGAAAAGTATTTAAATTATTGTATATTCTTCCGAAGAATTCTTCCGAAGAATTTCTTCGTTAGTCGCCAAGAGGATGAATAGACGTAGTTTCCAATCTACAATATTTTAAATTTTTTAACATTTGAACCATTTGTTCTCATATAAAATTAATATTGATATGTTACTGTGATACAAATTTTATCACACATGATCACATCATATATATATATATATATATAATAATTAAATATAAATTTATCATCTAATAACTTGAAAATTGACTATTGACTATTGCCTTTTTAAAGCCGAAATTGCACCAACATTATCTACTGCTGACGTGTATAAAATATCTTCCCAATTAAAGAAATACGGAGTATATCATTTCTATACACGTCTATAATCTATATACCAAAATTAAAAAACTAACTAGTTTTACAGTGATGGTAGTCACAGTACTTCTATTTTTAACCACACCCATACTATGTTTTATTGTCCGATACCAATCAATACCGCTGGTTAGTGCTTCTCTTATCTCTTACTCGTGTCAGTGTCTCTGTATATATACACACACACATATACATCTTCACTGCGCCGATACATTTATAGTGTAAAACCTCAAAACACACCGCCTTGCTTCCTTCGTTTCCCTTTTTCCGGCTAGGCCAGTGAACAACTCCGCCGCGATTTCCCGCCATGGGGTCGGCGATACTGTCAGATCTCGCCACCGAGATCGTGATTCCGGTTTGCGCTGTCATCGGCATCGCGTTCTCGCTCTTCCAGTGGCTCATCGTCTCGCGCGTGAAGATGTCGCCGGAAAAGCACTCTGCCGCCAACAACGGCAAGAACGGCCACGCCGATTCGCTCATTGAGGAGGAGGAGGGTCTCAACGACCACACCGTCGTTCAGAAATGCGCCGAAATTCAAAACGCCATCTCTGAAGGTCAATTTCTTTTTTTTATCCCAGATCTATCATTTTTGCTAGATCTGTTCTTTACTAGCTTTATACGATATATATATATATATATATATATATATATATATATGTATGTATATTTATGTGTGTGTATATAGGCACATATTGTTGTGTAATAATTTATGGTTTAGAAGGTTTAAATTCATTTGTGTATCTTTGCAAATAATTAGCCGTTTTTGTTTTTAATTTATATATATTTAGTTATATATATCATATATGTACCATGGATGGTGAAATGAAGTTTAACCTCGAGAAACTAGAGTATATATATCATGATGATTGTTGTTCTTGGTACAAATTTACAATTAAATGATTTTATGGCCGAATTGGAAGATATTATTTCGTCTTATTAGATTTGATTAGTATTGTTCTTTATTATTTCCTTTTCTTTTGTCTGTCTGTCTGTTGTTGTTGTTGTGGTCTAATATTCATATATACATATATTGTGTGTATATGTATATTTAAGAATTGGCACGTGTATGCAGACTCAGGCTTGAGTCCTTGAGCAGCTGCGCTTC
Organism: Cornus suecica; assembly: GCA_963922005.1. Lineage (NCBI taxonomy): Eukaryota > Viridiplantae > Streptophyta > Magnoliopsida > Cornales > Cornaceae > Cornus > Cornus suecica. Next base: position 1,900,281 of record OY998240.1, on the reverse strand, counting down.
TCTCTGTCTTGGATAATTTAATGTGATTTTATGGAGAGAGAGCTATCTGAGATTTTATTAGTAGACTGATTCAATTAGCCACCAACCTGTGGGGCCTCTCATATTTGAAGAACAATTTTCTTGAAAATTTTGTGTCGGTCATTCTAATTAGGTTAGATCTGAGAAGAAATTATGTTTGCCTGTACAATTTTTTTACTATACCTATGTTGTTATCTTTGCCCAATCTAGTGAATTTATGCCGAGCAGCCTTTGTTATTACTAGATCAATCTGGGAATTTTTGCACAATCATGAATTTTGCTTTGTGCTTATTGTTTATATCTATGGGAAAGGTGGTTACTTTTAATAGGACAATTGAATAAAAAAGAAGTATGAAATTGAGTGGCGGAATCTGAATAGGGAATGTTACATGAAATCTTAGTACGAATCCAGAGGACTAGTTTTCGTCATATTAAATGTCCCCATATTTTTATGTATACACAACTTTGAATGATAGAATAATACAGTGGGGCTAATAATAGTTTCTTCCCTCTGTATTGTATTTTTGAACATTAAATTGGCAGCTATTTTAAGTGTCACCAGCATTACCGAGTCTAACAAGGCGATCTGTTGATTTCACTGTAAGATTTTTTTATTAAAGCGGTGTGGGTTTGAAGTTGGACTTTGGGTAAATTTTATTTTGTCTTAGAATTTATTTTGATACCTAATGTTTCTCTGTGTTCTTTGTTTTTAGCTTGAATAGAAGAAATATGTACTCGTGTTACTCATTACAACTTTGCCTTGGCCTTATTTCTGGAACTTGCATTTGCTTCGAATTTTGTGCTGATAATCTATTTTGTAGTTGTGTTTCTGTTTGTTTATCAAGTTTATGGATTTTATAATTTTGAATGAATGGATGTTACAGGTGCAACCTCCTTCCTTTTTACTGAATATCAGTATGTTGGTGTTTTCATGGTTGCTTTTGCCATTTTGATCTTCCTTTTCCTCGGCTCTGTGGAGGGATTCAGTACAAAAAGCCGGCCTTGTAGGTATGACAGCACCAGTACGTGCAAGCCTGCTCTTGCCACTGCTGTTTTCAGCACCATAGCTTTCTTGCTTGGTGCCGTCACTTCAGTGGTTTCTGGTTTTCTTGGAATGAAAATTGCTACCTATGCAAATGCAAGAACTACCTTGGAAGCAAGAAAGGGTGTTGGTAAGGCTTTCATCACTGCATTTAGATCTGGTGCAGTCATGGGTTTCCTTCTTGCTGCAAATGGTCTGTTGGTTCTATACATAATCATCAACCTCTTCAAGCTGTATTATGGGGATGATTGGGAAGGCCTTTTTGAAGCTATAACCGGTTATGGTCTTGGTGGATCTTCCATGGCCCTCTTTGGCAGAGTTGGTGGAGGAATTTATACAAAAGCGGCTGATGTTGGAGCTGATCTTGTGGGCAAGATTGAGAGGAACATTCCTGAGGATGACCCACGGAACCCTGCGGTAGGATCTTTGTTATTCTTAATTTTAAGCTTTTTCAAACTGTTTGCCTGTTGGGCTTGTGATTTAATTACGTGTTTCCCTTTACAGGTGATAGCTGATAATGTTGGTGACAATGTCGGGGATATTGCTGGGATGGGCTCTGATCTTTTCGGCTCGTACGCAGAAGCATCCTGTGCTGCACTTGTAGTTGCTTCCATATCTTCTTTTGGGATCAATCATGAATTCACTGCAATGTGTTACCCTCTCCTCATAAGTTCCGTTGGCATCCTTGTCTGTTTGCTCACCACCTTATTTGCCACTGATTTCTTTGAAATCAAGGCTGTAAAGGAAATTGAGCCAGCTTTGAAGAATCAACTCATCATCTCCACTGTATTGATGACTGTTGGTATTGCAATTGTTACTTGGCTTGCACTTCCACCCTCATTCACCATCTTCAATTTTGGAAGCCAGAAAGAAGTCAAGAACTGGTAAATTCCATCATTGCTGCTTCATTTTTGGGTAGTTAATCATTAAACCTGTCGGTGTTTGTTTGGATTAGATTAGGAGGTGGCCATCCGATATTCACTCAACTAACATTTAAAGCCAGAAATGCTTTTTTAGATTATATAAATCATTTGTTATGCTTATATAAATCATTTTTTTAGATTATATAATTCCCTCCTCTTTTTATCCCATATTTGCTAGTATACCTATATATATAAATATATATATATATATTGATGAGTTTAACATACTAAATTCTTCCTCAGTATATATGGTCTTTTTGTTGATTCTTCAGTTCTTTGTATATATATATACTGTCTCATGAATATGTGTGTTATGAAAAGGCAGCTGTCATTTGTTTTTCAAATATGAATTCATCCTGAAAGCTGAAATCCTCTTGAAATTTATGGATAATCTAAAGGGAGTGCCTCTAACTAATGTTACCTGAACGCTGGTAGTGAAACTGAAACTCTGCGAAAAGAAGAAATCCTAAAGTTTGGCAGGAAGGTTTCAGAGGAGACTCATTTTCATAACATAGCTCAATTGAATTATTTCATTTATATGGGACATGAGAATTGCTTTTCCAAGTATCTAACATCATTTCGGCTGTGCAGGCAACTGTTCGTATGTGTTGGAGTTGGTTTGTGGGCTGGGCTTATTATTGGATTTGTAACAGAGTATTATACCAGTAATGCATACAGGTACTATGTTATGGCAGTTGTGTTTCTACTTGGTATATATTTCTTAACAGTTGCTCGTTCTAACTCTAGATTCCTATTATTTTTCAGCCCTGTGCAAGATGTTGCTGATTCCTGCCGGACTGGAGCTGCCACAAATGTTATTTTTGGGCTTGCACTGGGATATAAATCAGTCATTATTCCTATTTTTGCCATTGCTGTTGGTATTTTTGTTAGTTTTAGCTTTGCTGCTATGTATGGTATAGCGGTAGCTGCCCTCGGGATGTTAAGCACCATAGCTACTGGATTGGCCATTGATGCATATGGTCCTATCAGTGACAATGCTGGAGGTATTGCTGAGATGGCTGGCATGAGCCATAGGATCCGAGAGAGAACTGATGCCCTTGATGCAGCAGGGAACACAACAGCAGCAATTGGAAAGGTATGTAATCACTTTTGGCTGAGCTGGAGTCATTTTTATGTCACATTAGTTGATACCAGTAAAATCCTAATTACATTTTCTTGCAATCTTGTTTCAGGGTTTTGCAATTGGGTCTGCGGCTCTTGTCTCTCTTGCACTATTTGGGGCCTTTGTAAGCCGGGCAGGAATTTTGACTGTAGATGTCCTGACACCAAAAGTTTTCATTGGTTTGCTCGTTGGTGCAATGCTTCCTTACTGGTTCTCTGCCATGACAATGAAGAGTGTGGGAAGTGCAGCTTTAAAGATGGTTGAGGAGGTTCGCAGGCAATTCAATACCATCCCTGGCCTCATGGAAGGCACTGCCAAGCCTGACTATGCCACCTGTGTCAAGATCTCCACGGATGCGTCTATCAAAGAGATGATTCCTCCCGGTGCTCTTGTCATGCTTACACCCCTAATTGTTGGGATCTTTTTTGGTGTGGAAACACTAGCTGGTGTCCTTGCTGGATCCCTTGTCTCTGGGGTACAGGTAATGCTGAACTTAATTGCTTGATAAAATCTCCAATGCCTTTTTATCTCGCTTTATCCTATATTTTAAAATAATGTTATAAAGAGACTGTTGGTGCCTGGTTTTCCTTCGTATTGTAGCCATATGGGGAGTTTACTTTCCCCTTTTCATGTGTTATACCCGTTTTATTCTTGTGGGGTGTTGTGGCATGTTTAGTCTCTCTTGTAGCCCAATATATATAGGGCAATTGTTTTCCATTATCTGATATCGATTAACAGAAACATTTTTTATTTTTTATTTTGGACTGCTAAGCCTTCCTCGTTATGCATGTCCTTGGGAAAAGTTTGTTCTGACCATTTCTCTCTGTGGCTCTCTGTAGGTTGCCATCTCTGCTTCTAACACTGGCGGTGCTTGGGATAATGCGAAGAAGTATATTGAGGTGAGTTATATAAATTGGACTTCATGAATCTAATGATATATGCTCTAAAGATCTTATATTACGACGAGTCTTATCCTCTGGAACTAATTGTGGATGATACAGGCTGGCGCTTCAGAGCATGCAAGAACCCTTGGTCCAAAAGGATCTGATCCACACAAGGCAGCTGTGATTGGTGACACCATTGGGGACCCACTCAAGGACACATCAGGACCATCATTAAACATCCTTATCAAGCTAATGGCGGTTGAATCACTTGTGTTTGCTCCTTTCTTCGCTACACATGGTGGTTTGCTCTTCAAGATTTTTTAGGATCAAGGAGTCATCTGTGCTGCTGGGAATTTCGCTCCCAGTTTCTTCTGATTATGTAGTCTGATAGTTGCTTACCCCATCCCTCTCTCTTCGGCGTCTTCGTTAACATTATCTCTTTAAATTTTTGCTGGCGGATGAATTCTAGGAATTGTATCTGTTAAGGGTGTGTTGGAGGCGGGTTTTTTCCATGGGGTTGATAATGGTTAATCTTTTGTGGGGTTGTTGATGATGATGATAAAGATACTGGTGATGTTGCGAAAAGTCAAAACAGCTTTGTTATTTTCTTCCCAAGTAAAAGAACTGGTTATTCTCAATTTTCTGGTGCTGCAACTCTCTCTCTCTCTCTGTGTCTCTCCACGTTTTGATGGATTCATTTATTACGAATAAACAGGGGTATTCTCTTTGATTAATTTCTCCACTTTCATGGCAATGGTGCACGAATGAATGTATGAACTTCAGAACATTGCACTTATATTTATGTTGTGCGCTAGGTGAGAGTTCATTTGTGTTGATTTCTTTTTTGGTGAATATTTTTTGTTTATTTGTTACACTCATATTCTACTGCTATGTGCTGGGAGAGACTTCTTGTTTGTTTGTTTATTTATTGATTTCTTGCACTTTGAATCAGTTCGCGCGTTTTCTGTGCATTTTCGGGCGATCTTGCTTGGATGTATGTTTTTGCTTGTCTATTTCCTTCGTTTAGAGGAGGTTGATATTTCATATCATCTGTAGTTCTGTATAAATTAAAATCAATGCAAACATGAAACTTGTGAAAGAATAATGCTGTCAATATCTTCATCAATTCTTATGCATTTATTATAAAAAACCAATCATCATAATTCTTTGCCTAACCTCGTATGAGTGGGCATTGATTATTAAAAGAAGTTAAACTTGAAGTAGGAGTTAGCATGCTGGTACATTTAAATCTGTAAATATCATAGTGTGATATAAACCACAAAATGATGGAACATTGAAACTTAAATCTTTGCTCCTTCAATTGGTCTCTTACCTTGCTGGTAGTTCTGAAAATAGATGTCAACATACTTTTTCACTTTCTTGTATAACCTTGGCCTTCTTTCGTCAATGAGCTCCTCCACTGGTTCAATCTCGTTTTCTGAATCCGGGATACAAAATACAGCCAGTGTGATCCTCTCCGTCACAGAGTTTGTCACTACCCTGTGCACCGGGCTCTTGAATATACCATTACTCATTATCTGCAGGTACCATATATCAACGACTATTACAAGGTCAAGTAAATTGCAGGAAAAAGGTAGGGTTCTCTTAAACATTTGTTTTGAACTCTTATTCACTGTTTGAATTGGCTTTTGAACTCTTGATCACTGTTTGAATTGGCTTTTTCAAACGACGCTTTTGACATTTTGAATTGAACATTTGTTTTGATGGGTGTTTGACCAGCTTTTTAAAAGAGCGTTTTGAAGAAGCCTGTGGGTAGCTTCTCAACAAGCCTTAAACATTTCTTTTTCTTCTAAGTAAAAACAGAAGCAGAAGCTCTACCGAACAAGGCCTTAATCTAATTACCTCGGCTTGATCACCGACGTTAATGAGAAGAGCATGAGGAATGATGGGAACTCTAAACCATTGATCATCTTTCAGGACTTGGAGGCCTTCAACTTCCTTGTCTTGCAAGAGGAAGGTAATTGCTGATCCATCTGCATGTGGTTTGACGCCGAGAATAAGCTCAGGCCTTGGACATGGAGGGTACAAGTTGAATCTTGCAATCATTGATCCTCTTTCTCCATACTGGTTCAGGAAGCAGTTCTCCTCCAAGTTCAATGAATTCGCCATGGCCTTCAAGACGAGCTCATTCATCATTCGCAGCTTCATGGTATATTCATGCAAAACTTCCCTGCACACATAAAAGTTCACCAATAGGAACATGAACCACTTTGATGGTAATTCTACGAGAAGGGGAATACCATAATTACCGTAGATAAAATAAAATATAAAAAAATAGGGTGAATTTATTGGTGGGTTATCCCACATCGATTGTTGTGAAAGATGTTGGTGGCTATTACATGAGTATTATCCTTTGAGTCAACTTTTGGGGTGAGAGAGGACCAAGACCACCTTGGTATCAGAGTCCAGGTTCCGGGAGAAACGGATTGTCCCTCTCCAAAGGCCGATGTGGAAAAGTCTCACTTTTTAAGCTTAACTTTTGGGAGGAGAGATTTGGGATTACAGTTGATGATATGATTGTTTCATTTAAAGGTAACCATCATGATGAACATACCTAAAATTTTCAGGAATTCCAGGCCAAAGTTTGAGCTTTCTCTGATCTTCTGGATATACTGTAAGGTACAACCGATCAGTCCAATCGAGAATTTGATTCTCCGAAAGAACTGTATCATTCCCATAACCTTCAAGATCATCCACTCCTCTGGAGTGTTTCTGCTTCTCTTCTCTTGAAAGTGCAAAGAATTGTTTGGCAACTCTTTGCACTTCATCTAGGAACGAACTTGTTATTCCATGATTTATTGCCTGAAAATTAGATTTTTAATTCTAATTATGTTGCCAGACCAATTAAGCCCAAAAGAAATATATTAATCTCATATGTCTATACCAGTATGTGATTAATCAAACTATATATCAAAAAGTAAAACCAAGACTATGAAGATGATGGGTTTTTGAAAAAAATCAGACCTGAAAGCAACCACATGAGTTGAGAGCTGATTGAAGCTTCCCAAGCTCTTCTTTTCTGGAGGGTGATGAGGATGTGAGTAGACAAAGATCAATGACTGGAACATCCAGCAGAGGAGATGAGGGATCGATGGCTCCATCGCCGCCTTTATAGACTCCGTCGCCTTTATATACATATTTTTGTGGGAGTTCATCATCACCATTGATCACCAGTTCTTGCACAGGCTTGGCCATGTTTTGGTCTTTTAGGAAGCTATTCAGGTTGGGTGATGATCTGTTTTGAATTTTGGAGAAAATTCAAGGTATATGGGTCGTTGTAATTTGAATTGATTCTGGGTGGTCTTTGAGGATAAGCTCGTGATGGAAGCTTAGTTGGACTGGTTTACTTTTTAAATTATTTAAGAAATCAATGAAATATCTAGTTTGACCGCTTTTTAATTATTGATTCTAGATTTCAGATCTGAGTTTTTGATACGAGTCTCAAGGTGGGTGTGACTGGGTATTAGTTTTGTATTCTCGGAAAATGATTATTTTATAGACTCTACATAAAACAAAGTAATTTTGCAGGAAATGACTCTAAAGTCCCACAAATATTTTATTAATTAAGGGTCTAATTATATCTATACTCTCCTACTTTTTGCGTTACATGCTTTATCAGTATGAGAAATTATTGTATGATCTTAGATAATATGATCAATACACATAAAATATTGTGTGGTGTTTATGTCCGTTTTTGCCAAAATGAGGAGATCATTCCACATGTGTCAAGAATACTGAAATCATGGTATGAGGGAGCTCCAAGCTAACACAAGGAATTCTCTATTAAAGATATTGAGAGAGAGAGGCATGCTTAATGTCCTAAGGTAACTCTAGTTGGTGTATTTTCTATCATTTATTCTCCCCTTAAATGATTAAGCTTCATGCCTATTTATACCACTTTCACTAACCTTCCTTTTGTCATGTAGTTAACTAACCTAACCTACTAATAGGCTAACTATTCATTGAGTGACACAAGTTAACCTACAATAAAATACAAATATGATGAATAACATTTAACGCATGTCTTATCAATCTATCAAAGCATTTAATGCATCTTTAGATACTTGCATTCTCTGCCCCTTGTGTAGACCTCGGGTGATGACCTCTTCAACAGAGGTGATTCCTTGAAACTCAGCCACCAAGCCACTGATTCTCAGATTCCCGCAATCATAAAAAGATGGAGGGAGAGTCGAGATCTTGCCTTCCTCGACCTTGAGCCTCTGCACCATAATGAGACGGTGAAGCCCTTCTAATGGTAACTCGTCGATATTATTTGCATTAGACCCCCAAAGCTCATTATCTATCTGCACCTGCCATTATATCAACAACTATTATAAGGTACATTCATTTGATATATTATTTGCTTTCAACTTTTTATCTGATTACCTCTGCTTGATCGCCGAGGACAACGAGAAGATCATCTTTCAGGACTTGGAGGCCTTCAACTTCTTCGTCTTGCAAGAGGAAAGTTATTCCTGATGCATCTGCATGCATGTGGTCTGAAGCATTTTTCTCTCATGTTCTTCACTTTTATGAACGTAGTTTCCATGATGTGGTGTTGTGTGTCAATACAGGTCAGGCCTTTGTATTATTTTGTGTTGTAACTGCAGAATATCAATGTTATGTTGGGTCAATGTTATGTGTGGTAATTGCAGAATCTGTGTGGAGTCCTCTGTTATGTTGGCCATTGCAAATAAGCTTCTGAGAAAATATTTTTCATTCCATCATTAACTTGAATCAATGTTTGAATGATGCAAAATATTGGTCACTTTCAATCTGATTTGGGGACTCTGATTTGAATTGAAGACTCACTTTCAATATGCAAAAATATTGGTCACTTTCAAAACTTGCAGCTGCTAAGCTAATTGTGTGTGAAAACTTTGGATCAGAAAATTTGTTTCGGTCTTCTATTTCATTCTTGTGTTCAATGTTGGCAAACAAGGCAGACGCCTTTGATGTTGTAGTCTCCAGCTCTTCTTGAAGCTTGAATGCTCGTTCATTAATTGTTGTTGATGAATGTAGAGCCCCTGAAATCGTCTTTGGTATTGGGTTTCGGTTGCAATCAATTGTGTGGTGAAGAAATCAGCAACACTGTCAATTAGAGCCTATGTCGTGTGCATTGAGTTTGAGTTGGTTGTTCGCCTCTTGTTGATTTTGAGAGTTGTCAATTTTGAATGTAATCTGGAGATTGGTTTGGGTTTGTGTTTGGAATAGAAAATCTTCTTATGTGTGTTCGGCAAAGTGCAAGCAGTTGGAGCAGCTGCACCACCACCACCACTAGCAGGTGCAACCATAGCAACAGCTCCAAGAATGCCCTTTATATCAGCAGCTGAAGGAGAGGAGTTCTCAACGAGCAAGTATGCGGTGATAACTTTCATTTCTGCACAAAATAGGAAGGGAGAGCTGGATACGCAAAATGTATGGAGCCGAATGGTACCTGAAATTGCATCTTCCTTGAATCCCAATATGATTGCTTTTGCGGAACAGTTTCAGAAGTTCCTTGCCATATGTTGTGACCACTCCATCCTCAATAGGTTTGTCATCCTCTAACTCTTCAGGTATGTCTACACCTTTATGTGTTTTAGACTCAGGCGCCTCTCACCACATGTCACCTGATTCATCATCCTTTATCTCTATATGTCACTTTACTTCACTTGTGTCTGTCATGACTGCTGATGGCACCCCTATGCTCTTGGCAGGAATTGGCTATGCTTGCACACCCCATTTTTCACTTTCTAATATTTATTGTATTCCCAAACTTGCAATGAATCTCATTTCAGTGAGTCAATTATGTGATTCTGGTTATTCTGTTCAATTTTCTCCCACCTCTTATCATGTGTAGGATCCTCAATCTCGGAAGCTGATTGGGATAGGCCGTAGGTAGGGGGTTTGTATGTTTTAGACGAGCTGCGAGTTCCAGATGAAGCTGTTTCGGGTGTTGATCTATTTTTTTTTCATTTAACGTCATCTTCTTCTAGTTTTTACTTGTGGCATTCTAGATTTGGGCATGTTTCGGCCCCTCGTTTAAAATATTTGATTTCTAGAGGATCTTTGGGTAAATTGCAATCTCATGATATCTCTGATTGTAGTGGTTGTAAACTTTCTAAATTCTTTATCCTTCCTTTTAATCGAAATGTTTTTTATTCTGTTGCACCTTTTGATTTGATTCATTCTGATGTGTGGGGTCTTTCCCCTGTCACAACAAAAGGGGGGTCGAGATATTATGTTTCTTTCATTGATGATTACACTCGATATTGTTGGGTTTATCTAATGAAGCGTTGTTCTGAATTCATAAACATTTATACTGCTTTTCGGTTTCTTGTTAAAACTCAATATTCTGCAGTCATCAAGTTTTTTCGTTGTGATTTGGGTGGGGAGTATACTTCTACATCCTTTTTTGAGCTGCTTTGCTCGGATGGTACTATGCACCAATCATCTTGTACTAACACTTCTCAACAGAATGGGGTTTCCGAAAGGAAGCATAGACACATTGTTGAGACGACTCGTTATCTTCTTTTGTTTGTTAATGTCCTTAGTGAATTTTGGGGAAAAGCTGTTCTCACAACTATCCATTTGATCAATAAAATTCCGACATCTCACACTTCAGGTTTATCCCCTTATGAAAAGTTGTATGGTCATGCTCCCGATTACTTACAATTACAAGTTTTTGGTAGCACGTGTTTTGTTCTTTGTCCAAGTGTTGAGCGTAATAAGTTATCATCACGTTCTGCCATTTGTGTCTTTCTTGGTTATGGTGCAGGTCAAAAGGGTTATTGTTGTTATGATCCTATTGCTCGTAAATTATATGTCTCTCGTCATGTCTTATTCCTTGAGCATATTCCTTTTTTTTTCGGTTCTTGCCAGCTTTCATAACATGACCAAGTCAGACCTTATTCGCATTGACCCCTTCTCTGTTGATGAAAGTGAAATTTTACCACCTCCAGTAGATACATCACATACTCATCTCCCTGTTCAGCCTTTTCCTTATCACTTTTCTCGCAGGACTCGAGCAACTACTGATGGTGTGGCCCATGACATTTCTGATGCTCCGCTCTCTCCAGTTAATGATGATACATCCCCTCCTACGACCACCAATGTGTCTCCTGTGATTGTGGATCCTCCAATTTCCCGCGTCCCCAAGCGTACTCGTAAGTCTACTCAATTACCAAATTTTGCTTATTCTTGTTATTCTAGTTCATTTACTTCATTATTAGCATCTATTCACACTCTTTGTGAGCATACTTCCTATACAAAGGCAGTTCTTGATCCCCCTTGGTAGCAAGCTATGACTGAGGAACTTTATGCTTTGCATCGAACGGACATTTGGGACTTAGTGTCGCTCCCGCCTGGTAAGAGCACAATTGGTTCTCATTGGGTTTATAAAATTAAAACTCAATCTGATGGCTCTATTGAGCGTTATAAAGCTAGGTTGGTTGCCAAGGGTTTTGCCCAACAATATGGTTTGGATTATGAGGAAACTTTTGCTCCAGTTGCAAAAATGACCACTGTCCGTGCTCTCATTGTAGTGGCCTCTATTCGTCAGTGGAATATTTCTCAAATGGATGTTAAAAATGTCTTTTTGAATGGAGATCTTCAATAAGAAGTTTACATGCCCCCCCCCCCCCCCCCCCCCTCCTGGTGTCTCTCATAATCCTAGAGAGGTTTGCAAACTCAAGAAGGCTTTATATGGTCTAAAGCAGGCTCATCGAGCTTGGTTTGAGAAGTTCTCTATGGTGGTTACATCCCTTGGTTTTTGCTCTAGTGCTCATGATTCAGCTCTATTCATTAAGTTTACTTTTGTGGGTCGTATCATACTCTCACTCTATGTTGATGACATGATTATTATGGGTGACAATGTTAATGGGATTGCAACATTAAAGACAGAATTAGCTCGTCAGTTTGACATGAAGGATTTGGGTCCTTTAAGGTACTTTTTGGGTATTGAGGTAGCCTTTTCACCTAAGGGTTACCTTTTTTCTCAATCCAAGTACACAACGGGCATCATTCAGCGAGCTCGTCTTACGGACACTCGGACTGTTGATACTCTTATCGAGCTTAATGCTCGTTATGCTCCTATAGATGGTATCCTTTTGCCTGATCCCACATTGTATCAGACTATTATTGGTAGCTTAGTCTATCTCACTATTACTCGCCCCGACATTGCATATGTTGTCCACATTGTTAGTCAGTTCATTGCCTCGCCCTCTACAGTTCATTGAGCTATTGTTCTTCTCATTCTGTGTTATCTTCGGGGTACTCTATGTCAGAGTCTTATATTTCCTTCAACATCCCATTTAGAGCTTCTTGCATACTGTGATGCTGATTGGGCTGGTGATCCGACTAGTTGCAAGTCTACTACAAGTTTTTGTATCTTTTTGGATGACTCTCTCATTTCTTGGAAGAGTAAGAAGCAAAAAGTTGTCTCTCGATCTTCCACAGAGGCTGAGTACCGTGCTATGGCAACTACTACAAATGAGGTCGTGTGGTTGCGTTGGTTATTAGCAGATATGGGTGTCATTCTTTCTACACCTACCCCTCTTTATTGCGATAATAAGAGTGCTATTCAGATTCTTCACAATTCATTCTTTCATGAGCGGACCAAACACATTGAGATTGATTGTCATACCACTCGGCATCATCTTCAATGTGGGATGATTACTTTGCCTTTTGTCTCCTCTTCCATGCAGGTTGCAGATTTCTTTACGAAGTCTCAAACCGTTCAGTACTTTCGTTTTTTTGTTAACAAACTCTCGATGCTTCTTACTGCCGCATCGTGAGTTTGAGGGGGATGTTAAATAGTAGATAGTTATTTTAATATATGTTAGCTTTGAGGGTATAATTGTATTTTCATGTTTTGGGTATATAAGCCCCTTTGTGTATCATTCTTCAATTAATTTTTCAATGGAATCCTAGCCTCCATTTCATTTATCTCTGCATTCTTACACAATGAATCCGCCATGGCCTTCAGGACGAGCTCGTGCATCATTCTCAGCTTCATGGTATATTCATATAAAATTTCTCTGCGCACACACAAATTTCACCGATAGGAACAGGGACATGAACCACATTGAGGGGGCCTATTAGCTCTGTTGGATAGAGCTTAAGAAGCTTTTCTGCTGAGTAGACTAAGATCAATGACTGGAACATCCAGGAGAGGATATGAGGGATCGATGACTCCATCGTCGCCTATATATACATAATTTTGTGGCAGTTCATCACCATTATTCACCATTTCTAGTACAGTTTTGGACATTGATTCTAGCTTGGCCATGTTTTGGTCTTAGGCCTATTCAGGTTGGGTGATGATCAATTTAGAATTTTGATGAAAATTCAACGCATATGGGTGGTTGTATTTTGATTTGATTAAGGATTGGCTCATGATGGAAGCTAGTTGGAGTGGTTTATGATCTAAATAAACAAGGGCTTTCTAAATTATTTAAGAAATAAATTTACATATCGTTTGACTGCTTTTTAATTATTAATTTCAGGTTTCAGATCTCAAGCTTCATGTGACTCGGTATGAATTTTGTATTCTTGGAAGATGATTATATTGTAGACTATATAAAACATAATTTACAGAAAATTTTCTCTAAAGTCCCTTGGTGTTTTTTTTAATCAAGGGTCTAATTATGTTTTTGTACCGGTAAAACACGGAGTCTGAAAGAACTCTTTCTTATGGATTAATCTCTTTCTGTTTCTACTTATGGAAACAACTTCTCTTCTACTTTCTGCTAGTCATTATTTTTATCTATAACTGCAATGTGTGCTTCATCTTTGAAAATGGGAAATTATTACATGGTCTTGGATTACACATTCAAGACACATAATCAATTGTGTCGGATTTATGGAGACAGTAAATTTACATATTGATCCGTGATTGTCCACAACCATGTAGTCCAAAACCTTACAAAAATTACATTAATCGGTTGCTTATACATTGATTCACTTTTACTATCATAGATTTACATTACCCACAAAATGATTTAATACAGGAAAGCTGAAACTTAAATTTTTACTGCTTCAATTGGTCGCTTACCTTGCTGGTATATCTGAAAGTATATACCAACATAGTTTTTCACTTTCTTGTATAACCTCGGCCTCGTCTCATCGATGAGCTCCTCCACCGGTTCGATCTCCTTTTCTGGTCCCGGACTAAAAAATACAGCCAGTGTGTTCCTCTCCTTCACAGAGTTTGTCACTACCCTATGTACCGGGCTCTTAAATATTCCATTACTCATTATCTGCAAGTATCATAGAAAAGTGTAGTCATCTCATCTGATATATTTGTTTTCAGTTGTACTGAATAGTTGAAATGTCGATACATTTTTTATCTACTCTATCTGAAGACATGTTATATGTTAACGTTACATGGATTCTTCAAAACTAGTTACATGGATTCTTCAAAACTAGTGAAGGACCCGTGCCAAACACATAATGTTTCAGACACTTTTAGTTGTGTACTCGAAAAATAAAAAAAAAATCTTGTTATTTAATTATATCATACTGTTACTTTAAAATGAGTTAAAAGCCTATTTCGAACACCATATTAAAATGAGTTAATGTTTAGTCGTGCCCCCTTATCCAATTTTTTTAGATTTGGCATGTTTGACAGATTAATACATACTCGTACTCGAATCCATGTAATCCATGTAACATTGGTTATATGATAGATATTTTATTACCTCTACTTGATCACCGATGTTAACGAGAAGAGCATGGGGAACGATTGGAACACTAAACCATTGATCATCTTTCAGGAATTGGAGGCCTTCAACTTCACTGTCTTGCAAGAGGATGGTGATTGCTGCTCCATCTGCATGCGGCTTGAGGCCGAGAGTCAGATCGGGCCTCGGACATGGAGGGTAAAAATTAAATCTTGCCATCATTTCTACTCGCTCGCCACACTGATTCAGGAAGCAGTTCTCCTCTAAGTTGAGTGAAATCGCCATCGCCTTCAGGATCAGCTCATTCATCATTCTTATCTTCATGGTATATTCATCTAAAACTTCCCTGCATATATAGATCAAATTTAAAATGGATAAAGTTAGCAAGATATGGTGAAATATGGTTTGATTGAGGCTCAAGTCTCAAATAGAGCATAATGAAAAAACTTTTGTCTAGTTTTTCGTTTTATTTTGGTGGCGTGGTATCATTAATTCATTAAATATTAACACATAGTGACGTGACTCGTTGATTTAAATGCGTGTTTTATTCAAAGTGTTTCTCACAAGAGTAACATTTTGAATTTTATATGAATTGGATTGTTTAATGTGCAATTTCGAACCAATTTACAGGCTAGGGGTGTTCGTTCCGAAAAAATATAATCATCGCCCGAATAAAAGGAGCGATAATATTCTTCTCCTCCATAAGAAAAATAATCATTGGCCGAATAGTAGTGCCGATAATATTTTTAATATCCGTAGAGAGCGGGCGTGCCAGAACCGGTGAAAAATGAACGAATCTTCGTATATTTTGAACATATGGACTAGAATCAGGCGATTTGTGCGAGAGAGAACTCAACTTACACGAATGGGTTCTAATTGCCTCAACAAAGAGGACTTTTGGGTAACCAAAAGAAATCGCGAAAAGAATCGAAAAATGCAATTGCAGGGAATTAAAATATACTCGGAATTGAAAAAGACTTGGAATTAAAATAAGGCATGGAAAATAAATTGGTATTGAAAGTGCATGTGCAAGGAATATAAAAGAGAAGATAAAAAAGAGTAAAATATAATGAAGATAAAACACTGCTATTGTAGCATGAACAAATTTGGTGATGGTCGTGGACTATACGTATATTATTTATACCCTAAAACTAATCTAAAAATAAACTATAAATAAAAGATAGAAACAACCTAAATTCATATCTAAACACTATCATCAACTCAACTATATCTCTTTTCCAAAAGTGTCTAATACTCCACAAACTTTGTTATCTTCTAGTCTTGATCAACAATGTTACTTCATGATCTGACCTATTTTCAGCCCATTTTCGCACCCCAACTTCTGCCCCATTTTTGGCCCAATTCGCAGCTTATTTCTGGCCCAAATTCAGCCCGAAAACAACTCAGTTTTGGCTTAATTTCCAACCTAGTTTCGGTCCGTTTCCGTTGCCATGTGTTGGCTCATTTAGGGTGTAAACAAAGGGTGAAGATCATTCTCTTATGAGTATGGGTCCCACCCCTGATGCGGTGATCTCCACCTGAATAATCCGATTAGAATCTGAATCCGATAATCCGATTTCTTAACAAATTAAATTTGGATTTATGTTAATCCGATCCGAATCATATATTATATATATATACATCAATATAGATTTAATATTTTTATGTATATATATTTAGAACTATAACTATATATAAAATTAATTGTTAGTTATTTTGTTATTTATTAATAATAATTGATCAACAATATTATTATTTATTAATAAATAAATATTAAGCAGTAAATGTCGTATACTTAATATATATAATTATGTTATTAGTTGTATATGATGTTAGTATCTCTAATTATGTTATAAATTTTTATTTGTTATTTGATGCATTATAAGTATAAATATATTATTTTATTTTTGTGTCATGAAATAATAATAAAAAATAAATATTCTTTATTAATTTTATTTTTAAAAAAATTCATAATCCAATTGGAGATCTCAATATCAAAAGATTCAGGAAGCAAAAATCTATCGGATTATCGGATCGGATTATGCTTATCGTATCGGATCAGGACAAATCCAATTCAAATCCAATCCGTTTACATGTAGTTAAGAATTCGAGTTTCTAGCCGCCTGTCCTAAGACTGCTTTATTACAAGTATTTAAAGGTAACCAGAATGATGAACATACCTAAAATTTTCCGGATTCTTAGGCCAAAGTTTGAGTTTTCTTTGATCTTCTGGGCTTATAGTAAGATAGACCCGATCAGCCCAATCGAGAATTTGATTCTCAGAAAAAACTGTATCGTTCCCGTATCCTTCAAAATCATCAACATTTCTCGAATATTTCTGCTTCTCTTCTCTTGGAAGTGCAAAGAATTGTTTTCCGATTTTTCGCACTTCCTCTAGAAATGAACTTGACATTCCATGATTTATTGCCTGAAATTCCATAATCAAACTAATTAAGACATGCACTAACATGTGCACAAGAAGGAAAAAATTTAAGCCATTTGTTGATTCATATATATATATATATATATATATATTATCATTTACAAATTCACCTGAAAGCAACCATATGAGATGAGAGCTGATTGAAGTTTCCCAAGTTGTTGTGTTCTGGTTGGTGCTGAAGAATTGAGTTGACTAAGATCAATAAGTGGAACATGTAGCAGAGGAAAAGAGGCATCAGTGACTCCATGACCACCTTTATAGACATATTTTTGTGGAAGTTCATCATTGTTAATCACCAGTTCTTGGACTGGATTGGACACTGATTCTAGGTTTGTATGAGCCATGTTTTGGTCTTATCATATGTTAGGTTTTTGGATATTGAACTCATTGTGGGTGGTCTTTGAGGATAAGCACATGATGTAAGCATTTTTGGATTTGGTTTATGATTTCAACAAAGATATAATTGTTTATGTTAAAAGATATAATTGTTTATGTTAGAATTATACATTTTTTAAATAGGTATATAGTTTGATTGGTTTATTTATCTATCAAACTTTACCACAATATTGAATATTATATCTTGTGAATCAAATTGAGGTTCATCTAGTGAAGGAAGCAAGACTAGTTACCATCTTAACCTCATATGGAATGGGAGGTTTATCTATCATGAAAATTGAGAATCAGCTCGGTCCAATTATCCAAACACCTCCTGCAATAATTGGTTAGAGGTATGCGAGACTTTGTACTTGAAATATCCACTAATTTAGAATATTATCATTTATTAATACTTTACTCCAAAAACCCACACTATAAATAGGAGCATCTCATTTTAAAAAGAAAAGAAAAGAATATATATATATATATATATATATGTGGCCGTCTCACCAACTTTCAAGGGTCCATGTCATATAGGAGAGAAGCTAGCTAGGTCCAAAACCTCAAATTTGTCTGCAACCTGACAAACAGTACCACTTGAATCACTTGTGTTTCTTGACAACATAAAAAGTATTCCCCATTTGGTAACAAATAACAATGACACACTGGTTACCTAGATAATAAGAAGTGCAAAAATGTTACTAATCTTATATTTCTGTAGATGTAAACGCAAATATCTGGATTCTCTTTCACCTTGGAACATTATGTTCCGAGAAAAAAAAAAATTCAAACTGATTAAAAATTAAAATTAGAATTATTGGACTTCATTCAAAGTTTTTTTATTGCATATATTACCTTCTAATATATGCAGATTTTAAAATCTAAATATAAGCTGCAATGTAATGTAATGTATAATTGTGATGTATATCTTTTGACCAAATTGGAGTTGGTTGTCCACCAAAACATTGAACTTAGCCTATTAAAAATACATACTGGACACCCATTTCAAAGGCTCTCCATGCCCACCATGTTTTCCAAAGTCTTCACCTTCTGCCATGAATTTCACACTGGTTGTTAAGACTTTCTTTTCTTTCTTTACAATAACAAACAACAGAGGTACTGAATAGCCTTTTATATTAAAACAAACATCAATAAATAAAAAAACCAAAAAAAAACTGTGCATTGTTTTTCCTATTTGATGCACAGCCTTTCACATTGCCTTGAAAAAAGAAATACATGTATGTAAATAAAATAAAATAAAAAACTCTATTTCTCCATAGGAAAAAGAATGAAAAAAATTGCATTTCATTCTAATTCTTATTAGATGAAATGGAACCATCATTTTGAGTTCCATCTGTTGCCAGCTACCTGCAAGCAGGATGAAGAATGCTCGGAATGTGAGCGAAAACAATGGAGAAAGGAGCCACGGTTATAGGGCCCGATGAATTTACAATTACAGGCTCCAAGGGAGGGATGACCCCGGACGAATTTACTGCTAATATATTTCCGTTTAGCAACATAGTTCGGCTGTGTATATTTCCATCCTTTGCTGTCAGATGGTACTCTTCTCTGGTTGCAACATTTTTACTGGCGTGAGGTAGCCGAAGAATGTTTTTCCTATGACTATGAGAGCTGTGTTTACTGTGTTTGTGTCGCAACTTCGCAGTACCATTCAAACTTATCTTGGCCTCAACAGTTGTGGAATTGTCTAAGTTGATTAACAGGAGTGTGATTCCTTGCTGCAATAAAATGAATTTAATCAGATCCCTAATTTAAACTATCACGTTGTGCCTCAGAAAGCATCAGGTCTAAGGTTAAGTAAACAAGAGGCGTAAAAAAAATTATGATGCCAAATTTGGTTTGTATTTGACTTACTGATTCTTTTGCACAATGAGCGTAAGCGCGTATTTTCTTTGTACCGGAAAAGCTTGTAGACAGAACGTTTCGTCCCATCAACCGGTGCCAAAGAAGAGCACTGCAGGAGGAAAGAAGCATTTCAAGATATAATCTACAAATATTTAGTACCAGTCCTATTACATTTTGCCAATTTTATTATCTCACCAGAAACGTGAAAGTTGAAAATGAGTTGTCCATCAAGTTTAATCATTACAACAAAACACAGGCCACAAATTTATTTATTTTTGGAGGTCTAATTGTCTCACTAATTATAATTGGAATTTCTAGTCTAACTGTAATGTCCTGTTTCCTTCTTTGCAGTGAATGTGAAGCTAAGCTGTTAAGGAAGTTATCCAAGACATGCATATCTAAAACTTTTGTGCGTTGTAGTCTTAGTTTGGTTTTTACCAAGAATCAAGTGTGATTGTACGCGTGTGTGATACAATGACATACAATCTTGTGACTATATTGAATACGGTATTAAATATATGGGCGCAGAAATTAGTAAAAAACTGGTAAAATAGTATTCTTAATAAAAAAAAATTGTAACAAGCAGAAACAGGTTCAATCAATAACCTGTAGTAGTCTGGATTTGGCACAAAGGTAGTTGTATCGAGGAGACCATAGTTTCCGCCAATCAATGTTTGTCTGCAGTATGTCTTCGTATTGTAAGACGATGACATACCTAGCTGATCCAGATACCTGTTATGTCAAAGACACCGAGAATGAGAAAGCAATTATCGCAATCCAAAGACTTGAAGTTACAACTTCTGAGCTTTAGTTGAATTACCAGAAACTATATACAAATGCATTGGAGACAAGATTGCGGCCGCTGTTGTAAGCCCCTCCTGCCTCCCCAACCCACGCGGTAGCCGAAGTTGCTGAATTCTTGATGATGCTTTGGAGTTTGCTAAAAGTATCAGCCTCGCCATCAAGATAGGCCGGATCAAGAATTTTTTCGACAAGGTGCTCATCGACACCTATAAATGAGACGATTTTTAGTATTTCGTTGCATTTTTAAACCAATGTATGAGCCACGCGACTCGAGTCAAATTACCTGGGCCAAGATTATATATGTGGTGAGAAACAACATCCAATGATTTGGTTGTTTTGTTTATGAATTCTTTGAACCAATTGACATCAAAGAATCCTCCGGGTGCTATGATTTGTGGCTTCATCTCGACATTTTTATATATCTCCTGCACAATATTCTGTAGCGCGATCGTGTCAGAGGCATACCGGCCTGCTGCAACTCTATATCCAACACCACTCCCACTCAATTCATTACCTGAAATGAAACATATACCAAACAATTGGTCATTTTATAAAGGAACCCATGTCATTTCATATCATGTAACATAGGTGCTTCTTTTCAATATATGTATGTATATACAAACACACACACACACACAAACACGCAGCATTCAAGGGTGTTATTACCAAGCTCCCAACCATGGATAGTGTAATTCTTTTTGACAGTATAACGAATGAGAGATTCGGCATTTGTGAAGTTCCAAGGTCCAACTGCAGAATTGTCGGAATTAATAGTTCTTCCATTGAGAGCATTGAGCCCAAAAATTATTACAGCCCTGAATTACAACAAGATTATCAAATTCTAAACTTGCAGATTTCAAGTCCAAAGTTATAAACACGATATGGGAGGAAAAAAAAATTACCCGGATTTCTCGAAGAAGGTGTTTAGTTGATCCCATCTAGACAAGGGAAGGCACCCCTCACTAAAACTAAACATCTCCGAGGCATTAAAAGCAAATGGAATACAAGGTCGCTGATAATCTTCCGTTTCGTAAATAAGCTTATCTTGCAAAGTGCCTCCTAATCTAATCTTCAATGGTGAAAAAGCTGCATGATCATTGTCAAGTCAGTAAAACTGTTCCCTAGATTTTATTTATTTTTTGTGATTAGTTGTGACTTCAGTAATCCTTGGGAAAAAAAAAATTCATACCTTTAATTGCATTTAAGAGAATATTGTTCCCAAGATCCTACAAAACAGAGAGGGCAGACAAATTTTGTGAACAAATCATTAACTTCAGAATTCAATTTTCCTGTCATAAAATTATATGACAGTTAAGCATTCAAAACAAAACAGAACAGAACATTTTTTTTCAGAAACCATAAATGTTCCAAATTTGGGATCATTCTAAGAGATCACATTCAATAAATGAGATAAGTAAAACCAAAATTGGTTCTGAGATTTACTTCATTATTTAAATCATTATCCTTATTAAGTAGATTTACCATAGAAATAATCCCCCATTGATAACACATCATCTCCATATCAAGCAAACATTTTCTTCCTTTTCTCACCATATTTTCTCCCAGAAAGCAAAAGCAAAAAGCAGAGCTCCATAAATGCATGCATACATATAGAGATATATACAGAGAAACAACTTGAGCTGAAAAAAAATCTTTAATGGAAGGGGGCATGGGCATTAATACAGCAGCACCCAGATAAAGATGAGAACTTTCAGACCAACTACAACTATAAATCCATCTTAAGGTATATTTCTCATATATATATATACACACACACATATGTATATCAAACATACCAGATTAAGCAGAGAGGCACGACCCCAACTACAAGTGCCATAGTCACACTTCTGAGGAGGCCACCAATCCAAAGTGGCGCAAACAAAATCAGCATCTGTCCTCCCAATGGCACTCTGCACATCTATTGAAACCACCCCTCCAACACTTCCACCACCACCTCCTACTACTACACTTTGTGAGCTCACACAAAACCAGCTCAAACTAAAGAAATACAACAAAATACAAAAACCCATTTGAAAAATCACAAAACCCATGTCAAATGCTCAAGATCTGTAGCTACAAATGAAGAATGAGGCAATGAAATTTAACAGCTTGAACTTTCCATTGGAGGCTACAAAACAAAACATGTATGATGGTAATGAAAAGGGTAGTGAGTAATAATTGATGAATTTGAATTGGATATGTGTGAAATTAATGTGTTGTGATTTATTTGGAAGTGAGAGGAGGATTGAAGTTTTGGTACTTGAAAACATTTGGGTTTTTTGAAATATTTAAGATTTTGAATAAAGCGAAGTTTGGTGAGCAGTGGGCCTTTTTATGCTTTGCTTCAGGAAAGTGTAAGAGTTTGCTGAACAGAAGGGAAAAAGACAAGTTCTTGTGTGTGGTTAAGTGCGTGTGGGGCCCACTGGGGACAGGCTAGGGTTTTTTGGCGAGTCGGGTTGAATTGACCCGATTGTTAGAGGAGATGTGATCGGGTCGACCCGGTACTATTAGGTCGGCTTGGACCGGGTTGGATGCAATAACCCGCCTTGGATCAAAATTTTACCTTGTAACTTCCTATGAAGCATGGACACATCTAGGGTCGTTGTACGTATTCGATACACCAAAAATGTGTCATAACTTTTTTTTAAATTGGACACTTAGTAGACACTAAGAGGACACGTATGTGTCCGCGTGTCGGACACATGGTGGGTCGGTTGATTCAATGAAAGATAGAAGTCTTATGGAGGCGATAATTTAATGGATTACCGATGGAACTTCAACACCTCTAATTTAATCTTTGGCTTTGAAGATACTTGAATATCTTTATTCCTCCTCATCTTGTGAGAAGAATTATAACACATATTTATTTATCCACTATTTAAAGAGGAACAAGATAACATCACAAAGAGCCGAATATTTGGTATTTATACATTCAAATCTTTGTCTTCAATAAAGAAAATTTTCACAATATAACGACGGATGTTGTAGAAGATGCATTTGATTCTCTGCATAATTGTAGAATGAATAATTTTGAACTTGTCAGACATTTTATTTAACTTATTTGTTTATTTTTGTTTATAAATTTATTTGATTATCATTGTTTAAGTGATAAATAAAGTATTTGTGTAATATAATATGTATATATAAAAAAAATTATAATTTTTTATAAACGTGTCAGGGCCGTGTCGTGTCCTAATTTTTTGGAATTTATCGTGTCTATGTCGTGTTGTGTATGTGCTTCATAGGTAACTTCAACCTCATTTTAGAAATTTATTTATTGGAATCCATTGAGAGTTTCTTCTTTTAGCAAGTCACACACGCTTATTAAGAATTTTATTTGGGCAATAGCCATGTAAGTAGGAAGGTGTTGTGGTTCAATGAAAAATTTACACTTATCATAAAATTTTGAAATATTTTATAAATTATAAAAAAAATTATAATTATTGATTTGATTAGTTTCTAAATTTTAAAAATAATTTAGTTATGATAATGTTTTAAAGTTTGAGAAGAGAGGTATTTTTTCATTCAACCAGAGGGTGTGTTTGGAAAGCCTGTTTTTTGTATTTGTTTTCTGTCTTCAAATATAAAAACTGTATTTGTATTTGTCTTTATTTTTTTCAGCAAAAAACTAAAAACAAAAAAACGTTTGGATCAAAATTTATATTGAAAAATAAAATGGTATTGGTGGATGGCGATGGTGGTGGGTGACTGGCAGCAGTAGTGGCTGGCGGCGACCGGTGGCGAGGGGGTGGTGTTGGTGGCGGTGGCGGATGTGGTACCCTAAACAGTGAAAAAACTCATAAAATAACTAAAAGTTGTATTTGGTGTTTTCACCACTTTTATCCACTATTCACAGAAAACAGTTTTCTTGGAAAAAAAAGTGAACAGTAAACGCGTTTACCAAACGTGTTTTTATTTTTGAAATGAGTGAACAGTAAAAAAAAAAAACAACAATTTTCTTGTGAGCCAAACTAGCCCAGACTGTTCACACCATATGTAAGTAAAAAGTTTTCCTTAAGGCAAGTACCGCCAATTTTATTTTATTTTTTTAAGGAGGATTTATGGTACTTTAGGCAAAGTCCTTAGTATTGAGATTAGGCTTATGAAGGGTTGTTGAGTTCTTTTTTAAATGAAGGTTAAGTTCTTAGTGTTAGTTATTACATAATTGTTGAATAAAAGTTGTTACATTTGTGATGTTCCACATTGTCTGGATAAAGGTTTAGGAATATGTTTATATGTGCAGTGTTATCTCCAATTGGTATGAGGTTTTTTGGGAAGAGCCCAAGAGCAAAACCGTACGGTCTGAACCCAGAGCAGACAATATCATACCCAGTGTTGGAGCATTTAATATTACAATTAAATTTCAGAAGTTGATGATGGGTACTCCAGGGAGGAGTATTGGAGGTGTTAGATTAAATGATAAAAATACATGAACAATTAAAATCTCAAGCCGAATAAAAAACATATTTTTTTGTCAAGCTTTAAAAGCATGTTTTTTTAAATAAATAAATTTGCTACCAATGAAAAGTATGGCTCACTATTGGCAGTGTTCCTAACTACTACAACCCTTTGTCAAGAGTTTTCACATTTTATGCACTTTTAAATGATATACACCATCACATTGAATGAATTATTTGGTTATAGCAGATAGCATATTTAAGGGATATTATCATTAAATCCCTCTATAATTTTATTTTTATCAACTAACTCCCTTTCAGTTAAGAAAATCCCCAATGATTACCAAAATGTATCAACTTACCCCCCTTCCTATAATTTTGGACCAAAATACCCCTGTAATTTAATTAAATTAAAATATATATATATATATATATATAATTCAAAAAATATATACATAATTTGTAAAAAATATATAAAAATTAAAAAAAAACATATAAATTTGGAAAATATATATATATAATTCATAAAAAATATATAAAATAAAGTAAAAACATATAAAATTCAAAATATATATATACATAATTCGTAAAAAAATATGTAAATATGTAAATATATATATATAATTCATAAAAAACATATAAAATTCATAACAAATATATAAAATTCATAATATATATATATATATATATATATAATTCGTAAAAAACATATAAAATTTGAAAAAAAACAAATAAAATTTGTAAAAATTATATAAAATTCAAATATATATATATATATATATTTATAATCCTTTGGCACACTATAATAGTATATTCAAACAAGATTATCCAAAAAAAAGGGGTAGGAAAATCATAATATTTAATTTTTGGGAAAATCATAATACAATCCAAGAAAGTGCTCTTCCACTATATTTGATTTTTTTTTTTCAAAAAACTTTAGATGTCACAATAGAGTATAGTCATAGTTTTAAAATAATTTGTGGTGTTAAAATTGCTTTTTTAGAAGTCAATTGTTTTTTTCCATTTCCATGCAATAAACAAATTGCGGAATGAACTAACCCTTTTTTAATAGGGAGGATTCAACATAATCTACCCATTCATGTGATTTAATAATAAAGTTATATGATTTTATTCCTAATTAAAATTAAAATGATATTTATGTTTTCAAATATTTTATTTGATTGGTAATATGATTTTTTCGAATGTTATATATTGTTTTCGAATTTTATATATTTTTTATGAATTTTATATATTTTTTCAAATTTTATATAGTTTTTTTATGAATTTTAAATATTTTTTTGAATTTTATATGTTTTTAAAATTTTATATATATATTTCAAATTTTATATATTTTTTACGAATTTTATATGATTTTTTTCAAATTTTATATGTTTTTTTTTATGAATTTTATATATTTTTTTTCGAATTTTATATATATTTTTTAATTTTTATATATTTTTTATGAAATATGTATATATATTTTTTGAATTTTATATGTTTTTTTTAATTTAATTAAACTGTAAGGGTATTTTGGTCCAAGATTATAGAAAGGGGGACAAGTTAATAAATTTTGATAACTATAAAAAAAAATTTAAGGGTGTTAATTAATAAAAATGAAATTACATGGTTTACTGATAATATCCCTATATTTAAACATCTAATTATAAGTGAAGTCCATACTCTATAAAATGTGTTACGTTAAGCAACTTTTGACTTTCAGCACCAAAGTTATGTCATATGTGCATATATGTACAAATGGTTTTAAAAAATGATGTTACACTTGGGAAAAAAGAGTTCTACCTTCTACTATAAGTCCAAATAAAAATCAGCATACCAGCAATACAATAATGATGTAAGGTGTTCCATAAGGGTAGAGACATACTGCAACATCACATGGGGAGAATTTTTAAAAAAAAAAGAATTAAAACATGTATATGACAGTATATTTTTTTCCCGTGTTCGAAACTTTCACCCATCTAATTTTCGTGATATATGCAAAGTGACTTCTTACGCGAATTATGTAAAGTTTGAACTATATTCGTGATTATTATCTCAATTAATTATTTACACTCAATAGAATTTCAATGACTTGATATATTATGTGGCATTAAGATACGATCATACGAGTCTTCTCCGACAATACAAGTTAATAATATATAATATTGTTGGTTGTTGTATCAAATGATATTAAATAAAAATAGGATAATACTTGTCTCCTACCTCATAAGGAATAATTTCCTTCTATCCCGTAATGTGACCCAATAAGATGTGGACACAGTGTCATACATTTAAACATCAATCAAATTTATTTTTAAAGATTAATTGAGTTATTGTTGCATATTCACTTTTCCTATTAAAACTAATGAACATTTTTGCCCTTAGATTTTTATTTAAATTAAAAATATATATATATTTATAACATACTACCGAATCTGTGATTCAAACATAAAACTTAATAACGAAAAAAAAAACACATTTACTAAACCAATAGAATAAAATAAAATCCGTGTATTTATAATGGAACCCTAAAATCACAAATTTCATTCCAGACGGGGCTACTCTAAAGATTCGCGGAGTACGAAACTAATATAGTCTCCAAACATATCTCAACCTGCAAAAAGGTCACTTCTATCATTTTTTCTTGATTTCATCTATCAAGAAATGAAGTCATGTGATTTCTTTTCATTATCTTCCTTCAACTCATCCTCAAGAACCTCAAAAAATCAAGTCATGTGCTTTCGTTTCCAAAAAACAGAAGAAAAAAAATCCTCAAAAATTTATATTTTCTATACAAGATATGAGAGAGGGTAGTTTGGTCAATCCGGCTATGGTATAAATATCTATATTAAATTTAAATAAGTGAATATGTAATAATAAATTAATTAACTTTTAAAAATAAATCTAATTTATTTTTTAAATATAAGATGTGTCCATATTTTATTAAACCACATAATGTGGTAAGAGAAAACTCCTCTTTATGGGGTAGGAGACAAGTATTATCCTTAAATATATATATATATATATATATATATATTATATTATATTAGATAATATATTCAATATATATGTGTATATATTATACTAGATAATATATATATATACACATATATTGAATTTTTCTTTCATATGCTTTAGATTTGACCCAAAACTTGGTCTTATTATCAAAGATTTTCATATAATTTATTTGTAATTTTGTATCCATGGTAGTTAATTAGGCCTGCTAGATGTTTCTTTAAATATTTAAAAACCTTTTTTTATGGTGAGACATTTTGAAAGCCTCTGAGCATACAAAGCTTGAATTTGTCCGTTTATAGATGGGTCAATTGCCAAATTATATATTAATTTCACATTTAAAGTAATCTTCCTAATCTTTGATTACAAGGATCAGGTGATCTGTTTCATTCCAAAAAGAGAATCACCTAAACCAATCCATTCCTTTATCTAATGGAATTGAATTCAACCTAAATCATGATTTGGGAATGATGATTTTCTGTTTTACCCACTACATACTTTGAAATTAATGTTAAATGCACCGTTTGTTTGTTAGTCTTTACGGATTTTGTTTTTGTTTTAAAAATTAATTTATTTTTGGGTAAGTTAGTTTTAGGTTTTTAAGATAAAACATTTCAAAACCTATTAAAACCAAACCCTTCTTTTTGTAAGTGATGAAAGACCAAAAAAAAGTTGGTCTTTCTTGGTTTAGCCCACCTTTTTATACTTTTCTTTCTTTTTTTCTCTATCTCCTATATATATATATATATATATATATATTAATATATATAGAATAATATATATATTTTATTTTATAATAATATTATTAAATATATATAAAAATAATATATATATATAAATATATATAAAATTAAAAAATAATATATATTAATATATATAGAATAATATATATTAATAATTTTATTTTATAATAATAATATAAAATAATATTATTAAATATATATAATAATAATATATATATAAAATTAAAAAATAATATATATTAATATATATAGAATAATATATAAATTTTATTTTATAATAATAATATAAAATAATATTATTAAATATATATAAAAATAATATATAAAATTAAAAAATAATATATATTAATATATATAGAATAATACATATTTTTTATTTTATAATAATATTAATAAAATAATATTATTATATATATATGTAAATGCCGAAAAGTTACACAATAGAAATTGGGATAAAAATTGGACCTCTTCTCATTAATCAAAGTCCTCTATTTATACAAATTACGATAAATGGGTCAAGCCCATGTACCCAGGTTTATCAATCCCTTAAATCAAGGGATTTGATCAACCCTAACCTTTTTTGGACTCTTTCTACTATAATTGGATTACTCCTTGCCTTGTGGACCACACTTTAGTTTCTAGAATTTTCCATGGGCCCATTGCTGTTTTCGGCCTGCTTGTTTTCAACCCATCCACCTTCCGGCCTATCGGTCTTTGGCCCGTCCGTCATCGGCCCATCAGTCCAGTGGCCCATCTGTCGTCGGCCCATCAGTCCAGTGTCCCATCTATAATTGGGCCAAATATTTTAACCATTACACAGGCCCCTGAGGTTATGGGCTTTGACATTCTCTCCAAAACCCATGACCTAATAAATGTAACTACCTATGTATATATATACTAATTGCTTTTATGGGAAATGAAGATAATGAGTTGGCATGTCATCATTGCCTATTTAATGACATGCCAAAACGTGCGGCCACTACTCCCTCAAATCTTGCACCATGACGGCTGTGGCGTGTCTTTCGGTCTTCGTGCAGCCTTTTTGGCTTCCTCTTCTCCTTCTATAAAAACCCCATCTTTCTTCACTTCACATCACATTTCATATTTTGCTATTCTCTGTTCTCGCTTTTTGCTTTCTTTAGCTCTCCATTGCTGGAATTTGTTCCTTTGCCATTGCCGTTATTCATTCCGTCGTTCATCTCAGAAATCATAGAAACCTGCTGCTACTCAGAGCTTCTGTAACTCTTCTTTCACTAACTAAGTAAGTCGATCGGTTTTCTTCCTTTCTTTAATTTATCACCTTTACCTCCCTCTGTCTCTTCTACATTTCTTAACATTATGTCCGATAGTGACGATACCCGGTCGGTAGAGGAAGTTGTTTTACCTACTTCCTCAGGCACCGATTCCACTGGCAGTGAGTCTCCCCAGCCTGTTCCTAGAGGAACCAGAAAAACTACTCTTAAAAGTACTGACCTTCCGGGTTCCTCAACGACCGGTCCTGCGAAAACCAAGCCTTCTGAACCATTTGTAGTGGCCCCACTTAAGAGGACCCGACCTGAAGTGGACGTTAAACACCTTCGGGCTGAGACCCACGTTCCCCAGGACGTTGACGTGTCCCCCTATCCTGGCTACCTAGACTTTACCCAGAGCCAGGGCCTAGCCCCCGGTAGCATTCTGCTATCGGCATCTCATCTTAGGGTTCTGAGGTTTCCTCTTCATCCCTTTTTTCACTATGTGTTCTTCATGCTTGGGTTGCATCCCCTTCAATTGAACCCGAACAGCATTAGGATCATATCCATGCTACTGTTGTACAATAGGGATATGGATCTGAACCTAGGCCTAGCCGACCTCCTCCTTTGTTATTTTTTCCAAAATGCCAGAGCGAGTAGAGGTAGATACAACCTTTTCCCCTTTCACGGCCGCAGCATCTGTACCGATACTGAAAAATCGGATAAGGGATGGAAAGAACAAATGGTCGTAGTAAGCGGCAATTGGTCGTACCCTTTTTCTCGTATTTTCCCGATCCCCAACAAATTCGGTCCCATTCGCCTGCCTGTCTACCGCCCACTTCATAAGGCTTATTGCCTCTGTGAACATTGTGACCTTCACCGGGGAGACTATGCCTTCAAATTTCTAGGTTATGAGGACAAGGATCTTCCCCTTACCTTTATAAAACAGCGGATAGGCCTCTTGAGAAACCATGTTTGGGGCAAGACCCGATCGGCTACTGACCTGCTGACCATGGAAAATATTGAATCGATCTCTAACTTGGGCGCTGGTGTTGACAGGATGGACTTGCCCGACAAACCTATGTCCGCCAGAATCCCTCAAGTTCCCGAAGGTATTACGCTTGTTGATGTTGTGCCATTGTCAACAGCACCGCCTTCGTCTTCGGTGCCTCCACCTGCTCAAAGCCCGGTAGCGCCAGCAGTGCCGACCCCATCGGTTCCTCCTCCGCCTCCTGCAAATGCTCCAGCTGTGAGGACCCGATCCAATGCAACTAAAAGGGCTAGGACACAAGCCGAAAATGCTTCTTCTTCAAGCAAGGCTCCAGCAGCCCCTGAATCATCCCAAGCTCTGACTCCTTGGGAGCCTAAGTTTCTGCTGCCAGACGGAACTCCAGTCTGTGCTGATCAAATCACCCTCAACCATCCGGAGGCTCTTCGGGCTATGGCCAAAGGGGTCTGGACACCAGCTGACAGGGTGGCTCAGTCAAAGATCACCAGAACTGATCTGGCTAAGAAGACTTCGATAATGGCTATGGAGGTAAAAGATTTTGTTCATCCTTTCGTGTTATTTGTTTCATTTGCTGATCATTATCTGTGTAATAATCCGACCTTCATTGTGCAGCTTCTCTACGGCATTCAGGCATACAACAGCCTCCTTGAGACTGATGTTAAGGAGATGGCCGGTATGAAGGCCCAAATAAAGCAGAATGAAATCCATCGGGTCTCTCTGGTCAAGGAGACGGATGGACTCCGCCAGACTATTTCTGAACAGAAGACTCTTCTGGAAACTGGTGAGGCGGAAAAGCAAGCCCTGATTGCCGAAAAGGTGGTTTTGGCTGCCGAGCTGGAAAAAGCGAAAGAGGCTGTCCGGAGGATGGCAGCTGAAAAAGCTGAGTCTGATAGACTCTTGGCAGAATCAGAAAGGCTTCTGTCCTTTGAGCGGGAAAAGGTAGAAGTATGTCGTCTGGGAGGGCTCGACATGTTCAAAAGATACAGCGTCATCTGCGACATCCGAGCGGTCAGGGCCTGGCGGCGGAGGCATGAAATGGAGCACATCCCTCTGGAATC
Organism: Cornus suecica; assembly: GCA_963922005.1. Classification (NCBI taxonomy): domain Eukaryota; kingdom Viridiplantae; phylum Streptophyta; class Magnoliopsida; order Cornales; family Cornaceae; genus Cornus; species Cornus suecica. The sequence continues at coordinate 1,868,670 of OY998240.1, read as the reverse complement.
CCGGGAATTCAAGACCGCAGAGGAATTTGATGCTCATATGGGAATACCTTTTCCTTATGATAACCCTCCTACCTCTGAGAACGAAAAGCGCTTCGCCGCTATCCTGAAAGGGGAAGAATACCATCCCCCCGAACAGTAGCTTAGGGCAATTTTTTGTTTCCCCCAATGGGCTAATTTTCTTGTAACTTTTATTTTTAATGAATCAAGAACCTTTATTTCTTTTTCCAGCAACTATTCGTCTTTTGTGTGAGTTTTTATGAGACAATTGAGCCTTCAGACATATATGGCCCCTGAGGCTACAAATTTACTTTGATTTCACATATCCAGGAAATTTTAATGAATCACAAAGCCTTCGGGCAAAGGGCCCCTGAGGCTTGATTTTATCCTCTTGGTTGGTTCAAATCAGGTGTGAACCCGAACACTTAGGAAATTTTAGTAAATTGTGAAGCCTTCGGGCATTTGGCCCTCGAGGCTTAATTTTATCCTCTGGTTAGTTCAAATCAGGTTTGAACTCAAACACTTAGGAAAATTTCAATAAACATAAAGCCTTCGGGCATTGGGCCCCTAAGGCTTGATTTTATCCTCTGGTTAGTTCAAATCAGTTTTGAACTCAAACACTTAGGAAAATTTTAGTAAATTGTGAAGCCTTCGGGCATTTGGCCCCCGAGGCTTAATTTTATCCTCTGGTTAGTTCAAATCAGGTTTGAACTCAAACACTTAGGAAAATTTCAATGAACATAAAGCCTTCGGGCATTTGGCCCCTAAGGCTTGATTTTATCCTCTGGTTAGTTCAAATCAGTTTTGAACTCAAACACTTAGGAAAATTTTAGTAAATTGTGAAGCCTTCGGGCATTTGGCCCCCGAGGCTTAATTTTATCCTCTGGTTAGTTCAAATCAGGTTTGAACTCAAACACTTAGGAAAATTTCAATGAACATAAAGCCTTCGGGCATTTGGCCCCTAAGGCTTGATTTTATCCTCTGGTTAGTTCAAATCAGTTTTGAACTCAAACACTTAGGAAAATTTTAGTAAATTGTGAAGCCTTCGGGCATTTGGCCCCCGAGGCTTAATTTTATCCTCTGGTTAGTTCAAATCAGGTTTGAACTCAAACACTTAGGAAAATTTCAATGAACATAAAGCCTTCGGGCATTTGGCCCCTGAGGCTCGATTTTATCATGAAACCTTGTATAAAAGTAAACTCTATCTTTATTGAGATGAATTCGAAAATCATGAAGCAGAGGTGCCTATATCGGGCACAGATGCTTCGTAACAATGGTGTCAAAGTAAGACACAGTCTTATTTATCAATAAGAAAAATAACTATCTAAGGATAATACCTCTTTAACCGATAAGCATTTTGGGAGTTGGATTCAAGGCGGCCTGTTTCGTTCTTCCGAACCCGATAGGCCCCGCGACCGATAACCTCAACCACTGTGTAAGGTCCTTCCCATGTCTCCCGTAATTTGCCTATAATCCCAATCTTCCTTCTGAGCACCATGTCGCCTACTTGGAATTCTCTCCTTTTGACTTTCTGATTGAATCGTGCTCTTACTTGCTGCTGATAGGCAGCTAGTCTTATCCCAGCAGCTTCCCTTCTTTCCTCTAGGAGATCCAGATCATGGGCTAAATGCTGATTGTTCGGTCCTTCTTCCCATGCTTGACTCCTTAGAGTAGGTACCCTTAGCTCGGTCGGGATAACTGCTTCAGCCCCATAAGCCATGGTGAAAGGGGTTTCCCCGGTTGGCTGTCTTGGAGTAGTCCGATAAGACCACAATACCTCAGGCAATTTCTCTAGCCATGCTCCTTTTGCGTCTTCAAGTTTTTTCCTCAATGTGTCAAAAATTGTTCTATTCGTCCTTTCGACTTGCCCATTTCCTTACGGGTAGCCGACGGAAGAAGTGTTCTGATTGATCTCATGCTTTGCTAAGAATGCTTGAACCCTTCTGTTGTCCAGGTTGGTGCCATTATCCATCATTATGGTTCGGGGTAGGCCGAACCTACAGATGATGTGGCTCCAGATGAATTTTATGACATGACTGCCTGTTATGGTGGGATATGCTTCCGCTTCCACCCATTTGGTAAAATAATCGGTAGCCAGGAGAACATGCGTTGTACATCGTATTGCCTGAGGAAGGGGCCCCACTATGTCCATCCCCCATCGGGCAAAAGGGTGAGGGACAATAGTTGGGTTTAAGAACTCGGGCGGTGGATGAATGGCATCTCCATGAAACTGGCATTTTTTGCAATGTCTGACATAAATTTCAGCATCTCTTGCCAGGTAGGGCCAGAAGTACCCCTGGGTGAGGACTTTATGAGCTAGGGACCTTCCTCCAGAGTGATTGCCACAAGCTCCAGCATGAATCTCCTCCATGACTGCCGATGCTTCTGATGGGGTGAGACATCTCAAATATGGTCCGGAAAAAGACTTCCAATATAGTTGGCCGTTGTACAGGGCATATCTGGCTGCTTTCATTCTAATCTTCCGGGCTTCTGATTTTGACTCAGGCAATGTGTCAAATCTCAGATAATCTACTACCGGATCCATCCAACTTGGTTCCCACGGGATAACCATTACTTCTTCGGGGGGTTCCAAGCTAGATCGGACGACAAAATCTATCGGTACAGTGCGAGTCATAGTTTCTCCTGCTGCGGAGGCTTGGTTAGCCAGATGATCTGCTACAGAGTTATCTCCTCTGGGAATCTGTTCAAAGTTTATTTGCTGGAACTCTTCAGCCTCCTTTAGAACCAGAGTCTTGTATGCTTCCATTTTCGGCTCTCGGGTTTCGTACTCCCCATTTAACTGTCGTACGACTAGCTGGGAATCACTTCGTACTACTGCCTTTTGGACTTGAAGGCTTCGGGCCAACCGAATTCCTGCAAGGAGGGCCTCATATTCTGCTTCGTTGTTAGAGGCTGGAAATTCCAATCTAACGGATTGTTTGATCTTAGTATCATCCGGTGTTACGAGTACTATCCCGATCCCTGCTCCGTTGACGTTGGACGATCCGTCTACGAATATGACCCATAGTCCAAGCTCACCTTCCTCTGTGGAGTCATTAGTTTCTGTTTCTAACAGGAAGTCAGCTACTGCCTGTCCTTTGATGGCCGTTCGGGGGACGTAGGTTATGTCAAAAATCCCTAGTTCAATTGCCCATTTTGAGATTCTCCCAGATAACTCAGGCTTCGCCATTATGGATCTTATCGGTGTTACAGTTGGAACTATGATCGGGTGCGCTTCGAAATAATGACGGAGACGCCGCTTAGCATTGATCAGTGATAGTACAAGTTTCTCCTGCTTTGAATAACGGGTCTCTGCCTCAGCAAGGGATTTGCTGGTGTAGAAGACCGGTGTCTGGTACCCTTTGCCCTCCTTGACCAGAGCGGCGCTGGTAGATGTTACTGAAACGGCCAGATATAGGTGCAACGGCTCATCGGCTTCAGGGGTTGCCAGGATCGGGGGCTTCGTCATGTAACTTTTGAGTTTGTGCAGTGCCTCCGCTTGCTCGGGCCCCCAGACTTCTCCTCGTGCCGCTTTTATTGCTTGAAAGAACGGCCTACACCGATCGGTTAACCGAGAGATGAAACGACTGAGGGCCGCTATTCTTCCGGTTAGTACCTGGATTTCTTTCCGGGACTTAGGCTCAGCAGTCTCTACGAGAGCTTTGACTTGTGCAGGGCTAGCCTGTATTCCCGTCCTGTCAACTATGTGCCCCAAAAACTGGCCTGAGGATACTCCGAAAGAACATTTGGCCGGATTGAGCTTCATATTATGCTTCCGGAGGGTGCTGAATACCTGTTGCAGATCGGCTAGATGGTCTCCTTTCTCCTTGCTTTTGACCACCGTGTCATCGATGTAGGCTTCGATGGTGGATCCCATCATCCCTTGGAACACCCTTCTGACCAACCTCTGATAGGTAGCACCTGCATTCTTTAGTCCGAAAGGCATAACTGTATAACAAAATGTACCTGACTCAGTGATGAAGGCAGTCTTTTCCTGGTCCTCCGGAGCCATTCGGATCTGGTTATAGCCAGAGTATGCATCCAGAAAGCTCAAGCGTTCGAATCCTGCGGTGGCATCCACCATCTGGTCGATCTTTGGTAAAGGGAAACAGTCCTTTGGGCATGCTTTGTTCAGATCAGTGAAGTCGATACATACCCTCCACTTGCCGTTTTTCTTTTGGACCACCATCACATTTGCCAACCAGGAAGGATACTGGACCTCTTTTATGAATCCTGCTTGCAGCAGTCGATCAACTTCTTCGGCTATGATCTGGTTTCGATGGGCACCCATTCGTCTTTGTTTCTGTCTGACGGGCTTTGCACTGGGATCCACATTGAGAGAATGCAGGGCAACTGATGGATCAATACCGGTCATGTCCATATGGCTCCACGCAAATATGGACTGAACCAATATAGGTAAACCTCTCAGGGCGATCGTGACAAATTTGAACTTCCAGTAGTGGTTCAACTGCTACTGGTGATCCCGAACCGCCCTCCTGTAATTGCTATTTGGGATCAAGTATTGTCTTGGACTGTGACTTTTGTTCCGGTTCCGTTCTCCTTTTTAATCTTTTCATAGTGACGGCGTAACACTCCTTTGCTGCTACCTGATCGCCCCTGATATCGACTACGTCGATTCCGTTCGGATCAATGCACCGCATGACCTGATGCATGGTAGAAGGGACTCCGTGCATACGATGGATCCATCCCCTTCCCATGAGGAGATTATAGGAAGGTTTGACATCCACCACCACGAAAGTCTCTCGGAGTGTGCGCCTTGCTGCCGTTACTGGTAGTTGGATTTCCCCTACTGGTTCTACTCTCTTTCCATCGAATCCTGCTATCGGGCTTCTGGATGGGACTATCTCCTGGGGATTGATTTCCAATTTCTCAAAGGCCCATTTGGTGATAATGTTGGCACTGCTTCCTGGATCGACCAGTACCCTCTTGATCAGGCAGTTGGAGACCATGAGGGAGATAACTAGGGGATCGTCATGAGGTGTCTGAATATCCTGCATATCCGCAGCGGTGAAAATAATTCGGGCATCCTCTTTCGGGCTTCGAAACTTGGTGACTTCTCCAACCCTTCGTAACTTCTGAGCTTGCCGCATCTGTGATCTACGAGCTTCTTCCGCTTCTGATCGACTGGGCCCTCCATGGACCATGTGAATGACTCGTACGGGTTGTCCCATAGCTCCCTTGGTAAGGGCATGCGTCGCTTGATCTGATCGGGCTCCCTCCTTGGCAACATACTCTGTTAATTCTCCCTTTGCAATCATGGCTTCCACCTGTCTTCTGAGGCTTCTACACTCATTAGCGTGATGCCCGTACTCGCCATGGAAGGCGCAGTGCCTCGACATATCCCTTTGGTCCATTGGCTGCCTGATGGGAGGTGGCGACCGGTAGATTCCTTTGCCCTTTGTTTCCTGGTACAGTTTTGCCAAGGTCACTTTCAAGGGGGTGACCTTCTCCTCAAACCTTGGTCGTTTTTCTGGGGCTGGGGAAGGAGCAAGAGGTGCGTTCGGTCTCTTCCGGTCTGACGCCCGATCCTTTATCCTGGAATGTTCGGACGCTCTGGCCTCTACTGTTGTAAAGGCAGTCCTTCTTTGTCGTATGGCCAATTCCTCTTCTATTCGGAGGTGCCCTTGTGCCCTAGAGTTGAGCTCTCCAATATCGGCTGGCGGCCTCTTGACCAGGGACTGATGAAACTTCGTTCCAGGGATCAGGGCCATTCTGAAGGCTTCGACAGCTGAATGCTGATCGCAATTGTCAATTGAAGACATCTCCACATTGAACCGTGAGACAAAACTTTTCAGGGATTCGCCTTTCTCTTGGATCATGGTGAACAGACTGGAGATAGTTTTCTTCTGCCTTTTATTGCCAAAGTATTGGGCAATAAATAACTCGCAGAGTCTGAGCCAGCTACCGATCGATCGGGGCGGTTGCTTTCTGAACCACATGAGGGCTGCTTCGGTCAGGCTGGTGGGGAAAACTTTGCAGAGTAAGGCCTCGTTTTCATTGTACACATTCATCTTGGTATGAACGTGGTAGATGTACTCTGTTGGATCTTTTGTACCATCGAATAAGGTGAACTTCGGTAATCTGAACCTCTCCGGATACGGCACGCTGGTGATCGAGGTGGTGAATGGTGTCTGAACGGCGTCTATGGATGCCTCAGATGCCAGATCGATTGGGTTTTGTACCTTCAGGTCCCTAAGCACATCCCGCTGGAATCTGGACATGATTTCCTCCAGTTTTTTCATGGTCAGGACCTCCTCCGGATTATGCGCCCCAAGAACCTGTAGGGATGACTCTGCCTGCTCCTCACGATCGTTATGGGCTCTAGCGTGTAGGTCATCCATGTGTGTCTGGCGGCCTACAGACCGTTCGTGCTGTCCGGACTGCTCGTCGTCATGGATCTCCTGTGGATTCTGTAGTTGAGCCAATTTTGCCGCCAATTCAGCGTTCTGCCTTTCTAACTCGGCAGTCCTCTCCTCTAGGGCTCGTCTGATTGGATCTTCTGGTTGCTGGCATCCGTTTGGAGGTAAATCGGTATGTTGTGAACGTGTGATCGCCATTGTTGGTACGAATCTTAGCTTTTTTGCAGAGGGTGAGAAACTTTATTGAAAAAGGATTTCAATAATAGGGTTTCCCACAGACGGCGCCAATTGTGTAAATGCCGAAAAGTTACACAATAGAAATTGGGATAAAAATTGGACCTCTTCTCATTAATCAAAGTCCTCTATTTATACAAATTACGATAAATGGGTCAAGCCCATGTACCCAGGTTTATCAATCCCTTAAATCAAGGGATTTGATCAACCCTAACCTTTTTTGGACTCTTTCTACTATAATTGGATTACTCCTTGCCTTGTGGACCACACTTTAGTTTCTAGAATTTTCCATGGGCCCATTGTTGTTTTCGGCCTGCTTGTTTTCAACCCATCCACCTTCCGGCCTATCGGTCTTTGGCCCGTCCGTCATCGGCCCATCAGTCCAGTGGCCCATCTGTCGTCGGCCCATCAGTCCAGTGGCCCATCTATAATTGGGCCAAATATTTTAACCATTACAATATATAAAAATAATATATATATATAAATATATATAAAATTAAAAAAATAATATATATTAATATATATAGAATAATATATATATTTTATTTTATAATAATATTAATAAAATAATATTATTAAATATATATAAAAATAATATATAAATATATATATAATTAAAAAATAATATATTTTAACATATATAGAATAATATATATTTTTTATTTTGTAATAATATATATAAAATAATATTATTAAAGATATATAAATTTAAAAATAATGTATATATAAATAATATATCGAATAATATATATTATTATTTTATAATAATATATATATAATAATATTAAATATATATAAATTTAAAAATAATATATATTAATAATATATAGAATATATTATATATATTTAATAATATATTATAAATATATATATTTAATAATATATAAAGTTATATACATAAAATAATATATAAACTAATATATATATAAAGTTTTTGTTTTCTCAATCCAGACCAGAAAGACCAGACCGCTTACCAAACAGAGTTTTAGATTCAAGACAAGACCAGATAAAACCAGACTAAACAAAAACCAGAAAAGACAAGACCAGAAAAATCCCTTTCCAAACAGGCCCTAATCTTCTACATTTGTTATGATTTGGAAAACTATAGCATAAAATAATTAAAGAGAAAAAGATATGATACCAAGATAGTGCAATGATATCTTATCTAATTGGAAGATTAAATGCCTGATTCAAATAAATTCCATTTAAGTCACAATCTCATGTATAGGGCCTGTTTGGGAACTTGGTTTTGGCGTTGGTCTTGTGATTTTGGTTTTGGTGGTCCTGGGTGGTTTTAGGTAAATCTAAAAGCTATATATAATATTTGGTAAGGAGTCGGTCTTGGTCTTGGTCTTGGTCTTGGTATAATTATATATATATACTAATATGTATTAAAAATATATAAATATGAAAAATATATATATATAATTGGAAAAAAATATTAAAATGAAAATATATATATAATTAAAAAATATTTAAAATTCCCAAAAACATTTGATTTTTATTTTTTTTTATTCCAAAAAATATATATATATATAATCAAAAAAAATATTTTAAAATGTGAAAATTATATATAAAATTCAAATAATATATCTTAAATTTGAAAAAATATACATAATTCAAAAAAAATATAAAATTCTGAATAATTTTATTATATACTGAAAATTTTTAAAAATTTAGAAAAAAAGGATATAAAATGGGGAAAAATAATTTGTTTTTTATTCCGAAAAAATAATTTTATTCCCAAAAAATAGTTTTTTCCCGAAAATTAATTTTTTTGGGAATAAAATAATTTTTTTCCAAATATTATATATTATTTTTTTCAAAATAATTCATATTTTCGGCCATATATATATAGAGAGAGAAAAAAAAAAAGAGTCAAAATTGGTAGGTCAAAACCATGGTTTTAGTGGTTGGTTTTAAAAAGCCCAAAACCAAGTCCAAAACCCACCAACCAAACATGGTTTGGTCTTGAAATCAAATATCAAAACTAAAATCATGCCCAAAACCACCTATCCAAACATGCCCATAGTATTTTATTTTGTTATTTGTGTTTAGAAGGCAAATTTCCTATTAGTTACATACAGAAATCATATATACACATCTTTTAAAAAAATCATAAGATGGGGATTGATTCCCAATGTAGTATTGTATGCATGTGAAAGAACTCTGCAACAAGTTGAATCCATTGGTATTGTCTGAAAAGATAAAGCCCATGCCCAAGTCCCATCTTTTGGTGGGGGCAAATTTTAGGTACTCAAGTGTGACCCAAACCACTTTACTCAATTGTTGTGGTGTAGAATTGAAGATGATAAAAATGATGCAATATATATATATATATGGATTTGTGGTCCTGTAGTACCACTTGCTAGAATGAATACGATTCATTCAAATTCATACACACTAATACCAACCAACTCTGCTAATCCGGGACTAAGTAGTATATGTATGGAGGGTTATTGCAGATAGAGCACAAAGTAGGGTTTTCACATGTCATTGTCATTATTACTGAATCATTTGTGCCAAAGAGTCACAGATTTTACAAGTATATTGAAATATGATATTGACCTCTTTAGTGCAAATAGGTGAAATATTTTTAATTTTTTTTTTTTTATTATTTTTTATTGTCAAGCACCCAAAGTCACCATCAAGCTCATGGGTTGTCCCCACCCAAGAACATGGGGAAAGACAAATTGGGGCTCCTAAAGAAGGATTTTGGTGGATCTGTTGGGCATATATATATTATATACATCATATCATATAATTGGGTCAATCAATTTTATCAACATCTGACCCTATTGTTTACCAAATATTTGTTACACCTAATGCTTGGTCTTTTCTTGTTGTCCAAGTTTCCAGTAAAAGAATTTTCCCATGCCAACTCTTCAAGATATTGTGACACCTGGCATGACAAGGTTTATAATCCTATTTACTCTAAAATGACAAGGATTAAATCTTACTATATCCACCGGTGCAACTTTACTTGTCCTAAAATACTTGTTCAGATCGAATTTCAATGTAATTTAACCTTCCATTTTCCCTAACTATCCTTCTTCCACTAATTTTAAATAAATACCGGACTCCATCATAATACTATATCATTAAAGGCAAAATTAAAAATTGTACACTAGTCAATCTAAATCAATAAAATATTAAAAAATTCAAATTAAAAAATAATTATGGGACGAAGGAGTAACATTTTTCACAGTTTGCTATCATTGTATTAAAATAGTGGTTGGCACTTATCAGCTCTATATGGGCCACGGACATACTTTGTTGGCCCGATCCATCTAGATTGGGCACAACCATACAAAGAAGGCCTAACCCACCGGGTCTTCAGTTTCGCTGGTATGGAACAACAACTCAGTGTATTCGACTAGACCTGTTAATGAATTGGATTTTGATCCGATTCGATTAGACGGATATGGATTGAAAATAAAATCTGATAATTTGATTAGGATCCGAATCCGATAATCCGATTTTTTAACAAATTATATTTGGATTTATGTTAATCCGATCCGATTAATTTTATATATACACATTATAAATATATAAATATTAAATAGTATACTTAATTATATTTCATATTTTATTTTCGCTTTTCATTTTTATGTTTTTATAATTATGTATTATAAGCATTGATTGTAAAATACATAATTTAGTGTTTAATATTCTTAAAAAACAATTTTTTTTAATAATTTTTTTAATTTTTTTTTACCTTATCGGATCGGATATCCAAAAATGAAAAAATTCGGATTTGGATCAATTAAATGAAAATCCGTCAGATTATCGGATAATATCGGATTTGAGCTTATCAAATTCGGATCGGATGATCCGATCGGAATTTGACCCGTTTACAGGTCTATACACGACTAGTCCCAAGTCCGGATAAAGTATTGGGTAGCTTAATGTGACCGATCTCATCCCACATTGGATTCGGATGAGGAAGGATTTGGTTGGCTAGTGAGCGAAACACTTGGTCCATGACAAATGGTATCAAAGCAAGCACAAACCTTGATCAAGTGTCCATCCGAAGGTGGTCAGGTCCCTCATTGGAATCACTAGTGTGGATGGCCCACCCAGAGGTGTTCAGGTCCCCATTAATATGGACGATTAAGCAAGGTGGGCAAATGATCTTAGATATAAATGGACCGGGTGAAATGGCAGAACTTATATTTGCATCACTCACTTCGAATAGGATGTTGAAGAAATTCCTTGAAAAAAAGTAATACTAATAGAAAAACTCTTTGGTGCAAATCACTTACTTTACTGAAAAACAATAATAATAAGGGTCCGTTTGGGATCATGAAATTGGAGCCTTGGGATTGGAATTGGGGGCTCCAATTCCAAATTCATTGTTTGGATGTAACAAAATATTTTGGAACTGGAACTGAAATGTAATTCCAAATACACCAATTTCATAACTTGAATTCCACAAGAAGAAGTAGTGATTTCCAATTCCACATCTTCTTCAAACCTTAATCCACTAAATATTCTCTCTAAGAACAATTTTTTTCACAACCACAAACATACATACATACATATATATATACATAAATACCTATATATATACATACACCTATATACACACCTATATGCGAATATATATATATACACACATATACATACCATATGTATATATATGCACTCATAGATGACATATATATACACATGTGAATACACATACACACATATAGCCATACACATACACATACATACATACATACATATACACACATACATACATACATACTTACATTTGTATACTTATCCTTATATATATATTTATATTTATATTGTCTAATTTAATTTTAAAGTTATGATCTTTTACATTCAAATTGGGTTGGGTTTGAGACTCAATTCCAATTACACTTGAATTCAAAAACACATCCAAACAACGTATTTGGAATTACATTTGTTGAATTGAAATACCATGACATTCTAATTCCAAATCCGCGCAACCAAACGGACCCTAATACTCTTTCGGTTCAATTCCAGGTTCACTATTCCACCAAAGTCTCAGGTTTACAAGAGAGAGGATATATCTGTACTTTAGCTACATCTCATTCTCTAAATACACAAATCTTGTCAGTAATATCTGAATCATCGGAAAAAAATACTTGTGTGACAGAGATGCCAACCAAGGACAGCCAAACTACACAACTGATTTTGAGTTTAGCTAACGAAAGGTCATACAAAAAATATATCTCCGATTAACACCAGGCTTGCTTAGTGGGTATTGACAAAGATCTTCTCTCCAGTAGTACCTCCTAGCGTATGGACACTCATGTCGCAGATTCGAAAGTAGATGGGTATTCAACGTCTGTCACCATGGTAATCTGCCCATCCTGATAGCCGTCTTCCTTCTCTTTTGGTTCCATGTATTCTTGTGGGAGAATGTTACAGTTAATGGTGTGCCAAATGGGTCGCTCTTCTTGGAACAATCTACAAAGTCGAGAAAATCAATCAGAGAAGTCGTGGAAACCATTAAAAATACAAGCAGGATATGGGCAGTGTCGAACAGCATCATGTTTCCATGCACAAATGCATCCTCCACTCTTGGTGTGCATTCACATACCAAGTGCAAATTGAAATGATAAACATTTAAAGACTCCAGCAGTCCAGCTCTATGCAAAACCAGTACTTTAGCATGCATTTACACATGTATATTTAGAGGGCCACGCAGCTAATAAGGTCTTATCGTGGGGCAGAAGAATAATCAAATTAGCACATAATAATCCTGATTCTGATTTAGCACACGAAAAACATAAGCACATAATGGATTATGGCTCACAACAATTGCTGAATTTGCAAGACCAAATTATGAGAATGCAATTTATGAATAGAACAATACGCGTCTACGTATACTCCAGCCCAGACACACAAAGGTTGGTTTCAGTTTCAAGTGGAAGCAAGAAAGAAGTATATCAGTGATGTTTGAAGAGGTATCTCCATGTTCAGATTGTTAGTTTGCTAATTATATCTAAACATTCTGACTACAAAGAATTTTATGTCAAGTATATTCCGCAAAAAGGTCATACAATATCTTGTGAAGGAACCGCAATCTTGTGGAGCATACATGTAATAGTGTCATTATCTGTGACCATTGGTGGATATAATTTACTATAGAGCAGATACATCATTTATGAAATTTGTAACTCCCCTGTCCTACTTAATAACCCAAACATCTAGATTATGAGACACATGCTTTTGATTGAAATAGGACCTACTGATGCAATTCTAGAAGAGTAACAAAAGGATAGCATCTGGATAAACTTTAAAGACAGTATTTCCGGCAGAGAAAGTTTGCAGTCGAGACAAACAATGCCAAAAATTTGAGCCAGCTGTTATATCATACATCTACTGCAACCTGTTATTATTACTGTGCACATGTTCACTCACAGGTGCTCGCGGCACACTCACAGACAGACAAATATATATATATATAGAGAGAGAGAGAAGCTCACGGGTGCTTGCAGAGCATTGGGCATTGAACTGTAAGAGCGTATTTGCAAGTTGATAATTCTGTAATAGAGCTAATCATAGCTCTTGGTTCAGAGCAAACGAATCTCACCTAAAAAACAAAAATCACAACAACAATGTAGAATCGTATAGAGTAAAAAAGAAGAGGAAGCCATAAGGCTATTTAGAAAATTTCATACCTCAGTCTCTCGAGACTGACCTGTGAGATCACAGGCTGTTCCATTTGCATACTGATGAGCATGATACCTGCATGACGCAATAATCAGATTTCCTTTCTTTTTTTGGTGCTCTCTCCCTTCCCCTCTATCTCATGTATAGGATTTCATACCGTTGTGATGCATCTCTAGAGCGAGGATCTTTCAGAGTTGAAATGTCGGAGAGGTTCTCGTTGTAAGCAGCTGTAGCCTCAGAATCAAACTCACCCAAGACAAACTCTTGAACTACCTATGATATGATCACAAATTGCTTTAGACACAGAATTAGATGCACTTAAACTACCTGCAACATACTTCAAAACTTGCATCTCACACATGGACAGATGAGAGACAATTACACAACCACAACCACAGAAAGAAACATACCCGTGGGACATCTCAAGGTACTCTCCTCTTTTTCTACAGTTAGAGACTTAAATTCTAGTTTTATTGCTTCACATTATACAGCACTCAATATCGACCTATTAGTAGTTTCCATATGGGAAACTCAGACTAATCCAATTTTATAAGCCCAAGATCTCAGTCCAAGTTGTCAACCTGAATTCAACTCAAGATTTAAATACAAGGATGGGCCGGGGATAGAATTGGGTTAGGATTGAAGATTTCATATATCGGTTTCATGTTGTACCTATATTCCACTGAATACGTATCATGGATGCAACTTGAGTCTTTCCTAGCGCTAAAACTAAGATTTCACAACAATAGATGATAAAGCATCTGGAGAAACATTATTTTTGCAATCCAATGTCAACTAGAAAAAGATGATCTGTTAATATTTCAGACCACCTTGAGACTTCAAGGCTACCTTTTCATCCTCCAAATGAAGTTGACGCAGCTTCTTCTGGTAACAAAATTCATAAGTCCACCAACCCTCTTGCTGCACGAGAAAATGAATACATAAGTACAACAAAATAATACAACTATATTTTCAAAAACTACAAAAATAAAACAACTATACAGTAAGTCGTGATAAATTGAACTGATCGCATTTTTCATTGTTTCCAATATTTTAACTTAGATTAAAATATATGATGAAAAGATATACACACAGGACTATCTTAGGGCAGTCAATACTGACCCTGACAAAACATCTATCCTTTAGTACTTCAAGTATCTCATCAGGTGTCTTCAATTTAATCCGCTTTTCAGTTTCCACAATCAAGCTGCTTGTATTCTGTAGTGTGACAGGCTTTCCGCTCTTAGATTTCTCCATTTTAGGCAAAAAACATAAGAACTTCTCTCCACTTTTTTTGGGCATAATTACAGACTCCTGGTCTTCATCCTGCAAGGAAAATAACATATAGCATATCTTTGAATGTACTGTTCTTTCTGTAGCCTAACAAGAAGGTCTATAAACAAGCCAAGAAGGGTTATTCCTAAATTAGTGCACAAAAATTCCTTAGAAGATAGCTTGGTAACAGATGTCACCTAAGCTCCACCAAATCATGCAAGACCACAAATATTAAACTCAGATTCTAACAAAAATGTATTTCCTGTTCGTGCATGCCCACGGTTTGCTATATGATAAACAACACAAGAGCAGTTTAAAGGATAATAGATGCAACTCTCAACTGAAGTATTGCTAAAGCAGAACAGATTTTTGTAGCTTAGAAACAAAAACACAATGTTAATATCTACCAGCATGTTTCCCGACCACCTTTAATTGCCAACTAAAATCAAAAGTGGAAAAGATAAGCATATAAATGCTGAGAAGTTCATGTATTAACCACTAGAAGGGTCTCCACAAGTCAAATTACAAATTTGATGTACTTTTCTAGTAGTAGCTGAACTGCTTCCAGAAAACAGTTATATGCAAAGCATAACTATATATTAAGTGCATCTGTTCATATTGCCAGGGTGACCCAAGAACATGGCAGTATCTAAAGACTAAAACCAAACAACATGAAATTTATTATGCTTGCTTACTGGTTGAAAGGGTGAGTCTTCTGGATGGAATTCAATCTTGTACTTTGGTTCTCGATAGCTGCGACTAAATGTTCCACCTGATGATCAACAATTGCTAATAAAGGTAAGGAAAATAAGCATCAAAGAATCCGAAATCAGTAGAAAGACAGGCATCTACTAATGGCAAAAAATAGTTGGTCGACTCAAAAAAAAACATAGTACAACCTGGCTCCGCTAGCACAAAGACACGAAAATATAGGGGGTTCGTAACTTTGAATTGAACATCTTATTAGGATCTTCAGATGTTTAGAATTGCATGATTGCTCCTGTTAAGCACACGCTTTCCCTTGTCCCTGACCATTCTAGGAGAGATAAAATCATTTTTGTCCCCACAAGCAACGACTCCTCAATCCATTCTTTGTGGAATTCTCTGCACCCTCGTGGTGATCAAGGTTAATTGGTTCAACATGGTGTGGTTTAGTGACTAACCCTTCTGGTATCTCATGCTCTGTGCCTAGTCCTTTTGATTGATCACAGAAACTATACCATTAAAAAACTGAAGTGTGCCAAATACTAGGCATAAAGCAAGACTTCTCCTTAACAAACGCATCAATAGCAACGGAACAAGAGAAATTCCCAAAGCCATGTTCCTTCTTCCGAAAAAAACTCTAAAACCTAAATGCAAACCTCAATCTAGTCACCCCCGATAATTAAAATCTTAAAATGCTCCGAATAAAAATAGTGTTAGATGTTCCTCCTACCGCATTTGGATATTTGTTTAACCTTGCCTAGATACTCCTTTTGCAGCTTTGAGGCAAGAAATTTTAGCTTTGATCAAGCAACTAAAACCTAAACAAACAAATTCCTTAATACCTGAAATCAGATTAAACCCAACCATTTGAAACACTAGGATCAAAACATAACAAGAACACTACATAAAATGAAGACTTCCCCCTATAAACCTTGACATGCCCCATCAATTCATATATCAAGATACATACACACACACACATATATATACTGGAAATACTTCTATAATGGTTAATCTTGGACTGCTCATTTATGAATATTGGTGTTTATATATACATATATATAAATGTGCATATATCTTTAAATCACATCGATGGAAACTAAAAACAATTTGATGACATCATGCAAAATATTTGAGCTCCTCCACCGATTGCAGATTGAGAGTACAAATATGCCCCCGACATTGTGAAGGAATTTAAGCTAGCGATCTAGGGTTTATGTATTTTCCTTCTTTATTTTCTCAGCAACCAAACAAAGGATTGAGAAATTGTGTTTACCTGCATGAGCAGGGAAGATCTGATCGGCTAAGACATCGTGGTTGAAGATTTTGATCGCGAAAAGTAGGGCCCACCACAACACCGTTCTCATCTTCTCCCCTTATTTGTGTTGCTTCTGTGATTCGAAACCCTAACCTGAGGAAGATGCTGATCGGTGCTCTGCGACGCAGAGAAACGTTTCTCGGCTCAGCTTCGTCTTCGTTGAAGAAGATAGTGTGATACGCTTTTGGTTGTAGTAATCTGGTGTGGTATATGATGATAGAAGTCGACGTGATTCAACCAATGGGAGGTTGCCACGTAACATATTTGACGATTTGGGTGATGTGGCAAGCTCAATGGGCAATCCGTGGGGGGTCCAGTTATTATATGACTGGAAAATATCCTTTCACTGATGTGGCTCTAGTTTGGGTAATAACACAAGGTTCCTGTACAAGTTTACGTAATTGCAATAGCTATTAAATACTTTGTACTTATTACACTAGGCTACTATCTTTTATAATAATTTATAATTGCGATTAAAAGGGCTTAATAGTGATTAATGAGACTTTAAGATTTCTTAAACATAAGATCTAGCAATAAACTATCTTTTAACGAAACAGTATAACTCTAATACCAAAATGAGTCGAAGGCTAGCTTTAGAATATTCTTAACTATTATAATTGTACTTGTAGTTTCTTCTATTTCTTGTCTTATACTAAGGGAGTTATTACCAGTTTCTAAGGAAAGGTTAAAACTTCTAAGTCTGTCTTTTAAGAATTTCTGTATATCTTTAAGTTTTTTAATAGATAAGTGGTGCATAAAGTAATTAGATCCTTCTATCTATCTACTATTGTAATTTTAACTAACTATTGGGGTTGCTATATAAATAGAAAGTGGAAAGGTGAGCTGGACTAAAGCTGATGGAATTGGGACCACTTAAGGCTTATATGGACCAATGAGGAATTGACAACTAATGAATGGTACTTACCCAGTGAGAGCGTAAATGGACTTGATTATTTGCCCTCAATGGGACTATGCAATTACTATCATTTAGGAAAAACAATTATGTAATTATCAGTTAAATAATAAAAAAGATACGTATTTGGTGAAACATTATATATATAACCTAATTATAAACCATTTTATTTATCAAAATGATAGCGGTATATTTGATTTGATGCATCAAAAAAATTCTGTAAGATAGACCAGCTCCATTTTCCTTCAAAGTCTATATTAAACCATAACCAAGTTAAAATTTATATTTATATAATTTAATAATAATATTAAATATAAAATGAGGGTATACAATTTACAAATGTCTTGGTGTTTGAAAATACCATGATCTTATTTAAAAAAAGTAAATTTTGTAGGCCATGAAGTGAAAACACCTTTTGTACAATTGTTCAAGTTATATGGAAACTAGTTCATTGAGATTGGTTTTACCAATTTTTTATGCTATGTCGTGGTAAATGAGATGACTTTAACTATCAAACAATTGAAAATTATGAATTATTTTCAAGAATGTGTCGAATTTTCTAATCTATTTTCATCGCATTTAAGAACAATTGCGGATGGAAATTCAACTTCAAAAAATTGTGATCCTCCAACTTTAGTTGAAAGGGATGTTGGAGAAATTTAGAATTTTTCATAAAAAATCTACATGGATATAATAGTCTCTTCTCACCTTATCAGCTTGCTGCCACAAACCTCTCTCAAATATGATATTCTCTTAAATTTGATTGTCTCAAATTCAATATTGTCTCTTCTCAATTTTGATTATGTCTCAATGTGACATAGGCTTAAATATTAATTCTTAGAAACTAAAAGGGAGATTTAATCAAAATTGCTTCCATATTCTTTCTTTATGTTGCTAAAACAACTGTGGTTGAAAGTTTAATCTTAAGAGAAGTTGTTTGATCTCTCCTACCATAGGGCTACTCCAATGTGATCATAGAAGGATATTAGGAATTAATTATCTTTTTGTTTAAGAATTAATCCCGCCCAATATCATACACACAGAAAAATCAACAACTTTCTTTATTAAATAATAAAAATACTCAACAAGAAAATATCACTCACAATTTTTACTTTCTCTCTCTACCTCTCTAATCTCACAATTTTTTTCTTATGTATTTCTTCTACAAAACCCTAGCCACCATACTCCCATATATAGAGGAAAAATATAGTAGTAAACAAGTCAACCTGGATTGGTGAACAAGTCAATCCTAAAATGAATCATAAGATTACAATCTCCTAATAAAAAATAAAAACTAAAAACCCGCAACTGGGCCACCGAGTACTCGGTGAGGTTTCTACCGAGTACTTACTGAACATGCAATGGTCACGCGTTCTCGCACAAGCCTCTGGAAAATTTCACACTTTTTGCCTACCAAATACTCGGTGAATCGGTGAAGATTCATTGAGTATTCGGTGATTCTTCACCCGAATTTCCGTCTTTGACTTCTTTTGCTCCAATTTTTTTCATCAATGTTATCACCCCTAATTATAACACCACTTAAATTTCGTCACATCCTAAAAATCTCCACCTTGGTGAAATTTCTCTACATTGACTTAATATTTTAAAATGAGTTTATACACCATATTCGGAGTTGCTCCACCTAAAAGTGTATTTTCTAACAATTCATACAAATTACCGACATTTTTTTCAATGAACATGATACGTGGTCCTCTTCCTACTTTCAATAGTCCATGATTTGTTTTAAACCAACAATCTTTTGACACCAGTGCACCCAAATAAATCACGTTATTTTTAACACTTAAAACATGATACACATCTGTTAAAGTTCTTACCAAACCATTTGTTGTCTTGATAGTAATTGTTCTGATTCCTACTACTTCACAAGAATAATTATTCTCCCATGAAAAATTTATCAACAAATGGTTTGTAGGAGGTAAATAAATCTTTATGAGGACACATATTATGGGAACTAGCAGAATCAATAATCTATTTGTTTGTTTCAACATTTTTGTCAGTAATTGATAGGGTTTCAAGCATATCAGCATCTTCTTCTCTTTTCTCGGCAACTGCAGCAGTGTTGTACTCTCTTTCTTTTCTTTTTGAACACTCCCGTATGTGATGTCATTTTCCCCGCAATAGTAGCATGGTCACTCCATAAATGGCTTATTGTCCCATGAAACTCCACCTTGCCATCTATCATGTTCTCTTTGTATTCTTTCAAATTGTCTTCTATTCTCAGCAACAAGAGCGTGATTATCTCGGATACTTCTTTCATCTTCTCTATTTATTTTCTCATTGGAAAATAAAACACTATTCACTTGTTCCACTGTCACAATGTCTCTTTCATAGAGCAAAGTATTAAATAGATGCTTATGAGTTGAATGAACCGATGTCAATAAAATAATTGTTTTATTCTCGTCACTAACTTGTACACCAAGATTAGATAAATCATAGATAATTTTATTGAATTCACCAAGATGAGTATGCAAGTTTATACCTTATCTTTTACAAAAAAAATACAACTTTTGCTTTAAGATTAATCGATTCGTAACATTCTTACCAATATGGAGATCTTTCAATTTATTCCATAAATTTGCTGTAGATTTTTCGCCGACTACATCGTATGCAACATCATATGTCAAAGTCAATCGAATGGTACTCACTGCCTTCGAGTTGATTTTGTTTCACTTTGTTGCATCTATATCTGCAGGCTTCTCGTCCAGTGCGTCATCTAAACCTTGTTGAACTAACAAGTCTCACATTTGAATTTGCCAAAGACTGAAGTTTTTTCTTCTATCAAATTTATCCACCACAAACTTGACATCAGAAGTTGTCGTTATAGCTCTGATACCACTTGTTATAAATTAATTCTTTTTTTGCTTAAGAATTAATCCCGCTCAATATCATACATACAGAAAAATCAACAACTCTCTTTATTAAACAATAAAAACACTCAACAAAAAAATATCACTCACAAATCTACCACTTTTACTTTCTCTCTCCACCTCTCTAATCTCACAATTTTTCTCTTCTATATTTCTTCTACAAAATCCTAACCACCATACTCCCATATATATAGGAAAAATAAAGCGGTAACAAGCCAATCCTAAAAGGAATCCTAATATTATAATTTTCTAATAAAAAAAGAAAACTAAAAACCCGCAACTGGATTACCGAGTACTCGCTGAACACACAATGGCCACGCGTTCTCGCACAAACCTCTAAAAAATTTCACACTTTTTGCCTATCGAGTACTCGGTGATTCTTCACCCGAATTTTTGCTTTTGACTTATTTTGCTCCAATTTTCTTCATCAATACTATCACCTCTAATTGTAATACCACTTAAATTTCGCCACATCTTAACAAAGGAGATAACAAATTTATATGAATTTGCAACTTTCGAAGGAAGAGTTGAATATGATTTTTTAATACATTCTTTTTTCTACCAAAATAAGATTACTTTTTTCGTTGAATCGGTACTCTAGCTCTTACAATCAAGATGTTCGCGAAATGAGTCAAGTAATTTTTTTCCCTCTTTGGTGAGAGAGGTAATGTCCCCTCTTGTTAAATGAGTGCCTTTGTAATTTTGCATTGGTTTGTGTGATGTGAAAAAGATATAAAAAAACGTTACACAAAATTGTATACATTTTAAAATTGATTGTGTACATAATATGATATGAGCCAATAACTTTCACTAAATGCTCTATATATTTGTACTGTTACGCTCAATTATACAATAAAAGCTACCACTGATTTGGAAGCTCTCGACGCTGTGATTAGCAGCAAATGGTTTGTTTGGTTTCAAGGATTAATAATTTAGGATTAATTACACGGACCTCCCCTGAGATTTGCTAAAAGTCCAAGGACCTCCCGTTATTAAAAAAAATGACAATTACCTCCCTCATGGTTTGGAAGTCATTACATCGAGCTCCCATAGTATTAACTTACCATAAAGTCATCTAATGGAAGTGATGAATTTACTCACTTATCCTTATGTTTTCAAATGAAATTACTAAAATACCCTTATGCAAACCCATATCTCCTTCTAGTTAGGATTTTCTCTCAAATTTCTTTGCAACCACTTTGAGGGAGGCCTGTGATTCTTTTCCCACATGCCAGTTTTTCTATTGGGCATGTCATATTCATATGTTATACATTGGTCAATCTCTACAATTCATCACCGTTGCTTCATTATATCAAATCGTCCCACCCCTGAAATTTGGGTTTCTTTTTTTTTGCGAAGAGCATTTACATATATGGGTTGGTTTGCCATTCTAGTTGAAAAACAGGCCTTCGGTTGAGCCATTTATTCATTGAAATGACTATACCATTAGAATAAAAAAATTAAAGATAGGAACAAATAAAAAAATGTGTTGGGTTGGACTATATTTTTTCTTATTGTAATATATGCTTCATTTGATGCTTTGGGTTTTTGCATTTGGTTTAGTTTGCAGTTTATATCATTGTTTTTTGAAAACATATTTTCAAAAAAGTGGATTTTCACATTTTCAGTGGCTTCTTCATTTGATATTATAATGTGATTTCATTTCACTATTTGTTTTCAGCACAATAACAACATACGCAACGTAAATAATAAGAAATGGATAACAATTAAATTGCTGTAAACAAATTAAAAATACCATATGTAGTGACATTTAACACTTAAAAGGGCACTTTAGGAATTATATCTAATTATTTGAATAACGTCAGCAATTTTCGTCATGTGACTGTTTAAATGGGGGTATGTGTAATGACTTCCAAACTGCAAGGGAGGTAATTGCCATTTTTCAAACAACAAGGGTGGTTCTTGGACTTTTGACAAACTTCAGGGAAGGTAAGTATAATTAACCCAATAATTTATACCGTATTGGTTTTCAAAAAAAGAACTAATTCAAATCTTCAAATAAGAACTGTGTTGGTTTTTGTTTTTGTTGGTTACTGTAACTGTTTTCCAAACAAAAACATGTTTGACTTCTCTGTTTTGTTTTGAATAGTAAAAAAATATTTGTATTTTTTTTATCCTTATTTACACCACGATCACCACCATTTTCGATCATTACCACCACTTTCTTTTGTCCCGAAACACCATATATACAAAAATATCAATATCAAATATACTTTTGTCTTAGACTTCAACACTCCACAAACATAAACATGTATTTGTATTTTTTTAAATTTCACAACAACAAACAAAAACAAAAACCAAATATGCCTAATCCATCCAAACTCAATTGTTACACTCATTTTTTTATTTCAATATTAAAATAAAATGAATTCAAAATAGCGTTTCTTAGAACTTTTGGGATTCCAAATCTAAGACACCAGATGAAACCTATAATCAAAATTTTATATTATGCTAAACCAATAACCACTAAAAATATACTAACCTTATCAAACACATTTATATAACCACAACTACAAAATATATAGAAACATGAATTGCCTAGACGGCTAAGATGCAGCATTTCTTCAACTTGCTTTTAGTTGTCCCATAAAAAATGTTCCGTGACAATATAAATTTCATTTAATTTAATTAGTCAACTAAATTAATAAGCACAAAATTGACAATCATAATCATGCTTTGAAGTAACACCATGCGAAATAAAAAATATATAGCCGTCGGATAAAATTCGTATGCCCAAAGCTTGCTTCTGGTTTCAATTTTTCCTCCGGAGAGCCCAACGTCTATCCCCAACCCCCAGTCAACGCGGGCTCTCTCTCAACAAAAACCCTAGAACCTCCCCTTTCAATACACAAATACACAATATATATATATATATATGTATATACATATATCGATTTGATGTATATATATCTTTGTGTGATTGACTGATATTATATTCTTAATCGTATTATTTGTATGGATTTGGTGTATATGAATGTTAATTGAACAAGGATTGTGGTTTTAATGGCGTCCGAGATCGAGGTCGTTGACGAGGTCGAATCGAGAGATCGGGAATCGGCGGCGTCAGGCGGAGAGGCGAGCGGGAGTGGCGGAGCCGACGACGATAGTCTCCGCAACGACGTCTACACGGCGGCGGCGTACGGCGATTTGGAGAAGTTGCAGAGATTGGTGGAGTGCGAGGGTTGCTCCGTCTCCGAGCCCGATGGCCTCGGCTACTACGCCTTGCAGTGGGCTGCTCTCAACAATCGCACTGCTGCTGCTCAATACATCATCGAGGTTCAATCATATACATATATATACATATGTGTCTGTATTTACATTTATATAGACTTCAGTTAGGTTATATATATATATGCGGTTTTGTATTGTTAACTGTAGTTTCTAGGGTTTTTAGATCTATGAGAGTTATGTTAGGGGATCAAGTTTGTTTCTTACGATTATCTTAGTTACGGCCATGACATTTGGCGTGTCTATTTCTGAAGCTTTGTCTACGAGCATATAATGAGTTGGGTATACTTGAGAGAAGATATGAGAAGTTAATTTATTTTATTTTATTTGGAGGTTACTGGGTTTGAGTAATTATTGACAATTATTGGGTAATAACGTTTGGCAGCATGGGGGAGATGTGAATGCTGCAGATCATACTGGGCAAACAGCATTACACTGGAGTGCGGTGCGGGGTGCAATCCAGGTTGCAGAGCTTTTACTCCAAGAGGGTGCTCGGGTGAATGCAGCAGACATGTATGGATATCAGGTTAGTTTTCTGTTTAGTCTTCTTTTTGTTGATTCTTTGTCTTGACCCTTTTTTTTAGCTGTCTAAGAGAGAGATTAGAGGACTTTTAATATGGATTTCGGGAGAAAACATTATGTGAAAAAATGGGAAAAGACCTAGTATCATTCTTAGATTGGAAGTTTGTGCTTACAGAAGGCAATTAATAGGTTCTATAATGTACTCAGAATCAGCTGTTGAATTTTGATACATCAAAATGACAGATAGCCGAAAACCATTATTTTTTTTTTAATTTTTTTTTGAGGTGCTCTCTCTTTGTACCATTCTCTAAATTTTTTCTCCTTTGTGAAAGACTTGCCCATTGATTATAACTTTAAATTTGGGTTAATTGCAGACGACACATGTTGCAGCACAATATGGTCAGACTGCTTTCCTTTATCACATTGTTACAAAATGGAATGCTGATCCTGATCTTCCTGATAACGATGGAAGAAGCCCTTTACATTGGTACTTGGAAATTTGAATATATTCTTTGATCTGTAATGATTAATACTTTGTCTTTAGTCAGTTCAATTATTTGGATGTATATGTAGATTACCCACATGTGATATTCACCGGCTGATCTCTTTGTTATGAACAATATCAGTGGTGATTTATTCTTCTTTTCTCCCTCTCAAGTCAATATAGTTTATTATTGTGCTAACATGCCAGAAGTATCAGCTATCTTATTGTTATCGCTGATACACTGTTAATAGTTTTTTAACATAGAATTCTTCTCACACATCTTATTTAGTTTTTCAACTAATGAAGGCTTACTTACTGTGAATTATAGGGCTGCATATAAAGGTTTTGCTGATAGTATACGTCTTCTCCTATTTTTGGATGCATATAGGGGACGTCAGGACAAAGAGGGTAAATATTGAGCTCAGTCTTAAATTTTCTATTTTTTTTTTTTTTTTTTTTAAATTAATCTATAAAGAGCCAGCTACGGTTCTCTAAAGCCTGACTGGGAGTGTCTCTCTCTCCTTCTTTTCCCCTTCATAATTTTAGGTTGTACCCCTCTCCATTGGGCTGCTATTAGGGGAAATTTAGAAGCATGCACAGTCTTGGTGCAGGCTGGGAAGAAGGAGGACCTGATGGTGACTGACAATACTGGCCTTACACCAGCACAACTTGCTTCTGATAAAAATCACAGACAAGTGGCTTTTTTCCTTGTAGGTATTCCTTAACTAAAACACTTGCATTAATCTCTTGAGTAGTTTATTATTTATTCGCTAAATAGTGGGTTTTATTATTTATTAAAATAGAAGATATGGGCACCTCTGTACCGGAGTTAGGTTGTTTAACACCAATCCTTCTTGAGCAACGTTTTTCACTTCAACTACACATCGAGAGTAATATTCAAAGCTCTATGCAATCCGTTGGTTAAGGAACTAGTTGTTGAGGACTGTTATTTTCTAGTGCGTTCGTATATCCTTCTGCATTTTGGAACTTCCTTCAAGTTCTTGCACTTTTGTAATCTTGTTTTAATGCATTAATCATGTGAAGTGCGTCTCATCCATATCGTGGTTTAATACATGTTTCAGGTCTACTTTACTTGAACCAAGTCTAACTTATAACCAATTTTATCTATTTATTATTAAATTTTCATCCTACTTATTATTATTATTTTTTTCATCCTACTGAATTTTGTCAAATGTTACTGTATTTCCTTTTGAATGGTCAGGAGCTTCAAATCCTGTGATGGAGTATTTGGAATTTTTTTCTGTATTTGCATCTTGGGAATCTCCAAGCCACTTGTACATAAATTGAGCTACAATTGCTACCAGCGTGGTATCATTAGATGGCGGGTTAAAGTACATTGCATTTGTTTGGAAGATATTGGATAATGTTTGAGGATTTTTTTCTTGGAGAACAACGCAAACATATAATTTTAATGAACTAGTCATAGCTTACTTTACTGTATTTTTCTGTAAAATCCAACTCTGCAGGGAAATGCTAGAAGGTTGCTTGACAAACGTTGTGATGGGACTAGCCGTCTTGGTCAACTGTCAAAATTAGGTCTTGCACCTGTTCTTTGGTGCATAATCTTTCTGCTACTTGTGACCTATATTCATTCGGTTATCATGGGTATTCTCCCTGATCTTTGTGTGTAATCATTACTTGTTTTTCTTATGGTGTTATGCTCACTATCTACGGCTACTTGTGACCTATATTTATTAATTTTCTATTTATGTTGCTGCAGCTTCAAATTTGCCGAAGTTAACTGCTGGTTTTGGTCTTCTTGCATGGTTGGGTGTTTTCCTTGCAACTGCTGGTCTCGTTCTGTTCTATCGGTGTAGCAGGTGCACACTATGGACCTCTTGTCTATGACGATCCAAGGAATCAGTTTTTGAGTACTTATTTTTGTAGGCTGGGAAAATGATTAAAAAAATGGCTTATATGCAACTGCTGGTCTCGTTCTGTTTTCACATCAGTATTGACTCATGCCATTCTTTTTCTGGTTTCTCCATACTAATGTCTTTTAACTTCTTTCCAAATGATTTCTCTCCCTGTTCCAAATTTATGTACTTGTTCGTTATCTAGCAGGTAAATGATGCTTTCTTAGGTGTTATAACTAAGTGGAAACTGTTCAAACCATCCTCATTAGTCATTATTAATGCATGCGTTCTTGTCTTAATACTTGAAACTACCATCACTAGTATACTACTTTGCTTCACTCTTGCTGTCAATGATCTTCTGCCTACACAATCAAACTAGTTTCGTTGCCTTCAAACTTTGACGCTTAATTCCCATGTTGTCTTTCAAACTTGGGGATGATTATCTGAAGATTCTGAACTTAAGCTGTGTAGTCTTTGAATGTGATACTTTTGTTTCTAACAGTTTTATTTTTGTTAAAGTACTTCTGGTTTGTGTTTAGGGATTTGGTTGTTTAATGCTTGCTGCCGTTGTTGATTCAGTGACATTGATTTTTAGAACTGTTGAAATGTAGATTTTCCTCTGCCTTCCAACTCTTCTTTTATGTTGAACACCATTAGAGGCATCGAAAGATATGTGACCGAAAGGTCTGGTTGGGCATACACCAAAAGAACACATCAAATTATTCAAATGTATAATAACGGTGCACAAAAATTTCTTGGATTTCTTTTTTATTCAAACCATTCTCCTAAAAAAGTAAAGTTTCCATGTTGCATGCCTCATATTACATCCCAAGTTCATTTTCTAAGTAAAATAAGAGAAAAATATCAAAACAGTCACTATATTTAGCAGTATGTACTGTGCCCATGTTTTTGCATTTACTGTTGTCTAAATCTTCATTCGCCTTTTTCTTTTCAGCAAAGATCCAGGTTACATCAAAATGAATGTGCACGATCCACAAAACATGAAAGATGACGTAAGCCATACATATTTTCCCATTTAGATCTCTTGTTTCCTACCTTTATCCATGCTTCAACTCACAATAATTTCACAATTCGGACTTCTTTGCTTTTCAAAATTTCTTGCACCTTTTTGCTGTCTTTTGTTTTGCGATCTCAAGTGGTTTTATTAAATATGTTGCTACTTGGATTAATGTCGCTACTCAATATCTTTTTTTAGGAACCTTTATTGAGAATTGAGATAAATAATCCTGCTCTGCTAGCTGGAAATTGGTCTCAGCTCTGTGCAACATGCAAGGTTCTGTCTACTTCTGGTTGTTCTTACCTTCATGCGCTATAGAATGTTTGTTTGTTTGAGAGCTTTCTCATATGATTTCATTCATCCCCTTTTTGTTAGATTGTCAGGCCTCTTCGTGCAAAGCACTGTTCCACCTGTGATCGTTGTGTTGAACAATTTGACCATCATTGCCCTTGGGTGTCTAACTGCATTGGCAAGGTGATTTGATATTTATGAGTTGGATCTTTATTTTTCCATTTTCACCAGAATCTTCAAATGTTGGGGAAATATGTTTTGGAAAACCATAATATAGGATGACAGGAATACAAGGCTATCTTGGCTGATCTAAACATATTTCTATGGCTTTCTGTTTGGTTTGGGAATATATGTCATAATTATATCAATGAATAAGCATCTGCTTAACATGTATACATATGCTTAACATGTGCTCGAGTGAGAATTTTGTCTTCAGGTGACTGTTAGTTCACTGGGATACGTATTTAACTAAGTGATCACTGAATTGAGCTCTTAATGATCTGTCAACTTGTTCCCCCCTTTTTATGCCATATACACAAGAATAAGTGGATATGGTTTCATTATCATGCATCATATTTTTTGTAGTCCTCTTCCTAATATGAATTTTGCTTTTATTGAAGAAATATGTTATTTTGTTACGTCTTATGTTGGTCCTTGCAAATGGTAACAATTGATCAATGTAAATTACAGAGAAACAAATGGGATTTCTTCTTCTTTCTCATTCTAGAAATATCCGCAATGCTGATAACGGGCGCGATCACATTTACACGTAAGTTTTTATTTATTTATTTGGTCTTATTTGTAATATTTTGAGTCATTTTTTA
This sequence comes from Cornus suecica, assembly GCA_963922005.1. NCBI lineage: Eukaryota > Viridiplantae > Streptophyta > Magnoliopsida > Cornales > Cornaceae > Cornus > Cornus suecica. Next base: position 1,840,041 of record OY998240.1, on the reverse strand, counting down.
GGAAATTTATTGGATCTTACTATTTTTATTTTTTTATTTACTTTTGGCCTCATTCTCCTGTTTGCTTCTTTATGAATTTTATCTTCAGGAGTTTTGACTGATCCAGTGGCGCCATCTTCTTTTGGAGCATGGATGAGCCATTCTGCTACTGAGCATGTAGGTGCCGTAACATTTCTTGTTGCAGATTTCTTCATCTTCTCTGGTGTGGCAGTCTTAACTGTTGTACAAGCTTCTCAGGTATGTCTAAAGTCCTGGTTATAATGTGTCAATAGGTACTGATTATTGGCAGAAGCCTCGTTGCCCTAGTATATCTGAGGGACGATAAAGGACAAAATTCTATTTGCTCATGTTCCCCATCCCCTGCATCTATCAATTAAAAAAAGGGAAAAATCGTGCATCTATCAGTTAATGAATATGGTTACTTTCTTGTAATCTGCTTTGGTGTTATTGGTTCGTCTCTGTGCACGAGATCTTTTGCGGGATCTAGATCTTTGAGAGACAGCTTTGGGGTGAAATCTCTGAGTTTAGCCCTTGATTTTTGTGTTTTTTTTTTTAACATCTGTGCCTTCTGGATTTCTTGTTCTAGTCAAGCTCTTGAGTGTTACTAACAAAGTCAACCTGCAGGGCCCTCCCCTGATTCATTCTTAATTGTTGTTGCCTATGGAAATAGTACCACTGCCCTGTGTAGTCATATTGGTGATTCAGGGTCTATATATTGGCCTTTTTTTTTGGTTCTCTCTGCATTTTTAAATATACTTATCAAAATTTGTTTATTTCAACTGGGAAGAGTCGAGGGTTAAGGTCTGCAGTTTGGCCTTTGGTTTAATCGCAATTGGGCAAGGATGTCATTAACATATCCCTAATATATAGCATAAATAAGAATGCTATACAGGTACAAAAATGTAATATAGATTTTCTAGATATACTAAAGTGGTTTTGTACTTTGACTGAACAGAATAAGAATAAACAGCCTAATTTTAATGGATAAGATATATTTTTTATGTTATCACTTATATAACATGAATTAGAATGTATGTACTTACTTTATATGTAAAGAAATGTAGTATAATTCTCTAGATTAATAAAGTTGTTTTGGTTGAACAGAATAAGAATAAACAATCTTAATACTTACTAATGTATAATTGATCTTAACATGTCAAATGTAAGTTGAGACAACTCTCATTTTAGTTACACAATCTTGAAGTTTTAAAATTGAGACCTAACTTTTTGGTGAAGTTGAAACCTTAAACGCAGAATGTTTTTCTCATCTAATACTCCCAACCCAATCAATCAAGGCTCTCTTAGGGGAACGATGGTTGAAAGGCTTACGTATTAGGAAAGCAAATGTGAAATTTGAATTCATGTGCGTGCATGTAGAAACATCTATGGGTGGGGGAAGATGGTACTGTTGCAGAGTCTACTATTGGTTCCCCGCGTTATCTGAGTGAAATTATTGAGGGAGTGATTGCAGCCTGATGGGTAGGATGTATACTTATTTTCTGTGTCTATGGCATATTGAGTGGTAATTGAAAGTTGGTTGGTAGAGATGTATAGAAGTTATAAACTCTTGCAGCGTTCTTGTGCAGCACTCAAAATTGGCTCAAATTTAAATCAACTCATAAACACGGAAAAAAAGGGAAAGAAAAGAAAAGCCTTGGTTTACTGAAAAAGTGGACCGGCTGAAGGTCATTGGTTATCTGCCAGCCAAAATTGAAATTGAAGCAACAGCACAGGTTTTGGATTGGATTGTCAGGATGGTCCAACATGAGTTATTGTGTAGCATTTTTCCCGTAAAAGATATGGACGATCTATTTTACTTGTTTTTGTAATTATGGAACTTTTATTTTGCTCCAGATTTCTCGCAACATTACAACAAATGAAATGGCGAATGCAATGCGTTATAGCTACCTTAGAGGATCAGGTGGTCGGTTCCAGAATCCATATGATCATGGATTGAAGAAAAACTGTTCAGATTTTTTGATCAATGGCTACAATGAAGATGTGGAGTATAATGAAGAATCCCCTCAATCTGAAGAGGGGATTGGAATGATGCATATGGTTAGGAATTCATCCCCACAAAATGGATTTGGCCATTCTCATCAAACCAATGGAAATAGCCATGTGGCCATCAATGTGGATAACAACCCAAAAACCCATCAAGGTCATGTTCATTCTTCCCACTGTAGCCACAATAACAACCATGGCAGATCTGATTCTGTTCCGATAGGTTTGGGTCTTGGCTTGGGACGGACCACTAGTCGTTCTGTTGTGGCTTCATGATATAAAACCGTGCTTGTAGTGGTTGGAATTGCTCCATATTTTGTATCAGTAACTTTGTGTAAGCATACAACAGGTTTAGCTTTTATAATTCAATCGATCATTGTTTAGTTTTGGCGCATTGGTATCCCAGATTTGAATTTTTGTTGCTGTTCTGTGGCATTCATGTGTAGTTTGGAAATTGGAACTTGGAACGCACATCAGTAGTAATCATTTAGGCTGAAATGTGAGAAACGGTAACATATTTATGGTTATGGATGAGCAGTATAGAACTTTATGATTGTAATGTTTTGGGTTATTATTAACAAACCCTCTGTGGTTTCATATTTTGATCAACTTACTCCCCTTCTTTTCAAAAAATCCCTCATGACGTTAACAAATTTGATCAACTTGCCCCCTTTCCTACAATTTCGGATAAAATTGCTACTGAAACTTGAGGGGGGTTTACTGATAAACGATTTTTTTAATTTATATATGCCAAAGAAAATATTAATGCCAAAATAATTTTTTTTTGCAACTACCAATTAGAGTAAAATATAAAAAAACTTTGTTTTTTTATTTTTTACTATAAATGAAAAAAATTTGATTTATGCCGGGAAAAAACTATAACGGCAAAAATAATATTTTTTTGGGAACTACCAATTAGGGTAAAATATAAAAAAATTAAGTACAAAACATAAAAAATATTTCGAACTACAAATGAGATTTTTCTTTTTCTTTTTAACTTTATTTTTTATATTTTACTATAAACGAAAAAAAATTGATTTATGTCAAATAAAAAATTGATGCATCAATATTTTTAATTGAACTACCAATTAAGATAAAATATAAAAAAAATTAGGTCCGAAATATAAAAAATATTTTGAACTACAAATGAGATTTTTTTTTTTTCGTTTTTAACTTTATTTTTTATATTTTACTATAAATATTTTTTTTTATATATGTCAAATAAAAAATTAATGCATCAATATCCCATATTTTTAACTGAACTACCAATTAGGGTAAAATATAAAAAAATAAGGTCCGAAATATAAAAAATATTTTGAACTACAAATGAGATTTATTTTTTCATTTATAATTTTATTTTCGTTTTTAACTTTATTTTTTTTATATTTTTCCTATAAACGAAATTTTTTTGATTTACGTCAAATTAAAAATTAATGCATTAATATTTTTAACTGAACTACCAATTACGGTAAAATATAAAAAAAATTAGGTCCGAAATATAAAAAATATTTTGAAATACAAATGAGATTTTTTTTTTGTTTTTAATTATATATATATATATATATATATATATATATATATTACAATAAACGAAAAAAAAATTATGCCAAAAAAATCTCTAATTGGAAAGTTAAAATATTGATGCATTAATTTTTTATAATAATTCTTTTTTCGTTTATAGTAAAATATAAAAAACAAAGTTAAAAATGAAAAAAAAAATCTTATTTGTAGTTCGAAATATTTTTTTATATTTCGCATTTAATTTAATTTTTTATATTTTACCCTAATTGGTAGTTGCAAAAAAACTTATTTTGGCATTAATGTATTTTTTTGACATATATATATATAAAAAAAAACCCTCTAGTTTCAGGGGTATGGGCAGTTTTGTCCGAAATTGTAGGAAAGGGAGCACGTTGATCAAATTTGTAAACGTCGGGGGATTTTCTGAAAGAAAGGGAGTAAATTAATCAAAATATGAAACCACCATGGGTTTGTTGATAATAACCCCCTAATGTTTTCGACTCTTTTAACATCCTTAGCAGGACATTTTTATTAAAAAGCTTGACACATTCTTTGTAATAGGCCATATGGTTGTGATTTTGGGGTTCCTTTTTGCCAAATGTAACTCCTTTATCTGAAGATACAGAGATAGGTATTAGCTAGTGTAGTGTTCCCTTGGAATACCAGTATAACCTTCTGTTCTTTCAGTAAAACCCATTGCCCGTATATACATGTATATATATAGCAGTATATACATGTTCGACGGCCAAACAAATGGTTGACCCATGCAGTGGTCTTCACAGCCTGTTTTCCTATGCAACCTATTTGTCCATTCCAAACATTTACTTATGAAACGAAGTAAACAAATTGAGCAGGAACCAAGAAGAAGTTACTACTTCTCACGTCTGTAATCAATAATCAGAATTGTGGACTTCAAAGAACAAACAGAAAACAAGATCTCACAACCTAAATGAAATAGAGAAAATATGATTCAATTCAAAAAATCAATTGTTGCATTCTCCTTCAATGTCTGGGGGGCAGCTGCAATGGGGAGGAGGTGGGGGTGGGGTTTTATAATCAGCAGCTTCAGGAGCTGGAGCCGGGGCAGGGGAGTCGCCATCATCACCGCCACCGCCTCCAGGAGCCGGAGTAGGGGATTCATCATCATTATCGTCATCAGGAGCAGGAGCCGGGGCAGGGGACCCATCAATATCAGCCGGAGCTGGTGCTTCATCACCACCACCACCAGCAGGAGCCGGAGCCGGAGCCGGAGCCGGAGCAGGGGGTGCAGATAACATACTAGCACAATAGTCCTTAAGGTTGGTTTTAAAGTTCCTCTGGAAAAATGGGAAAATGGTAATGAAACAGTCCTCTTCAACTTCCAAAATAGCCTTGCAACAATCTACACTTACTGATAAATTCCTTGTCACATATGATCTAATTATATAAGGTATGCAAACTCTAGCATCCCTAAAGCCCCACCAGCATTCCTGGTAAGGGCTGTTCGGAGGTGGCACCGCTGGCTTCATTTCAAGTTGCATCTTCCCAACTCCTCCTCTGGCTAGCCCTTTTCCCGCCATTGACATCCACAAAACCACCACTAGAGACACCATCATGATTGAACCTTTCTTCATCATCATCATAATTGTGATGACTTAAACTACTACTACTCGAGACTAAACTATTATTTGTATTTCTATTTTTGTCACTTCTATATTGGGTGTTTTTGAAGGGGGGTTTTTATAGAGTTATGATTCAAGAGTTTATATGTTTTACAACTACTATTTCATTGGTTGCTTCATTTTCTGTTGCATGTTGTTCTGTTATAGCCTCATGTCCTGTCTCTATTAGGACTTTGTTCACTAAATAACTCTTTACTTGTGTCACTTTTAGAACCTTCATTTGGGGTTTGAAATAATGTAGAGATTAATAGTTATCATTTACTATCTTTTACTATTTGAAAATAAATTTATGATCTCTCTTTAGTAATTTTGAATATATGGAGTCAATTTCAAAAGTGAATAGTTAATACGTAGTGTGCAACCATGTAATCATTTCTCTTTTTATATTTCGGTTTAGAAAGATCATAACTAACTGATACTATTGGGTTTGGTTGGTTCTTTTGTAACTGCACTTCAAATCTCAAATTAACTTTACTATTTTGATGCACAAGTAGATTTATAACCAAGACACTAAGGGCATGTTTGGTAATTAGTGTTTATGTATTATTTTTATTTATGAACAAAAATGTGTATCGTTTAATAAATGTTTATGTTTGCTATGTTTGTATAAATAATAAACACAAAATTATGTTTGTTGCAAATTTTTGTTCTATGTATTATAATTTCAATAGTTAATAAGTAGAGTGCAACCATGTAATCATTTCTCTCTTTATATTTCTGTCTATAAAGATCTTAACTAACTGATATGATTGGGTTGGTTGGTTAGTTTTTCGTAAATGCACTTCAAATCTCAAATTAGCTCTACTATTTCGATGCATAAGTTCATAACCAAGACGCTAAAGTTTGCTCCCGTAAAATAATTGTTACTCACTCTGACTCAAATTAGTTGTTAAATTACTTTTTATTTTTTATTTTGCGTTTTTAATTTTACTCTTTAATAATATAAGCCTTATAATTTTTAGTGGGATCATTATTTTTTAAACTTAATGAAAAGACGGAGGAGTATACAAATTCAAGAAAAATACATAATCTTACACGTGAAAAGCATTTGAAGTGGTGTTTTGGGTTGATATTTGATAATGTTGAAAATCCCAGCAATTCAAAACCTTTTGTGACAAAAGACTCAATCTCATCTTGTTTTCCCAAGTAAAATCCACTCAAATGGTCTGGACCTCCATTTTCAGGTGCTGTGATTTATTCAATTTTTTAATAAACTTTATGTGTTTTATTCAATTTTTTTTATGTTTCTAATATTTTACTCATTTTATAGTCATACCATATTCAAATTGTTCTGTTAATAAACTTTTAATTTTTTTTTTCCCCAGAAATTTAACGAGCGAATCATATATATAAACTTTTTTACCACCAGTTACTGTTCAACTTACCCTGTAACTGTGACAAGTTACTGAACTCTCACAACACTTGTTGAGCTCCAGGTGACAACCTCAGAATAGAGACAGAGCAGTACAGCCATGGCTGCGGGCGGAGGAAAGCATACCAGTGCCAAATCCACCACCAAACGCCGCCACGAAAATTCCCAAAATGCCCTTCGCCACCACCACCGTGAAAATCTGACCCACCTTCTCACCCTCGTCGCCTCCGCCACCTCCGCCGCCCACTCCTTCCTTTCCCACCACGACCTCCACCTCCTCCCTTCCCAAACCCTAACCCTAGAATCCCACATCTCCTCCACCTCCCTCTCCCTCTCCAAACTCCTCTCCCTCCTCTCTCCCCCTCCTCCTCCTCTTCCTCCACCACCACCACCACCACCACTCCCGCCATCTCCCCCTTGGTTCCACCGCTTCCTCTCCGCCGCCTCCGCCACCTACGACTCCCGATGGGTCGACGCCTTTCGCATGTCCAAATCCTCCTTCACTCTTCTCCTCCGCCTCCTTTCTCCTTCTCTCGCCTCTCTCTCTCCGATGCCCCCCAATCTTGCTCTCGCCGCCGCCCTCTTCCGCCTATCCCACGGCGCCTCATACAAATCCGTCGCCCGCCGCTTCGGCCTCGATTCCGCCGCCGCTTCCCGCGCTTTTTACACCGTCTGCAAATCCATCATCGACAATCTGGGTCATCTCTTCGAATTTCAGACCGATATCAAACGAATCGTAGTGGGTTTTGGTTGGATTTCACTCCCCAATTGTGCTGGTGTATTAGGGTTTGATCTGTTCGACATTGAAGGTGAATTATTGGGCGAAAATGGGTCGTTAATGGCACAGGCATTGGTGGACTCCGAAGGCAGGTTCTTGGATGTCTCCGCCGGATGGCCTTCTACAATGAAGCCTGAAACCGTTCTCCGGCAATCGAAGCTGTTCTCCGGCGTCGAGGAAACAAGAGAGTTGTTGAATGGGCCAGCTTTTGAGCTCAGTGATGGCAATGCTATACCACAGTACATATTGGGTGATTCTTGTTACCCTCTTTTGCCATGGCTTCTCACTCCTTTTGTTGAATCCAACGAAAAAAGTAATTTCAGTTCTTCCGAACTAGCTTTTAATTCGGTGCATTGTCGCGGAATGGAACTGGTTGGCACTGCATTTGGGAGGCTTCGCTCCCGGTGGCAGCTTCTATCGAAGCCTTGGAAGGAGGAGTGTATTGAGTCATTCCCATTTGTTATCATAACATGTTGTCTGCTTCATAATTTTCTAATCAAGTGTAGTGAGCCATTTCCTGATGAGAAGCCGTGGTACTCCAAGGATCGAGAGGCTGCAGTTTTCCAAGGAGAGGTGGATGAGAGTGGGCTGCTGATCAGGAATGCACTTGCGTCGCACTTAACCAGGGTGAGCCAGAGGAGGTGAATTCTGTAACTAGAATGTACTTGTTCTTCATTTTATTTTAACACTTTAATGTTATATATCGCGGACCAGTAGGAATGCGTTAATGTGAATGAGTTTTGAGTTCTCGTGCGATCAAATTCAAGATGCATTTCAATTCAGATTGATCCCTCCTTCTCTATTTAAATACTATGCCAATGTGTATGTGTTTTTGTGTTGTGCTCATACTTGCTCTTTATGAATAAGACTAATGCCATTGAACTATATCTTTTTGTTAATGAGGAGACGTACTTCAATTGCTAGGATTCAGCTTAGTGTATCTGATTCGAATTTTCTGAGATTTTGCACATGCAAGGACCTAGGTGACTAGTGGAAAATTAGTAGATATATGTTTGGTAATCTTCAATATATGCCAATATGTGTGTGCCAATATATTTTCTGTTCAAAATCCAATTTTGTGCACCTATTTGCCTTGGATTTTCTAGCATAATAGAGAAATTTAAAGGAAAGTTTGAATAACTAACAATAGCTAAATTACTTGATGAGTGGCTCTCAAGAAATTAGGCGGATATAGTTCACCAATAAACATCCAAAAACATGGCTTTATGTTGCAACTGAAACAGTTTTTAGGCTCCTGATGTCTTCTGCACCTCTATGAGATAAAATCATAAGTATCACCAAAGTGGATTATGTAAGTCATAGTGAAGCGGCATAGCATAGTTCCTTTAACTGAACTCGATATCCTCTTCATCCCCATTTGTGGATGTTGGCAGTAACGATCTAAGTTAGTTTTGGCAATTTCTTGACGGTGCAATTACATACGCAAACTTTGTGGCAGAAAATGGTCATAGGGGGTGTGCGGATGCTCTCTGTGTTCTTGGTCTTATTCAGTATAGCCTCTAGTAAGGAAGTGTTGGAAGCAGTTTATTTCAGGTTCTCCAAGTGTGAGGTTGTGTGAGCTCAAAACTAGTGGGGGCCAAGTTAATGATTTTGTGTGGTGCCTCTACGTGGGTAGCAGATTGTCAATAATTTTGAACACTAGGAATTAGATCCCTATTTGTAGCTCTTTTCCCGGGAATTTTTCATAATTTTCAGCGTTACCCATTTATAGTTGGTAGAGATTCACATTATTGTTTAGTTCAAAGTGACACCAAACTAAGTTAAGGTTCCAGCTGAATGAGAGGTCTCTTCTTTTCAACTGGTGGTGGTTGTGGTTTTTAACTCCCTAATTAAATACTCTTAATTATTTGACCCGTTTACAAACCTGTCCCTTTTTTCCAATTTATGAGTTTATCCCCAAACACACACAAATCCCTTTTCTTTGAACTGATTTGGTTGAAAACTTCCTCTGGTAGTACAGTGTTTGTAGATCTTTGTTTTTTATGTAAGAATAAGAGAGAAATATGCATGAGGCTCCTCCCATCGTTAGATATAGTTAGAAAGCTATATTCATAGATATACCTTTTAACCATGAATATCAAAAAATAAAAAGAAGTTTTAAACTTTATTTCCAAATTCATCACCCCTTGGTTAAGGTTCTAAATGTAAAATGGTCGATAAACAAAGTTACTGTCTTTTAACGATTGTATATAGAAAGTGTTTGCCCTTGTATTCTAACAAGTGTTCATGCATGGCAATTCTGAGTTTTCGATTTTACCATGGCACTACAGAAACTTAAAAAGTTTCTAAATTAGCCCCTATTAGATTATGGTAGAGTGTCCACATCCATAAGAGTGTCCACACTTATGTCATTAATAGGGAAGGTGTTTAAAGGCACTAAGTGGTGGTGGTGTTCTGGCTATGAATGAAAAGTTCAGTAACGACTAATAAGCAAGAACACCTACCACTACCACTATCATAAAAGAGATCAAGTACCACATTATATAGTCACTTACCCAAAACATTATTAATCCAACTCTTTCTTTTCCCTTCACTTTCTCTTCTTATATATATACATTTTACATACACATCTCATATACACAAATCAAATTATCAAACATAACCACCCCAACTAAGTAGCCAGCCAGCCACATGGACTGGTACTCCTGGCTGTCAAGAAGCAGCCTCGAGCCCTCCCTCGTCTACGAGTATGGTCTAGCCTTTGCACGCAATGAGCTCGAAAAGGAGGACCTAGCTCACTTCAATCACGAGTTTCTTCAGAGTATGGGCATCTCAGTGGCAAAGCACAGACTCGAAATCATCAAACTAGCTAAGAAAGATATCGGAGGAAGCCCGAGTAGCATATGGAAGTTCATAGCGGCAATCAGCAAAACGAAGAAGTGCTTCATCGGGACCATCACCAGGAAGGTTTTCAACAAGGACTCGACTCGAATCACCGTGCAAGAGCTCACACCCTATCGGACGCAATGGTCCGGAGCGTTGAGGAAGCAGAACAGCTACAAAGAGTGCAAGCATGAGAAAGTGAGGGTGACAAATAGGGGGACTATAATGAGGTCAGGACCACTGGAGAGGAGGGTGCAAGAGAAGTTGATGATGACAACAAGTAGGAGTTTCAGTGTTTCAGGTCCTCCTGATGGGAAGGATCAGAAGGAAGAGAATGTTGTGGTTGCATATAGGAGGAGTCCAAAGAAATCTGGACCTTTGGATGGAATGACTTTGAGTCCAAAGGTCAATCATCAATATAGCAAGGAGAATGTGCACCATGGTAGTGATGGTGTTCCTTCACTATGGTCCTTGATGTTCCAAGACTTGAAACCTACTTGAAGAGCGAAGGTGGCTTCTTTTGGTGTGAGTGAGTGTATATGTACTGAATAAGACTTGTATCATATATGAGAGTGTTACTTGGTATGAGTCAAATCTATAATGCTGAAGCCATTCTATATGGTGTCTTAATGTTTAGAGGAAATGCTTGAATCATAGGTTTATTCAGCCTCTATGGATCTTTTTTTGTAGCCTATGTAAGAACAACTGGATTAGGTTTGGCTGAATTTGAAAGATACCACTTGAAAAGAAAAATTGTAATGACGAATTAAAATTGATCTTGCAGATACCAAACAATGTAACAATCTAAACATCCGCTCTAGGTATACATCGTCTCAAATATGTGTTTACGTTTGGGATGCAACAATGAAATAGAATTAATCTGGGGATGAGAATGTAATGGAATGATCATTTTCGTTCTATTATTTGGTTAGAGCATCACTAAATGGAGAATGAAATAATTTTATTTTTTTAAAATTCTGTTAGGGATTCAAATGTCCATCATTAGGTTAGTTTTCATTTTCTAGAACAATCATTCAAGTATGTTACACACATAAGCATCACATCAACTATATAAGTATGGGTTAGCCTAAATTACCTGGTATTTGTACTCATAAAATATCAGAATATTTAGGAAAATTTCATTAGCCTTGAAAGTAGTAGTTTCTTCAATAGTCCACTTGAGCTGTTAAGTAGAATATTTAACAACCTCACCAACAATGCCCTCTTAGTAGGACTGAAATAAGTAGTCACACTTTGAAGAATACCTTAAAAGGAGTTGATTAGTGTGGGTCACATCCATAGAAAGAACCTCAAGAGTTGAACACCGCAAGCTTCAACATATTCATATCAATGAACATTTAAAATTCTATACAGTTGCATAACAACCCAAACAGATGGACTCTTAAAAGCACAATTCATTTCAAAGGTGCAAGAGTTATCGGCTTAGAGGCGAAAACAACATTAACTAGTCTCTAATATTTACTGTTGACGAGATCTGTCATCAATTAATCACCATTAAAAACCCAGCTACCTTACGATTTTGGAACATCCAACCATTCTAGATAAACAAACTTTTGTTGTTTTCATTTCGAAATAATGAGAAAAATATCAAAATAACCAAAAACCCATAGAAACTAAGAAAAAAACACAGAATATAAGAACAAAAAAAAAACATCAAGAAATATATATATATATATACTACATTAACGTCACCCTACAACATAAATTATCAAAATACTCCAAAACGTTAGTAAAGTTTGTCTAGATTGTAAAGTTTTAACATTCTCATCATTTCTATGAAAGCAAAACTATTTAGTTTTACCTTTTATCATGGTCGGTAGCCACCGGTGGTATCACAATAACGGTGTAACAAACTCGGACAATATTAGTATTAAATGTGAGTATCAATCGCGGTCGCCTTGATGGTGTTATGAACCAGCAGTATAGACCAATAAGGCAAACCTTGACCATTATATTACTTTCATTAAGTAATAGGGGAGAACATATTGTCTAGGATTAAGGAGACCGTATGTTCAGTTTTTGGCCAAAAGAACAGTATTTGAAGTGAAAACGGTCCAATGAACTATACTCATATATGTTGTTTTTCTGCTAAATTTCATCGTTTAGAGCCTCAAAATCCATTTTTCTGTTGTATAAGAGGCCTTTTGATTATATCAAGATTCTTTTTTTTCAGAATTTTAAAAAGTTAGTTTACTTTTCTAACTTATTTTTACAATTAATTTCAACTATAAAATCTACCCTCCCTCATGTCTTAGAATTTCAGTAGAAGCAATGTGTTACTGTCAACTTATGCTTCTGTGAAAACATCTTCCATTTCTGCATAGACTAAAAACATTTTTTTTTTTTTTTTGATAAGTTGCATAGACTGAAAACATTACTTCACTCAGAACCCTAATTTGTGACTAATCGCTTACATGGAGTTAAATTTGGAGAGATAAAGGAAGTATATCCAGCAATCCTCAGACAACCATAATAAAAAATAATGATAATTTATTTCTCATAATTTCACCTCGAAGTCTACTCATATAGTACTAGCCCAAATATATAGTTCAGATGCATCAGAAGGTATATTACACTACATATACAAGCACGACTCAAACCAACGTAAATTTCATATACTGAAACTATGAGATTTAACAAGGATAATATGTACAAGTCACATACCAGATGTACAGAATTGATGACATGGTGGTCTTATATGCTCCTAAATGATGAAGTCCATGAAACGCTATGTTTTCCGATCATCTCAATGGTTAAAACTCTGAGGGAGTCTGAACGAGCCACCAGCGTAAAGCATTTGGTAAACCGGCTTAATTCTCATAGTCAAAAGTATGCTAAGAATGGTTCCGAAACCACAAAGGCCAGCCAGAGCAAGGAAAGTGACCCGAAAGCAATTCGGACCCAAGCAAGAGACAGCATGTTGCTTCGCTGCCTCATTGTCGTATATGTACCCGGCAAGGAGACCTGAGAAAAGGAAGGCGCCGAGAGGGTTCCCTATTGACATGAAGTTGTAAATAATACCGAAATTCTTCAGCCCGAAAAGCTCAGAGGCCGTTGGGATCATGATAGAGAATTGGACGCCGAAACATATTCCGAGTAATGCAGTTGCAACATAAAGAGTACCATCAAGAGCAGAAGCAAACAGAAGATATGTAAAGATCATTATTATTTGTGAGAATGTCATCCAAATTGTCCTGGGGATTGCCTTTGACCTGCAAAGAGAGAAATTCCAAACCAAATTAAAATGGCTCTCTTGAGAAATAACGGATCATACAGAGCGGTTCTTTCCGATAAATCCAGTGTAAAAGTAATTACAGTATATCTCCATGTTGTTTAATATTTCACATGGCAAATCAGAAGTGCCAGAAAAAATGGTTTTGTACTGATTACAAGTGTGTACAATGCAACAGTGTTGGAGACCGCGAGCTTAGTATGCATTTGCCTATAACTATTCTAGAAGGTTCAAGCTCCATAAATGATTGTTAAATTTCAGAAAGATAATATTCTTAAAGTCCTGCCCAAAAAAAAAAAAAAAGAGTTAAGCCAAAGAAATTGACCTCAAGTCCTAGTTATAACCCTAGAAATTTATCCAACCTTTAGCTGTTGTCGTTATTCTTATTTAACATAATTTCTTAAAAAAATGTTCAAAATCGAAAGATGAGTCAATAATCATGCATAGACGTTAATTAAGAACAAATGGTACTGACTTGACAAAAAGTTCAGAGATTGCTCCCCCGCCAAGACGACCCACAAAATTGCAAAAGCTGAAAATAGATAGCAGGATCGTCGTATTCTGTACACCTTGAGCTATTCCTATTTGAGCCAGGTTATTGAGAACAGTAACCCCTGAACCAACTCCAGCAAAGTAAACGAAAAATAGAAGCCAGAAATCAGCCTTGACTAATGCTTCACAGAACTTGAAGTCCTCCCCTCTTCTGGGGCGCTTCTTCTTCCTTATTGCCCCCTCTCCCTCGGCAAGAAGCATATCCACATCGGAGGCACTGTCACTCTCATGAAGACTTCCAAGATTGGTAGTGGATGGAGATGGAATCAGCAACGGTTCTGTTTTGTCGGCATTGTCAGCTTGAGCCAGATTGTCTGAAGAGCTAACAGGTCTCCCGAGTGAGGCCGACTTACTTCGACTTGAGGGGTAAAATGTCATCTTTACTGGTATAGCAAGTGGAGCCATGAGAAGCAGGACCATCGTAACAATTAGGGCGTAGGAAACGGGAGCACTTAAAGAAATAAAATTATCCAATATTGTAGTCGTGAGCAGATAAAAACCAAGCACAACACTGGCAGCTTGGATGAAAACAAAATGACCATGGTCAACGGAGTCATCCCCGGGAGCAGGAGTACAAGGCTTAACAAAGTACATCATCACAATACACAGAAGAGGAACCCCAAGTGTGAGAAACAGCAAGAGCCTAGAAGAGGAATGTTGAAGCAAGACGCCAAAAAATTCCGTATATACTGCAGCACTGAGCCCCCCGTAACCTTTGAGAATACCTGCAACAATGCCCCTACTGAGAGGGAAGTTTCTCATGTTGGTCACAAGCACGGCTGTGGATATCCAAGCGCTGCTATTGGTGGCAACACATAGAGCAAGCCATAGCTGCCATACCATCAAAAAGTGTTAGACAGTTGTCCTTGAAATTTTCAGGTTTGAAGCTAGTGAGTAACTCTATTTAAAAGATGATTGATGAAATGAAAACTCATAGTACTTAAAAAGGTGGAACGGAGATAATAAAGGATGTTCTTGCCTGCAATTAAGCTTGAGTCAGTGTCTAGATTGGAGATTATAAGATAACCTGTGGTTACCTTAGGTTCTACTATAATTTGCTAGCGTGGTTACACCAGGTAAATTAGCTACTGGAGAAAGCTTGACTGGTTAACCCCTTACCTCAATTGGCGGACCTTATACTGATGCATATTGTAACCTCAATTAGTTGACCCTTTGTCACAATTCGTCTCTGGTCCATCACTTACTAAAACGGCTTTCTCTAAACTTATCTAAAATACCTTCAACAGGTTCATGCTATATGTTGATCAGCATTCGATACCGCTGAATGGTTTAATCTAGCACCCCTAATCTAAGAATAAAAAGAAGGAAAAAAAAAAAAAGGTTTATCCCTCCAGCTTCCGAAAATATCTCTGAGGGAATTCTAAATACAACAATTACGTATCGAAAGTTATGCATATCATCAACAAAACAGACTATCAACTTGGGCATACACCTCTAGAAGCTAACATACAAAATTTAAGAAAACTGTGTATATAATCTGTTCCAATAATGTTGTTACCCGATGCCCACTGCTTTCAAGCAACAAAACAAACTGCTGTGTGAAAAACTTGTTAGCAAGTCCAAAATCTAATTTGTTTTTTGTTTTTTTTTTATTTCTGTTCATTCCACACTGTGAGAGGGTTCTTCGAGTTTGTCAATTCGATTTGCTAAACAAAGTGATTTGGCTCTGGTCATTCAGAGGGGGTATATAAACTTGCCAACACTACTATGAAACACTACAATATATTTCAGACTCTACCATATCCAACTCTATTTTACTCATTTCACTTGGAGATTCGTGAACAATAATAAACTTCTGTATAAGAAAAACACAAATAATAGACACATTCTATTAATCAACAAAAAAGAGAACTCAAAAACTAGCAACACAAAATACACATACACACCCACGCATAACATCTAAACAACAATGAGATCAATCAAGTCCTACTACATCTGATTAATGAGTAACACGTATCAGACTGAATAATCATGAGAGTCAGAGATCATATAGAAAGATCACTCTCATCCAATCACACCAATGATATATGAATTAGTACAAGAAGCCCATCAAACTAATATGTCAATAAAATCAACCCATCAACCTAATATGGAAAATTATTCACTTCAATTGAAAAAAAAAAAAAAAAAAAAAAGGACCCATCTATCTAATAGGTGAATACAATCAAGCCCATCAAACTAATATGAAAATTATTCAATTTAAAGAGAGAGAGAGAAGAAAAAAAAAAAAAGGACTCACCAACCAATAAGGCAAGGACTCAACAGTACGGCTAACGGCTAGCCAAAGAACCCCATAACCAGAAAAACAAGCAAAGGCACCGATCAAAAGCACAATCCATGGTGGAAATTTGTTGCAGACAATCCCAGGAAGGAGTCCAACGTTTTCACCAATATCATTAGCCACTCCGAGCATTGTGAGCTGTCTCTGATTGAAACCCAAAACTGATTTGAGAGAATGAGAGTATAGAGGGAAATTGTAACCATTCCCAGATGCTATCTGAAGCCACACAGCAGCTCCAAGACCCACCCATGGTGGTCTTGTCCCTCCTTTCAAATTCACCATTGATGGGTCTGATTCAGCTATTTCAGATGCAGGGGGGTCTTACTTCAATTTCATAGACAGATACATATATATATATATATAAAACAGAGAAATATATACGAGGACAAGAGAGGAAAGTGAGGAGGGGGGGAGAACGGGTTTGTCTGATAGTATATAAGTACATCAATATATGTGTGTGTATATATATGTTATCTCATTTTCATTTGGGTACATTCTAGCAGATTTGGTGTCCATGTCACAAGCTGAGGGCTTTCCTTTGCATGACATGTGAATCTCAAGGAACTTTTGTCCCTTGTATGATGTGTTTTTCAGTGTCAAATATCAAATTTATTTGTTTTAATTGACGGTAGGGAAGATATTCTTATGACATGCTAAATGCATTCAATTGATTGTAACCTAATTTATGTAATCAAATTTTTGTATATGCCTAACTATATTGAAAGGGACCAAGTTAAGAGTACCAAAATTATTCAGACCTCAATTAAAATATTCTCTGATTGACAAAAAAAAACTCAAGATTTGTGGATATAAAAATGAGTGTTAATCCCATTTGCACTTTTTGAAGTTTGGTTTAATTTTAATTGATTCTCTCAAGTTTTAAAAATCTCAATTGCATTGCTTTAGATTTGAATTTTACTCTCGTTTAGACTCTTTCTGTAATGGCATTATTAATAGATTTTGACTTATATTTTCTAACAAATAGAGAACTTATATTAATCAAATGAATGTAATTTAAATTATTAAAATTCGAGGGAATGCAAATAGATTTATGTATTGTATACATGCATGCTCTTAGTTGTATGTATTATTGCTCTCACGTTACGTTTTTACCAAAGCAACCCATCGGAGTTAGGACCTAGTTAATTGATTCGGTGTATTAAGCTTAAGATATGGACATTAGAGTTGGATTTTGGCATTTGTGGACCCATCATCTACTTTTGAGTTTGTATGATCCGTATTGCATCGCACTTAAACAGCTTCATTGTAATTAATGTTTATGAGCCACGTGCACTGCACATGATGTCGAGTATTTTTTTTTTTTTTCGTTAAATAAAGTATATTAAAAGAGGAAAAAAAAAAAAAAAAACACTGTGCATCACTTGGGCTAAAAGAATGCCCATTACAAACCAACAAAGGAGCCCGAATAAAAACAAGACAACCCTAGCAATTAATAACTACCAGGATGGTTGTCAACCAAACTAACATAGACCTAGATATACAAAATCAGGTCGCAACAAGAAAGTCCTAGAAGCCATGATTCATACTCCTTTCACACGATTTCTCTCAATCGGCACCTGCATAGATGAAAACCCAACATATTCCACAGACTCTCACTCAAATGAAAACGATCAAGGGGGGTGCGAAAAGGTGGAGGACATAAAGGTTGTAGAATGGGTATGTCGCGGTTGGGGATGATCAAGACCGCAAGGCAAATAAGAGTTCAGATTTGAATTTCAGCAGAAGAGAGGGTTTGAGCCAACAGGTTCATAAAACGATGAAGGTAAACTCCATTCCTGAGCAGTGGCCTTGGCAAGGGGACAACCACTAAGCTTGATTGAGAACATTCTGAATCGCACAGAGGTAAAAATATCATCAAGCAATTTTGTTGGAGGTAATCTCTTATCCTGAAAAATTCTTCGATTTCTCTCCTTCCACACATGATAAACAAAACTCGATAAACTCAATTTCCATGATAGAACTCTACTGCTTTTCAGATTCTTTTTCCAATGAACAGACGCCCACTGTATGAATTGAACCCATGAGCTTGATCCTGTGTAGAAGCCACATTTATGCTGGATACCATCCCAAATAAATCTCGAGTATTCACAATCATGAAATAAATGCTCATGAGATTCGGCTCCTTTCATGCATAACATACATACATTGGGGTGCATAGTATGAAGGAAAAAATGTTTATCCCTAGTCAAAAGCTTGTTGTTTATTGCTAACCATAGACAGAAGGAGAATTTCGGAACATGATTCTTGAACCACACCAGCTTGTGCCATTGAACAGGAATAGGATTGGTAGAAATCGCTAAAAGGGTGTGCTTAACAGAGAACGTCTTTGAAGGGGATGGGGACCACTGAACTATATCATTGCCAGTGTTGTAGGGCGGGGGAAGAGAGGCTAGGTCAAAGAAAGGGGAAATAATAACAGATAAGTATCTAGGCCAAACCCAAGAACCATCAACAATGAGCGAGGAAACCTTTGCTGATCTGTTGTGATGCCATCTATGTTTGAAATTTGAGCTGGGTGAAATCCTGTAGATAGGTCCACAAGGTAACCAATTATCAAAGAAAACAAGAGTAGATTCACCATTACCCACTTTATGCTTTATCAAAGGGAATGCAATGTCTCTGAGTTGGAGTAGTTTCCTCCAAAACCAAGAGCAATCTTGGGGGATAGTCATGTCCCAAAAGTTCTGCTCTTTGATAAGATTAACTTGAACCCATTCCTTCCATAGCGAGTTTGAGCTATTAGAACACAATGTCCAAACATGCCTAAGGGTAGAAGCTTTATTCCAGTTTTGACAGTTGTGAATTCCCAAGCCTCCAGCTTCCTTAGGTAAACAGATTTGATCCTAGCTAGCCTTTGCCCTGAACTTTGTCATTGCTGGTCCCGACCAAAGAAACTTCTGTAATATAGAATTCATCTGCATGAACACTTTACTAGGAAACACCATATTTTGTCTTTTAAAGGCACATCCATTGATTGTTCTTCACGATATCTTAACTTTTTTCACAAAAGGATATTACTGTATAAACACAAAGGGTATCTTATGTAACTCCCATTGCCTCCCCCGTGGCAGTAGCCAAGTTGGCATGAATCGGGCTTCTAAATTTTGGATCAATTGTAATTTTTGCGGGTTAGACTTTTATCTTATGTAACTATTTTTTTTGTTTTTGTTATTATTCTGTATATTACACTTTAATGTCATATTTGGTACGCATGAATGAAATATTTATTCATTCTTTTTCTTTTCTTTTCTTTGTTTTGTATGTTTTATTGAATGAGAATGATCATTCTCGATGAATGAAAATCTATTTTATTATTAAACTTATGAAATAATCATTCAATTTCTTCAGAAATATTTATAAAACATAAAATTACTAAAATAACTCTGTCACATTTTAAGTAAACAAACTACCACCGCCATCGCCGTCACCTCCCGCCGCCTCCACCACCACCACAACCTCCATTGTTTGTCACTATTATTATCGTTATCTTTCACCATTTTTTTAAAAAAAAAATTACAAAATGATTGTATTCAATTAAAATTATATATTTATCACTAAGAGAGATATTAATATTTATAATCAAACAATAGAATGAGAATGATTATTCCATTTCATTCATGCGTACCAAACATAGCTTAAGATTAATAATCTTTTAAAGTTCCTTAAAATAATAATACTTGCACTGAATTGTTAGGTAGAATTGTGAGAGTGGATGATTTCTTGAACATTTTTTAAAAAATATTTTGAATTAATTATTTTGTTATCACGGCCATAATCAATATGTAATTACGAATAAATGGATCAGATTGTATATTTCATTATTTAAATAGCGCATTTATTTTCCTAATGTGATAGGTAGATTCAAACATTAGCCCCATATAGGCTTTGTATAAACTTTTTTGTGGGCTACATGGTCCTCAATATCGTTGTCATAGGATATATCCATCAAATATCCGAATATTGTGGAAAGCTACACGCGTGAGCCTCCCGCTACGTCACTCACTGGCTATGCCACATTTTTAGGCCTCTAACAAGGAATATGTATATATATATATATAGGGTAAATAGCTTAAACCCCCCTCAATTTTACTCTCTTTCTCTACTATACCCCTCAACTATGAAATGAGCTTAGAACCCCCTAAAGTTTCATAAAATGTTGCACCATGGGCTTGCCTTCAATTGTTTTTACCCTTTTACCCTCCAAACATTTTGTATTTTCACCTTACCTTTAATTTTATCCTTACTATTATATTTATTAATTCTTTATATTACAAAAATATTATTTATTTAAGTTAGAATATTAATTATGCCATTTACCTTTAATGTATTAGACTAAATATACTCTCAAATGTTAATTTTTTTTTTGTAAGTTTTAATTATTTTATTTGTAAATCAATTAACTTGTTATTAAATATTAGTTTGATTTAAATCATAAAACTCAATCCTAATTAATATATTCATAAATAAATAACAATTTATGAATATATTTTTATGAAAAGAAAGTTTCATTTGGGCAAAAAAAAATTTTAATTAGGATAATGAGTTTTATGATTTAAATGAAATTAAGTTTTATTGGAAAATGATATATATTTTGGAATATATATATATAATTCGTCAAAAATATATATTTTTCGAATTGTTTTAAAAAATTATGAATTTTTTCCAAAAAATAAAATTTTTGGGAAAAATATATATTATGTTTCAAAATATGATTTTTTCCGAAAAATAATTTTTTTGAGAAAAATATATATTATTTTTCAAAATATGATTTTTTTTCCGAAATATATATTTTTTATATTTTAGAAAATAATGTATATTTTTCATAAAAAAATCATATTTTTTAAAACAATTCAAAAAATATATATATTCCGAAACATATATCATTTTCCAATATATATATTCCAAAATATACATATTTTTTCAAAAAATAATTTTTTTGAAGGTTTGATTTCACTAAACCCTCTTATACTATTGATGGTAGTTTAGGTATTATGACTCAAAATCATATTTTGGAACATAATATATATTTTTCTCAAAAATATTATTTTTCGGAAAAAAATCATATTTTTGAAAATAATATATATTTTTCTCAATAAAAATTATTTTTCAGAAAAAATCATATTTTGGAACATAATATATATTTTTCCCAAAAAAATTATTTTTCGGAAAAAATTCATATTTTTTAAAAGAATTCGGAAAAGATATATTTTTAACAAATTATATATATATTCCGAAATATATATCATTTTCCAATATATATATATATTCCGAAATATATATACTTTGTTCAAAATATATATATTGTTTTCATAAATTGGATTTATTATGAATATATTAATTAGGATTGAGTTTTATGATTTAAATCAAACTAAAATTTAATACCAAGTTAATTGATTTACAAATAAAATAATTAGAACTTATTAAAAAAAAAATTACATTTGAGAGTATATTTAGTCTAATACATTAAAGGTAAATGACATAATTAATATTGTAACTAAAAGAAATAATATTTTTGTAATTTAAAGAATTAAGAAATATAATAGTAAGGATATGATTAAAGGTAAGGTGGAAATACAAAAAAATTGGATGGTAAAAGGGTAAAAAAATTTGAGGGCAAACCCATGGTGCAAGAAAATGAAAGTTGAGGGGGGTATAATTAATTGAGGGGGTATAGTAGAGAAAGAGAAGAAAATTGAGGGGTATTTTTAGCTATTTACCCATATATATATCCTTTAATTAGCAATAAAAATAATAAAATCAAACTTGACGAGAATATACTATGCTAATAACCACGCATGTTCTTACCTTACAATCACTAATGCGTTATTAATTTATATATTGGTGTGTGTATATATAATAACTATTATGAGGGTGATGATCTCAATTGACCTTAGGTAATCCTATTCACTTTGTTATATTGAGAGTGTCACCTCATATTATTTTTCATCTGTGAAGTGTATTCTTTTTGTACATTCATTAACAACAAATGCAATTTCATGATAGCATATTGGTCCCACACTTTGCGTAATTTTCTTTTTCACTCTTTTTCATATTTTATGGATGATTTGGAATTTCCGATTGTAATAACAATATACTGAACTTGGACATCTGACAATATTAATATAAAAATAAATATAAAAGGAAATGTGTTTTCCTATGGTCACGGTATTGACACTTGAAAAAGGAAATGTATTCCTATGTTCAAGTGATATATTTGATGATATATGATATACACCAACAAAGTGGGAACACTAGAAAGCCCATCTCTGAAGTAATCCATGGCCTATTCGACTGAGGCCCACCACCTTCAATGAAACTTCCCAAATCATCATTCTGTTTCACTTTTCTCTGTCAATTAATTAATTAATTAATTAAATACATTAAAGTTGTGTAATCACTCAACCCTGTTTCCAGTTGTAAAGGAATAAAGGGTAAGAGTATGGATTCAGTACTATAGATTTTGCATCTGCTTGTTCAATTTAAATGGTTTTTAAGCATTTGATATATATATGTTTGATAATAAAATTTGTATGTTAAATAAATAGACCTAACAATTAGGCATAAGTATTATTTTTCAAATAAAAAAATATGGGAAAGGAAGAAACTATTCTTTTGAAGTACACGTATAGATGGATTTGGCATAAACACACAAAATTTTAATGCCGAATCATCTTTGATTCACTACTGCTTTTATTTATTTATTTATTTTGTGGTCGAACATTTTAGTATTTTTTTCCCCTCTCCCTTTCCAATTTTCTTCATATTCAAGAAAGAATATATGCCTATACATTAACATAATAATAGCACAACTAAAAAGAACATAGTAATTAACTTAGTACCAATATTATGGCTGTGGCTATTTGAACTCTCATCTTCAGTTCAAAAAGTTATGGAGAAATTATAGAGCTACATACCTTACCAACTTACAGATTCTCACTGGAGCATTTAGGTAAAAGTATTGGATCCTGACTCCACTTAAGGAGATGTAATGGTTGAAATATTTGGCCCAATTATAGGTGGGTCACTGGACTGATGGGCCGACGACGAATGGGCCGACGACGGATGGGCCAAAGACCGATGGGCCGGAAGACAAACAGGCTGAAAACAAGTGGGCCGAAAATAACAATGGGCCCATGGAAAATTCTAGAAGCTAAAGTGTGGTCCATAAGGCAAGAAGTAACCCAATTATAGTATATAGAGTCCAAAAAAGGTTAGGGTTTATCAAATCCCTTGATTTAAGGGATTGATAAACCTGGGTACATGGGCTTGACCCATTGGTCACAATTTGTATAAATAGAGGACTTTGATTAATGAAAAGAGGACTTCCAACAAAATTTCTATTGTGTAATTTTTCTGCACTTACACAATTGGCGCCGTATGTGGGAACTCCTATTATTGAAATCCTTTTTTAATAAGTTTCTCACTCTCTGCAAAAAGCTAAGATTAGTACCAACAATGGCGATCACACGTTCACAACATACCGATTTACCTCCAAACGGAGGCCAGCAACCAGAAGATCCGATCAGACGAGCCCTAGAGGAGAGGACTGCCGAGTTAGAAAGGCAGAACGCTGAATTGGCGGCAAAATTGGCTCAACTACAGAATCCACAGGAGGTCCATGACGACGAGCAGTCCGGCCAACGCGAACGGTTTGTAGACCGCCAGACAGACATGGATGACCTACCCGCTAGAGCCCACAACGATCGTGAGGAATAGGCAGAGTCATCCCTACAGGTTCTTGGGGCGCGTAATCCTGAGGAGGTCCTGACCATGAAAAAACTGGAGGAAACCATGTCAAGATTCCAGCGAGACGTGCTCAGGGACCTGAAAGTGCAGACCCCAATCGATCTGGCCTCCGAGGCATCCATAGACGCCGTTCAGACACCATTCACCGTCTCGATCACCAGCGTGCCCTACCCGGAAAGGTTCAGGTTACCGAAGTTCACCCTGTTCGATGGTACAAAAGATCCAACCGAACACATCTATCACGTCCATACCAAGATGAATGTTTACAACGAAAATGAGGCCTTACTCTGCAAAGTGTTCCCCACCAGCCTGACCGAAGCAGCCCTCCTGTGGTTCAGAAAGCAACCGCCCCGATCGATCGGTAGCTGGCTCAGACTCTGCGAGTTATTTATTGCCCAATACTTCGGCAATAAAAGGCAGAAGAAAACTATCTCCAATCTGTTCACCATGATCCAAGAGAAAGGCGAATCCCTGAAAAGTTTTGTCTCACGGTTCAATGTGGAGATGTCTTCGATTGACAATTGCGATCAGCATTCAGCTGTGGAAGCCTTCAGAATGGCCCTGATCCCTGGATCCAAGTTCCATCAGTCCCTAGTTAAGAGGCCACCCGCCGATATTGGAGAGCTCAACTCTAGGGCACAAGGGCACCTCCGAATAGAAGAGGAATTGGCCATACGACAAAGAAGAACCGCCTTTGCAACAGTAGAGGCCAGAACATCCGAACCTTCCAGGGTAAAGGATCGGGCACCAGACCGGAAGAGACCAAGCGCACCTCCTGCTCCTTCCCCAGCCCCAGAGAAACGACCAAGGTTTGAGGAGAAGGTCACCCCCTTAAAGGTGACCTTGGCAAAGTTGTACCAGGAAACAAAGGGCAAAGGAATCTACCGGTCACCACCTCCCATCAGGCAGCCAATGGACCAAAGGGATATGTCGAGGCACTGCGCCTTCCATGGCGAATACGGGCATCACGCTAATGAGTGCAGAAGCCTCAGAAGACAGGTGGAAGCCATGATTGCAAAAGGGGAATTAACCGAATATGTTGCCAAGGAAGGAGCCTGATCAGATCAAGCGACGCATGCCCATATCAAGGGAGCTATGGGACAACCCGTACGAGTCATTCACATGGTCCATGGAGGGCCCAGTCGGTCAGAAGCGGAAGAAGCTCGTAGATCACAGATGCGTCAAGCCCAGAAGTTACGAAGGGTTGGAGAAGTCTCCAAGTTTCAAAGCCCGAGAGAGGATGCCCGGATTACTTTCACCTCTGCGGATATGCAGAATATTCAGACACCTCATGACGACCCCCTGGTCATATCCCTCATGGTCTCCAACTGCCTGATTAAGAGGGTAATGGTCGATCCAGGAAGCAGTGCCAACATTATCACCAAATGGGCCTTTGAGAAACTGGAGATCAACCCCCAAGAAATAGCCCCATCCAGAAGCCCGATAGCAGGATTCGATGGAAAGAGAGTGGAACCAGTGGGGGAAATCCAACTACCAGTAACGGCAGCGAGGCGCACACTCCGAGAGACTTTCGTGGTGGTGGATGTCAAACCTTCCTATAATCTCCTCATGGGAAGGGGATGGATCCATCGTATGAACGGAGTCCCTTCTACCATGCATCAGGTCATGCGATGTATTGATCCGAACGGAGTTGACGTAATCGATATCAGGGGCGATCAGGTAGCGGCAAAGGAGTGTTATGCAGTCACTATGAGAAGTCTAAAAAGGAGAACGGAACCAGAACAAAAGTCGCAGTCCAAGACAGTACTTGATGCCAAATAGCAATTACAGGAGGGCGGTTCGGGATCACCGATAGTAGTTGAACCACTACTGGAAGTTCAAATTTGTCACGATCGCCCTGAGAGGTTTACCTATGTTGGTTCAGGCCTTAATCCACAGGAAAAAGAGGAAATGGAATCCCTTCTCCGATCCAATGCTGACATATTTGCGTGGAGCCATATGGACATGACCGGTATTGATCCATCAGTTGCCCTACATTCTCTCAATGTGGATCCCGGCGCAAAGCCCGTTAGACAGAAACAAACACGAATGGGAGCCCATCGAAACCAGATCATAGCCGAAGAGGTTGATCGACTTCTGCAAGCAGGATTCATAAAAGAGGTTCAGTATCCTTCCTGGTTGGCAAACGTGGTGGTGGTCCAGAAGAAAAACGGCAAGTGGAGGGTATGTGTTGACTTCACTGATCTGAATAAAGCATGCCCGAAAGACTGTTTCCCTTTACCAAAGATCGACCAGATGGTAGATGCCACCGCAGGATTCGAACGCCTGAGCTTTCTGGATGCATACTCTGGCTATAACCAGATCCGAATGGACTCGGAGGACCAGGAAAAGACCGCCTTCATCACTGAGTCAGGTACATTTTGTTATACGGTTATGCCTTTTGGACTAAAGAATGCAGGTGCTACCTATCAGAGGTTGGTCAGAAGGGTGTTCAAAGGGATGATAGGGTCCACCATCGAAGCCTACATCGATGACACAGTGGTCAAAAGCAAGGAAAAAGGAGACCATCTTGCCGATCTGCAGCAGGTATTCAACACCCTCCGGAAGTACAATATGAAGCTCAATCCAGCCAAATGTTCTTTCGGAGTATCCTCAGGCCAGTTTTTGGGGCACATAGTTGATCGGACGGGAATACAAGCTAGCCCTACACAAGTCAAAGCTCTCGTAGAGACAGCTGAGCCAAAGTCTAGGAAAGAAATCCAGGTGCTAACCGGGAGAATAGCGGCCCTCAGTCGTTTCATCTCTCGGTTAACCGATCGGTGCAGGTCGTTCTTCCAGGCAATAAGAGCGGCACAAGGAGAAGTCTGGGGGCCCGAACAAGCGGAGGCCCTGCACCAACTCAAAAGTTACATGACGAAGCCCCCGATCCTGGCAACCCCTGAAGCCGATGAGCCGCTGCACCTATATCTGGCCGTTTCAGTAACATCTACCAGCGCCGCTCTGGTCAAGGAGGGCAAAGGGTACCAGAAACCAGTCTTCTACACCAGCAAATCCTTTGCTGATACAGAAACCCGTTATTCAAAGCAGGAGAAGCTAGTACTATCGCTGGTCAATGCTAAACGACGTCTGCGGCATTATTTTGAAGCACACCCAATTATAGTACCTACCGTAACTCCGATCAGGTCCATAATGGCGAAACCTGAGTTATCTGGGAGAGTATCAAAATGGGCGATTGAATTGGGAATTTTCGACATAACCTATGTCCCCCGAACGGCCATCAAAGGACAGGCAGTAGCTGACTTCCTGCTGGAGACAGAAACTACTGACTGCACAGAAGAGGTTGAGCCTGGATTGTGGGTCGTGTTCGTGGATGGATCATCCAACATTAACGGAGCAGGAATTGGAGTAGTACTCGTGACACAGGATGGTACTAAAATCCAACAATCCGTTAGACTGGAATTTCCAGCTTCTAACAACGAAGCAGAGTATGAAGCCATCCTTGCAGGAATTCGGTTAGCCCGAAGCCTTCAAGTTCAAAGAGCAGAGGTGCGAAGTGACTCCCAGCTAGTCGTGCGACAGTTAAATGGGGAGTACGAAACCCGAGAGCCGAAGATGGAAGCCTATAAGAATCTGGTTCTAAGGGAGGCCGAAGAGTTCCAGCAAATAAACTTTGAACAGATTCCCAGAGGGGACAATTCTGCAGCAGATCATCTGGACAACCAAGCCTCCGCCACAAAAGAAAGCATGACTCGCACTGTGCCAATGGACTTCATCACCCGATCCAGCTTGAAACCCCCCGAATAAGTAATGGTCATCCCATGGGAACCAAGTTGGATGGATCCGATAGTAGATTATCTGAGATTTGGTACATTGCCTGAATCTAAATCAAAAGCCCGGAAGATAAGAATGAAGGCAACCAGATATGCCCTATACAACGGCCACCTATACCGAAAGTCTTTTTCCGGACCATACTTGAGATGTCTCACCCCCTCCGAGGCATCGGCAGTTATGGAAGAGATTCATGCAGGAGCTTGTGGCAGTCATTCCGGAGGAAGATCCCTAGCTCATAAAGTCCTCACCCAGGGGTATTTCTGGCCCTACCTGGCAAGGGACGCTGAAATTTATGTCAGACACTGCAAGAAATGTCAGTTTCACGGAGATGCCATTCACCCACCGCCAGAGTTCTTAAACCCAACTATTGTCCCTCACCCTTTTGCCCGATGGGGGATGGATATAGTGGGGCCCCTTCCTCAGGCAATACGATGTACAACGCATGTTCTCCTGGCTACCGATTATTTTACCAAATGGGTGGAAGCGGAGGCATATCCCACCATAACAGGCAGCCATGTCATAAAATTCATCTGGAGCCACATCATCTGTAGATTCGGCCTACCCCGAACCATAATGATGGATAATGGCACCAACCTGGACAACAGAAGGGTTCAAGCATTCTTAGCAAAGCATGGGATCAATCAGAACACTTCTTCCGTCGGCTACCCGCAGGGAAATGGGCAAGCCGAAAGGACGAATAGAACAATTTTTGACACATTGAGGAAAAAACTTGAAGACGCAAAAGGGGCATGGCTAGAGAAATTGCCTGAGGTATTGTGGTCCTATCGGACTACTCCAAGACAGCCAACCGGGGAAACCCCTTTCGCCATGGCTTATGGGGCTGAAGCAGTTATCCCGACCGAGCTAAGGGTACCTACTTTAAGGAGTCAAGCATGGGAAGAAGGACCGAACAATCAACATTTAGCCCATGATCTGGACCTCCTAGAGGAAAGAAGGGAAGCTGCTGGGATAAGACTAGCTGCCTATCAGCAGCAGGTAAGAGCACGATTCAATCAGAAAGTCAAAAGGAGAGAATTCCAAGTAGGCGACATGGTGCTCAGAAGGAAGATTGGGATTGTAGGCAAATTACGAGAGACATGGGAAGGACCTTACACAGTGGTTGAGGTTATCGGACGTGGTGCTTATCGGGTTCGGAAGAACGAAACAGGCCGCCTCGAGTCCAACTCTCAGAATGCCTATCGGTTAAAGAGGTATTATCCTTAGATAGTTGCTTTTCTTGTTAAGAAAATAAAACTGTGTCTTTCTATGACACCATTGTTACGAAGCATCTGTGCCCGATATTGGTACCTCTGCTTCATGATTTTCAAGTTCATCTCAATAAAGATAAGTTCTATCTTTATGCAAGGCTCTTGGATTATAAAATTTCCTAAGTGTTTGAGTTCAAACCTGATTTGAACAAACCAGAGGATAAAATCAAGCCTCAGGGGCCAAATGCCCGAAGGCTTCACAATATGCTAAAATTTCCTAAGTGTTTGTGTTCGAACCTGATTCGAACAAACCAGAGGATGAAATCAAGCCTCGGGGGCCAAATGCCCGAAGGCTTCACAATTTGCTAAAATTTCCTAAGTGTTTGTGTTCGAACCTGATTCGAACAAACCAGAGGATGAAATCAAGCCTCAGGGGCCAAATGCCCGAAGGCTTCACAATTTGCTAAAATTTCCTAAGTGTTTGTGTTCGAACCTGATTCGAACAAACCAGAGGATGAAATCAAGCCTCAGGGGCCAAATGCCCGAAGCCTTCACAATTTGCTAAAATTTCCTAAGTGTTTGAATTCAAACCTGATTTGAACAAACCAGAGGATAAAATCAAGCCTCAGGGGCCAAATGCCCGAAGGCTTCACAATTTGCTAAAATTTCCTAAGTGTTTGAGTTCAAACCTGATTTGAACAAACCAGAGGATAAAATCAAGCCTCAGGGGCGAAATGCCCGAAAGGCTTCACGATTTGCTAAAATTTCCCATGTATTTGAATTCAAATCTGATTTGAACTAATCAGCGGATAGAATCGAGTCTCAGGGGCTCATTGCCCGAAGGCTTTGTGACTCCCTGAAATTTCCTAAATGTGTGAAGTTAAAATAAATAATAAATAGCCTCAGGGGCCATATGTCCGAAGGCTCGATTTAAGACAAGTACGAAACGATAAAAACCCACACAAAGGACGAATAATTACTGGAAAAAAGGGATAAAAGTTCTTGTTCATTAAAAATAAAGGAAGTTACAAGAAATTAGCCCATTGGGGGAAACAAGAACATATAAAGTCCTAGCTACTGTTCGGGAGGATGGTATTCTTTCCCCTTCAGGATGGCAGCAAAACGCTCCTCGTTCTCAGAGGCAGGAGGGTTTTCATAAGGAAAGGGTATTCCCATATGGGCATCGAATGCCTCTGCGGTCTTGAATTCCCTAGATTCCAGAGGGATATGCTCCATTTCATGCCTACATCTCCAAGCCCTGACCGCTCGGAGGTCACAGATGACACTGTATCTTTTGAACATGTCAAGCCCTCCCAGACGGCACACCTCAACCTTTTCCCGCTCCAGGGAAAGAAGCCTTTCTGATTCTGCCAAGAGTTTATCAGATTCAGCTTTTTCAGCTGCCATCTGCCTAGCAACCTCTTTCGCTTTTTCCAGCTCGGCAGCCAGAACCAGCTTTTCGGCAATCAGGGTTTGTTTTTCCGCCTCACCGGTTTCTAGAAGAGTCTTCTGCTCAGAAACGGTCTGGCGAAGACCATCCGCCTCCCTGACCAAAGAAACCCGGTGGATCTCATTCTGTTTTATTTGAGCCTTCATACCGGCCATCTCTCTGACATCAGTCTCAAGGAGGCTGTTGTAGGCCTGAACGCCGTAGAGAAGCTGCGCAACAAAGATTGGATTATTATACAAATAACGGTCAACAAACGAAATAGAAAACACAAACTGATGATTGAAGTCTTTTACCTCCATAACCATTATCGAAGTCTTCTTAGCAAGATCAGTCCTGGTGATTTTTGATTGAGCCGCCCTATCAGCTGGTGTCCAGATACCTTTGGCCATAGCCCGAAGAGCTTCCGGATGGTTAAAGGTGATTTGATCAGCACAAACCGGAGTTCCATCTGGCAGCAGAAACTTAGGCTCCCAAGGGATCAGAGCTTGGGATGATTCAGGGGCAGCAGGAGCCTTGCTTGAAGAAACATTCTCGGCTTGTGCCCTTGTCCTTTTAGTACCCACTCCACCAGTTGTACTGGATCGGGTCCTCACAGTCGGAGCATTGACAGGAGGCGGAGGAGGAACCGATGGGTTCTGCGCTAGTGGTGCTGGCGGACTCCGAACAGGAGGAGGCACCGAAGTCGAAGGCGGTGCTGTTGACAACGGCACAGCATCAACATGCGTAATCCCTTCGGGAACTTGAGGGATTCTGGCGGACATAGGTTTGTCAGGCAGGTCCATCCTGTCAACACCAGCGCCCAAGTTAGAGATCGATTCAAGATTGTCCATGGTCAGCAGGTCAGTAGCTGATCGGGTCTTGCCCCAGACATGGGTTTTCAAGAGACCTATCCGCTGTTTTATAAAGGTAAGGGGAAGATCCTTGTCCTCGTAACCTAGAAATTTGAAGGCATAGTTCCCCTGGTGAAGGTCACAATGGTCACAGAGGCAAGAAGCCTTATGAAGGGGGCGGTAGACAGGCAGGCGAATGGGACCGAACTTATTGGGGATCGGGAAAATACGAGAAAAAGGGTATGACCAATTGCCACTCACTACTACCATTCGTTCCTTCCATCCCTTGTCCGATTTTTCAGTATCGGTACAGATGTTGCGGCCGTGAAAGGGGAAAAGGTTGTATCTACCTCTACTCGCTCTGGCATTTTGAAAAAAATAGCAAAGGAGGAGGTCGGTCAGCCCTAAGTTCAGATCCATATCCCTATTGTACAACAGTAGCATGAATATGATCCTAATGCTGTTCGGGTTCAGTTGAAGAGGGTGCAACCCAAGCATGAAAAATACATAGTGAAAAAAGGGATGAAGAGGAAACATTAGAACCCTAAGATGAGAGGCCGACAGCAGAATGCTACCGGGGGCTAGGCCCTGGCTCTGGGTAAAGTCTAGGTAACCAGGAGAGGGGGACACATCAACGTCCTGGGGAACATGGGTCTCAGCCCGAAGGTGTTTGACGTCCACTTCAGGTCGGGTCCTCTTAAGTGGGGCCACTACGAAAGGTTCAGAAGGTTTGGATTTCGCAGGACCGGTCGCTGAGGAACCCGGAAGGTTAGTACTTTCTAGAGTGGTCTTTCTGGTTCCTTTAGAGACAGGCTGAGGAGTGTCACTGCTTGTAGAATCAATACCTGACGCAGAAGGTAAAACTACTTCCTCTACCGACCGGGTATCATCACTATCGGACATAATGTTAAGAAATGTAGAAGAGACAGAAGGGGGTAAAGGTGATAAATTAAAGAAAGAAGAAAGACCGATCGACTTACTTAATTGACGAAGGAAGAGTTACGAAAGCTCTGAGTAACAGCAGGTTTCTATGGTATCTGAGATGAGAGACGGAATGAACGGCGGCAATGACAAAGAAACGAATCCCAGTAATGAATAACTAAAGAAGGCAGAGACAAGAATATAGAGTTACAAAGTATGGAAATGTGATGAGAAGTGAAGAATAAGGGGGTTTTTATAGAAGGAGAGAAGGAAGCCAAAAAGGCTGCACGAAGTCCGAAAGGCACGCCAAAGCCGTCATGGTGCGAGATTTAAGGGAGAAATGGCCTCACGTTTTGGGCACACCATTAAATAGGCAATGATGACATGCCAACTCATTACCTTCATTTCCCATAAAAGCTATTATTATATATATACATAGGTATTTACATTTATTAGGTCATGGGCTTTAAAAAGAATGTCAAGCCCATAACCTCAGGGGCCTGTGTAATGGTTGAAATATTTGGCCCAATTATAGGTGGGCCACTGGACTGATGGGCCGACGACGAATGGGCCGAGGACCGATGGGCCGACGACGGATGGGCCAAAGACCGATGGGCCGGAAGACAAACAGGCTGAAAATAAGTGGGCCGAAAATAACAATGGGCCCATGGAAAATTCTAGAAGCTAAAGTGTGGTCCATAAGGCAAGAAGTAACCCAATTATAGTAAATAGAGTCCAAAAAAGGTTAGGGTTTATCAAATCCCTTGATTTAAGGGATTGATAAACCTGGGTACATGGGCTTGACCCATTGGTCACAATTTGTATAAATAGAGGACTTTGATTAATGAAAAGAGGACTTCCAACAAAATTTCTATTGTGTAATTTTTCTGCACTTACAGGAGAGAAATAAAAAATAAATACTCAGCTCTATATATTAATATATATATATATATATATATATTGGATATAAGACTCCAGCTAGTAGCAGAAACATATATATGACTCTTTAGAAATGCAACAGCAATAACATATGCCAACATCGACCTCTTGCTGCACTTCTTGATGTTGGACCAATTTTGATGATACATCAATGTCATGTTTCCACCGTCATCCTCCATTTCTGACTATCTTTACTTCAGTGACTACTACAAATTCAAATTGGACCACTAGCAAAACGAAAATGATGGCCAACCCACTAGTTTGTATCTATTCTTTAGATTGATTACTTCTTTTTAGATTTGTAAAGTGTTCTAGTCCGATATTCATTCACTGCTTTGGTATCATCTCGTTCATAATACTTTTAAAAAATATCAATATCGTGTTACAGACATTTGTATGATACTCGATTTTAATATCTGACTTTGTTGACTCGTTACAACAAATATCGATGACCGCAAACATGGCATGTATAAGTACTAGTGTAATTTTATAGGGCAGCTAATGGATGCATTCTTGGGCCTAATGGATGCTATTTAGCTACTGATTTCCATACGCAATTGTGCATCCATTTGACTGTTGATGGTCACATCGATTGGGCTTCACACCATGTACTTGAAATTTGGTACGTGTCGTTGGGCTTCGAGGCCCGTTATCCATATTGGTAGAGTATGTTGTGGGCGCTTTTTCACAAAATTAAGGGTACATTCCATAGAACATAGGGCTGAAAGTTTGGCTGGTCCGCCCAATCCGGGCCCTCAAATATTGGGCCCTATATATCATCTGTAGGCCCATTTTTTACATTAGGCCCATCAGACGAAGTAATACTGAGTCAACGTATATTAGTAAGCCCAGTAAAAAACAAAGCTCAAAATAGAAGCCCATTTCAGGAGGAAAATCTCTTAGAATCAACCGTTTCATTATATACAATAAAAACTGATATAGGTTTTATTATGACAGTTTTGCAAAATATTAAATTTGTATTTAAAGTAAAAATATTGTCTTCAATATGTTTTAAATACCCATTTATGATGGTAAGACCAAGTTCATGTATAAAAGGAATGAAAAAAAAAAAAAAAAGGATCCGAAATTTTTTCCCATTCTTACTGATTCTTCTGATTTTTGTTGTTATCTTGTCATTTATCTATTTCATTGCTTCTGATTTAATCATAAAAATTAAAATTCGTTCGGCAATTGCGAACGAGTTTACACCATCTTTCCTCGAATCTCTTTTAACATAAGAAATAGAACCTGGAGAATAATCGTCGTTAATCTCAAAATTCTGATTTTCAATATCAAAATAGGGCAGCTAGCAAGGTTGATTTTTACTCTTCTAGGGTTCCTCAATAGGAATTTATCGAACCAACCGCACTCCTCAGTTATGGGAATTGCTTCATGAGCCCAATGCTAGTTCTCTATTATTTCATTTTTATCTACTCCAAAAGCGACAATACTCCCAAAATAAAACGAACCAACCTCTTTTCGAAGAAAAAAAAATTCTAATAAAATCAACTTAACACTAAAGATTAATTTAGTGGGAAAAAAAAATCCGCCCCATCTCATAATCTTACATATTATTTAATGCCACTAAAAATTAAGTATTGATAAATTTAAGAGATGAACTTTTTATATAATTTTCAGTCATAAGTGATAAATCTGTTATTTAAAATTTTACTTAAGTAATACTTTATATTTTTTGTTCAAATTATTTATGCGCCTTATCGAATGATTGTTGGCTTTATTCAGATTTAAAGTGCTGAATAAAGTTATTAAACAATACCTTACACTTACAATCTCTCACGCTATTGGTTGTGCTCAAATTTTAAGTTATCCACTAAAACAACAAGTTAGGTAGCCTAACAGCTAATTGCTTTTAATATATATATATATATATATATATATATATATATATATATATATAACAACGCAATCTACTAAAAAAGAAAACAAAATAAGTTTTCAATTTTCAACAACTTGATAGTTGACATAATATACTTTTCCCATTATATAGAGGGTCACTGATTCACTCAATGCAGCTAAAAACGGCTCTTTCTTTGTCATGCTTCTCTTCTCCTATTAATTGTACTCTTACTAAATCACTACTCTTTGCAATAATTAATTTTCACTCAACAACCAAACCATATAGTCCATCAATATCTATATTTTTTCTTCAAATAGAGTTGATAAAAATTCTAAAAGGCTCCCCTAATTTTTCTTTTTTTCTTTTTTTTTCCACAAAAGACCCCCGAGTCTTTTTCCTCCCCTTATTTCATCTTCCTCATAAAGCAAAACTATAAAGACAATGCAAATTGGCAATTCGGAATGATCATTTCTACTTTTTTTATTATTATTATTGTTATTTTCATTTAATGGATGGACAAATATATCTTGTAAATTTTTTCAAAATAGTTCTAGAAGAACAAAGATGGTATCATACTAGGAATCCCACTATACACATTGTGAATAGATAACAAATCAATTTCCAGTTTAGTGATGAAGACATTTAAATTTAATTATGTTATCCTGACCCCTGCATCCATTTTTAGTCTTCATTCCACACATGCACCTTGTGCATTATTGAAACACAATTTGGCCTATACAGACAAATTCAAGACATCGAATTTGATGTTAGTTGCATTTGCCAACTAATGACATAAAACCTCATATATATATATATATATATTGGTTGTTCATAGTCATACAATGTTACACAGCTAGTTGGCCATACTATACGATGTGAACTCTATCCTTTTTCCTCTTTTGCTACTAAAGAACAAACAGTATCAACATCCTCATACATCACCATAATACGTGGCAGGTACATGCACCAACAGCACATGAGAGATTTGTCACATCCACTATATAGATAGATACAATAAAGTTAGGCCTATGGCAAGTTAGCAACTACTCTTACTGTGCTCAAGTGACCCACCTTAACCATGGTTAACTATTACTCATCCTAGTTCTATTATCTACATTTTCGGTTATCTACATTTACACCAATAAGAATTTATGACGTATTTTCGTATAACACGTCATATTTATTTTAGGAATTGTTATTGATTGGATTATCGATTTCGGTTGTGTTTGTTATGGTAGTAATGGAGCAATACATTTAAACAATATTAATTTTAAAAATAAATATCTAAAAATATTATAAACAAAATGATATGTAATATAAATGAGCAATGATTTCAGGTCAATCACGGGTATAACTCTTTTATCAATTAACTGAAAATATCACATATAGGATATTTGTTAGAGGTCTTCTCTCACATGGAATCCATCTGAAGTAAAAAAAATAAATGAGTGAAGATTAGTCTAATTTATTAACTTAAATTTTTGAATTAAACCGAAAAATATCTATTATTATAGTTGTTCTTGGATATCCAATGCCAATTTGAATAAAAAAGTAATAATTTTAAATCAAATCGTGAAACATCTAATTTATTATATTAGTACATGATCTGGATGATGAAAAGATATGTGAGCCCACAAAATTGTGTTTTGATCTTCAGATTGTCCGTATATGTTGGAGGTGGTACATGATAAGGAGGTGTTTGGGTCACAGATGATTGGGGGAATGTTAGAGTAGACAAAGCAAGGGTCCTGTGGGTCCTGTGGAGTGAAGAGTCTGGGACGTAACATGGACCTCCCAACCGAATCTTGATAATGTGCAACTGAAAGTCTCTCATATAGATGGACTTGAGAGAAACTAGAAAGTGCCTCACCATATATTTCTGATATATATATATATACATGTATTCTAGTGATGTTCATCAGTTCATGCATGTGAGGATGGGCCCACAAAATGGTGTGCCACGTCATAGCATCTTTATTTATGTGCTGTCCCCATTGAATTATGGGATCCACTGAAATGCTAAAACCAGGAGCGGGGATGGATAGGTACTTTTGCCCATTTTGTATCACCAAATCTAGGGTCCTCCATTATTAATGTATTTAGAATTTCTAAATTTGTTTCAAGGAGATAAATATATAAAAAAAATGAGTGATTCCCACAAACACCAAGTTTGATAATCCCAACTTCCCTAAAGTTCAATATTTCTACTTTCACTTTCTTGAATTTAAATTTTGTCTCACCTAGACCCCCTCATCCTAGTTATCACTATGTGAAATATCTAATTTGCCTTTCTAAAATAAGTTTTTTTTTTAAATATATATAATATTCAGGGGCAATGAGATAATTTCACTAACCCAAAGAGATAAAAGTGAAAATATTCAATTTCGAAAGGGTGAAAATGAAATTTTGGCAAACTTCAAAGGTGGGAATAACCCAAAAAAATTTGGACAAGAAAAATATGAGAAAATATTCATGATGAAGTTCCTAAGAAGAATAATTTGAAATCCTTTATTTCTCACTCTCAAAACTAGTTTTTAGTGTTTTCTTTCTGATTTTATGTTGCACTCCAAACCCTTAAGATTTTATATTTCAATCTATAATAATATATTACTTATCATCGGATAAAATATATATATATATATATATATATATATGTTTAGGGTTTAGGGTTTAAAATCATAGGTAAACATGTCCAAAGCAATCCCCTTACACAGATAAAATTTGAACCGTCTATTATCACTCCAACAAATTATGTATGTCCATCAATATTCAAAGATTGACAAGATGATTCCCTGATGTATCAAATTTTAAATTTTTTTCAATTAAGTCAACTCAATTAAATTATAAAAAAATATAATATACATTCAGATGGAAATAAAATTCACTTCCTCACCTGTATTTGAGATTCATACTCTTCACTTCTTTTTTTTCCATAGAACTCTGTATGCGTAACAAAGATTGTTAATTGCAAACGCTCTTTTGTCTCGTATTGCGGCAATAACACAATAATTATTCCTTTTATTTACATCTTAATCTAACTAGTCAACCCTGTTTTTCGTAGAAAAAATGTATATGTTTAGGATCATCCTCATTAAGTATACACCAAAAAAATAATAAGGTAGGAAGACATATCGTGGAGTATCATTCAATTTTTAAAG
Organism: Cornus suecica; assembly: GCA_963922005.1. Taxonomy (NCBI): domain Eukaryota; kingdom Viridiplantae; phylum Streptophyta; class Magnoliopsida; order Cornales; family Cornaceae; genus Cornus; species Cornus suecica. The sequence goes on along the minus strand of OY998240.1, from coordinate 1,801,831 downwards.
ATATTTTTCTGGTGGTGGGAACACTAATTTTCATCTGAGTCATTTAGCAAGTGGATTGAGGGCTGTCTATGTTGATCCCACGTCTTTGTTTGGCAAATTAATAAATTAATACTAAGGTTTTGAGAGTATTGATAAAGATTCTACACAAGCCACTATCAACTTCCCCACACGGTCACAAATCTATTTCGCAACCTTATCCATCCAGAGAAGAAAGTTATATATATATATATATATATATATATATATGCATCTATACAGTTGGGTTAGAGTAGATTGATTTTGAAGGGATGGAGACAATTCATGGTAGCTTTTTGCCTACCCTAATGAGAAAATACACTCATTCCTCTATCGTGCTCCCATCCAGCTATCCTCTTAGCTTAACATATGTATTTATGCAGAGTCCATGTCCTATATGTATGTATATATATACACATAATTTTAGTTTTTGGTTTATGTTAAAGGGAAAAAAAAGTAGATACTGATTTATGTAGTGATGATGATCATAGGGAGTTTATGAAAGTAATTTGAGATTATTCCACGGACACTAGTTTCACCCGTGTTAATGATTCTTTAACAAATAGAAGACTTCCAACTTCAACTTCAATAATAACAATGTCCAAATAAATGCATTCAACATGCAACCATTAAAGGGCATTTTTTTGATATTTTATGTTTTCTATTTTATCATTTGATAATGTAGTATAATTGTAATTTGTAACGATGTTCATTCTTTTTTTAAATTAATGAAAATGAATAATTTGGGAAAGTATATGATAATATTATATTGAAATTCGAAAGTAGATAATTAAATTGGGACGGAGGGAGTATCCTATTTGATACATAAATAATAATATATAGTATGTCAGTATCATTACTGAATTAGCCTAAAATGATACTGAATTATCCTCAAATTTAATATTTGTACAATAACATTTATAGTATTATTTGTGTTTAGCATGTTCTAGACAATAACCATGTTGAGTGAATTATGGAGTCGAGTAGGTTTAATAGGCATTGACAAGCTTTATCAAATTCAAATCAAGCCTAAGGAAGTGAAGAATACAAGAGAATTGAAGAGGAAACAAGTTTGAGTAACAAATGTTTCCCGAATGGCAGAAACGTCATTTTTTCGAGTCGCAACTTCAAGAATCATTACAAGTAAGTCGAGGGGGTTCAAGTGACATAATTATCAAGAAAAGTTTATTCCAAGTATTTTGCTACACCTTACCTACGCCCACAACAACAAAAAATGGCTAAAAAGTGTCGTTTCTACGCCCGGAGCACACGCAACATAAACAAGCCTATGCCCCAGGCGTAGGGGTCTGGCGATTTTAATGATGGAAAATTTCCGTTTTGCCCCCGATTTGTTTTCCTTTGTGACAGCTGCGACTTTACATCTCGATATACGTGTTATACACATAATATGCATAAAAGAATAAAGTTTTGTTTGGTTCGGTGTGAAATTACTGAAAAGGGTAACATTAGGGTTTCCCTCAGTTATTCTCTATAAATAGGAGGAGTCTCTACAAATTTTAAAAGAGCATTTGAGAGATCTCTGCAATTATTCTACGGTTTATATTCTTCTGCAGAGATAGAGATAGAGAGAGAAAAATCATTGAGTAATTCTATATTTTCTAGTTCTTTCTTATTTAGGGTTTGTTCAATTGTATTTCTATATAGATTATTTTATGCACAATTGAATGACCTAAATTCTAAAAAATCTACACACCACCTTGTGCAATGTGGTTGCTTAGATCCGTTTGAGAAACGGAGTTGTCTGAGTGCATAGATCGGAGAAGGAGGCTTTGTGGGTCATTGATCCGTTGAGAAGCGAAGCCGTCAGAGTACGGAGCGGAGCAAGAGCTTCGTGAAGTGCGAGTGATTCAAGGTTATTAGACGTTAAGTGGAGAAAGGTAGATCTGGAGGGATTTGTAAGTCTAACTTAATAAAATTTGTGTACTTCTTGATTCATAGTGCATCAATACCCGAGCGTTTCCGTAATTTTTACTTTGAGTATTTTCAAAGTTTTATACGTAAAAATATCGTGTCTCTATCATTTTATTTTCTGCACTTAAATTAATCTTTACATGATTTATCTTATTAGAGAATTGAATTAAAATTAACTTTTCGTAATTAATTTTAATTTATAAAAAACATATTCACCCATATCTTCTCTGTTTATTAGAATATTTTTTTAATGTAAAATTAGTGAATTTTATAATTATAACTGAGATGACGGAATAAGCATACCTTTTTCAAAATTTAGTGACACGATAACAATGAATTTTAAATACCGAAGTCGAAAGGTATTTAAGCCCATTTACATCTCAATAGTGGTTTAAACTGTGGCCCACTGTCCACTGGTTCAGTTGGCTTTCAAAATAATTTAGTCTGTGATTAAATTTAAATAAATAAATATATGCTTTACTTTAACTAAATTTAAATAAATAAATGTTTCTTCTATTCCATTTTATGTGTTCAATTCGGAAAATTTAATTTTTTAAGAGAATGAGTTTTAATATTTTTTTATTGTATAAATAGATAACTTTATCTATAATAGAGTCTATGACCATGTGGATAAATTTTTATTATTTTAATGCATGACGATTAAATTTATAAATGGAATTTATGATCATGTGAATAAATTTTTATTATTTTAATACATGAAGATTAAATTTATAAATTAAAAAAATAAAATAGTTCAACTTTTGAAAGTTGAACATCTATTTAAATGCTTACTTTAACCTGTCCCTCTCACAATTTTCGTATATTTCAGCATCATCATTTATAAGAGGGGGAGAGAGTGAGACTTCATGTACCTCTCACAATTTTTACATTTTCCCTCTCACAATTTATCCGAGACTGAAAAAATAATTTTTATCAATTAATCTGGAATAATCCTGGAGAATTATTATTATTATTAACTTTATTACTTATTTATCAGTCGACCTATTTTTCACCATAAATTTTTTTAGACCTTTCAAATATACCACTCTGAAAAATAATTTATATCATTTAATCTTGAATAATCCTGGAGAATTATTATTATCATTATTACTTATTTATCATTATTATTAATAATTTTATTTATTGTCCCATTGGTTTTTTCTTCTCAAAATCGGTCAACGTCACCATGGTCCCATTGTTTATTCTTTTTCCCGTGGATCACGGGTTTCGCCCAAGTCAATTTAAACATTTCTTGGCATCCAAATTTGTACAAATGAACCTGCAAAGCACGAAACAATATAGACACATATAGCTCCAGAAATAAAGTTAGATTAAATAAGAAAATAAAAAAATAAAAATAAAAAACAAAAAATTGAAGGAAATACGCACCTCCAATAGACGACGAATACGCTGTACTTAATGCCCAAACATCACAGAATAGCACACAACGCGAACACTTACAGACGGAGCAAACGGAAAAAGTCAAATCAACCGTTAAACATGACGGACAGTAACGGCGTTCATTCTCATCACATAACGCAATTTACACAGACGACGATGGAACGAGCTGATCTGTAAATGGATGGTCATTCGACGCAACAAACCATTTTCGGAACCCCAATTCATCAAATTAATCTTATCTCGTGTTATTTCATCTTTCAATTTTAGTTTTGAGTGAGTGGCATTTGGATGGAATAAAAGTCCCAAATCTGCTTCATTTGCCTTAAAACGGCATATATAGATATATATGTATATATTATATATATGTACACAATGTAATATAGTCCAGGGTCTCGGTCACCGGAATACACCAAAAACTAGTCCGTGCCGTCCTCTACCAAAACCTGACCAGAATCCGACACCGGCAACAAAACTAGCGGCTTCGATCTGACATCTCCGTCGCCGGAAACTTACAGTTTGGGGGAAATCATATAATCTGAGGAGTTATACATCAACGTACCCTGATTTCACCACAGATCTTAGGCTTTTGACATGGCGGAGAGCCGACTCGGCCTGGGCCGAAAAGACGTACGCCTCCGCTGCTGGTGCGACGACGGTCGAATCAGAGCCGCCAAAGCTCGCTTCACCAAATCGCCTTCCACCGTTCCGATACGCACCAGCGAGTTCGTCATCGCCGACCTCCGAGCGTTCAATCGGTTCGACGGATACGACACCGACTGACTGTTGTTGAAGTTCTTGTGCAAGCTACACCTGAACGAGCCTGGATGATTCGTCGGCGAACACATACATGTCCTCTTCCGGTTTGACGGCAACGGATTGCTCGGCTTGTTCACCACCTGGTTCCGCGACACCGAGATGGACCGGCTCGGAGATCCAGGCCGGTCGAGTGAGAACCGGACCGACGGCGCCGACGGAGCTGAGCCGTAGAGAGTCACGCGCGTCGGAGAGTTTGACCGGTGAAAAAAACTGGTGGATCGAGACGAAAAGCTCGAGCTCGACGACGCAAACGCCGACGAGGACGACGACGAATACGAAGAGTAGAACTTTCCGGAAGGAGAGAGTGACCGAATCACCGGTCCGCTTGATTTCCGAGTCGCCATTTTCAGTAACAGTTCTAGAGAGAGAAAGTGTTTTAGAGAGAGAAATATTTCTTTTGTGTCTAAGGCGCGTTTGGCTCCCTAATTCGTCAAACCTAGCTTCACTCGAGGTATGTATTTATAGTGGAGTTTGGGATTTAAAAAGATATTATTTTATTTTTAAATGGTTGAACCTAACTAGAGTTGGGTCGGGGTTAGGTTGAGTATGGGTCGGGTTGGGTTGTGTTAAGATAAGAATCATAAGATAGATTGCTACGGGCAGAGTGAAAGTGGACAAAAATCTGTGCAGTTTAAGCAACGGCTTTTTTTCTTGGGGGACTCAAAAGTGCCAGGTATGCTATCTTCTTTATTATTTTATTTTATTTTTTATTCAATACACACTCTTTAGTAGATTTGTCAATGGATCAGATCGGATCAGTTAAATCCAAATCCAATTTGTTAAAAAATCGGATTATCGGATTCGGATCCTAATCGGGTTATCGGATTTTATTTTCAATCCATATCCGGTTAATATCGGATTCGGATCGAATTCGGATCATAATCGGATTATTGACAGGTCTATTGATAAGGATGACAAAAACTCCCGATCCGCGATCCGAATCCGATAATTCGACGGATTTTCACTTAGTTATTTCATATTCGAATTTATTTATTATAGAATATCTCATTCGAATATCTAATTAAAAAAAATACAAAAATCAATAAATACTCAAACACTAAATTATTCATATTTTTAATAATTGTATTTATGATCAATCATTATTAATAAATAATAAATTAATTAACAACTAACATTTATATACATGTACATTATTAAATATATACACATAAAAATATCTAATATATATTTCTATATATATAAATATATTTTATATCGGATCGGATTATTATCAGATCGGATGACATAAATCTAAATCTAATTTGTTAAGAAATCGGATTATCGGATTCGGATCCTAATCGGGTTATCGAATTTTATTTTCAATCCATATCCGGTTAATATAATCGAATTTGGATCGGATTCGGATCAAAATCCGATCCATTGACATATCTACTCTATAGGTTACACGTATAGAATGGTAATTTTAGGGTTTTAAATTAAAAATTGAAGACATATTAAAGGAATGGTCATCTTCACGGGTAAGGAGCAAGCGGTGCACATGGTGGTGTCGTTTTACTCTTTTGTACCCTTAAAATGTGACACAATGTTGGACGGACATGTCAGAATTTTATTTAATATATTCTAGAAAAAAAATGTAATTTGAGATGGTAAAAATGATTTAATTAGTATGACTTAAATTAAATGAAGTATTAATTTTGAATTTAATTATTTGACTTTATTATTATTATTATTATTATGTTATTTAAGTTGATCTTATATCCAAACAAGATTAAATTTGCTTATTGAAACTTATAAAATTGATAAATTATAGAATAGGATTAAAATGATTATACAATTAATCAATTTTTCCTTAATTAATCAGACTATTTAATTCTTTACTTGAAATTAAAATAAAATGTATGTAAGTTTTTTTCTTAATTAAGTAGATTATTTAATTATTTACTTGAGATTAAAATGAAAAGTACAATTGATTTACAATTTATAAATTACTTCCTTAATTAACGGGATTATTTATGTACTTGGAATTAAAATAAAATATATATAAAAAATTTTCTTAATCAAGTGGATTATTTAATTATATACTTGAGATAAAAATAAAAAAAGTACAATTCACGTACATTTTCTATATCTATTCATTATCCCTGGGGTAATCAATAATTTTCCATCTATTTATGGTTTGACACCATGATTTAAGTGCATATTTGAAATTCTAACTTTTTCTTCAAAAGAAAAAAAGAACTTAAAATAATAATTGATAAGTAAATCGCTCATAAACCACCCTAATTTTGATAAAAAAAATTAGTTATTACTCTCTTTGTCTCAACATAATAGTCGAGAGTCTTGAAGAGAGTATATTTTATTTTATAGATGTTAAATAATTTTTTACTTGTATCTTTGTAATATTAAGAAAGAATAAAAAATAATTGAGTGTAGTGTTGGTCTAAAGGTAGTAAAAGAAGGATAATTAAAAAAAACAAAAAAAAAATACATATTATATTGAGATTCAAAATTTAAAAAGATATTTGTGAAGGTTAAAGTTGAAAAAGTAAATTATTAATATGAAATAAAAAAATATTTTATTATGTATGAGAATGATATTTTTTTGTTCAAATCATATGGAGTGTATATTGTGAAATTAGAAGTCGTGACACTTTTGGGGTTGAACACTAGCAATTTAGTACACGCGTCCAATACACGAAAAAGTTTCTTGAGCATCAAGATTGGGAAATAGGTGGGTTACACTGAAAGCACTAAAGCCATTTTTTGTGAGCGAAAAAGTCATAGTAATGGAACATTCTGGGTTGGCACTAAACGAAGAAGGTAGGGCACGTAGTGACCAAGTGTTGGGAGGCTAGTGGCTCATTTGACTAAGTCGTGTTAACATAGTGGACCGACCTCTTTTTTGTTTTTGAACCCTATTTTGAAGAGTCGACCGTGGAGGCACACTTATTTTTTATATTTTCTTAGGTGGTGGAAAGTGATGGAAAATACCTATATTGTGCGTGTCATGGTGCTCAGTCGGCATATTGATTTCGGTCCCTGCCCCCGGTACTATTGAATAATATTATTTTTAAAAGTGAATATCGATGTTAAATAGACTATCCACACTTTTAAAAAATATTACAAACAGAGGCTGAAGGAGGAGGGCAAGGGGGCCATAGCCCCCAAGTTTTTTGGTTTTTTCTACTAATATATATGTATTCCAAAAAAAAATAGTTTTAGGTGTGTAATTGGCCCCTCCAAAAGAAATTTACAAGGCCCAATAATTTACAAAATAAAAAATTCAAATTATATATATTTTTGTAATTAATAAAGATAAAAAGCTAAGCTCATATCACAAATCAAAATATGGTAAGACGTTGGGTCATATATTCAATCTTTTATTTGTCAAAAGAAACTCGTACTTTTTTATTATTATTATTTTTGGACAGACGTTGGGTTATATATTCATCCATATTATTGATGATTATGTCATGAAATTAACTTCGAAATTTTTAATATTTTTTAATTACAAAATATCAATTATGATAATTTTAATTTGTTCAAGTTATTAAAATTGTCCCTTTAATAATTATTGATGAATTTGAGATTTGTAAAGGATTGGGGCTAATCAAATTGGTACCTAAAATTTTCAAGAATGACATTCTTATTTTATGATGAAAATTGTCAAAACACTAATTCGTGATAAGTGAGAAGACAAGTTTATCTTGGAGATTACTTGGTTATCAATATTAGAAATAAAATTGTTTAGATTCAATAGAGCGTGATTTTTATTCTTTAAAAAATTTCAAATTCTATTTTTTTTGTGTGCAATGATTAGATAGAGGTCAAGTGTATTTTCTTAAAAAAATATGAATTGATCAATATTTAGCTAGTGAGCATATATATTAAATATATAATGATTTGTTTAAAATATATTTATATTACTAAAATAAGTTTTTAATAGTGCAGCTCCTATTTCAAAATTCTGATTCTGCCCTGGTTACGAATTAGGTGATACACAACAAACCGATACGGCGAACCATGGTGTATGTATTATATATGTGTGTGTGTGAGAGAGAGTTTGTGCTAATTTCTGTTGCAAGGGGCATCGATTAGCCATTTGATCTAGTAAGTATGGGAGACAAAACTACATAAATTATGGTATTATGGGAGACAAAACTACGTAAATTATGGTATTCTTGTTTTAGTATGAAACTCGTATAGTTAGGATTAAGAATTCAACCTAGTGTTATACATTTAGAATATAGTTTGAGAAAAATTAGTTGGGAGCTAATAATAACCAACACCTCAACTCCCCAAGCTCCGAAACAAGTGGTTGTATTTCAGTTATGGATAAGTGCAAGAAGTATAAAAATAAATCATGATGTATTCATGCCTTTGTTACTAGTTTTTGAAGCATTAGGTACCAACTACTCATGTAGACATTAATTGTGTGTTAATATTAATATTATCATAGTTCGTTATAATTTTACCACAACGGCGAACTATGTACAGAACTTATATAAAATCATGGAGTCTAATATAAAATTAAGGGATTCAAATTAGAAAAAATAAAAATAATTAAGAGTTTGTCCGAAGGTGACTGTTGCTGAATTGGAAGGCCATGGAGATAAAGAGAGTGTATGCTAATACATGTTATTAATGTTAATCATATTCATTATACTTAATCAAGTCAGATTAATTACTTATTTCAAATTCAATACAGCTGACCCTCTTGCCAGACTAATTCTTCATTATAAATATGAATTAGTACTAAACTAAGCACAAGTTGTATCAAATGCCACTCATTGGCAGAAAACAACTTGTCTTTGACTAAAATAAATTAATTTGACATATTATTTAGTGTGCTTTTCTTTTAACCATTTATTTAATTAACTAAACAGAATAGATTATTCCGTGTGCTCTAAAATGTGGGCTGCGCACGTGCACATACATAAATCCACAAATTCTCGCTAAAACAACAACAAACCATAAAACATATGCACTAATATTGGAGATATTTTATTTTTTGCAAAACTGCTAAATCTTTTTAAAGTTGTAATAAATTCTTTATATACTGTATTTCTTAAATAAATCAATCCTTCAACCTTTTAACTATATTCATGTTTTTGGACTACTATAATACCTTCATTTTGAAAATATATTCCTTAACCCTTTAACTATATTCATGTTTTTGGACTTAATGTAATGATTCAGAAATACGGAATAATATTTAAAACTTGAGTAAAATTATTATTGTGTGATAGGAAGTAAAGACCGAAAAACGAGAGATATTTATAATTAAAATTTAACAAAATATTAGAAGGAACGAGAAATCTAAAATTACATACTTTAATAATACATTACTAAAACTACAAGCGAGAATGTAAATACAAAAACCACCCACCCACACTCATCCTCCCTATATTTGAATTAGTCTTTTGATTTTTCATGAATTCTACAAAGTTAGTCAAAGACAAATTAAATTAAAGTATGTTCGCCTCACTTTCTCTCTATAAATTTAATTTTATCAATAAAGAAATAATTGAGATGCCTCAAATGTCATGTTCTGCATTCAATTCCTTACTTGCCGGTTCTGTAGTATATATTTCAGGATGGACTTTTAATTCCCAATGGAGGTCTGTATGGAAATACAATAAATAATTCTATCTCCAGCTTAGATTCTTCTTTAATTACTTTTTTTAAAAATAAATAAATTAACGGACACAGCTTTTCCAAAGCATCGTTCTTTCTTTCTTTTCTTTTTTAAATTATTATCACGCCCATTGTGTTCCCTAGATATATAGTAAAAAAATCACTTATACATTTATGTTCCGTTTGACAAAATTTTTTTTTCTAACTTTATACATTAAAAAAAAAAAAAAAAACATAAGTCGTTTGAGAAACTGGTGTCTCATAACTTATTCTAAACATTTTTTCAATGTCCAAAATTTTTTTAAATTTTTTACAAAACACTATTTAAAACAGTTTTTTCCTCCACGAAATCAAAAGCAGAAAAGATCATCCAAATAATTAATAATTGTGCCTTAATTAAACTTTAATAGTGTTAACCCTTTTCTCAATATAAACCACCTCTCCGCAGTTCTTGAATCCAAAACCACGATTCTATGCATACATTATGGATATTCATGTATCTATAGATTCTATGCTCACTTCAATACTCAACTATATGTAAAGGTTTATTTGATGTTCCCTATAATGTATATACTTCAATACCAATACTTTTATTTATATACGAAAAATGATAGTGGGCGAGAAAAAAATTCCTGTAGATTAGTTATATCAAACGGTGGATATATATATATATATATATATATATATATATGTCATATGAATGAATTTCTTCATCTATATCAATCATGAATAATTGTCCATATGTTTTATGTGAATGAATTTTTCATTTCACTCATAAGCAATAAACTATTACTTAATTTAAAAATATTATTACTACCATTCTACAGTGATGATTACACAAGTTAAGATAAAGTGTTGTTTCACCCTTCTAATTTTAACAATTTAATACTATTTAAATTAATTGAAAAGTGAAATTAATGGGAAAAAATGGGATAAACTATTATTTTTGTAATCTAATTAATTTTGTTAATGTATATAGATCTCTTTTATTTAATTAAATTTTAATTATAATTCGTCGTTGCGGTATCAATTTTGATCGCGAACTATATAACAAACTCGATCAATATCGATCTTAAAAGTAAATATCAAATAAACATCGATATTGCGTAATAATATTAACACAATCTAAAAACATTACCAACATTGTGAAAGGTAACATAGAATTGCATTGTGTAAATCGAATTATTCCCAACAAATGTATATCGAAATAAATCGAGCAACACAAAATAATTGGGAAGAGAAGTCAGAAACGGCCTCACCAAGAACGCGCCAAAACAATCTTTGTGCCCAAGAAAGAGTGCTCTATAATCTATTTCATGAAAATGGTCAAACCATGCATACCCCATTTTGTATCCATTAAAAAGACTGGTTGGATCGTCACGCCAACGGCCACTATCACCCACTTGCGTATGTGGTCCTCCTTCATTTCAACCCTTTATATCTCCAAAACCAAAGCATGGTCTCGGTTGAATTTTGAAAACTACGGGACATATATATATATACATATACATATATTATATAGTTGAAGTTGTAAAATTCCTCCCACATGGCAGGGAAGAAAGAACCAATGGGATTGATTCGTTTCACAACAGAGGCTTCTAACTGGTCAAGGGTCAAGCTGATCTTTTTGATCAATTTTCAACCATTTGATGCATCGTTTTTTAATTAATAATTAGTGTATTTTTGACCCAAGACATTTCTTGTTTGAAGTAGTAATATGCCTTGAATGATCTTCTTATGTGTCCATGTGTTATGAACGGTTTGAAAAAATATTGTGATAGGGCTCGACCTTATAATATAAGTTGTGGAAATATTGGATTTTTTTTGTAATTATTTATCATTTTATTAAGTATAAAATTCAATTATATATAGTACGTCCAAAAAATAAAAAATAATTTTTTATATAAAATAGTAAGTCCTATGAGTGGTTGTAGGCCACTCAAATATTCAAAATTTAAACCTAATAAGACTTCTTATAATAAATAACTGGCTTTTCTTGAAAAGGAAAAAGTAGGAAAATAATAATTCCGTTGAATGTTGAATTTTACGTGTTGAATAATTTTTCTACATTTATAACATTACCAAATTATTTTTATTCATTTGGTAAGTACATGAATGACATAATTAAAGCCATTCATTTGGACTGCTTGTCATTTATATATTTATTAACCTGGTAAATAAGAAGAGAAAGAAAAATTAATTGCACACCTACACAGTATAATGTATCGCAAACTATCGCATTTTCTCAATTGGTAAAAAAAATCGTCTTCTTAAAGTAAATTGACATGATATCGATCGATATATACAATTAAAATGAAAAAAATAGACACTCAGAATCATTATAATAAACCACCAAACTGTTTCAATTTATCAAAATTCAAAAAGTTAATCATCAACTTAACTATCTATAATCTATAACTCTTTCTCTTGTCAAATTTAATTCTTTCTTATTATTTTCTTGATCATACTATCGGAAAACATAAATAACAATATATTAATGTATCTGTGTATTGTACTGCAAATAAGAAAGAAATAATCCACTTAAAATGGACTTCTTATACATCAACACTCAAAAGTTTCCATCTTCCCCACTAACTCATATCCTATGATGAATCTAATTTACACCCAAAGAGACATAAAACTAAGACTGATCTTCAAGAAACCGAACAAAATCTTGTGGGCTTGGGCCGAAAGTTTCTCCTCGTTTGAAAATTATGGCGGGAAGGTTTAATGATTTGGAGGAGAAATGCCTTCAACGAATTGACTTTCGCGATCGCTGCTAATTCCCATTGATTTAACGAACTTTGACGCATCGAATTTTGAGACACCCTGTTATGGACAACATTCCTGTGCAGACTGCACCTGAACGAGCCCGGGTGGGTGGTGGGGGAGCACAAACATGTACGAGTTGGTGCAGAGTGCTTTGAATTTGGTAGTGTATTTTTCGAAGCCATATATATATATATATATATGTATGTATGTATGGAAGAGTGTAAACTTAAGAATCAAACACACTAATATTGTTCTCTTGTTTTTCAAGCAAACCAATTTGAGGTTGAAGCGTTGGGACTTGTATGTCCAATTTTTTCTCTATATGCAATTACATTAGTACCCTTTGTATTGATCAAGTTGTTTTCTAATTTAGTAATATTATGGCCTTAATTGGTGAATTCAAAATGGAGGCACACTTTTGCTCCTTTTTACATATACACCACCATTGTACGTACTTTCATCTTAAAATTTTGTCCGAGGACATAAACGTAAATGAACTCATGTAGAGTATCACTTTCCATTTTTTTCATCCAATGAATTGGTATTGTTAGGAATTACTTGGAATGTGTTTTATTAATTAGATGAGACCGTACGTAACCGTGATTGAGACGACATTTTATAAGCGTAATGACTATAGCCAAACCGATCCAGACTGGGTCGTCTACCATTGATTGCTGCTGCCATCAGCAAAAACGCTGCCGTTTTGGGATGTTTTTCCTTTGGATCATTATCAAGATACTCATGATTTTTTATGATTTTAAAAAAATCAATGTGCCCCCTCCTATACAGAAAATTCTCCGACATTAATAAATTTGATCAACTTGCTCTCTTTCCTACAATTTTGAACAAAATTGCCCCCGAAACTAGAGGGGGTTTACTGATAAATGATTTTTTTTATTTATGCCTAAAAAAACATTAATGCCAAAATAATTTTTTTTAAAAAATTAGCAATTAGGGTAAAATATATAAAAAATATTTCGAACTAAAAATGAGTATTTTTTTCGTTTTTAACTTTGTTTTTTTTAAAAAAACAAATGTTTGAACTACCAATTAGGGTAAAATATAAAATAATTTAAGTATGCAATATAAAAAATATTTTTAACTTTCCAATTAGATATGTTTTTGGAATAAATAAAAAATAATTCATTTATTAATATATATATATATATATATATATATATATAATTAAAAACGAAAAAAAAAATCTCATTTGTAGTAAGGGCAATTTTTTTTTAAAATATTTTGGACTTAATTTTTTTATATATTTTATCTTAATTGGTAGTTCAAAAAAAAATTTGATGCATTAATTTTTTATTTCGGCATAAATCAGTTTTTTTGTTTATAGTAAAATATAAAAAATAAAGTTAAAAATGATAAAAAAAAAAAAAATCATATTTGTAGTTCAAAATATATTTTATATTTCGGAATTTTTTTTTTATATTTTACCCTAATTGGTAGTTCCCCCAAAAAAATTATTTTGGCATTAATATTTTTTTTTTTGGCATAAATAAAAAAAAATCGTTTATCAGTAAACTCTCATCTAGTTTCGGGGGCAGTTTTATCCGAAATTGTAGGAAAGGGAACAAATTGATCAAATTTATCAAATTTGTTAACATTAGGGAGGTTTTCTGTATAGGAGGGGAGAAAATTAATCTTTTTTAAAACAACATGGGGGTTTCCTTATAATATCCCTTTTTCTTTTCAACTTTGGCTTCATTATTAGCCACAACTTTGCCTTTCCCAAGCCACCAAGCCATCAGCTCCTAAAAATCTATTCTCTCGCCATTGAAGTCTTTCATTCCTACCTAAATATCTAAGTTTTCACTCCCAAATACATTATTTCAACAACATTTGTTTGACCTTCATCTCTATTGATTTTGATCTTAGTCTTTTAAACCCTCTCTTTCTACCTACGACCTCTTTTACCCTCCCAATTTGTCTACCTCTCATGATATATCTTCTTGCTCTCCCTTGAAAACTCTCAGGTTTGCAACAATTTTTATTTATTTATTTATTTTTACATTTCACTATCTACTAATTAATTTTATGTGTCGATCTTCGTGAATAAAGTGTTTCTTTTTTGTAAATTAATGGACTTATTTTCGTAAACTATTACAAAATAGAAGCCTAAAAATCAATGAATATTTCGAAGTAGAAGACTGAAAATCGAAATAGAAGATTGAAAATCAAAATTGAAGACTGGAAATGGGTATGCCTTGTATGTTTTTTTTTTTGTTTTTTTTAATGGTAGTTTAAGTGATGCAGGAAGATCAGTGCAATGATGGCAGTAAATCATGATCTGCTGTTTTCCTTTTCAAATATTTATTTTTAGTTAATTTTTACTACTTATGGTAATTTTCTATTTGTCAATTAGGAATTGATTCTGAACCCGATTTGGGTCAGATTTTTAGCAATCTTTTGATTTCTTTCCGTATTTCGTTTTGGTAAGACTTTTAGGGTTTTGCTATTTTTGGTAAAATCCTTGATTTTCAGCTATTTAAACCCGGCTTGTGGGTTGTTTTTATTATTTTTGATTATAAACAATTATATAAAAATCCAGAGTGTTCTTTGAATATTTGAGTCGAAATTCTCCTGTTTTTCCCTTGCAAAGTACCTATTGCATTAGCCTACAGAATAATCTATATTCTGTCCGGCGTCAATTGGTATTAGAGCTCAGCATCTTCCTGAGGCGGTATTTTCATCAGTTTTTTATGGCCGGTGGTCGTGGGCAGGTTCCGATTGAGGAAGTCCCGCACCGTGATCGTAACGTTCAGGATGTTATGATTGAGGATTTGCAGAGGCAAGTGGCAGAGTTAACCCAGTGCCTGGCGGCCCAGGAAATCGGTAATCATGATGTGGAAGATTCTGATACCGACAATTCCACCTTCGAAAATCCGTATCCACAGTTAGGGCCAATATTTTCAGAAGATTCTAATTCCGAAGATGATTGGTTGAAAACTAATATTTTCATTGGAGAGCTAGTGTATGACGAAGAAGGCGATGATGATGTGTTCAATGCAAGCACGGCGACTGAAGTTCAGTGGACGCTTCCATACCAGTGGCCGGATTATGAAGTCAATAACCTCGTTGAAGTTGATCAGATGGAAGACATTTTCTTGAACTCCTTACTGGAGGATGATATAACTAGGATGGAAAATCTTGAGATCCCATTTAGCAATCTTCCTGAATCTCAGCAGAATGTGATCCCAGCAACAGGTCCAAAGAAGGAAGCTGTTTTTATGCCTTGTGGAAATAGTGCACCATGTGAGGTTTCAGAATTACCCATGGAGGTCCAGCAGCTGTTTTCGGAATTCTCTGTTTTGATGCCAGAAGACCTTCCTCCTGGACTGCCGCCAGAATTACCCACGGGCCGTTTACATCCTAGAGCAGGTGAGTTGGCCCAACATCTTCGAGGCATCCATGAGCCAGTGAAACTGGCCAGTCACGAGAGAAATGCCAAGTACAAAACTCGAGCGGACAGTCATCATCGTCAGGTACTTTTTGATGTTGGTGATTTTGTTTGGGTTGTATTAACTTGTGATCATTTCCCTGTTGGCGAGTATAATAAGCTTAAGGAGCGGAAGATTGGAACCTGTGAGATATTGCAGAAGATTAATGACAACACATACAGGTTGTGTCTCCCTAGTCACTTGAAAACATCTGATGTCTTTAATGTGAAACACCCGAGTCCTTGTTTTGCGGATTCTGCTGATGCTGCTGTGAACTCGAGGATGAGTTCTTTCCAACCCGGGGTGACTGATGCAGGAGGATAAGCGCAAGGATGACAGGAAATCATGATCTGCTGTTTTCCTTTTCAAATCTCTATTTTTAGTTAATTTTTACTACTTATGGTAATTTTCTATTTGTCAATTAGGAATTGATTCTGAACCCGATTTGGGCCAGATTTTTGGCAATCTTTTGATTTCTTTCCGTATTTTGTTTTGGTAAGACTTTTAGGGTTTTGCTATTTTTGGTAAAATCTTTGATTTTCAGCTATTTAAACCCGGCTTGTGGGTTATTTTTATTATTCTTGATTATAAACAATTATATAAAAATCCAGAGTGTTCTCTGAATTTTTGGGTCGAAATTCTCCTGTTTTTCCCTTACAAAGTACCTATTGCATTAGCCTACAGAATAATCAAGAATGAATTTAAAACAACTCACAAGCCGGGTTTAAATAGCTGAAAATCAAGGATTTTACCAAAAATAGCAAAACCCTAAAAGTCTTGCCAAAATGAAATACGGAAAGAAATCAAAAGATTGCCAAAAATCTGGCCCAAATCGGGTTCAGAATCAATTCCTAATTAACAAATAGAAAATTACCATAAGTAATAAAAATTAACCAAAAATAGAGATTTGAAAAGGAAAACAGCAGATCACGATTTCCTGCCATCCTTGCGTTGATCCTCTTGCATCAATCACCCCGGGTTGGAAAGAACTCGTCCTCGAGTTCACAGCAGCATCAGCAGAATCTGCAAAATAAGGACTCGGGTGTTTCACATTAAAGACATCAGATGTTTTCAAGTGACTAGGGAGACACAACCTGTATGCGTTGTAATTAATCTTCTGCAATATCTCACAGGGTCCAATCTTCCGCTCCTTAAGCTTATTATACTCGCCAACAGGGAAACGATCACGAGTTAATACAACCCAAACAAAATCACCAACATCAAAAAGTACCTGACGATGATGACTGTCCGCTCGAGTTTTGTACTTGGCATTGCTCTCGTGACTGGCCAGTTTCACCTGCTCATGGATGCCTCGAAGATGTTGGGCCAACTCACCTGCCATAGGATGTAAACGGCCCGTGGGTAATTCTAGCGGCAGTCCAGGAGGAAGGTCTTCTGGCATCAAAACAGAGAATTCCGAAAACAACTGCTGGACCTCCATGGGTAATTTTGAAACCTCACATGCTGCACTATTTCCACAAGGCATAAAAACAGCTTCCTTCTTTGGACCTGTTGCTGGGATCACATTCTACTGAGATTCGGGAAGATTGCTAAATGGGATCTCAAGATTTTCCATGCCAGTTATATTGTCCTCCAGTAAGGAGTTCAAGAAAATATCTTCCATCTGATCAACTTCAACGAGGTTATTGACTTCATAATCCGGCCACTGGTATGGAAGCGTCCACTGAACTTCAGTCGTCGTGCTTGCATTAAACACATCCTCATCTCCTTCTTCGTCATACACTGACTCTCCAACGAAAATATTGGTTTTCAACCAATCATCTTCGGAATCAGAAGCTTCCGAAAATATTGGCCCTAACTGTGGATACGGATTTTCGAAGGTGTAATTGTCGGTATCAGAATCTTCCACATCATGATTACCGATTTCTTGTGCCACCAGGCGCTGGGTTAACTCTGCCACTTGCCTTTGCAAATCCTCAATCATAACATCCTGAACGTTACGATCACGGTGTGGGACTTCCTCAATCGGAACCTGCCCACGACGACCACCACGACCACGACCACCAACAATTGAAAACTGATGAAAATACCGCCTCAGGGAGATGCTGAGCTCTGATACCAATTGACGCCGAACAGAATAGAGATTATTCTGCAGGCTAGTGCAATAGGTAATTTGCAAGGAAAATAACAAGAGAATTCGACCCAAAATTTCAGAGAACACTCTGGAATTCAATAAAATTGTTTATAATCAAGAATGAATTTAAAACAACCCACAAGCCGGGTTTTAATAGCTGAAAATCAAGGATTTTACCAAAAATAGCAAAACCCTAAAAGTCTTACCAAAACGAAATACGGAAAGAAATCAAAAGATTGCCAAAAATCTGGCCCAAATCGGGTTCAGAATCAATTCCTAATTGACAAATAGAAAATTACCATAAGTAATAAAAATTAACTAAAAATAGAGATTTGAAAAGGAAAACAGCAGATCACGATTTCCTGCCATCCTTGCGTTGATCCTCCTGCATCATTAAGTATTTTGAAGAAAATATAGGCAAAAAATGAGATTTGAAAAGGAAAACAGCAAATCACGATTTCCTGCCATCCTTGCGTTGATCCTCCTGCATCATTAAGTATTTTGAAGAAAATATAGGCAAAAAATGAGATTTGTCCCCATTAAATTTTAAATTTTTTTGGCTTATTGATCGGTATTTTAGGTCGGTTAAAAATATAATTAAAAATAAGACTATTGAAATTTCCTAGACGATAGTGAAAACAACCTAGAGGGGGAGTGAATAGGTTTTTTGTCGATTTTATGATCAATTAAAATTATTTAGCGAAAATTTAATTTTAATCAGTCACAAACCCTAATTCTCAATTCAATTATCAAAAATAGATCAATCAAGCAAATATAAATATAAGTGCAGAAAATTAAATCATGAGAAGACACATAGATTTTTACGTGGAAAACCTTGAAAAGACTCCAAGTAAAAATCATGAATACACTCGGTTATCGATGCACTATGGATCACAGAATTTGTACAGACTTTATGAAAACAGAGCTTACAACCGCTGTAATTTTTTATTCTTCACTCGACGTCTGAAAGTCTAGATTCACTCGTGCTCCACGAAGCTTTCGCTTTGATCTCCGTACTCTAACAACTTTGTTTCTCAATAGATCAAAATCACCACGAAGCCTCCTACTTCGATTAAAATCACTTATATTCTTCATTACTTCAATGCTTGATTCTGCCTTTGACGAAGTTTAGCGATGTCATTGAAACCAAACCAACCTATCTAACACTCAACATGGTTATTGTCTAGAACATGCCATAAATAAATAATACACAAAAATGTTCCTACAATCTCCCCCTTGACATTTCTGAGACAAAACCATGTTTTACAATATAGCCTCACAAATAACAACATAACATCTATACCTATGAACACACACCAACAAACATAGATATAAATTGTCACCTTGCTTTTATGACGACCAATCCTGTAACCACAATACTGAACAAACCATTAAACGCAAGTGTGGAAATAACTATAAACCAATATAATGATCATCAGAAAATCATAACAACAATGCATACATAATGATCATCATTCTCCCCTTGAGAATAAACTCCCCCTTGCTAAATACTTCTCCATCTTAATCATACAATCGCTCCCCCTCACTTAATACTTCTCCTCTTTTTTGTCACTGAAATGTCAAGCAAAAAGAGTATATATGCAAAATCAACAATGTAGAGAGATTCAAGGAAGTACTCAAGGAAAAAAACACCAAGATACAGAACTCTTATAAGATCATATCCAAATTATCAGGGTAACAAAAATTTCTACTATGCATGATCCTACTACTAAATGCATGAATGCAAAATGTCATGAATAAAAATAAAATATTTTTATTTTTAGAAATCTGTGAGCAAGGCAGTAGAGACAACAAACAAATCATTTATACATCATATTCTCATATTTAACTTGACCATTATACACACGGTATAGAAGAAAATCAATACACATACCTTGTAAACTCAAGAATGCAGAAGTCAAGTTTTGCAAATATATATTGTAAGTGTGTGAATTTCCAAGCCCATAGAAGCCCATCAGGCATCAGGCCCATCGAACTAACAGCCCAACAAGGTTATCAGGCGTCAGGCCCATCGGGCTAACAACCCAGCAAAGTTATCAGACATCAGGCCCATTTCAGCTTATCATTCTTTGTAAATAAAGATGATGATGTAATAATGATGTAATGACAATAAGATTGCCCTAATGGGCTCAAAGCCCATTAAGGGTATATGTATAAAAGAGACAAAATCTAAATAAAAAGATTCATTCGTGTGTTGTGCAAATTTTTGGCATCTACACATTGGCGCCGTCTGTGGGAAGCGTCTCCTTCTTCCCATATCTTAAAACTGAGCTTTATTGTTCAACCTCCGATTATTCTTCACCGCCTCCTGAAATCTCCACTCACTACTTCTTGGGCAAAGATGTCAGTTACTTGTTGGCAAGCAGACGTTCCAACCACTGCGGATAGTCGTGCGGGAGTTCCCCAATCTATGGAGCAAATCCTTCGACGCTTGATGGCAGCTGAGGAACGCAACCTGGCTCTGGAGAAACAAAATGCAGAGCTCATGGCGAGGTTGGCTCCACCACCAGCTGCTCCTTCGGTAGTAGCGCCCGACCCTCCAGCAGCGGTGCTTGACCATTCTCTGAACCGGCGAGGTAGCGACGGACCGGAAGAGCACGCCGAATCTTCCCGGCATTCAGGAAAGGCCCCCGCAGCCGACGAATCCATTACCCCACAGAAGATTCAAGCAATGATGGACGAATTCCAGAGGAGAATCCTCGGGGATCTAAGAGCACAATCCATCGACGACCTGGCCGCCCAGGCGTCTACTGAGCTGGTACAATCACCCTTCGTCCCTGAGATAACCCGGGAACCTTTCCCAAGGAAGTTCGTCATGCCTCAATTCACCCCCTACGATGGTACCAAGGACCCCGAGGAGCATATTTACCAGGTCCATCAGAAGATGATCATGTACGCTGAGAACGAGTCATTGCTATGCAAAGTGTTTTCCACGAGTCTCGCCGATGCAGCTCTATTATAGTTCAGGAAGCAGCCGCCTCGATCTATCGGTAGTTGGCAACAGTTGACCAGGCTCTTCATTGCCCAATACTATGGGAACAAGAGACAGAAGAAAACCATATCCTGCCTCTTCACCATGATCCAGGAGAAAGGAGAGTCGCTGAAGAGCTTTCTATCCCGTTTCAACATTGAGTTTTCTTCTGTCGGTAACTGTGACCAGCACTCTGCTGTTGAGGCCGTCCGGATGGCCCTTATTCCAGGGACGAAGTTCCATCAGTCCTTGGTGAAGCGCCCGCCATCGGGCATTGGGGAGTTAAACTCCAGAGCCCAAGGATACCTGAGGATCGAAGAAGAGGAAACCGTCAGGCGAAAGATGACAGTCTTGGAGAGCATTGAATCCCAATCAAAGGACCAGGCGTCTGATCAAAAGCGCCTGACTCCATCAGGGTCGTCAGCCCCTTCGGGATCATCACCTCTCTCCTGAAGAGGTACTACCCGTAAAGGGCTAAGTTTTACTCATACTTTCATCTTTTTGTAAAAAAGCTACAACACCGATCCTGAAGGGATCGCCGATCCTGAAGGGATCAATAGTTTTGTAAAAAATAAATCAAGTGTTGTTCTGTCTTTCACATGGCCTGAAGTGCCCGAAAGACATAACACTAATCCTGAAGGGATCAATATTTTTGTAAAAAATTAATCAAGTGTTGCATTGTCTCTCGCATGGCCTGAAGTACCCGAAGACACAACACAGATCCTGAAGAAATCAATGTTCCAAAAATAAATTAAGTGTTGCATTGTCTTTCGCATGGCCTGAAGTGCCCGAAGACACAACACAGATCCTGAAGAGATCAAAGTTCCAAAAATAAATTAAGTGTTGCATTGTCTTTCGCATGGCCTGAAGTGCCCGAAGACACAACACAGATCCTGAAGAGATCAATGTTCCAAAAATAAATTAAGTGTTGCATTGTCTTTCGCATGGCCTGAAGTGCCCGAAGACACAACACAGATCCTGAAGAGATCAATGTTCCAAAAATAAATTAAGTGTTGCATTGTCTTTCGCATGACCTGAAGTGCCCGAAGACACAACACAGATCCTGAAGAGATCAAAGTTCCAAAAACAAACTAAGTGTTGCATTGTCTCTCGCATGGCCTGAAGCGCCCGAAAGACACAACACTGATCCTGAAGAGATCAAAGTTCCAAAAATAAACAAACTAAGTGTTGCGTTGTCTCTCGCATGGCCTGAAGCGCCCGAAAGACACAACACTGATCCTGAAGAGATCAAAGTTCCAAAAACAAACTAAGTGTTGCATTGTCTCTCGCATGGCCTGAAGCGCCCGAAAGACATAACACTGATCCTGAAGGGATCACCGATCCTGAAGGGATCAATATTTTTGTAAAAAATAAATCAAATGTTGTTTTGTCTCTCGCATGGCCTGAAGTGCCCGAAAGACACAACACCGATCCTGAAGGGATCACAAGACATAACACTGATCCTGAAGGGATCCATATTTTTGTAAAAAATAAATCAAATGTTGTTTTGTCTCTCGCATGGCCTGAAGTGCCCGAAAGACACAACACCGATCCTGAAGGGATCACCGATCCTGAAGGGAACACCGATCCTGAAGGGATCACCGATCCTGAAGGGATCCATATTTTTGTAAAAAATAAATCAAATGTTGTTTTGTCTCTCGCATGGCCTGAAGTGCCCGAAAGACACAACACCGATCCTGAAGGGATCACCGATCCTGAAGGGAACACCGATCCTGAAGGGATCACCGATCCTGAAGGGATCCATATTTTTGTAAAAAATAAATCAAATGTTGTTTTGTCTCTCGCATGGCCTGAAATGCCCGAAAGACACAATACCGATCCTGAAGGGATCACCTATCCTGAAGGGATCACCGATCCTGAAGGGAACACCGATCCTGAAGGGATCCATATTTTTGTAAAAAATAAATCAAATGTTGTTTTGTCTCTCGCATGGCCTGAAGTGCCCGAAAGACACAATACCGATCCTGAAGGGATCACCTATCTTAAAGGGATCACCGATCCTGATGGGAACACCGATCCTGAAGGGAACACCGATCCTGAAGGGATCCATATTTTTGTAAAAAATAAATCAAGTGTTGTTTTGTCTCTCGCATGGCCTGAAATGCCCGAAAGACACAACACCGATCCTGAAGGGATCAATATTTTTGTAAAAAATAAATCAAGTGTTGTTTTGTCTCTCACATGGCCTGAAGTGCCCGAAAGACACAACACCGATCCTGAAGGGATCAATATTTTTGTAAAAAATAAATCACGTGTTGCTTTGTCTCTCGCATGGCCTGAAGTGCCCGAAAGACACAACATTAATCATGAAAAGAGCAAAATTTCACAAGAAAATAAACCCAACTATGGTGATGCCTCTCCTATGGCCTGAAGTGCCCGAAAGACACAGTACTTTTGAATAAAATAATCTAAGTATTGAAAAAGTCAACTGGACATGAACCATGATTTTTCACTAAAAAATGGGCCCCGATGGCCAAGGCTTACAAAATGCTTTACAAATAAAGAATCCTAAGTACCATTATCAGTGCCCCCTACATTTGAGCTCACAAGAACAATAGTCCCATCGGGAACAGAAGGATCAGAATCGGATTTGGGCCCCAGAAGAGGCTTGGTGTGGAATTCACTGAAGCGAATGTCATCGGGACCTATAACTGGATCATCATACGGCGAAACAATGCCCAAAGACTCATCCAGTTCCCCCACTGAGGCGAAGTCCCTCTCCTCAATAGGTTTCTGGATGTCCTTGAAGCATGAGCTCCAGCCAACCCCGATCCTATACTGGGCGGTGTCGCAGAGGCGTTTATACATCTGATTGCCACCCCAATGGCACTTCTCCACCATTGACCTCTCCACTGCCAGGAGATTCTCAGCTTCGGCTTTCTCCTCCTGAAGCTTCGCTTGAGGGCCCGTTGCTCGCTTGGCCTTCATTTTAAGGACATGCGTCGAGATCCTCAGCATGATATTATGTCATTCTGTTGATAATGCCTGCAAATTAGAACCCGTCAGGTGATTACTACACATCCTCAGGGGTTGTCCCCAAACTTTAGATTTAAGGAGATCAAACCGGGATATAATGTAAGTTGGAGTTTTAAAGCGGTCGGGTGCTCCCAGAAACTCAAGCCCCCATCGCGCGAATCAAGGGCACCTAAGCCATGAATTCAAAATATTAATGATGGCATAACCGTCCTATTTAATGAACCTATCACGTCACCCCAACAGGGTGATGTATATATATATATTTCCTTCCTCCCACACTTTGTCTTCTCGGTAATGGGCTTGCCTGACTGAAAGCCCACAACCAATAAGAGGGCCTGTGTAAGTGTGTGAATTTCCAAGCCCATAGAAGCCCATCAGGCATCAGGCCCATCGAACTAACAGCCCAACAAGGTTATCAGGCGTCAGGCCCATCGGGCTAACAACCCAGCAAAGTTATCAGGCATCAGGCCCATTTCAGCTTATCATTCTTTGTAAATAAAGATGATGATGTAATAATGATGTAATGACAATAAGATTGCCCTAATGGGCTCAAAGCCCATTAAGGGTATATGTATAAAAGAGACAAAATCTAAATAAAAAGATTCATTCGTGTGTTGTGCAAATTTTGGCATCTACATATATATATGAAAATTCTCATGTGCAAACACTAAGGTAAGATGAAAACAATACATACTAAACCTGATAATCTCCTCACCAACCGTAATGATAATTCAATCCAAGATCCAAACTAGAAGGTAAAAATAAAAGATACTTTCTCTTTGTCACACAATCTTTTCATCTTTTCAACTTTTTCACCATATCCCTTTTTGTCTTTCCAAGCTCCGGACTTTCCAACGAGGATTTTTAGTCCCGACCAACTGGTCCCGAGCTTCTTTCATGGGATTTATGCTCATCAGTTATCTTTCCTTTTGGATTGAAAAACTATTTTTTTCATGTTTATTTTTTTATATCATTTTTATCCTTTCCTTCTGCAACCACCACAACGTTCATACACATGCAAAAAATATTTCATGCATAGACCTATCTAGCATAACTCATGAACCTTCATACCACTTTGGGTGAAATGAAAAAAATTAACAGATTCAGCAGGCATTACAATCATCACCAAAACAACTATCACCTAAGATTAAGGTTTTGTAATGTAAAATAATCGTGCCAAGTGATCATCCAAAAATCTTAGGTCAGGCTGATACATCTACTTCACATATGCATAATGAGACAAGTAAATGTGAAAATAGAGTAAAATATGACAACTTTTGTACTCTAGCCAAGCTCAACAGTCTCAAAATTTTATTGTCATTTATTTCAAAATAAAATGCATGTATGAATAAATATAATACAAATGCATGATTACCTATCAATTTTAGGAAAATAAAGTAATGTGTTCCTAGAATGATAAATAATAAGATATCTATTCTAAAGAAAGCATACCAATAGATTTCCTAAGACTAACATGCTTTTGAAAACCTAATGATTTTGTAAAGATATCTTCTAATTGAGAATCTGTGGATATAAACTCTAGACACACTATACCATCTTCAACAAGATCATGAATGAAATGATGTCGAATATCTATATGTTTTGTCTTAGAATGTTGAACATGATTTTTAGAAATATTTATCGCACTCGTGTTATTACAAAATACAATCATAGTGCCTTGAGAAAAACTATAATTCTGTAACATTTGACACATCCACAAAACCTGAGTACAACAACTACCAACTGCTATATACTCATCCTCAGTAGTGGAAAGGGAAACATAATTTTGTTTCTTGTTATGCCAAGCTACTAAGCAATTTCCAACATAAAAACACCCTCTACTGATACTTTTTCTATCATCAACATTACCGGCCTAATCAGCATCAGAAAAAGATGCGATATCAGTATTAGTACTTGATGGATACCACAATCCATAATTCAATGTCCCTTTAACATACTTGATAATCTTTTTCACAGCAGTAATATGAGACTCCTTCGGACTTGTCTGGTAACGTGCACATAAACCAACACTAAAAGCTATGTCAGGTCGACTGACAGTCAAATACAATAAACTCCCAATCATACTCCTATAGAGTGTAGGATCGACATCTTTGCCTTTATTATCTATGTTAAGTTTGACACTGGTACTCATATGAGTGCAAACATCCTTAGCCTTTTCCAAACCAAACATATTTACTAATTCCAAGGCATAACGAGTTTGAGAAACAAAAATGCCATCATTTAATTGCCTAACTTGAAGCCCTAGAAAGAAGTTCAATTCACCAATCATGCTCATTTCAAATTCATGTTTCATTTGATTTCCAAAATAATGAGCAAGTTGATCAGAAGTGGAACCAAACACAATATCATCAACATAGATTTGAGCAATAACTGTATCACTCTCAATTTTCTGAATAAATAGTGTTTTGTCCACTCCCCCACGAGCAAAACTTGTTCCCAACAGGTAATCAGTCAACCTTTCATGCCAAGCTCTAGGAGCTTGCTTTAGTCCATACAAAGCCTTTTTCAGCCTGAAAACATGGCCCAGACAATGAGGATCTTTAAATCCTTTGGGCTGCTCCTTATGAAGAATACCATTCAAGAACGTACTTTTCACATCCATATGATACAACTTGAATTCAAGATGACAAGCGATAGCAAACAAAATCCGAATAGACTCAAGTCTCGCCACTGGAGCAAACGTCTCATCAAAGTCTATACCCTCCAACTAAGTATAACCTTGAGCAACAAGTCTAGCCTTATTCCTAACAACTGTACCATGTTCATCCTTTTTATTTTTGAATATCCACTTGGTACCAATCATGTTTATCTCATTCGGTCTAGGCACAAGATACCACATATCATTCTTAACAAACAGCTGAAGTTTTTCTTGCATAACATTAATCCAATCACTATCTTGAAGAGCTTCTTTGACATTTTTAGGTTCTAAAGAAGATGTATAACATGCATACGAGACTTCATTCCTTGTCTTTTTACGAGTCACCATCATCTGATCAACAGATCTAATGACCTTATCCAAAAAATGATTCAACTTGACCCTTGCAGATGGTTCCTTAGAAGGTGTAGGCTAAACATCACCAATTTGATCATGTGATTCTGCAGGACTTGAAGTATCATCATGAACCACATTATCCTCTTTATCAACCTCAGAAGAATCTTTATCCAAAATAAAGAACGACTCTCCATCTTCCTCCTCAGCAGACGTCGAAGACTCATCTACACATGAGTCATCAACCACTACATTTGCAGATTCCAGCATAGTTTGAATTCTAAGATTAAAAACCCTATATGCCCGACTAGTCAATGAATAACCCAAAAATATTCCTTCATCACTCTTAGATTCGAACTTCCCGATAGATTCAGGATCTCTAAGAATATAACATTTTGCTCCAAAAACCTTGAAATATTTCACATTAGGTTTCTTGTCATTCCATAGTTCATAAGGAGTTTTTAAGGTGCCAGACCTAAAATAGACTCTATTTGAGGTGTAACACACTGTGTTCACCTCCTCGGCCCAAAAATACCTAGGAACATTCCTACCTTGTAGCATAACATTGGCCAGAATAACCTCATTCTTCCTCTCAACAACTCCATTTTGTTGTGGAGTTTTTGGTGTTGAAAATTCATGTTTTATTCCTCTCTCATCACAAAACACTTCAATTTCTAAATTTTCAAACTCCCTTCCATTGTCACTCCTTACTCTAGAAATCGAACAATTCTTCTCAGTCTAAATTCTTAAACAAATCTTCTTAAAACTTTCAGGAGCTTCAGACTTTTCACTCAGAAATCCAACCCATGCAAACCTTGAATTATCATCCACCATGACAAAAATATACTTATTTCCTCCTTTGTTCATTGTCCTAGTGGGACCCATTAAATCAATATGCAACAGTTCTAAAGGTCTAGAAGCACCAATTACATTTGTCTTTTTGTGCTGACATCTGATTTGTTTACCCTTCTGACATGATCCACACATAATCCCTTTTGCATAACCAAGCTTAGGGACTCCCTTAACAATTTCACTATAAGTAATTTTTGTTAATTCACAAAAATTAACATGTCTCATCCGCTAATGCCAGATTTCAACTTTATAAAGTTTAACTCTATTGCATAACAATTCAGAACTAGGAATAATGCAATAATAATTATCAGTTAAACGCAAACCTTCCATCACGCAATTCCCAGAAGAGTCAATGATCGAACACTTATCAGGAGAAAAAGTGGCCTTATGATTGTTATCACATATCTGACTATGCTCAATAAATTTGCTTTAAGACCCTCTACATAAAACACATCCTCTAGTTTAGGTAGACCAGGAATCACAACCGTACATTTTCCTTTAACATTTGACTTTATTCCATCACCAAACGTTGTTATCCCACCATGACACTCCTTAAGAAATCCAAAAAATGACTTATCTCCAGTCATATGCCTTGAACATCCACTATCCAGATACCAAGAAGTAGACTTACATGCTCTAAGAGCAGTATGAACTACAAAATAATGTAGCTCACCTTTGTGAATCCATGTCTTCTTCATCTTCGGAGCTCCATTCGCCAATCTTGACAAATTCTTCATTTCTTCATTCAACATTCGAATTTGATCTTGAACACGATCTCCATGTTGAACTCTTTGTTCATTCACTGACTTCAACACCTTCCCTCTCAGCTTAGAACACCTCAATCGAATGTGACCTCTGACACCACAGTGGTGACATACAGGAACGAATCTTTGAACTCTATCAGTCAACCTCCTATGATATCTAGTGGTAAGAAAATGATTGCTTTCAATAGGTCTTTTAACATAGGCTTGAACACCAAGATTCCAATTTGAATTTGCTTGCGAAAAACTACACACTACATGGGAGGCCTTTATAAATGTGGTTTTTGCTACAACATTTGAATTCGGTGTTACTCCAACAAAACCCAAACCCTTTATATTTCCTGCAGGTTTTCCAACATTCAACATATGACTAAGCTTAAGAGTTCCACTAGACCACTTCTGAATAGTTAAGTTAGCATCTTTCAGCTTTTTTTCCAAACTGTCAATCTTAGTAGATTTCTCAACCACTTCCTTATTGAGATCATTTACTAATTTCAAAACCTGAGTTTTTTCTAGTTCAGATTTCTTCAACTCCTCAACCAACTTGGCATTTTGAGTCTGTAGAAGATTTTGAGCTTGAGAACTATTGGGTATTTTGTATTTTAAAGAATGTAATTCTTTGTCCATGTCAAGACTCTTAGTCAATAATTTCATGTGATTTTTATGAAGTTGTGTAGTCTTATCAAGTAATTTGTCATAAGACTCTTGAAGCATTTCATCACAATCTTCATCACTCTCAGAACCTTCTTCTTCAGACATCGCCAAACTTGAAGCAACTTCTTTAACCTCATTGCTCTGTACAGTAAACACAGTGAAATTCTCAAAATCATCACCTACTTCTAATTCTGTCGCATCACTAGCTGATCCATTGTCAGAGTCATATTCCCAACTGACAGCTAATTCTTTGGATTTCTTTAGAGTGTTTGCACACTCTGCAACTATATGACCATATCCCTAACATTCAAAACATTGGGGTTTCTTCTTTTTAGGATTAGATTTTTCTTTCCTAGTTTGAGTCCTATTTCTACTTCTAGACTCACCCAATTTATCCCCAAATTTTTGTCCTTGGCCATTATATTTAGCCCTAACAAATTTGTTCAACCTCTTAGCAAACATGACAATATCATTTAGACTCAATTCACTTTCTTCATCAAGTTCAACATGATCCTCCTTAGTGGTTTTGAAAGCTATGCTCTTTTCTTTTATGTCACTAGCCTTCTTAGGGGGATTTTTTAACATCTCCATCTTATAAGATTTTAAATTTCCAGCCAATTATTCAACCTTGATTTCTTTAAGACTCATGACCTTAGATATGATGTTAACCTTATATAAAAAATGTTCAGGAAGAGACCTAAGGATTTTCTTTACTATCGTAGTATCAGGAATAGGCTCACCTAGATTGTGACAACCTGTCATAATATCAATCAATCTAGTCTCAAAGTTGGTGAATACCTTATCCTCCTCCATCTTCAGCTGTTCAAACTGAAAATTCAAAATTTGAAGATTTGATTGTTTCACCTTCGATGTTCCTTCATGAGTGACTTGGAGAATGTCCTAAGCTTCTTTGGCAATTACGCAAGTAGCAATCCTCTTGAACTCACTCAGATTTACAGCATTGTATAATGCATTCAATGCCTTCGAGTTCCAATTCGCGCTATTAGTCTTAGCAGCACTCCACTCGCTTGACGGTTTTGCTTTCACTTCATTAGTCGCATCATCTTTCACAATAGAAGGTGAATATCTTACTTCAACAGCATTCCATAATTTTTCATCTAAAGATTTTAAAAATGCTCTCATTCTTGCTTTCCAATATGTGTAATTCGAGCCATCAAACAAAGGGGATCTAGATATGGAACCTCCTTCACGAGGCAACTCAATTCAATTATCAAAAATAGATCAATCAAGAAAATATGAATATAAGTGCAGAAAATTAAATCATGAGAAGACATAAATTTTTACGTGAAAAACCTTGGAAAGACTCCAAGTAAAAACCACGGATACACTCGGGTATCGATGCACTATGAATCACAAAATTTGTACAGACTCTATGAAAATAGAACTTACAACCGCTGTAATATGTTATTCTTCACTCGACGTCTAAAAGTCTAGATTCACTCACGCTCCATGAAGTTTTCGCTCCGATCTCCGTACTCTGACGGCTTTACTTCTCAATAGATCAAAATCACCACGAATCCTCCTGTTTCGATCTCCGCACACAGAGGGATCCGTTCTTCAATGGATCAATGCAACCTCGTTGCTATAAATGGTGTGTGAATTTTTCAGCAATTATACCATTCGATCGTGTATAGAAATTGTCGATATAGAAGCACGATTGAAGACGTCTAATAACAAGAGAGAACTTGTGTATCTATAATCACTCAATAATATTCTCTCACCATATGTATATCTCTGTAGAAGAAGAAGATGAAACTGTAAAAAACTTGCAGATAATTCTTCAAGACGTTCATCCTCTTGTTGAAGACTTTGATATTTATAAACAATGATGATCTAAATCCTAAGTTTTCCATTTCTCGTAATTTCACATCCAAACCCCATATTATGGTGAATATAATGTATATAACACGTACTTTGATGTATATAAGTCGTGGAAAAATCGTACAACCAACTCACGCATAATTTGGACATCGCAACAAAAATAGCCAAAAACTTATCATAGTTACGCTTCAAGCGTAGATTGGCCTACGCTTCAAGCGTACCTCCAAGCGTAAAAATGTGTTTTCCAGCCACTTTTTGAAAATGAAAGCGTAGACATTTTTGTTAAAACAACTTTTCTCTGTAACTGCGTCAAAATAACCCTCTTGAACCCACGATACTTTTTACTTGAAGTGACGGCTTCGGAAAATGTCATTTTTGCCCTCGAGGAGACATTTTTCCTTAATATGCTCACTTTCGTGCTTCACTTATATTCTTCATTACTTCAATGCTTGATTATACCTTTGACGAAGTTTGTCGATGTCATTGAAACCAAACCAACCTATCTAACACTCAACATGGTTATTAACTAGAACATGCCATAAATAAACAATACACAAAAGTGTTCTTACAACTATAATGACCTAGTTTTACATATCGCAAGTGTATAAATCGTATTATAGTATAGTATGGCTTGAGACAGGTTATCGAACCCAAATGACTAATTCGTACTCTAAATTCGAATAAAATAATATTCTTGAATTGCCACTTGCCACTGCTAGTTTAATTTTGGATTTTTATATTAAACTAATTAATAAAACAAATAAACTAAGTAAAATAATTAAAGATAGATTAAGAAAATTTAATAGAGAGAAAGTCTAGGGTGTATCTAGCACCATTATTATCATAAAATAAATGTTCTATCCATTATATTATAAAAGGGAGATACAACTTTCGTGAATCAGACTAGTACTGTTACAAGCTAGTGCCTAGTCCCCAAAGAAATTCATTCAATTGGATTTAGCCACAAACTATCTTCGGAATGAGTGTGATTAGTGCACGCGATAACTTTACTCTACTACTATGGTGCATGATAGGTGCTCAATATTGGTCATTTTTTGCCCATAGCTTGCATTTGTTATATCTTTACATTCCGTTACTTGGTATTTTTATACCGTTATTGTGTGTAAGCATGTTTCAGGAGCTTAATGAAGAAACAGAGCTAATCTCGGTGAATTAACTGAGTTCGTGTTTGTTTCTACCTCAAGAAAGGAATCAAGAGGTGTGTCGGAGTAAAGAAGAGCTACCGAAGGGCAAAATGATCATTTCCCGACATCATTATCTCACCAAAGGGCAAAAATGTCATTTTCAAACATGATTACTTCACCCAAAAGCATCGGGAGTCAAAGACGACCATTCTAACTCAAATATGAAAAAATGAGTTTATAGCAAAAGATGGACAATACCCTAGGTCGTTAAAGAGAAAAAAAGATAGATTGGACCTGAGCTACGCTTTGGTTTGTACCCTATGCCCTAGACCTACGCTTGGGCGTAGGTCCTACCTTGTGGCCACGTGATCCCTTTTTATGCTAAAGTTGTTTCGGAGTTGTTTCATAATTTTCCAGTTTTGTCCCTACTTCGATATTTTAAGTGATCGGTGATTCTAGATCTCTACATACAGGCTTAAACACATATTTGCATCAGATTTTATAGACATTATTCATGTATTATAAAATTACTAAAAAGGGAAACCATTAGGGTTTCCTTCACTTGTCAATAAATATGAGAGGGTTATGTTTAGGGTTCAAGTTCTAGTTCTGATTTTCACGCACGTTCATTCATAGAGTTCTCATGTTCAAAGTTCAGATTTGCTTCCATTGAAGAGAACCACCATTAAAGACCTAGAGATTCAAATAAGAAGATTACGGAGAGCGTTTTTACACTGATAATGCAGACTCTCTCTGTCATGATCAACTAACTCGGTATCTAGGGTTTTCTCATAAAACTCTAGCCAAGTAATGTAGTTCTAATTTATATTCAATTGTAAAGAGGGGAAACTGTGACTATATTGTAATGATTGTGTTAGATGAGAAATTGTTTTTATTCATGATACAAGTTTGTATATTTGAATTGATTATTGTCTTAGACTTTTCGAATATATTTATCTTACAGAATCAAAATTATTCACTATAGGCTGGAACTCGGATGTTTAATCTGTGATTTTTTACACAATGGTGGTCATAAAACTCGAAACCCTTGGTTGACACAGGACATGCCTTGATAAACTGATATAGACATGCTTTATTTTATTTTCATGCTTTAATTTACTTTTCTGCATTTACTTTATGTTAGTAGTTGACATGCACTAATCAGTTTAGTCTTGAAATGGGTTGTCGCGATTCGGTTGAGAGTAATCCTTTTTGGGGTCAAACAGCTGGCGCGGTGCGACCTAATTCACAGTTAATGGATCGCTCTCATGCAATTGAAATAGAACTTGGACTATGTTATGCGGTTAGTGGTGGAGTGAGGAAACCTTAGTTTTATCTCTTTCTAAATCACTTCCATTATTCATTATTGTTTTCTGTTTTTATTTTCATTAGTATTAGATAATTCACAAAATCAAACTCTTTTCGGAAAAATATAATTCAGTGTTTTTAGACTATTGAAGTGAACAATCCTCGTTTCTGTGGGATCGATATTCCCCCACTCAAGCAAAAATGTCTACAATTGATTTGTGCATTTGTAGAAGGATAAAACCTAAAGTGTCGTTAAGGTCTCGTTTTTAATCACATATTTTGCACACACCTGACGCCCATCAAGTTTTTGGCGCCGCTGCCAGGGACTTGACATTGTTCAAAAGCTTTAGTAGTTTATTTGGATTGCGTTATTGTAGATTAAAGCTACAGTTGAATTTTTTTGTGCGATTTTCAGGTACAATTGAAGAGCTTGAAAGGAAAAGATAAAGCTGCTAAAGTTGCGTCTGGACCCTTTGTGAGTTTCAATTTTGCTTGATTTTTACATTTAATTTTTAGCTTTGATTTTTGTTCATAGTTTAGATAAGTTTAGAAGTAGTTTAGTTAATTTGTTTTATTTCAAAAATAAAAATAAAAATAAATTTTTTTTTAGTGTATGTCCGATAAATCAACGCGTTCAAATTCAAATTCTGCGTTAGTTGTATACGACCCGGAGATCGAAAGAACTCTAAGGAATTTACGAAAATCTATTAAAGAGCGTCGTCAGACAGAAGAAATCGAGATGGGTGACCAAATAGTGAATCAACATAGGGGACCAGATACCTCATTGAAGGGATTCTACGCACCAGTCGCGTATGAATCGTATGCTGAATTTCCAGAAGAGGAAGGTGCAAAGCATTTCAAGATCAAGACGAGTGTGATGAACATGCTCCCAAAGTTCTCTGGTCTTAGGATATAAGATCCGTACCAGCATGTCATTGAATTCTTAGAGGTAACATCAACTGTTATGTATGATGGTTTGACTAAAAATGATTTTAGAGTGCGTCTGTTCCCATGGTCATTAAAATAAAAATAAAATATGGTATATTAAATTGACCAAAGCAATTAAACTTGACTGGGAAACACTTAAGCAATAATTTTTAGAAAAACATTTTCCCATAGGAAAGACTTCAGAAGCATAAGATGTAATTAAGCGATTCAGACAGTTGTCGGGAGAGCAATTTTAGTGTGGGAGATGTACAATGAGATTTTGTATAAATGTCCCCACCATAGGTTTTATGATCAAGATTTGGCTAGGAATTTTTACATGGGTCTAGGTTAAAAGCATAAAATCTGATAGATGCCTCTACACAAGGTCAGTTTACCTTGAAACCCATAAGAGAGCTTTTAGAGATGTTTGATAATATTAGTGAAAATGCCCTTCAGTGTGACTCTGATCTGAGGTCTAGAGATAGTCAGGATAGGCGATCTGAAAAAGCATTTGAGGTTAATCATGATATGAAAAATCCAGTGGCATTGATAGAGGAGAGGTTAGAGCGATTTAAAAAACTTATTACCCAAAAAAGTCATTATTCTAAAAGAGGAGTTTCTGAGGTTGAACCGGATTATACTCAAAATGAATGTGTGGACATAATAGCCGCTGATGTCAATGCAACATGGAATTACTCAAATAATACCCCGTTCTCCAACTCATACTCTCTAAATAATAGAAATCATCCATTCATGTCCTATAAGTCCACAAATGTGGAGAATCCTCCAGAAAAAGTTCAACAAGGACAGTGGTCCAATTCTCAATCCAATTTTCAACCAAGGCAGTAATTTACCTCGCAACCAAGGTTCCAACAGAGCCAACAATCATTCCAATCTCAACCAACTATACTGGATCGCAATTCTAAATCAAATTTCCAACCCAGACATCCACCTAATAATTCTCTGGATTTTCAGTCATTCAATAACAACCAGGTTATCCAACCATTCCAGTATCAGCTCCAGCCTCAAAGAAGCCAAGCTCCTCCACCCGATTTCCAAAATTACAGGATTGAGCAGTCCTTGGTGGACTTCCAAAATTAGATGGGTGTTCATACTCAAACACTAACCCAATTCACCATGCAGTTAAGACAAATGGAAAATCAGATAAATACTAGAGAGCCAGGTCAGTTGCCTAGTCAACCTATCGCTAACCTAAAGATTCAACAAGTACAAAAGCTTGGATTGTTTACCAATGGTAATCACGAGTCTGTTCAAGCAATTACGACTTTGAGAAGTGGAAGGGTAGTGGAGAGCCAATGGAATCAAGAACCAGTGGAACCACTCTCGATAGTCTCAAGTACTCCCCCAGTTCCATCACTTACGACTCCGCCTGTTTTAGAATTTAAGGAGTTGCCAGAAAAACTGAAGTATGTTTTCTTGGGACCCGACGAAACACTTCCTGTAATTATTTTATCAATGTTGATAGCAGAACAGGAATTGAGTCTGATTGTGGTCTTGACCAAGAATAAAGAAGCAATTGGGTGAAGTGTGGCTGATTTGAAAGTTATTGATCCATCAATTTGCATGCATCAGATTTATTTGGAAGATGAGGCGAAACCGTCAAGAGAGATGGAGCGAAGATTGAATCCAAACATGATGGAGGTGGTAAGAAAATAAGTAGTGAAGTTGCTAGATGCGGGAATCATCTACCCAATCTCTGATAATTAGTGGGTAAACCCAACTCAAGTGGTCCCGAAAAAGTCAGGAATCACAGTGGTGCCCAATGAAAAGGGTGAGCTAATTCCTCAATACACGACTACGGGGTGGCGTATGTGTATCGACTACAGAAAGCTCAACTCTAACACCAGGAATGATCACTTTCTATTACCATTCATCGATAAAATCCTGGAAAGATTAGCCAGACAGAGCTACTACTGCTTTTTGGATGGATATTCCGGCTATAATCAAATGACAATTGATCTTGCAGATTAGGAGAAAACCACTTTCACTAATCTATATGGCACATTCCTATACAGATGGATGCCTTTTGGTTTATGTAATGCTCCAGCTACATTCCAGAGGCGTATAATGTCTATCTTATCTGATATGGTAGAAAAGTTTCTGAAAGTGTTCATGGATGACTTCTCAGTTTTTGGGGTAACATTTGAAGACTGTTTGAGACATTTAACACTAGTACTTGAAAGGTATAAAGAAACCAATTTAATTCTTAGTTGGGAGAAGAGCCATTTTATGGTTGAAGAAGGAATAGTACTTGGCCACATTATATCAAAACAGGGGATTGAGGTCGATAAAACAAAAGTCGAGCTAATTTCAAAATTACCTCCTCCCACATCTATGAAGCAGATACGCTCTTTTCTGGGCCATGCTGAGTTTTACAGAAGGTTTATCAAAGATTTTAGCAAAATTTCCTGGTCATTATGCAATTTACTGGCTAAGGATGTAGTCTTTGACTTTGACGAAGAATGTATTCATGCCTTTGAGGAATTGCGTGCTAAACTCTCATCTGCCCCATAATCTATCCACTGGACTGGTCACCACCGTTCGAGCTGATGTGTGACGCTTCAGATTATATAATTGGAGTTGTGCTGGGGCAGAGAAAAGATAAGTTGCCATATGTGATTTACTATGCCAGTAGAACTCTGAAAAAAGCTCAGATGAACTACACAACTATCGACAAGGAGTTGCTGGCAGTGATGTTCGCCTTAGAAAAATTCAGGTCGTATTTGTCAAGAACCAAGGTGGTCGTGTACTTAGATCATGCCGCACTAAGGCATTTGCTAACCAAGAAAGACTCCAAGCCCAAACTGATTCGATTAATTCTGTTGCTACAAGAATTTGATTTGGAGATCAAAGAAAAGAAGGGTATGGAGAATGTGGTAGCTGATCATTTGTCAAGAATTATCGTTGAGTCCATTAAGGATGATACTCCTCTTAAGGATGAGTTCCCGGATGAACATCTGTTCAGTGTGGCTGTTATGGAACAAATACCATGGTATGCAGATATTGTCAACTATAAAGCCACTGGTAGAATTCTTAATGGATGGTCTAAGCATGAGAATGATCATTTCTTCAACCAAGTAAAATTTTATATCTGGGACAATCCGCGACTGTACAAATATTATCCGGATTATATCATTCATAAATATGTTCCAGAAAGTGAAGTTCAAGGCATACTGACATTTTTTCATACGCTGGAGTGTGGAGGGAATTTTGGTGCTCAGAAGACAACTCACAAAGTCCTACAGAACGGTTTTTATTGGTCCACCATATTCAAGGATGCGTTCAAGTTTTGAAAATCTTGTCTGAGATGTTAGAAGTTGGGATCCATATCTCGACGAGACATGATGCCACTGAATCCTATATTGGTGGTTGAGTTGTTTGACGTCTGGGGCATTGACTTCATGGGACCGTTTCCAAAAGCCGGCAATAAGCAGTACATATTAGTGGGAGTTGATTATGTTTCTAAATGGGTAGAGGTTGTTGCCACATCACATGCAAATCACATTGTGGTTGAGGAATTTGTTAAATCCAATATATTTTCTAGATTTGGTACGCCATAGGTGTTGATCAGTGACGGCGGCAGCCACTTCGATAACCAATTTCTTCTGGCCTTGTGCAAGAAGTATGGTGTCACTCATAGAACTGTAATGCCATATCACCCATAGACGAGTGGTCAAGTGGAGGTTTTGAACAGGGAGATCAAGAACATTATTGAAAAGATGGTGGATCCTGATTTTAAAAATTGTCTGAGAAGGTTAAATGATGCACTGTGGGCATACATGATCGCTAATAAGACACTGATTAGTATGTCACCATACATATTGGTCTATGGTAAGGCGTGTCATCTCCCTGTGGAACTCAAGCACAAAGCATATTGGGCGATCAGAAGATTGAATTTTGATATCGAAAGATTGGGTGCTCAGAGGAAACTCCAACTAGCAGAGTTTGAGGAGTTGAGGAACAATGCATATGAGAATTCTAGAATATATAAAGCCCGAACCAAAGCATTCCATGACAGACATATTAGACTGAAAAGCTTTGAGGTCGGCCATAAAGTGTGGTTGTTCAATTCGAGACTCAAATTGTTTCCCGGTAAGCTTCAATCAAGATGGGATGGGCCATATAGAATTACTAAGGTTTACCCCCATGGAGCGGTGGAACTTGATGACCTTGACAAAGGAAAACGATTTGTTGTGAATGGTCAGCGTTTGAAGCATTATATCAAAGTTGAGTCGACAGACAGTATTGTTGAGACAGTTGATTTAACAGATCCGACACCAGAGCCGGATGATTTTGATCCTGAGTATTGAGAGGCAGCAACGTTGAGACAACGACATTAAATATTGGTACTAAGTGATAAAAAATAGCTTTTAATCTTAGTTTGTAGTTGTAAAATAGTAGTTTAATTCGGTTTTTGTAAAATTTTAAGATCAAGTCCGAAATATGCACCGAAATAGTAGTTTAATAGTAGTTTAATCTACAAATTTTTGTAGATGAATATTGACGATAAGTATGCACCGCTGATTACGTATGGCAAGGGAACGTTGAACAAGGGGTGGATCAAGAAGGGTCCAACGACATATGCTCGCCGACATAGATTTGGAGGAGTTTTACTGCAAGGTGCACAGAAGGATGATACAAAACAGGTTATGCCGGATGAGATGCCTGATTTGTGATACGCCACAGGCCCCGGCTGGGGGTGCTGTTATGGTGACTCAGGCTCAGTACGACCAGTTGATTGGACGTATTAAGGGAATGGAACGCTCATTTACAGAGGATAGGTAGGCCCGACAACATGAGCACCATGAGATGATGGACCGGTGGGATATTATGATGCGACACATGAAAGTGACAATTCCACCACCATAGCCACCTCCGGATGATGCTATGTAGTTATAGTTTAGTTTAGTTTATTTTTATTTTGTTTTTAGGATTTCTTTTTTAGCTGTTCACAGTAGAGATCAATCGTAAAGCGGAGAGTCAGTGTTCGATCTTTTGTGACCACTTTAAAGATCATCTCTAACTATTTGTGATGTTTTTGCTTTTGTATAAAATGATATTTTTTAACCGCTTTTATTGATATGCGTGTCTTACTATGTTTATTATATTGAGTATGTGTGATTTTATTTTCGCACTATGAGAACATGTGTACGTTTATGTTTGGGGGTGCGTATATCGTGAAAATGTATTGGAAAATATGTCATGAAAAATATATATATATTTTAAGCCTTACCCTATGCCCAAGCGTAGGGTAGTACGTGGGTGGGCCAGAAAAATTAAAAAAAATTATCCGTTTTTGGGATGTTTTGGCCTGGTTTATACTTATACTTATATTAGGATTTGTGTAACTTGTTTTTTGGAATTTGTGAAGAATTTTTAGAGTAATCCTAATCTGACAAGGAGACGGACTGCAAATAGAATTTGGATTAGTTATTGCTTCCCCTTTCCTAGTCAGTTAAGTGTTTTAAATCATTTTTCCCTTCTAATTCTACTGCATCCATCTATAAATACATCCATAGGATAGACACAATTCACAATTTACAATTCATAATTCTCAAGGAGTGAGCATTAAATTAGGTATTCTTTTTATATTATTCTTTTATTCTTTCTATTTTGAGGAAGGTTAGTATGGATAATGCTAATGAAAATTATTCTAACCCAGAAGAATTCATGGAAGGGACGAAACCATATGTGGTAATGGAAAGCACGAATAAAGGAGTTACGAGTCAGAAGGGAAGCCGAATCACACCAAAATCGTTTTTGCAGTGTCGGTTGCAATTTGAGGAGATATTTTTTATGGAGAGGATGAATCGAGTATTAGTTGCGCCTGGAAGGAAAATCCTTAGAGAACGAGGATTGAAGAGTTTAGAAAAACCGGCGGGCGAAAAGGTGTATTCGAGCTTGGTCCGAAAATTCTATGAAAATATGATAATTTCGGGACCGCTAAGATTTGAGGTGATGAAGGCTAAAGTGACTCAGTGGAGTGCTCCTGTTATGATTGGAAGAAGAAGTATTGTCAATGCATGAAATATACCAATCGACACTCCGACAAACTTACAAGAAATATTGAAGGAGCATCTTGTAGTATGGCCATATAAGGATGATGAGATGGTTCGGGAATTATGTGCAGTATCAGATCCGAGAAATAAGACCTGTGATAATTGGTGGTTGAAGTCAAATCTGTTTTATTTGGATTGTGTCGTTGCGGCTCAACTTCAACCTAATAAGCGAACTAATGCAAAAGATCACACTATGCTTAGAACTTTGTATGCCCTAACTCATGGGTATAAAGTGTGTGTTCCAACATTGATTATGGCTGAGATGTCGTTTGCTCGAGAAATTGTGAGTAAAGAATGTGCGGGTGCCGATAAATTTGAATATTATCTTCCATACCCATTTTTACTATCGAAGATCATTGCAGAACAGTTGGGTGATAGGATGAAGGAGTTGGATGAGATGCGGTGGACAATTATGAAAGTATATTCGAATGAAGATTTAGAGAAGTTGAAAGAGACTGCAGACTGTCGAATATGGTTGAAGAGTGCCGTGTCAGGTGATAAAGAAGAAGAGGCGGACTAGGATTTAGGTTTAGAATTTTTAGGTTATTTTATTTGTAGGGACGGT
This sequence comes from Cornus suecica, assembly GCA_963922005.1. Classification (NCBI taxonomy): domain Eukaryota; kingdom Viridiplantae; phylum Streptophyta; class Magnoliopsida; order Cornales; family Cornaceae; genus Cornus; species Cornus suecica. Next base: position 1,760,620 of record OY998240.1, on the reverse strand, counting down.
AGACCCTTAAGACCACGTCTTTATTTCTTTTATTTTTATTTTAGGATTGTAGGCCTTTAAGGCCAAATCAAATTTTTTTTATTATTATTTTTGTCATAAAAAAAAAGAATCTTTGATTCCTTGAAAACATGTATCGATTTCTGAATATTTCTGATGAAATTTATTTTCCATTGCTATGATTGGGTATGTGTGCTTTATTGATGATATATCCAGATGATCCAATTCAAGTTTGGGGAAGAGAATTTGTGCTTTGTTTTGGAATCCAAAATTGAGCTTCAAGGGTAATTGTATATGTTCTCCTATTTTATTTTTGACCATAAGGACACGGTCTAATTTAAGTTTGGGGGTGAGGGTATAGTATTACAAGGAATAAAGACTTTTGAGAAAAATAAAATAAAAAATTGAAACAATTCTTTGTTTTCATGCATGAATGTTTGACATTTATAGTTTCATTAAATTTATGTTTATGATACATAAGTAGTATGTGATATGATGTTCCCGCTCATGAGAATAATGATTAGATCAAGTTAGTGAAGTGATGTGGTTTACATGAGTGAGTGATTAGTGAAATTGAAATTAAGAAGGACGACTTTGACCTATAAACACAAACACACATTCACTATGAGAAATATGTTGATTTATGACTATATAGTTGAAAAATAATTTTGCCGCAATAAAATGGGAGAAGGGGAGTTGTTTTGGTTGAAATGGAGAAAATTAATTATTTTTTTTTAGAAAATAAAAATGTAAAAAACAGTTCTTTGATTTGAGTAACCGGGCATTGGTATCACCAATATCACTATTAGCGTTTAAAGGGGAGAAGACTGATGAACATAAATTCCATGGAAGAAGTTCAGGCCTAGTTGGTTGGGACTAAAAATCCTCGCTAGAAAGTCCAGAGACTTAGAAAGACAAAAAGGGATGAAAAGTGGAAAGATGGAAATAGTACGTTTTTACTAAAAATGACAAAGTTTGATCAATGAAGTAGGAGAAAAGAAACTGAAATATTGTAGTTGAATATTCACAAAATCACGGAAGGTTGTCTGAATTTTAAGTAGAAAGTAGCAAAATCATTTACTTAAGTGGGGACCATTCATAACACAAAGCTTGATATAATTGTTGTTCGGTAGTGAGTGGGAATATTTACATTCATATTATCTTATATGTTATATCATAGCTTATTTGACTTATGTGTGTGAACTCATGAATGCGTAATTACAAAATAATTGAGATGTTTGTAGGGACCATCACTGGAAACCTTCACGAGACTTCACTTGTCCACTAGGGGTAACATAGGGGTTTAAAAGGCTTGTTACACGTGTTAAGTATAATCGTTGATGTAATACCCCCAATTTTCGCACGTGAGTTGGCCAGACTCACACACGAACATTAAGAAGCATCATGCAATTGATATACAAAAACACAGAATACAATAAAAAATTTGTGAAATAAAAAAAAATCATAGCGGAAGCAACACTAACGTGAAATCTTACAAAAGACTTTAAGATACAACATGTGAATCCTGTTAAAGAAGGACCCCTAAATAAAAATTACATTTTTAATAACCGTGCCTAAATTACAAAAGTTGTATAACTAATTGTGGGTGAAAAGTGTTCAAGAATACAAAGCACAAGAAAAATGGAGAAGAGAACTTCACTGATTGCCATTCAAGGATACCCCATAGTAGCCAACAATAGACATAACTGAAATAAAGGAATTAGAAAGAGAAAGTGGAGAGAGCAAATAGTGTAGTCTCATCACAACTAGAGAAGGGGTAGTGAGCACTAGTAGAGCTAAAATCCCCAAAATGAAATACCCCCCAAAGTAGCTAAAGACCAAGATATGGAGAAAAGAAGAGCAAGTATAGGAGAAGGGTGAGAGGTGATGAAGGAGAGCTAAGCTTCCATGGCCAAATGCCTCATGAAAGAGAAGTGTTGTCGCCGTAAAGGAGTAGCCTCCAAGAAGGGAAAAAGAAATGAGAAAATGTTGGATCCTTCCTTTTTTTAGGCAATGCACTATTGCCTTTTATTTATAGGTGACTTGGCTCAAAATGTTGCCCTAATTTAAGTGGTCCCCAAGTCCTACCAATGCTCTAATAAGTGATGAGGGCCATAATATGGGCCTATAAGGATAATTCTTTCCACATTATGAATAATGGGTAGAATTCACATTATGAGCCTTTATTATGACTAGACTACACTCCAAGCCTCCATGCCACGTGCTCTTTCCAATCCCTTCAAAATGTGAGGATGGTGTCGCGCTGTCCACGTGTCACGGCTACGTAGCATCTATGGCCACAGCCGGATCAGTCGTGCAATGGATCACTCCCCAATAGCCTTCGCAGTACATGCATATACCGCTAGAGTTGTGCATAAATGGTGGTAAACACCCTTGAGAGACTGCTACGTCATTAGGACCCGTAGATCATAGAGGTACTACTCCTGTGTACGCTCTTCAGCTCCACAGGTGCGCTGCCACAATAGGACCACCTTTAGAAGGTTTTGAGTTGCCACGAGTAATCCGCCTCGAAGTCGGACACATTGGGTCAACCCGTATACCAACTTCAGTGGGGCGGGTCCGAGGCTCTACCCAGTAGCCCAGTACCCTAAGTGAGACCCCTCTACGAGTCGAGTGCACCCTAAAATAATACCTATGCCTACAATTTGCCCCCTGTGCATGCGAGGCACTACCTCAAAGTTGGGCTTGCATGCACACAGCAGGCCCCGTATATACAGTATTTATATTCCCATTGTCCCTATTTATACATATGGATACATATTTATAGCGTACATATGTATATTAAAATATGTCATGAAAAGTAATAAACACAATAGAAAAGTAAGGGTGATCAAATGAACGGTAAGGACGACAACAAGGAACAAAAATAAGCAAAGACAAGGTAAAAGAAAGGAAAATAAAAACGAAAGGAGAATAAATGATGTAAATATGAAATTTTGAAAAATCTGAAATTGAGAAATGAAATATATAAACAAGAAAGAAAGAAGTAAAACAAAACAAAGCCAAATATAAGAAAGGCAAACAACCATTTTTTCAAATATACACATTTTTTGAAAACCACATGGAAGGGTATAATAGTAATTTTCAAAAGGAAATTTAAATTTGATTAGTAATCACCATAAGTAACATGGTAAAAGTAAAGAAATAATTAAATTGTAATAGTACACATACATATATACATATATATATATTATTTTGAAATAAGCTAGTTTTTTTTAAAAAAAAAAAATTGTACACGTGTGTGTATATAGATATATTAGTATATAAAAGGAGTAAGTTTAGAAATTTTGAACTAACAGTTTCCTTCTCAAAAACGAACTGGTGCCAAAACACAGAAGTGGAAAAGGGCAATGAGACAAAGCAATAATGGCAGCCCCCTGCAAAAAGGTGCCTTTTCGCCGCCCCATTATGGCGATGCTTCGCTAGGCGCCACTCCCCGGAATTGGTGCAGTCACGGTTGGGGAGTGCGCAGAGAGGCGACCTACAAATACCTCTCCCGATTATGGAAATGGGAGAAAACAATCAAGTGTACGACTCTGCAACTACTGATTTCACAGAGAGAGAAAACAAAATCTTGAAGAAAGAGTGAACCAGAAAGAGAGAAAGAGGGAAATCGGAAGAGAAAGAAGAAAGAGAAAGAAAGAGAAGGAGGAAGAGGGAAATACCAGAAAGAGAAAGTGAAAAGGAGAGAGAGAGAAAAACCCCTTTTCTGCAGGAGCCATGCTACCCTCGAAGGCGTAAGACGGCACAGTTCCAAGCGACGACGAATGGCGGCACGCCCCTTTCTTCGGCAAGGAGGTCGACTTCTTCTGGCACCGGGCCAGGCATTACCAACCAAACTCTGCAATTTTGGGCGAGCCCATGCTGTTAGAAGGCGATGCCCCCTCCACGTCAGGTACCCATTGGAAGCCGGGGAAGAATATGCGGTTTCCAATCGAGAGGGGTGATTTCCCCTACTCGTACCTCCAATTCGAAGGTCACACAATGCCAATTTCAGAGTGGGACTACTGGTGTGAGCACATTCTTTCGAGACCAGAGCATGTGGAAACCCTCAGTCGTGCCTCAGTCCTGACGACCATTGATTCAAGTCGCCGTGTCAACATCCGGCGCTCAAACCCCTCAAATATATAAATGAATCCATTAATATTCATTATCATTTCTTTATGCCAATAGACAACTATTCTAAAACCATATTTTAACCACGTACCTGACAATTCAATCATGTCGTGACAACCCAATCATGTCCCGTGGTACTCGTAAGACTACGTTAATAGTCAGCCTTCATGTAGTTCCTTTAAAAACCTCATCCCAAAATTATTTAATTAAATAATAAGATTTACGAATTTATCAATTCTATTTTAACCACGTACCTAACAATTCAACCATGTCGTGACAACTCAATCAAGTCATGTGGTACTTATGAGACTGCGTTTATTAGTCAGTCTCCTTGTGGTTCCTTAGGAATCCTCATTTCATAATTATTTAAATTAAATATTATGATTTAAAAGTGCATCATATGCATCACTGAACATATAATAAGTGAGTATTTTATACATCACTTCACACATATATGCTTATTAACATAATAAAAATAAACATCTCATACATCCCTGTGCATCCCATGCTTCACATATATGTACACAATCATAAATGATGATTTAAAACAACATAATAAACTATTATATCCAATAAACAACAAATACCAACTTCAATAATATAATCATTCTAAGGAATATATTTAACACCATTATAACCTTAACATATTTTATGATAAGTTAATAATGAGATCCGAAATCACAATATTACTTATTTAAAGTTTAGGGATCCCAAATATATTTTTAAGAAAGATATGGGGTCAAACTGTAATATAGTGCAGTACAGGGATTCTACTGTAACTTTAGAAACGGTATGGTGACAAATTTGAATATTTTGTAAATTATAGGCATCATACTGTAATTAATATAAAATTAAGGGGTCAAATCGTAATATAATTAGGGGTCAAAATATAATTACAGTAACAGCCCAGGGTAAATCTGTAGTCATAACAATACTCAGGGGTTTTAATAGAATTTCAGTAAAGTTCAAATGCCTACGGTGTGCGCATTTACACCGGATCATTTCTCAAATAAGTGGATGATTTTAATTAGTCAAAGTTATGCTTAATGTGTACACACCTACACTAGATTATATCCAATAACTATATTCTACTTCAATGGTAAGGATTAAAGATCCATCTAATCCTATGGTTACAAAATTGAATACATCATAGTAATCTATATCCTTCCACACTATATTCCAGTACTCTTATATAAATAAATCAAGGACTTGGATTAAAAGTTCATATAATCTTATGGTTAAAAAAACAAGTGTACCATAACAACATAGAATGAGCCACACTAGATTTTCAGATTTATATAATTTCCGAAAATTGCCATTAAAAATCCCTAAAATTTTCTAAATATTTATAGAAAATTCAAGAAGCTTATTTAAATAATTATAAATATTATTAAAGCTTCCTAACTAGTATTTGTTGATATTTCCATAATCATTGATGTATTTTATAATTAAAATACAATTTAATGATAATATGAAATATATGATAATAATCATTTAACATTCATCTATCCATATATATATATGCATTTATATACATAATAACACTTCTATATTTATTTTTATAGAAAATTAACTATGTATAAATGATATATATCTATTTATACATATTATTTCACAAAGGTCTTGGATTTATAAATTCAAAAGGGTAGAATAGAGTTGTAACTTGTCTTAAATTATCCGGTTTTGATTGAATATCTTCAACCCCAAATCCTTCCAAGAACAATTTATTCTCTCCAATAACTCTTTCTGTCTCTACTCTCCTTCTTTCAAAACTCTTTCAAAGTTTTGAGAAAATGCCATCGTCATTTCATTTGCAAAACATAAATTTTAAAACTCACCAATAATTCCCTTAATAGTTTATTTAAAGACACTAGGTCCACCCATTTGCCCATGTCCCCCATAAATTTCCCTTTCTTATCCATTTCACATCTTTACACATCATTTCCATTACTTTTATCATTATTTCACTCTTTTATTTTTTTTTATTTTTTTTTAAAAACAATCCACACACACACTAACATATATATATACGTACCAACATATACACCACTTAAACACTTCACAAATGTTAAATTACACACTAAAATTTCTAAATTACACATCATAATTACTAAATTACACACATACACACATTATAAAGAATAAATCAATTAAATGCACAAATTAGGGGTTATTACAGTTGACCCTCACGAAAGCAAAGGATTAGGTTAGAGTAGATAGGTTAGATAGAATAAGATCATTACAGTCAGTTTTCTCTGAGTTTATTGCTAAGGGACTAGCAATATGTAAGTTTAGGTGGTGTGATATGTGCTCAATATTGGTCATTTTTTGCCCCTATCTTACATTTGTTATGTCTTTACATTCTATTACTTGGTATTTTTATCTCGTTTGTGTGTGTAATCATGTTTCAAGAGCTTAATGAAGAAACATAGCTAATCTTGGTGAATTAACTGAGTTCGTGTTCATTTGTATCTCGAGAAAGGAATCAAGAGGTGTGTCAGAGTAAAGAAGAACTACCGAAGGGCAAAATGGTCATTTCCCGACATCATTATCTCACCAAAGGGCAAAAATATTATTTTCAGACATTATTCACCTAAAAGCATCTGGAGTCAAAGACGACCAGTCTAGCTCAAATATGAAAAAATGAGTTTACAGCAAAAGATGGATAATACCCTACGTCGTTAGAGAGAAAAAAAGGCAGATTGGACATGAGTTATGCTCTTGAGGTACGCTGTGGTTTGTACCCTACGCCTAAGCGTAGATTCTACCTTGTGGCCACGTGATCCCTTTTTATGCTGAAGTTGTTTCGAAATTGTTTCAAAAATTTTCAGTTTTGTCCCTACTTTGATATTTTAAGTGATCGGTGATTCCAGATCTCTATATACAGGCTTAAACACATATTTACATCATATTTTATAGACATTATTCATGTATTATGAAATTACTAAAAAGGGAAACCATTAGGGTTTCCTTCACTTGTCAATAAATATGAGAGGGTTAGGTTTAGGGTTCTAGTTCTGGTTCTGATTTTCACGCACGTTTATTCATAGAGTTCTCACGTTCAAAGTTCAGACTTGCTTCCATTGAAGAGAACCACCATTAAAGACCTAGAGATTTGAATAAGAAGATTATGGAGAGCATTTCTACACCGACAATGCAGACTCTCTCCGCTATGATCAACTAACTCGGTATCTAGGATTTTCTCGCAAAACCCTAGCAAAGTAATGTAGTTCTAATTTTATATTTAATTGTAGAGCGGGGAAACTGTGACTATACTGTGATGATTGTGTTAGATGAGATACCATTTTTATTCATGATACAAGTTTGTATATTTGAATTGATTATTGTCTTAGACTTTTCGAATATATTTATCTTACAGAATCAAAATTATTCACTATGAGCTGGAACTCGGATGTTTAATCTGTGATTTTTTACACAATGGTGGTCATAAAACTCGAAACTCTAGGTTGACACAGGTCATGCCTTGACAAACTGATATAGACATGCTTTATTTTATTTTCATGCTTTAATTTACTTTTCTGCATTTACTTTCTGTTAGTAGTTGACATGCACTAATCAGTTTAATCTTGAAATGGGTTGTCGCGATTCGGTTGAGAGTAATCCTTTTTGGGGTCAAACTGCTGGCGCGGTGCGACCTGATTCACAGTCAATGGATCGCCTTCATGCAATTGAAATAGAATTTGGACTATGTTATGCGGTTAGTGGTGGAGTGAGGAAACCTTAGTTTTCTCTCTTTCTAAATCACAACCATTATTCATTATTGTTTTCTGTTTTTATTTTCATTAGTATTAGATAATTCACAAAATCAAACTCTTTTCGGAAAAATATAATTCAGTGTTTTTAGACTATTGAAGTGAACAATCCTCGTCTCTGTGGGATCGATATTCCCCTACTCAAGCAAAATTGTCTACAATTGATTTGTGCGCTTGTAGAAGGGTAAAACCTAAAGTGTCGTTAATGTGTCATTTTTAACCACATATTTTGCACATACCTAACGTCCACCACTGCATTAAATTAAAACATGCCTATTTCACCTCTCCTTAGCATGGTCTGTCCAAATCAAGACTTCCTGTTTTATAAACCATTATATAGAAAACTAAAATTTAACCTTCGAAGTTCTAGCTCGTAGTGGTTAAGCATTGTTGGGTAAATTTAAACATTACATCAATCTAAGACAAGAAATGGAATAAATGAAATTTTTTATATAAAATGATAGTGCGTTCTCTCATCTACATAATCATCACGATAGTGTTCTTTTGCTTTTCATTTCACAATAAAAATAAATAAAACATAGTCTACATTACTTGGGCTAAGGTTTTGCTGGAAACCCTAGATACCGCTCAATTGCCGATGTCTGTCGAAGGTTGCATCGTTGATGGTGAACTCGATTCCATGGACCCTTTGGTGTTTTCCTTTATTTTCTCTTGGTCTTCTCCTCTTTGTCATTCTCTAGATGTGTTCTTCTACACACTAATTTTTGTTGAGAGAAAAAACCCTTTTATTATGATGTATGTGGCTTTTTATAGAGAAATAAATTACATTCTTAAATGATTTGGGAGATCTAATTTTAATAAACCTAATTACTAAAACTAACCTAAAACTAAAGTTTCTCTAAAAATTATGAAATAATTACACAAGAATACTAAATAATACTATATCTAAAATATCATCCAAATCGAAGTTTATCTAGGTCACCAACAAAAATTATGAAATCTTCAGCAGTCTTCCTAATAATAATAAAATCGTGGGTTTGAGGCCTTAAACGATGCGTTTTGGCCCAGAATCATGTGGGTTTGCACTGTTATACAATAAGTTTTGTTTATTGGCTTTTTCCACTCGAAAAGCTATAATTTCTTGCTAAATTCCAACATTATGATAATTTATACTAAAACTGTAGATTCGATCTGTCTGAATGCGATTCAGCCATTTTCTTCAGTTCATTGGCGGTCTTGGCCCTGGAATGGTCTTGAGTCGGCATTTCAGTTAATTCACCGAAATTAACTCGTTCTTCTCATAATGCACCTGAAACATGCTAAACAATACAAACCGTATAAAAGCACCCAAGTAATGGAATAATTAGACTAACAATGACAAGTTAGGGGTCTAGAATACATAATATTCGGCACCTAACGCTTATTGCCCCTAATTGTTCCTAATGTCATGGATTGTTCCCAATGTCATGGATTGTTCCCAATGAAAAAAAATTCTCGCTCAATCCCTGTTTTTACTTAATGTTTTTTTTTCATGTTTGTGTTAAATTTAGATAAACTATGGCCCCCCTTTCGAAGCGTAAGAGATCAGAGCTAAATCTAAAAGAAGATGTGTGAGTATTAAGTTCGTCAAAAGTTTAATTTACAGGGTTTAAGCCCGGTTCTGCATTCATACTATTTAAGTAAGTATTTGATTTATTAAAAAATTGTGTTTTTATTTGGATATTGAAAATATGATTGGTTATTCAAATTGTTGATAAGTTTCATTATTTTCATTAGAAATGAATATCAAAAGAAAAATAAAGCCACCTTCATTTATAGTAGAAAGACAAGCACATATAATACATTTTTGTTTTGTATTACAGTTCTTCTTTCCGGTGTGTTTCAAGTTGCATTGGAACCTTTTCATAGTTCATATTGATAATATGATTCTGTATTATTTAGACTCCAGTAGACTTTCCAACATCTCCGAAGCTGGAGATAAGATGGTAAATGAAAGTACATGTTTTATTTTTCCAACAAAAATGTCAATTTCAGAAGGTTGAACTTAATTTCAGAAAGCTGAAACCTTTAACAAGCCAAGTACTAGAATTGGTGGACTAAAGTGTTTTAACAATTTTTTTACATGTTAAATTTCTGGGTTATGTTTTTATTATGTTCGGACTTCTCAATTCACGTCGCCAATATGAGAACTTCAATGTTGTTGAAGTTAATGTTCCAAAACAAAAGGACATGTATGTATACCTTTTATGTTTGGAAAATTTTGCAGGAATAATTCTAAAAATTATTTTTCATACAAATTCTGACACTTGTATTATAAAATTAGTTGTGGAGTATTTGCCATTTGGTTCATGCAAACATTTAATGGCCAAGAATGTATTATTTTGCCGACAGTGAGTGACATACTTTCTCAAAGTATATTGAACAATATGGTTTCTTACTAGATATTGAAAATGTTAAACTATAAAATTAAAATTTTGTGCAGATAAAACCAATAGACATGCGTAGCCAAATCACACTTGAACTTTTAGTTTTCATGAAGTTTCACTTTATGTTGCCAATAGTAGCGTTATATGATGCGTTTATAGGGACTAAAGGGAATACTACCATTCGGATAACAATAATTTTTTGTAATATCAAATGTCCTGTAATTATGTGATATCTATGACAACATATTTTATACTATTGTCAACATATAGTTGTATTAAAAATAACACTTTTTGTTAAATTTGTATATTGTTCTTATAATTTATTCAAAATATTTTCTATTAAAAATAACATGATATATTATAAACGCATCATATAACGCTACTATTGACAACATAAAGTGAAACTTCATGAGAACTAACTGTTAATTATATCACTATACTAAAATAATAGTGGGCAACGTTATTTGTATCATATGCAACACTTCTAGTACTATATGTAGTAAAAGTTGTATACGAGTAAATAAACTTAAATTTTGAATTTTCCGGTCACTGGCGAAAATAAGGGAGAATATAGTATGGATAAGATTGGTTAATTGTAATATAATTGAAATATAAGTTGTAAAAAAAAAAAGAAGTTATTATTGTAATTGAGCCAACAAACTTAGTACTAAAATGAAGATTGCACAAGTTGGAGAATAAGATAGGGTAATCCTCCACCCTAAACCAACTCAAAACGAAACTTATTAAAATGTCGTATCACAATTTCTACTGAAGTTAACACGTTTTGTGCTAAATGAAACAGACTTAGTACTAAAAGCAACAATATAATAGGTTTGGGCTTAGTCGGCATTAGCCAAAACAATTGGTGAAGTTGAGTGAATATTTAAAATAAAAATAATCCAAAAATAATATTAATAAAAATATTACATATAAATTTTTTAATATTTCCCAAAAAAGGAGGTAACCCTTCTCATACCCTCAATTGGTTTAGGGTATAAGTTTTAATATTTCCAAAAAAAGGATGTAACCTTGAGTGAATATTTAAAATAAGCCTAAGTTTTTTAAAATTTAATGGGGACAAATCTCGTATTTTGCCTATATTTTCTTCAAAATATTTAAATTATCATGAAAAAAAACCAAAAAAAAAAAACATACAAGGCATACCCATTTCCAGTTTTCGATTTCGATTTTCAGTCTTCTATTTTGAAATATTTTATGCATATCAGTCTTCTATTTTGATTTTCAATCTTCTATTTTGAAATATTCATTGATTTTTAGGCTTCTATTTTGTAGTAGTCTACGAAAATAACTCCACTAATTTAGAAAAAAGAAACACTTTATTCATGAAGATCGGCACATAAAATTAATTAATAGAGACTGAAATGGTAAAAAAAAAAAAAAAAATTATTGCAAACTTGAGAGTTTTCAAGGGAGAGCAAGAAGATATATCATGAGAGGTAGACAAATTTGGAGGGTAAAAGAGGTCGTAGGTAGAAAGAGAGAGTTTAGAAGATTAAGATCAAAGTGGATAGAGATGAATGTCAAACAACTATTGTTGAAGTGATATATTTGGGAGGAAAAATTTAAATATTTAGGCAAGAATAAGAGACTTTAATGGTGAGAGAATATATTTTTAGGAGCTGATGGTTTGGTGGCGCAGCAAAGATAAGATAAAGTTGTGGCTAATAACAAAGCCAAAATTGAAAAGAAAAAAAACTCCAAATGGACAGCGTTTTTGTTGATTGCAGCAGCGATCAATTGTAGCACATCCGGGTCCATAGGCAAACATGGCCTAAGCCATTTGATACAAATTTTCTTATTCAAACAAATTATATCACATATCTATAAGCTTGATTGATAAAAGATGGTCGTAGTTGTAATAAATTAAAGGAACACAGGCGGTGAGGAATAAAGATCCCACTAATTAAAGGTGACAGTGACATTGTACCGACCCCCATAACAATTGATGTTAGAAGTAAGAATTAATTGCTACAAAATTTTGGTCATGATCCAACACACACTCCAAAAATTTATGTGCCCAAGTTATTATTATTATTATCTTGTTCTTTTATTCGATAAATATATATATATATATATATATTTTTTTTTTTATTATCATTTTTGAATATTGTGGTGATGTTTAAGAAAGTTAATTAAATACTTTTTATTCAAATTTAGGTATTCTATTCACAATAAATAACGAAGAACAAACACACAAGAATTATTGTACTACAATGGACTAAAATTAGGTAAGAGACATTACATCTAACACTGAATAACATACAAAAATTCTATTAATATTTTTTTCCATGTACTCACGGGACATCCTGTTATTAACTTATCATCAAGGTTCTTGTTATTCAACTCATAAACTCCCTCTATTAATTAAAGTACGTTTTTCTGAAATAACATCTCTCTTTCTTGCAAATATCAATCTGAATGTATCTACTTTAGATCCCAAAATATAATTCTTTTGAGTAAAGAAATTGCAATTTTTTCAAAAATAGTCTCCTTTCTAACAAAAAAAAAAAAAAATTCTTATATAAACTAGGAACCTAATACTAAGAATTTGTGAGAGATTACTAAGGCCTGTTTGGTAAGTGGTCTGGTTTTAGGTGGTCTGGTCTGGTCTTGCGTTTTATGGGACCAGACCATGTTTGGTAGCATTGGTCCCAAATTTTTGGTTAGATCAAGTAAGACCAAATCAGACCAAAATGACATCATTTAAGACAAAAAAAAAAAAAGGTGGTTCCTGGTGGTCCGGTCTGGTCTTATTAATAAAATATATTTATAAATAATTAAAAATGAATAAATAATAATAATAATAATAAATTAAATAAAACCTATTTTAAAAATAAATAATAAATAATAAACAAAATGAAATAAATAATACCTAATAATAATAATAAATGAATAAAGAATAAAATATATTTATAAATAATTAAAAATGAATAATTAATAATATAAATAATAAATTAAATAAAACATAATAATAATAAAAAATGAATACAATAATAATAAATTAAATAATAATAAAAAATGGACTAAATAATAAATAATAATAATAAATTAATAAAATAAATAATAAATTACATAAAACATATTTAAAAATATAATAAAAATAATAAACAAAATGAAATAAATAATAATAATAAATAAATATAATAAAAAATAATAAATAGATATAATAATAAATAAATATAATAATAAGTAAATATAATAATGAATAAATACTTCATAATAATAATAAAAAATGAGTATAATAATAATAAATTAATATTAAATTAATAAAATATATTTTTAAATAATTAAAAATGAATAAATAATTTATAAATAAAATGAATTAAATAATGAAATAATAATAAATAAATAGAATATATTTATAAATTAATATATAAATTAATAAATAATAATATAAATAATAAAATAATAAAATATATTATAAAGTGAAGAAATAATAAATAAAGAAATAAATAACACATAAATAAATATTATAATAAATAATAAACAAATAGTAAGACCAGACCGCTTACCTAACAGACTTTTCCAGATTAGATTAGACCATACCAGACCGGACCAGATCGGACCGAACCAGACCAGATCAGACCAGAAAGAACACCTACCAAACATGGCCTAACCTGATATGCTCAAGATTGTCCTTTTCCAACAATGAGTAGTGTGGATGAGTAAATCCACTTTTGATTCTCACACTCAAAGAATTGCAAAGTGTCAAGTTGTTGTTGGGTTAGTTGTTTGGCCGTTTATCTTCACTTGATCCACCTTATTTGATGTTGACTTTGATTGGACTTCTCATCTGTTCGTCCACTGGGTACCACAAGACAATGCATATATAGGTGTCCAATAAATGTTCATAAGATATAACCAAAAATTATATTTGATGCATGATTAAGTTCAAGTTCATCACCTGATTTTGGTCATTGATTGGTAGGGTTCACACCCTATTTTCCCATTTATAAATCTAAAACCATTTTGCTATCAAATAGACAAGAGGAAGAAACAAGCACATACCTATTTTGTGAGCATATAATATATAATGTATATATATATATAAATTTTTGATTTTTCAAAAAGATTCATCCTCTTCATAAAAAAAAAGAAGGTGATTCAACTAATAACAATTTCTTTTTCTATTCATTTTGGAGTTGAATATTCTTCATTCAAGAATTGTTTTCGATCCAACCCGTAAGAATCAATAGAAAATACAAATCCCTTATGATATACCAGATTTAGCTCGGTTATTGATAATTTGATATAATGAATAGATCTATCTTTTCGTTTCTTGTGAATGCTCAAGTAATTTAACCCTTACTACACTACATGAACATTTCAAAAAATAAATAAATGAAAATGGTATTAATATACATCAAAGAGATGAAATAACTCCACTATACAAGTCATTAGAAACCATCTTGAGAAGTTCCCAACAAACATTAGCATCTCCTCTCAAAAACAATTTCTATTACAGTTAACTACAAACAACATGAGTTCTAAATTAAGGATAAGACCAAAAATACAAGAATATATATATATATTTATATATGTCTATGTATGTTTTACCGAGTTATGCATAAAATTAAATAGGATGACGATACTTAGACAAAGAATTTAGGAAAATGCTATCATGGATCTCTTCAATCATCAAGATCACTTGGAGGGTTATTTCTGTTGTACTTTTTGGTGTCTTTGCGATGCCTTCTCTCTCTGGCGTAGATTACCCACAAGAACATTGACATCATTACACAAATGGAGGAGGTGATGAATCCAACATAAGTCCATCTACTGTACTTAACCAAATCCGGACAATTTTCTTTGGCGATACGAGCAAATGTTACAGTCACGAAATTGGCATTTACTAAGTCGATCAAGAATGGGGTGAAATGATAGAGATGATAGCTTGCGTTTACAGGAACTGCCATCTGAGAGTAGCGTTCGGGAGTGAGTCTTCCCGGAGTTATACATTTCCCAGATGAAGCCTCACATATATACTTCTTCCACACCTGCATGGCAATATATAAGTTCAAAGCAAGTTTCAAGTCTATATATATATATATATACTTTTTTTTTTTTTTTCATTTTTGTTAAAGGGAAAAATAAAAAAATTGACATAATTATTTAAATGGCAGAGTCTTCTTGATGCATGGGATCCGAGTCAGACGATGCCGAGCTGTCAGATTACTCATTGATGGCGCTGGATTACCTGGAACGGGAGGATCAGCGCAAGAATGTCAAGAAATCGTGATCTAGCCTAATTGGGGCAGTTTCCGTGCACGCGTCGATTTTTTGGCCATAACTGAAGCTACAAGTGTCTGATTTGCGCCCGTGACCCCAATTCGGAAAGCTATGCTCGGTGCACATCGTTTCGAGCCCCAAATCCGCTGTTTTCCTTTTCAAATCTTTATTTTTAGTTTATTTTTGCTATTTATGGTAATCTTTTATTTGTCAATTAGGAGATGATTCTGAACCCGATTTTTGGCAATCTTTTGATTTCTTTCCGTATTTTGTTTTGGTAATACTTTTAGGGTTTTGTTATTTTTGGCAAAATTCAGCTATTTTAACCCGGCTTGTGGGTTGTTTTTCATCATTCTTGATTATAAATAATTTTATTAAATTCCAGAGTGTTCTCTGAATTTTGGGTCGAAATTCTCCTATTTTTCCTTTCAAAGTACCTATTGCACTGGCTGCAGAATAATCTCTATTCTGTCCGGCGTCAGTTCTCGACCTTATAGACAATGACATGCTATAATTTGTGTTTGAACTTATAAATGACAAGGCCAATTTACAGCATTTCTTAATACTTAAATAATTAGTTTTGGAAAAAAATGAAAGTTGACTGAATTAGTTTACAAAATCTTGAAAACTTTCAGAGGGGACCTTCTTGTTTCAGTTTAAACTGAAATTACTGAAATTGTCTTTAGAATAAAAAGAGGGGAGGCATAAGAATGATTTCTATCACTTTGCCATATTTGCAATTATACGAAGACACTTGAATATACAATAAAAACATAAGCTATAACTTAAAAAGTATACTTGACTAATAAACATGCACAAAAATTATATATTCACACAACATTCTGTGATTCACTATAGCTATAAGTATCTTAAAAAAAATAAAATTTCAATCAATTTAGTCTCTCATTGATGTGGATTTGATGGATTAGATTGCATCCGGTAGCAAGTGGGTCCTACTAATGTGAGCCTGCCAGAACATCAGATAAAATCTGGTCCATCGGATCTCATTGGCCTTTGTTCAGTGAGATGGTCCAGATGGACTGAATTAAAGTAGGTTTGTTAATGTGATGTAATGAAACATATAAAATCCGAAAATTTTCTCTTGCTTACTAGTGGAGCTAGAAATTACACACGTACCTGGGTTACATTTGGAAGCGGCACTTCACCAGGTTCACAAATCCGATCAGTGTAGTTGTCTGAATGGTATGGGCTGCAAATAAGTGGCAACATGGGCCCGGATTGATTGTAAAAGAGAGGTGATGCAGACTGGGAATCGACATTGACATTAGCGGTAATGTCTGTGTTAACCGCATTCACTAGTGCCACTGTCGACTCCTTGGCCACCGAAAACACCTTTTGGGCTGTTGCATCATCTACTTTTGGTAGAATGCTTTCCAGAGCTGAACTGGCTTTTGGGTTTTGAGTCCATTCTTCCATTGCTACGCATGTGTCCCCAACCAAACTATTATGCCATATCATCATATGTATATATATATACATACAGTTAGATACTATTTATCAAAAAAAAAAAAAAAAAAAAATTTGATTTGAGTTGTAATATAAAACCATGATACTTTTAAACTGCATATATAAGAATCATGATTGATAACATCATTATTGAAACTTATGCAAGGTCCACCAAACAAACTTGTATAGACTATCTTGCTAATATAATGGGCCGTTTTATTTCTTTTGGGTTATTCCGAAAGGTTTGGGGCCAGGGTCCCAGAACAGAGCTCTCTTTACGTGTTGGATTTATTGGGCCAAGCTCTAGTCCACTCTTATGCTTCAGACCTTGTTTACTGGGCTTAGTGTGACAGATTGATTCTGGAACCGTTGTGACAAATCCGAGTATTGATGTCAAGCGCTGGTTGGCGAATGAGCTGGAAAGACTGGAAAATGATTACAGGAAAGGGGCAGGTTGATTCGGTTCAGTGTTTGTTTCTAGTCGTGGACTTAACTATGAAGAAGGGAATTGTTCATTCCTATACAAATTAGTCAGGAGCTAAGCAGGAACACCAGATCACTGTTGGCCGAAACCAGTCAATATGTAAGCATAAAGAGGAGGTCGTGCAAAACTGACAATATTCTCACAAGACATGATGTTGCACCGGCCGTGCCACTATGAAAAAAAACTCCCTCGTGACATTAGTCCCTTATTTGTGAGATTTCAAGCCCCAAAACATAGTTGAGACTTGAGAGCCTATAATTGTGAGAGTATATATCATTTTGACTAAGAGCCCATTGGCTTATTCCCTCTATCGATTGGTTTGGTTCATAAGGAAGAGACCACCGATACTGCAAAAGTGTTGCACGATTTTATTTATTTAAATAGAACAGTACTAAGAAGGTAAATGAAAAGGTTAATTTTATTTATTTATTTCCCGGAATAATTTTTAAAAAATATGACCAAACCGTACTTACTTATGAATAAGGAGATACATTCCGCTCATTGATAATGTAACCACCAGAAGAATCCACCCGACAACCGCTAGCCTATAGTTATAAATACAACACATATGTTAATGAGCAGAGAAACTAAAATCAGTGCTTAATTAACACAAATGCCAGGAATTTAAGCACTTTATTTCATGAATCATATATATGCAACACTTACATGTATACAATACAAGGAAATCCAAGAACAGAAAACACTGCAACCAGAAATAAAAAAAACTTAACAAATTTTAGGCACACTAAATGACACAAATATAAATTTAGAGTCTGGTGCTTTATAAAACATCAAGTCCACAATCGACTGTTATCAATTAATACATTGCACTAGACATACTCCGTGGTTTATCTGATTATTGGCAAAAGTAATAAATATTACATACATACGGTGGTACTTACCAAAGCCGAGAAATGCCAAAAAGAGCAAAGAAGCTGCAATGTAAATCAGGCATAGACGACTGCAATGCATAGAAACAAATAATTTAGCAATTGAGAAATATAATTTAATGCAATTAATTATGAAAAATAAAAAAGGAGAAATTTACTTGGGATCTAAGAAATTTTTGATCTCTTTTTCACCCTGTCTAGTGACATTTCGGAATTTGGCCACAACAAAATTAATTGGTTCTTGCACAGAGTCGATCTGGACTTGAAAGTCACCAGGCAATGCAAGCTTAGCAGATAGAAGATAATTGAACACATTCTGGAGATTCTCAATTACATAATCACCCTGGTATAGTATAAAGCTTAGTACTCTCGCTATGCTATCGTGAAATTCTTCTTCCCCTTTATATAAAAATATTGATCCAGCTCTGAAAAGAATACATACATATATATATAAAAGGCAAAGGACGAATTAATTGTGAGAATTAAGTCACAAAATGAAAAACATTATAATAAATATGGTACAATAAATTAAGGGGTAAAGTGGTAAAAATAATAAAAAAAACCTCATCATAAAATTATTGAGAAACTAAGGTCTGATTGGATCGCATTGCATTTTTCGCATTTTACTTTTCACTATAATAGAAATAATGCTTTTGTCATATAGTGATGCAAGTTGAAAATGAAGGCATGTTCGATGTCGTAAATGTGATGTAGAAATTGAAATTGTAACTCAAATATTTTATATATATATTTTTTTACTTTGTTACAGTTGTAAAATATCAAAAAGTACTAATTTGGTGCTTCTAAAATTTGCGCTTCTACTTCGAAAAATATCGTTACGCAAAACAAAACACCATCCCCATTACCAAATATGCTTCTGTTGTCAAATAATGATAATGTAACACTTGGAAGTAGAAGTAACGAAAACAAATTTTAAAACCAATATTTTTACTTTTTATAACCAGTATCCCAGTCCTTAGTGCTGAAACTTCAAAATCCTTTAAACAACTAGATAATTCTAAAACGAGTATTTTTATCTTATTTTAGATATTTCAATCTTTTTTTTTTTAAAGGAGTCCTTTCAATCTTGAAATTGGAAAAATTATTCTTAATTGCTCAATTTATAATTGTTGAAATATTTTTCTAAGGTAACATAACATTGTATTATGTATGTAACATTCATAGAGAAATAATTCGATGCAACCATGATATCATGCCATCAGGTTGATATATCATAATCCAATAAAAATCCTCCTCTTTCATGGTGAAGTACATATTAGCATGTTAGTCATAAGACAGATAGGGGAATTATTATTTTTTTTGTTTATGCTTTAATAGTTTTTATTATTTTATTTGAATGCTAACATGGTGCTACGATTACATGTTAAAAATGAGAATTTTAACACACCCATATATATATATATATATAAGAAAGAGACTTACATTGCACCAATAGTGAATAGTATGAGAAAGGTAAGAGAGAGAGTATAGGCGGTTTGAGAGTAGCTGCTATGCTTTCCAACACAACAGCAACACCGACGCAAACACATGCAAAGTAATATTATCCCAAATACCACGAACCATATTGCCCCAAGCATGAACGGCCCAGCCGCTGAGTAAGCCACAGACTGCAATCCACATATATATATATATATATATATTAGATTATAAATAAAATGTAACCTTGGTATTTAATTTATTTATGTTTTAATAAAAAAAGAACAATTAATTATACTCATTATTAGGACACTATGGACTATTAGCATATATATAAAAAGATTAAGATAAAATGATCAGTTTTTAGGTGATTAACTGATTATGTAACTTATAAGAGAGACCAGATCGAATAATGTTAGTTTTTAAATTTCTTAAATAGTGCAATAAATGAAATAACGGTAAATACGTTCCTAAATAGACCACTTGTAATAGGATCAAGGGTTGATATCTAACTGTCTTCCTTTATTGTCATGTTAATTAAAACATGTTTTTCTATATAAAATTTAAGAAAGTGTAATAAATTATTTATATCCTACAACATAATTAATTTCAAACATGTTATTTCTCTTTTATATACATATAAATGTATATAAAATTTAAGAAAGTGTAATAAATTATTTATATCCTATAACATGCAACTCTAATAGAGTCCAAAAGAAAAAAAAAAGATGACATGTGTTTTTTGGATATTTAAATATACGCTAATATATATACATATATACGTATATAAAAGAGAAATAACATGTTTGAAATTAATTAAGGTACTTACAAAAATGTAATGCTTGTCTTTGATATTCCAGCCACCATTGTAATACCTAAAGCCATCAACGGGACACCGTCTGTGCGTTCTTTCCGCAGCCAATATCAATACATTGGAGCTGTTTTTTGGAGCTTCAGCCACAGACCTCCTCTCAATCAATCCATCATCAACCTCTGCCATTACCACCAAAACAACACACAAACATTAATGAATTAATCCATGACCACGTAACCGATAAATAATTACTTACAAGCATGTAAATATGCGTGCATGCATGTAATAAAATAATACCTGGAAGGCTTGTATGTTCAAGTTGGTGAAGATCAACTCTACCATGGCAGACCAAAATTTTTGAAGAGATGGAAATAAAGAGAAGAAGAACAAGAAACAATGAGTTTGATCCGAAACCAAACATGGTTCTTGTCTTCTCCTTCATTTTCCTTTACATTTCGGGGAGAAAAAAGAAGAAGAAAGGTTGGATAGATAGAAACAGTTATCTATATGGACACACTATATATAGTATATATTACAAGGTATTCTACCTTTGTGCTTTTGATTCGGGCTATTTACACTCCTTTCTAAGTTTACGAAAATACCCTTTGCCAGATTTTTTTCTTTTACAAATTAATACCTGATTTTTTTAGAAGCCAACCTGTAGTAGTTAGAGGGTGATTGGAAATTTGGAGGTCTATATTTTGAGATTACCCCGGTGGTTATTGAAACAATTACCAGAAAGATATGATAAAGCTTCAAAAAATTAAAAGTAACAATTTAATAAAAAGTCAAAACACATTCAAAATCACAACATTGGGACCTCTTCTTTAAGATTGTAATTCAAGGGTTTCTATATCTATATAGGGGGTATATATGAGTAAATATTTATTTTATTAAAGGACATTAGTGTAATTTTAATATAAAAAATTGTAATATATATATATATATATATAATTGATTAAAAAATAAATATAATTATTATGCGAATTGGGGGGCAATTCCCCAATGGGTAAACCTCTCAAACCGTACCCCGCTCCAAAACCGTCGATTTGTTTTTTTCCGATAAATGGACAGTTTAAAATGGACATGTAAGGATAACTTGGGCATTATATTCTTCAACACGCCTCCTCGTATGTGGTCTAATTTAAAAAAAGGTGCTAATTTAAAAGCTTAAGTTATTGGTGGGTATAAATTAAGCATTTATGGCCTGGTCCACCACGTGTAACAAGTGTTGACAAATGTGGTGGGATTCTGAACACGGAATTTTCGTCTTTGATACCATCTACTCTGAAAGCTTATGTTGATAAAGAAGGTATAACATAAGTATTTATATTCAACCGAAGACTCCTAACAGAAAACCAATTGTATTATTGCTTTCCAGCACAACCATTCTCCACATGCACCAACCATCAAACCTTGATCATGTATGCCAAAAAAAGGAAACAAATTCTAATTCAACTATTAACATAAAAGGGAAAAGAACCTTTTGCATGATAGAAACAGCAAAGCCACATTTACGGAAGACCAAAATACCAACTTGAGAAATCACCATGTGAATTCCAGCCACTTTTGTGATCAGCACCGTCAATCCCAACTATGGTTCCAGTAAACCTACAACATTTAGAAATGCAGAAAGGTAAAAAAGAAACTACTTATTTCCATACTTCAGACCTTTGAAATCAAGGAAGTTGCATCACCAAAACCACAACTAAGTATGCAGGCAGATCATCCTACAAATGCAACATAATTTAATACTCCACTTACTTTAACTAAAAACATTCACAGGGACAAAGTAAGGACCCCAAGCTGAAGCACTTATAACGCGCCTAAGTGCACATCAAATTACATGCATTAGTTGACATAATTGTTTTTCAGCAGACAATTAATCTGGCTGGTTATTTAGACTCAAATTACATGCATAATTGTTTTTCATCAGCATCTCACACGTTGAGTATATTTCAGAAATATCGAAGCATATTACACGGACGTGGGTATGGGACGCTTGTCGGATACATACATGTGTCCGACACTCATAACCGAGTCCATCTAACATAGGTTTGTCACTCGTCATTAACCTCGTATTTTTATTGAGTAGCTAGATGAGTCAGACCATTCATAAGTATCTATTTTCAATCTATTTTATTTAACCATTCTTCCACTATGTTAATTACTGCATTCTGTGTTACTTGGGGGAAAAACATTGTCCCAACTTTCTACTCCGTATTCGAAAGTTGGGTGTTAAGCTAGCATAATCACAGAAATAGTTTCACACAGACACAAGTGGGTTGCAACCCTTCTTCCCTCTCTATTTTCCGTCTCTCTATCCGTTCAACCTAATGTCAAAAGTATATGACATAGTAGGGAAAAAAGAATATGAGAAAGCTACTTATAAATTAGCAAAAAGTAGAGATTAAACATCAACGATCAATTAAAGGATATTAATAAAAAAAATTAACAATAATAATAATACAAAGAATGATAGCTAAACTAGATGTAAAAATTATTCTCGGCCCCTATTAAACAAGTAATGCCCTGAAGAGAAAATAGAACAGATTGAATAAAGCAGGGTGCCCTGATGATGTACCTCAGAAGGCTTGGAGAACACCAGGAGAGGTAGGAATTGATGGGCTAATGAAGTTGTTTAAAAAAATATATATTCAAAAGAAGACATGATGAGAAATAAGTGGAGTAAGAGAGTATAATAGTATCAATTTACAGAAATAAAGGGGATATGCAAAATTGTAATTCCTCTTGTGGAACTGAATTTAAATAAGACAATAAAACTATGGAAAAGGTTAAAAGAACAAAGATTAAAAATATGGTCCCTAATACCCCCATTTGGATTCAAGGTAGGGAGATAAACGTAGTATGCACTCTCTAAATCTTTTAAAACCATATGTAGGTTGTTTTGCTTCCTCTTGAGATTTTCAACAAACTTAATTAATAACAACAGACTCCATTTTGAATCTCCCTCGCATAAATCCAAATCCTTCCTTATAAATATTCAACCTTCCCAAACAATTTCTAAAAATAAAATAGACATACCACAAGCTGCAGGAAGAAGACAAAAACCAAAATTAGAAAAAAAAAAAAGAAAAAAAAGTCATTCAGACAAGAAAATTTCACGTAGCACATTAACTAAAATGATCAAAAAAGGAAAGAACAAATAAAAAGTCCCCAACCAAGATAGACCATATTTGTGGAGAAGAATGGTGTGACATGAATCCCAAGGATAAAAAATATTGCAGCTCACACCTGGAGTAGGTGCAGGAGCCTTTCAGGAAAAAGCTCAATTAAATTATTTAGTTCCAAAATCCTAAATTACAGGTCATTCAAAAAATCAATTGACTCAACAAAACTCGACCCATTCCGAAACTGTTTTTTCAAAGATAACAATAAAGGAGAAGCAGCATGAAAATTCATTCTTGTGAGTCGTGACACAGACATTCATACATTCTAGATAGAACATCAAAGTTCTAAATCACACCAACTCCAAAGGAAAAACTCTCAATTGCAACACAAATAGAAATTAGAAGAGATTACGCCATCAAAACCATAAACAGAACTAAGCACATAAAGACATTACCAGATATAAGAACTATTATTACCAGAATCTGAATCAAAATTAATCTTGTAAAACCTAAATCGCAAAATATCCGGCATGAACTATCATAGGAGTGCTACAGGTAAAACTGATGTACATTTTTTTAATCAAATCAGCAACACATACTCTAAACAGACGTAGATCAATAAGTGTTTTTAGAAAGAAAAAAGATGTAAAGAGTCTGGTTCTGTATATGGACTTGGTGTAAGATTAAGGAAATAGAACCAGTTTGACGTCTATTCTGCATGCTAGTGCAATAGTTGATTTGCAAGAAAAAATAGAAGAATTCTACCCAAAATTCAGAGAACACTCTGGAATTCAATAAAATTGTTTATAATCAAGAATAATAAAAAAATAACCCATAAGCCGGGTTTAAATAGCTAAAAATCGACCCTTATTAGGATTTTTACCAAAAATAGCAAAACTCTAAAAGTCTTACCAAAACAAAATACGGAAAGAAATCAAAAGATTTCCAAAAATATGGCCCAAATCGGGTACAGAATCATATCCTAATTGACAAATAAAATATTACCATAAATAGCAAAAATTAACTAAAAATAAAGATTTGAAAAGGAAAACAGCAGGTTTAGGGCTCGAAATGAGGTGCACCCAGCGAAGCTTGGTGGCCACGACATGCGCGCCGAAATTAGCTTTCCGAATTGGGGTCACGGGCGCGAATCGGACACTTGTAGCCACAATTATAGCCAAAAAACCGACACGTGCACGGAAACCGCCCCAATTAGGCTAGATCACGATTTTTTGCCATTCTTGCGCTGATCCTCCCGCTTCAGGTAATTCAGCGCCATCAATGAGCAATCTGACAGCTCGGCATTGTCTGACTTGGATCCCCCTGTGATGCAGGAGGATCAAAGCAAGGATGACAGGAAATCGTGATCTGCTGTTTTCCTTTTCAAATCTTTATTTTTAGTTAATTTTTGCTATTTAGGGTAATTTTATATTTGTCAATTAGGAATTGATTCTGAACCCAATTTGGGCCAGATTTTTGGCAATCTTTTGATTTCTTTCCGTATTTTGTTTTGATAATACTTTTAGGGTTTTGCTATTTTTGGTAAAATCCTTGATTTTCAGCTATTTAAACCCGGTTTGTGGGTTGTTTTTATTAATTTTTGATTATAAACAATTTTATTGAATTCCAGAGTGTTCTCTGAAATTTTGGGTCGAATTCTCCTGTTCTTTTCCTTGCAAATTACCTATTGCACTAGCCCGCAGAATAATCTCTATTTTGTTCGGCGTCAATTGGTATCAGAGCTCAGCATCTTCCTGGCGGTATTTTCATCAGTTTTCAATGGCTGGTGGTCGTCGTGGGCAGGTTCCGATTGAGGAAGTCCCGCACCGTGATCGTAACGTTCAGGATGTTATGATTGAGGATTTGCAGAGGCAAGTGGCAGAGTTAACCCAGCGCCTGGCGGCGCAAGAAATCGGTAATCATGATGTGGAAGATTCTGATACCGACAATTCCACCTTCGAAAATCCGTGTCCACAGTTAGGGCCAATATTTTCTGGAGATTCTGATTCCGAAGATGATTGGTTGAAAACCAATATTTTCGTTGGAGAGCCAGTGTATGACGAAGAAGGAAATGAGGATGTGTTCAATGCAAGCACGACGACTGAAGTTCAGTGGACGCTTCCATAACAGTGGCCGGATTATGAATTCAATAACCTCGTTGAAGTTGATCAGATGGAAGACATTTTCTTGAACTCCTTACTGGAGGACGATATAACTGGCATGGAAAATCTTGAGATCCCATTTAACAATCCTCCTGAATCTCAGCAGAATGTGATCCCAGCAGCAGGTCCAAAGAAGGAAGTTGTTTTTATGCCTTGTGGAAATAGTGCAGCAGGTGAGGTTTCAGAATTACCCATGGAGGTCCAGCAACTATTTTCGGAATTCTCTGTTTTGATGCCAGAAGACCTTCCTCCTGGACTGCCGCCAGAATTACCCACGGGCCGTTTGCATCCTAGGGCAAATGAGTTGGCCCAACATCTTCGAGGCATCCATGAGCAGGTGAAACTGGCCAGTCATGAGAGCAATGCCGAGTACAAAACTCGAGCGGACAGTCATCATCGTCAGGTACTTTTTGATGTTGCTGATTTTGTTTGGGTTGTATTAACTCGTGATCGTTTCCCTGTTGGTGAGTATAATAAGCTTAAGGAACGGAAGATTGGACCCTGTGAGATATTGCAGAAGATTAATGACAACGCATACAGGTTGTGTCTCCCTAGTCACTTGAAAACATCTGATGTCTTTAATGTGAAACACCCGAGTCCTTGTTTTGCGGATTTTGCTGATGTTGCCGTGAACTCGAGGACGAGTTCTTTCCAACCCGGGGTGACTGATGCAGGAGGATCAGCGCAAGGATGACAGAAAATCGTGATCTGCTGTTTTCCTTTTCAAATCTTTATTTTTAGTTAATTTTTGCTATTTAGGGTAATTTTCTATTTGTCAATTAGGAATTGATTCTGAACCCAATTTGGGCCATATTTTTGGCAATCTTTTGATTTCTTTCCGTATTTCGTTTTGATAAGACTTTTAGGGTTTTGCTATTTTTGGTAAAATCCTTGATTTTCAGCTATTTAAACCTGGCTTGTGGGTTGTTTTTATTAATTCTTGATTATAAACAATTTTATTGAATTCCAGAGTATTCTCTGAAATTTTGGATCGAATTCTCCTGTTCTTTTCCTTGCAAATTACCTATTGCATTAGCCCGCGGAATAATCTCTATTCTGTCCGGCGTCACCCTGCATCAGTCACCCCGGGTTGGAAAGAACTCGTCCTCGAGTTCACGGCAACATCAGTAGAATCTGCAAAACAAGGACTCAGGTGTTTCACATTAAAGACATCAGAAGTCTTCAAGTGACTAGGGAGACGCAACTTGTATGCGTTGTCATTAATCTTCTGCAATATCTCACAGGGTCCAATCTTCCGCTCCTTAAGCTTATTATACTCGCCAACAGATAAATGGTCACGAGTTAATACAACCCAAACAAAATCACCAACATCAAAAAGTACCCAACGACGATGAGTGTCCGCTCGAGCTTTGTACTTGGCATTGCTCTCGTGAATGGCCAGTTTCACCTGCTCATGGATGCCTCAAATATGTTGGGCCAACTCATCTGCCCTAGGATGCAAACGGCCCACACGTGGAATGGGCGCTAAATCCAGTACTCCAGATGGATTCTGACCTTAGACGATCTCAAAGGGCTCATTCATGTGGTCCTGCTCGTTGACCTGTTGTAGGCAACTCTACTACCTATCGCTGCAACTCGTCAACTTCCTTTGGGCTGAGGTGGTATGCTGGTCTATTGGGCAAACTCGAGCCCGGAATCAGGTCGATCTGATGCTGAATATCTCTCATAGGCGGCAGTCCAGGAGGAAGGTCTTCTGGCATGAAATCAGAGAATTCCGAAAGCAATTGTTGGACCTCCGTGGGTAATTCTGGAACCTCACCTGCTGCACTATTTCCACAAGGCAGTAAAGCATAAACTACATTTTCACGCTCAACTTCAACCAAAAACCTAGACATAGAAAACATATTATTACTATTGACAACCGGGGTGGGATTGGGTCCTTCTCGACGAGGTGCCAACACAATCTTTTTCCCTTTGATGGTAAGGGAATATGTATTCTTCCGTCTGTCATGTACCACACTTCGATCATATTACCAAGGTTTGCCTAACAGTATATTACACGCATCCATGGACACTACATCACACCAAGCATTATCGAAATATTTCTTGCCAACAGAAAAAGACACTAAGCATCGTCTATCTACTGTTACCTCACTGCCTTTATTCAGCCATGACAGTTTGTATGGCTTGGGGTGACGATCTGTCTTCAACTACAATTTATGGACAACGTCTTCAGAGACTACATTCTCGCAACTGCCACTGTCAATAATCATCTTGCAGACTTTGTCGGCCACGGTGCAGGTTGTGTGGAAAATATTGGTTCTCAACTAATCATCTTCGGAATCGCCTCTGAGAGTTAGGAGGCTCTTACGAATGACCATAGTTTTATGGCCGTCTCCATACAACACATCCTCATCTCCTTCTTCGTCATACACTGGCTCTCCAACCTCATCAGTCTCGTCTTCCACGCCTTCCTCAAGTAGTAGATTTTTGCCTGTCTGACTAGCAGGCTTCTTGCAATGGGTTGTTATATGCCCCTGTTCACCACATCGAAAACACTTAATAGTAGGGTTAGGATTACCCTTTGGTGGCTGCTGGGGAGGACGGGATTCTTGAGGGCGAGATGGCCTAATGCTTTGGTCGTTTCTGATGACGGTCTTCTATTCTGTTGCTTTTCTACAGTAAGGGCACGCTGGTAGGCTTCAGAAACTGTCCACAGCGAGTGAAGGCTGAGGGCATCCTGCAGAGTTTGTCGTAACCCCCCCAAATATCGTGTTACCATCTGTTCTTCTGTCTCAGTCAGATCATTCCGAGCGATCAACTGATAGAACTCCTCCGTATAATCTTCCACCAATCTCATCCCTTGCCTCAACGAATGAAGTTGTTGAAACAGGGTTTGAGTATAGCCAAAGGGAAGGAAGTGGCTCTTTATCTTCTCCCAATCAGTGATCTTGGCCTTGCTCTGCCTGTCTCTTGAACGTTTCAACTGCTCCCACCACGCAGATGCTCTATCCTTGAATTTGATGGCCACCAATTTCACTTTGACACGATCTGGGACCTTTTTATAATCGAAAATTCATTCTACTTCATTCAACCAATCAATAAGGCAATCAGCTTGTAACGTACCAGAAAACTCAGGCAGGTCTACTCTGAAGCCGAGATCTCCATGATGGTTCTCTCGACCACGGTGCTCCTGAATCGATTGTGATACGGATTTTCGAAAATGGAATTGTCGGTATCAGAATCTTCCACATCATGATTACCGACTTCCTGCGCCGCTAGACGCTGGGTTAACTCTGCCACTTGCCTCTGCAAATCCTCAATCATAACATCCTGAACGTTACAATCACGGTGCGGGACTTCCTCATTCGGAACCTGCCCACGACGACCACCACGACCACGACCACCAGCCATCGAAAACTGATGAAAATACCGCCTCAAGAAGATGCTGAGCTCTGATACCAATTTACGTCGGACAGAATAGAGATTATTCTGCAGGCTAGTGCAATAGGTGATTTGCAAGAAAAAAATAGGAGAATTCTACCCAAAATTCAGAGAACACTCTGGAATTCAATAAAATTGTTTATAATCAAGAATGACCAAAAAACAACCCACAAGCCGGGTTTAAATAGCTAAAAATCGACCCTTAATAGGATTTTTACCAAAAATAGCAAAACCCTAAAAGTCTTACCAAAATGAAATACGGAAAGAAATCAAAAGATTGCCAAAAATTTGGCCCAAATCGGATTCAGAATCATATCCTAATTGACAAATAAAAGATTACCATAAATAGCAAAAATTAACTAAAAATAAAGATTTGAAAAGGAAAACAGCGGGTTTACAGCTTGAAACGAGGTGCACCCAGTGGAGCTTGGTGGCCACGACGTGCGCGCCGAAATTAGCTTTCCGAATTGGGGTCACGGGCGCGAATCGGTCACTTGTAGCCACAATTATGGCAAAAAAACCGGCACGTGCAAAGAAACCGCCCCAATTAGGCTAGATCACGATTTTTTGCCATCCTTGCACTGATCCTCCCGCTCCAGGTAATTAAGCGCCATCAATGAGCAATCTGACAGCTCGGTATCGTCTGACTCGGATCCCCCTGCATCACAGTTGCTAGTGAACAAACATTTAAATCAGTGAACAACATTTAAATCAAACAACAAACCGTTTAACTTGATATACAGAGTGCAAATAACAAAAGAAAGTAGCAAAAACTTCCAGGTGAAGAGAGCGCAATTACTACTCAAAAAACACAAATTATTGTCTTAGAAAAAAAAAATTGAAACATAAAAGAAGTGTTGTGCGGATAACCAATTCTAAACACAAATACACACACAAATTGACACAAAATATTATAGTGGTTCCCCAAAGAATCGGGTACGTCTACTTTGAGAGTTTTTTCAATATACTTGGGTTGAAAACAATGGTGTTCGGGAGGAGGATACAAAACAGGTATCCACTCAACTCAACCGCACACACTCTCACTCACAGAAACTCACAAAGTTTCTATCTCTCGTGTATCACTCACTCACAGATATATCTCTCTTGTATATATCACACTGTATATATATTACTCTCTCTGTTTTTCTACACACATTACATATATCACACACATATGCTCATATATATAAAGTTGTGAGAGAAGGAACTCAAAACAACAACCATTTATGTGTTGGCAGTGGAGTAAGCAATTTGGTCATATATGTATGAGTTGGCTAGATAGATATCTCAGCCTATTATGATAGAAAAAGGTTGCATGGATGCTGGTGCTGTATGGAATCTGTCAAGAAACACTTACCAATAAAGGCAGAAACAAGGTATAATCTTTTCTATTCTGCTACATGAAGTCCATATAAACGGTCAAATGGAAATATCTCAAAAAATCACACAAACATAAACAAATAAACAACCACAACAAATGAAATTGAACACGATCTCGTCGACATGTATCACACATAAATGATTGTTGAATAAATATCTTCGAAAAATGGCAACTACTAGCATCCGAGATGTATGTAAATAGTCATAAACTTATCATCACAAAACAGAATAAAAAACCTGAACAAACAAAATGATGATAAAACACAAAATGAATGTGGATCATATAAAAGAGTACAGTTGAGTCCATCTAGGTGTTTTCTGAACAAGTATAAGGAAATTGTTAGTGCAAACAGAAGTTTACAGGAAGGAGAGTCAGCAACTCAACAAGCAGGATAGTTTCCATTCAGAACTCTCCGACATTTATATGTCAATGACTACTATTCTATACAAAATGTCGACAACTGAGTCAACACTAATCCTCTAAATTGACACATTCTTGCAAAAAAGACAAGTACCTGATAATATAAATGGATATATATGCATATAAACTAAACTGAAATGGCCTAATTGCCACAAATGTTACAGGACCGCATTGAAATCAATAATCGATGAGTACGGGGCAATCCAAATAGGATTAAGAAGAACCCGAACAACCAAAATTCTAAAGCAATGTTAAACTTGAATGCACAAAGTTTTCTTCCAGGAGAACCATCAGGTTAAATGAAGATAGATAGTGACATATATCAATATTTTATAAAGTACCAAATAAGAATAACAGCAGGAGGAGAGTCACATACCCGTAAAATACTTTGATCTAAGTTCTAAAATGTACCTCCCACAGGAAGCCTGCCTATTCACAACAAGAAGGGTGTCAAACCTGCCAAGCATTTGTGGTATCTCTCCACTTAGCTAGTTGAACTGCGGTTCATAATCATGACCATGCTCAACATTGAAATGGATTTGAGCTTAGAACCACTAGTAAAATAAGCTCTTCCAACAAAGTGAATCACAAATTCTATTTATTTTTCAAGAATAGCATGAACAAAATAAATACAATAATCATATAGAGTGAGACTTACAATAAATGGAGAGATGAACAGTTCCCAATATCGTCAGAAATTGGGCCAGTCAAGGATCTCCAAGCTGCCTGAATCACCTATATCACACAGGGTTGACCCATATAAAGCACTGTTTTGGAGATCTAACAAGATTTTCACTACGTCTGCACTTGAGTAAAAGCTACTGAGAAGACCCAGAAGCAAAAGCGGTCTGTTCAATCTAAAAGAATTCCGGGGCATGCTGTACCTGTTGAAGGCCAAAAGATTTCTGGGCATGCTGTATCTATTATGCATTGTATCAGTAGTATGAAAGCCAGACGCATTCTGCATTTTCCAAGCAACACACACTCAATCCAACTATACTTCATTGATGAATGCACAAGTGCAAGAATACATCGTTCAATGCATAAATGCAGCTATACATGTTTAAACCAGAATTTTCACCTAAGAGAAGGAGGGGTATGTTCCATGTGGTGGCGGCGGCACATGGAACACATGATTGTATACCAGGGTCACAAAACATATCATGTGCAGCAGATGTCTGTGGACATAGATGATTTAAACCATGTTAGACAGAATGAAAAAGTTTCAAACCATTTTACTACACAGACAAAAGGTAATGTAAATAGAATGAAAAAGTTATGACATAAAAGAAAATAAGAGTCAAGATATAGCTGACAGGAGTTTTAAGCCAAAAAAGCAGGCGAATAGATTATCTTGAAACATCTGCAACAATCTACATGCCAAATCCAACAGTTAGAAAAATGCCACTATGAAATGGTTTTTCAGGCACAATTTGAATCTTGATATATAAACATTGAAGGATTAGTCGTATATTTAAAAGTTTAATCTTCTTCACAGAACTGCAACAAAGTTCAAATTATCTCAAATTGCAAAACCCCTAACAAATGAAATATATGTTGGAAATAGTGACCTAAAGTTTAGGAAGAGAAGTGTATGAAGAAGAATTAGAGAAAATACTTTATTTCTCTTATTCAACTTGATTAAAATATGTAAACTACATACTCTTATATAGGCATCAAAATACATAAGTAACTCTCATATCTAAATGCAAATAAAGACTCACTATCCCACTAACATAATACTTAATAGGGTAATCCCCACTAACATTCCTATTAATTTCATAGCTTTATTGCCTAGCACTAACACCCCCACTAACACAAATATTAAGACACTTAATAAAACTTATGTAACTCCTAAAACACATAATCAAGTTTATTATTTTCAACACCCCCCCCTTAAACTTGATTTTCCTACTTCAAGTAAACTCGTCAACTTCAGAAATTCTTTCAAACTTGAGGGCCTTGAAATTATCAGCAACTTAATCTTGTGACTTCATGAACTTGAGGTACACTTCCTTCTTCTTCACTTTGTTCACCTTCTTCACCTTTGTATGCTAATAATAATGTAGCATCCACTTCTCCATCAACAAAATTAGTCTCTTCTTCTACATTATTAGTAGCATTTCTGCATTCCGAAGCATAATGACCATATTTTTGACAATTGTAACATTGAATATAAGACTTGTCATACCTTCTTCCATATGGCCTCGAATTGCTTCATCTTCCACAAACTCTTCTTTCTTGTTGTGAGTCGTAGTATTTTTCTTCATTAGTGGTTATGTGATGACCAATTTTATCTCCTCTTCCTCTTCCTTGGCTACATGCACTTCCACGTCCTCGGCCCATTTGGTTTCCACCATACTTCTCATCTCCATCTTTCAAAGAAAATTTTGTTTGAAACACTTGTTCAAAAGCCTCTTGTTTCTTCACTACTTTTTCTTCATGGGCTTGCAAAGAACCCATAAGTTCATCAACAGTCATGGAGTCCAAATCCTTTGATTCTTCAATTGCGACAACAATGAAGTTGAATTTATAATCCAACGACCTAAGGATCTTTTCAACGACCCTTGTATCCGTTATGGTGACTTCACCATATCTCCTTAGTTGATTCACAATACTTAGAACCCTTGAAAAATAATCTGAAACTGATTCAGATTCCTTCATTTGCAATGCTTCAAATTCACCCCTTAAACTTTGGAGGCGAATCTTCTTCAGTTTCTCCACTCCTTGGAAATAATTTTGAAGAATCTCCCATAGTTGCTTTGCATTGCTAGCATTAGCAACTCTTTGTAGCATTGCATCATCCAGACATTGGTGGATGATCATGACCGCCTTTTGGTCCTTCTTTCTTGTGGCTTGGAGAGCATCTTTCTGGGCTTGAGATAAGGCCGCCTCATCTTGAGGCTCACTATAACCTTTGTCGACCATATCCCACACATCTTGTGCTCCCAAAATTGCCTTCAATCGGATACACCAATTTTCATAGTTGTCTTTGGTGAACTTAGGCATGTGAAATGGAATTGAACTGTTTGCCATTTCCTCTCTCTCACTCACACCTTCTGGCTGCGCCTTGTGCTTTACTCACACTAGGTATTTCACTCACACCTTCTGGCTGCGCCCTGTGCTTTACTCGCACTAGGTGTTTCACTCACACCTTCTGGTTGTGCCCTGTGCTTTATTTGCACTAGGTGTTTCACTCACACCTTCTGGCTGCGCCCCGTGCTTTACTCGCACTAGGTGTTTCACTCACACCTTTTGGCTGCACCCTGTGCTTCACTTGCACTAGGTGTTTCACTCACACCTTCTGGTTGCGCCCCGTGCTTTACTCGCACTAGGTGTTTCACTCACACCTTCTGGCTGCACCATGTGCTTCACTTGCACTAGGTGTTTCAGTCACACCTTCTGGCTGCGCCGGCCTATACTGGCTCTCTCGTGCCGACCTATTCTGGTGGCTCTCACATTTTGATATAACCTAGCTCTGATACCACTTTGTTGGAAATAGTGGCCTAGAGTTTAGGAAGGGAAGTGTATGAAGAAGAATTAGAGAAAATACTTTATTTCTCTTATTCAACTTGATTAAAATATGTAAACTACATACCCTTATATAGACATCAAAATACATATGTAACTCTCATATCTAAATGCAAATAAAGACTCACTATCCCACTAACATAATACTTAATAGGGTAATCCCCACTAACATTCCTATTAATTTCATAGCTTTATTGCCTACCACTAACACCCCCACTAACACAAACATTAAGACACTTAATAAAACTTATGTAACTCCTAAAACACATAATCAAGTTTATTATTTTCAACAATATAGTGGAAACGAGTGCGTTTACCATCGTCAAGCATCTGAATCTTGATATATAAGTCTTTACCATTAAAAGAAATTTGTTTAACCATCAAAAAAAAAACATGATTCTAAAACTTCCATTCCTGGATCCTAATTCAAATATAAAAAAGATCCCTAACAACATCCATGCTTGAAATAGTCAAGAGCATTGTGATTTATTTTTGCCCTCAACAGGTGGTCTCTAGAAGAGAGATTCACTTGAGAGTACCAACAAGATAGGGCAGAAGCAACTAATTTTGATAAATAGGAAAAAATAGTAAAATTATATTATGGTAGGGCGTATAAAAAAATAGAATTAAATAAGAGTAAAAGGACGCAGTTGACAAGAGTTTCAACACAAAAAAGGCTAAGGGAGATATCTTCTCCAAGCCTCTCAGTCCAACTGTCTCCAAGCCAAATCCAACAGTCAAGAACATGCCAAAATTTGTTAGCTACCAGCTTATGACACCACACTTAAATTTCAGCACAATTATTACCCGATGCGTTCGCAATCGTTGAATTTGAGCTTGTAAACAGTAGAAGATAAGAGTATTTGAAGCATATCAACACCCACTTCTACGATTGGGAAAAATGCATATATTTAACCTTATCTTGACAAGTGAAGACAAATTAAACCAACAACGCAAATAATCACAATATTAACATAATATAAGACTTGAAAACGAAAAGGATTAAAGCAGACCCACATCAAAATACATATGTAAAAAGCAATAAAGAAAGATAAATTAGTGAAAAATAAACAGTTAAAAAACAAAGCGAACATAGTTTTTCACCAAATAAGGTAACGGGTACATTGGGTGTAAATTATGGTGCAATTTCAGCCATAATTTACACCCAATGTGCTTTCAGTAGTTGGATTTTAACTTGTAAACCCTAGAAGATAAAAATGCTTGGAGCAAATCCCACTTACTTCTTCATTTTGCAATACTTGCACACAATAAATACTAGGTTGAATCCTATACTCCGATGACAATATCTCTTGATGAGTAAACCATACATGAAGCAAACCAAAGTAACTAATGTGAAAAAATAAACTTCGTTTTTGACTTTTTGGAGGGAAAAACTGTTTTGAACGATCTTTGACAAAATTTTAAAAGAACTTTTGGACCTTGGAAGAACGTTTTAAAGAAGTTGGGGTACCAACTTCTCAAAACAATTTTTGCTTCTTTTTTTTTCTGTGAAAAGTCAAAAGCAGAAACTATGCCAAACATGGCCTTAGTAAACTGTTGATGCAATTTAATGCTTTTGTGCTAGATTTTATCTTAAAATAAAATGAAAATTAATAATAATTTTTTTTATCTAAATAAATTGATTTTGTTTCGTGTACCAATCGGAGCTCCTAGAAAGTACATATACATACATGTGGCGACTCAAAGATTAATAAGATTATAGTATTATATTTTCATTTTATCCATTCAATATTAAATCACTACTTTAGAGTTAAATATTTTTATTTTAATTTTTTATATCATTTCTGGTTAATTTTAAAAGGTAAACATTCTTCAGTTATTATCATTCAGTCTCTTGTATTAGATTGCTGAAGAAATGTTAGGATTGTTATATCATTTCTGGTTAATTTTTAATATATATCTTTTTATTACATAAATTTTATTTGGTAGATATATTAATTATTAATTAAAATTTTCAGTACTGTTATTGTGCACTCACTCTAAGAAATCGATCTAAATCTAATTATGTATATAAACATTCTTTTATTCTACCATAGTTCAGCAAAATGATCTCGAAACCTCACTGGAGTGCCCTTGGCGTGCCCGTTATCCAATTAAAAAAATTAAAAAAAAAATTTGAATTTTAAGAAACTTTTTGTAAACCTGCATGTAATTCATTAAAAAATTTAGTTCAAAGTTTTCTTGGGCCAGGCTTTATTTAAGTTTTACTGGGCTGATATGAACTATGAACCGGGTCCTTTCTCTTGTTTAAGTACACCAAAAGGGCCATAATTTTCATAAAAATTCCAAAAAGAACTATAACACCCAAAATTTTGAAGATAGTCTTATTTATTTATAATTTTGTCTTGAAGGCATTTTATAAAAGTGTAGAAACTTTTATTTCAACATCAAAGAGCATTTGCATATAACACTTTATTTTTTTTAACACTTTAATATATTTACAATTGTGGAAGTTTAAAACTGCAAAAACGCCCCTACAAAAATATTGTGATAAGGTAACAATGAACATGCTGAAGTTACTAATGTTTGTCCAATTGACCAATTTTAAATAATATATATTCCTAGGTAAAAAACAAAATTTAAGTGAAAAACCA
This sequence comes from Cornus suecica, assembly GCA_963922005.1. Classification (NCBI taxonomy): domain Eukaryota; kingdom Viridiplantae; phylum Streptophyta; class Magnoliopsida; order Cornales; family Cornaceae; genus Cornus; species Cornus suecica. The sequence continues at coordinate 1,723,339 of OY998240.1, read as the reverse complement.
TATCTTCCATCCCATTTAGTTTTATAATCAATTATAAGATGAATGTAAGGATAACAAAATTAAACGGGAATAAAAATAAGATGTGCAATCCCAACCCATTGTCATCCCCTCTTTATGATAATGAAATTAGAGAATGGATCCGTTTCCGTGCAATTACGAGACTCTCCCCGACCAAGATGAATTTAGTCCGAGTGTCTGATTTCACGTGACCTGGCATGGTCCTCCAAGGCTAATGACATATTAGTTGATACCTAATCAAAATTTGTAGTAAAGTAAATACAAACACGATGATACTTATATGTCATTGGGTTTAGGCTACAAACACGATGATACTTATATGTCATTGGGCTTAGGCAACGACCAATGGCAAGTGTATGAGATGGGGTTTGACTAGTCAAGAGTCTCTTCCCCCAATTAATGACGGTGCTTGTCTGCCATAGTCAAAGTATGAAAGAACCCCCAAAAGCCCCCATTCAAAATATTGTTAATTTCTTTGGACCCCATTATGACAAGGTGACAAAGAGCATGACATTAAAAAGTACATGCTACAGATATTTGGAATAATCCTACAGCGTATAGGTCTTTTTTTTATGAATTTAATGATAAATTAAAATATTAATTACGAAATAATTTATTTTAATTTAATTCTTTAATAATATAATTCACGCAATAATAAATATAGGTGTAGAAAATAAAGTAGAGACGATACCAATATTTTTACGTGAAAAATCTTGAAAAAGTTTCAAGTAAAAATCACGGATATACTCTGATATCGATGAACTATAAATCAAATAATTCTACAGACTTTATGAAGTTAGGACTTACAATAACTCTTATTTGCTATTTTTCATTCGACGTCTGAAAGTCTTGATTCACTCATGCTACCACGAAGCTCTCGTTGCGATCTCCGTACTCTAACGACTCATCTTCTCAACGAATCAATGCAACCTCATTGCACTAGGTGATGTGATGATTTTTCAGCAACCGCATCATTCAATTGTGCATAAAGATCTCAAATGTAGAAGCACAATTAAATAACCACCAGAAACCAAAGAAAATCTTGATATTTAATGATCAATCAATCTTTTTCTCTCACTTTCTGCAAACGAATCTGATATATGGAAGAATAGCAGATCACACAATTCATAATGTAAAAACCACAACTGGTTCAAATTCCACTTCTAACATATGACAAGTTTTTACCAAAGGTCTATTGGCCAAGTGGTACATGCCCTTGGTCCCAAATGGGAGGTCAAGGGTTCGAGTCTTAGTGAAAACAGTGTGTGTGAGTTTCTTACCATTCACACGCACAAAAAACAAAAACAAAAAAATAAAAAAATAAAAAAAACCTTTTCTCTTGAACATAACCCATATACCCATATATATATATATATAAGAGTCTTCAATTAAGGTTTGGATTTCTTTTCTTCCAAGGCTTTGACTTTTGACCATAAAGTCCTCAAATATTAGCCAATATACCGATAATAATTTTTAATCACATCAAAAAGTGATTAGGAGTGTATTACATATCAGTACAAACCCTTTCAAAAAAACTGCAGCTAACACTATCGAGAACTCGTTAATTGGGTCGAGATCTCGACAATTTAAAATTGTCGACTTCTTGTGGGAAGGTTGTCGAGAACTCGCAAATGCTAATGGCAGCTAGTGGCAACCTAATATCTCTGGAATGATTTTTATATTTGCGCCATTAGTAGTAGTGGCGACCTACTATACCGAGAACTCGACTTGGGTCCCGAGTTCTTGGGATATCCAAAGAACAATTTTTCTATTTCCTTTTCAGTGTTGCTTCCTACCAGTCCATTTCACTTCCTTTGTATCTTTACCACTTTATATTGATTTGTGATTGAAGAAACTTCTCAAATACCTGATCACGTACTTTGTTTGGTCATGTCAATTTTTCTAACACTATCCAAACTTACAACACTCAACATAATTTTTTTTGAGAAGATATCATTACAGACAAATATTCTTACACTACCCACATTTTTTACCCTTCATATATTCAGTAATCTATGTAGGTATGTATGTATAAATATATATATATATATATATATATATATATATATATATATATTCTTATTAAAGTTTGAACTTAACCCATAACAACGGAAACTTGAGTGCAAGTGCCATCTTCATTACGAACCTATTTTGCATATTTACATAATGTCAATACAAAGACATTGAAAGGGGTATTTCCTTTTTCTTTGTTTTTTTTTTATAACCGTGATATCCGGACTAGCTTATGTGTACCTCGACTAATTCATAGGATTCGTGTAAGGCGACCCCCCCACATGAATCGGGTAAAACTCGAATTATGTCTGCGGTCGTGACCCTAACGAATTGTTTGTACCTAATAGGAATTGAACATGAGACTTCATGCTTCTAAGACACCAAGTCTCAAGTCTTTTACAACTAGGTCAACCCACTCGGGTTGGGAGTATTTCCTTTCTTACCCCTGTTTTTGTAATATTTACATTTTCTGCCTTTTATTAATTATTTATTCACCCAAAAAAAATAAAAAGACATTGAAAGGAAAACTGTTATCTAATATTGGACCATTTTGTATAATCTATATAGGTATTTATACCACAGAACCTAATTAAGTTACTAACACATTAAATTATTTTGTAATTTTCACTATTAAATAATACTTTTTTTTTTCTGGTTCCATTGCCCTATTTAATGCCCCACGAAGCTTAAATTAGATTATACTATATATTATTTTGATGATAAACTGTTAAATGAAATAGGTGAGAACAATGGGACATGATATTATTTTGTAGGGGAAGTTAAAATTACAGCTAGAGTTAGCTTACTAAAAAAGGAAAAAAGACAAAAAAATTGTTTTGTTATGAACTAGCAATGAACAAGGTCCATTTAGGAAAGAAGAAGAGTTATTATTACCACAAAATTTTCTTTCTTAAGAACTGCAAAAACCTAAATTATACATTGATGTATAAGTACATGCCAATATGCCATGCATTCAAACTTGTATTCGTATGGTATACACATGCAGAATACATGCATGAACTGTACACTCACACTCACACACACACACATATATATATTTATGTATATTTGTCTCCTTGTATATAGATAACAATCCAATTGAACACCATGGGTAGAAAGATACGAGAAGAAAGTTTTGATGAATAGAACAAGAAGGCTCTCTGATTTATGAGAGACCTGAATTAATAATAGTCATATAATACGAAAATTAATCTTCGAAAAATGTACAGCCATGACTTAGAATTGAGAATCACGTGATGCCATTAAGACAAAATCCTCCGACCAAGTAATTAATTAAGGTAAAACCTGAAAGAGAGGTTTTGTTGCATGACTCAGTCAAAATTTAAAAAAAAAAAAAAACTCAGGTGGTAATTAAAATATAGTTAATTATTATTGTTAACACAAAGGAGATCTATGAGGAATGCCTTTTCTTCTAGTACTCATGCTTGTGGCCATGTCCTCTTCTGAAACCTTGTTAGCTGATCTTCCACACACGTACATGCCACTTCTCTTCTTGCGAACATAATTAGTGCACACCATGCTCGTGTTCTCGGATCCTGATGAGCCCGAATACGAGCTCATTGGATCGTCCCAATCCACAATTGTCGAATGAGGCGTCTCATTCGTCATGTCATCGTCCGTCATGTCTTGAGGGATGAAGAAATCTGGACCGAGTTGTAAACTATTGCATGTCCTTAAGTAAGGAGAGAGGTCTTTGTAGTGTTTCAACACAAATTCTACCTATATATCAGTTAAACATTAAAAAAATAAAAAATAAAAACATCAATATTTTTTGAAAAAGATTAATGTCATCAACAAACCTAAAGCGGAATTCGAGGAACTTTAATTCAAACGTTGCACTAAATTCCTCCATTTTCAAATCCAAGAGTGTTCATCGTTAGATACAAAATTATCTATTTTTTGAAAGAAAAAAAAAACCCATAAAATAAGACGAATAAATAAGCCAGACGGTCTCCATTTATGCTCCCACCTATTATTTGAATATAATTCAGTTCTTTCATATAGAACATCAAAGTTTTTTTTATTGTACTAGGATTAACCAATTTAACTTCAATTATGGAGTTTTTAATCAAATCAATTTGACTGTAGGGAATATTTGTAATTGCTTGTCTTATACTTCATTCACATTAATTCCTTGGTGATCTACACACACGCACACAATTTAGCATATAATATTGGTTAATTAATTACCTTGCACCCTAGAGAACAATGGATAAAAGGCTCTTGAAGGCTTCTATCACAAGAAGTGCAGTAATTTCCAGATCCCTTGAACTGCCTATTTTGAGGTCTCTTCTTGATAAACACCACTTTGGCACTATTGATGGTATAGGCCTGAAATAATTATGATCTAAATTATAAAAACATACATAATTCAACTATATTATACCTAGGAAGATATGAATGTGCAAAATTCAGCAAATATATATATATATATATATATATATATATATATATGTGGTTTGGGATAATTAACCTGAACATTGTAGCAATCTATGAGCTTCTCTAGGTCTTCCAAACGAACAACGTCGTGATATACATAACGTCGAACTTGAATAAGCCTATGGAAGCGATGAGATGGCACGCAATGTGGGCAAATACTAGTGCAACAATCCAAACAGCATACGTTCTTCTCATTCTTCTTCGCCATTTCGTGAATTGAGCATGGCACGAAGAACTTGTGTGTGTAGAGGGCTTCCAACCATGCTGGCTTTTGAATTCCCTAATTAAGTACCATCAAAGGAACGATTATAGTAACTTAAAGTAAAAATACTACAAAGCAATGAGAATTCTCCAAGTGTGTGTGTGTGTGTGTGTGAGAGAGAGAGAGTGAGAGAGAGAGAGAGAGAAGAGGCTCACCATGAGTAGTTGTTATTGGGACAGTGAGGTGAAAGATGAGATAGAGAGAGGATTTGTGAGGGTATAGAGATAAAGAGTATTTATGGAGAGTCACGAGAGAGGAAAGGGTATATATTTATTCCTTCACAGACACAACATTTTGTCAATACGGGAGGTTTGACGTGTGTGTATATACTATATACGTGTGTCCATATACATATCATGGTTAACGGTAACGGTATCGATGTAACGGACTCAGGTCCGTAACGGGACTCGGTTATCGCAATCGTGAATTTTTTAAAATCTTGCACATTTTACCCAAAATGTTCTAATTGGATACTTTTGGCAACATGAATGAATAAAGATGATTTTTTGGTAAATTTAAGTGAATTTTATTTAATTTTTTATAAAACTTTAATATAAAAAATGAGTTATTAATAAATCTAGTAGTGTCGTCGTTATTTCAATGCTTATGACATACTTGTTATGATATTGTTAAATTAATTTTAAATTTAAATAAATAAAAAATTGAAATCATAAAAGATATAATTTATTTCCAACAATGTAAAATAATTTTAAAAAATATATATGGTTCACCACCAAAATGAATTTCGTGGTGGATCTTGTTGCTCTGGTTGGGATTCATGAAAAGATTACCAATTTTGAGTTGTATCTTCAGTGGACATTTGATTCATCATTAGTAGACCATCTTCTATTTGTAAGTGATAAGGATGATTTTGACCCTGAGCATATCCCGATGAATTACTAGATTGATTTGTACTGATGTTATGCCTTTGTCCATATGGTTGTGGCGGATAATAGCTTTGACTTGTACCAGACAAAAATCCATATTGTGAGCTTGGTGACTGCCCCAACAAAAATTCACAAAAGCTACGCATCATTGAAGAAGAACCATCACTTTGATAATCATTGTATCTTTGGTTCCTCCTACTTGATTCATTGTCTTAACTCTTTTATCCAAGTTGGGTTCAAATCAAATTTTTTTTTATTTTTCTCTACTTTTCAATAATTTAATAATGGAGTAACATTTATCATATCATATACATAACAAAAAGTTTTTTAACCCAAATTTTTGAAAAACTTCAATTGTGTTAACCGTTACGGTATTTTCGAAACCGGTGAAAATCGGGGTTTCGGCCACCGTAACAGGCCGTAACGGTCGTAACGGCCGTTACGGGTGCGGGAAGCGAGAAGCGGGAAAGGTGCCGTAACGGTAACGGCAAGCCGTAAAACCGTTACGGCGAACCATGATACATATATAGATAGATCATAGTTGGTATTAACGGTATCGGTTTCGGTAACGGTATAACGGATTTGGATAATATCGGTCCTAACAATGAGTATGAGATGAATATCGATATTAAATAACGGTATTGGTACTTTTCAAAAAGTTACGAACAATGCGATACGCGCCGTAACGGTCAGTTACACCGAATCATGAGAGATAGAAAGAGTGTTATATATATACATATACATATATATATATATGTATATTAAAGAAAGGGAGTAAGATATGAGAAGAACGTGGGCGCTGTTCCCGTGTCTCCCATACCCTACTTCGACTTTAAACAATACTTGTCATCTCCTTGGCTTAAGAGCTCTAACCCTAAATTAACTGGCCTCTTCTGCATGCCCTAGGAAAAACATTTTCTTTTCGATTCTCTTTCTTGGTGAAATGAACTGGTGCTACCCTCATGCATATATATATATATATATATATATATATATATATATATATATATATATATATATATATATATATATATGCCTTGGACAATGAGACTTGGGAAAGAGATCATTGTTCAAACTTAGATGTAATATTTGTAGGATATATAGGCTGTATTTTGAATCTAATTGGTTGACTTCTATATGCATGATCATGATGATCAAGATTATATATACTAGTCCCTCCGTCTCAATGTCCACATTCACTATTTAATCCATTCAAAAAAAAAGAAAAAGTAAATGTCACTTTATTTGGTTAATTTATCAATTTACCCTTCAATCATTCAAATTATAAAATATTTAAACTACAAACATCACATCACTTGATGGGACCAAAGGTAAAATTAATTTTCATTCACTATCACACTAATAGAAATAATTATCTTAGATTATCCAAAATGAACATATAATTTGGAAAAAGGGAGTACTATATATCATCAATGTATAAGTGGAAATTTCATTGATCAGTTGGGGATGAAAAAGTGATGGCTTAGTCCTAGAAAGTGTTTGAAGGTTAAATTTTTTAAGTACAAATGGAGTAGGACACAATAGTAAATAAATTGTGTGGCCAAATTCGTGTCTCAAAATTCATGATCACATGGCCCTATTGGTATCACACAATGTACATTTTAAATTGTGAAATACCAGTTACATGTAATCCCATGAGAATGGAATCCAAATCAATCCTAAATTGACAATGAGACTTAGGTGATTGAATTGATTTTTCAAATCGACATTTTGAAGTGAAAAGGGCATGTTTTAGATGGTGTTTGAGAAAAAAATTAGAAGAACTTTTAAATCTGGATGAATATTTAAAAAAAACTAGTAAATACGAACTTTTCTAAAATATTTTTGTTTTTATTTTTTTTCAGTATAAAAGCAAAAGCAAAAATCTATCAAAATAACGGTACCTTAGTCACATTTAGAGGAAATGGTTTCACCTAAGGGTAGAGTCGTCTCTCTAATATAATATATGTGTATATACACAATCTATATAATAGACATAGATATCACATGTGGGGCTCAAGGAAAGCCTCTACCGACCTCTACATGCATGTCCTAAAAATGTTCAAGAGACGCAGAGCATTGGCCTTTGAAACACTGAGCCTAGACAAAGACAACAAAAGTTGATCATTGCTAGCTTTCCATTTTATGTGGTGTGGGGCTAGCTTTAGTAGCTTGATAATATATATCTATCACATATAAAGTTTGAACTCATAAAAGTGAAGACACGTACGGGAAACTCGGATTCTGGGCAACCAAACATGACAACATTCAACCACTCCACTAATGGAAAATGCGCTCTGCCTATACAATAATTCACGATTTTTTATTTTTATTTTTTCCGGACATTTGACAGACAATAACAACCCATTAAGCACTTCTTTGGGAAATTAATGACCTTATTATTTAATCTTCTTATTACTAATTTTGAGGAAGCATTTCTTGTTTCACCTCTAATTAATCTTTGATGAAGAGCTTATAATCTTGGAGTTTGAAGCCCTAACGGATTATCATAATATTTCCTTTGTAGTGCTGTTAACTTGAGAAAACAAGGGTTAATTCAAGTTTAATATTTTGAATGTGCAATGACAACCATTTTTTCCACTTGAATGTGAAAATTTGAATATATTAATCCGAACTAATTGACTCAGTTGAAAAATTACTTAGAACTGATATTTCAAGAAATATTAAATTTCAGGTTCGAGTGACACCAGGTGTGAACCATTCGTTGAGGACTAGAATGGTTGAACCCTACCAATCCATGTAATCTTAAAATGAACACACCATCATATATATGAGCTTAGACATAATATTGTTTGTTATATGGATTATGACATATTTGGGGAGTTTTGGAAGTTTTTCTCATTCCATATTCAAGCACCATCATACTTCTTGTATGGTTGTGCACCTATTATTATTGTTACCGCTCATTATATGGAAGGAGATTCTACTTTCTTATAGTCATCATATAAGACTAGCAACTAGAAGATCAAAAGAGAAGGATTGGCTCTTCTAGGTAAGATATTTCATCACCCATGTTCAAATACTTATGTTATTGAGAATTCATGTTCAGAGTGACATTTCATATTAATTTTCAAGTTAATTTAACTTTACTCAAGTTCCTGTTTGGATCGGCTTTTTAGAAGTTATTTTTGACTTCCCGAAGGGAAAAGTAGTTTCGAATAATGTTTGATAAAAAAAATTAAAAAGTTTTTGGATCTTAGAAGAGCATTTAAAAGAAGTTAAGAAGTACTATATTCTCAAAATGACTTCTACTTCTCTTTTTTTTTTTGTGTGTAGAGGCAAAAGGTAAAAACTCCTAAACGGAACCTCAATGTTGTGTCTTTGTCTTATAATGGGACTTCCCATACCATTCTAGCTATGATTCAATTCAAGTAAAAGACTTAAAAAAGATTGATACCGCAGATTAAATTACAGAAACTATTTATGAAGATGTTTAAGCTATAGAATCATGATCACCAATATGCACCTAGTAATCATATTAGTAGGAAATGAGAAATATGTTAAATCTCTCAATATTTGAGAAAAAGGGAAAAAAATGCAAACCCAATGGAAAACAATAATAAGGACCACTCAATGTAAGCATAAAGTTCACGTGCAATGGGACTGACTCATTTCAGGTATGAATCCAATTTGTCCAAAGCCATTTTTTTTGAAGTGTAAACTGACCAAATATTCCTTCTCTTTCCCTGTTAAAGTTTGTATGCACGTAGATATACATATATATATATATATAGACACACATATATAATGTTGTTGTCCAGTGAGTTTTGGTAGGGTGGTCAAAGGTCAATGGTGCAGGGGGATGGGAAGTGGAGGTAAGAAAAAGAAAAGGGAAAAAGGGTGTAAGAACAAACACAAGGTATCAGCTTGTGAGCCGCACGAGGGGAGATCTCTATGTCTCTCTCTCTGTCTCTGCTTGAACTTGAAAGTGAGCGACTCCACCAAACTGATACCCACTTTGTTCTGTTCAATACTTCAATATATATATATTTTTTGGCCAAGCCATTCTTCACATGGGCTCGTATATTAACTTGTCCTATATTCAGTATTCTAAGCATGATCACGTGATATATATATATATATACATACACACACATTTATATAGTGGTATTATCAAAAAATATAAATTAGTCTTTTCATCTTTTAACTTGAAGTTTTATAATGTATATGATCTCGTTGCAACATTTTGAATTCCTATTCTTGAAACATTGTTGCAATTGAACCCCCACTGCCTCATGAATAGAAAGTCAGGGATTAGTTGCTGGACAATGTAGATAGAGTGATCTGTTTTGCTCTATATATAGTTCTAAACATAGTAAAGCCAAGAAAAAGCAATTCACAAATGCCAATTTCAGGTTTCTCTACTCTCTTTTTTCACCCTTATGAACCTTAAGATATATATATACACTATACTATACTATTATTCAGGTAGTTAAAGAAGAAAAATCTAGCTAGAACTATAAATATTTCTTTTTCGATTCATCCCTGGAGTTGAATCTCGGCATTCAATGCGTATTCCTGAATAATCTCATTTTTCATATCAATATCAATGACACTTAATGGTTGTTATGTGAATTGCCTCACCATTCATAATGTTCAAATGATCCTTACAATACATTTGTACATATACCAGGCATTTAAGTAGAATAGTATATAGATGATATAGGTTTACATATGTCAGAGGTTCTGTTCAGGTACTGTACATTTGTGAGAACCATAATGGAACACATAATACAACAAATAAGACAAAGCTTGGTATGGAGAAAATGATAAATATAGTGAACTGAACCAGTCTCAGGGCTTTTCTGCAGAAAACATAATGAAAGATTGCTGAACTTTACTTGTGTAGTTAATGAGACCACATGATGTGCACAAGTCCTCGATCTCCTCCTCCGTCAAATAGCTATAGCTCTGCAACATCTGCTGCAAACCAATAGCGACAAACTTTTTATCAGACTGATTTCATATGATAGAAGTCACTCCAGGATTGCACCTAGGATTGCATGTGAATTCACATTCATATTCGCATCCAATTCTGAGTCGGATGCTCAGGATATGATCCACATTGACCCATATCATTTAAATAAGAATTATGACTTGGATCAGGTCTCGCGTGAATTGGGACTCGTTTAAGGATTATCCAGATCCAACCCTAATATCTGCCTCAGTTCTTATCTAGGATTCATTATTTAGATCCAATCCAGTTAAAATGATCATTGAACAGCCGAATTTTGGTTTTGGAACATTAACCGGTCAAGCAAGTTGAAACTTGAAATCAAGATTTTGTCCTCCTAATTATTTTTCTTTTTCTTTGTAAATGGTCAAAGAGAAGATAACGCTTCTAGCTGGTTTTAAAATTCTCTCACTTACTTTTTTCTTTTTGTTTTTCATATTTCAGATTCTGTAAGAAATACACAGTTGGTTGCCCCGAGTCATTCATTTCAAGGGTTTTGCAAGGGGAGGTCTCCAAATGTGCTTTGTGTCTCTTAGTTCAGGATGGACAAAAAAGTTCTTTTGGCGAAATCGAATGTATTATCTATCCGCAAGGAAAGCTTTCCAGAAACTTTTCTACTGTTCTGATCAGTATCCAAATCCAACCTACTCACCAATGGTACAAAGTTTTGAACAACTTAATATCTTAAACAAGAATATTAGTGGTACAAAACCCTCATATTGTCTTAATGCTAGTTACCCGAGTTATAAATCCATTAACTATTCTCTCATACTCAGAAAGCCCCAAACAGTTTAATCGTGACGTCCCACATTGCCTCAAAAAAGTGAAGGAGAAGTACTTGTATGTACTAGTGCTTGTCTCTAAACGGTATGAGACTTTTTGAGGTAAAACCCAAGAGCAAAACAATGCGGACTTAGGCCAAAAGCCGACAACATCATACTATGTAGTGGAGCGGGTTGTTAGATTGATTTCATTATTGAACCCTCTAAACTGTAACACTGCCTATAGTCCAAGTTCTCCGTAAAACCCAAGAGCTAAACAATGCGGACTTAGGCCAAAAGCAGACGACATCATACTATGTAGTGGAGCGGGTTGTTAGATTGATTTCATTATTGAACCCTCTAAACTATAACACTGCCTATAGTCCAAGTTCTCCGTAAAATCCATAGCTAGTACTATGCCCATATTGGCATAATGCCCCTACGTACAGGAAATATCAATTTCCCAGCCAATCCTTGAGGTATTCTACTTATTCCACAGAATAAGCTCACTCTTCTGCAAATTAACAGCACCAGTGCCTTGTATCACACCAGCGTATCAAAGATATTGAGGCTAAAGCCCATCCACTCCAATACTCAGTAGCTTTACCCTCAAGAACCCTAACCACATTGTTATCTTGTAATTTGTGAAATCATTAGCTGTTATAAACCTCCTAGAAAGATCAATAGGTAAACATAAAAACGAAGATTTGCCGTAGATAAGAATGATCTTAACATGTTAGGGTTGTTCAAATTGCAGGTTTTTGGAGTTACTTTCTACTCCTGGTTTAAGAAATATCTATGGGTTGGGAAGATTGCAGATATGGACCCAACAGGAGAAAAAATTATATTATGATTCAGAGATGTCTTAAATTTAAAGACAACTAATCATCACTTCGAAATTATCTTCCATACAGCTATAATTATTGAAAAGTTTTACCAGACGGGGCAGTAAAATCAGAGAAAAATGCTCTCAATTGATGAGAACAATTGCCTAGATCATCAAGAACTTTGTATAAAGAAGTTATTATCCACCTGGAGAAGAGTTTGTTCAAAGCATGAGAATGCTACCATAAACAGAAATGCAAGAACATAAAATTTAAAGTATCACCTGTCTAAAGGGCCTTAATATTGCAGGAGTGGATGCAGTGACTCGAAGAAAAGTAGTTCCAACAAAGATACCCCCACTTCGCAATATCCGGTTTATTTCAGCAATCTGACATGCATGAACAAACAGAGTGATTACTTGCAAAACAAACTCAACATCATTAAATCAGGTTAGGCTCTGCCTGTCATCATGCCAATTCTGCACCAAATTTTCGTCCATCTGATCTGTCATTTAAAGTTGGGGAAAATTTTCTACAACTATAGTCATCAGAAACCCAATTTACAAGATCTCTATACGAAAGAGGAGGCTGGATTATAGGGTTGGATGCAAAAAAAAATAGAACATTCTCTGCAAAAGACTAATCATCTGAAATATGCATAGAACCTGGGGAAGTAATATATAAACTTTCCCATTTCATCCATTATATAATATTGAAGTACTTGAAAAGTATGTTTAAAACTTACCGCGTTAGAAGGGGATGGCCAGCAATGCAAGGCTGCACCAGCATGAACAGCATCAATTGAACCTGACGAGAAAGGAAGCCTTGACACATCTGCCCTCACAAGAGCAAGGTTGCTACATATGTTCCAATAAAACATTTTCAGGAAAGCCATCTCTTATACAATAATTATACCCCCCAAAGATTGTCAAAAAAAGATAAATCATTGAGGGTTGGCTTCTACGACAAGAGCATTAAAGAAAAGAGAACTTACGTAGTAAATATTGTATCATCATTTTTTATGAAATCATAAGATTGGCGAAGCATATTTTCAGAGAAGTCAAGACCAATAACTCTTGAATAGATCCCAGACTTGGCAAATTTCCGGGTGAACAAACCACTCCCACAGCTAACATCTACTAGAACGCCACCTTCTGCTGGTTTAAAGTACTCCTGAGCCATTTTAAACTGCATGGAAATAGTAGTTCAAGTAAAGATTACATTTGAAAACCAGCTGCATCTTGTAGGCATAAACATACAGGGTTAGCAGACCAAGGTATCGTACATGGTAACTCTATATCCACGAGTTGGGAAACAGTTAATTGCATTTGTGTGCGTGAATTTTCCGTGTTAAATAATTATTTATATATACTCAAGGGCGTTGGTGACCTATTTTAAGTCTAGAATAATCCATGTGGACGTACAAGATCACATTCAAACCACATGTATAGAATTAGCACAGGAAGGAGAAATCCATGATGTCTGATCCTTCATCCATCCCCTCTTAATAAAGTATCTAAGTTCATATGTTTATCTCCATGCAAAAGAATCATGGTAGGAGAAGGTTAATACTGATGAAAATTCCTAATAGATACTAATTTCAAAATCATTAGAAACCTTCAAATCCGGACATTTTGTAGGGAAACATAGCTCGAGAGTAGGTGACCGTCCAAACTGGTTAAGAAGTTGTATTTATGATACGCTAAGTTACCTATCTGACAGGAAAGGAATCATTCATCTCAACTATGCAGTTTGGCAGATTTCAGTCTGAACACCAAAGTTCATAAATATGACTTCTAGAAGTGCAGATTAGATCACTAATGTTTGGCAGCTCTTTAGAGCGACAATACCAAAAAGAATATGAAATCCTCTAGGAGGGTTAAACGCAAGATGAAATAAGATGCCACTTCCAACCATCAAACAAAAAACTTTGTCTAACATGTAAAATGAACCTGACTTTCATAACGATACATGCACATTCTAAAACATACAAGTAAATGAATGCTGCAAACCCTATACTATTTCTTGAAGTGCCTCCCGCCTCGCTCTCGTTCTAATCTAGGCTCTGGTAACCAAAAAGGTATATGATTAGGGACTTTATAAAGAATGCCACACAGTTGTAGAGCAAAATGGATACGGATTAGTTTATACAAAACTTTCAAACTAACAAGAAGGGTGAACGAAAAACAGAATTTTAAGTAAAATGGCTCGATTTCACACCGCCCGCCGACTATCAAAAGATGTTCAACATGCATGACTTATTCCAATAAAAACAGTACTGGAAGTCCAGTATACTTCTTTCCAATAATTCAGGAAGCCTCTCTCCATAAAGGAGAAAGGCTGATATAGTTACGGCCTTGATCTAGCACACTTCTTTCACATCACTCAGGAAACCTTACTCTATCTAAGGGCATGGCCCGCTTCAAACAAAAGAAGGAAACAGGGCGGTCAATAGCATAGCTCTTTCTTTCCAGGCCCAATCAGTGAAATGAACAACTCCAGTTTTTATAACAAGGGACTTGTCCTCCACTTCTGGCAAGAGAACAGGTTTAGAGGTTTGATAGTAACAGAAAGCACTCCGGGAGCTTTGTCCAGCCAACTTATTCTAAACTCCTAAGTGAGAAACTAGTATTTAAAAGTAGGGGTGTTCATGGAACCGGTTCCAGTTCCGGTTCCAAAAATCAAAGAACCGAAATTTTAGGTTTGGTTCCGGTTCCTACCCCTTTGGAACCAAACCGAATCGAACCGGTTTTGTTTTTAATATATATTTATTTTTACTACTGTTATTTCTTACCTTTATATATATATATATATATATATTAGTATTATATTTTTACGGTATATGCATTTTTTTGTTTTATTATTAGATGCGAGTGTAATTTTAGGTTTGTAATAGTCGAAAAGTTAAAATATTCTATTTAATTTAGTTTATAATTATATTATATTTTGATATATATATATATATATATTTTTACTGATAATAGGAACCGAAACCGAACCGAAACTGGCAAGGAACCGAACCAAACCGAAATTCCGGTTCCTATTTTTAAGGAACCGAACCGGTTTTGAACACCCCTATCTAAAAGCAAAAGGAGCATGAGGGGAGTAAGCTCCTTACATTTGAATACTTGCACAGCAAGAGTCTGCAGCATTATATCTTAATGAGTTTGTCAATCATTTGTCAATTTAAATAGATTATCTCTTCTCTTGCATAATTAGAAGGAGACACGACTTAATATGAGGCAACATTATTTCTGCATTTGTTTTGTCTTTTAAGAATACACCCCTTAAGAGTATTCAACTAAACAGGTCCATCTTTATACAAGACAACCAAGGAAATTTTACCTCCTCATCAGGACCAGGGAAACCACTACGGTTAAAATTTTGACGCCAGCCTCTTTCATACAAGAATGAAACAAGTGGACTCCTGAAATGTAGATGAAAGCACCAAAGATTAGAGGGTTACATCGACTTGTATGGGCTAAAACTCATATTAAATTTTTCATTCCAAGAAATGGTTTCATTGTTCAATTAAATCAAAACTTTTAAGGCCAGAATACAACAAGGAAAGCATTATTTGGCGCCCTCAAAAGTGATCTAGTGATCTCTAAACAATTGTGTATGAGTACTCTAGGTGGGGCCTGAGCTAATACAATCATCCTGTTATCATGTAGAGCCAATTAGTATTTTTCATTAGATGAGACTAATGAGATTCAAACCCCTTACTATTCTCTAAAAGGAGGCCACTTTCCATCAAAGATTTCAGATGCTGACAACAAGCCTAATCTGTGGAAAGTGGCCTCAAAAGAAGCATAATAACCATATCTCCATCATTCGAAAGGCAGCACTATCGAATTTTCAACTACCCTTTAAAGACCCCACGAAACAAAAAGGAAATATATATAAAAATATACAAAACAAAAAAAAATGAAGGAATACATATGTGTACAGCCCTAAGCCCATGGAAATCCAAGAAGCGACAGTGGAAAACTAGACCAAATGCATCCAACTCATAAATACTCTGTCTGATTAGAAAATATGGGTTCAAATTGATTAGGCTGTTTGGTTACCGATGCAGGAATCGAGCAGTTATAGTCATCCAGTTCCACTGAAAACATCACAGAAGATACATAACATATAGCAACGAAGAAAAATTTTAAAACATATGTTACAGAGCTCGTGAGGTATGATGATAGAGCACGCCTGGGGAGAAAACATGTTTGATAGTGACATACAGATTCCTTTAGGAGGCACTAGGCATTCTAACTTGATACTTCTACAATTGATAAGAACAAGAAGTTAACACATCTCCCTATAAAATAGGAGCCTATACCACATGTTTCGAGAATGACTATGAAATTAAAATTTGAGCACGGGCCGAAATACTGCCATCTTGTTTCCAATTCCAAACAATTAAGAAACAAAAACTCATTACAAAGACCACCATTCAAAATAAGTATCATAGTCAGTTCAGGTATCCATCTAAACTTGAATAAAAGTAGGAACTTTACCAAACTATAATACTTTAGGTTCAACTATGATATTTACAAGGTGTTCTCTGCAATTAACCCAAAAATTCATGAAAGTTCAACAATGGATATGAACGGACTCTAATGTATTCATACCGAAACAGCTCAGTCCTAGCCGGTTTAGACTCAACGTATTCCTTAGTTCCCGCCATAATAGTGAGATCCACATAAACATTTTTGCTAGAGTAGGACTTGTTGCATGTTTTACATTTGAATCCAGACCTGTAGATTGCCGACCTGCATAATTCAGCAGATTCAATTAAGTTAAACACTTACCAGAAAAACTACTGACCACCCAACATATTTTAGTATGTGCTTTACATTTCCAACTTACAAGCTAAAACCTGGAGGGCCTTTTCTTATTAGAGGTACATAGCATATTGGGCATGCAAACAAGTCAACTTCAACCTTATCTTGCTGTTGAATGCTTGAATCCTGGGAAATTAATTATTTAATAACTCAATATATATATAGCACAGAGCAAGGATTAAATAAATTTTTTAAAAAAGCCTCAATAATAATAGTACACAGAAGAAAGATTATGTTGTATGCTCTAACTTACAATAAAATTGTATAGATAATTAAAAAGGTTGATAGCAATAATAGCCGTTCTTAATTAAGTCTAGAAGAGAAGAGAAAACACACACCCAAAGATGTGACAACAATACCAAAAAAAAAAAATCATTGTTCGACTTCCCCGGAATATATGTAAATATTTTATCCAGAAAAAACAATATGGGTTTTGATCAACAGCAACGGTAAAGGAAATAATTACAATAGAATTTCAAAATTTCCAACCTGTTGTTTGTTTACCCAGAAAATTTAGGCTTTACATGTTACTTAGCCAACTAACTGTAACAGTAAGTACCATGAATTTCAATTTTCTTATCTTTCCCAACAGATTCTAAGAAACCATATACATATACCTAAACATACACAAACACATACACATACACATACGCACACATATATATACACACATCTATATAAAGAGAAAGAGAGTACCGACTCCAAAGCGACAGCTGAGGTTGCACGAATAGTCGATGAAAACCCACGAGAGGAGAATCGGAGAGAGGGTTTATGGCGGGAATTGTGAGAAAGAGAAGGGTATTTGGGGAAAAGATCCGGACAAATATGGCGAAGCGAAGACGAAGAAGCAATCGCCATTTTAGTTCGATGATGATGATGAAGATGATGAATTGGGGTTCTTATTGTCAACTCCTCTTATTTCAGTGTACTTCCTGCGTATATAGATATACAAACCTATATATATAGGTGTTTTGGCCAAGGAGACGAAAAGGAAAGAAAATCGGTCTTGTTTTTGCTTCATTTGTATTTGTGTGGACAATCCAAGTGCTACGCAGCTGATGAATGTTGTTGGTTGTTGTTTTTAAGCATCACCGCCGACTCTGAAAATACTTGTTGGCCTTTTCTGTAAATTAAATATATTCTATTACAAATTAATATACATTCAGTCTATTTAATCTTGAAAAAAATCCAGGGAGGTGTAATATTTAACAATTAATATTATTGTTTTTTATGTCAAAGACTTTAGCCTGAGATAGCATTTAATTTTAATTTTTATAATATATAATTTCTTAAATTTTATTCGTCTAATTGAACTAAATTGAGCGTTTGGTATCGATTTTTTCAAACTTTCGAATAGCGTTAATTTTAAATTTTAAAATTATTTATGTTCGGTAGGATTTCGAAGTCCTCATAGTCATAGCAACTAGTTTGTGAATAATTAAATCATATGAATTAATTCGAAACAAACATCCTAATGCGGAAAATTCAGGAAGAAAAAGGAGAAAAATGATGGTATCTAATTGCACTTGTTGATACTTTTATATACTCATAACACACTTGAAGCACCTTCCCATTCAATAAATTGCAGCCATTGAATGTAATATATTGAAAATGTACATTTGGATTTCCAGTCCACTAAGGCTTACCATCCAAGTGTTGTTGGTAAACATTTGAGCCATTAAAATTGGAGAATAAATTCAACATGTTACACAAGTAATCTATACTTAGCACCTTGTCTTAAATTTCAAGTGGTATCGACTATCTTCTAAATAGGAGGTTCAGAATTCAAACAATGAAAACAGAATGTGTGAGTGATGCTTAACTTTCAAAAAATAAAAATTCATTACATTTATCTATACTTCACCCTGACTATGGTGAAAATTGAAAATTTAATTTTTTTTTTTTTTTTGTGGGTCCACCTCATTGTCTTAGGCTTAGGCCATATATTCTTAATGAAGGGGTATGTATAGAATTATAGTTCAAAATGGATATGAGTATATGAAACACAAGGCCACAAAGAAAAGGGGATAAACTGAATAAACAGGCAAAACCACCTCAACTGTCAAAACCAATAGCACAGACATAGACCTCCTAAGCACCACAGCCATGGCTGCTATGAAACCACTATACCCACTCTCTTCTCCATTAAAACATACTATTCCCACTTTGAGTCCATGGATTTCCTACAAACCCTCCACAGATTCAACACCTTCTTTTACTGTATCAGTATCACACTTGAGTAAACAACAAAGAGGACAAGTTACAGTTTCTGTGGCATTTAATCCATCTGGAAACTACGACCTCTCTCTATTCGATGTTGAAGATGGTAAGCCTTTCTTTCATTTTTTTTATTAATCAATTATTCTCCGTTGTTTCATGCCCTATTTGAATTGGTTTTTCAAACGCTTTTTTTGACTTTTTGGATTGAAAAGCTGCTTTTAAAAGTGTTTGACTTACTTTTTTAAAGCATTGAAGGCTAAAGATTAGTAGATATTAGCTTCTCAAAAACGTTTTTCACTTTTAAATTTGTGTAAAAGCAGAAGAAAAAGTTCTGTCAAATAATATATCAATACATATACGACTTCTACTATGAGCTCCATTTATAATTGTTCTGTCCATATAGTACTTAGTTTAAATGTACTTGCTGAAACAACCTATCACTATAAAAAAATTATGGGTTCTAATTACTGTATATTGTAAAAGCTGCTCTCATAGAAACACAAGCACTCTCAAGACTCTTGCACCTGTTCAGAATTGACATGTTTTGCTAAAAAATGAGTCCAAACTTTGTCAATGACAGATCAACCAAAAGCTCCACCACCAATGCCACCAACTGAAGGCCGGTATGAAATAGTTATCGATAATGATGTTATTCGCCGCCTGGACTTAACCCCGTTCCACAAAGTCACTGGAATTACCTCACCTTTATCTGGTAAGCATTATCTTAGGATGAATTCAAACTATTAAGTAGAGATACATAGAGATTTGGTAATGTGCTAATAAAAAAAATTTCCTTTGTGGATGGTAATGTTATTTCAGCTGAGCCAAAGGAGTTTCTCGAACGCACGATTGGCTTTACCATTAATTACACGAAAGAAGATCCATATGATCCTAGGGAACTATCTGAATTTCCAGACATAAGACTCTGGTTTGTTAGACTTGATGCTGCCTATCCATGGCTCCCCGTCCTGTTGGACTGGCGAGCGGGAGAACTTGCTCGCTATGCAGCCATGTTGGTTCCTCACCAGGTATACAACACACACGAACGCACATTCATATAGCATTACAAGAAATAAGGGCTTTAATGGCGATCACAGCTGCCACTAAAAGGGGTAAAAACTGTCCAATAACCTTTCCCCGAGGACTGTGAATTGTCACCTAGATTCTGACATTAAAAATTTTATAGGCTGTAGTGGCAGTAAAAACCATTCTTATACCTTAGAAATCCTAAATAGAAAAACCTTATTTTTGTGCTATAGTGGCAGATAATTTTTGTCCGTCACTATAGACACATTTTTTTTTTTTGTAGAAAATGTCACTTAACTTGTACATTCTTTTGGTTGCAGATGAGTATGAGAATGGGCGTAGTTTTCAACCCCGAGGCGCTTGAATTATTTATCATGAAGAAAGTTTTTATTGTACACTCATGGTTGAAGCAACATAATGTTCCCAAGCCGAGATTGAAGACAAGTGACATGGCCAAGATGCTTGGATTTGGGATTGGGAATGAGCTTTTCGACCTGATTGAGGAACAGCCACTTGCTCCACCATAGATGAGGAAGCTTAAATAGCATACAACCACACAACATATGAAGAGTTGTAGATCAGATTTCACAACCCATATTGAGAGTAACGATCTCGGCTAGTACTTGAATTGTTTAATCAACTTCTCACAGAAGCTCCAACCGAAGCGTCCACAGGTATAAATTTCAGTCTCGAGAATGTGGATGGTGATTGAAGCATGAAACTTCAATCTGCTGCTTCAAAAAATAAATTCCACAATTTTCTAACTCATCCTTGATGTTTATATCCATTGTTTGTTCTTTATTAGAAAAGTGGAGCTCTAAACTTTTTGCTTCTGTTTAAGAACTTTGAAGGTGTTGCTACAATCTACTTCTATCAATAAATATAATAAAATAAAATCTGAAATATATAAATGTCTGAATTTAACAAAATGATATGTTTGTTTGGTAGATTTCAAGATTTTGAGCAAAAATGTATTAATTTATTTTCAGGAGAAAAGGTTCTAAATTGGATATGTACATATCAACAGTTCCAGAACAAACTTGATGGGAAAAATCATCCTTCTATAAATTTGCAGCCGCTAAAGGCTAACTTCCTTTCCTCATAATAATTACATATGAACAAATGGACTTCCAAGAGTAATCTGCACAATTTAATGATAAAAAAGTTAGCATTATCATGGTTAATCAAGAATAGCAAATAAAGGAAAATTACACTACACTTTTAAGATAACATACCTTTCTTCACAATATGAAGTTTAACTTCATCCAAGTCAATCTTAAAGACTAGAATTTTGTGGCAATGTGTAGTCTGTTGTACACAAAGCAGTAGATTTACATACAGGGCATATATTTTTGCATCTTAGCCATTGTTTAATACAGTCAGTGTGGAAGCGATGGCCACAATTCAGTATTCCCAAATCATCCTCTTCTTCGTAATCCTCCTGCAATCAAACAAACAATCATTGTTGGCTAACTTTCTTCAAGGAAAGTTGCAGCTATAGCCATTAGCGACAAATCATGTATTGTCACCTAAAGTCCCGATATTAAAAGTTTTTTAAGGCTATAGTGGCAGTAAAAATTGTTGCTATACCTTAAAATCAACTTTTTGTGCTGTAGTGACAGACAATTATAGTCTACCACAAAATTTGTGTTAGACACATTTTTTTTGTAGTGAGAAGTAATACGATGAGATGTAAAAGTACCTGGCAGACGCTGCAAGAATCTTTCTCAGCATTCTCTTCTAGAAGTAAATAGTATTTACAGTGTTTGAGGGATGTGGTTATTGTATCTTCAGACAATCCTGTGTCAACACTCCCTATGTGATCTTCCAAAGCCAGTAGCTCCTGATATAGGCCATGAGACGCATAAGAAGACCAGACTATATCGATGAGTCTGAAAAGAAATTGGCTGAAGGGACATTACCTCATAGGACATACGATCAACGTCAAGCCTCATATCTCTATAACGATCGATCATTTCAGTTATATACGAAAATAATGACTGAATGAGAAAGCGAATGTCCTGCTCCTGTAGTTGATGACAACTCGTGAGCTCAAATTGAATGAATACGAAAAAAAAAAAAAAAAACTTGAAACTGGGGCATAGAAGACCAATGATTGAAAACAAACATTCGAGAAAATTTGAGAAACAGCTAACCATTTTGTATTTGGTGATGTTTCATTTAAGTACATGGGAAACTTAGCACTTTAGAGCTTCCCTACAATGCTGCTAACTGATACTTTAAGAAAATGAATCTGTTTTAACGCTTAAAAGCTCTCTTGACACATAAAAATGTGCGCAAAAATACCTCGGATATTGAATTCAAATATCAAATATTCAACAGAAAGACTTTGTCAAGAAAGTTAAACCTCGGATACAAGTCTGAAATTCACTCCATTGTTAGCTGGAGAGATTGTTAGCGCCATCGACCCTTCTACAGAATCGTCAGCTACCCTAAGCATATAGAGCATTGATTCCTCATATTGCTGCCTCATCTGATCAGTTTCATCCCCAGACGAAATCCCATCTGATGAATCAGTTGGTTGGCTCGGGACTTGGTTCACGGAACTTCCATTCCAAGAGATGAACCTCGAGGCAGGCAATAAAGGCCGCTGAAGAACATATTGTAATGCATGAGTAATTCGAGGAGGAAAATGGCATTCAAGAACTGGATTGAGAGACAATGTGGTGTCAGTCCGAGAATGAGGAACCTCTGAATCAGTGGTTCTGATATGCTCAACTGTATCGGACGCTGAGAGGTTTGAGGTTTCAGCAATGCCTCGGGTGATGGTATCGCCTGTGGCTCCTGATAGTGGCACTGGACTCCTCCTAGAGATAATTGAAGCACTATAATTACTTGGATTTGATCTTTCCCGAAACAATGTGTGTCCCGAATCTGACTGGTAATCAGTATAAGAGTCTTTGTTGTTTGTAATTTGGTTAGACAGATGTGAAGTTTGATCCATTGACTGATCAATCTGGAGGTAGTCTCAAGGGAGAGATTGAACCTATCTGCAGAAAATCACTAATTCTATCAAAAATAAAAATAATAAAGTGGATTGTTTACAATAACAGAAGAAAAAAAAAACAAATTCATAGCAGTTGAGACTGAACTCTTAAACTTCGAATATTTGTCAAATGAGCCGAGAATGAATCTGTATTGTTTCAAAAATGTTATATGGTCTGTATCAGACTTCAATCTTGTTGTAGAATATGAATTGAGAAGCTAATGCAGCTTCATGAGAATCTTTTCTTTAAACGCATGAAAGGGACCTAATTAAATTTTTCAAGAAGTAGATCGCCAAATCCCAGGTCTTTTCCGACTGGGTCAATCTGTTCGGGTTAAAAAAAAGTACATTTCTGGTATGCACAAACCAGTCCATTTGGTGTATTTATTATCCACAAGCCTATTTAATTAGGCTTGTTGGCCTTGTCAAGAACTATTGCAAAAGATCAAAACCCTTACTCTTCAATTTTATATGGAACACAAAAATTACCATTAGTCAATCCCAATCAATGATTTTGTTTCTTACCATTTTAATTCAATTGTTGAAATGCTTGGCTGGAAAAATCAAAGTTATATTTCAGTGACACCTATTATCAACCAGAACATAACTACCCAGATACAATATCAACAAAATAGTACGAAAATTTAATTATATTCATAAAACAACCACTAATCTTGATGTAAAGATAATCACAAATTACATACTTACGTTGACTGTGGAGGTTGGTTTATCAGAGGGGAAATTTTTGAAGAATTTTGATGCATCATATCATGATGAATTTGATTTCAATAAAACAGAAACAATTATGGTTTGTCTAATTTATATATGCACAGAGATATAGAGAGAGAAACGTCATTTGTATTGACCGGATAAAAAGAAGTGGCTTGGCGGTTATTATGGTACAACGGTCATTTAAACCATGGAGTCAAGGAAATGAGACTTTCTTAGGACTCTCCTTGTGTTATGTTCTTAAATGGGTAGTTTTGTAAAATAAACCTCGGGGAAGCAGAAAATTAGAAATGGGACCCACAACAACAAAACTGGATCCACAAACCATGGAGGCCCACCTAGGTGAAAATTTAATGTTAAACTAAGGACAAAGGACATGATACTTTTGGGGATTTTTATTTTTTTTTCATTTACACCTGAGGTTACTTTAACTTCAATCATATTTTTGAGGTTTGAATATTTTAAAGGGTTAATTTCAGATTAATCAAGTAACCCCTTCTCTGTCCACTTTGCCCCCTATACTATTCAATTTCATTAAATTGTCCCCCTCAGCTCACATTTTGACTAAAAATGCCTAAACTACCATCAATCAATAATATAAGGGGGTTTGTTGATTCAACTATTTAAAATTTTTTTTTTTCAAAAATCAATTATATTTTTCACAAAAATTATAAATTCAGAAATATATATATATTTCTTTTGCAAAAAGGACAGATTTTCGGAAATTTTTTTTTTTCATATGTTGCAGATTTTTCGGAAAAAAATGATTTTTTGCAAAAAAAATTTGAAATTTTTTTTTTCATATGTTGCAGATTTTCGAAAAAAAATTATTTTTTGCAAAAAAAAAGTTTGAAATTTTTTTTTTTTTCATATGTTGCAGATTTTCGAAAAAAAATTTGAAATTTTTTTTTTTTCATATGTTGCAGATTTTCGGAAATTTTCTTTTTTTTTTCAGAAATTTTTTTTTTTATATGTTTCAGATTTTCGGAAAAAAATGATTTTTTGCAAAAAAAATTTTGAAATTTTTTTTTTCATATGATGCAGATTTTCGGAAAAAAACGATTTTTTGCAAAAAAAATTTTGAAATTTTTTTTTTCATATGTTGCAGATTTTCGGAAAAAAATGATTTTTTGCAAAAAAAATTTTGAATTTTTTTTTTTTCATATGTTGCAGATTTTCGGAAAAAAATGATTTTTTGCCAAAACAAATTTGTAATTTTTTTTTTCATATGTTGCAGATTTTCGAAAAAAAAATTATTTTTTGCAAAAAAAATTTTGAAATTTTTTTTTTTTCATATGTTGCAGATTTTCGAAAATTTTCTTTTTTTTTCATATGTTGCAGATTTTCGGAAAAAAATGATTTTTTGCAAAAAAAATTTTGAAATTTTTTTTTTTTCGTATGTTGGAGATTTTCGGAAATTTTATTTTTCGCAAAAAATTTTGAAATTTTTTTTTTCAAATGTTGCAGATTTTCGGAAAAAAATGATTTTTTGCAAAAAAAATTTTGAAATTGTTTTTTTCATATGTTGCAGATTTTCGGAAAAAAATGATTTTTTGCAAAAAAAAATTTGAATTTTTTTTTTTCATATGTTGCAGATTTTCGGAAATTTTTTTTTTTTTCGCAAAAAAATGATTTTTTGCAAAAAAAATTTTGAAATTTTTTTTTTTTCATATGTTGCAGATTTTCGGAAAAAAATTTTTGAATTTTTTGTGAAAAATGAATTTTCATATGTTGCAGTTTTTTGCAAAAGAAATATATATATATATTTCTGAATTTATAATTTTTGTGAAAAATATAATTGATTTTTGAAAAAAAAAATTTAAATAGTTGAATCAACAAACCCCCTTATACTATTGATTGAGGGTAGTTTAGGCATTTTTAGTCAAAATGTGAGCTGAGGGGGCAATTTGATGAAATTGAATAGTATAGGGGCAAAGTGGACAGAGAAGGGGTTAGTTGATTAATCTGGATAGTATAGGGGGGTTTACTGAAATTAACCCTATTTTTAATTATACCCTCTCAAGTTTGAAATTCTCATCATTTACTGTCCTGATTATTTTTAGGATTAAAATGCCCTTACTCAAACATCCACTATCCCTATTCTCAAACATTCACTATCCATATTCCTAAATATATATAAAAAATTTGAAATATATATATATAATTCAAAAAATATATATAAAATTCAAAAAAAATTATATCAAATTCGAAAAAAATATATAAAATTCAAAATATAAATATGTAATTCAAATATATATATATAATTCAAAAATAATATATAAAATTCGAAAATAATATATAAAATTCAAATATATATATATATCAAATTTCATTTTTTCGAAATTAATTTTATATATATTTTATTTTTCCAAGCCATCATGGAGATCATGGGGAAGCACATGATGGTGTCACTTGAAAAGTTCAATCTAGACCACTTAGATTGTCAATATATCTTATGTGTTTGCTTGATGTTGTACTGAAATAAAGGTAGTTAAGGGACAACTGCATCATTTGTCTTCAAAGAATCAAAGCATCCATGGTTTATATGTGCATCTGACACCATGGTTGAAACTTAAGTATTGTAGTCTCACACTTTTTTTCTCTATTGCATCTTGTATACCCTCACCATTTATTTTTTTGAAAATAATTTTATATATATATATATATATATATATATATTTCAAATTTTATATATTATTTTCAAAATTTATATATTATTTTTGAATTATATATATATATATATTGAATTTTATATTTTTTTTAAATTTTATATATATTTTTTGAATTTTATATATTATTTTTGAATTTTATATATTTTTCGAAAAGTGTATTTTTTTTTTTTTTGGAAAATCTCAAAGATAACAACAAGAAAACACATTTTTCTTGTTCTCATGTTTTCTGCACTATTCATCAAACTTGTTTCCAAAACAAGAACAAAGTGAACAGTAAAAATCCTTCCAAACATGTTATGTTCTCATGAACAGTGCCGAAAAATAAAAACAAAAACAAAAACATATTTTTCCAAATGTAGCATTCTTGTAAATGTAACTTGCATAAGTTTGGGCACAATCGGGTTTTCTTATGAGAGATTGGGTAAAATCATGATTACCCATCGCGATAACGATATAACGGACTCCGATAATATCGATAAAAAATAAATTATCGGATTGAGTATTAATGTTGTATAACGATATCAGTGTCTTCTAAAAGTGTTATGAATTAGACAATACGTGTGTTTTGTGATTCAGCATCTTTAATGACTTAATTTTTAGAAGGCACTGATATGGAAATTACCCTCTTGAGTGTTGGAAATTATCATGGTCGTTGTTTGGTTTCTTGACTAGGCACGAACCTGGAGATTTAAGTAAATGGGGGCGTAATTATTATTATTTCAAATTCAATGGGAGCTTTAGGGGTTTCTTAAAAAAATTCAATGTTAACTTTTTATATTGAGGAAAAAAAAACAGTTTCCAACTTGTATATTGAGAATCGACTTTGATATCATCAGTCACCTCCGGCTCTAATTTGTATATTGTGATTTTATAAAAAAATTGTTCGCCGTTGTAAAAAACTTTCACATAATTTGAGTATAATTAACCACCCATATAAAAAAAATAGTCACCTCTCAAAAAATGTCATGTGAAAATATGAAACCATTTGCGATTACTAAATCGACGATCTTCATGTCTTCAAGGATTAAGTAGAGTTATGTGTCAGTCATGGTTTATTTTATCGTCCAATATGTTAAGTATCATTCGGTTTGTGATACTTTTGGCAAACACTAATACCGTCATACACACCCAATATTTATTTTTGATACCGTCATACCGTACCCAATATTATCCAAATTTGTTACTCCGTTATTGCGATGGCGACAGCTAACCATAGGAGCAACTCCCATCTAACACTGTCTTTGGAGTGTTGAATCATGAATGAGAATGCCAAGTTGGCCAATGGCATATAGGCCCTGAGACAATAACAGTGCATGTCCCTCATCCATCAGCTCATATTCTAACAATGAATCCATCTACAAAACATGTGAATATATGATTCATGACTTAGAGGTATGGGAAGACACAAGAGAAGATCAATAAAGTGATGCATCCATCATTTTGTGCATATAGATTTAATTTATTGCATGGTTCAAGGAATCAATCAATTCCGAATTAATTAGCATTTTAAGCAAGAAATTGTATCGGGAAAAAAAATAATTTCGATGATCGTATGTTGTAAATGCAGAAAAGTTATACAATAGATATTTGGTTAAAATTTTGGGATCTTTTCTCATTAATCAAAGTCCTCTATTTATACAAGTTTGTGATAAATGGGTCAAGCCCATGTACCCAGGTTTATCAACCCCTTAAATCAAGGGATTTGATAAACCCTAATCTTATTTGGACTCTTCATACTATAATTGGATTACTTTTTGCCTTGTGGACCACACTTTAGCTTCTAGAAATTTCCATGGGCCCATTGTTGTTTTTTCGGCCTGCTTGTCTTCAGCCCATCCGCCTTCCGGCCCATCGGTCCCTGGCCCATCCGTCGTTGGGTCATCAGTCCAGTGGCCCATCTATAATTGGGCCAAATATTTCAACCATTACACAGGCCCCTGAGGTTATGGGCTTGACATTCTTTCTAAAGCCCATGACCTAATAAATGTAAATACCTATGTATATATATACTAATAGCTTTTATGGGAAATGAAGATGATGAGTTGTCATGTCATTATTGTCTACTTAATGATATGCCAAAACGTGAGGCCATTTCTCCCTTAAATCTCGCACCATGACGGCTTTGGCGTGCCTTTCGGACTTCGTGCAGCCTTTTTGGCTTCCTTCTCTCCTTCTATAAAACCCCCCTTATTCTTCATTTCTCATCACATTTCATACTTTGTAACTCTATATTCTTGTCTCTGCCTTCTTTAGTTCTTCATTACTGGGATTCGTTTCTTTGTCATTGCCGCCGTTCATTCCGTCGCTCATCTCAGATACCATAGAAACCTGCTGTTACTCAGAGCTTTTGTAACTCTTCCTTCGTCAATTAAGTAAGTCGATCGGTCTTTCTTCTTTCTTTAATTTATCACCTTTACCCCCTTCTGTCTCTTCTATATTTCTTAACGTTATGTCCGATAGTGACGATACCCGGTCGGTAGAGGAAGTAGTTTTACCTTCTGCCTCAGGTACCGATTCTACTAGCAGTGACACTCCCCAGCCTGTTTCTAAAGGAACCAGAAAGACCACTCTCAAAAGTACTAACCTTCCGGGTTCCTCAGCGACCGGTCCTGCGAAATCCAAAACTTCTGAACCTTTCGTAGTGGCCCCACTTAAGAGGACCCGACCTGAAGTGGACGTCAAACACCTTCGGGCTGAGACCCATGTTCCCCAGGACGTTGATGTGTCCCCCTATCCTGGTTACCTAGACTTTACCCCGAGCCAGGGCCTAGCCCCCGGTAGCATTCTGCTGTCGGCATCTCATCTTAGGGTTCTAATGTTTCCTCTTCATCCCTTTTTTCACTATGTATTTTTCATGCTTGGGTTGCACCCTCTTCAACTGAACCCGAACAGCATTAGGATCATATCCATGCTACTGTTGTATAATAGGGATATGGATCTGAACTTAGGGCTGGCCGACCTCCTCCTTTGTTATTTTTTCTAAAATGCCAGAGCGAGTAGAGGTAGATACAACCTTTTCCCCTTTCACGGCCGCAACATCTGTACCGATACTGAAAAATCGGACAAGGGATGGAAGGAACGAATGGTAGTAGTGAGTGGCAATTGGTCATACCCTTTTTCTCGTATTTTCCCGATCCCCAATAAGTTCGGTCCCATTCGTCTGCATGTCTACCACCCCCTTCATAAGGCTTCTTGCCTCTGTGACCATTGTGACCTTCACCGGGGGAACTATGCCTTCAAATTTCTAAGTTACGAGGACAAGGATCTTCCCCTTACCTTTATAAAACAGCGGATAGGTCTCTTGAAAACCCATGTTTGGGGCAAGACCCGATCGGCTACTGACCTGCTGACCATGGACAATCTTGAATCGATCTCTAACTTGGGCGCTGGTGTTGACAGGATGGACCTGCCTGACAAACCTATGTCCGCCAGAATCCCTCAAGTTCCCGAAGGGATTACGCTTGTTGATGTTGTGCCGTTGTCAACAGCACCGCCTTCGACTTCGGTGCCTCCTCCTGTTCGGAGTCCGCCAGCACCACTAGCGCAGAACCCATCGGTTCCTCCTCCGCCTCCTGTCAATGCTCCAACTGTGAGGACCCGATCCAGTACAACTGGTGGAGTGGGTACTAAAAGGGCCAGGGCACAAGCCGAGAATGTTTCTTCAAGCAAGGCTCCTGCTGCCCCTGAATCATCCCAAGCTCTGATCCCTTGGGAGCCTAAGTTTCTGCTGCCAGATGGAACTCCAGTTTGTGCTGATCAAATCACCTTTAACCATCCGGAAGCTCTTCGGGCTATGGCCAAAGGGATCTGGACACCAGCTGATAGGGCGGCTCAGTCAAAAATCACCAGGACTGATCTGGCTAAGAAAACTTCGATAATGGTTATGGAGGTAAAAGACTTCAATCATCAGTTTGTGTTTTCTATTCCGTTTGTTGACCGCTATTCGTGTAATAATCCAATTTTTATTGTGCAGCTTCTCTACGGCGTTCAGGCCTACAACAGCCTCCTTGAGGCTGATGTCAGAGAGATGGCCGGTATGAAGGCCCAAATAAAGCAGAATGAGATCCACCGGGTTTCTCTAGTCAAGGAGGCGGATGGTTTGCGCCAGACCGTTTCTGAACAGAAGACTCTTCTGGAAACCGGTGAGGCGGAAAAGCAAACCCTGATGCCGAAAAGCTGGTTCTGGCTGCCGAGCTGGAAAAAGCGAAAGAGGTTGCTAGGCAGATGACAGCTGAAAAAGCTGAATCTGATAAACTCTTGGCAGAATCAGAAAGGCTTCTTTCCCTGGAGCGGGAAAAGGTAGAGATGTGCCGTCTGGGAGGGCTTGACATGTTCAAAAGATACAGTGTCATCTGTGACCTCCGAGCGGTCAGGGCCTGGAGGTGTAGGCATGAAATGGAGCATATCCCTCTGGAATCCCGGGAATTCAAGACCGCAGAGGCATTCGATGCCCATATGGGAATACCCTTTCCTTATGAAAACCCTCCTGCCTCTGAGAAAGAGGAACGCTTTGCTGCCCTCCTGAAGGGGAAAGAATACCATCCTCCTGAAAAGTAGCCAGGGCAATTTTGTATGTTTTTGTTTCCCCCAATGGGCTAATTTCTTGTAACTCCCTCCACTTTTAATGAACAAGAACTTTTATCCCTTTTTTCCAGTAATTATTCGTCCTTTGTGTGGGTTTTTAGCGTTTCGTACTTAGCTTTTATGAAGCAATCGAGTCTTCGGACATATGGCTCCTGAATCTATTTATTATTTATTCTAAATTCACACATTTAGTGTGAATTTCATCCTCTTGTTAGTTCAAATCAGGTTTGAACTCAAACACTTAGGAAATATTTAGCAAATTGTGAAGCCTTCGGGCATTTGGCCCCTGATGCTTGGTTTCATCCTCTGGTTTGTTCAAATCAGGTTTGAACTCAAACACTTAGGAAATTTTAGCAAATTGTGAAGCCTTCGGGAATTTGGCCCCTGAGGCTTGGTTTCATCCTCTGGTTTGTTCAAATCAGGTTTGAACTCAAACACTTAGAAAATTTTAGCAAATTGTGAAGCCTTCGGGCATTTGGCCCCTGAGGCTTGGTTTCATCCTCTGGTTTGTTCAAATCAGGTTTGAACTCAAACACTTAGGAAATTTTATAATCCAAGAGCCTTGCACAAAAGTAGAATTTATTTTTATTGAAATGAATTTGAAAATCATGAAGCAGAGGTACCGATATCGGGCACAGATGCTTCGTAACAAATGTTAGTCACTAATTAACCCTAGAGGGGGGGTGAATAGGGTGTTCAAAAATAAGTCTAACTCTTTTCGAATATGGAACACACTATAATCAAAGATCAATTTCTCAATAAGCAAGTGGATGATTCAATTTAAACTTTTATAATAATTAATTTCAAGACAAATTAGCATACAAGATATTCAAGCAAATATAGCATGCAAAATACTTATGTAAAGAGAAAGAGATAGAGAGATTGACACCGTGATTTTTTCGAGGTTCGGTAACTCCTACTCCTCGGCTCAAGAACCCCTTCTTGAGACTTTTCCCGATCCTTTCACTATGGCCCTTCCTTCACAGGTGGAATGGCAAACCTTTACAACACAAGCCTCTCGAGCTTGTCTCTCAATCAAGAGAACAACCCTCTCTTGAACAATCGGTGGACTTCACTTGTCCGAGATTACAAATTCGTATGTAATCAATAAAATCACTCAAGAACAAAAACACTCAAAACCCAAAGGTTTTTATGGAAGATAAATCAATATAAGCTCAAGTGTTTTTGGTGATTTTGCAATAGCTCTGGAAATGTATTCTCAAAGGATATAATCAATGAATGATATTTGGAGAATAAGAAGAGATTCTAGAGGTTTTGATTTTCAAAGAAACTTGGAGAAAATCAGATTTTCAAAGCTTGGTTTCAATGGCTTTTGTAGAGAAAATTTCTGCAGAATTTTGAGAGCTTTTCTTTCTTTTCTTTCTCTTTTGTTTTTCAATCTCTTGGTCTACAATGAACACATATCATTCTATATATATCAATACATTAGGGTTTTGTAGAATGAATATTGTAATTGAAAGACAAGAGCCGTTTGAATACCATTAAACACGATCCACAAAACATGGGAATTGTTTTCTGAAAATCTGCAGATTTTAAGCAATCTTTTAGTCGACTACTTCTTCATTGTAGTCAACTACAATGGTCCATCTAGTCGACTAGATTAAGTTCTAGTCGACTACTTTGGACCATCTAGTCGACTAGAATGAGTTCTAGTCGACTACAATGAGTAGTCTAGTCGACTCAAGCTTGTTTCAGTCGACTCTTTTGATGTGGATGAAAAACCAATAGCTACTGGTTGAAATAGTCGACTACTAGAAAATACACAGGTGATTCTAGTCGACTATAACAAGAAAAACATTTAATAAAAATATTTTTCTTTCCGTTTAAGTTTGGTAAAGCGTTTTTCATTTCATTTGAGTTCGGTTCATTTTATACTTGAGCTTATATGATAAAATCGACACATAAAATTACCTTGTTACAATGATCGTTCCCCGACCTATCTACCCCGAGTCTTGAGTCTTCGACTTTCGCTTTTGCCGTTTAATTGATTTTCCTTTTTCGCTTCAATTTCTTTCACAGTTTTTCGCTTTAAATCAAACTTTCTTTCCGAGCTTGTTTTTCGAGTAGTTTCCTTTTCGAGTTTGATTTCTGAGTTGTTCACCTGTCTTTTGCTGAAAATGTAAACTCGATAATTCATTAGTATCAAACACTCTTCAATGGTTTGTTATCATCAATTTTGGAATTGTTTGCCGAAAGTAAATTTCAAAGCCAACAACAAAGGTGTCATAAAAAGACACAGTTTTATTTCTTAACAAGAAAAGCAAATATCTAAGGATAATACCTCTTTAATCGATAAGCATTCTGAGAGTTGGACTCGAGGCGGCCTGTTTCGTTCTTCCGAACCCGATAAGCACCGCGTCCGATAACCTCAACCACTGTGTAAGGTCCTTCCCATGTCTCTCGTAATTTGCCTACAATACCAATCTTCCTTCTGAGCACCATATCGACTACTTGGAATTCTCTTCTTTTGACTTTCTGATTGAAACGTGCTCTGACCTGCTGCTGATAGGCAGCCAGTCTTATCCCGGCGGCTTCCCGTTTTTCTTCCAGGAGATCTAGATCGTGGGCTAAGTGCTGATTGTTTGGACCTTCTTCCCAGGCTTGACTCCTTAAAGTAGGTACTTTTAGCTCGGTCGGGATAACTGCTTCTGCCCCATAAGCCATGGCGAAAGGGGTTTCTCCAGTTGGCTGTCTCGGAGTAGTCCGATAGGACCACAACACCTCTGGCAGTTTCTCCAACCAAGCCCCTTTTGCGTCTTCAAGTTTTTTTCTCAGTGTGTCAAAAATTGTTCTATTCATCCTTTCGGCTTGCCCATTTCCCTGCGGGTAGCCGACGGAAGAAGTGTTTTGATTGATCCCATGCTTTGATAAGAATGCTTGAACCCTTCTGTTGTCCAGGTTGGTGCCATTGTCCATCATTATGGTTCGGGGTAGGCCGAACCTACAGATGATGTGGCTCCAGATGAATTTTATAACATGGCTGCCTGTTATGGTGGGGTATGCCTCCGCTTCCACCCATTTGGTAAAATAATCGGTGGCCAGGAGAACATGTGTGGTACATCGTATTGCCTGAGGGAGAGGACCTACGATGTCCATGCCCCATCGGGCGAAAGGGTGAGGAACAATAGTTGGGTTTAAGAACTCCGGCGGTGGGTGAATGGCATCTCCATGAAACTGACATTTTTTGCAGTGTCTGACATAAATTTCAGCGTCCCTTGCCAAGTAGGGCCAGAAATACCCCTGGGTGAGGATTTTATGAGCCAGGGACCTTCCTCTAGAGTGATTGCCACAAGCTCCTTCATGGATCTCTTCCATGACTGCCGATGCCTCTGAGGGGGTCAGACATCTCAAGTATGGTCCGGAAAAAGACTTTCGGTATAGTTGGCCGTTGTATAGGGCATATCTGGCTGCCTTCATTCTTATCTTCCGGGCTTCTGATTTTGATTCAGGCAATGTACCAAATCTCAGATAATCTACTATCGGATCCATCCAACTTGGTTCCCATGGGATAACCATTACTTCTTCGGGGGGTTCCAAGCTGGATCGGGCAATGAAGTCCATTGGTACAGTGCGAGTCATACTTTCTTTTGTGGTGGAGGCTTGGTTAGCCAGATGATCTGCTGCAGAATTATCCCCTCTGGGAATCTGTTCAAAGTTTATTTGCTGGAACTCTTCAGCCTCTCTTAGAACTAGATTCTTGTAGGCTTCCATCTTCGGCTCTCGGGTTTCATACTCCCCATGTAACTGTCACACGACTAGCTGGGAGTCACTTCGCACCTCTGCTTTCTAGACCTGAAGGCTTCGGGCTAACCGAATTCCTGCAAGGATGGCTTCATACTCCGCTTCATTGTTAGAAGCTGGAAATTCCAGTCTAACGGATTGTTGGATTTTGGTACCATCCGGTGTTACGAGTACTACCCCGACCCCTGCTCCGTTGATGTTGGATGATCCGTCTACGAACACGAACCATAATCCAGGTTCACCTTCTTCTGTGGAGTCAGCAGTTTCTGTTTCTAACAGGAAATCAGCTACTGCTTGTCCTTTGATGGCCGTTCGGGTGACATAGGTTATGTCAAAAATTCCCAGTTCAATCGCCCATTTTGATATTCTCCCAGATAACTCAGGTTTCGCCATTATGGATCTGATCGGAGTTACAGTAGGTACTATGATCGGGTGTGCTTCAAAATAATGTTGTAGACGTCGCTTAGCATTGATCAGCGATAGTACCAGCTTCTCCTGCTTTGAATAACGGGTTTCTGCATCAGCAAGGGATTTGCTGGTGTAGAAAACTGGTGTCTGGTACCCTTTGCCCTCCTTGACCAGGGCGGCGCTGGTAGATGTTACTGAAATGGCCAAATACAGGTGCAGCGGCTCATCGGCTTCGGGGGTTGCCAGAATTGGGGGTTTTGCCATGTAGCTTTTGAGTTTGTGTAGGGCCTCCACTTGCTCTGGCCCCCAGACTTCTCCTTGTGCCGCTTTTATTGCTTGAAAGAACGGCATACACCGATCGGTTAGCCGAGAGATGAAACGACTTAGGGCTGCTATTCTGCCGGTTAGCACCTGGATCTCTTTCCGGGACTTTGGCTCAGCTGTTTCTACGAGAGCTTTGACTTGCGCAGGGCTAGCTTGTATTCCCGTCCGATCAACTATGTGTCCCAAAAACTGACCTGAGGATACTCCGAAGGAGCATTTGGCTGGATTGAGCTTCATATTGTACTTCCGGAGGGTATTGAATACCTGCTGTAGGTCGGCTAGATGGTCTCCTTTTACCTTGCTTTTGACCACTGTGTCATTGATGTAGGCTTCGATGGTGGATCCGATCATCCCTTGGAACACCCTTCTGACCAACCTCTGATAGGTAGCTCCTGCATTCTTTAGTCCGAAAGGCATAACTGTATAACAAAATGTACCTGACTCAGTGATGAAGGCAGTCTTTTCCTGGTTCTCCGGATCCATTCGGACTTGGTTATAGCCAGAGTATACGTCCAGAAAACTCAGGCGTTCGAATCCTGCGGTGGCATCTACCATCTGGTCGATCTTTGGTAAAGGGAAACAGTCTTTTGGGCATGCTTTATTCAGATCAGTGAAGTCAACACATACCCTCCACTTGCCGTTTTTCTTCTGGACCACCACCACGTTTGCCAACCAGGAAGGATACTGAACCTCCTTAATGAATCCTGTTTGCAGAAGCCGATCGACTTCTTCAGCTATGATCTGATTTCGATGGGCCCCCATTCGTATCTGTTTCTGTCTAATGGGCTTTGCGCTGGGATCCACATTGAGAGAATGCAGGGCTATTGATGGATCAATACCGGTCATGTCCATATGGCTCCACGCAAATATGTCAGCATTGGATCGGAGAAGGGATTCCATTTCCTCTTTTTCCTGTGGATTGAGGCCTGAACCAACATAGGTAAATCTTTCAGGGCGATCGTGACAAATTTGAACTTCCAGTAGTGGTTCAAATGCTACCGGTGATCCCGATCCGCCCTCCTGTAATTGTTATTTGGTATCAAGTACTGTCTTGGACTGCGACTTTTGTTCCGGTTCTGTGCTCCTTTTTAGACTTTTCATCGTGACTGCGTAACACTCCTTTGCCGCTACCTGATCTCCCCTAATATCGATTACGTCAACTCCGTTCGGGTCGATACACCGCATGACCTGATGTATGGTAGAAGGGACTCCATGCATTCGATGGATCCATCCTCTTCCCATGATGAGATTATAGGAAGGTTTGACATCCACCACCACGAAAGTCTCTCGGAGTGTGCGCCTTGCTGCCGTCACTGGTAGCTGGATTTCCCCTATCGGCTCCACTCTCTTTCCATCGAATCCTGCTATCGGGCTTCTGGATGGGACTATTTCCTGGGGGCTGATTTCCAATTTCTCAAAGGCCCATTTGGTGATAATGTTGGCGCTGCTTCCTGGATCGACCATTACCCTCTTGATCAGGCAGTTGGAGACCATGAGGGAAATAACCAGGGGGTCGTCATGAGGTGTCTGAATATTCTGCATATCCGCAAAGGTGAAAATAATCTGGGCATCCTCCTTCGGGCTTCGAAACTTGGTGACTTCTCCAACCCTTCGTAACTTCTGGGCTTGCCGCATCTGTGATCTACGAGTTTCTTCCGCTTCTGACCGACTGGGCCCTCCATGGACCATGTGAATGACCCGCACGGGTTGTCCCAAAGCCCCCTTGGTAGGGGCATGCGTCGCTTGATCTGATCGGGCTCTTTCCTTGGCAACATACTCGGTCAATTCTCCTTTGGCAATCATGGCTTCCACCTATCTCCTGAGGCTTCTGCACTCATTAGCGTGGTGCCCGTATTCGCCATGGAAGGCGCAGTGCCTCGACATATCCCTTTGGTCCATCGGTTGTCTGATGGGAGGTGGCGAATGGTAGATTCCTTTGCTCTTTGTTTCCTGGTACAGCTTTGCCAAGGTTACTTCTAAGGGGGTGACCTTCTCCTCAAACCTTGGCCGTTTCTCTGGGGCCGGGGAAGGAGCAGGAGGTGCGCTCGGTCTCTTCCGGTCTGGTGCCCGATCCTTTATCCTGGAAGGTTCGGACGCTCTGGCCTCTACTGTTGCAAAGGCGGTCCTTCTTTGTCGTATGGCCAACTCTTCTTCTATTCGGAGGTGCCCCTGTGCCCTAGAGTTGAGCTCTCCAATATCGGCCGGCGGCCTTTTGACTAGGGACTGATGGAACTTGGTTCCCGGGATCAGGGCCATTCTGAAGGCTTCGACGGCTGAATGTTGATCGCAGTTGTCAATGGAATACATCTCCACATTGAACCGTGAGACAAAACTTTTCAGGGATTCGCCCTTTTCTTGGATCATGGTGAACAGGCTGTAGATAGTCTTCTTCTGCCTTTTATTGCCAAAGTACTGTGCGATAAATAACTCGCATAGTCTGAGCCAACTACCGATCGATCGGGGCAGTTGCTTTCTGAACCACATGAGGGCTGCTTCGGT
Organism: Cornus suecica; assembly: GCA_963922005.1. NCBI lineage: Eukaryota > Viridiplantae > Streptophyta > Magnoliopsida > Cornales > Cornaceae > Cornus > Cornus suecica. Next base: position 1,685,070 of record OY998240.1, on the reverse strand, counting down.
CAGGCTGGTGGGGAAAACTTTGCAGAGTAAGGCCTCGTTTTCGTTGTAAACATTCATCTTGGTATGGACGTGATAGATGTGTTCGGTTGGATCTTTTGTACCATCGAACAGGGTGAACTTCGGTAATCTGAACCTTTCCGGATAGGGCACGCTGGTGATCGAGACGGTGAATGGTGTCTGAACGGCGTCTATAGATGCCTCGGATGCCAAGTCGATTGGGGTCTGTACTTTCAGGTCCCTGAGCACGTCTCGCTGGAATCTTGACATGATTTCTTCCAGTTTTTTCATGGTCAGGACCTCCTCGGGGTTGTGTACCCCAAGAACCTGTAAGGATGACTCGGCCTATTCTTCACGACCGTCGTGGGCTCTAGCGGGTAGGTCTTCTTTGTCTGTCTGGCGGCCCACGGATCGTTCGTGCTGGTCGGATTGTTCGTCATCATGGGTCTCCTGTAGGTTCTGCAGTTGAGCCAGTTTTGCTGCCAGTTCGGCGTTCTGTCTTTCTAACTCGGCGGTTCTTTCCTCAAGGGCTCTTCTGATCGGATCTTCTGGTTGTTGGCCTCCGTTTGGAGGCAAATCGGTCTGTTGTGATCATGTAATCGCCATTGGTGGTATGAATCTTAGCTTTTTGTAGAGGGTGGGAAGCTTATTGAAAAACAAACTTCAATAATAGGGTTTCCCACAGACGGCGCCAATTGTGTAAATGCAGAAAAGTTAGACAATAGATATTTGGTTAAAACTTTGGGATCCTTTCTCATTAATCAAAGTCCTCTATTTATACAAGTTTGTGATAAATGGGTCAAGCCCATGTACCCAGGTTTATCAACCCCTTAAATCAAGGGATTTGATAAACCCTAATTTTATTTGGACTCTTCATACTATAATTGGATTACTTTTTGCCTTGTGGACCACACTTTAGCTTCTAGAAATTTCCATGGGCCCATTGTTGTTTTTTCGGCCTGCTTGTCTTCAGCCCATCCGCCTTCCGGCCCATCGGTCCCTGGCCCATCCGTCGTTGGCCCATCAGTCCAGTGGCCCATCTATAATTGGGCCAAATATTTCAACCATTACATATGCAGATATTCCCTCCGTCCCACAATAGTTGTTCAAATTGAACATTTTAACATTTTATTAATTTGGGTTGACTAGTGTGCAATTTTCAATTTTTCCTTTAATGATATAGTATTATGGTGGAGTCCGGTATTTGTTTAAAGTTAGTGAAAAAAAGGTAGTTGGAGAAAGTGGAAGGTTAAATTGCATTGGAATTCGAACAAATATTTTAATTATAATAGTGGATAATTAATATGGGATAGAGGTAGTAAGTTTTTTATTAATATTCTCTGGTGAAGATGATGTGTTCTTATACAATGGTAAGGCTTGACTGTACACTATATAATTTGTTCACATAATTTATTTTATTTTTAGGTAATTACAAGAAATAATTAATCAGATCCCATAAGTTATTAACAAATTATTAAATTGGGGGAAAATAAAATTTTGAGCCACATGAAACATGTATTCTGTCTTCAACCGTGGTCAAATTGACTGAAGACTAAAATGTTTAAAATATTTTTTAATAGACGACCCATTTAAATTATTATAGGTGTAGATACAAGATAGTATTTTTTATGCTCCATTCTGGTGGGAAGGTGTTCTAAATAAATATGGCATTATTAAATATATGAAAAGGACTGGGATCATCCCATTTTGTAACTACTTTTGTTTTGAAAACGAAAAGGTAATCATCATGCACAAAGCCTTCCATCATGTCTGTATGAAAGTCATACCACTAGATGAAAATCACATTAAATTATTCTGAAACAAAATCGTACAAAGCTGTACAAAATAATATTTCAATTTCAGTCTAAAAAAAATCAATTTTAACGTGAACAAATGGATTTAAATTAGAGTTAATAACTGTTGACAAAAAAAGAGTAACGCACCATCACATTTTTCTTAGAACTAAAATTATTTTCTTTCTAATTTTTTTATTGTTTTTATTTTTTATTTCATCAAAAAATTGAAATTAGTCAACTACATATCACCAACACACGATCTTCGATGAGGTCCAATAAATCGTAGGGTTAATATTGGGCGTACACATCTAATTAATTATGAATCACGGACACTTTATCTAGCTAGGGTCGCCGTGTCCGTGTCGAACACGCGGACACGCTAAAAATACGTGACCGACACGCCAAAAACGTGTCTTGGATTTTTTCAAAATTGAACACGTGGTAAATCAGTTGATTCCATGAAAGATAGAGGACTTATGAAATCGGTGTTAGGGTTTTTACACCAATCCAAGAACACTGTTAGAAACCGTGTGTACCTGCAAATCAGAAAACGCACACAAATATGCACCAAACAATTGACACAAAGATTTATAGTGGTTCGGCAAAAATAAGTCTACGTTCACTGAGAGCACCGTTTCACTATCGATCAACGAGAGGATTACAAAGGTATGATCCGCAGATCATTCACACGCACACACATAGTGTATACTCACACTTGTATCACTGGAATAATATAAGTTTATATTATTCATAACTCTCACCAAGAAGAATATTAACATGCATCTCTTCTATTCTCTCTCTCTATTTGTGCACACAATATAATATGAGAGACCTTATATCTATAGGGAAGGATATAGAGGTGATTTTGTCTTTTAGTCGATGTGGGGCAACTTTTAATACAAAGAAGTCACCCTTATATATCTAACAATCTCCCACTTGATGACTTTGTCACCATCAATGATCAGTGCAGTACGGTGCCCTCATTCCTGTCTTTCAGCTTGAAGACCCACTGAAGTTGCGCACAACTTCCGTTTCTCTGTTGTCACCACTTTGGTCAATATGTCGGCCGGATTCTTGTTTCCTTGAATCTTCTCAACAGTTAAAACTACATGCTCTAATAGAGATCTGATGAAGTGATAACGAAGATCTATATGTTTCGTCCTCGAATGAAATGTTGAATTTTTCGCCAAAAGTATAGCACTCTGACTGTCATTGTGCAAAACACTCTTCTCTTGCTTAAATTCCAACTCTGCCAACAATCCATGTAACCAAATCATTTCTTTTCTAGCCTCTGTCACGGCTACATACTTAGCCTCTGTAGTAGATAACGCTACGATTTTCTGTAACTGTGAAACCCAACTGACTATTGTAGTACCTACTGTAAAGACATAACCAGCAGTGCTTCTTCTGCGGTCTATCTCACTAGCAAAATCTGAATCTACATAGCCATGTAAATTCACTTCACTTTTACCAAAACAAAGGCATCTGTCTGTGGTACCTCGTAGATATCACAATATCCACTTCACTGCTTCCCAGTGAGTCTTCCCTGGATTGGACATGAACCTACTGACTGCTCCCACTACATATGCAATATCTGATCTAGTACAAACCATCGCATACATCAAGATACCAATAGTTGAAGCGTATGGAACATTGGCCATATTGTTCCTCTCTGCTTCTGACTTGGGAAACTACTCTTTGGATAATCGGAAGTGACTAGCCAAAGGTGTGTTAATCGGCTTAGCATCACTCATGTTGAACCTCTTCAAAACCCGTTCAACGTAGTCAGCCTGAGACAACTGCAAAGTACCCTTCTGCTTGTCTCTGTTGATTTTCATAGCAAGAATCTATTTCGTTGCGCCTAAGTTCTTTATCTCGAACTCATTTGCCAATTGTTTCTTCAACTTGCTGATTTCCGCAAAATCAGACCCAGCTACTAACATGTCATCAACATAAAGTAAAAGGATGATGTAACTCGTGTCAAACCTCTTGAAGTAGCAACAATGGTCAGCGTTGCACTTTTTGTAACCATGTTTCTGTATAAATTCATCGAACTTCTTGTACCACTGTCTTGGAGTTTATTTCAAACCATACAAGCTTTTTTCTAACTTACACACAAGTTTCTCTTTACCTTTCATTGAGAAACCTTCCAGACGGTGCATATAGATCTCCTCATTTAAGTCACCATGGAGGAAAACAGTTTTGACATCTAACTGCTCTAGGTGCAAACCCTCTGCTGCAACAATGTTATGAACTGAACGAATGGTATTCAATTTCACAACCGGATAAAATATGTTGGTGTAGTCAATTCCTGTTTTCTACTAAAAGCATTTTACTACGAGTCTCGCCTTGTACCTCTTAGAACCATCATGTTCTTCTTTGACCCTGTAGACCCATTTATTAAGGAAAACTTTCTTTCCCACCGACATCTTAGTTAGTTTCCATATCTTGTTGGAGATGAGAGACTTTATCTCATCTTCCATCGCAAGCTCCCACTGGCTAGCATCTGCTGCACTACATGTTTCATCGTAGTATTCTGGTTCACCTCCATCTGCGAGCAACAAATAATTCATATATCTCATGTTCGGCACATGCGGCTGTGAAGTCCTCCGAGGTACAGGAATAAGAGTCGGAGACTGCGTGTATCATCCTGTTGAGTAGTGTCATCTTCAATTTATTCTTCTGACTTAGTACTTTCATTGTCTTGAACATCATCTAACTCAACACACACATGATCACTCTATGTTGTAGGCTCTGAGGTAGTTGTGTGTATATCCTTGTACATCACTTTTTCATTAAACACTACATCTCTGTTTTGGATCACCTTTCGGTTCTGATCATCCCCCACGCGGTAGTCATACTCATCACCGCCGTAGCCAATGAAAGTACACTTATGTGACTTGGGATCAAGCTTTTCCCTCATATTATCACTAACATGTAAATATGCAACACAACAAAAAAAAATTAAATGTGAAAGTATTACCTCTTTACCACTCCATACCTCTTCTGGTATTATGTGCTCCAATGGTATTGATGGACCTCAGTTGATTAGATACGTTGTTGTACTGACTGTTTCTACCCAGAATTGTTTCGGGAACCCTGCCTGAATGCGCATGCTTTTGGATCTCTCAGTCAATGTCTGGTTCATACGTTTTGCTACACCATTCTGTTGTGGTGTACGTGGAACAATCTTCTCCAATCTGATACCGTTCTCATAGCAAAAAAATTTGAACCCGGTGTCCTGATATTCTCCACCATTGTCGGATCTTAACCTCTTTATCTTCAAACCCATCTCATTCTCTACCATAGCCTTTCATTTCTTGAACGTGTCGTACACCTTAGATTTATGTTTCAAGAAATAAACCCACACTTTCCTGGAATGGTCGTCAATGAAGGTGACAAAATAGGACTTTTTCGCAAATAGATGATCCATTTGATGGCCCCCAGACATCAGTGTGAACTAGCTCAAGTTTCTACTTTCTGAGATCTCTGCCGCTTTTTTGAAAACTAACTCTCTTCTGCTTACCGAATACGCAATCCTCACAGAAGTCGATATCAATCGAATTTAGGCCTTGTAGCTTTCCTTTTGCGAGCATAACTTTGAGCCCCTTTTCACTCATGTGACCTAGCCTCTGGTGCCATAAATTGTGATCCTCCTTGCTTTTTGCAACTGATATCAACGTGTTAGCTTTGGTGGTAGTGTACAGCGTACCGTTCTTTTTTCTTCGTGTTATAGTCATAACCCCTCTGGAAACTTTCCACTATCTTTCACTGAAAATGGTCGCATAACCTTCACTCGCTAACTGGCCTACTGAGATCAGGTTCTTCCTTAAGTCTGGAATGTGTCTGACATCCGTCAACTTCCATATTGATCTGTTGAGTCTGATATGTATTTCACCCTTGCCAACTACACTGCAGGGCTGATCATCACCTAAATAAACCTTGCCAAGGTTTCCAGGTGTATAGCTGATAAGTTCACAAAATCACTATTTTAAATGTCAAAAATAAATCTTTAATTCACCATTTTATTGCATAAATGTTCTTTATATATCTTTTTATTTCTTATAGGTTTGAATTGGAAAAGATGAAGAAAATATATTAAAGTGAAGAAAGGAATGCACATGGATGGAAGAAAGAATATAATGCACATGGATGAAAGATGAAGAATATAATGCACATGAAGAAAGAAGAAAATGACTTGGAAAGCATCAATATTCAAAGAAAAAGAAAAGAAAAGTAGATCTAACTTCACTTTACAAGATGTCATTATATTCCAATTTTCTCTATAAATAGGAGAGTAGTTGGAAATTGTAAGGAGTTAGATGGTAGAGAGTGAGAAATTGTAGAGAGAATTTAGTCTTGTATCAAGTTTTTATTTTGTTGTAATCTTTTTCTTAGTTAATGAAAATTTCTTCTATCATCATGTTTTATTTCTATATCATGATGCTAGCTTAAACATCTTCTCAAGGGAGTGATGAAGCCACCTTGGGTAAGATATACATAATTTTATTTTATTTCTTATTGTTCAATTCTCTTCCCGAAATAATTCTTTCAAGTGACAAAACCTACAATAGAGGTTGAAAATAGAGGAAGGATTCTCCGTGATTACCAATCAATGGAAATACGGGGAATGCCTACCACTATTTATATTTATTTATTTTTAAACCAAAACATTAGAGGGAGGATTTTCCGTGATTACCAATTAATGGAAATACGGGGAATGCCTACCAATATCTATGTTTATGTTTAATAGGTTGGAGGAGAATTTGCAATAGAAATATATAATATTATTTATATAGACCCGGGTGGTGGATTATCTTCCCTTGAGATTTCTTCCATCATTTGATAATTATCTAGTTATTTTAGTTTACTATTCAAAAATTCAAGAATTGTTTTAACTAATTTCTTTTTATCTCGAAAAATATAGTTTTGGATCCTAGTCTCAAACCGATTTCTAAGTTGAGAGTGGTTCGACCCTACTTATTGCTATACTATTTTAAGTAAAGTATTTGTAGGTATTATAAATTTTGTTGACCGGAGTTTGGTGAAGCAACGACAAAAGAAACATCAATTCACCAACCGTCAAATGGCGCCGCTGCCGCTTCAACATTGAATTCGGAGTCAAAGATTCGAGACTACAAGTTTTCGGGAACCCACCCGAACTTTCTATCCCTCCTTTATTTTAAATTTTTTTATATTGTGTGATTTTTGTTAATTTTTGAAAAAAAAAAAAAAAAAATCTATTTTGTAATCTGTTCATTGTATACAACAGTAGGTTCTTGAAGTAAAAATAAAATAAAAAATTAAAAAAAAAAATGTACTTTCGAAGTTGCAGCTTCCTTTGTTGCATTTGAGAAGTCAACTTTTCAGATTTTTTGAAAAAAAAACAAAAACTGCAGTACACTTCGGCAGTATAAGGCATCATTTGAGTAAAAAAAAAAAAAGAAAAAAAAATTTCATTACAACTTTCTTTGTAGTATTCTGGACAACATCAAACAAAGTTTAGTAACATTTATTCTAGTAGGTCCCAATTCCATAGTATTAAAAAAATAAAAATAAAAATAAAAAATAAAAAAAAAATAGAGCTTTCTAACGGCTTGGTTTTATATTCTGTTTTTATTTATTTTTAATTTCCTATAAAAAAAAAACAGAAAACGAAAAAAACAAAAAACAGATTAGTTATAATAGTTTAATTATTATCATTTTTATTATTCACCCAATTTTGTTTTCATTATTTATTTACTTATTTGTTTATTTTTGTTGTTTCTTTTGCAGGAGATACTGTACCGGTTTGTCAGCTAGGTTCTATATCTCTAAACTCTTGTTATTTTTTTCTTAGATTATGTGAAAATTTTGCATGCGAATTCTAGGATAGAATAACATTAGAAATTACTCTAAGTTCCCATCCTTTGTATTTAGTTTATTTCTATTTTTTTTTTTTTTTCTAGACACAAATTTTGCATGCGAATTCTAGGATAGTATAACATTAGAAATTCCCCTAAGCTCCCGTTTTTTTTTATTATTATTATTATATATATATATTTTCTCTTGTTTGTGCATACTTTAATTAGCATTTTGCATAAGATACTTAAGGGCAAAATTCCCACAAGATACGGTCGGGATTTCATCACCCGTTTCCGTGGCCCACAAATCACAAAAATCCTTGCATTTGTTAAACCATGAGCCTAATTTTAAAATTCATTAGCAATAATACAATATAGGGTTACGAGCTCATAGGCCCTCTAGGAAGGAAGCGGTTGGTAATCACTCCAGTGAGTCATTATCAAATTGATAAACGGTAGGAAATTCTGTCTAGGAGTGTGGCTGACGCGCCATTAAGCAGGCCACGTGCCTCGCCACACTTTCCTGGGAACTACTCCGTTGTTAGTTTGATGATCCTTAACTGGTAATCTATCGACTTAATCTGAAATAGAGTAGGAGCTGTCTAATTAGGAGAGAATTAATTTGGACACCATCCTATTAATTCTCTACAAGATTAGATTTAAAAATTCATCACCCTTGAATTTAAGCTCAAGATAACAAAGCCAAAAATTTTGTGTGATTTGCCCATCATCTAGTTTTTTTTTTTAGGTTTCTTTTTGTTTATGCCCCAGTGGTTACGAGTTAACAAGCGTTTAGTTAGGTTTCCTAGTGATCTCTCACTCTTTGATTTACAAGAAAAATCAACTACCTTGTTAAATCTGTCAACCACCAATAATTCATCAATGGCTGCACCGAGAACTCTTAATGACTACTTTGCCCCAATCACAGCCAACCCACCCAATTGCATTGTTCTACCTGAGAATGATGCACCCCAGTTTGAGATTAGACCCGCCACAATCAATATGTTGCCAAAATTTCATGGACTTGAAAGCGAACAACCCTATATCCATTTAGGGAAGTTTTTAACAATATGCAACACATTCAAAAATCAAAATTTGAATGAAGAGGGTGTCAAACTGCGTCTTTTCCCCCTATCCTTAGAAGATAGAGCTGCATCATGGCTAAACTCCATTCCACCCGACTCCATTCGATCATGGGATGAACTTGCAAGGAAATTCATGAGTAAGTTTTATCCCATGCAAAAGACCGAATCAATGAGAGATGCCATTAGTACTTTTAGAGGAAAAATTGAGGAACAATTCCATCAAACTTGGGACCGATTTCATGACTTGCTACTCAAATGCCCACACCATGGCTTTGATAAAGCACAACTAGTTCATTTCTTCTATAAGGGACTTTCACCTATGAACCGAACCATGATTGAGTCAATGCACCAAGGAAAGTTCAATGCCCAAACCCCTGACCAAGCATATATATTTTTGGAGGAACTAGCTGAAAATGCCCAAAATTGGAATTGGAACCAAAATGATAATGAATTTTCTAGGAATGATCAAATGAATAGAACATCTGGTTTTTATGACATCAAACCTGAAAATGAGTTAAAGTCTGTGATGAAAAGTCTTGCTGAGGGAGTGAAAGACTTAGGTAAAAAGTTTGATGCATTTGCCCTAATATCTACCCCTACACAATGCAATGTTTGTTCTGGTTTATCCCATCCAACAGAGGAATGTCCGATCTCTTGTACATCTGAACCTTCGGATGCGCAAGTTTGTGCTTTCAATACCTTTAGGAGACCATTGCCTAATACATTTAGCCAAAGTTACCATCCTGATACTAGAAACCACCCTAATTTTTCATGGAGGCAAAATTTACCTCCACAAAACTTAAGTGGTCAGTCTGGTTTTCAAGGTAACTCCAATAGGCAACCTCAAACTCAAGGACCAATAATTCCTCAAAATCAATTCCCTAGGAATAACCAGTTCAATCCAAGCCGAGATTTAGCAGTTGATCCCATGAACAACTATGTTGCTCCTGTCCCACTGGTCAATAATACTTCCAATTATGAGGACACTTTGAAAATGCTTGCCCTTAATCTTGATCAATCCAATAAGCATTCCAATCAGAGATTTCAAAAGTTAGAAAATAACTTTGATCTCTTGACTCAAAATCAACTGCAATTTCAGCAGTCTCTCCAAAATCAGTTGAGTCAACTCACTGCAGCTCTGTCTGAAAGACAAAGGGGTACATTGCCTAGCCAACCCGAAATCAATCCAAAAAGACAAGGAGTTAATCTTGTAGGGACTCCTTCCACTTCTGACCAATCAAATGCCAATGTAAATTCCATCATTACCCTCAGGTCAGGAAACAAAATTGATAATAAGGTTGAGCCACCCATCAGTGATGAAATTGAACCATCCAAATCTCTTCCACCCAATTCCCAAAAATCCAAAAAGGACCAAGGTCCTAAGCTTGATGAGGTCATTCCAAAGCTGTTTATTCCACGTGCACCTTTTCCCTCTAGACTAGTCAACAATAAGAAGGATTCTCAATATAGTGAAATCTTAGAGATTTTTCAAAATCTCCAGATTAACATTCCATTTCTCACTGCTATTAAGCAAATTCCTTCTTATGCAAAATTCATTAAAGACTTAGTCAAGAGGAAAACCAATATCCCTAAGGAAGCCTTCATAGCCCAACATTGTTCCTCCTTCCTACAAAATCAAGCTGTGGTTAAACACAAAGACCCTGGTAGTCCAACTATCACTTGTAGGATAGGAGAAAAATTTGAAGGTCAAGCTTTATTGGACCTTGGTGCCAGTGTCAATGTGTTACCGTATTCAGTCTACTTGGATTTGGGATTGACTGATTTGAAGAAAACTGATGTTAGAATTCAGTTAGCTGACCGATCCATCAAAATTCCAAGGGGTATCATTGAGGATGTGATAGTAAAAGTTAATGATTTTTATTACCCCGTAGACTTTATTGTGCTAGACACTCAACCAACCCAAGGTAAACAAATTCCAATCATTTTAGGTCGACCATTTTTAGCCACAGCCAATGCATTGATCAATTGTAGAAATGGTAGCATGACCTTAACCTTTGGGAACATGAAAGTGGAAGTCAATGTGTTCAATTTGATGAAACAACCTATTGAATCAGAGTCTGTTGAAGATGTTTGTCTCATTGATTCATTGACCAACCACACCTTTAACCACTCATATCCTGAGGATCCACTCCAGCATTGTCTAGCCCATTTTGATGATAATTTGGACGAAGCTAATAACATTAGCCAAGTAAATGATTTGCTAGACTCTGCCCCACCATTTGAAGCACCCAAGTATAAATCCAAGTTTGAATCATTGTCCTTGCCAGTTAACACTGAATCTGAAAATACAAAGAAACCACCTAATATTGAATTAAAGCCTTTACCCGAGACTTTAAAATATTCGTATCTTGGTGAATCTGAGACTTTTCCAGTGGTAATATCTTCTGAGTTAACTGAGCAACAAGAGTCCCAATTAATTGAGGTTCTTAAGACAAATAGGGAAGCCATAGCATGGTCCATTGATGATATCAAGGGCATTAATCCTCTAGTGGTGCAACATCGCATTCACTTAGAAGATAATGCGAAAACCTGTAGACAACCTCAAAGGAGACTTAACCCCAATATGAAAGAAGTTGTCCGCGGAGAAGTTATCAAACTTCTTGACGCTGATATCATCTACCCGATTTCTGATAGTCAATGGGTGAGTCCAATCCAGGTAGTTCCTAAAAAGTCTGGCATCACTGTTGTGTCCAATGCCCATAATGAGCTTGTTCCTACTCGCATTCAAACTGGATGGCGAGTTTGCATAGACTACAGGAAACTGAATAGCGTGACTAGAAAAGACCATTTTCCACTTCCTTTCATCGACCAAATGTTAGAAAGATTAGCTGGTCAGGCCTTCTATTGCTTTTTAGATGGTTATTCTGGTTACAATCAAATTCCTGTCCACCCTGATGACCAAGACAAAACTACTTTCACCTGTCCATTCGGTACATTCGCCTATCGTCGCATGCCATTCGGCTTGTGTAATGCACCAGCTACATTTCAGCGATGTATGATGAGTATATTTAGTGACATGGTTGAAAAGTTTCTAGAAATCTTCATGGATGACTTCTCTGTCTTTGGGTCATCATTTGAGCAATGTCTAGACCATCTTTCTCTCGTACTTCAACGTTGTCGTGACAATAACTTGGTACTTAACTGGGAAAAGTGTCATTTCATGGTCCAAAAGAGAATTGTCCTAGGTCATAATATCTCCAGTGCAGGAATTGAGGTAGACAAAGCAAAAATTGATCTAATCTCCAATCTACCTATCCCCAAATCTGTTCGAGATATCAGAGCATTCCTAGGTCATGCCGGTTTCTACAGGCGTTTCATCAAAGATTTCAGTAAGATAGCTAGACCTTTGACCCATCTTCTAGCTAAAGATGCACAATTTGAGTTTACTGATGCCTGTAAGTCCGCCTTTGAGTACTTAAAGTCAGCACTCACTACTGCACCTATCATTCGCTCACCTGATTGGAACTTGCCTTTTGAAATTATGTGTGATGCGTCTGATTATGCAGTAGGTGCTGTTTTAGGCCAAAAAGTGGATAAAGCACGACATGTCATATACTATGCTAGCAAAACCTTAAATGATGCCCAAATCAACTACTCAACCACTGAGAAAGAATTGCTAGCAGTCGTGTTCTCCTTTGAGAAGTTTAGATCTTATTTGGTTGGATCTAAGGTCATCATATATACAGATCATGCAGCGTTAAGACATCTTTTGTCCAAATCTGATGCAAAACCTAGGTTGATACGCTGGATCTTACTCCTTCAAGAATTTGACCTTGAGATTCGAGATAAGAAAGGTTCCGAGAATGTAGTCGCTGATCATTTGTCCCGCCTGGTTATTGAATCCACTAGTGACTCCATTCCCATTTCTGATTATTTTCCTGATGAACAATTATTTGAAATATCTCATGCACCATGGTATGCAGATATTGTCAATTATATTGTGACTAGTCAAATTCCTTCCAACTGGTCCAAACAAGAGAAAGATAAATTTTTGGCCAAGGCTAAGGAATATTTCTGGGATGACCCCTACTTGTTTAAATATTGTCCAGATCAGATCATTCGTAGGTGTGTTCCCGAGGTAGATCAAAAGTCTGTCATTTCATTCTGTCATGACCAGGCATGTGGTGGCCATTTCAGTTCCAAACGAACAGCTGCAAAAATCTTGCAATCAGGATTCTATTGGCCAACCATTTTCAAAGACACCCACACATATTGTCTAGCTTGTCATAGATGTCAATTGCTAGGTAAGATTACCAAAAGAAACGAATGGCCTCAACAATCGATTCTCGTCGTTGAAATCTTTGACGTATGGGGTATTGATTTCATGGGACCATTTCCATCCTCGTTTGGCAATCTCTACATCCTTTTAGCAGTTGATTATGTGTCAAAATGGGTAGAAGCTTTAGCCACCAAAACAGCTGACCATAGAGTTGTGGTGCGTTTTTTCAAAGACCAGGTTTTGCCTCGGTTTGGAACACCTCGAGCCATAATCAGTGACAATGGTTCACATTTTTGCAACAAAGTCTTTGGAAAGTTGTTGTCCAAATATGGAATCAATCACAAAGTGGCCATATCATATCACCCTCAAACCAATGGTCAAGCTGAGGTATCTAATAGGGAGATTAAACAGATCTTAGAGAAAACAGTTAACCCCACAAGGAAGGACTGGAGTCTTCGTCTCCAGGATGCTTTATGGGCATACCGTACTGCTTACAAGACCCCTATAGGAATGTCCCCATATCGATTAGTCTATGGCAAAGCATGTCACTTGCCTGTTGAACTCGAACACCGTGCTTATTGGGCCATCAAGGCCATGAACTTTGACTATGATAAAGCCGGTCAACGTAGGACCCTTCAACTTGATGAGTTAGAAGAAATCAGAAATGATGCCTATGAGAGTTCAAGAATTTATAAAGCCAAGACTAAGTTGGAACATGACAAACACATTCTCAAAAAGGAGTTTTTCATAGGACAAAAGGTTCTTTTGTATAACTCCCGTCTTCAATTGTTTCCTGGGAAGTTAAGGTCACGTTGGTCAGGCCCGTACTATGTCCATCACATTTCTAGTCATGGTGCCATTGAGTTACAAGACCCTAAGAATGGACAGTTGTTTAAAGTTAATGCTCATCGTCTAAAGCCTTTCCTAGAACTTGAAACTTCTGAAAATGAGGAAATTTTCCTCATTGATCCGATTTATTCGGACTGATCTGTTTAGGGGTAGCACATCTATTGAGTCTGGCTGAAGACGTTAAACTTAGCGCTACTGGGAGGCAACCCAGTCAGTTGTGTAAATTTTTCTATCAATTTTATTTTTTTCACTCTATTTGGATATGTTTAGATTTTGTTTGGGAGTAAAGTCTGTCATAATATTTTCAATCACTTGACTTTTCTTTTGCCAAGAATCTTTGCAGGGACTATACTCCAAAAACACCACCTCAATTGCGGTAATTTGTTCCAATTTGTCTCTTAGATGTATTTTTAAACACTAGGGACAGTGTTATTTTTGTTTGGGGGTGGATATCTATTTAATCAAAATAGAATTTCATTATTAAAAAATTAAAAAAATTAAAAAAAAATATATATATATTTTGAAAAATTGATTTCGTTTGGAAAAGTTTTTTGTTTTTATACATGAGTGTTTTGCATTATAAGTTGATTAAGTTTATGTTTATGATATATCCGTAGTATGTGATGCGATATTCCCGCTCATGAGAGTAATGATTAGATTGAGTTAGTGAAATGATGTGGTTTTACATAGGTAAATAAATTAGTGAAATTGAAACCGAAAAGGACAACTTTGACCTATAAGCACATGCACACATTCACTATGGGAAAAACAATTGATCTTTGACTATGGAGTTGAAAAATTAGCTTTGCCGCTATAAAAGGGGAGAAGGGGAGATTGAATGGAGAAATTTAAAAAAAATATATATATATATTTTCAAAGAAATGCAAAAAGTAGTTCTTCGATCTGAGTAACCGGACCTTGGTATCACCAATATCATTGTTCGCGTAAAAAGGGGAGAAAACTAATGAGCATAAATCCCATGGAAGAAGTTCGGGCCCAGTTGGTCGGGACTAAAAGTCCTCGCTGGAAAGTCCGGAGCTTATAAATACAAAAAGGGATGGAAGTGAAATGATGGAAATAATGAGTTTTTACGAAAAATATGGCAAAGTTTGATCAATGAAGTAGAAGAAGAGAGATTGACATACCATAGTAGAATGTTCACAAAAACACGAAAGGTTGTCTAGATTGGGAGTAGAAAGTAACGAAATTATTTACTTCAGTGGGGATCATTCATATCATTAGCTTGAGATAGTTATTGTTCGGTAGTGAGTGGTAGTATTTGTATTCATATTATCTTATATATTGTATCATGGCTTGATTAATGAATATGTGAATGCATGAATGCATGAAAATGAAGAATGAAAAAGTTGTGGGTAATATATCCAACCCTCACGAGGCTATTGCTCGTCCACTGGGGTAACCTAGGGGTTTAAGGCCTTATTGCATATGGTAAATGCAATCGAAAACAGCCTGCGAAAGTGGCACATCTTTAGTTAAAATTAATAAGAGTCTAATTTTGCGAACTAATCTATTTTGCCCTTATTTGCTAGAGGACTAGCAAGAGCTTGTTTGGGGGTAATTTGATAAGTTCAAAAAATCACTATTTTAAATGTCAAAAATAAATCTTTAATTCACCATTTTATTGCATAAATGTTCTTTATATATCTTTTTATTTCTTATAGGTTTGAATTGGAAAAGATGAAGAAAATATATTAAAGTGAAGAAAGGAATGCACATGGATGGAAGAAAGAATATAATGCACATGGATGAAAGATGAAGAATATAATGCACATGAAGAAAGAAGAAAATGACTTGGAAAGCATCAATATTCAAAGAAAAAGAAAAGAAAAGTAGATCTAACTTCACTTTACAAGATGTCATTATATTCCAATTTTCTCTATAAATAGGAGAGTAGTTGGAAATTGTAAGGAGTTAGATGGTAGAGAGTGAGAAATTGTAGAGAGAATTTAGTCTTGTATCAAGTTTTTATTTTGTTGTAATCTTTTTCTTAGTTAATGAAAATTTCTTCTATCATCATGTTTTATTTCTATATCATGATGCTAGCTTAAACATCTTCTCAAGGGAGTGATGAAGCCACCTTGGGTAAGATATACATAATTTTATTTTATTTCTTATTGTTCAATTCTCTTCCCGAAATAATTCTTTCAAGTGACAAAACCTACAATAGAGGTTGAAAATAGAGGAAGGATTCTCCGTGATTACCAATCAATGGAAATACGGGGAATGCCTACCACTATTTATATTTATTTATTTTTAAACCAAAACATTAGAGGGAGGATTTTCCGTGATTACCAATTAATGGAAATACGGGGAATGCCTACCAATATCTATGTTTATGTTTAATAGGTTGGAGGAGAATTTGCAATAGAAATATATAATATTATTTATATAGACCCGGGTGGTGGATTATCTTCCCTTGAGATTTCTTCCATCATTTGATAATTATCTAGTTATTTTAGTTTACTATTCAAAAATTCAAGAATTGTTTTAACTAATTTCTTTTTATCTCGAAAAATATAGTTTTGGATCCTAGTCTCAAACCGATTTCTAAGTTGAGAGTGGTTCGACCCTACTTATTGCTATACTATTTTAAGTAAAGTATTTGTAGGTATTATAAATTTTGTTGACCGGAGTTTGGTGAAGCAACGACAAAAGAAACATCAATTCACCAACCGTCAATAGCTCTAGAAGAGCTCTCGACTTGAAGTGGCATGGAATGCTCCAGAGTCCAAAACCAAAAACTCTATTTTGCTCTCCAAAGAGCATATCAACGCATTATCAGCTTCTTCTAAGACAATGTTTGTCTCAGTCTTGTTATCCGTTACCTTCTGCAATGATCTGTACTAGTTCTTGATGTGGCCAGTTTTTCCGCAATTCTAACACTCAATCTCTTTGGAATTTCTAGGACCTCGAGACTATGATCTTCCCTGTCTCGACTTGGAATGGCCACACATTTGGTTTCCGCCTTTCTTCCTATTCGAATCTCTACATCTGGTGTCGACATTCAATGTTAAGCCATTGTTAGAAGAGCCTGACTCACTCTATCTTCTGATATCTTTTGTAAGTATTATACTCACTACGGAATCATACTGTAACGGTTCTACCCCTGAACAATTACTAATTGCAGCCTTTGTGGCACTTCAACTCTCTAGCAATTGACTTATAAGAAAATCTGCTTTCATTCTGCTAGTGATTGACATCTCAACTGATTCCAACTGCTCAACAATTTCATTAAGAACACTAATGTGTTCACTGACCTTCCCATTCTCGGACATTTTCAGATTTGTCAATCTAGTGATGAGATGTACCGCATTCGCTCCAGACGGTTGTTCGTACATTTTTTAAAGAGAATCCAATATAGACTTTGTTGTCTTCTCATTCTTGATGTTGAAGGCGATGGAATTTGACAACGTTAGTCTGATCGTACCGAGAGCCTTTCGATTTAGGATTGTTCAATCCTTGTCTTTCATTGATTCTGGCTTCTTCCCTTCTAATGGCAAGAACAAAATTTTCTAGAAGAACACATCCTCAACTTGCACCTTCCAATAGGCAAACTTTGCACCGTCAAACTTGTCGATCGTTGTTGTCTTTTCTTCTCCCATAGCTCCCATTGAGCCTATTTGAGGTGTTTTGAAGTCAAATTATGCAAAACCAATTGCACGGTTGCGTCCGGAGCTGTCCAAAACCTTAAGAACGCCTCTAACCACATAAAACATGGGTAAAAAATGACTTCAAACGGGCCAAAACAAATTTATGTACTAAAAGAAAAAATAATGCTCACGTGATACTGGTGATGACGTGGTAGTCAACGGTCAAAGTCAATGTTGATGTGGCGCTGACGTCAGCATCTTCTATGGTTAGTCGCGTCGCCGAACTGAATTTTTCGGTCGCTGGAAAGTGAAAAATTGGACATAATCTTCCAACTGTGCGTAGGGGCGCATGCAAGCTCTGATGGGGATGATTTTTACGTTGAAACGTTCGTCTTCGAAAGAGATTTTCGTTGATATATTATACACCTTGTATGGATCAACGATACTCCGCGAAATAGCCCCGAAACAAAATTGTTGCACGTAAAGCCCAAAAAATATGTCTGGAACTTGCGGTGGCGCGTGGAGGCTTCGGTGGCTGCGGGGCTGACGCGGTTCGCCTTGTATCGTCGAGACGAATCTCCTGGTATGGTTGGTTTATGATTTCAGGCACTTTTATCCTACGAATCTGGACCAGAACGTACGGCTTTGGGACTTTCTCCAACATGGAGCTCTGATACCACTTGTTAGGATTTTTACACCCGCCCAAGAACACTGTTAGAAGCCGTGTGTACCTGCAAATCAGAAAACGCACACAAACACACATCAAACAATGGACATAAAAATTTATAGTGGTTCGGCCAAAATAAGTCTACGTCCACTGAGAGCACTGTTTCACTATCGATTAAAGAGAGGATTGCAAGGGGATGATCCGCAGATCATACACACGCACACACACAGTGTATATTCACACATATATCACCGGAATAATATAAACTTATATTATTCCTAACTCTCACCAAGAAGAATATTAGCTTGTATCTCTTCTATTCTCTCTCTCTATTTGTGTACACAATATAATATGAGAGACCCTATATTTATAGGGAATGATATAGAGGTGGTTTTGCCTTTTAGTCGATATGGGACAACTTTCAATACAAAGAAGTCACCCTTATATATCTAACAACCGGTAATTTGGTGGGTCACTTATGGAACTTCAACACACCTATTCCAATATTTGGCTTTGAAGATACTTGGAAATCTTTGTTCCTTCTCATGTTGTGAGAGGAATTGAATCACCTATTCAATTATCTATCATTTGAAGATGAACAAGATAACACCACAAAGAGCCGAAGATTTGGAATTTGTACATTCCAATCTTTGTCTTCTATGATAAATTTTTTTACAATATAGAGAGGGAGAGACTAAAATGTGAGATGTTGAGGGAGATATATTTGATTCTTTGAATAATAGTGAAATAAATAATTTTGAAAATATCAGATATTTTTTTTAACCTATTTATTTATTTTTATTTTTAAATTTATTGAGTTCTCATTATTTAAATGATAAATAAAATATTTGTACAATATAATATATATGTATAAAAAAAAAATTTTTTTTATAAACGTTTCGTTTCCTATTTTTTAGGGTAATTTGCATTGACACCCCCTGAGGTTATGGTCAATAGTACTTAGATTAAAGTCAACGTTTTTTTGGCACTCACACCCCCTAAGGTTCCTCCTTCGTTGCAATGACACCCCCTGGGCGAGTGAAATGACTATAATGCCCATTTAATTGTTTCACTTATTACATTAGAGTAATATATAAAGTATGAAATTATTCATATGCCCAAACACTTCACCCCTCTAAAATTACTAATTACACTTCCACCCCTTATTACAAAATATATATTACGAAAATTACAATTTAATTTTTTTTCTTTATAATATAATTTGTATATATAATTACAAAAATTAAAATTACGAAAATATATATATATATATAATTTGTAAAAAATATATATAATTTGAAAAAACATATAAAATTCGAAAAAATATATAAAATTTGAAACAATATATAAAATTAAAAATATATATATATAAAATTCGTAAACAATATATAAAATTTGAAACAAATATATAAAATTCGAAAACAATATATAAAATTCTAAAAACATATAAAATTCTAAAAAATATATAAAATTCAAATATATATATATATATATATATATATATATATAAAGTGTGACTGAAGTTTACTTGGACAAGTCTCAGAATCATTAGCCAAGGTAACGAATCATCTCCAACTCTCTGCAGAGCTATTTCAATGGCCACGGTGATGACATATGTCCCACGATGGTGACTGAAATCGGAATCGAACCGATACTTTATTAAAATATTTTAATAAAAAATAAATATATTAATATTTGGATCAAAATTAACGGTTCGGTCCCGGTTCTCCTTTTTAAAAAACCGAAAGTAAATTTTTATTTGGATCAAAATTAACGGTTCAGTTCCGATAATTTTGGTTTTTTAAAAATGAGAACCGGAAACGAACCGTTAATTTTAATCCAAATATTAATATATTTAATTTTGATTAAAATATTTTAATAAAGTATCGGTTCGATTCCGATTTCGGTCACCATCGTGGGGTATGTGTCGCCATCGTGGCCATTGAAATAGCTTTGCAGAGAGTTGGAGAGGATCCGTTACCTTGACTAATGACTCCGAGACTTGTCCACTTAAAATTCAGTCACACTTTATATATATATATATATATATATTTGAATTTTATATATTTTTTAGAATTTTATATGTTTTTCGAATTTTATATATTGTTTACGAATTTTATATATTTGTTTCAAATTTTATATATATATTTTAATTTTATATATTGTTTCAAATTTTATATATTTTTTCGAATTTTATATGTTTTTTCAAATTTTATATATTTTTTCCAAATTATATATATATATTTTCGTAATTTTAATTTTCGTAATTATATATACAAATTATATTATAAAGAAAAAAAATTAAATTATAATTTTCGTAATATATATTTTGTAATAAGGGGTGGAAGTGTAATTAGTAATTTTAGAGCGGTGAAGTGTTTGGGCATATGAGTAATTTCATACTTTATATATTACCCTAATGTAATAAGTGAAACAATTAAAGGGGCATTATAGTCATTTCACCCGCCCAGGGGGTGTCATTGCAACGAAGGAGGAACCTCAGGGGGTGTGAGTGCTAAAAAAACGTTGACCGTAATCTAAGTGCTATTGACCCTAACCTCAGGGGGTGTCAATGCAAATTACCCTATTTTTTAAAAATTCACCGTGCGCCATATATGTGTGTATGTGTCGTGTGCCGTGTCGTGCTTAATAACATCTTAATCAGACATCTCTCCTAGTCCCCGTCGTAGCTGACAATTCCCGACAAAGCAGCCACTTGGATGTTATTCTGTTCACAAAAAGGATACACATAAGCATCACTCCTTACAAACGTGGCTTAATATATTGCCACATCATCGTTTCAAAACCCTAGATGTGGACGTCCACGTGGAGAGCGCCCTTGAGCCAGCTACAAGACAACTGACCAGGTCAGCTAAGGCCCGGCACGTAGACAGGACTGTGACCACGAGGCGTGTCTATCACCGTCACATTAACTTCTCTTGTTCCATTGACACGTGGACTTGGGCCCACAAAGTTATATATATATATATAATATTTTCAGTAAGTAAAACTCTTACTAAAATTATTTATTTTTGACTCAATACTCATAATTTTTGTCAATTACTTGAGTGCCCTAACTTCTTGTGCAGTAATAGATTCTGATCTATAGGACAAAAATCCAATACTTCACTCAACGTTTGATCTAATTTATCAACGATAATGGTATGTAATCGATTCTATTCTTGATTGATGAAGTTACTATACAGTCAATACATTATTTTTTATGATCAATCAATCTTGGCTTATCAATTAGACAATTGCAAGTTTGACAAAAGTGTTACAGTCGAAGTAGATAAAACAGAGTGAAAATGTTTTGGGTGAATATATCTATATATATATGTATGTATATATACATCGGTGCATCATAGTATTGCATTAATTTGTCAAGCTCTGTTTGGTCACTAGGAAAATACATAGCATGCAGCATCCAAGGACACCCTCAATGGGGTGGGGAGCACCCTACCCCTAAAAGTGTGGGACAGTCGGAGAATTGCAAGAAAGTAGGTCTATTATTAACTTCCTTGTCATTTAAAAATATTTGTCTTGTTGGGATATTGTTTGAGCCCCTTCAACTTCAAGAAAATGGAGTCCCTAATTTCCTCAGGACCTGTTTTGTCCCCTCAATATATATATATATTGCATTTTAATTTTGAGAGAAAACCCAACATAAAAAAAATATATAGGAAAAGAAAAATAAAATTCAAATATAGTACTACCATGTTCAAGAATTTAATATTTGTGGGACCCAAGTCCATCTATATAAATTTAAGCACATATACCCTATGTCATAGGCCATTTCACAAAGTTTAAAGCATATCTAAGCTCTTGAACAGAAGAAGAAAACAGAAGAGAGCCCTTCTCTGTTCAATACTTTAGGAACTCCAAATTTGTCAACTTTTCAAGTATTTTTTCTACATCTCTTCTTTACAGAGTGTTTTTCCTAATGAGGCCTTCATTGTTAGCCTCTCTTATTCTTCTCTCCATTCTCTTCTATGAGGCTCAAGGTATGTACATATGATTTACACACACACACATATATATATATATATATATCCATCCCACTAGCATTTTAATTTGGTCTTTTTTTTATCTCTATATAATCATTTGGTGCTGATTTTAAATTATTTGTTGTTTTTGTGAAGGTATTCGTATAAACAAAGGGTTTTCATCACTTGATGAGCATCATATAGTCCATGTAAGTCACCAATTTCTTCAATCATGTCAATATATATACTTCTATATGAACATAGTTTTGGACTTTATTAAAGTGGTATCACATGTATGTGTATGTTTATATATATATATGTATATGTTCAAATTTTGATGATGGAACTTTTAATTTGTTGAATGCAGGAAGAGGGTAACCTAATGAAGACAAGTAATGGAGGTGTTGGAGAGGTGATTGTGTGCAAAGAGGGTCAATGTTCAGGTACCATGAAGAAAAGAATTTCAAGAGTAACCAAAGAAAATCACCACTGGTTACCAAAAATTCATGAAGATTACTATGGACCTAGGCATCACACACCTAATCACCATTAAATTTCTCTTCACAGTTCTTAAATTTTCTCTTGTGCTTAACTACTAGTGTTCTTTAGAAGACTTGGGGTTCAAAAGATTAATTCAAACCCATGACATGTATTCTTCTACAAAATAATTTTGTAGCTTCGCTAACTTTGATAATTAAGTCACTTCCATATTAATATGTGATTTTTCTCTTCTTCAATTTTTGTTTTTGTTTTTGTTTGTGTGTGTGTGTGGAAATAAATACAAAAACAACTTCATCAAGAATTAAGCTGCATGGATGACTACAAAATTTCATGTCACATCTCAAATGGCTTTCTTTTTATAATTTTCAGGAGACTCTAGAAAACTTATGACCAAGACCACTTCTAGCACTACCACCACTCCAAAGGTTGGTTTTTCATATATTACATGTACAACTTAATTTCCCAATTTTAGGGTTTAGTTAAATCATGAATGTTGAACCACCTCATTAATCCTTATTCCCTTCTATGCTATACAGAATGACAAAAATGGAGGGAATAAAGGTAATCCCATATCTAGTGAACAACTTGGCGGGAAAGAAGCGAAATTAGCCGTTAATTCTTCGCCGGTTTTTGAGCACCGGGAGGCCACCTCCGACCGATATCCGGACCCTTTAGACATAGCTGGGATGGATTATTCTCTAGCAAGAAGGAAACCTCCAATACACAACTGATATTAAACATGAAAAGAATATATATAGTTTTAGAAATATATTAATTAATACAAGTTAGACAGCATTAAGGAAATGCTGCAGTGTTTTAGGGTTGGGAAGTTTTTGTACATGTATAGTATTATTATTTTTCTATGATTCTTTTTTCCATTATTTTTTTTATGGTTTAGCATAACATGAGCCCTTTGAGAGCTTGTAGGCTTTGTATCCCATATAATAATACATGAATATATCAGGACAGTATCATTTCAAATGCTTCTCTTTTGGTTAAGTATATATTTTAATAACTTTTAATCTATTATAATATATATTTTTGAACCTGTTTGTTCCTTTTTCACCAATGTTTAGAGAAATCAACAATAACCAATTACACTTATGCTACGTTTGATTGGAGGAATGGATTGAGAGGAGGGAGTGAGAAGAGGTAGGATAGTATAATTAAATAAATTTTACAACAATAACCATCTTTAGAACAATCCCTTTATAATCAAATAAATTTTATGTTAAAATTTAAGTGGAAAATTTCTTTCAATTTCAAATCCAAGACACAAATTCAATACTTAAGATTTAAAAAACTTTTCATTTCAAATCCTACTATTATTGATGTAGGTCCACAATGAGTAGTCCAATCTGAAGAATTTTGAAGTAGAGAAACCTCACATTTGCCCTCAAAGGGCCAACCTATATTTTAGGTACAAACTTGTGGTTAGATAACAAAAAGTCTCCAATTATTTCCCAGTTGAGGAACATATATATATATATGTGTGTGTGTGTGTGGTATATATATGTGGACCATGTGGTAAAGATAATACATATGAGAAACCAAAATGGCCCCTCTTCAATGAAGTAGGTGTCCTGCATTCTGTGGCCAACACCTTTTCTGTGTTTCTGCTTTCAGGAAAGGCCCATATGGGTTTTAGAAAGGGTCCACATGTTTCACTTATCTATTTCATTTCATCAATGGTCACTTTAATTGTGGGTTAACATGTTCTCTATTGGATTAAATATAGGGGTCCAATAAGGCTAGAATAGTGCTTGCCAAGTTGGCCCAAATGCCCTCCGTGATATATTAATCTAATAATTTATTTATTAAAATAAAAAATAAAAATATGAGGCTAGAATATGGTCAACCCCAAAATTGGTGTTATTAATATATAGTATATACATATTACATTTTATTTTTTTTTGAAAAGCAATACATATTACATCTTGATCAAAATTGAAGAGATTTTTTCTTCTGTAATTTCACAGAGTATAATTTTGATTTGGTGTCAGTAATAAAAGTTATTATCTATATAAAATATTAGATACGTCCGATCGGTTGGAAACAATTGATATATTTTAGGACCAGAATTATATTGAAAGTGAATAAAAGATAAAATTTAGAACTGACACCTTACCAAATTATTAAACAATTGATACCGAACCGTCTCTTTCGTTCAGTCCAGATTAATTCATAATTTCACTCGTGCACCCTAATATGATCCTTAAAAGAGAATAGACGTTCACAAACAAATTTTACATTGAAATATGATAGTCTTGTCACTTCTTTTTCTCCATCATGACAAGGTCAAATAAACTATATATTAACTAATTAAAAAATACATACAGAAAATTAGGTCGTCCAAATAATATCTTGATGTATAACAAATACGACTATATATGAATATGGTTATACTCAAATAATAGAAAAATAAAATAAAAAAGTGAGAGAGAAAGAAACAAATTATTGCATTATAATTGGCTATTAGTCTTTTAGGTATCATAGTTGTCAGAATCTCGATTCTAATTAATAAAATCGTAAGATTTTATCACGATTCTACTACGTCAAAATAATTATTGGACGGTTAAGCCCTCCATATGAAATGTCCAAAAACCTAGGGTCCATTTGGGAACCATTGTTTTTCTTTTTGTTTTGAGAACCAAAAAACAAGAATAATTCTTATTCTTGTTCTTATTTTCTCACCTAAAAGAACAAGAACAAAAAACATGTTTGAGACAAAAAAATACACGTATTCTTACACAATTTTTCTTCTCTACCACAAATTTTTTTTTTTTGAAAAATCTCAAAAAGAACAAAAAACAAGTTTTTGTTGTTCTCTTGTTTTTTATACTATTCACGAAAACAGTTTTCAAATTGATAACAGAACAAACAGTAAAAAATATTGTCAAACATGTTATGTTCTCTTGAACAGTGCCAAAAAATAAAAAACATAACAAAAACAAGATTTCCAAACGGGACCTTAATAATTTAGTCAAATATCCCAATATATGACTTAGATTTATAAAAAAATATATATTTAAATGCCCAAAAAATTTTGAAAAATCTAATATGATTTAGACATTTATATTAAATAATTAATATTTAATATTTTAAAAAAAATAATACATTTAATTACGATTACACAATTTCGATTTTACCACCCCGAAACCATTCTAGCTAAAGCACCGATTCTGACAGCATTGGTGGGTACAAATATAAGCCTCAAAGAAATAGATGTAGAGTGGAAACTACAGATTGGGCATTTATGAGTTGTATCTGACTATTTAACTAGTCATTAATGCATTTGTGCCTTGCACAGTTGCACAAATACAAAGTTACAACTCTACTGTTCCACAATTGATGCATTTGCTGTTTACCTTGCTAATGCCTTTTACAGTTTAGTTAGAATTGGCTGTACAATAAATGGAAGAGAAAAATTGAAGTAACTGGAATTGCAAGAATAGTTGAAATATCATAAATGTTGAAGGAGACAAAGAAGCTATGGAGGCAAGTGACCACAACAGTGACAATACTGTTCAGGATCAACTATGACACCTCCAAATGCAGACAAGTTTGGGACACACTTTTTCAGTTGTTTATGATCTTATCAATATCACAATATAAATATTATATATTTATTTATATTTTTATATATATAATAGGATTATTCCCACCGACATCCCTTCAAAGATATCATAATCCCATACGGACCCCCTCTAAATTAAATTTTTTTCCCACACGAATTATATATATATATATTTCAAATTATATATATATTTTTTGAATTTTATATATATTTTTTGAAATTTATATATGTTTTTCGAAATTATATAATTTTTTAATTTTGTTTTTGAAAAAATATATATTTTTTGAATTTTATATATTCGAATTTAAATATTTTTCAAAATTTATATATATTTTCGAATTTTATATTTTTCTTTGATTTTATATATATTTTTTGAAATTTATATATATATTTCGAAATTTATATATTTTATTCTAATTTTATATTTTTTTTTCAAATTTTAAATATTTGTTTTCGAATTTTATATATTTTTTCGAATTTATATATATGTTTTTCGAAATTTTATATATTTAGGGTTGGGGCATAAAGGTCATTTCACATTATTCTTAATATTTTCGAATTTTATCAAGGATATTTTAGTTATTTTATTGTCCCAGGGGTCATTGTAAGTAAAACCAAACATTAGGGGGTGTTAGTGCAAATTATTCATTTTTTTAAATATATATCAAGGACAAATTAATAATTTCACAATAAAACGTTAATACCGTCTGTCTGAAGGGGTCCGTGTAAAAATACTTAATATCGAAGGAGTTCGTGTGAAATTATGATCTCTTTGAGGAGGTGTTAGTGGAAATTATCCAATATAATATATATAATTGGATCATAGTGAACTTTTACTGGTGGATCACTGAGAATTGGAGGCCCTAGGCCTAGTAGCTGTTTGTAAAATGCTCGAGTATTGGGCTGGGCTTTCCTTTCGCATGGAGCCTGTTTGGGCCATAAGTCCACTTTATATCCTTTGGGGGTTTTCTCAAGTGAAAGTATGGTAATGTGGCAGTAAATCTTTGACATTTTAGTAGAATAAAAGGAAATGATGGCTATGGTCCGTTTGGATATGAGACAGTTTTTGTTTTTTTACTGTTCACTCAGTTAAAAAAAAAACACGTTTGTCAAACGCGTTTACTGTTCACTTTTTTTTTTCCCAAGAAAACTGTTTTTTTGTGAATAGTGTGTAAAATTGGTGAAAACATCAAATACAACTTTTAGTTATTTTTTGTGTTTTTTTATTGTTTTGGGTACCACCGCCCCCACCACCAACCGCCACCACCCCTTGCCACCGGTCGCCGCCGCCGGCCCCCACCACCTCCGGCCGCCGCTGGGCCCCACCGCCGCCGCCTCCACCCACCACCACAGCCCCCCGCCGCCGCCGATCACCGCCGCCCACCAATACCATTTTATTTTTCAATACAAATTTTCATCCAAACGTTTTTTTGTTTTTAGTTTTTTGCTGAAAAAAACAAAGACAAATAAAAAAATAATTTTTATATTTGAAGACAGAAAACAAATACAAAAAATAAGTTTTCCAAACGCACCCTATATAATAAAAACGTTCATTTATTCTATATCCTGGTCTAAATTATTCTCTTTCACTTTTCCTTCTAACTCCCCATGTGAAAAATGATACTCCATCGTTACAATTTAAGTCTCCCTTTTCGGGAATCCAATTGTGTAAGGGAATGACTTTTGATATTTTATATTGTATTTTGGCAATAGATAAATTGTCAATTTTACCCATAATGGGTCCAAGATGATTGGATGATTTGTACTTTAGATTTTGTAATATTTTAATATGTGAAGGTTAAATTGATAAAATGGTAAAATAGAGTGGTTCGACTTTTCAAATGAGACATTTATTTAAAAACAGATAAAAGATAACAAAATGTACATTTAAATTGGAAGGGAGGGCATAATAATTAACTTCTCTTTCTTCGAACCCTTTTTCTATGAAGAAAACCCTAATGCATCGGCAAAGTTTGAAGATCACAAGAATCCGACATTTTTATTATCTAAGAGTAAATTTATTTATTAACTTTAATTAATGCTAAGCAAGCCTCCCCCGCTTAACATTTTGGTGCATTTTAAAACTTGTTTAATTTACAATGTGGTAGTGCAAACATGCTTATTTCTCAAAACCACTTAATTTTAAATGGTAAATAGCGTTATCAAACTGGCCTTAAGAGAATTAGGTATTCAAATTAATTTTATCACATAAATTAAAAAATAAAATAAAATTATACAAACAAAACTTTTATTTTCAATAAAAGAAAGCCAAAAAACACACAAAAAAAAAGAAGAGAAAAAAAAGTGTTTATATTTGTTGATGAAAATCATATGACAATAAGTTCCAATTAACATCTATAATAAAATTTAGATAATCAAGTAATCTTGGTTTTCACCAACTTAAATAGCAATAACAGGTTTAAAGTAATTATTTTATATTATATTTTGTCTGATGTTATAGTTTAAGATTGGGTTAATTTCAGTAAACCCCCCTATATTATCCAATTTAATCAACTAACTCCTACTGTGTTCACTTTGCCCCCTATACTATTCAATTTCATCAAATTGCCCCTCAGCTCATATTTTGACTCAAAATGCCTAAACTACCCTCAATCAATAGTATAAGGGGGTTTGTTGATTCAACCATTTAAAAAATTATTTTTTAAAAATCAATTATATTTTTCACAAAAATTATAAATTCAGAAATATATATATATATATTTTTCGGAAATTTTTTTTTTTCGGTGGGAGCATATTATTTTCCAAAATATGAATTATTTCGGAAAAATATATATATACTTTTTGCAAAAAAAATATTTTTCGAAAAAAAATCATATTTTGGAACATAATAGTATATATTTTTTGCAAAAAAATTATTTTTCGGAAAAGATCATATTTTGGAACATAATGTATATATTTTGAAAAAAAATTCATATTTTGGAACATAATAGTATATATTTTTTGCAAAAAACATATATTTCGGAAAACATCATATTTTGGAACATAATAATGTATATTTTTCGCAAAAAAATTATTTTTCGGAAAAGATCAAATTTTGGAACATAATATATATTTTTCGGAAAAAAATTCATATTTTGGAACATAATAAATACTTTTTCGCAAAAAAAAAATTTTGAAATTTTTTTTTTCATATGCTGCAGGTTTTCTGAAAAAAATGATTTTTTGCAAAAAAAATGTAATTTTTTTTTTCATATGTTGCAGGTTTTCGGAAAAAAATGATTTTTTGCAAAAAAAATGTAATTTTTTTTTTTTCATATGTTGCAGGTTTTCGAAAAAAAATGATTTTTTGCAAAAAAAAAATTTGAATTTTTTTTTTCATATGTTGCAGGTTTTCGGAAAAAAAAATGATTTTTTGCAAAAAAAAATTTGAATATATATTTTTTTCATATGTTGCAGGTTTTCGGAAAAAAATGATTTTTTTTCAAAAAATTTTTTTTCGCAAAATATGATTTTTTCATGTTCCAAAATATGATTTTTTGTAAAATATATATATATATATTTTTGAATTTATAATTTTTGTGAAAAATATAATTGATTTTTGAAAAATAATTTTTTTAAATGGTTGAATCAACAAACCCCTTTATACTATTGATTGAGGGTAGTTTAGGTATTTTGAGTCAAAATGTGAGCTGAGGGGGCAATTTGATGAAATTGAATAGTATAGGGGGCAAAGTGGACACAGTAGGGGTTAGTTGATTAAATTGAATAGTATAGGGGGGTTTACTGAAATTAACCCTTTAAGATTTGTAGGAGAGTGTAGTTGTAATCCCTTTACAATTTAAGCCTCGTTCAATTTTACCTGATCTCTGATAACATTTTTGCAACTAAAATTAGGGCAGTGTTTAACATGTGACTTAATATTTCAAAAATATACTTATAAATTTATTTATTTTAATTTAAAATAAAGTAAATTCATGATTTTCTTTTGAAGTGTGTGCAAATATTTGAAATTTTTTAGGATATATTTAAAATTTTAATCGAATCACATCAAGTGTTAAAAGAAATTTATTTTTAAAAAAATAATCCTGAATTCTAATGTCATAATTCAAACTACCTGTTATTATATATAAATATATATAGAGAGAAAATTAACTTCAATGGTTGAGTCATCTAATAAATGTCATACAGTGTGAACTTAACCTATTTACGAAAAATGACTTGGGATTCTTGTAATATGAACTCATATATTAAATGTATTAATTGAAATTAATTATTTAAAAAGTCTAAAATAAGAACAAAATCCTTTTAAATTTTTACCTTCACTCATGTCTAGATCTCTCACATCTTTAACCTTCACTCATTTTGACCTTCACCTGAAAATAAGTGACTAAGCCTCGATTTAGATTGACTTTTCAAAAGTTATTTTTCATTTTTCGAAGAAAAAAATTATTTTAAAGAATAAAATATTATAAGAGTTTTTGGACTTGAAAAAGAATTTTGAAAAAGTTAAAGGGTATCAATTTCTCAAAATTACTTATGGTGATTAATTTTAATAAACCCCTCTCTACTATTGAATTCAATTAATATTCGGATGGTCTCCTAAACTTTTTAATTTCAATCAAATTGCCCCACCCTCAAACAATATATATATATATATAATTCAAATATATATATATATAAAATTCAAAAACAATATATTAAATTTCAAAATATATATATAAAAATAGAAATATATATATAAATTTTGAAACAAATATATAAAATTTGAAAATAATGTATAAATTTCGAAAACAATATATAAAATTTGAAAAAATATATACAAATTTCGAAAAGAATATATAAAATTTGAAATATATATATAAAATTCGAAAAGAATATATAAATTTCAAAAATAATATATAAAATTTGAAAACAATATATAAAATTCTAAATATATATATAAAATTTGAAACAAATATATAATTTTTTTTTTATAAATTTATAAAATATAATATAAATTTTGAAAACGTCATATAAATTTCGAAAACATCATATATATTAGGGAATAAAATATATATTTTAGAAAAATATATATAAAAGAAGACCACTAATTAATGTTGGTGGTAAGTAGTTTGATTCACTTCATTAGAAAATATATGACATTTTACCAATATATATATATTTTCTATTTTTTTTTGAATTTATTTTTCAAAAAATATATATATTTTGATATTTATATATTGTTTTTCGAAATTTATATATACTTTTTGAAATTTATAAATTTTTCAAAATTTATATATTTGTTTCGAATTATATATATATTTTTTGATATTTATGTATGTTTTAAGAATTATATATATATATATTTTTAATTTTAATATTTTTTTCTAATTTTATATATATTTTTCAAAATTTATATATTTGTTTCGAATTGTATATATATATTTGAAATATATATATATAATTTGAATTTTATATCTATATTTTTAATTATATATATAAAAAATTTTAGGATGAGGTGCAATGTGATTAAAATTGAAAAATATATAGGGTAATTCGGACATAGAAAGAGTTAGTTAATTAAATTGAAAATCATAGGGGCAATCAAGACATAGTGAGAGTTAATTGATTAAATTCAATAGTAAAGGGGGTTTATTGAAATTAACCCTTATTTGTTTTGGGATATTACCAGTAAACCCCCTATAGTTTTATTTTTCATCAACTAACCCTAATCCAGCTAAGAAAACCCCATATTATTAGCAAAATGTATTAACTTGTCCCCTCCCTATAATTATGGACCAAAATACCCCTAGAGTTTAATTAAATTAAAAAAATATATATAAAATTCAAAAAATATATATACATAGTTCGTAAAAAATATATAAAAATAAAAAAACATATAAAATATGAAAAAATATATAAAATTCGTAAAAATATATATAAAATTAGTACTAAATATATAAAATTCGTAAAAAAAAATATAAAATTAAAAAACATATAAAATTCGAAAAATATTTAAAATTCGTAAAAAAATATATATATAAAATTCGAAAAAACATATAAAATTAGTAAAAAATATATAAAATTCGTAAAAATATATATAAATTCAATAAAACCATATTACCAATCAAATATCTCGAAAACATAAATATCATTTTGATTTTAATTAGAAATAAAATCATATAACTTTATTATTAAATCACATGAATAGGTAGATTATGTTGGACTCTCCATATTAAAAAATGGTTAGTTCACTCTGCTCTTTATTTATTGCATGGAAATGAAAAATAATAATTGACTTCTAAAAAAGCACTTTTAATATCACAAATTATTTTAAAACTATGATTATACTCTATTGTGAGATCTAAATTTATTTGAAAAAAAAAAAATCAAATATAGTGGAAGAGCACTTTCTGGATTGTATTATGATTTTTCCAAAAATCAAA
The DNA here is from genome assembly GCA_963922005.1 of Cornus suecica. Taxonomy (NCBI): domain Eukaryota; kingdom Viridiplantae; phylum Streptophyta; class Magnoliopsida; order Cornales; family Cornaceae; genus Cornus; species Cornus suecica. The sequence continues at coordinate 1,652,532 of OY998240.1, read as the reverse complement.
TATTATGATTTTCCTACCCCTTTTTTTTGGATAATCTTATTTGAATATATTACTGTAGTTTGCCAAAGGATTATATATATATTTTTTGAATTTTATATATTTTAAACTAATTTTATTTGTTTTTTGATTTTTATATGTTTTTTTTAAATTTTATATATTTGTTTTGAATTTTATATATGTTTTATGAATTTTATATATTTATATAAAATTTTATATGTTTTTTACAAATATATATATTTTTACGAATTATGTATATATTTTTATGAATTTTATATGTTTTTATTTTATTTTATATATTTTTTTACGAATTTTATATGTTTTTTTTCAAATTTTATATTTTTGTTTACGAATTTTATTTATTTTTTCGAATTTTATATAATTTTTTACGAATTTGATATATATTTTCGAATTTTATATGTTTTTTGTAATTTATATATATTTTTTACAAATTATGTATATATATTTTTTGAAATATATATATATATATTTTTAATTTAATTAAACTTGAGGGATATTTTAGTCTAGAATTATATAGGAATGGAATAAGATGATACATTTTGTTAGTTATAGGAGAGTTTTCTCAATTTGAGGAGAGTTAGTTGATAAAAAATAAAACTATAAGTAGTTTATTGATAATATCCCCTTTTTTCTTTTTTTTTTCTTTTGTTTTTTGTAAAAGGAGATACGGAATCTGAAGTTTAAGCCCATCCTTCAAAAGTGAGTCTCACACGTGCTCTCTTTTCTCATGTTTCTTCTAGTCCACGTGTCTATATCTCCCCCGATTTCAGATCTAAATCCAACGGCTGAAATTAGAGGCAAAACTACACCCGCCTAACTCCCGAACATTTCCTTCCTTCGTTTCTCAATTGCCATTTGCCACGCAGTGCCAGGAGTGAGTATGAGAGAGAGGCAGATAGATATATACACATATATATAGATGTAGAGAGAGAAAGTATATAAATAAAGACAGATTTAGAGAGAGAAAGTGGAAGAGAGTTAGAGAGAGAGCTGACTGTGCAGACTGTATCGCGTTCGAGCTATTCTCTGTCTCGCTCTCTCTCTCTCTCTTGGCGCGTGTTCTGGAAAATACTCTTATCTAAAGTTCCTCTGATTTCAGGTTAATTCAATTTCTCTTATAGGGATTAAACAATCATTTTTGTTATATATGGATACATATATATATATATATATATAATGTCCTTGTTTATGTTTTTCAGCGATTTTGTTTTTGATTTTGTTTTGATGCTTTGATGGTTCATAAATTTGGATGCATTTGGTTTTGGTGTTCATCTCTGATTGACAAAACCCTAAATTCACTTACTTTTAAAACCCTTCTTGCTCAGCGCCAATAGGAAATGCTTATGTAATCAGATGTTTGATTCTGTTTCTACTGTATTTGTATACATGTTTGTGCTAGGGTTTAAAAGCTTACCCTAAATTCACCAACTCTCAAGTACCTTCTTTGCTAAGGACCAAGGCAAAGTTGGAAAGTCTATTCATTTTTTTTTTTTTTTCTTTTTGGGTGGATTGTTCAAATTCTTTAACTTTTTTATACTTCTTTTCTTCTACGTCTCTCATGATGTTGTGCTTGTTCATAAAACCTAAGCATTGGTTTTGGTATGAAACTTGGGTTTTTAATTTCATTTATTATGTTTTGAAGTTTAAATGTTTTTCTTTTAAATGCCAATAAAATAAAGATTTAAAAAATTGTAATAATAGTTGTATGCTGCATGGGTATATCTATTGCTCCAGGGTGCTGCATAATTGAGTTCATTCCTCTGTTCTGGTTATTATATTTTTCTAAAAAAATTCCGGTGCCCGGGCAATGGTGGGAGCCTCAAGATGGGGAAATTTAGCGAAAACTGAGGGGAAAAAAACTCTAGTATCTGATCGTAAGTTAATTGATAGTGAGAGAAACTGATAAATTGATTAGTAGTTGAACTCTGATGGATCATCATTGTTTTTAAATGCATTAGCCGATTTAACTAGTATATGACATGGATTGCTAAATTTTGTGTTATTGTAATCAAATGGAAAGCCTAACTTTTTATCCATGTACTTGCCTAGTTACTGGTGATCCCTTATTTCCCATCAATGTGTTATTGCTCTTTCACTTTGTAGGAGATTCCAAGTGGTTGTATTTTAACTTAATATTCAAGTTGGATTAGGGTAAGGCAAAGTGTGAAGGTTATTTTATAAGCGAAACATGTTCTCTATAAACATGGGAGAAAGTAATCTCCAATAATCAGCATTGGCAATTTTGCGGTCTTCTGTTTGTGATATCATTATCATTTTCCATAAATTTACTGTCATTTTAGGTGGAAATTGATACTTCATCGGACGTGCATAAAAGTGATTCTTTTACATAGCTAGCTAGGGATGCATCACAGTTTAAGATACCACAGCTTAGATTATCCTCACTTGGCAAGCTGATTGGCATGAACTGAGCAAAATCTTTGAGACTAGTTTGTTGGGATCATAAAATGAATGTTTTGGATGATAGTTTACCCTGTCCTTCCTTTCCAATGACTGGTTTATCTGAAATTGTTTGCGCATTTCATTGCCATTACTTTTTTGCATATGTTTAGATGGATGTTTTAGTCATGGATTTGTTCAGACCAAAAGTCTCAATATGGTTAATATTAAGCAACATTATTTTATGAACCGCGTTATTGAGGTGACGCCATCTCAAATTCTCTTTTTTATTAGAACTATGATTTTGCACTTGTTATAAATGTCTATGGTTTTTATTTCTTTTGTGACTTGATCTCGAGAATTATAGAACTCTAATAAAATCACCTTGGGGGAAAGCCTTTGCCGAACAGTGGGCCTTTAGACTTATTAAGTGTACCCTCTAGCGCCTATTTTCCCTTCTAGATGTATTTGTCAATTCTCCATCTGCTAAAGACAGCATCTCACAAGGTTTTGAACTGGTTCTTTGAAGCTCTGTGATTCCAACTGCTCCCCCCCCCCCCCCTCCATCTGCTAAAGACAGCATCTCACAAGGTTTTGAACTGGTTCTTTGAAGTTCTGTGATTCCAACTGCTCCCCCCCCCCCCCCCCCCCATCTGCTAAAGACAGCATCTCACAAGGTTTTGAACTGGTTCTAAGTTCTGTGATTCCAACTGCTCCCCCCCCCCCCTCTTCCCTCACGTGCAAAAACGAAAAGAAAAAAAAAAGGAAAAAGAAAACAGAGCAAGACCTGTAGATACTAACCCTATTGTTGATATATTATTTACAGGAACTGGTGTACAAGGAGAATGGGAAGTAATGGTGCTCATGAAATTACCATGGTCCATGAGGCAGAAGATTCTGGGACCACAATTGAGATAAAAATAAAAACATTGGATTCTCAAACTTACAGTTTGCGTGTGAATAAAGAGGTAATCACTTCTTTGATTTTTCATTATTAATTCCTTGAAAATCTTCCCTCATTAGTCATTTCCTTTAGCTCGTGTAAATATGCAATTTGTTTTACACATCCTCACTAGGAAAAAATGTTATTTATTTAAATGTCATTCTTGGTAGGATTACTGGAAATAATATTTATGTAATGTGGTTTTCTAGGAGTTTGAGTGGCTTTTCCCAGCCTTTATACATCTGCATATTTGTTAGGCGTATGTTTCGACTTGTGTATTAGGTTTATTATGCTAAAATAGGCTTTATTGAGTTCTTAGCACTCATTATTCTTTTTGGTATTGTAGCCCTTCTATCTTTTCTATGTCTTGGAGGGCTCTTCTCTACTCTTAGATGTCAATTAGCCTAGTTCTTATCTATTTTTATAATTCTCTCACACCCCCCCCCCCCCCCCCCCCCCACCCCCCCGGGACCCACCCACCCACCTCTGCTCTTTCCTTTACCTTACTTTGAAAGCCATAGTGAAAACTGCATCCGTGTGGAGAAGTTAAAGACGAGGAGCATCATTCATTTACTTCAAAATGTTTTCTCAATCCAGCTTTTACATTTTTAATATTTCCCTGATTTCTTATGCTTAGTTCTTCCCTTGTCTGGTGAGTAGTGAAGAAATTTTCACCGTACTCTTCGAGTCTTTGTGAATCTAATTGCTTATGTTCGTTTTCTTCAAAATTCTGTCTTTCAGAGATTGGTTTGGTTTGGTTTTGAGAAAAGTTATATGAATATATGCACGTGGCCTCTACTCAGTACAGTGTCAATATTAAGTTTCACTCCTTGAGATCTGGCGAGGATATCTTTACTAGATGTAATAGTTTGTTCATTTATAAGCAATCTTTGGGGTTTCATGAATTTTTAGTTTGGGTTTCTTAATGATGTGCAGGTACCGGTGCCTGATCTTAAAGAACAGATTGCTTCTGTTACTGGTGTCTTGTCTGAACAACAACGTCTGATATGTCGTGGAAAAGTCTTAAAGGATGACCAACTCCTCTCTGCATATCGTATCCTTTTCTCCTGCTACAAGATGAAGTTTCTGTTGGAACTTGTGCTCTCCTAATCTTTCTTAGAGTCATTTTGAACCTTATTTTTTAAATAAGAACTGTTACAACTTTATGCGCTTTTTAGTGCCATGATGATAATTAACCCACATGTGACCCATTTTTCTTAATTATCTCAAGTTCTCGACCCGGATGATATTTTGTTATACTATTTCTCTAGCATTGCCCTTAATAAGGACCATTCGGCTCTTTTTTTGTGCCATGACTACATTTGACCTAGATGTACTTATCTTTGTTACAATCTCTCACAATATTTCTTTTGCTCATTAAGGATCATGCCATTTCCTTAGCATTTTGCTCTTCACCACTGTTTTTGCACTCCACTTGATTTAAATTGTTATTGTTACAAAAGAAATGACACAATTACCTCTCATAAGTAGAACAAAAGTCTTTTCTTCCGATAATTGTGGTGTGTGAAAGTGTTTTATGAAGAAGACTAATATTATTTCCTTTTTAAGACATTCAAGCAGCTTGTAATGGAACAAAATTGGAGTGGAAGAGCATTTCTCCTCGTAATATTCAACATATTAGTCAAATATATCAGCACTTGTTGACATCATTTCACTAGTTTCCATGCTAATAGGTTGGTTTTTTATGTTTAATGTCTTCATGTGCTGTTTGTTATATTAGTTCACTACTTAACATGAAGTAGATGTTGAAGATGGTCACACCTTGCATCTGGTTTCCAGACAACCAGTTCCACCATCTTCTGAGAACTTACCAAGTCATCCAGGTTTTATGTTCTTTATAGCTACTATAATCAAATGTTGTAACACTGCAGTTTAAATGTTATGAAGATTCTATAGGCCAATTACTGTTTACTTTTTGAATGTACTTCCTAGTGTGAAAATTTTCTGCTTGTGACTTGTCTCGTTGATAAGCTCCCATAGAGTGTTTTGGATGATTAGGAGCAGTGGTTTTTTGATTTATTCATCCAAATCGTGTATTAATTATGTATTCGAGGGGATCGAGTCTCCGATTGGCGTCATCAAGGTTTCCTTTATCTCTTCTCTTTTTTATTGGGTGGAGGGTAGATATTGTAATTCTATAGATAAAAAGATTGCCTTTTTGGGCTCGCTTGGCCCTTAGGGCCCCCCCTTTTGTACTAAGGGATGAACTCCCCGATTGAGTGCTTTTATATACTTCTGACTTACTTATCAAAAAAAATTTATATGTATTCAAAACATTGTTAATATGCATTTTCTGTTTCTGTAGATGTGCTTCATATAACCATTAAAATGTTATTCAGTTTCCTACTATTATCGTTTTTAGTTTATATAGCAGTTACGGTTGTACTTTATTGATGTTCATGCTTCATTCTTCATTCTTCATTCTTCCTCCAAAACTGTGGAGGAATCTATTTGAGAAATCAGTCAAGTGAGAAATTGCCCCATCTGAAGTGAGTGAAATCATAGTGAATATCGTAGGATAACCTGTATGGGATGTAATTAATTAATTGTTTGGGAGAAATTCCTCTGGTGCAATAGATTCTAAAACAGTTAGTCACGCTGTTGATTCTTGATATCTATATTATCATGTACACTTATTAAGGCCAATTTTGCATTCTCTAGTGTTTATTCAATTAACAAGTAGATTCATTGTGTACAAATACTTCTATGTAGTTGTAATTTTATAGTAGAAAAACTACTAGAAATAGTAAAAATATTAATTGCTTGACATCATTACTTTCAGCAACTGATACTGCTTCAAGTACCAGCCGTACTCAACGAATTCAGATAGCTCCCGGCATTGTAGTTGAAACAGTCAATATGCCTGAACACGCCGATGGATTTCATCCGGATGTCAATCGGGTGAGTAGATACAAAATAAAGCATATTTTTCGTTCTCTATATGTGCCTTCATGTTTCATTGTGATTACTGTTGATGATCTATTTTCTGGTCAGATTGTCACAGCTGTTCTTGGTTCTTTTGGAATACATAATTATGGACAGGGTAGTGAAGGGGGCGATGTCCATGTAAGTTTGAATTTTGACTAAAAAAATATTGTAACACAACTTATTTGGTTGACCTCCTTTCATTTATTTTATTTTATTTTTCGAAAAGCATACTATATATATATTACGAAGTAAACTCCTCTTTCACCATCTGCCTCTTCCCTTACTATCTCATATAAAGAAAATTTCCATTAAAGGAGTATATTCGCCACACTTAAAGGGTGTTATTATAGCCAAGATATAAAAATCTCTCTGCCAATGTAGACCCGTTTTATATTTGATACTTTCTTTCTGGGTTATTGTTGGGGTGGTTAGGAACATGGTTTGGAAAGACGTCAAAGTGCGATAGGTGCTGGTGGTATGACATCATCTACCCAGCGGGTACCTGAAGAGGCTGGCATGAGGAGGCAGTTAGATAGATCACATGGTCCTTTTGGATTTCAGACATCAGTTGCTTCAGGGCATTTGCAGCCTAGTGTAAGTTTGGAATTCTCAATTTGCCTCATTCATTTTTGTTGAATAATATAAATATTTAAGTTACACCATCTCTAACAGTTTAAGCTTTTGGAGTAGTTGGTAGTTGACATGATATCAGAGCCAAATGTCTCGTGTTCAAACCTCACAACCACCCTTTGTTGAAAATTGTTGTTTCACGTGTTGGACCAAAAGAAGGCCACACGTGATGGGGAGTGTTGAAGGATATAAATATTTAAGTTACACCCTCTCCAATAGCTTAAGTTTTTTGAGTAGTTGGTAGTTAACAATTTTCATATGCTCTATTTTGTATTTAATATGCATCTTTAAGTTGCATTCATGTACTAGCTGAAGAGTAAAATCATATAACTGTTTTGGCGATTGTAGGTGATACCTGATTCTTTGACGACTTTAGCCCAATATCTGAGGCGTATGAGGCAAGAATACAGTGACGCTAGTCAGTTCTTTTTCCTTCTCTCAAAATTTATTCTCGAAAGTTGAGGGTCTGCTTGGTTTGTAACTCTGAAAACAACACTATTTTCGAGGAACAAAAAATCGGAAGTGTACAAAAACTCTGGTTAGTTCAGTTTTCCGAAAATTGTCTCCGAAAAACACAATTTTAAGGTGGTCTGTTTTCATAGAACTCTCTTTTATAGTTCTCCGGAAAAACAATTCCTTTTTCTATGTCTTGGAAACTGTTTTAGAGTTACAAACCAAGAAGACCGACTTATCTTAGGATGCTGGCTTTAACAGTGTTTATGGCACAGATGGGCGAAACAATGCTCAAGCTGGGGCCGCACAGGGGACTGGAGGAGAATCTAATTCTCCGCCACTTCCGAGGACTGTGCAAGAGAGGCTTCCTACACCATCATCCTTGGCAGAAGTTTTATTTTCTACAGGAGAAATGCTGATTGAACAAGCAGCAGTGGACTTACTAGTATGTGCTTATGCACCACAATATTTTCATCAAATAATGTTAAAGATGTCAAATATTGATGATTTGGTACTTGGAAAGTTTGTTGCTAAACCTACTGTGTATGTAAGAAAAATAGTACAAGTTTAGGGAAGCTAGGATAATCTGGTGAACTTGTCCTCTGGACCCTTCTTGTATTTGTCTCTTTGCTATCTAAGATATATTGCAATCTTTTAAATTCTATTCTGACAGCAACTTGGGAGGCGACTGCTTAATCAATCAAATATGACTGATCCAATGGTGCGACTAAGCACCCAGTCTTATGCATCAAGAAGTGGAATTCTATTTCAAAATTTGGGTGCATTTCTTCTTGAACTTGGTCGGGCAACCATGACTTTGCGAATGGGTCAAACACCTGTAGGTTCACTTTTGTTTTTCTATTGAAAGTTATCAAATTTAATCACATTTGAATGATATTTTGTAGCCTGTTCAATCTATTGCTATAACTCATTCTTTTTGCAGTCTGAAGCTGTTGTTAATGCTGGTCCTGCAGTTTTCATATCACAATCTGGTCCTAATCCTCTCATGGTTCAGGTGACACTCTTGAGAAGGAATTTTGTTCATTTTCTCTTTAGATCCTGCTAACTGAACTTAATACAGCCTCTTCCTTTCCAACCGGGAACAAGTTTTGGATCAATCCCTACAAGTATTGGAGCGACTGGCTCTGGTTTGGTTCGCGATGTTGGTGCTGGGTTTCTTCCAAGGCATGTCGAGATACACATCCGAAGAGGTGCTTCAAATATTTTATTCGTAAATGCTTGATATAATTGTGCTTCTTGTTGTGAATTATCTCCCTGATTACTAATCAATCTCTGGATGCCATTAGGTTCATCAACAGCCAGAGCCAATGTAAACCAAGAGGAGCATGCTGCTTCCCAGCAGCACTCTGGACAGAGAGGCCCAGCAATGAACCCTGGTGGTGAAAACCATCCCAGTCAAGCAACTTCAGGGGTTCCAGTGGATGCATCTCATACTGCAGAACCTGGAGTGCGGCTAGGGTCCCTTAGGACCATGGTTGCGGCCGTTCCTGGTCCCCCAAGTCACCTTCCTGTTCTTGGAAGATTTCATCATGTAGCTTCTGGACGCTTGAGCAGAAGAGGATCTCAGGCTTTTGGAGAGTATCGCCCAAATGGCTTCCAAACTGAGATTCAGTCTGGATTTGGACTCCAACATAACATTGAACGTCATGCAAGAGATGCTGATTCATCGAATTCTGGGGGTGGACAAGGTAACGTGGATTCCTTGTTTCGTAATTACTATCTTCATTACTTATCTGATTATTGTTGTCGTTTATTACTGCTGCTCTCTTTTTGGTTGTTATTGGTACACTGGCAGATACATTTGAGAGTAACATGATTGGGAGGGGTTTATTCACTTGTGGCTCTATTGTTTTACAATTGTGTATATCATGTTATTATAAAATATATCCGACTACCTTGTATCTGATTTTTATTTATCAATGTTGATGAATTAAAGTTGCCAACTTCTAAAGTCCTTTTGCAGTGTATGTTCTGCAAATGCGGGAGTGAAAGGGGTAGATTGAGTTGAAATTCCTTATCAATTAATTTGAACAAAATGGCTGTTTAAAGACTGGAACCAAGGTCTTCATACTTATTGGTTTGAGTTTTTACCATCAAAGCTGCCTAATTATTTTAGTTCAAGAAAAGGGCTAAACTACTTCCCACCATCCCCCCGTCTTACCAAAATAACTGGGAGATTCTTATTTGCTTTATCTGGTGGAGATGTCAAAGCTCCAACTCTCTTAGGAACCTGAAGTCCCAGGATTTTTATATTAGAAACCAATTATTGAGGTAAAACACCAAAACTTAAGATTTTTGCAGAAAGGATTGCAGGGGACATTGTTGGCTAAAATAAGATAGGAAAAAGGAGAAAGTCTGCAAGCATGATTTGGTGACCTTGTTATGGTTCAAATCTTCAGGTGTTCAATTATACTTAGTTTGATATATAAATAATTTACAAAAATTCACTTATGGGGTGCAACCTATGCACACACAACTTCGACGCAGAATAATAAAAAGTAGTAGAAAACTAAAAACAACTTATTAACATGTCTACCGATTTTTTCTAACATAATTGTAAAAGAAAAAATGAAAACGAGAAAAATGAAAAAGAAAGAACGTAAGTGTAAGAAAGGCAGTTATGATGTTAGACAGTAAGAAGTGATTGTCGACAAATTCGAACCTCAATTCTCAGTTGTTAGAATATGCAGACATGCAATACCATTAAGAACTTCTTTCGACACTTCCTGTTGCCCTTCCATAGCTCCATCCTAATTTCGTACTTCATCTGGTCTCCCCACATATTCTCATATTTTTCTTCCAACACCATCGGCCCTTATTCATTCATAATTTTGTAGTCCTCAACCGATTTCCTGTTCAAGAGAATTGAAAGAGAAGCAGCTGCATAATGTTAAGATGTATAGCTGCACGCTAGGTTAAATTAGTATATAAGATCATTATGAAATTCGATCGGCATCTACCTGTAGTTCGTGGTCGCCGTCGCGGCAGTAACAGTGACAGACGCATGTAATGTGCTCGGTCCATCAAAATAATGGAATCTGTTATTGTGGTTGTGATATATATATATATTTTTACCTAGTGCATAAGCCCCCAAAATGCACCGATATGTCATTTCTTATAGCATCATTCAATACAAATGATTTTTAGTAGTTTTTAATGATATTTATTAAATTTGAAGACTATCTTACTTGTGAATTTCTCTTTAAGAATTGTCATTACTAAAAATGCGTAATAATTACATTAATTTCTAAATAATGAATAAAAATAATTTCAAGTGTGACATAAATGATTCAGGCCATATATTATATATGGCAATTAAGACATTGAAATCATGTATATGGGATGTGCTCCCCGTTTGAGTGCCTTTTTATTCATACTTACTATTCAAAAAAAAAAAAAAAATCAAAATAAATGGAAAATACTATATACAATATAAAAGTACCAAAAACATATATCATTCAATTGATAATACATTATTTTGTATTCAATTACATATTAGGTTTTAAGCATTTAAGAGACTATATGTTAGGAAAGGATGCAAGCATTTCTAAATATGGAATATATGAAGTATTATAAAAAGTGTTCATTATATTACAAAAGCACGAGTGGGATTGTTGGTGAAGACCTACTGTTAGAGGTCTTGTCCCACATCGGATCCGGATGGGAAAGTGAGTGGGTCTATAATGGGCGGATGCTAGCCTCATGTATTAGCTTAAGCTTTTGGGTCGAACCGCGAAGCATCCGACCCGTTACACCTACCACCCAGGTACATGGTTTTGGTTTTAAACCTCTGTCTGCCCACTTTTATGGTATTTAAATATAAGCATGCTACGGACCTATTTGGACCTTAACCAGTTGTGATATTCTGATTCCATATAAGCGGACTGATTCTTTAGGGGGAAACGGCTGGTTCCGAGCAATCCGGTTCCAAAGTGCAACTTGTATCTCAGGAATATATTAATGGGACAAAGACTTGGCAAGTGCCAAGCTCATTGTCAACCGGTCTGTTTGGTGAACCATGCTTCTACCACACAGTAGGAATATGAAGTTTTGGATGACCAACTTGATATAGGACTCCAATCTCACAAAAGGAAAAAACTAATTAGAAAAAATTTGCCACCGGGAAAAAAAACAATGATTGGGGGTCATTTATAAATCATAGTTTTTATGCAACTTTAGAAGTTGGACTTAATGAATGACAGGTGAATATAGTGCTTTTCTGTCCCACTGGTCCTTTGCTTTTTCTTTCTGTAATTTTCTGAAAAATTTGTATTGGTTAAGGGACAAGAATCATTCCAATGTTACTTGTGAGCCACTTTTCCTTAATGTTGGCCATGAATGTAAAATGAATCAATAGTATATCCATTCTGTGTGCGTGTTGTGACTGCATGCTGGTTCCTCTTTCTTTTTATTTTTCTTTTTTTTTTTGTCCTTTTTTCGAGAAATAATAATTACTACTAGGCACTGATGGAAAAAAAATAATTACTACTAGGCAGCGATGGGGAGTAAATTTTTATTATTGATGTCCTACTTGTATGTGCTTAGTCCTTGTACATCATTATTAGTCTACCCTGAAAATAGTTTATGATCCATCATTTTACTTGTGACTGATGTCAAAAATCCTCCTCCCTCTCCTATTGTCTTTACCATTATGGCCCTTATGCAACACAGCTTGACAAAAAATGAAATGGGTCAGCAAAAGTAGCTGCCACATAGCTTCCGATTGAGTTTATTAAAAACAAAAGTAGCTGCCACATAGCTTCCGATTGAGTTTATTAAAAACTGTAGTGTATATTCAACGATCAGTCACCGTGGAGCAAAGATATTATTTGTCTATATAGTACGCTGAAAAGACTTGGTGCAGTAAATTATATAGAATGCTGAAATTTATATAAGGAATACACTCCATATAATTGCACATCGGGCTTTGCTATAGAAACCGGTGTTTTGAAAAGGAATTGAGCTCATTCAGTTATATGGTGTTACTTGGTCATGACAGGAGTTTGCTCTTGGAGCTAATATTTTAAATTGCTTGTTTTTAGCAGGTCCATTGCCAGTTCCTACTTCACGCAACTTAAATATCAACGTATTTTCGACTGATGGATCCGGAAACAACCAAGAATCAGAGAGCGAACTCCCTAGTGAAGTTCTTCAATTTCTGAGCACTCTTTTCCCAGGTAGTGAAATCCATGTAGGAGATGCTGTCCCACTAGAAACAGTTACAGCTTCTCTTGCACAAAGTGATGGGACAACCAGTGCTGCAACTGATTTGCGGCAAGAAGAATCAAGAGAGAGTGATGAGGGAATTTTCCTCTCCAATTTGCTTCAGCAGATCATGCCCTTCATATCTCAACTTGCAAGTGGAGAGCCAAATCTTGTATCTTCAGAGGCACAAAATGTTTCTGAGCAAAGAACTGAACATGATTCTTCCACCAATGTAAGTATGCTTACCCTTGCCATGTTTTCTTCTGCCTCATGGTACAGCATAATATTTATCTTATGTTATCTTCTTGACATCACATCAAAAACAGAAAATAAGCAATCAGGCTAAATGTTATCTTTTGCAGGCTGAGAATTCTGATGTTGGGACCTCACGTCAACAGAGTGATGTTGAACCAAGTCCTCCAAATTCAAAACGTCAAAAGGTGGTGGTGTTGAGAACTCAGTCCTTTCTTTTTCCTTCATATCTCATTATCCAGTGAGCTTCGATTTACTATATATCGAAACCTTAGGGAAATTGAAGCCCCTATTCTATTTTAGAAATAATAACGTAGGTATATTGTGCGTGCATGTAGGTGTGGGTTTGTATATTAACTAGGTTCAAGCAAGGTTTTTGGACGACTCTAGAGTGGCCTGATGGCGGGGTTGGACCGGCTTGAAAAATAAGATAAATAGAATTATATATATGTATGTGTATATTGATATATGTATATGAACGTATAAAGAGAGTTGCATTATCATCTGCAATTCATAATATTTTTACAAAATAGTGTCCTAAATATCCTCAGCTTGTTCACTCCATACCTTGCTGGTTTGGCCAGTCTTATTGCAGAGAACTTTTCCAATATACGGGGGTAATTGGTTTTGTGCTTATTAATAAGAGCTGTGAACCCGCACACAACAACTCACCCATTTTATGCCAAGCAAACTAAGCTACATGGTGCATATTCAAGTGCCTTTTTGTTTGTTAGTTAAGAAAACAAGGAAGGGGGGAGAGATTTGTTACTCTGGATATCGAAGCATGCAGTGCTAGGTTTAGTTGTTCTACATGTGTAATGTTGCGTTCTATTGGAAATTCAGCCCCGCATTGGAGGCGGACCAAGGCAGTAGGTTTGATATCATGAGGTCAAAATTTGCTACTTTGTTACCTTTCTTGGCTGTAGCTTTTTGATGGATCAACATGCTCTTTTAGTTGTCCCGACTCCCGTGGAACACATAATGTGTCCTGATTTAATTCACTGATATGTATGTTTTCTTATTTGGTGTTCTTAATGCAGTTGGAATGATTTATCGGAAGACAAATGAGTCGTAATTTATGATCCCGTCACCGGCAATGGAGCATTTCTTCTACCAGCAGTCCAGCATACAGAGCTGGTTATCGATTTGTTGCTGTAGAGTCGTGCATTTCACCGCGAGGAGGTGAAATAATGCTACATTTCGGAATTATAGGCTTTATTCTCCCTGGGGCAAATAGATGGCTATTTATACACCATCTTGTATGAATTTGGCCTGAACTCCCTTTTTCTTGTTTCTCCTTTTATTGAGTCTTTATAAAGAGGGTAAAGTAATGTTATTTAGGGCGTTTCTTGCAAGTTCAGTGCATAGTGTTTGGACAAAGGGTTTTTGAGTAAATTTGAGGTACTTTAATCTTTAGGGCTTGCTTTAATATTTATATAGAGTTTATGTTATTGAAACATTTTATTCCTTTAGTTCTTGTTTGATTAAATATCCTTTCATGAGGCATTTCAGGAAAGTGGGTGAACGACCAGGAGAAAACAGTGATATGCTCTAGACCTAATTGGGCCCAGTAAATTTTATTATTCCTACACAAGTCATTTTTTGCTTCTTCTATTTTTTTTTATCTTTTAAAAAAAAAGTTTTAGGTAAATATTTAGTTTCAACCAACCTATGTTCTTGGGTAGGTGATACTAAAAATAAATGTAAAATATTTATGATCTTATTTTGAAACAAAGAAGGTCCTGTGGTTAGCAAGATCTCTCAAAAGAAGAGTGCAGGGCCTTAGTAGGCCCATAAAGTCTGTCCAACAGCCCAAGCCTTTTAGCATGTCCAATAGCTCAAACAAGTCCAACCTCCATCTCTGTCTCTGGCTATTTTCTTTGTGCATTTCATTAACAGGTTATAAAATACATCAAAGAGTGAAAACATAGAAACAAGATATAAAATACATCAAAGAGTGAAAACATAGAAACTCTTGTATAATATTTGGTGCGTTTTTTCTTCTTACTACTGGGTCAAAATGGAGAACTTAAACTCCAAATTTAAATCAGATTAGTAAGTCAAACAAGTTGAACTTGCATTATTGTCATCTGATTCAATCTGTTCGTTAGTTCATTACTCATATGCATAATACGTCGATTAGAGCTGACAATTTTTGACACGACTTGACACGATAATATTTATTGTTATATTTATTTGCTGATTTTTTCTGTTATTTAATTGATCATGAATTGAAATATATTAATAAATTATTATTGAATTGTGTCAATTTTAATTTCATTTTTCATGTTGGATTGTGTCATATTTAAAATGTTTGATTTTCGTGTTGACTAGTATCAGATTGCCCTGTTGACACGTGGGTTGATCTATTGACATGAATTGCAAGCTCTAACGTCGACGCGTAAATGATCAAGCTAATCCTTAGCCAAAAAAGTACTTGTAACAGGGGCTCAAAAGTCTTATTTTTTGGATAAATTCTAGTGTGACATCGTGAATCTAGCTGTGCTGAAAGAAAACATATATATATATATATATATATGAGTAAAAAAACTCATTCACATCAATCACAATAACAGTTGGATTATGCTTAGTATATATAAATATACGGGTGAGGGAGAGCTCATCATATTAGTGAATATATGCATATTTGGGTTAACGTGGAAAACAGAGTATTGTGATTATGTTGGGCTTAAAAGGCTGCTTTTATTATTTTTGGGCAAATTTGCTGGGCTTAAAAGTTGGATCTTCTGTTTCCCACAAACCCTTCTGTAGAAAGCAACTGAATAGGCCAATATGGACAAGTCATAATAAGTCTCATCACAAGTTTTATCCAAACAGAGCTAAAGTACAATCCAATAGTGCTCATGAAATGGTAAGAGAATCTAACAGGGGACCACTGACTTTTTTGCCAAACAAGTCCCTGTGAACAGCCCACCATAGGTGAAGTTTTGGGTTACCAAAAGGACCACAAAAAGATGGAACAGCAAGCTATAAATACCTCCATGTCGGATCATATCCAAATGTCATTGCACAGCCTTGTCACAAAACTTGAATTTTTCTACCAATTTGAAGGGGACCACTGACATTTAGCCAAACAGGTCCTTGTGAAAAGGCCTTTTGAACAGTGAGCCTGAATAGTATGCTTTAAATGGCTATGTGCTCTCGAGGATCATATCGATCTTTTCAAAGCTCCATCACCATGTTCAATCAAATATGGATGAAGAGTACTCAAAATTCCAAACTCTCTCTCTTATCAGAATTACTATGATGCGAGCCTGCGACTCTTACAAGTATATTTATATATATATATATATACACACACACGAAATTGTAGCAGAGTGAGTGATCCATCTAGCTCATATGATACGTCCATTTTCTTACCCATCACTAGATATACTACAATTTGTGTACACATACACGCACATATATATATATATATATATATATAAGTATATGTTTGTATGGAGTGGGCCTCCTCTTCGACAGACTCATGTTCTCATCCATCAAGTCAAATTGTTTTTCGGGATTTTCTAATCTTTCATTTGGATTTGTAATATCAAACAGATTAACATGCAGGTGGTTGATTCATTTGAAAATGATGGTTGATTTTTTTTGTAATTTTTAATTACGACAAACATTTATTTATAAAAATAGACATTTGAATAAGTTAATGCATTTAAACAAAACTAAAAAAATTATATTGTCCTTAAAGAAAGTTTATTATCGTCGTATTATTTTAACCATGGTTGTTGAACCAATTTAAAATAATAAACTAAATATATCCACAAATGTATCTACTAATATCAGACTGACTTTAGCTGGGTTTTACACCAAACCTACACCTGTTTAGTTGACAGAAGATTAGAAGAACATTTGGAATACAGCATATTGGAGAATCTAAATTCTAAACAAACCTACTCACTAGATTTTTAACTCACCCGCAAGGCCTATGTGGTTTACAAATTTTGAAACAATCAGTTATTAAAAAATAATGAAGAAATAATATGTTTTTAAAAAACATATTTCCGGAAAATCATCTTTTATTATTTTCTAAAAATAGGTTTTTATTTTGAGAGTTTTTCAAAACTGTTTTACCCAAACCAAACAGAACTACTCTTTGTCTTTGGCACCCACAAACAGGGACGGAGCCAAAAAAATTATATGGAAAGGGGGTAAAATAATATTTTTTTATAATTTTATAGGGGACAAACCTACTTTTTATCCATATATTGCCATTTTTCCTTTAAAAAGTAATAGATTTTTTTTTATATTATGGGGGCAACTGCCCCATGAGGATAGTGTGGCTCTGTGCCTGCCCACAGAAGTCCTCTTAGGATGCGTTTGGTTAGCATGAGCTAACTAGAAAAGAAAGGAAACATAATTTTTTTTTAACTTTTTTAGAGTTTGGTTAGTTGGAAACGGAAAATTTTGGGAAAGTAAGGCCTTGCTTGGTACAAATTAAAAAAACTGTACAGAATGAGAACAAAGAACAGTTTTCAAAAATTTCAGAAAAAAAATTCACTTGGATAGAAAAACTACAAAATTGTTTTTAGAGTCAAAAACTCAAAATTCTACTTGGTTGTATTTCTTTAAAAGAAAATTGATGCAATAATTGTTGAGGAGGCAATAGTTTTAACCCAATTTTTTTTGAGAAATAAATACAATATCGTATAACCTATATGTATAAATATATATATATATATGAACACATATTCACCTATATACGTATAATCCACAAACAAGATAATACACTCTTTATCTTTTTCTTCCTTAAAAAATCAAAATCAGTTAAAGAGCAAGGACGGAAGAAAAAAAAATATCACAATTCGTTGGACAAAAAAAAGCCATCACTGTGTCGTCTCTCTCCATGGAAATTCTCTGGCACTGCAACCCAATTGAAAACCCCAAAATGGGCCATAAGAACCAATTACGTAAGTTGCAAACCCAATAACAGAACCCAAAAATAGGAGTAAAAAATCAAGGGCCAAACAGAGATCTGGAGTTGAAAGGTCATGGAAGATGAAGCTGGTGTTGTATTGTTATATGAGAAAGATGTGGGAGAGGTGGCCATGGCAGAGATGGAGAGTGGCGGATGAAATATGACCTAGCCCTTGCACTTTAAGTTGTACCCAGTTTTTTTCTTGATTATGAAAACTTAAACTTGTTATCCAAAAATATTGAATTTGCGTTTCCAAAAATAATTTTACAAAATAACTTACCAAATAGGAAAATGATCGGTGTGTTAAGTCAGTTAAAATAATTGTTAAGGATAAGATTATATTGAGCTAATTTTATAGACAGAGATTATAGAACCCAAATAACTAATTCATATTCTAAATTAAAATAAAATAATATTCTTGAATTGTTATGATAACTTAATTTGAATTTTTGATATTAAATAAATAATTAAATTAAATAAAACAATTAAATATAGTATGGAATAATCTATGAAAATAATGTCTACGGTATTCTAACTCGAGCATAATATAGACTAATTATTCATTTAATTATGTGTTAACTTCAAGAAAACCCCTTAGCTATTCAATTTAATCAACTAATTTTTACTGTGTCTACTTTGTCCCATATACTATTCAATTTCATTACTATGCCCCCTCCTCCTCTCATTTAGAGTCAAAATGTCTAAACTACTCTCTCTTAATAGTATAAGGGGATTTAGTGAAATCAACCCTTAAAAAAATTATTTTTCGAAAATAAATTATATTTTTCGTAAAATCTATAAATTTCAATATATATATATATATATTTCGGAAAATATGAATTATTACGAAAAATAAATTTTTTGCGAAAAATATATATTATGTTCAAAAATATGATTTTTTTTGTGAAAAATATATATTATGTTCCAAAATATGATTTTTTTTTCTGAAAAAGTATATATTATGTTCCAAAATATGATTTTTTTTAAAAAAATAAATTTTTTTGCAACGAAAAAGTATATATTATGTTCCAAAATATAATTTTTTTTCCAAAAAATATATATTATATTCCAAAATATTATTTTTTCCAAAAAATATTTTTTTTACGAAAAATATATATTATATTCCAAAATATGAATTTTTTCTGAAAATTCTTTTTTTTTGCGAAAAATAATTTTTTTACGAAAAAGTATATATTATGTTCCAAAATATGAATTTTTTCCGAAAAATAATTTTTTTACGAAAAAGTATATATTATGTTCCAAAATATGAATTTTTTCCGAAAAATAATTTTTTCGAAAAATATATATTATGTTCCAAAATATAATTTTTTTTCTTGAAAAATATATATTATGTTACAAAATATGATTTTTTTTTCTGAATTTTTTTTTTTTGCTGAAAAGTATTTATTATGTTCCAAAATATGATTTTTTTTTCCCGAAAAATACTTTTTTGCGAAAAAACATATATTATGTTCCAAAATATGATCTTTTCCGAAAAATAATTTTTTTGAGAAAAATATATACTATTATGTTTCAAAATATGATTTTTTCTGAAAAATATTTTTTTTGCAAAAAATATATATTATTTTTTCGGAAATAATTCATATTTTGGAAAATAATATACTCCCTCCGAAAAATAATTTTTTTGCAAAACATATATATATATATTTGAATTTATAATTTTTGCGAAAAATATAATTGATTTTTGAAAAATAATTTTTTTAAATGGTTGATTTCACTAAACCCCCTTATACTATTGAGGGTAATTTAGGCATTTTGACTCAAAATGTGAGGTGAGGGGGCATAATGATGAAATTGAATAGGATAGGGGGCAAAGTGGACACAGTGTGGGTTAGTTGATTAAACTGGATAGTATAGGGGGGTTTCTTGAAATTAACCCTTTAATTATAAAAGGGAGATATAGTTTCCGTGAATCAGATTAGTACTGCTACAAGCTAGTTTCTAGTCCCCAAAAAGATACATTCAATCGGACTCGACTACAATCCATCTTCGGAATGAGTGTGATTAGAGCATGCGATTACTCTATTATACTCCTATGTGCATTAAATTAAAACATGCCTATTTCACCTCTCCTTATCATGGACTGTCCAAATCAGAATTCCCTGTTTTAAGAACCATTATGCAGAAAACTAACATTTAACCTTTGGAGTTCTAGTTCGTAATAATTAAATATAGTTGTGCAAGATTAAACATCACATCAATGTAAGACAAGAATTGAATAAATGCAAACTCTTATATAAAAATGATATATCGGTCTCTCATCTACATAATCATCACCAAAATGTTATTTAGCTTTCCCTTTTACGATAAAAATAAATAAAATACAGTTTACAATACTTGGCTAGGGTTTTGTCAAAAACCTTAGATACCGATCTAGCCCTTCATAGTGAATAGATCTTGCACTGTTGATGAAAAACCCATCTTCTTATCTCTTATGTTGTTCCAAAGATGTGTTATTCTACACAGTAATTTTTTGTCGTAGAGAAGAAACCCCCTCTATTATGATGTACGTGATCTTTTATAGAGAAATAAGTCACACTTCTAAATGGTTTGGGAGATATAATAAAAATAAACCTAATTACTAAAACTAACCTAAAAATCCCGAAATAATTACAGAAGAATGCTAATTAACAAATAGAACTAATCTTAAAATATCAGCCAAGTCGGAGTTTATATAGGTCACCAATAAAAATCATGAAATCTTCAGCAACCTTCCTAACAATAATAAAATCGTGGATTTGACGCTTTAAACGATGCATTTTGGCCCAAAATCATCTGGGGCCACTACTTATAGTGGGTTTTGTTTACTGACCTGTTTCCACTCGAAAAATTGTTATTTCCTACTAAATTCGGACGTTCTGACAGTTTATATGAAAACTAAAGTATTAGTCTGTCTGCATGCGTTCTTTTGTTTGTTCAGCTTCTGATCCACTTTTGGAATTTCATTTACATTTTTAGTTCAGCTTTACTCCATTCTTTAGCGGTTCCGTCTCTTGAATCATCTCGAATTATTATTCCGATTAATTCACCGAAATTAACTCGTTTTCCTCATAATGCACCTGAAACACGCTAAACAAGACAAACCGTATAAAAATACCAAGATAGTAGAATGTGTAGACTAACAACATTGAGTTAATGGCCTAGAATGTATAACATTCGGCTCCTATAAAAATTTTTAATTGTTTTCTATTTTTTGAAACTCATAATACAGAAAATTACTTTCATAGTTCAATATCAAACAAGGCCTAACTTTCCTTCTCCCCTAAATTTTCTCCAAAAAATTTCACACATAAAATACTGAAATTTTTTACTTTCTCGTGAAAGCAATCCATTTGTTGAGTGAAGTTACTACTGTGACTTTAGTTAATTATTTATATAGTCATTGATACATTGAATATACAAAATTATCAAAAAATATCATCACTAATATCTCATTTACGTCGAACCAAATGGACCCTTATATGTTAAAATGAGCAAGAAACATAATATTCGCTTTAATAATTAATTATTTAGCTCTTACAATCATATTTATAGGACATAAAAAAATATAAAAATAAATTGACATATTTATTACTTTATTTTATTCCATAGTTCCCACCTAATACCATATTCCTATTATAAATTATCCACTTGTATTTCACATTATTGAGTCTGTTAGGTTTTCAGCTCATTTATTTTCTCCAAATGCAATAATATTGGAGTATGGATAGAATCCAATGCCAAATGGCAGATGCATTAGATGTTAATGGCATATATATAAAGTGAGAGTGTGATTAAATAAACCATAAATTGATCACAAACATATGATCATATAAAGAAGATGTTTAAATTAAATAAACTTTTTATGAATATATAATTATAATCAATCACCGTGAGATCCTAGATTTGTCACCAAAAACACAGGCCAGGTGACAGAATTGCCCTATAATTCCAAGCACATGTAAATTTTTAAGCAATTAATATAAACAAGTTTGATCTCTTCAACACACAAACCCTAATCAATCAATTTCCAGAGTGAAGTGGTCCAAGTTTAGTACTGTGAGTCTGGACCCCACCAAACAACTTGTCCTTCTACTGTGGAACTCAGCGAGTAGTGTAAGGTAACGTGTCAGTCAATATTGGCCTTGTCTTATTTGTTGGTTTTGGAAATATATATATATATATATATATATTTTAATGCTGACACATTGGTCTCACCGACGGTCTAAGTTGGTTTTTCAAAAGAGATTAGATATTATGGTAACTGTAGAAGCAGATTTTGCGATTAACACAATAATTGAAGCTCAGTGCGTATTAATTAACTACAAAGTTTAGTATTATATAGTGCTAAAATTGGAATAAAGCCAAGGAAATAAAAGTTTTTAATACGTTTACCAAATCTAACTGTATGGAAAACACTTCTTAGTGAGAAGGATATACCTTTTACTTTTGAGAAATGCTAAATTTTAAATTAGTTTTATGACTAAACATATGATGTGTAATGAGAAGACTTGTCACTCGTACACGATAATGATAATAATAATATTAATAATAATAATAATAAATATCTTTTTTTGGTTACATGAAAATAAATATTAACTCTAATGACATCTTTTCTAGGAGATAAGTCTCTTTTACCCTTAATCTAGTTATGAGTTTTTCTATATACTTAAATATTTTTGCTATATGAAAGTAAATATTATAGTGTACTATGTAAATTCAATAATAACAATCATCAAAGTTACGTTAGTTGGTTTAAGATCAATGATGAAGCAAAAACAAATGCAAATTTTTTTTTTGATTAATTACAGCTAGACTTCCTCAAAATATAATAAATTATAATTAGATCCTTTGTCATTTGATAAATTATAGTTATAATCCTTCAAGTTGATCAACGGACTAATAATATGTAATTACATTTTTATTCATGCCCATATTTCATATAAATACATTTACTTGAGAGTATTTATGATATTTCACATCTGAAAAAATGATAATATATATAAAAAAGAGAATTTTTTTTATAAGTCTTACTTTTTACACCAAAAGACAAATAAGTTCTAAAATATTTTTCTTTGGACCAATAAATCCTACTTTTGAGATTCTTTTCTAATGAAATCCTAAATTTTTTGTCTTTGGACCAATAAATTATACTTTTGATACTTCTTTCCACTTAAGTCCTAAATTCCTAAACAAATTTATCCATACCTTTAGTAAATTAATTTTGATGATAAATTTATTCAATAATTAATACATAGTTTATTTTGTTATAAGTTTTAGTTAAGAATAATATTATACTACGAATTTAAATAATAATTTATCTAATTTAAATTTAATTTAGAAAACTTGAATGCATATATATAATAATAAATAATAAAATTCATATATATAAACTTTAATAAAAAATAATAAATTCCTATATATAAAGTTGAATAACAAAATTATATTTAGTCTAATATCTTCTATACAATTTGATAAGAGTTAGATTATTTAGAAATTTTTACTTTTGGTGTTCTTGTTTCATATAAATTCTAAATTATTAAATAATCTATTTACACCCTTATTAAATTATATGGAAGATATTAAATCAAATATAAATTTTTAATTCAAAATTGGCATGAGCACTTACATTAAACTATAAAAATTGAATGAAATTTTATTTTATTATTTTTATGTATAATAATTTATTATATTTTTAGTAAAATTATTATATATATGCATTCAAGTTTATTAAATTAAATTTAAATTAAATCAATTATTATTTAAATTTGTAATATACTATTTTTTGTTAATAAAATTTATAAAAAAATAAACTATGTATGAATTAATGAATAAAGTTATTATCAAAACTAATTTACTAAGGATGGATAAAAATAAAAAAAATAAAAAATTATGACTCAAATTGGAAAAGAATCTCAAAAAGTAGGACTTATTGGTCAAAATAGAAATATTTTAGAATTTAATTGAAAATATATTTCAAAAGTATGATTTATTGATCTAAAAAAAAATATTTTATGACTTCATTAAAAATGTATCTCAAAAGTAAGTTTTATTAATCTAAAAATAAATATTTTATAACTTATTTATCTTTTGGTATATTAAATCGGACTTATAAGAAATTTTCCATATAAAAAATTATGACCGTAAACATATTACATGATCAAATTAAAGATATATAAAACTTATTCCAAGATCAAATTGGAGATAAATTTGTGTTCAAAATTTGGAGCTAATGACGGCAGAACCTGCGAAGAGCATTAGGTAGAGACCAAAGAAATGTCATGACACGTGGTCAGACGATTCAGTGGTGCAAACTAGTAGCCTCAGTGGACCCCACTTTTTGGCAGTGACCACCCACTGTGATTCAGCCTCTCTCATTTTAGCCGCCGACGCCGAACAAAACAACTTGAGCTATATATATGGGTAATTTGTAGTGACACCCTGATATTTAGGTCAATTTCACCTGATGGCCGATACTAGTTTATAAAGACACCTATGAGGTTAAAAAATTCTTGTAGTAACACTCCTTTGTGCCCTGAAATATCAAATTTATCCTTGTTATAAATATCAAATATTAAAAATATCCATAATGCCCTTTATTATTTATGTATATTGGAGTATGTGTGTGTGTATATATATATATTATGATTTATATGTGTATAAAGAAACAAATATTTTGGATTATTAATATTTGATTTTTTATTATATATTTTCACTTATCTTTTTAAAGAGTCACTAATTGTAAATTATCACTTTGAATCGAATTAAATCAAATATTAATTTTTTTTTGTACTTATTATTTATTTTAAATTTTATTTTTGTCAATTTATCTTCAAACATATTTTGAGTCAGTTGAAGTGAGATAATTTTTTAAACAAAATAAAAACAATCTTACTTTCCTATACATGATGTTTAAAAATAGGAATTAAATAGGGTAAATGGCGTTTAAAAATTTTATATTTATGATTTTTCTATATATTTTTAGTCTTCAAACAACTCAATTACAAGAATATGATCCCGTCTCTTGATGTTTTATACAAGCATTTTAACTGACACGGTATTATCAAACAAATTGCATAATTTTTTTTCGGTCTAGACTCATTATTTTTTTTTTTTTTTGATCTCGTATGCAATTTGTTTGATAATATCATGTCAATTAGAATATATATATATACACAAACCCCCCACACATCCCAATATACATGTACAATAAAGGGCATTATGGATATTTTGAACACTTGATATTTATAAAAAGGGTAAATTTGACATTTCAGAGCTCAAAAGGGTGTTATTGTAATATTTTTTAAACATCATAGGATGTCTTTAAAGGGTGTTATTGTAATATTTTTTAAACATCATAGGATGTCTTTATAAACTAGTGCATTGACCGGCCGCTATATGAAATTGACCTAAATCTCGGGTGTCACTGCAAATTACCCTATATACATATACACGTATGACGTAGATATATTATATTGGATTATTATATATATATATATATATAGTACTGTATACGACAAGTAGATATAGTGAGAGAGAGAAAAAGGAAAGAGTCAAATGGCGAAGCGGTCCCCACGTTTGGGCAAATTACTTTTTCAACGTGGGCTGCCTTGGTTAGTTTTCCTCATGGCGCGTGCTTCCAGTGTGGGCCCCACTCGTGGTCCATGTAACCTAAAGTCCGACGCGTGTGCATTGTACGGACATGAACGTCACTATCTATGACTTGTAGACAACAGAGCAACGTCAGTATGTATTAACCTGCTTCGCGCGCGCTCTCTCTCATCAGTCCTAGGATCTCATGTCGTGTTCATTTAACTATTTCACTTTCATATACCTCATTACCATAATTCAACTATTGGTGTTGAAAAGTTGAAATCCAATAGTTTGCCCTTCTCATTTACTAAAAGTAACATTCTCTAACTATATATTAAGTTGTAGTTTTAATTTGAATGTATAATTATTAATAATAAAGAATGAGAAATGATAGATTGTGACCTATGGACTGAGGTTGACAAAAATAAAAGCAAGCTAATGGGATTTTATTTGATAGGGGAGGAAACAAAAAGTTTTATGAAATCCTTATTACACCAACTATAAATTCGGTGGAAGCAATGGTACTCAAAAAAAAAAAAAACCTAGTGAGAATGACATAAAATTTAATTTATTTTTTTAAAAATAAATATTTAAATATATGAGTAAATAAAAAAAAATATCAGAAGGAATGAATGCCCTGGTTTGATATATGATTTTAATAATCCTCCATGTGTTATATAGTCGGATGTAATAAAAATTTGCTTAAAATTTAGAATAATCTTAAATTATATGACATCAGGGGTATAACATATTAATAAAAATATTATTTTGTTAAATATTTAAAACTAATTTTAATATTACAACAAAATTATATAAAAAATTATTATAATTCATGTGTGTAACTAAGGCCATGTTTGGTAACGGGTCTGGTCTGGTCCCTGAACTTAAAATTTATTTGGTAAGCGATCTGGTCGGATGATCTCGGTCTGAAAAAAATGAAACTAGACCATTAATAAATATATTTTATTTTATTTATTATTTATATTAATTTATAAACATATTTTTATTAATTTATTATTAATTTTTATTTTTATGTATTATATAATTCATTTTGTTTATTTTTTATTATTTTATAAATATATTTTATTTGATTTATTATTTATTTATTTTTATGTATTATTTAATATATTTTGTTTATTATTCATTATTTAATTTATTTTTGTATTTTGATTTATGAAATTTGGACCAAAAATCAATAAGACCAATTCGCCCCATCAATTTATTGGATTAAAAAATACACAATTTGATCTTCATTTGAGTGTAAATAAGTCCCCTAATGCCACTGTTTACTATAGTGTTTGTATTTAATTTATTTCAAATATATATTTCTTTTTGGGTTATGAAGAAGAAATTTCTTTACAAACATCTTAGCCCCAGCGATAGCTTTAATCAGCCGAAGTAGTCACCGGCAATCGCCGGTAACAAGATAATATAGCATCTGAAGCCCCAGCCAGCATTAATCACGCAGTCTCACCACAATCGATGATCAATTTTGTCTCATTCACCTCCCCAAAAACTCCCAAACACAAACCCCGCCACGTGGCCTTCCATCCAGCCGTTCAATCACCCCCTCGATACTCGCGCCAAATATCAAAAGTCTTCTCCGAAAAGAGCTTTCTCACACCTTTTCTTCTCCCTCAGCTCCATCAGCTCAGCCGACTAGCCCTAAATATTCTCTCTCATCGTCAAGCCACTCTCACACACAGTTCACACACACTCTCTATGTGTATATTACATATATATATATATATTACTATATTGTTGTGTCTCTATTTACGTTCTGTACAGAATCATGTTGGAATAATCTCCATCCTTTCTCTCTCTACTTTCTCTCTCTAGACTAAGCTGTTTGCTTGTACATGGCGTTTCACGACCACTTCTCTCAAGAAATGGCGCTCCAACACTTCACGGACCAGCACTTAACCGAAAACACCGCCGTTTTGCGCGGTTTATTACCGGAACATCTCAACCACAACGCATCCGATGCCGCCGGAAAACCAACGCAGCTTGCCGGCGGTGGCAACGGCGTAGGATCAGCGCCGACGTGGCTCAACAGCGCGATTCTCCGGCAGCAGAGCCACCACCACTACGGCGGTGACGGGAGCTTCCTCCACCTACAGACGACGAATTCGGACTCGTCGACGTCGAACCAGTGGCTGTCCCGGAGCGACGACGTTCCGGTGTCGAGCGAGTCGATGATGATGATGAATCAGAAGAAATTGAGTAATCAGAATGGAAATGACGGAAATGGACATGATCATGAAGAGAGTAATTGGCAGAGCGCCAAGTGCAAAGCGGACATTCTGAGTCATCCTCTCTATGAGCAGTTGCTCTCGGCTCACGTCCAGTGCCTCCGTATCGCAACACCGGTGGATCAGTTGCCGAGAATCGATGCTCAGCTTCAGCAATCGCAGCATGTGGTGGCCAAATACTCTGTTCTTGGACACAATAATCAGCCTCTCGATGATAAAGACCTTGATCAATTCATGGTAACAAAAAAAATATATATATATATATATATCAGTTTAATTGAAATTTGATTATTGTTTTAATTGATTGGCGCTTCTTATATTCAAATTGTTTTTGTTCTATTGTTGTGATGTTCTTTATTTGTGTTTTTGAGAGATGTTTGTCGAGTTATAACTTTTGTGTGTGTGAATTTTAATGGAGTTGAGTTTGGGGATTTAAATGGGAATATGCGATTGTCACATCACAAGAGGTATCGCCGTTCAGTAGACTAATAATTGAAACTTTGGGAGCTTTGGAGAATCAATTTGTTGGTGTGGTATTTCACCACTTTCTAGATAATTTGGTGCTTTTTATGTTTTTTTGGTTGTAAAGATATGACCAGATTGAGATTACTTTTGATAAAAGAATTGGACAAATTACTCAAGCAATAGGATTTTGCCATTTTAAAGTCACTTTATATCAATTTGCATAAAATATAATTTATTATTTCCAAATCAATGATCTTCCCGAAGCCCTTTGTCTTATTTATTATGTTTATGTGATTGACCTATAGTTTGAATGCTTACACACACGGCACTCATAATTATTCACAGGTGGTGTTTTGGGGAGTTTACCCAACATCAAAAGCCCTTTGTTGATAAGTACTTTGTACAAATGATTTTGGTAGACAAAATTCTTTGAAAAAAGAAAAAAAAAGCCAGAGTGTATATGATGTTCGGAGAGTCCACTAGGTGAATAAATTTTTAGTAGTTTGTTCAAAGCTTTATTGGGTTAATAGATTTAAATAAGTATTAGTTCGTTATTCATTAATTCATGATCGGAAAGGAAATTCGGTTCTTTGATTTATTAACTTCTTGGCAGTTAATGACTCTTTTTCTTTAAATTTTTGTTTGGACTTTCCTGTTGTATGAAACCGTGGCCTTCTCTGAAATTCTTATTTTAATTTGGAAAGTTTTCTGGAATTTATGGTTTTTAAGCTCTGAACTGAAGTTACATGACTGTTAGTTGTTTCAGAATTTAACCCTTAAGAAACTGTTAGTCCTTGACCAACACACTGCAATGTACTTTCATTTTCCATACAATGGATTGATTGGTCTGCTATTATTAAGTTCGTGGAAAATTTAGTGGTCTTGCTCTATATTTATGAGAGCAATTGTTTTTTTGTTTTTTTTTCTTTTTCCAATCTAACTCTTTTTTTTTTCCCTTTCTTCTTTCGCGGTTTCCTTCTGGTGCAGACACATTATGTTCTATTGCTTTCATCCTTTAAAGAACAATTGCAACAGCATGTTCGTGTTCATGCAATGGAGGCAGTCATGGCTTGTTGGGAGCTTGAGCAATCTCTACAAAGCTTAACAGGTGATCCCTTATGTTTCATTATCGTTTTTTCTTTGTGAAGTAGCTTGTTGGGGATAGAGAATGATACTCTCTAATTGTGTCTTAGCCACGTCCATCTACTTTTGTTTAATTACCAATCTGTATTACTCTTTTACATATAAGTTCTCCACCTGCCATGTATATTACGGCGATGGTAATACATCTTTTCCTACCTTATATCCAATCCATGATCAAGCTGCTTCATCCCAGCTTTTAAAATCCTTGTATAATATGTACTGAAGTCTGAAGGGGATTCAGGAATTTACATGGTTATCAAATGTAGAACAATAATAATGGTAATGTCATATCACATCTACCTCTGATGTTGCACCTCCATTTGTTCCTTTTATGTCAGTAGTTGGTTTGTTCCCTCTCTGAGCTTTCTTAACTACTATATAGAATAGAAATATATGCAGCCGACATGCCATTAGATTGCAAACTGTTTTTTATTTTATTTTGCACCCTAACCTCTCTTATGGCCAATTATTGGTTGTTGGTTTTGTATATACCCTAATCTTGGGCAAGCCTGTGTTGAGTTGAGTGGAATGAGTAATGTGCTATACCTACTTGTATGCTCTTATTCACTTTGCTCAACATAATAGCAGAATAGTGATGTTATATGGGTATTATTTTGATCTTTGTTACTGGTTTGGTTATTTGCATCATTAGCAATTTTGTCATCGTTATTCTCAACAGCCCTTGTGCTTTTGCTGGAAATGAATATTGTTTTCTAAGCCAAAGTTTAACTGTAAGATGTAAAATAGTTTTAGTTAAATGTAATCTTAGTAGGATCACTAGTTAAATTGCTCGCACAATGAGTTATAAGCTGAGCCCATAGAAGAGGTACAGCTGCTATTATTGAGCCTCGTATGAGCATGCTGTAACGACAATAGGTGGGTGTTTCAGGCTGTAATGAATTCTAGACCGAGTCTTTTAAGAGCATTGAAACTTATTACATCACTTTTACGTTATGGGTCTGTATTGTCTCGAGAGGTGCATATAAGAAGAAATGAAATGTTCTGAAAGGATAGGATGGCTGCACCTCAGTAATATATACTTGTTTGGTATTTTAAAGTCCTGTAACCAAGTTTTGGACAGAGGCTGGCCTTGGGTCTGGCTTTGTGGAAATTCAGGAAAAAGTCTCAAAATAAATATGGGCTATAAAAAGAGGGGAAAGTTGTGATTTGCATTCGATGCACTAACTATGCCAATGAGGTGAAGCTCTTGCAGGCCGTGTGGTGCACAATGGAAGCTTGGTAGAAGATAGCAAAACTGTTTCCATCTACAACAGCAGCAATTATTTTTTATAATATTGAATTGTAAGGTAGGGGTTGCTAATCCCTACACACATCTTTAGAGTGAGTAACATATTTTGAGACTTAACAATTAGATGAGGAAACAAAGGGATTCAGGTTTGATGATAGACATACCAGTACATTGATTGATTGCCAGAACATTTGCACTCTGGGTACTTTATTTTATGGCAGTAGAAGGTCAAAGGACTAATAGTCACACAGATTTTTGCTTGTCAATTAGGAATTTCCGGTCAAACAGACTGCTGAATCAAAGAGCAAGTGGAGGTTTTTGCAGAGAAACCTTGGAAGTAAGAGGTCCAGTTCTGATAAGTGATAAGGAACAGAAGGGTTCTAGTATTTGGAGACTGAAAGATTGTCCGAAAAGAAAGCATGATTGAGTGGTGATTATATACTGCTGCTTTTCACAAAATGAACGTGAAATACTTAGGGCTTTGTCATTTCGTCTTTAATGGAGTTGATCTGGGATCGCATGCTTGTCTCCTATTGTAGGATGTAATTCAATTCACTAGTTCTACCTGGATTGGAATGAAATAAAGGTAACTTCCAAACCAAACTTAGAAAATCAAACAATCTAATGAATCTGACTGTAAATAATGTGTGTTGCAGTGAATAAAAAATAGAGTACAAGTCCATTTAGATCTTTAACACTTCCATATTATATAGTGTTCTCTTTTAAAAATGAAGTTGTTTCAACCATTTTCATACCATTGTGTTGCTAACTTGAGCCATATTATGCTTCCATTTGCTCCCTGAAAATTCAGCCGTTTTTGTTGATTCTACCAGGCCTCCATTGGTGTTTAGAAC
Source organism: Cornus suecica (assembly GCA_963922005.1). Lineage (NCBI taxonomy): Eukaryota > Viridiplantae > Streptophyta > Magnoliopsida > Cornales > Cornaceae > Cornus > Cornus suecica. The sequence goes on along the minus strand of OY998240.1, from coordinate 1,621,169 downwards.
ATGGATTCTACTCTTTTGTGCTTTCACATCAACATTGCCTTTTCAACAATTTAATTATGGAGCAGCTCCTCGCCCCCTTTACTTTCGTATCTCTGATTGGTGGTCCAATAGCGAAAATTGACATCATTTTTATAATGAATCTTCATCCTTTAGAAGGTTGGAAGTGGGCACTTGTTGAGATTACGATGTGAACTTCACATGACCTTTACATATGGGAACCTTCTTCCTTCAGAAGATTGGGAAGTAGGCACTGGTTGAGATGACGCCCGTGTTCACACATGACCAGTTTGGGCACATGAGTCAGCCTTCTTTGCTTGGGGAATTGGTTGATAGCCAATTATGCCTTGTTGTATTACCTACTGATTGTAATTGCACCTAATTTTGGTTTTTATTGTTCGCTGAAGTTAGGTTCCATTCCATGATGCAATGTTCTTCTTATGCGTGACTAGAGTGCAATTTAGCAACCTGTTACTAGATGAATGTTTTCTCGAGTTTCCCAGCTCTTTTCATTTGATGACGGTGCAAGTGTGTTAGATTTATGAGACCAGTTTCTCTAAACTAACCACAATTCATGGATAGGTGTGGCACCTGGGGAAGGCACTGGTGCAACGATGTCAGATGATGACGATGACCAAGCAGATAGTGACACCAACTTGTATGATGGAAGTCTGGATGGGCCAGACAGCATGGGATTTGGTCCTCTCGTCCCGACAGAAAACGAGAGATCTCTGATGGAGCGTGTGAGACTAGAATTGAAGCATGAGCTGAAACAGGTAAGAATGCTTTATCATACACTACTATGAAACTTAGCTTTTTTGCATTCGTGGCAGCTGATTAATTTTCTGCTTTTGTAGGGTTACAAAGAGAAGATTGTGGACATCAGGGAGGAAATTCTGCGTAAAAGAAGAGCGGGAAAGCTGCCAGGTGACACCACTTCCCTCTTAAAAGCTTGGTGGCAATCTCATTCCAAGTGGCCATATCCGACGGTAAGTGTCACCTAGTCTCATATTGCCGTCAAATTGGATGATCGTGTTTTGTAGACAGCCCTGAAATCTGGACTCGATCGAACTGTTGTTTCAGGAAGAAGATAAAGCAAGATTGGTGCAAGAAACAGGTTTGCAATTGAAGCAGATCAACAATTGGTTCATCAACCAGAGGAAAAGGAACTGGCACAGTAATCCCTCATCTTCTACGGTGTTGAAGAGCAAACGCAAGAGGTAGGAAGACCATGGCTTCTTCTTTGGAATCAAATATATTACCCTTTAAATTCTTTTAGCCGACTTTGATTTGAAAGGAAGTAATGCAGGTGAAACTAGCAGTCGTGTAAATTGATGAAATCCAAACCGAAAAACGTTGCATAATCTCTCTTTTGGTCCAAAACTGGTGGGAAGTTCAGTATCAAAACACACTTGAAGAGCCGATATAACAATAGAGAATCAAACTACAATGGGAGATTGCACTGTTTGGAGTGCTTTATTTTACTTGAAAGGTAAAACATAGTCCAGTAAATGAGATCACTGTTTGATATGCTCGAGACGTGAAAACTGATCGATTGCTTAAACGCTATATAGTAGAAATGTTAAACACGATGTAAAATGCAACCAATTCAAATAGTCTGGTTTTGTAATTGCTTATGTTTTTGTGAATAAGAATGGTTATTGGTTTTGGGTGTATGTAATTCTCTCCTTTTTTGATCTTTCAAATTGTTTTTTTATTTTTTTCTTTTACACACAGGACCAGATCAGTTGTGAGTCTTCTGATTGCTGAAATTTACTGACATATGAGATCCAACTCAATATGTCTTGGACCTAGCTCATCATTTTAGAATCCCAAATTCTTTATCAACTATATATTTGCAAAGGCACTTCTTTGTTTTTTTAGCTAAATATTTGCAAATGTACTTTAGGATCCCTGGAATTTTATTTTATTTTTTCCAAAATTCATGCTCTCTATTGAACTTCTCTCACATATTATTTCCTTCCCTTTTTGCTTTTTATTGGTTTTTAGGCCACATTTTCCACATGTATAGCTGGGAACATTCAATTCTTACTTGCCAATTTTGATGACAAGTCGTTATATATTCAAGCACAATTGAGTGTTGGACTTTGCACGACTTTAAATTGGTGTAAAATTATAAAGTTCAGCTCATGAAATGATTGCCTATTTAATTTGGTATAAATTTATAATGGACGGAACCTTTGTTGTCTTATATAGCGTACGAAAGCTGACAACATGTAGGATTTGGTCAAATACAACGTTCTTAGGCGGCTTATACAGATTTTGGACAGCCCCTAACGTGTTACTATTATTTTCATTTCATTAATTCTTGCATATAATATATGTATGTATATATATATATATTTCTTTTCTTTTCTTGAATGTTTCATCAATGAGTATACAGCAATCTATATAATACTGTGTGAGTTGGCGGACTCTGAATAATTTATCATTTTGATCTGTATTAGAACAAAGAAAGAAACGTAACAGACCACCTCACCCCTCCAAAGACTGAATAATTTATCATTTTTATCTGTATTAGAACAAAGAAAGAAACGTAACAGACCAACGCACCATTGTATAATCTCACCCTTCCAATGAATATGTGTAACAAGAAACACATATTTAATGATAATATTGAAACCAATCTTGCTTTACATAAAAGAATACAACCCCACACACACACACACACATACATATATATATATATATATACTACAAGCGAGGTTGGCGTTGTTGATCGGAAAATGGGGTGGCAAACCTTGTGGAAAAATTACGCAACAAGCCATCTTCTTCTCCATGAACTCTATCATCAAAGTTGAGAGCATAGCTATTCGGGTCATATTGAAACTCAGTCTTGGGTTTTTTGTTGTTGAAATACTTACTAATCTTTCTCACCATGTTCTTCCAATTGGGTCCAGCCAATTGCTCTGAAACCTCCTTAGCTTTCTTCAGTTTGTTCACCAACCATGTCTCTATTTGCTCTCCTTTTTGGTGCAACAAAGTGTCATCTTCTTGATGATTAGTGCTTCTTCGTGGCCTTTCGAAGCAAAAGAGCCTAAAACAACCACAACCACAACCACTTCCCCAAACTGTGTCTTCGTGGCCATTTAAATTTTCTTCTTCTTCATGCTCTCTTATTGGTGGACCAGTGTTGATACTGGTATGTTTCTCATAAGAATTAGCCATAACACGAGAGAGAGAGAGAGAGAGAGAGAGATATCAGAGAGAGGAGAGAGAGAAATATCAGAGAGAGAGAGAGAGAGAGAGAGAGAGAGAGAGGATTAATTTTGGTGAAAAATGGGGAGATGGGTAGGTTTTATATGGAGAAGAGAAGGAAGAAATATCTAAGAAAGAGTGTTCGGTGGCGGAAGAAATATCTAAGAAAGAGAGTTGTTGATGAAATAGCACCATTTGGTGTATATAGGAGGAGTACACGCGGTATTAACAAATGATTCACGCTTTTTTATTTTGTATTATTTTTATCATTATCTGACTAGGTTTTTTATTATCCATTTCAGATGTTACTTGTTGATGATGACATATATACTATTATTCAAGTGTGAAGGAGTATTTCGGTATTAAAATTATAATTAATGTCTAATTTTATTTTCAAAATTTAAAATAATTTATCAATTTGATTCTATTTGAACCAATTAAAAAATACCTACTCCATATTAATTCGACATCTTATTTGACTAAAATGACTCCAAAATTTAGAATAATTTAGTAATTAAGATTATATTTGAGTAACTAGGATTTTAATTGGACCAATTAAAGAATAATTTATTATTATAATCATTTAGTTATACTATACTTTTTATAGTTGATTGACTTCTAGATTTGTACTACTTTTACGTTTCTAATCTATAGAATATCTACTTATTATATAATTGAATCCATACTATTTTGTAATTATATTCATTCGGTAACTCTTCAGCCCATAATTTGTTAATTTAAATTATATTTTAATTATAATTATAATTATAATTAAACTCCACTACAATATTATAATCATACTAAATTTTTTATAGTGATTGACTTCTAGATTTGTACTACTTTTACGTTTCTGATTTATAGAATATCTACTAATTATATAATTGAATCCATACTATTTTGTAATTTTATTCATTAGGTAACTCTTACTGATTGACTTTTAGATTAACCATACTCTTACGTTTATATATTGAATATCTACTTGTTATAAAATTGAATTCAAGAAATTTTATTCATTCTCTAACTCTTACTACAATTTTATATATATCTATATTTATATTATATGTTTACATATTTTGCAATTCTCTTCGAAACTGTGCTAGGGTTTCGTGGCTTGCTCATTTGTCCCTTTTTTTATTTTCTCATTTTTGCTTCTCTTAAAGCATGATTTCAAACTATTATTGTGTATTGTATTAGGTTTCATGACTTTTAAGCATCATCTATTTAATTTGTTGTAGCAAATAATTTGTTTTTTTTCTTCCTTTCTTGGATTAATTGTGTTGGAACAATATGTCTTACATCTTATTTTTGTGTTTTTTTATTACAAAGCCTATAGATTATAATATTTTATTTATTTAATCAATATATACTTTCAATATTATGTGTTATTCACTTTTTCTCTTAGTTTTAATAAATCTAGGGTTAATTTCAAGAAACCCCCTATACTATCCAGTTTAATCAATTAATCCTCAATGTGTCCACTTTGCCTCAAATACTATTCAATTTCATCATCATGCCCCCTCACCTCACATTTTGAGTCAAAATGCCTAAACTATCTTCAATATTATAAGGGGGTTTAGTGAAATCAACCATTTTAAAAAATTATTTTTCGAAAATCAATTATATTTTTCGCAAAAATTATAAATTCAAAAAAATTATTTTTCGGAGAGAGTATATTATTTTCCAAAATATGAATTATTTCGGAAAAAATATATATTTTTTGCAAAAAAAATATTTTTCGAAAAAAAATCATATTTTGGAATATAATAGTATATATATTTTTCGGAAAATATCATATTTTGGAACATAATAGTATATATTTTTCGCAAAAAAATATTTTTCGGAAAAGATCATATTTTGGAACATAATATATATTTTTGCGCAAAAAAAGTATTTTCGGAAAAAAATTCATATTTTGGAACAAACTAAATACTTTTTCGCAAAAAAAAATATTTTTCAGAAAAAAATCATATTTTGGAACATAATATATATTTTTCAAAAAAATTTATTTTTCAGAAAAAAATCATATTTTTTTGGAACATAATATATATATTTCGAAAAAAAATTATTTTTTGGAAAAAATCATATTTTAGAACATAATATATATTTTTTGCAAAAAATTAATATTTTGGAACATAATATATATACTTTTTCGCAAAAAAAATATTTTTCGGAAAAAAAAAAAATATTTTGGAACATAATATATACTTTTTCGCAAAAAAAAATCATATTTTGGAACATAATATATATTTTTCGTAAAAAAATCATATTTTGGAACATAATATATATTTTTCGCAAAAAAATTATTTTTCGGAAAAAATCATATTTCCCGAAATATATATATATATTTTGAAATTTATAGTTTTTATGAAAAATATAATTTATTTTCGAAAAATAATTTTTGTAAGAGTTGATTTCACTAAACCCCCTTATACTATTAAGGGAGGATAGTTTAGACATTTTGACTCAAAATATGAGGAGGAGGGAGTATAGTGGATACAGTAGAAGTTAGTTGATTAAATTGAATAGAATATGAGATTTCTTGAAGTAACCCATAAATCTATCATAATTTGATACTTTTGTTTTATCTTTACTTTCATCCTTGTTTCCATGGCTCTTAGAAGAAGATTCTCTATATTTTTAGTGGAGAAAATAACCAACGGATTATTGATTCCATCCGACCTACTATATTCTTCCGTCTGTAATTTTTAGTTTGTTATTACGTTTTGTGATAATAATTTTGTTACCCAAAATTCTTGTATATCATGCATTGTTGTTAAGGATGATTGTTGAAAACATTGTCATTATTATTAATTTATTTTATGTAAATTCAACATGTTATTGATCAGCAACAGGTTTACATAGTTTGAAGAAAGGGTTAGAAGCGACAATTGGAGTATGGGATTTATTTGGACAAATAAAATGCTAAGTGAGTTCATATTTTACATTTTTATTTATATATAATGTGATTAGATATCACTGTATTGTATGTATTTTGGTTCATTTCATGTCATATATGCATGAGACTACAAAATTGCATAATTTAGCATAAGACTACATTGAAACGGTAAAAGTAAAAAATATAGTTTTTCATTTTTTCCTATTAAATATTACTTTATTGAATACTTTTTTATGCATTGTTTGTAATATATTTTTATGATTTAAATATCACTTATTACATGCAATGTGATCAATAATTTATCAATCTATATATTTGCTTTGAAGCTATAATTCCGATATATATATATGTATATATTGGTATTAAAAGTGCAATAAATTTTAGTATTTCAATAATTTGAAAGATAGTTTATAATTTTTTTTTTGGTTCAATTTCACAAAATTAATCACCAACATATAACACATATAACATGTATTTATTATTTTTGCGACTCTTTATTAAATTAATTTTAATTTGAGAGTCCTTCAACATTTACTATTTCAAAAAATTTATTCAGTTAGCACAAATAACAATTTACCTTTCTACATTTTTTTTCACCTAAAAGTATTTGTATGTTTTTTTAATGATAATGTATTTTAGTGTTTAGTATTTGAAAAATACTGTATATTATTTTATTTTTTATTACTTTACTTTAGTAATTAATTCAAACTATTTAGTATATTATAAATATTATTTTTATTCCAACATTTTGCTAAGAATATTAATTTTTATTTAAATATCTTTTTATTGAATGTTAGTGTCAGTATTTTTGAGAAGATTTATTATTCGTATATCTAAAATAAAGTGTTATCATTTTATTTTTGTAAAAGTATTACCTACATGCCTATGACATAATTATATTATTTTCATGACTCCTTATTAATTTTTTTATTTTTTTATTTTAAATTTTATCATCATTAATAGCTACACGAGTGTCTTAAAAAATTCAAATTTAGTTGTTTATAAATTCAAATTTCTATATTGAATTTCCCCTTTTCATTAATCACAATTGTAAATAGAGCCAGGGAAATCATGAATTAAAAGGAGCCTTATTATATTATGTTCTATTTTTTGTTTTTTCCCCTACTTTTTATATGTTATTCACTTATTTTCTTAGTTTCAACATAAATATACACATATATATATGTGTGTATGATAATTTTTACAACTTTTGTTTTAATAGTTAATATATAAACACATATACATACCAATACGGTCTATTAGTTTCAATAAATATCTCATCATAGATATACACTTAAATTATTTATAATTGTTTGTATTTCCATTTCTATATTTTTTTACCCTTTTTGTTATTTTATGTAACTCACTTTTTTTTTTTATATATTCAATAAAAACATCATGATTTTTAATTTTTAATTGGTTTCAATTTTAATTTTCATAAATATATACCTCATATTATATGTAGGTCCTCTTTCAATTTATTTTTTCTTTCTAAACTTCTTTGTCCATATATATTTTTATATATTCAAAAAAAACATTGTGATTTTTAATTTTTAATTGGTCTCAATTTTAATTTTCATAAATATATACCTCATATTATATGTAGGTCCTCTTTCAATTTATTTTTTCTTTCTAAACTTCTTTGTCTGTATATATTTATTCACTTTTTTTTTTAGTTTCAAAATATACATTGTAATCTCAACATTCTTTTTATTAGTTTTGATCTATATATTATTATTATTTTAACTTTTTATACTTTATTATATACACATAGTTTTCATAAATATCTCATTTTTTATACGTTATTATATATACATTAATTTTTTTTTTGTATTTATTTATTTATTATTCTTTTCGGTTATACATATTTTGACTTAATCCTCTCATTATGGTATTATAATTTTGAGTAATTATGATTACCTTTTATTTCTCTAATTTTAACTTGATAGGTCTTATTGTTTGAACAATTTTTATTTATTTATTTTTCATGTCTAAATTGATATGAATTTTATCAAAATGTTATTTTGATAAACTTTTATACTAATAATTTATTAAGATCTTATTTTATTTAATATTCGTATTTTGAGTATCCCCTCTTTAGGGTATTTGTGTTAGGGTTAAATTTAATTTTTGAATTTTTTATTTCTATGTTTTAGTTACAAAAATTATTTAAATTCATTTATAAACTTGTCAAAAAATAAAATTTATTTGCGTGCAACTTGCACGCACATACTATTTGTTGAAAGTTAGGTTTTGAAAGTTAGGTAAATTGGTCAAATAAAACCCAAGCAACCCATGTGTTATTCATGTGGTTGTCATGGATGCTTCTTTCTAGTCAAATAAGGTTTGGCAAGTTTTAGTAGGTGAGTTGCCATTTTTGACAAAAAATGAAACTCATGTAATGTGTGTGTATTAGTTTATTGTGTGTTTAGGATTTGTAAGCCTATAAAAGGCATATGTAACCATTAGTTTCATATCAAGCAATCTTACAAGGAATTCTTTCCTTAGTTCTCTATTTCCCTCATTTATATTTTGTTCTTCATAAATTCTAGTGTGATAGTGTATCTTTGTGTTCCAACAAGTGGTATCAGAGCCAACGATCCCGAAGTTTCAAATTGAATCATGTCTGCAAACAATTCGATTCATTTACAACTTCCAAAGCTCACCGGAAAAAACTACAATAGTTGGTCCGTCCAATTAAAAGTATTTTTTCGGTCCCAAGATTTATGGAATTTGGTGGAGACCGGCTACATCGAAGTAGCGGACTCAAAAGTATTTGAGGCGTTGAAGAAAGAGGAGAAAGATGCATTGATCGAGATCCGGAAAAAGGATCAAAAGGCATTATATGCCATTTTTCAAGCCGTAGACGAGTTGATATTTGAAAAAATAGCGGCGGCAGAAACGGCACATACGGCGTGGGATATTTTGCAAAAATCCTACAGAGGCGATGATCGGGTCAGACGAGTGCGACTACAAACGTTGAGAGGTGATTTCGAATCTCTAACCATGGGTGATTCGGAATCAACCTCGGCGTACATCGATCGGGTGCAATCCATCGTTAATCAATTGAAGGTTAATGGAGAAATGATTGATGATCAAAAGATCGTGGAAAAGGTTTTAAGATCTTTGACCACAAAATTTGATTATGTAGTGGCGGCGATCGAAGAAGGGCAAGACATATCAACCATGTCCATCGAACGGTTGATGGGTTCATTAGGCTTTCACGAGCAAAGGATGAACCAGAAGGCCAACAACTCTAGCACGGAGCAGGCGTTGCAGAGCAGATTTGTTTCAACAAATCGAGGGGGCAGTCAAGGACGGCGAGGTCGAGGTCGAGGTCGCGGACGCAGTCGTGGCAGAGGTAGAAATGACTTTGGAGGTCGTAGTGGTAATACCGAAACACGTGACAAAACCAACGTCAAATGCCATCGATGTCAACGGTTCGGACATTACAAAAATGAATGTCGAACCCATATGCCGGACGAAAAAAATGAGTATGCAAATCTTGCTGACATAGAAGGAAACATAGCTCTAGCTTGCAACGATGTTGGGCCAGATGGCGTATGCACAAATATATGGTATTTGGATACCGGATGTAGCAACCACATGTGTGGGAAGAAGGAACTATTCTCACACTTGGACGAATCGTTTCGCGGTGAAGTGAATTTTGGAAATCGATCCAAAGTTCCTGTAATGGGCAAAGGTGACGTAAAAATTCTATCGAAAGATGGCACCGATGTCACTATTGCTGATGTTTTTTTTGTGCCGGCAATGTTCTGGAATTTGTTGAGTATGGGACAACTTTCAGAAAAAGGGCATGACATTCATATTTTGGATGGTGTGTGTACCGTTCATAGCAAAAACGGGAAACAAGTGGCAAAGGTGCAAATGACAAAGAATAGAATGTTCCCATTGGATCTTTACACAAAAACCGAGGTGAATCTGATGGCGAGGTCGAAAGATATCAATTGGCTATGGCACCTTCGGTTCGGTCATCTAAACTTTCGAGGCTTGAGACTCCTGGTGCAGAAAAACATGGTAACGGGGTTACCACTAATCGATGCTCCTGATCACCTATGCGAAGGATGCCTTCTCGGAAAACACCACCGAGAATCTTTTCCAATTGGAAAAACGCGAAGAGCCAAACAATCGTTGGAGTTGGTTCATACTGACATATGTGGACCAGTTGAGGTAGAATCTCTCGGGCACAAGAGGTATGTTCTACTTTTTGTAGATGATTTTTCTAGAAAAAGTTGGGTGTATTTTCTAGAACAAAAATCAGAGGCGTTTACAAAATTTAAAGAGTTTAAAGCTTTTGTTGAAAAACAAAGTGGCTTTAATCTCAAGACATTGAGATCGGATAGAGGAGGAGAATTCACCTCTAACGAATTCAACAATTATTGCAAATCTCAAGGGATAAAACGCCAATTAACCGCCAGTTATACACCTCAGCAGAACGGTATAGCTGAAAGAAAAAACAGAACCATTTTTGAAATGGTTAGAAGCATGTTGAAAGCCAAAAGTTTGCCAAAGTCTTTTTGGGCAGAAGCTGTTGCATGTGCTATATATCTATTGAATAGGTGTCCAACGAAGAGTGTTTTGGGAAAAACTCCACATGAAGCATGGAGCGGTAGCAAACCGGATGTTTCACTCCTACGAGTATTTGGGTGCGTCGCATACACTCATGTACCAGAACAACGGAGAAAGAAACTTGATGACAAAAGCCAAAAGTGTATCTTCATCGGCTACAGTGAGGTAACTAAAGGTTATAAGCTTTATAATCCTCTCACAAAAGATGTTATTATAAGCCGAGATGTCCAATTCATCGAGGATGATACTTGGGCATGTAATCAAACACCACATGCGGAGCAACGTGTCATCATTGAAAATGAACCAGAAGAAACAAGTGATTTTTCTTCACCGGACAGTTCATCACATTCACCAACATCTTCACCGGCACCTGCAGGTCGTCCAAAGCGAACGCATATGATGCCTGCACGTCTCCAGGATTATGTGGTCACAAATGATAATGATGATGATTTTACTGATGAAACTCTAGTAAATTTTTGCTTATTTGCTGATTGTGATCCAGTTTCATATAAGGAAGCAGAGAATGATGAGCGGTGGATCCATGCAATGAACGAGGAGATTCATGCAATTGAGAAAAATGATACCTGGGAGCTAACTTCTTTACCTGTCGGAAAGAAGTCAATTGGTGTCAAGTGGGTGTACAAGACAAAATATAAACCAAATGGTCAGGTGGATCGATTAAAGGCGAGATTGGTAGTCAAAGGCTATAAGCAGAAGCCAGGAATTGACTACTACGAAGTATTTGCACCAGTGGCAAGGATGGATACGATCAGAATGACTATAGCACTTGCAGCTCAAAACAGGTGGAAGATTCATCAGATGGATGTCAAGTCCGCCTTTCTCAATGGCGTTCTTGAGGAGGAGGTATATGTTGACCAACCACCTGGTTTTCTTAAAAGAGGTCATGAAAAACTAGTGTACAAGTTGAAGAAGGCGTTGTACGGACTGAAGCAGGCACCACGTGCCTGGTACACACAGATCGACACATACATGCTGAAAGATGGATTCCAAAAATGTCCTCATGAGCACACCTTTTATATCAAATCAAAGACTAATGGTGATATAATGATTGTATGCCTTTATGTTGATGATTTGATATTTACAGGAAATTGCGAGACGATGTTTACTGAATTCAGGGAGGCGATGACTCGCCAGTTCGAAATGACGGATATGGGATTGATGTCATATTTCTTAGGCATCGAAGTGCATCAAACTGAAGATGGCATATTTATTTCACAAAATAAATATGCAAATGATATTCTCAAAAAGTTTCATATGGATTCAAGGACGCCAATTCGGACTCCAGTGGCAGAACGTCTGGAGATGAGGAAAGAAGGAAGCGGTGAACTGGTAAACCCAACATATTTCAAAAGTATAGTCGGTAGTCTACGTTATTTGACTTCCACTAGACCAGATATTGTTTATGGTGTGGGGCTTATCAGTCGGTTCATGGAAACACCTCGACAATCACATCTACAAGCAGCAAAACGGATCTTACGGTACGTGAGTGGTACTCGGGATCATGGAGTTTTTTATACCTATTCTGACGATTTCAGTCTAGTAGGCTATACAGACAGTGATTGGGCAGGTGATGTGGAGACTCGGAAAAGCACTTCCGGGTATGTTTTCTATCTGGGAGAAGGAGTGTTCTCTTGGTCCTCGAAGAAGCAACAAGTTGTTGCATTGTCAACAGCGGAAGCGGAATACATGGCAGCTACATCGGCAGCATGTCAAGCTGTATGGTTACGCCGCATGCTGGATGAGTTACACTACGAACATGGAGGTCCAACCAAAATCATGTGCGATAATAAGTCAGCAATTGCACTTGCTAAAAATCCAGTGTTTCATGGTCGAAGCAAGCATATTGGGATCAAATATCATTACATTCGAGATTTGGTCAAAGATGGAGAAATCGAACTAGATTTTTGCAGGTCAGAAGATCAAGCGGCAGATATTTTGACTAAACCGTTAAAATCTGAAGTGTTTGAAAAATTGAAGAATATGTTGGGGGTTATTAAAGACCAATTTAAGGGAGACTGTTGAAAGTTAGGTTTTGAAAGTTAGGTAAATTGGTCAAATAAAACCCAAGCAACCCATGTGTTATTCATGTGGTTGTCATGGATGCTTCTTTCTAGTCAAATAAGGTTTGGCAAGTTTTAGTAGGTGAGTTGCCATTTTTGACAAAAAAATGAAACTCATGTAATGTGTGTGTATTAGTTTATTGTGTGTTTAGGATTTGTAAGCCTATAAAAGGCATATGTAACCATTAGTTTCATATCAAGCAATCTTACAAGGAATTCTTTCCTTAGTTCTCTATTTCCCTCATTTATATTTTGTTCTTCATAAATTCTAGTGTGATAGTGTATCTTTGTGTTCCAACACTATTTACTAGTATATATATAATTGCGTAGTTGTACATAACATAAAACACTGTTTTTTGCTGGCCCATCGAGTACGCGGTGTCTTAAAAGTTAAAACTGAAGAATATGCGACACTGCAAGTCCAACTGACAAAGAACTGAAGAAGACATAAATATACAGTGTGGAATTGTAAATTTTAGTGCTTTTGGTTATTTGGAATAGTTTGGAATAAAATTCAAAACTTGGGAGTTCAAATTCAAATGTCTAAACTGACCCAATTAGGTAGGAATTCAATTTTATTCACACGCCCTAGTGAAACCCACCTCATTCAACGCTTGAATTTAGAGTTAAAACACGCAAATTCTCAGTGCAAAAGTCTAATATTTCAATTTGATTTGACAACCATAACCATTTTTAGGATTTAACAGATGCAAATCCTAATATTTCAATTTGATTTGACACCCCTAACCATTTTAGCATTTAACTTTCTGTTCGATATTTCAAGAGAGTAGGTTTCGTTTGAAAATTCCAAACAGTACATACTAAGGAGGTATATACACACAAGCAAAACTAGGCACTAGGCACGCATTATACATGTCTATGTAAAAACTTGTATTGACTACCAATCCTCTGGCTCTATTACAGCCACAATCATATGCATTACAGAAATGTATATATATATATATATATATACATATACATATATATAGGGAGACGTAGAAAATTGCATACTATATTGGATACCAACATTCAAGTATAAGTCACCTGTTGGCTGTTACCTTGGCCTTATATGGTAATGAGATACTAGCAAAATCTTGCAATACCTTGCAACCAAAATGCAATAATCAAGGGTAACGTCTTCCCCCAGAAATATACAGAAAAAAGATGTGGAAGAAATACTGCAAACAAACCAGCTACCAGATAAACTTCTCAATAAGGAACTGCTAAGTGCTATGAAAATAAACAAATCTTACGATCGTATTCGGTGTTCATAAGAATCCATACAGATCATGTTCTGATTATAAGTGAACATCAATATTTAATAGAGGATACAAAAATGGGAAACAAGACACTAAGTAACCTCTTCCAGGGTGTAAAACTTTTCACTGCATTTACATGGTTGTATATAAGTGGATTTATAGGGGAAATCAAAAGAAAAATAGAATTAAACAAAAGGGTAGATCAAACAAAATGGCAGGTACTCAAGGAAGGGAACAACTACTCAGATTCATAACAACGATCCTAATTTGAGCTAAATTTAGCAGTCCAATTCCCGTGTGCACAAGATGCAAGTCAGACAGAGAAAAGGAACCTCAGCCATTGAAATATGAAACCTCTCAACACCCACGTAATCCACATGCCAAAGATCATTTTTGAACTTGAAGTTGCATTGATAGGGGTGCTTGTTGAGTTTGTCCTTTTGGAGGGATATTAACAGCCATAGAACGCAACTGGTTTGCAATCTCAGTGAAGTTTGGCCTTTCTGATGGCTCTGAAGACCAGCATCTCTCCATTAGTGACATCCATTCTGAATCACAGGCTTCAGGCACCGATGGCCGCAATGTGTTGCTCACAATACCACCTGATATGTGGAGAAGAAATAATTAGCATCAGAAACTACAAAACAATATAGTCACTACAATGATAACGGGTATAGCTGAAACATCACCAATAATTGCCCCATAATGCAAATCTGCATATGGTTCCTCTCCAGTAAGAAGTTCCCACATAACGATGCCAAATGAGAACACGTCAACCTAAAATTACAATAATAATTAAACCACAAACTTCAACGTTGGAGCCAGAGGGGGTATAGACAGATTATAATGGTGCCCAAACCTTTTCAGAGACAAGGCTGCTACTGCCGTTAAGAAGTTCTGGCGCCATCCAAGGAAGGGTCCCCCGCACCCCACCTGAAATTAGGGTATGGCATTTTACCTTGGACAAGCCCAGATCACCAACCTGAAACACAAAAGCGCCAGTCAAATGATAATTGTTTCCTGCATTCAGTGCTGGCATTTCTGCCAATCATATAGCATGATTTATCTGATCAGTTCCACTAGCAAATAAAAATTGTAGTGCCACCAGACAGACCCAAGTATATAGAATCTACCACCAAAAAGTATCCAATAAACTATACAGACCTGTACCTATTGTTGACAGATAGGCTTTTCCATTGTCAACAGATAGGTTCATACATCTTTCTTCTTCCCCGTGAAGGTTCTCGCTTCATTGATTGATTTCATACCCACTAAAAGAGAGAGAAGGCACCCTCTACTCGAAGGGAAATCAAAGACGGCACAGAAAGTGATAGCGAGGGGTAAGATGAAGTAAAGGCTCAAAAGATTTATTAATCTGTTAATCAACAGGCAGACCGGCTACCAGCAGCAAAAGGACAAGAGCTAAGCTCACCAGCCGCCAACTAAGCCAACACACAATCCCTATCCTTTCCTGATGAAGCTTCCTTTGACTTGAATGAATGAAGAATGAAGGTGCATGCAAGAGAAAAGCATGCCCCTATTTGGGCATGACCCCTAGTAAATTGACCTCTCGCAGACCTGAAACTCTAACTTCTGCCCAGCAAGAGACATCATATGTACCTCGGCCTCAAGATGAACTCCAAGGTTGAGGCCTGAATACTGGAAATTCAAGCCAACCTAAGCTGATAACAAAGTTGATTTTCAACCTACTAACTCAATTCAATGGATAATAACAAAGAAAGATGCAATCAAAATAAAAGGAGAAAATAATGCTAGACGAGTGCAAACACCAGAGAAAGCCAAAGCCAAAATGTTGAATAGTAGGAGATGGGGCTAAGCCCGGTAACTCTTAGTTGTCCCTCCATAAGTGAGGTGTACTGTATCTCCTTCTTATGCAACACGGCTAGAGCCAGCTGTGGCTGTAACCAATCTTTCAGCAAGAAGACAAAATATGTGGTGATATCTTGATGATGGTTTCTTCATCTTATGCAGGTAATAGTTCAGTAAGGTACCCCACATTCCCCTCTATTTTACAACTCAGATTCGTTGGATTTCACACTTACCAAGTGTTACCCAGCTGAACTCAATGTGTAAGATGAGATTAATATATACAATCCCAAAATATGGGCAGACGGAGTATATTGTTATCATGAAACAGCATCTCAATAGGTTGGAGGGAAATCCACGCATACAAGTCACGTTAAGAGCACCCCCCCCCCCCCCCCCCCCCCCAACTACCTGTGCAATGTAGGACGCCACAATCATCTCCTCTTGGGAACCAGTACTCACAATTTTGCTCAAAACGACACCCCCACAAGGAGGGAATGGGGTGGGGAAGCGATATGGGATTTCACAAAGTTCTACTACAAATCTGTGGATTGGTAAAACACATTTCGGTGGGTTGTTTTTGGGCCATGACCAATGCCCATGAACATTGACGAGGTCTGGTCATGTACCCTGAGAAGCTAAAATGTCTGGAGGGAAGGAATAGGCTTGTGGATTGGGAAAAGGTGTACACAAGGTCTAGTTATGGGTGCAAGAACTTGAAGAGCGGAGCAGAAAAAAAAATGTTAAGACTTGTTTCCTCAAAAGCATCAAATTCTGAAAGGCATCAAACAAAGAAGTTTTCTCTTAACTTGTTCTCAACTGGATTGGATTAATTATGTACAAGTTCAGTTTCTGAACTTGTTCTAGTAGTTATTGCCACTAGTTGCATTACCGCTTCCAATTATATCCAAAAACTAATACAAGTAATAGACCATTCAAATTCTCTGTTCTGATAATGCCATGGAATATAAAAAAAAAAATGAATATTCTATTTTTAACCTTGTCTGACATCCACATAATTTGAAATTGCAAGTGTAAAATATAAATATAATCAAGAGAGATAAAAGAAGAAGAGAATAAAAGAATTATATTGATTCACTGTATTACAATAGAAGACATGAAATGTATAAATAGGAGAGAATTGGAGTGGAGAACAAGCCAAGATAAAATAGGTAACTAGGGTGAGACGGCTAAAAACCCTAATCCTAGTCTAAACATAGGTGTGCCTATCTATTGGCCAAAACCCTAATTTATTATAACAATATAAAATATAATATTCTTCAACAGTATGTATAAAAATTGGTTGAACTAAAATAGCTTCCATAACCTGAAAACCTTAGATTTTGACTGATATATCCTTTTGATCAACTATTAACATAAAATAATATTTAATCGGCTTTAGAAATTGTTTCTGACCAAGCACCAAAGGCTCTGGCGGTATCTCCTCTACCTTCTAAAGTGGAAACTTGAGGCTCACAAGTCTCAAAGGAGACAAAAGGGGTGGTAACTTTCCAAGGTAGATCTTCATGACCAATAAATTTCCTTAAGCATTCACAATAATAATCACTTAGCAAAGGTATAAAGCATCATGAATGCATCTACAAGGTTATCAAGAACTCGAGACCCAATGACTAACCTTGCATATTGGGCGATGAGGATCACGAAGATTGACAAGCAAATTGTCACTTTTCAAGTCAAAGTGTACTATATTCTTTCCATGCAAGTACTCCATTCCAAAGGCCACGTCCATGGCAATCAAGAGACGCTTACGGTTATCGAGAGTCCTAACAATAAGTATCTTCGCATTAATCATTTCATGAACCCAAAAAGCACACTACCTTTGTAAAAAGCACTCTTTTTCAGCAAAGAGCTAAATCAAAGTGAAAATGGAAGGGCGGAAGGGTTTCAAGAGAACCCAAAAGGCACACTACCTCTCGTTCTTCTGCAAAGCATTTCTTAAAGAACCGTTTACCATGTACTCTGTTACTGTTGCCACTGAACCACCAGGACCATCAAGCACAACACCATAGAAGGCTACGACATTTGGATGGTGCAAGTCTGCAAGGTTGACTGCCTCATTCCAGAAATCGGCTCTCTAATTAGATTCGTAAGAACCACAGCAATAGTAAATCAGTAGGCAAGCAAAAGTGGATTAAAACAATAAAATATCAGGAGCGAATTACATATGAGAGGGCAACAACCATGCGTTCTTGTTCTGAAGGTTTCCCAGCAAAGCATCTATCATTTATACGTTTAATTGCAACATCAGTACCCCTCCACTTTCCATGATAAACAGTACCAAAGGTGCCAGAACCCAATTCTCGAAGCTCTTCAAGATCACTATTCTTTATAATCTGCCGAAAAAAGGTTTATGATAAGTAGGCCAATTATGCATTATCAGACTGCAGACGAGTAATACTGCAAAAGCAATCTTCAACCTGCAAGCGGCCAACACCATCTGAAACTGGAAACCCAAAATTCGTCTTATCTGGCATCTTGGCCTGGCTCTCCTGAAAAGAAAAATAAACATAAAATGATAATCATAGCAAAAAATAAAAATAATAAAAATACACAAGTGCTTGAGCAAAAAATGCGGGAAAATATTTTTTCTTCCTTTAATTATATATATATATATATATATATATATATTTCTCGGTGGGGGGTGGAGGCGCAAAAGGACACAGAATGGTAATTAAGCACCTCAAAATTAGTCATCTGCTGCACTTCTATGTCGCTGTTTTGAGCTTTTGCAACTTGATTGCATTCAGAAATAGACTCGCACCTCTCCCGTAATTGCAAGTCTGGATTAGAAGACGTAGATGGGTGCAGAACAGATGCAGCTACACCCTCAGCCACAGCCTGAAGTTCTCGCTTGATGAGTTCCTCTGCCGAGCCTTCCAAAATGAAGTACAAAGCGAAAAAAATCAAAGCAAAACAAATCAGCAATAATGATATCGATGCGTGACAAAAATTATACCAATCAAAATCATTTCTGACCTTTAATTGGTCGAACATGGTCTGAACCCAAATCCGTGCTTGAATTGCCAGATGACTGGTGAACTCCATCCTCCAAGTGTGATTCTGCAATTAAGTCCCCGCTGTTGCCAGTAGGTGATTCCCCACTGTTGCCCATGCGGTTTCCAATAGAAGGATCCAATACACCAAAAACATCATTCTTTGTTGGAACTTTATTGGGTCTAGGAGGAGGAAAGTGCGTATCAAGCTGCAAATTCCAAGGATCCTGGTTGCTGAAAAGAGAGGTCGAGGCATCCTGCATATCGCCAACCCTGTTGGATGGAGATAAAGAAGTGGGTACTTTACTGCTCAGAGGGACAGCTTCCGCATCATTGGTGACCATCTTTTGCTGGAACCTTGAAGAGTTATCCATGTGGACCGAATCAACATCAGAAAATGCTGGGTGACCATAAGACACGTCCTCTGGAGCCAAGTGATTAACTAGAATCTTTGAATGTTGATACGCTCCTGGGTTGCCCAAAATGGGTTGTTGTGCCAGTTCATAGGACTCCATTGGTCTTAAATTATGCAAGTAAGAGACCTCACTCGAGGAAGAAGGCAGCATTTCATTTGGTTTAATATTATTTGGGTCATGAACCATTTTGGGTTTGTAGGTATTATCGAGATACATATCCATCCCCAAAATCTGCTGCAGTCTGCAGTCTAAAGTATCTTCTGTGCTGGAGGTATCAATTGGTGACTTAGTCTGCTCACTATTAACAGGTGTTTCAGGAGGGCGTATCCAGAGGTTTTCCATCCTCCCATCAATCGGTCTCAGATATTCTTTTGTTATGCAAGGGCCTGTGTTATCTTCTTTAGGAACAATGCCAGGAAGTTTACCACAATAGTCTTTTGGAGAGTCATGAACCAACTGGTCCGATGTTTGGAAAGGCATGCCTCCAACATGAGCAAAACCACTATCAACTGGTTTGATTGAAGTCTCCTGTTTAGCCTGGTATTGGATTGGCACTGCAAGCTGCTGGACAGTATTTTCTTGGCAAGACTGAGGAGTATTCATGTATACACTGTATGGGGATATTACTCCACCTGCCAATCCTACCATACCCTGGGGAACTGGCACCTTCATTTGATCAGAACTGTCTACTTTTTGGAGAATAACTTTCTGGTTTTCACCCTGTCCCTTAACATTTTGTAAGACCCCAACTGCATCAGATTGAGGTGTTTTGGCTTCATGATCTACACGAACCAAGACCATGGGTTGAGCACCAGCTCCTTGTTCAACCATGCCTTCCCCCATGACTCCAGTAACCACAGCCCTGTTCATTGGGCGGGCTCTCAAGTTGTCATCTAATCGGAGACTATGATAAACCGGGTTGAAGTCGGATATGGTGCTTGGAGGGCTTTCTCTCTGTTCCTGTGCTAATGTGTCAGAATGAGCATGAGGTAATGCTTTCTGACACATTAAACAGTCATCATATTTTAGAATTTTCTCAGGAAGAGTTACCTTCTGATGAGCTAAACGACCTTCGGGAAAGATAACTTGTTCCCGTGGTGGAACCTGACGCCAACCATACCCTCCCGCCACAGCAGGTGGGACCTGAGATTGGTATCCCCCATAGCTTTGTTCACTAGGAAACTGAACAAATCTTCCTCCAAATGTGTTTTCTTCAGGATACTGATCCATTCGAATTTGTGGGGACTGCACCGATGGTGAAATCACAGTTGGCCTCATGCTAACATGAGAGGAAGGAGCCATTGTCATGTGCACTGCAGGAACAAATTGATGAGCAGATGGCTGTTGGGTCAATATGGGGCGAACGGTTCCCAACAGATGAGGTGGGAAGCCCATCTGGGAAGGAAGCTGCACATAATCACCACGGTTTATGGCTTCTTGATGAGGATCTACATAAGCGTGCAAGTAAGTTGGAGGTGGTGCAAAATTCACCCCAGGTTGCTGCAAATCGAAATTCATTTGCTGCTGTTGTAGAGTAGCAGGCATGGATCTCTCTAACTCAAGCTCAGGGTGAGCAGAGAAAGTTTGAGGAGTGGCAGACTTAACCATCGGAGTACACAATGGAGCAACAGAAGCATGCGCATAAAATGCAGGGCTGGGGTCCATAGATACCACTCCTGAAGCAGTTTCCTGAGAGGTAGCAGAATTATCCCTAGGAGATAATATGCCAGTAGATGGTGGCCCAGTGGAATCCCCTAGACCATGACCTAATCCGTCAATGGCCTCTGTCCCACTCACTTCAGAATTCTGTGTGGAACCTGCACTTGCAATACTCTCCTTCCTCATGATACCACCACCAGTTCCATCCGTAATCCCATTTACCGCCTCAACATATCTCTGCCCACTATCATGCAAATCACCAAATTGCACCATACCAGAAGAATCAAGCTCGGAGGCCGAAAACAAGAAAACCCTCAACTTAGCTGACCCGTCCGAAGACCTCCCAACTAATTTCTGATACTCATCCATCATATTCTCAAGATCGTCCGGGCATGAAACGGACACAAGTGCATCAAGATCCTCATCAGGCAATTGGTACTTGATGATGACATTTTGCCCATAAGTTTCTGCCATCTTCTGAACTAATTCACTAAAGCTGACATCTCTCCTAACACTAATAATTCTGGTGTGCCCACCAACATATCTCAACATCCCATCACTTGGCCTGGGAAGAATCTTCCCACAAAAACTACACAAGAACTTAACTTTCTTCCCTGAAGCCGAATCATCCCCACCCTCATCGCTCGCATGGTCCGATACATTGCTACTAATTTGTGATCCAATATTGGGATTATAACAATATCCAGCCACCGAATTAACTGCAACAGGGGAATTAACGCCCACAGGGGAAACGACTGCTGTGGGCAAGCGAGGGCACCAAGCAGCAATTCCCGGAGCAGCGTTCCCATACCCTAATCCTACAAAACCAGAAGTATCTGACACAGTTGCCGGGTAATAAACCGGAATCGAGCCAGGGCTACCATCACGGGACTGGGGAGCATAAAAGCCCTCAACGTTCAACCCCGAGGTCATTATCGGAGCAATACGAGTCTCTTCGGGCATTGTTCGAGCTATATTCAATGGGCGTAGATCTAAAGGTACTGTATTCTGATCAAAAGCCATATAATATAGGGATTTATCTACAAACTAGTGCCAATCAATCGACAAACAAAAAAAAAACCCTAGGGTTCTGTTATCGAGTTTCTTCTACATTCAGCTCAATATCACTACTTTTTGAACCAACTTATAAACCCTAACGATATAGAACTAAAACCGGAGACACGAGTATATATATAAATTCCCAATATATTTCAAACACAATATGATATAAACACAGAGAAATCAATACCAGATTTAACCAGTCAAGAGGAGAGAAAGAGAGAGGACAATTCGAAAATCGACACCGGTCGCGATTGAGCGGTGGTGTTTATTTTTCTTCTTCTCCTCCACACGCACACTCTTGAGAGTCTCTGTCTAACACCGCTTCACGCTCACTGTATATACAAATTATAATATATATATATATATATATTGTATGTATATATAATTGTATTTTCTCTCCTAATTTCTGGGTGATTTTCTCGGGAAAATGTGTGCTGAGAGGAAGAGGGGATTGAGTGTGTCACTTTCCGGTAATGAATGAAGTGATTTTGGGGCCGAGAGTTCGATTGTCTTATGGGATCAAAAGAAAGGGATAGGTGTTGGGGGTAATAGGGCACGTGTAGGGATTTTCATGCAATAAGTCAAAAATGTTTGCGTTAATGAAGACAAAATCAACACAGTGGTACATCTAATCTAATAGGGTCTACATCAAATCCAATTAGAGACGATTATATCATTTACTTTAGGGTAAATAGCTAAAAATACCCCTCAACTTTCTTCTCTTTTTCTACTATACCCCCTCAATTAATTATACCCCCCTCAACTTTCATTTTCTTGCACCATGGGTTTGCCCTCAAATTTTTTTACCCTTTTACCCTCCAAATTTTTTGTATTTCCACATTACCTTTAATCCTATCCTTACTATTATATTTATTAATTCTTTAAATTACAAAAATATTATTTCTTTTAGTTACAATATTAATTATGTCATTTACCTTTAATGTATTAGACTAAATATACTCTCAAATGTAATTTTTTTTTAATAAGTTATAATTATTTTATTTGTAAATCAACTAACTTGGTATTAAATTTTAATTTGATTTAAATCATAAAACTCAATCCTAATTAATATATTCATAAATAAATCCAATTTATGAAAACAATATATATATTTTGAACAAAATATATATATTTCGGAATATATATATATATATATATATATTGGAAAATGATATATATTTCGGAATATATATATAATTTGTTAAAAATATATTTTTTCCGAATTCTTTTAAAAAATATGAATTTTTTCCGAAAAATAATTTTTTTGGGAAAAATATATATTATGTTCCAAAATATGATTTTTTCTGAAAAATAATTTTTATTGAGAAAAATATATATTATTTTCAAAAATATGAATTTTTTCCGAAAAATAATTTTTTTGAGAAAAATATATATTATGTTCCAAAATATGTTTTTGAGTCATAATACCTAAACTACCATCAATAGTATAAGAGGGTTTAGTGAAATCAAACCTTCAAAAAAATTATTTTTTTAAAAAATATGTATATTTTGGAATATATATATATGATTCATCAAAAGTATATATTTTTCGAATTATTTTAAAAAATATGAATTTTTTATGAAAAATATACATTATTTTCTAAAATATAAAAAATATATATTTCGGAAAAAAAATCATATTTTGGAAAATAATATATATTTTTCTCAAAAAAATTATTTTTCGGAAAAAATCATATTTTGGAACATAATATATATTTTTCCCAAAAATTTTATTTTTTGGAAAAAATTCATAATTTTTTAAAACAATTCGAAAAATATATATTTTTGACGAATTATATATATATATTCCAAAATATATATCATTTTCCAATAAAACTTAATTTCATTTAAATCATAAAACTCATTATCCTAATTAAAATTTTTTTTTGCCCAAATGAAACTTTCTTTTCATAAAAATATATTCATAAATTGTTATTTATTTATGAATATATTAATTAGGATTGAGTTTTATGATTTAAATCAAACTAAAATTTAATAACAAGTTAATTGATTTACAAATAAAATAATTAAAACTTACAAAAAAAAAATTTAACATTTGAGAGTATATTTAGTCTAATACATTAAAGGTAAATGACATAATTAATATTATAACTTAAAGAAATAATATTTTTGTAATATAAAGAATTAAGAAATATAATAGTAAAGATAGAATTAAAGGTAAGGTGGAAATACAAAAACTTTGGAGGGTAAAAGGGTAAAAAAAATTGAAGGCAAGCCCATGGTGCAACATTTTATGAAACTTTAGGGGGTTCTAAGCTCATTTCATAGTTGAGGGGGTATAGTAGGGAAAGAGAGTAAAATTGAGGGGGGCTTTAAGCTATTTACCCTTTACTTTATTGTATATGATATAACTATGGTTGGTAAGAAATAATTTTTAATATATGATATAAGAGGGAAATTATGTGATTCAGTAAAATTGTGTGTGCATCATTTATTTAAAATGACTTGATAAACATTAATTTGCGGACTTTAAAAAACAATAGCTTGAGTTTGTTTGTTGATAATAGTATTTGCCAATAAAGCCCATATAAATCATTTATTACAATTTGACTCCTTTAGTATGGATAATTATTATTAGTTCTCTTATTATTCATACTTCGGTTTTACTTTTTTTTCTCGGAAAAACTTCCAGCACAATCAACGTTGCTCAGTTCTAACGTTATCTCATTTTTAGAATTGAAATGATTATACTGCTTCTCAATTATTGTAAAACTTTTTTGCCCTTTTCAAAAATAATATGGGAAGAACTTTCCAAAATAATATAGGTAGAACTGTAAATTAAACGTAGGGAAGAAATTGTAAATAACAAAACACAAAGGGTTAAATTATAATAAATCCAAACAAGGGAATAAAACTATAATTTACCCTATAAATAAATTCCGATGGAAAGTTGCTCATGATCCAACCCTATTGTATACTATATGTGGTAAAAAAAAAAGGCTTGCAAAAATTAACTGTTTATATAATACCCTCCTTAAAATTTATAGTTAGTAAACTATTTATTTCTTTCCTCTTTATCTTGAACATGTATTTATTTATTTTTCCTATCTTGAACATTTATTAAACACTTAGTTATGATATGTGCAGTTTGCTCAACATAAATGCTTACTTTTCAAAAAAATATATAAAAAAATAAAAATTACTCAATATGTACTTGAATGGGACATATAAATTATGTACATGAGAACATTACTTATTCAAATACCATGTAATTGACCATCCAAGCGGAGAAATTGTCTAGCCTATTCCTATTGCTGTTTATATCCTGTGCTATTTGATTCATACAATTGAATATATTATAAACTTTCTACACACTAAATTTACTAAGGAATAATAGAAGATATGATTTATTTCAAGAAACCTTCTATGTTATTCAATTTAATCAATTAATTTTTACTGTGTCCACTTTACCCCCTATACTATCCAATTTCATTATTATGCTCCCTCATTCTCACATTTTGAGTCAAAATATCTAAACTGCCCTCCCTTAATAGTATAAGGGGGTTTCGTGAAATCAACCTTTAAAAAAATTAATTTTCGAAAATAAATTATATATTATGAAAAATATGATATAATCAATACTTTTTTTGTGAAAAATATATATTATGTTCCAAAATATGATTTTTTTTCCGAAAAAGTATATATTTTGCTCCAAAATATGATTTTTTTTTTTGAAAAATATATATTATGTTCCAAAATATGATTTTTTTTCCGAAAATTATTTTTTTTGCGAAAAAGTATATATTATGTTCCAAAATATGAATTTTTTCAGAAAAATATTTTTTTTTGCAAAAAATATATATTATGTTCCAAAATATTTTATTTTTTTGCTAAAAAGTATATATTATTTTCCAAAATATGAATTTTTTTCAAAAAATAATATTTTTGTGAAAAATATATATTATGTTCCAAAATATGATTTTTTTTTGAAAAATAATTTTTTTCAAAAAATATATATATTATGTTCCAAAATAGGATTTTTTTTTCCGAAAAATATATATTATGTTCCAAAATATTATTTTTTTCCAAAAAAAAATATATTATGTTCCAAAATATGATTTTTTTCTGAAAAATATTTTTTTTGCGAAAAACTATTTATTATGTTCCAAAATATGAATTTTTTTTTCCGAAAAATACTTTTTTTGCAAAAATATATATTATGTTCCAAAATATAATCTTTTCCAAAAAATAATTTTTTTGCAAAAAAAATATACTATTATATTCCAAAATATGATTTTTTTTCAAAAAATATATATTATTTTTTCTGAAATAATTCATATTTTTGAAAATAATATACTCCCTCCGAAAAAAAATTTTGCGAAAAATATATATATATGTTTTTGAATTTATAATTTTTGCGAAAAATATAATTGATATTCGAAAAATAATTTTTTTAAATGATTGATTTCACTAAATCCCTTTATATTATTGAAGGTAGTTTAAGTATTTTGACTCAAAATGTAAGGTAAGGGGGCATAATGATGAAATTGATTAGTATAAGAAGCAAAATAAGAGTTAATTGATTAAACTGGATTATATAGGAAAATTTCTTAAAATTAACCTTAGAACATATTACTTTCTACACTAACAAAAAGTTTGGTTGATTTCTTTTCTTCTTTATTTTATTATTATTTTAGAAAAGAGGGAAAAAAGGCATGTATTCGGGTCGCCTCGCCCCGCCCTACTTATATAGTAAAATTATATATTTACACTTATTAATTCATATATATTACACTTGTGAAACTATATAAATACGCACTCACAAGGAGGGGTAGAGCCGCATACATATCAAAGAATTAAATTTTGATACAAAATTCTCTTATTTATTTTTTAAAAAATAGTAATATATATAGAAGGAAAATATCAAAATTGTCCTTATAAAATTACCAAAAATTATTTTCCCCCCTTTCAGATTATTTTCTGGCTTCGTCCCTGCACACAAGTAAAGCATAAACTCCTAATTTATTTTTTCAAATCATAATCTCCTTACTTCTTTATTTTTCTCGCCTTAATCTCATTTCAACTATATAAAAAATTATATTTATTACTTTGATACTTATTTAATTATAATAAATTAAAAATT
Organism: Cornus suecica; assembly: GCA_963922005.1. Lineage (NCBI taxonomy): Eukaryota > Viridiplantae > Streptophyta > Magnoliopsida > Cornales > Cornaceae > Cornus > Cornus suecica. Next base: position 1,594,045 of record OY998240.1, on the reverse strand, counting down.
TTAATTAAATATTATTTTTATTTGTATAAATTTTTTTTTTTAAGGTTAAAAACCACCCACCCAACCACCAGCTAACTTTACACATCCCGCACCGCTCTATTTAATACTCAATTTTGAAATGAATACGGTGATACAAAGTTAAACAGGAACGGAACGGAGATGTGCCATTCACTAATGGGTGGGTACAAGTCTATAATAGAATATCAACATAAAGTTTTATTTTATCTACTAACACAAGCTTTGATTTACCCACTTTAACCACAAACAACTCATGTCCTCATTAATTTGGAAAATCTTGTATCATCTCTTAAAAAAGGGTTAGTTTAAAAAAAAACATTATACTATCCACTTTAATCTACTAACTTTCACTATGTCCACTTTATCCCATATATTATTCAATTTCATCATTATATCTCATCATCTCATATTTTGAGTCAAAATTATACATTATACAAATTGATGAACGCCTACTTCGTTAGATTCTGATCATGATATCATTTGTTTATATATTATAAAATAATGTTTTTATCATTTAATTTTTTAAAAGCCTAATTTAATATTTATAAATATTATATCTTTTACATTTTTTTACGAATTATATTTTCCTAAACCATGTCCCCGCCACACCTGCATAATACTTTTTAAAAATATCTCAACACTTTATTTAATTCCCCATTTTTAATTTTTTCTTGATAAAATTTTTTTCTACAAACAAGCTAAAAACAATATTATTTATAAAAATATGAGAAGATAACATAAAATGACATGATATAGAATAAAGAGTTAACTACGTACTTAACATCATCTCATATTATCATATATATAAGCAAAAATAAAAATACAAAAAAATTACTAATTTGATTTAACCCTAAAGCCTTGGCTCGATCGCATGGAGTGAAGTGATCGAGACCAACCTGACATTCTAAGTTCTAACCCTACTTCTAGTCTTCTTTTATCAACAAAAGTTGCGAACTGTTGATATATATATATATATATATATATGGTCTTATATATCTGAAATACCATGCATTTAGTGACTCACTGTTATTTGAAAATTTTACCTTTCCAGTTGAACACTCCTTCGCCACTATCACAGCATGATACATACTATATAAGAGTGATTAGAGAGAATGTAGGCAACATAATTTTCTGTTTGATTAAAAGTATTGAAAGAACGTTTGTGAAATATCCTTGTTTGATTAATGATGAGTGAATTGTATTTTTCCTATATTTCGAGGAACAGAGATTAATATAGAGTAGTGAGAAAGACTTTACAATGACAAGTACTAATGGAGGGGCCAAGAAGATTATGTAAATGATAAACTTATTTTTTAAGTGCTCTAGAGGCTAGAGAGCATCCCGTTGTCATCGTGATGGCCTCTAGTAATTGATGGTATCAAAACCGACTTGTCCATCCAATAATTTATCCTAGCAAAATCATATACAACTTTTGTGTGCAATTGTAATTTTTTTTTTCTTCCGAAAGTTGCAATTGTAATGTTATAGGTAAGAAATGTTTAATAGATTTATTTTACAATTTATTTATAATTTTTTTTTACATTATTGGGGAACTGGAAAATTCTGTACCTTTTCGACTGTCTACTAGCTACCCAACAAGTTAATTGTTTAGTTGGACATGTTTTATGTAGCTTCTAACTACTACATAGATTTTGAAATTATTATTTATATTTAGATTAATTATTTTTATTTTCTTTTTCGGGTTAGCACTAGAATTTGATATTCACGTTAGGATTTGATAGTTACAAATGACAAACTCTTCGATCTTTAATGAATGACTAAGATGCATTTAATCTAATGATAAAGATTCTCATTCTAAAATTCTTCAAACAATTTCATTACTCTCTACACGTCTTCAACTTCAATTTATTCCCTAATCTTACTTATATCTATGTTACACTACATAACATCAGAAAGTTTTATAATATTCTTCCCATATGAAGCAAACCAAACTAAAAAAAGAAAAAGAAATAAATGGTACACTATAAGTGGGACAACTCAACAAATGTGTATGCGCATTAAGCAACAGGACTACTCGATAAGTTGTTGCATAAATTATTTAAGTAGACGCATGATTTAAATAATAAATGGGACAAGTATTATAATAAAATATCAACATAAAATTTTGTTTTACATACGCATACAAAGCTTGATGCTTTACCCACTTCATCCACAAACAAGTAATGTGATTGCTAATTTGAAAAATCATGTATGATCTCTTTAAAAACTTAGTACAAGATCGTTAGGTATAGAAGTAAACCGAACTCGAAAAATAATATTTCCAACGGACATAAAGAAGACATAGTTGAATTTCATATATATATATATATATATATATATATATATATATATATATATATATATATATATATATATATATATATATATATTGTATATGATCTCTTGTTTACAAAAATATATATATATATATATATATATAAATTGAGTAATGATATTTATTCATTTGTGAATATAAAATTCATTCACACTATATGCAAATTAACTATTAGATATAATTGACCTAAATAAAATAATTATGATAAAAAAATTACACATGTAAAGATTATTCTAGGGGCGTTTGCCTGTTTCGACCAAACTAGTTCATTAGAAAAGAGAAAAAAAAAACCCGCGAAGAAACTGATGCAAAACAGTAAATTTAGAAGCCCGCAGAGAAAGAAGACACACATTATAACTATATTATACAAATTGATGAACGCCTACCCAAGACAAAGTGAAAAGATCTACAAGAATCTAGGTACAACCAACTCTTCAGTCATCTCTTAACATGGGTTGTGATAAAATATTATTCTTTTCCCAATGATGTTAATAATATAAAACTTTATATTATTTTGATGATCCATCATAAAGTTGGTACACATGATTTGCCCAAATATTTAAAACTAAAAGCGCGTACTCATTCACAAATTAGTAATGGTTCCCCTACTTTATTACCGTGTTGCACCTAAGTTGTTTGAATACTTTAAGTTAATTTAATTTACTAAATAAGGTAATCACTATATATGTGACAGTTTTGGTTGTTTTTAATAAAGATGAGAAGACAATAGAGTTTTAAAAAATTGTAACACGGCAAGATAAGAAGCGACCCCACTAAATAATTAATGGTCTTATCATTTTGACTAAATATAAAAATACAGAAAACCACCGGAACTATTAGGGTATGTTTGGTTGAAGGGTTTCTGTTTTTGTTTGTGTGTTTTAGTTTAAAACACATGTTTGGTTGGATTTTTATGTTTGTGTTTCCAAACCACATTAAACAAACACTTGCCTCTTTTAGTACAAAATGAAAAAACCAAAATTTGGTGTTTTTTCACTCCACTATTTATAAAAATGAATTTGGTCTTACTATTTATTTATTATTTATTATAATATTTATTTATGTATTATTATTTTTCTTTCTTTATTATTTCTTCATTTTATAATATATTTTATTATTTTATTATTTATATTATTAAATTATTATTTATATTATTGTTTATTAATTTATATATTAATTTATAATTATATTCTATTTATTTATTTATTATTATTTCATTATTTAATTTATTTAATTTATAAATTATTTATTCATTTTTAATTATTTAAAAATATATTTTTATTAATTTAATATTAATTTATTATTATTATACTCATTTTTTATTATTATTATGAAGTATTTATTTGTTATTATATTTACTTATTATTATATTTATTTATTATTTATTATTATTATATTTATTTATTATTATTATTTATTTCATTTTGTTTATTATTTATTATTTTTATTATATTTTTAAATATGTTTTATGTAATTTATTATTTATTTTATTAATTTATTATTATTATTTATTATTTAGTCCATTTATTATTATTATATATATTTATTTATTATTGTATTTATTTATTTTTTATTATTATTTATTTCATTTTGTTTATTATTTATTATTTTTATTATATTTTTAAATATGTTTTATGTAATTTATTATTTATTTTATTAATTTATTATTATTATTTATTATTTAGTCCATTTTTTATTATTATATATATTTATTTATTATTGTATTTATTTATTTATTATTATTATTTATTTCATTTTGTTTATTATTTATTATTTTTATTATATTTTTAAATATGTTTTATGTAATTTATTATTATTTATTGTTTAGTCCATTTTTTTATTATTATATTTATTTATTATTATTGTATTCATTTATTATTATTATTATATTTTATTTTATTTATTATTAATTATTGATTTTTAATTTTTTAATTTCAACCCAAAAAACATCTCTACCAAACATACTTATGTTTTTGGATGAATAAACAAAAAAACCAAAAACCTGTTTTTTGTTTATTTCAACACAAACACAAACACAAACACAGCTCTACCAAACATGCCCTTAGCCTTTTGTATCCAACCACCCTAAACTTAAATAATCCCGAACTATTAACTTGTTGTAATTAATCCCTTTCACAACAAATGACTATTTTACCTTTCTTCTTAAATTTTTCATTCTTTAAATTATACTCATATTATTTTCTTTTAGGTAAGATATTAATAATCATATGCGCCTAAATTGTATTAAAGTAAATACATTCTCAAATGAAAAAAATATATATATAAAGTTATAAGTTATAATTATTTTGTAAATAATTAACTTTTCATTAAAGTTTAGTTTGACTTAAATAATAATATATTTTAGGATTAATTTTATTTACACTCCTCAAGTTTGCTTTTACTTCAATCATATCCCTCAGGTTTGAGAATCTTCATTTACACCCCTTGTGATTTGAGATTCTTTTCATTCACACCCCTTAGCGATGACATCATCCTTTTTTTTTTTGTAAATACCTAAATTACCCTCAATGAGATAACCTAGTGTTGTTTGGATACAAGGATATATTATTTTATCAATTTGACCCCCTCCAATAATTTAATCATTTAATTTGTATTAAATTTTAAATATATATATAAAATTCAAAAATATATATATAAAAATTTCAAAAACATATATAAATTTTGGAAAAATTATATAAAATTCAAAAAAAAACATATAAATTTATATAAAAAAAACATATAAAATTCAAATATATATATTTCGAAAACAATTACAAAATTCGAAAATAAATATAAAATTCGAAAAATATATATATTAAAATTTTTAAAAAATTATAAAATTAGAAAATAAATATAAATTTGAAAACAACATATAAAAATTGAAAAAAATATATTAAAATTTGAAAATAAATATAAAATTCGCAAAAAATATAAAAAATTCGAAACAAATATATAAAATTAAAAATATATATATAATTCAAAAATATATATATTAAATTTTGAAAAACATTATAAAATTCAAAAAAACATATAAAATTTGTAAAAAGTATATAAATTTTGAAATAAATATATTAAAAATCGAAAAAATATAAATTTTGGGAAAAAAATTATTTCAGAAATATCATATTTACTAAACAGTGGGTGTTGGTACAAGTCACTCCTTGTTTGATGGACTAGTAGCCTATGACTTCCTCTGTGCATGAGTTTCTCACTATAATAACACTGAAAGGAGGTGAAGCTAGGTCTCATGAAATGCTTAAATCAATGCATGAAAGAGGAAGATTATTGTTGACAGGGAATAATCCAACCCCAAAAGGGTAACAACATTTAGGAAGATTAATTTTTACGCATTTTATATATATATTTGAAATTTATATATGTTTGTCAAAATTTATATATATTTTTTGAATTTAAATATATTTCTTTTGAATTTTATATTTTTTACCAAATATTATATATGTTTTTGAAATTTATATTTTTTTTCCGAATTTATATATATTTTTAAATTTAATATATTTCTTTTGAATTTTATATTTTTTTTACCGAATTTATATATTTTTTCCAAAATTTATATATGTTTTTGAAATTTATATTTGTTTTTCGAATTTTATACATATCTTTATATTTTTTCAAATTTTATATAAATATATTAGAATTTTATATCTTTTTTCAAAATTTAATATATTTCATTTGAATTTAATATTTTTTTTCCGAATTTTATATATTTTTTCCAAAATTTATATATGTTTTAGAAATTTATATATTTTTATATATTTTTTTCAAATTATATATATTTGAATTTTATATCTTTTTTCGAAATTTATATATCATTTTCAAAATTTATATATTGTATAGTTGATTATTTGGGTATAAAGTTAGGAGTGTTCCACTATAGGGTTAGGGTTGTTTGGGTACATGATTTAGACTATCTTAGGATTAAATTGATTTAAGGGGTGTTTGGTATAAGGGTGTTTTAGATATTTCATACTATGATGGGGTGTAAATGAAGATTTTCAAACCTAATGGGATGTGATTGAAATAAAAACAAACCTGAGGGGTGTAAATGAAGTTAGCCCTATATTTTATTTTGATTTAAAACTTTTTTATGGTAGAATAAAATTTTCTTTTCATAAAATATATCTATAAAGACCTTGAAACCACTTAAATAATAGATACCATTTTTTCTAATGTTATATGCATAAAGTTTGTTAATTAATGACTTAATCATTTTGAATATTTTTATTTAATTTATATTTAAATTATAATTTAATAAATATCTTTTTAAAATTATGTGTTTATTTATGAATATTTGAGTGGTGAATACACTATTAAATTAATATTAATTATTTTATAATTTTTATTAATTTAACAAATGCAATAACCATAATTCAATAAACAGGCATTTTGGTCATTTATGAAAAAAATAAGACAATGGGGCATTTTGTACTAAATTGTTATAGTTTAGGGAGTTTGTTGCATAAAAAAAAATTTGGGGGTTATATGCAACAATGACCATTGACCATAGTTGAAGGAAATTTTTTGCATTTAATCCTAAATTATATTATTATTTGAATGGGCTATTATCATAAAACCCCTTGAAATTTTATTAAATTATTACATTGCCCACCGGCCTATCAAATACCCCTAAGTTTTTCAATTTGATCAATGTCCCCCTCCACCGTTAATTGGTAAAAGGTTAATTTTATTTACACCCCTTAACTTTGACAATCTTCATTTATACTCTTTATTTTTTCAAACTCACATTATTTATATCCCTTATACCTAAATTATCCTCAAAGTTGAGATGTATGGTGTTTAAAAACAAGGTTTACTACCCTCATATTTTATTATCCAAAAGCCATTAAATTTTTTATTTTGGCATAAATAAAAAAAAAAAAATTATAATAAAATATTTAAAAAACGAAAAAAAAAATCTATTTAGTAGTTCGAAAAGTTTTTACCCTATTTTTTTTATTTCAAAAAAAACTAGTCCCTCAAACATACTTTGGCATAAAAAAAAAGTAGGGAAAAATATATTTTTTCAAAAAAAAATGATGAAATATATTTTTTCAACCTACCAATTAGGGTAAAATATAAAATATATTTTTATATTTTGACATTATTTTGCCAAAATAAATTTTATTTTTATAAAAAAATATATGCCAAAATAATTTTTTTAAAAAAAAATAGAAATTAAAAAATATATTTTTTATGCCAAATTATTTCAGCATTATTTTTTTAAAAAAAAATATATATTTTACCCTCCTTTTTATTGATTTATTCCAAAATGTGTTTGATAGACTAATTTTACCGTATTTGTTAAAATATTTTTTTTTCAAAAGGAAAAAATTAATGCCGAAATAATTTTGGCATAAAAAATTATATATTTTATTTTTTATGTTTTAAATATTTTATTATAAATGATTTTTTTTAAAAAATTATGCCAAAATAAAATTTTAATGTCTTTTGAATAATAAAATACGAGAGTAGTAAACCTTATTTCCAAACACCATATATATCTCAATTTTATGGTAGTTTAGGTATAAGGGGTGTAAATAATGTAAATTTTAAAAAATAAGGGGTATAAATAAAGATTATCAATTTTGAGAGGTGTAAATAAAATTAACTTTTTACTAATTTCATAATGGAGGAGGACATTGATCAAATTAAAAAACTTAAGGAATTATTTGATAGCCCAGCAATGTGATGATTTGGTGAAACCTTACAGAATTATGTAATAATATACCATTTGAATAGATTTTATACGATACACCATTAACTTCACATTCATTATCATGATAATTTTGTGATTTAAGATCACCTTGTTGACTAATTTTGGATGATACCTTTTAGAAAATGTTATCTTGTAAATTATTACAATATTAAGACATTATTAATTTTTTACACTAAAGTCATTAATTATAGAGTTAAAGTAAAACATGTTTAAGCCTCTAACCATGCCCAGTGTAATATACCCAACCCACAAGAAATATTCCCTCCGTCCCAAGTCTATTTATTATTATCCAACTTCTTAAAATAATGACTTTTAATATAGTGTTAATAAATAAAATAATAACTTTACTTATGATCTCAATATAGTTATATAATAGTTTATAGTATATATGTTTTATAATTTTAATATTTGAAAATTAAATTGGCAAATTGATAAAATAAAGTGTTTTAAATTTTCAAAATGAATATTTATTTTGTGACGGTTAAAAAAAGAAAAGTAAACACTTATTTTGAAATGGAAGGACGATGGGTATGCTTTATCTAATTTAAAATATAATTATTACACTCTCAAAAAATATATATATATATATAACTATTACATAAATAACTTAAAGTAATGTTAAACGCAAAACGATTTAAAGTTATTGCAAAATTATTCCAATTGGACGGAAGAGACGGATTTCATTGTAAGACACATTGTCTGGTCATTGTGAGTTTCCACGAATTTTCTCAAATATATACCAGTTTTCTCTTTGACTCTCTCAATTCAAATGAAAAAGTTGAGAGAGATCAGAGAAGTTGCCATGAAACTTCTCATACCCTTCCAACCATTTTCTCTCCCTTTAATTTAAATAAAAAAATGCTATGAAAGACAAAAGACATGATCAAGATATAAAATGGTGGAATAATAGTGTATATGCACTCATCAATTTCAGGTCCCAACTTTTGTCCGCCATATGTAATGTGCGTCTACTGTTTCCTCCATTTACTTATTTAATAGATTCAATCACCTTTTGGTAAAGAATTGGTAGCTACCAGGTTATATATATATATATATATATATATTCTTCTTCCCATATATATGTATATATAACATAGATACACATATAGATTGTGTGGGGATTAATTTCCAATGGCTGGTATGCTTCCTGGTGTTGAAGCTGCTCGTAGGAGACGGGTTCATCAAACTGGTGGATTTCCGGATTTGCCCAGCTCAACTAGGCGATCATCTATTTGTTTATATGCAAGTAACCATGAATCCCATCTCAGCTCAACTTCCTTCCAGGTACCAATTCTAAACCACCCCATCTTTTTATATCTACAATTGTCATATATGCATATATAATTATATTTATGCTGAATATTGCTAAAATTTAATAAAATACCCAATAAATTTGGCAGCAAAGAATTACACTAAACCAGCCAAATCAGGATGAGAAGCTAGGAGGGCCTGCCCGAGAAGCCAAAGATAGGTTGGATAAGAGGCTCAGAGCACAATGGAAGCCAGATATCAAGAGGTAATCATCAAAATTCTATTGTTTGAGGCGCATGTTAGCAATTCCATTATGTTACTGGCTAAATACGCCTTCTATGTTAGCAATTCCATTATGTTGCTGGCTAGATACGCCTTATTGGGCTTCCGGAATTGCAAGGATTAGGACCCTCTATGTTACCACAAAAGTGTGAACGATATAATCTTGGCTCTTGCTTATTATTTTCGTGATTGATTTCCAAATGGTATTGATTCATGTTTGTAGTGACTCCAGTAAGAGAGTTTATGTTAACTTTTTATGGATTGTCCTACTGTTTATATTTTGGGTAAAAATTCTCCCTTCATTTATTGAAATTAATTGAGACATTAATTTAGTTACCGAGTGAATGTTTATAATATTTAATTTTTCTAATGGTTCCTGGCGCATGATAGCGCAACAATATGATCCTTGCTAACTTGCGCTAGATGCTTTACAATCTGGAATGAAAGCTAATTTAGGATAATGAACCATCGAAACATGTTAATTTTCCCAAAATTGATTTTAATTTTCCAATGGTTTCAGGTGTATGTTAGCATAGCCCTATGATCATTGCTAATTTAGGATCAATGAACCATGAAACTTATTACTATTCCAAATTAATTATCCAAATTTGACTTTTCAATATTTATTTTATTTATTTTGTATTTTCAATTTTGCACTTTGACAATATAGTATATTTGTAATTTTTTGTGGGATTTTTTTTCCTCTCAAAATAAGTGTCCCATTTTAAAAATCAAAACACTTTATCATGTCACTTTACTAATTTACCATTCGTACATTGAAATTGTAAATCATCTACACAATAAATCATTACATCATTATCATGGGATTAAGGATAAAGTTGATATTTCATTCATTACCAATACAATATTTTAAAAAGTTGGATTCCCTATAAGAGCCTTATAAATTGGAACAGAGGGAGTATCAGAATTTGAAATTGGACAAGTAATTTGGGATAAGTAAAGTAGAAAAAGAAAACAAGTAATATAGGACGGATGAAGTACTTTTTCCAAAATGACAATACTTGTATTGGATCACATCAGTGGATAGCACAAATTTGGTTCGCAAGGAGCATGACTTAAGTATTAAGTATTGTCCTTTCCCAAATTGATTTTAATTTTCCAATGGTTTCATGAGCATGTTAGCAAATGGTAGCATAGCACTAAGATCTTTGCTAACATGCGCATGTATGCTTTACAATCTAAATTGAAGCTAATTTAGGATCAATGAACCCTCTAAACTTGATAATTTTTCTAAAATTGATTTTTAATTTTCTGTGATTGAATTCAGGGAAATAAGCCAAGAAAGCATGAAGGGTGTTGTGGAAGGTAGGAGTAGTATGGTCATAGGGGAGTTGCATAAAGAGGTGTTTGGTTCGAATAATAGTAGGAGGAGGTCCAAGATATTCAGTTGGGCCAAGTTTGGGTGGAAGGCTAGTGATCAAGCCGAGTGTGCCGTTTGTTTGGAACAATTCAGGACCGGTGAGACCCTGGTGCACCTACCCTGCGCCCACCGGTTCCACTCCGACTGTTTGGTGCCGTGGCTCGAGACCAATGCTCATTGTCCTTGTTGCAGAATGGAGATTTTGTATCCAGTTTTCTTGTGAAAAAGTGTGGAGACATGAGAACTTGATGTTAATGGTTACATTTGGTGTTTTTATTTGGACATGGAAATGCACATTCTTATGTTTGTCTCTCTTTTTGCCTACCCAATTTTCATTAAGAAACAAACCAAGAATACAACTTTACAGAAATCCATGTTTTAGGTTGCATGTATTTCCAGAAATCCACAATATGGTAAAAGAGTCTAAAGACCATAATGCAAAAAGTCTTTTTTTGTGCGTTGACCTAAAAAAACCCAAAAGATTTGGAAGATAGCAACTTGAGTTACACTTTTATAGTAACAAAAATAAACCTAGTATTTTTTTAAAAAAAAATTGAAAGATATTTGGATCTTAATCACATATTAAAATATAATAATAAACTACATAATACAATTTCTTTTCTTTTCTTTACTCTACTTTATTCAAACAAAAATATTATCATTTTTTTTTCTTTCTAATATATTCAAACATAAATTCCAGTTAGTATCATATATATAGATATATATATTTATTTCTCTAATAGGCCATAATTAATAGGGTTAAATGCAGAAAACCCCCTTGGAATATGTCATTATTGCAGATAAACCCCTGAACTATTTTTTTATGCAACAAACCTCCTAAACTATAACTATTTTATTGCAAAATGCTCAATTTCCTTGAGTTTTTTCAATAAATGACCAAGATGCCCTTTTTTTATTGAATTATGGCTAAAGCATTTGTTATTAGTTATTAACAAAGTTTATAAAATAATTGATATTAATTTGATAGTATATTCACCACTCAAATATTCATAAACAAAAACATAATTTTTAACATTTATTTATTATATTGTGGTTTAAATAAAAATATTTAAAATGATTGTGTCATGAATTAGCACACTTTATGTATATAACATTAGAAAAAAATTATCTATTATTTAAGTAATTTCAAGGTCTTTATAATATTTTATGAGAAGAAAATTTTATTTCATCGTAAAATATTTTAAACTTAAAATAAAATATTTTATTATTTAATTCAAACTAAACTCTAATAAAAAGTTGATTATTTATTAAAATAATTACACCTTATGACTTTGTTTATTTGTTTTTCATTGAGGGTGTATTTACTTTAATACAATTAAGATGAATGTCATTTTTAATATTTTACATAAGACAAAAAATAATGGTATAATTTAAAGAATGAATAAATTCAAGAAGAAGGGTAAAATAGTATTTTGTAATGAAATAGGGGGTTAATTGCAACAAATTAATAATTTAGGGAGTTATTTGAAATTTAAGGGGGTTAGTTGCAAAAGACCAATAGTTCAAGGGCTTTTTTATGCACTTTATCATTTATTTTCTTCTATCCATTCATTAAAATGAAAAACCTACTAATTTTGAATAAGTTATCTTGAATTTTAATAAGATATAATTTTGTATAATCATATTGCGTATCACCCCTACTTTGAATTAGACTTGTCAATGAATTGAATTTTGATCTGAATCCGATTCGATTAGCCGGATATTGATTAAAAATAAAATTCGATAACCCAATTAAAATCCGAATCCGATAATCCGATTTCTTAACAAATTGGATTTGAATTTATATTAACTCGATCCGAAATTATATAATATATATATCAATATATATTTAATATTTTGATGTGTCTATATTTAGTATTATACTTGTATATAAATGTTAATTGTTAATTATTTTATTATTTATTAATAATGATTGATCATTTATACCACTATTAAATGTTTGAATAATTTCAGTATTTCCAGTATTTATACTTTAAATTTATATACTATTTATTAAAATATTGAGTTGTAAATGTAATATACTTAATAATGTTTCAATTTTTTTTTTCGTTTTTTTTTACATTTGTCATGGACATGTGTTATAAATATTAATTGATAATTTTGTTTTTACTAATTCTTAGAGAACAAGAAATAATCTAAATTTATTTATTGATTTTTGTATTTTGTATTTTGTAATTTTTTTTAATTAGATAATCGGATCGAAATATCGAATCAGATATCAGATAATGAAATTTTTTGGATACGAATTAATTAAGTAAAAAATAGTCGAATTATCGAATTCGGATCGCGGATTGACGGTTTTTGCCATCCTTATCAGTGGACATGTCAATAATTTGATTATAATTCGAATCCGATTAGCCGTATATGGATTGAAAATAAAATCCGATAAACTTATTAGGATCCGAATTCAATAATTCGATTTCCTAACAAATTGAATTTGAATTTAAATAAATCCGATCCGTTGACATGTATAATTTGAATTCAATAATTCGATTTCCTAACAAATTGAATTTGAATTTAAATAAATCCGATCCGTTGACATGTATAATTTGAATAGAAGATGTAACAACTCCAATGTTTTTCCTTATTTTGTCTCACTTTATTAAAAAAAAAATACTTATAATAATAATAATAACAAAATTCGAAAAAAATTGAAAACAAATAATTCTGTAGTAAACAGTGAACACCAACGTTTTCTTACACAATACTTGCGAAAATTAGATCTAACGGTTCAAATCCACAGCTCTCTCTGTATCTATCTCTAACCTCAGTGATCAGACTAACCTCGTACCACCATCTCCTTCCTCTGTAATATTACTGTATGTATTGTATATACATATATGTATCTACACACTACAAACACATGCACGCACCACACATTTAGTCATTGTTCCATTTTCTTCCAATCCACACAATGCAACCCAAAACCCAAACCCTAACCCTAGCTCCACCACCAGGCCTCAACCTCTTCCCATCCCTCAATCCCCCACCCAAAACCCTAATTTTCTACCAAACCTCTGTCCTCCTCATCACCTTCATCGCCTACGCCTCCTTCCACGCCTCTCGCAAGCCTCCCAGCATCGTCAAGAGCGTACTCGGACCCCAAATCGGATCCAATCACACCACAATTGGGTCCGACACTGGTTGGGCCCCATTCAATGGATCCGACGGTCCACACCGGCTCGGCGAGCTCGATCTCGCCTTCCTATCGGCCTACGCTGTTGGGATGTTCATTGCAGGGCATATCGGTGATCGGATCGATCTTAGGTTATTTTTGACCGTTGGAATGGTGGGTAGTGGTTTGTTTACTCTGTTTTTCGGATTAGGGTTTTGGTGGAATGTTCATGTTCTAGGGTTTTTCGTATTGGTTCAGATTGTATGTGGGTTGTTTCAGTCAATTGGGTGGCCTTGTGTTGTTGCTGTGGTTGGGAATTGGTTTGGGAAGTCGAAGAGAGGGTTGATAATGGGGATTTGGAATTCACACACTTCAGTTGGTAATATCATTGGTTCGGTTGTGGCGTCTTCGGTTTTAGGGTTTGGGTGGGGTTGGGCGTTTGTGTTGCCTGGGATTTTGATCATGGTGATGGCAATTGTGGTGTTTTTGTTTCTGGTTGTGAATCCGGAAGATGTAGGGTTTGAATTGCCGGGAAATAATGAGATTGAGATGAATGTAGAGGGAATCTCTTTGATAAATTCAGTTAACGTTGAATCCGAAGAAGTGGGAGTCGAAAAATCCGAAAATGTTGAATCTTCAGCTGCTATTGGGTTCCTTGAGGCATGGAGGTTGCCGAGTGTGGCGTCTTTCGCATGCTGTCTCTTCTTCTCCAAACTTGTGGCTTACACCTTTTTGTATTGGCTGCCCTTCTATATTAGGCACACAGGTATTCTATATTTGTTTTGATTGCATTGTAAATTAAAAAGTGAATACTTCACCAATTTTGAGTATTAATCCTATGTTGCAAACATAATAGTTTAATATAGATTGGATAATTCACTTTTTGTGGGTGTACTTTGCTGTCCTATAAATTTTAGATAGCTCTGTTGTGTTCTACTTGACATTCGGAAGGTATGAAAACCTTGAAAAATCTTAGAACCATCAGAAAAGTTAGTGGTGTCGAATCAGTTCCATGATTTGTGAGATGCCGGTGTCTCAAATTTTTTCCATCAGTTGTGCTAGTGAGTGATGACTGAGAGAATAAGCAATGCAATATGTACGACAGTACTATAGAAATTAACACTACAGACTAGTTTAAGATCCATAGGCCATCTAAGTCTACCGGACTAATTCAATCTTATTACCATCCGTTCATTTGATTAATTGATTGATAAAAATGGTGGATATTCACTATATGTTTGTGTTCTTTTGCAATTGAAGCTGTTGCGGGTGTTCATTTGTCGCATAAAACTGCCGGGATCCTTTCTACCGTATTTGATGTTGGAGGAGTCCTTGGGGGAATTTTGGCCGGATATGTCTCTGATATGATTGAAGCTCGTGCTGTTACATCTCTGGTGTTCTTGTTGCTATCTATTCCCGCTCTTGTATTATACCGCATTTATGGAAGCTTGTCTATGTTCACCAACATTGCATTGATGTTCCTCTCCGGGATGCTTGTGAATGGACCATACGCGCTTATTACAACTGCGGTTGCAGCTGATCTTGGTACTCAGAGCTTGACTAAAGGGAATTCCCGTGCATTAGCTACTGTGACTGCAATTATTGATGGTACTGGTTCTGTCGGGGCTGCTCTTGGCCCACTTCTAGCGGGGTATATTTCAACTAGAGGATGGAACAATGTGTTTTTTATGCTTATTCTTTCTATTTCTCTTGCGGGTTTGTTCTTGATTCGTGTTGTCAAAGCTGAAATTCAAGGGAAGCAGAATGAGG
Source organism: Cornus suecica (assembly GCA_963922005.1). Classification (NCBI taxonomy): domain Eukaryota; kingdom Viridiplantae; phylum Streptophyta; class Magnoliopsida; order Cornales; family Cornaceae; genus Cornus; species Cornus suecica. Next base: position 1,578,138 of record OY998240.1, on the reverse strand, counting down.
GGAAATGGCTTTGGCTCAGCAGCTTAACTGCACGTTAGTGAGAATTTTATCGAGGCATCTCCGCTTTTGTACTTCATATGAAGGTTGCATTCACACAGCAAACGGGATTTCACTGAAGGATTTCCCCAAGCATCGGCGTGTACCTTCTTGTATCGTATTTGAGAATATGGATTTCGTACAGCAAAAAGGATGTCGATGGAAGATTTTTCCGGCTTCCATTCATGCATGTCCTTTTCACAATTTTAACTAGAGATGAGATAGCTTTTATACAACATACGGGTGATTGGAGGGCTTTCTCAACCCTGATTCATGTATTTTTTAAGTTCATTTTTTTTCATATACAATACACAGATAAATTAGCCTCTGTATGCTGTGTAAAAGCCTTTGTATGCTGTAAATTTTTATTTCAAAAAGAATTATTCTAATAACATAGATCTCAGTTCCCGCTAAAGTACTCCCACTTTTCACAGTAATGTTTGAGCGTTGATACAGGTTTTGTAAATGGAAATTTTTGCATAGTGGAAACTACCCAGTGCAATGATATGTTTCATTTGTCTACACTAGTCTCAATTGATCAGTATGTGTATTTACAGCAACTATACTCAATATCAACAAAGGATCATATATTTGAATCACAAATATCTATTTACAAACTATGGTCTCTCAATTGCCTTCATCTTCTTGACAGCTAAATCAAGCATTATTTTATGAAGACGAAAGAAGAATGTTGTTCTACCGAATAAATTTATAGACAGCCGTACCTGATAGAACATAACAATTATCATCATCATCACCACCACCGGCAAAGAAGCTGTGCCTACCAAAAGTATTTAAACAAAAAAGATAATTTGACTTTTATCCTTCTAACAGAAATTTGAGATTTTGAAGGCCCTCGGCTGAGATGCTCCTTCTAACTCTTGTTCTTGGGACTGTCACTTGAGGAGGCGACTCTGAATGAAAACACACCATCACGACTGTCAAATTGTCTATCGCTCCCCTCTTGAGTGCTTCTTCTACTAGTTCCCTGCAGCACAATTTCACGTCGTTGTGCTCTTGGAGTTTTCTCCGGGCAAAGTCCACCGCATTTTGGCTTCTGAACACATCCCAAATTCCATCACTACCGATTATCAAGAACTCGTCTTCCTTTGTGAGTGTCATCAATTTAAGTTCTGGCACGGCGCTCAAAGGCCCAGTCCTTTCACCGGTTTCCTTCAATCCTTTAATGTGCCAATCGCCTAGTGCCCTAGTTACACCCAACTGGCCATTCAAATATCCATCATCAATGAATCCACCCAGCGACTCGATCCTCAACCTTTCATTGTCACAGCAAGGCCTGTGATCTTTAGACATTTCTATCGCCACTCCACGTCGAGACAGGACCGCCCGACAATCTCCAGCATTTGCCACAAGTAAAGACCTGTCCACCACAAGATTGTTTATTCAAAATGCATGCACAACGACACAAATTGCTGTTCTCATTTCTTGAGTCATCACAAAGATACTATTGAAAATGAACTATGGAATACATCCTCAACATTTTTGCACGAAAAGATGCATATATATATGCAGAGAGGGCTATGATCGTTACCAGTCCAGAAAGGTCCCGGGGATTTTGGACCTTATGTTGTGAAAAATATTCCGAATGAAAAAACAAAAACAAAAAAAATTAGTTCTCCAACTCACCACCTCTATCGCAAAACCCTTAACTGGTTGTAATATCAAATTTCATTTTTAGTTCAATGCCTTGGACAACTCAGACATAACTCCAAGTGAATGGGTCACTCTTGAAGCTTTAAGTAATCACACAAAGCTAGAAAAATAAGAGAGGGCCAATGAATACTGACGCATGGAAACATCTTACCTCCCAAATATCATTGCAGTGAGAGCAGTTGTGCCAGATGATAGAGTAGACTCAAGAGAGCATGACTTCGCAAAGGCAGCATCTGTTTCCACGAAAGACCTTGTCACCACTTTCTCAAGTTCTAAAGGGAAATCGGCATCGTCGACAATGACCCTAGGTAAATGGTCACGGACAAATTGTGCAGCAAACTTTCCTCCATGCCCATCAAACACCTATTATGAAAAACAAATGCCCATTTAGATGCCTTGATACTAGTGCTTTCAAAATTTCTTGTTGTCTAATGTGTTTTTCTTTTCTTTTACTCGATCCTTTCCAATCCCATTAGATCCAACTAATTGAATAAGTGGGAAAAATAGTAGTTTTGCTAATTTGACTGATTATATAACCATTCAGTAGTGATCTCTTGCTCCCTATACTCACTTTTAATATGAACCCTTAGATTCAATCCAAGGGTCATATGCTAAAACCACTATATCTTTTTTAAATATAGCAAAACCACTTAATTTATATTTGGTTTCCATATTTAATTCTTTCAATACCACCAATATTAATTTTAAAAAGTAATTAACTAAGCAATAACAACAACCAAATAAATACAAACTTTCAAGCCCTCGACTCCATGATCGTTAAAACTAAAAGAAAATATGCATATTTTCTATTTCTCTGCTTACATTGGAATGAATGCATGAATATTCAACAAATCAGATTCTAAGTGACCAAACAAACCAAATAAAAATTTCTTAAAAGTGACGGCAAAGATCAGAATAGATACTACCCCTTTTTTACTATAACTTAGTAAGAGTATTAATTATTTATTCTCAATTGCTTTACCTAAGCAAATAATATTTGAGTTTTTTTCAAAAAAAAATTCTTGCTTTTGCCTTCTTGTTTTTTTGAAAAACTAAACAATACCAAAACAGATATTTAATAATATAAAAATCGTATTCAAATTTGTAATGTTGCCTATTACTTAATTAGTAAAACCTTAGGACATAGAGAATATTAAGAAATGGACATTATTTTATCAATTAATAACCTGCAATCTAAAAAGGGCCAAAAAATGAAAAAGCCTTAATATTTTATTTTTTAGTTTTAACGAATATGGAGTCAAGACAATAAGGTTTGAGAGTTTGTATTTATTTGGTTTCCATTATTGCTTAGTTAGTCACCTTTTTAAAATTAATATTGGTGGTATTGAAAGAATTAAATATGAAAACCAAATATAAATGGAGTGGTTTTGCTATATTTTAAAAAGATATAGTGGTTTTAGAATATGACCCTTGGATTAAATCTAAAGGTTCATATTAAAAGTGAGTATAACTTATCTTGCTCCCCATGGAGCAAGAGATCACTACTGTATAACCATTAATTTTAGGCATTACAACAAACATATTCACTAAGGAGACGTATATGACTTAAAATAGACAAACAAGAAAATCAGTAGTAAAAGTACTCGTAACATATGATCTGGAAAAAATAATGCCAAAATCATGTAGCAAGGGAAATATCATATTTGCATTTGTTTCTATCTTTATGTTTTACTGTCTTTTGACATCATCCCAAATTTCCAGTGTTCATTCCAAACTTGTCATCTGAAAATTCCATGTTGATTCCAACCTTGTAACTAACTAAGTTTGTAATGACTTCAGAGTACAAGGCTCACTCAAACTGATCACTCAACCCATCCACTTGGTAGGCGCTAAGGGAAAATCAAGTATACAAGTACCTCGTAGTCTTAATAATTTAGGGATGCCGTCTTAAAATTACTAATTTATGTGACTATCCATTTGATTTAACTATACAGGCTTCAACAACAGCTTAGACAAATAAACTATAAAGCCTTAAGTTCTGTTCCAAGCACAATCATGAAATGTATCCCCCAAATCATGTAAGAAATAAAACTAAAAGTGAAAACAACAGTACTACCAAAATTGACCTCACTATGCAAATCATCAAGGTAACCCAAGAATTAGTTAATTGTCGAGATGTAGACAATCAGGGCAGGTTAAATACTTACCCCATAGAATGAGATAGCTTCCTCGTCAAGTAAATTGCAACCAAAATTCTTTGCTAGATCTGTAATACATATGTGAGTATCCTCCATATAAGAACGACCTCCAATATCAGACCACTCTCCAGACCGAAGTGCAGGGGTGAAATTATTCAAAAGGTTCTGCTTTTTGTCTGCGACTGTTGTATCCTCACAAATGCTTTCCAGCTGAACAAGACCACGAGAAAGAAAGAAAGGAAAAATTCTAAGAGATAAATTAAATAGGTCACAATCATACAGCTAAATAACAGTAGATGACTAATTTCACAGAATAGATGTCAATTACCAATGGCCATTAAGTTTCAAATGATGACATACACGGCTAGGCGCATGGAACACACAATGTTTTGCACTTCTAATATATTAATAAACAGATCCAATTCAACATTGAGAAAAAACCTTAAAATAATTTCCTTTCACAATGCATCATTGCTCCTACTCCGACATAAAGTTCCAGCAGAACCCCTATTATGTTTATTGTCCCTATATTTATACAGATGAAATGTTTAGCGATAATAAGAGCTGTATCTCGTGGACAGCCAATACAAAATAATCAACCCCTTGTGAGCTTATCCATTCTAAATAAATACATCTTACACCCAATTTATATATTCTCATGGCAAGTATAAAGTATATTTGCCTTTTTAGTCTACCTTGTCAGGCGTTTTTATTCACACAAATCACTAGCTTGTTGATAAAATTTTCATACCGAAGAATCAAATTTCAGCTTTCTACGTAAAATTTGAACATATCCAATTACATGCTCCTCCACTGAATATATGAGAATGCTTATCCTTAGATGGTGACATTAAAGAACTATATGATTGCAGATTTGCACAAAATCTGCTAGAGGAAAAGTTGTGTTTGAGAGTTTTACAATCTAATTTCCCCGTGCGCAGGGGAGCGCGAGAGATTATTATAAGAAAGTAGCTCTTGAGTTTCAATAATTGCCCCAAATTAACATAGACATTAATCACCTCAATAGAAGTAAAATGAAGAAACTCGTGTAAAATTGAAGTTTAGAAAATAGTATAAATTATGAAAAGTAGATCTTTTGGCCCACAATCCAATTAAAGAACTAAAAAAAATGTAAATAATCAATATACAGATGTCCAAAACTCTTACAGAAGTACATCTCCTAACAACAGATGAACAGCACAAAAGTTAGAATTAATTCAAAATTATGATCAAAGTATCACACATGGATTTCAGAAGAAAAAAAAATACTTAAAAGCAACGAGATGTACCAAATAAACATCTAAAATTCAATAAAGTCCAAATCAGGCTTCAGTATAATTCACTGAATTGAACTAATAACGCATATTACAAACTCAATTTCAATTAGTGCAAACACTAAATGAACCCAGAAGACACCAATTAAGAACACCCACAAACTAAAGCAGCATGAATTATATCACCACTATACAAATTCACACACACAAGCGAAAAAACAAAAAAAAAGGGAATACAAATTCAATACAAGAACAATTGTATCAGTCGTCGATCACATGAAAGAAAAATAACAATCCACTAAAACCCAATTGCAAAGATCAATATTTACATTAATATATGATAATTTGACCCAGAAAAACTAAGCGATCAAAAAAATATATATATCTTACAGGAAATGAATTTCCGAGAGCAATCTGATCACAAGAAGTTGAATTTTCCCAACTGTGAATCTGGGCATGAAAAATATCAGATTGTAAAGGCCAAGACATGTTGTTTTGGTCATGCTCAGAGAAACCCAGATTGTCCATTCCTTCACAAACTTGTTCCGAGTCCTGTAAACACATGGTGGTTTCAGTTTCTAAGCAACTTGTGGGTTTTCACAAGCAGAGAGAGAGAGAGAGAGAATATGAGATAAATAGCCAAACTTATAAAGTCAGAATATGTTGGAATAAATAGATATATAAATATGTGTGTGTGTGTGTGAAGGCTTTAAGAGTAGGTTAGAGAGGGAGGAGAGAGAAAGTTCTAGAGAGAGAAATAGGAGGAGCCGTTGAGTTCCAGATTTATCTATGAAGGCGTGGTTGTGAGTACTGTTTTTTTGGATTATATGCGATTTTAAAAATATTGTCGGTCATTAACACTAAGTACCCTGCCAATTTAGTAAACTACTATTTTGCCCTTTTTAGGTTTTCTTTACTTTTTTCTTTCTATTTCCATGATTTTTCTCTTCAATTGAGTGTGGTTTCTATTACTCTTTCCTCTCATAGTGTTGAGTGTGGTTTTCTATTTTTATTGTGAGTTTCAACTTTTAATAGCATATGTATTTTCGACTAACTTCAAAATATGTCCTTTTATTTGGATTTTGGATTAGGATTCTTCAGATTTAAAGCTCAATTTGAGTAATTCATATTTGTTTATAAAAAGGATATGTTCAATTTAATTATCATTATCATTATCATTATTTGCAATCCGCATATATAATAAATGTTGTTTAAGGAGCTTAATTGAGAAATATAATTATTTAAATTCTAGTTTTGTTTGATTAACCAGTATTTTATTCCTACATGGTAGATCCAGAATTCGAGTATATGTGAAAGCAGTATGCTTAATTTTCAAAAAAGAAAATAAATTAAATTAAAATTAAATTTTATTTGACTAGTTTCATCAATGAATATATCTTAAATTTTTCTTGAGAACAACATTTTAAAGATGAAAGTTGTCAATCCTACAATAAATTCATCCGGATATGGAACAATAAAATGACTGATCATATGTAAGTATATCATCACTAGATACATTCTATAGAATTTATCATTAGATACACCCAAAAAGATAAAGAAAAGTTAATTAATGAATAGTGAATGATTTGTCTACTTTGATAGTAACCTATTTCGTCAAAATCGTGTGCTCTATTTAAAAACAAATTCAATCTACAAAGACTATGTAATGTTGGTTGTTGAATCTTTCGTAATTATTTAAATAAATTGCCAGTATTTTTGAAATCAAGCATGTGTGCCGTGTTTGTTACAACGTGACATACGGATTAGTTAGGTTGGTAAAGCACGGAAAAACTTCTCCTATTTAAATTATTTAGAAAAAACAAAATAGAAAATACATACATACATATGTATGTATATATATATATATTGATTCATGTACTTAACATCTCAACTGCCAAAGAAGATGGTGGATAAAATTGCAATATAGTATTGTATTGGTAATGGTTGTGCCACGACTAAGAAAGTGTGGTTGTGAACAGAGAGTTGCTTGTAGTGTAGGATGATGATGTATGAGAGTGACTTTAGATTTATTTCTGCAGATTTATTTCTGCTCCTTTAGGCACTTTTCGGAAAGGTGAATCAATAACATCTATTACAATAGTTTCGTATCTGCCTTTCATGTTCTAAGGCTCATAGTTGTTTGTTCTCATTGGTGCTTGTAACAGTCACAGACCACATGTGGGTGCCTCCATATCTTTCCACATATTATATAATTATATATATATATATAAGTTGTCTTTTACTGCATACATCCTAATGTATCTATTTATGAATGGGCAAATTGCGCTTAACACCCTATGATTTCTAAAGTGTGCGGAAAACTCCCTTCATGGTTTCTAAACACCCCTATACTTTGCAAATAGTGCAGATAACCCCCTCCAAACCCTTTTCCGGTGACTAAAAGGGGCTTTTCTGCAAATTTTTGAAATTATAGAGTGTCTTGCGCTCGTCACGTGACTGAATTTCGGCTAAAAAAATGAACGGAACAGTATTAAGGGGGTCAAAGTGCACACTTTTGAAATATTAACGGAGTTATTTGCACAAAATAAACTAGATAGGAGGTTTTTCACATACTTTTGAAATTATAAGAGTGTTTAGCATCATTTGCCCATTTATGAATATCTAATGAGATGCACTGACAAAAAAAAATGGGCATAATTGAAGAAACAAATTGAGTCGAACTTTGTAGGGGTTCTTAGGAAACTATAATATGAAGACCCTTAAACACAATTATGAAGGAATCCAAGAAGAAACAAAGGAGGGAAAACGTTGGGCAGATCAAGGTGCACCTGATAAACATAAAAGATGGGTGTCTAGCTTAATAAGATCGAGGCCAAAATTCTCTTGTAATTCCTAAATTATTTAAAATTTTAAAAATGATTGCATCATTAATAAAATTTGACTGCATCACATTTCAAATTGTATAAGAACATACTTGTAGTTATAATATATAAAAATGATGCCGTATACACTTCCGAATTGAAGTTCACATAAGATTGGAGGGAGATTTGGCTGGAAATGATCCAAATGAATCATTTTATAGCCTTTTGTGATCTCTCGAATGTTTTATAGGTGTGACTAGCACTATATGGTATTCATGACTTTTCATCCTAGCTCCTTCATTTTTTATTTTTTTATTTTTTTAGCTAACTCTTATGTCCTACCTCACACTGAATGTTAGACGTGTTCAAAAATCAAATCCATAAATCCAATCCGATCTGGATACAGTGGATCGGATTTTTTATGGATTGAATTGGACATGGATCTAAAAATACCTAATTCGATATTTTACTGATCGATTATGGATTGCATTTTCAATAATTCGATTAATCCAATATTGTTCATATATATTTCAATATATTATATTAATATTGTATCATATAATTTATTATTTTAAATTAAACTATAATCAAGGTTCGTCGTAACGGGAACGGGAACGGGAACGGGAACGAGAACGGGAACGGTAACGGTAACGGTAACGGTGGCGGGGTAACGGTAACGGGATTACGTAACGGGACTCGATTATCGCCAAAGTTCGCCGTAACGGTAACGGTAACGGTGGCGGTGTAACGGTAACGGGTCCGTAATGGGGTTATGTAACGAGACTCGGTTATCGCAGTCGTGAATTTTTAAAAAAATTGTCTTAGTTCGCCGTAACGGTAACGGTATTGGTGTAACGGTAACGGGTCCATAACGGCTGTAACAAGGGTTACGGCGAACCATAGTTATCGCAGTTGTGAATTTTTAAAAATTTTGCCTTAGTTCGCCGTAACGGCCGTAACGAGGGTTACAACGAACCATGGTTATCACAGTCGTGAATTTTTAAAAAATTTGCCTTAGTTTGCCGTAACGGGGTAACGTAACGGTAACGGTATCGGTGTAACGATAACTGGTCCATAACGGGGGTTACGGCGAACCATAACTATAATATCTTATATCAATAATATATTATTCTAAACTAAATCATAATATCTTATTTTATACTAAATAGTTATCTATATTTTTCCATACTATTGTAAAACACTCACTATTGCAATTTTTAGAAAAATATAATTGAAGACTTTTTATTAGTTATTTACTATTATAAAAGAGTAAGATTTCTAAAATATTTTTATATATTTATTCCATTTGAAAAATTATAATTAAATTATATATATATATATATATATATATATTGAATGTTAATGAACTCACACACCCATATGAGCCCTATAGGGCTCAAACCCCAGATCTCTCCCAATTTGGTAAAGAATGGAAATACCATCAGACCACAAGACCATTGGTCTAATTAAATTTGAATTTAATAAACACTTTAATAACTAAATTAAAAAAATCACTCATAAAGTTGCTGAAGCCTTGATTTGTGCATAAGATTGGTTACATGTCTCGTAAGTGCCGATTCAAATTGAAACACAAATGGACAAAATTGAAACACTCGATTCTTTTGATATTGAATCAAGTATGTTTATTTATTCACTATATATTAAGTATATTTTATTTATTCACTACAATTTATTTATAGTTATTTGTTAATAATTAATTAAATTTAGTTTTACTTTTGTATCCATAACTACTGTTTGAAGAGTTTTTAAGGTAGTACCGCACTTTTGAAACAATCCGTTGAAGTTTCCCAACGTTGCATGAATATTTTGTTTATTTACTCAAACTTTATAATTTTTTGTTTATGTACAATTTGCTACTGTGACACTATCACTTGTATGTTTATTATCTATGTTTGTGTCAATTTGTTACTGTGACACTATCACTTGTACGGCTTGTATGTTTGTTATCCATGCTTGTGTCAATTTGTTACTATGACACTATTAATACAAGTCACCAATATTGTTTATTATCTATGTTTATGTACAATTTACTCAAGTTTATTTTTTATATTTTTGGATCAAATATGTTTAGTATTGCTATTTGTTACAGCCTATCGTGACACTCATTTTTATTGGTGAAAGTTTTTTATCATTCTTTTTGCTATATTTATTTTTTAATCTTTGAATCCATTAATTCTATCCGAACCAATCTCGCTCATCGTGATCCGGTTTGGATTGGATCCATAAATAATGAATCCGGTATTAATGAATTGGATCCAAAATACTTTCAATCCGGTCCAATCCGATCCGTGAACACCCCTACTGAATGTGGTGTTCGGTTTGTTTGAATGACATTAGTCAATCCGAAAATGTCAATAACAAGGATTCGAAAAAGAATAGAATTAGAAAGGAAAATGGTAGAAAAAATATAATCTTTTAAAATTATGAAAACATAATATACAATAAAAAAAACGCTATAAAATACTTCACACTTTTAATGAAAGTGCATATATAGATATACTTTTGTAATTAGCAAATACTAAGCTTGTGCGGATGTCAATTCAAATGTTACCATCGATTATTTTTCCTTGTGATGCTGAATGCAAAAAAATCATCTTTTGTTGCTTGGATTGGAGTGGAGTGAGTGCGAATCCAAGAATAAAGCAATTCATGGACCATGACGTGGCATAAGGTCATCCAATGAATAAAATAGTACCATTATTACAATTATTTAGACTTTTATTTTTCTTTATAATGACTGCGTATACGATCGAATCTAACTGATTGAAATAAATGGACCACAGAGTGAACTACCAAGAACTTGTTCCGTTTTTATATTTGGATAATTCTACTGCACAATTTGAAATATTTTTCAGAGGTTTTTTCGCAAATACTAGGTGCCAAATATTTTCCCAAAACATGTGTATGAATCCACTATGTTTCAAAAATGTGCAACTTAATCCTAAAATGATATGAAAATTTTAAAATACCCCTTTTAACCTAATAAAAATAATAAATATTAAATTAATAATAAAATAATCTATAATAAAATATAAATTAATAAAAATGAATAAATTTTTTTAAAAAAAATATGCTTTTTATAAAAAAAAAATACTTTTGAAAATAAAATTATAATTTTTTTTGATAATTTTATTAAATATATTTTTTATAAACATATTTTTAGTTTTTAGTTTTTGTAATTTTATTATATATTTAAAAATATATATAAACTGGATTAATTTTTTTAATCAAAATGTTATATAACTCTAAATAAAAATATTTAAAATAGTCTTATTTGTTTTTCAAAATAATTTTAATATTTTTGAAAAAAAATGTAATTATTTTATTATTATTTTCTTAAATATATTTTATATTTTTGTAATTTTATTTATTTATTTTTTTAAAAAATAACTTATTCTAAGAGTATTTCAGACAATTCATATCACAATGGGGGCAAAACGCACATATTTTTAAATAATAAGATATTAAAAAACCACATGAATTTATAAGCACTAACATGACCTTATTTTTCAGAGATACTCCATCAGGACAACTGTTCGTATAAATAAATAATATTTATCACCTTTTTTTATTGAAAATATTTATAACCAAAGAGATATAATTTAAATATTTGATAAATATCAAAGAGATTTGATAAATTTTATTCTTTTACTTTGGAAGAGACTTTATTATGAACCTTGTTAATGAAATTTCCCCCACAACATTTTGCCTTGAATTGGAAGATTATTTTTTAATCTCGTTTTATTAATGTTAAAACAATATATTGATATACTCTCTCTGTCCCCTTTTGGAGAATTCAACTTTTTAAGGTGTTGCATTAGTATGGAATGAAATACCAACTTTATCATTGGTCCCACCATAGTAATGTGATGATTTATTATGTAGATAATTTATAATTTTAATGCATAAATGATAAATTAATAAAATAACATGATAAAATGCTTTAACTTTTCAATTGGGACACTCATTTTGGGACAAAGAAAAAAGTAAAAATTGACACTTATTTTGAGACGGAAGGAGTAATATTCGTATGAATTGTTGCAAATCATTTTTCTCTCCAAACATTTTCAATCTATGTATTATATATAGAGAACAATTGAATGAACAAGTGTTTGAAGAGGAAAACAAATGAAATGAAGGGAATTCAAAATTTGCAAGGGAGTTTTAAAGTTCCACATTGAATTTGAATGGAAAATGAAATATAACTTCTTGTTAATCTCATTTTACCAATTTAAGTTTTTTATTGATCAATCTACCTTCAAACATAAACTATAGAGAGTGAACAGAAAGCAATCTGAGCCATTGACAAAGGTGGCCACTTATTTATGGCCCGAGAACACAAATTTGGAGTCATTAAACATCTTAATGATGACGAATAGTAGGTGGCAAAACATTAGTTCAAAATTCACAGATGCTAAGGCCCGTTCAGAATCATTATTTTTGTTTTTGTTTTGAGAACCAAAAAATAAGAACAAGAATTATTCTTGTTCTTACTTTCTCACCCAAAAGAACAAAAAAAAAATATATATGTTTGGGGCAAAAAAACACACATATTCTTACACAATTTTTCCTCTCTACCACAAACTTTTTTTTTGGAAAATCTCAAAAATAACAAAAAAACAAAATTTTGTTGTTCCCTTATTTTTTCTACAATTCACGAAAACAATTTCCAAATTGAGAACAAAACAAACAACAAAAAGGGTTGCCAAACATGTTTTGTTTTCCAGAACAAAAACAAAATTTCCAAACGGGGCCTTAAATGATTGGTGTAAGAGAGTGAATAAAAAAATATATTCATAAAGAGACCAAATATAAGAGAAAAATAAATAGATTAATCTCTGAGGTTGATTAATAACAATAAAAGGAAAAGGCAATTTGTAACATTTAATTTTACATAGAGAAAAAATAATATTCTTCACAAATTTACAATTACATTTAAGAGAATATAAACAAACACACGCTAATACTACTATAGTAGTTGAACTGACTTTTTCCTTCGGGTGCGTTTGGAAAGCTTGTTTTTTATTTTTATTTTCTGTATTCAAATATAAAAACTATTTTTGTATTTGTCTTTATTTTTTTCAGCAAAAAACTAAAAACTAAAAGGCGTTTAGATGAAGGTGTTTTCCCCACTTTTATTTGATGAAAGTTGTATTTTATGAATTTAGTGTTTTCACTGTTTTTACCACCTAAACAATGAAAAAACTCAAAAAACAACTAAAAGTTGTATTTGGTGTTTTTACCACTTTTACACACTATTCACAGAAAACAGTTTTATTGGGAAAAAAAAAGTGAACAGTAAACACGTTTGCCAAACGTGTTTTTTTTTTGATATGATGAACAGTAAAAAAACAAAAACAGAAAACAGGGTATCCAAACGGATCCTTCGTAAAAAATAAAGACAGAAGCAATATTAAATATCTCATATCAACTCAGTAATTCTGTTCTGTCCATTTTTCTGAAGAATGGAAAATTCCTCTTCTCTTCTGTTTTTCTCAACCAATCTGAATTTTGAAATAATTTGTAGTAAACATAGACATATTTAAATAACCACCAAAACCAACACGCGGATTTATTGTTGGAGTAGGGAGACTTTTATGGAAGTTCTTTAGTATGTAATTTATATACTTCTTGATAAATATGATTTATATACCCCTGTACCAATGGTGTTTTATTTCATAAGAAAGTGCCCATAAATTGTCACTTACCAAACATGTAATGTTAATAAAAAACACAGTCGGGGTCCAAGTAAACGCTGATAAAAAAAAATTTACTTTTGGTGGATGAAACGGTCTGCTGTTCAAATTGACCACTATTCACGTAAGAATATACTCCCTCCTCTGTCCCAAATTACAAATCCCTTTTATTATAAGAGAATGACTTTTATTATAGTGTTAATGAATGAAATACCAACTTTACCGATAATGATATGATGATTTATAATATATATATTTTATAACTTATAAATTGACCAAATAAAGTGTTTTGACACTTATTTTGGAACGGAGGGAGTAAAATAAAATAAAATAATCACAAAAGAAAGTACAAACGTATATGCATAAAACGTGAAGAAATTTCTACTCGTTTTTGGCAGTAAATTCAGGACGTCTTACTTTTGCATGAAGGAATTCTGTACTGCCAAAAAAGAGAGCTGCTAAAAGGATTGACAAACATAAAATCAAAATAAATCAAACTGTTGGGCTTCTTGTGTGTATATCACATTATTTCTTAGAATAAGTCTAGCAGCAGAATTACAGATGTAATTCATCGGGCGCTGACTGAGAGTTTCATCCCATGATATAGGGTACTCAAACAGCTGTTCATATAATTTTGATAATGTATTGAATGGTATGCCAAGTAAATAAATAAATAATATATATATATATATATATATATATAATTCAGATTATTGTAAATAGCCTCGGCTGTGCATTGATCCAGAATGCAATCGAATTTATCGGTCTGTCCCGGTTCAGCCCACTTAGCCCCCCTTTTGGCATGGTTGGGATCAATATTACTACCCATAAAAGAGCTGCATTCAACTCTAAAGTATTCAGGTGTCAATAGGCCCCTATACAAGGTAAAGGATGTTGTAGCAGAGTTCTTGTCTCACATTAGATCCCACTGAAGTTTGTGTTTTTACACATTCTAGACTGGTGTTAAACATGCCATGAATTCTAGTCTCCACATTAGATCCCACTGAAGTACCGTGTTTTTACACATACTAGACTGGTGTTAAGCATGCCATGAATTCTAGTCTCCCCACATCCGATCCAGGTGGGGTGTCATTTAAGCATAGCACTGGTGTTGACCCCAGTAGCCTAAGCTTTCTCGGAAAGTTTTCTCCAAGGACACGCAGGTTATTCTCTATAAATGTCTACTAGGCAATACTAACATACAGACGGGAAAATATGCGGGCAGAGAGACTGTTTTCTCAGATTTTAATCCCCATTGATCTCCAGTGATGATCAAGTTCATTCTATGTCACAACATAAAATCATGCATTTTGACTATATATGACATTAGGGGAAATTGGTTCACACTGTTAAGAACACAGCAAATACATGCCCCCAGCATGTTTATCCATAGCAATCTAATGAGACCCTTCACACATAAATCCCAATCTTTTTAAAGGAAGACTAGTAAGCTTAACACATAATCATCATATCAATTTCAGCATCTAGAACCAATCACCGGAGGACAAGACTTAATTCCTCTCCTGCTTCTTTCATTTGCTTAGAGGGGAAGACGCCTTTCAATGAAAGGATGATCTTACTATCGGAAAACATAATACATAGAATAATCCATGAAAAATATACCATTGATATGGTTCAAAACAGTAAAGGTACTCTACCACAAAATCAGCTCACTCTGAGACCAACCCATTACGACAGTCTGCCCTATCACAAAAAATTGCTAAACAAACCTCAAATAGCTGCGAAAGCCTTCTTCCCACCTCCACCGGAAGATCCAGCAGGAATCACTTTCAGCACGTTGAACCTCACAGTCTTGGACAAAGGCCTACCAATTGAAAAAAAAAGAACAAAACGTAAAGTCAACGCCAGAAACACAGCCTTTCAATCTGAGATAGTCTATTCATTGAGGGGAGTTAATAGGAAGGGTCTTTCAGTTGAAGATCTAACCTGCACTGGCCGACAGTAACATGATCTCCTTCCTTCACACGGAAGCATGGAGAGATGTGAGCAGGAATGTTGGAGTGCCTCTTTTCATACCTTAAGACCGAAAGAGGAGCGAAAAGAATTGTTAGGCTTCCCCCTCCAAAAATAATCAAAGTTCCTTACGATAGATAAAAGATTTAACTACAATTTATCATGCCTTTGGTATTTTTTGACAAAGTGGAGATAGTTCCGTCGAACAATAATGGTCCTCATCATCTTTGCACTGTGACATGTCCCAGCTAGGATGCGGCCCCTGATAGAAACATTGCCAGTGAAGGGGCATTTCTTATCAATGTATGTTCCTGTACCAAGTGATTCACATTGATTCTGTTAGTCAAGAAGTAAAGAGGCACCCACTTCATATTCTTATATAACAAGCAGTAATCCAAAATGGGTTATGAAACTTCTGGCCAAGATTGTGTCCTAAAGGTATAATTTCGAACAATTTTTAGATATGTTTATCAACCAACACACAGCATGGGCAATTATTGTTCCAATTGACTATATACAGAAGCACCTATTCTTAATGAGTCTGTTCCAGCTTCAGTGTGCAATGCAAGCATAACCTGAAAATCTAATGTTTAACGAAAATGTAAGAACTCTTCTGATACCTTATATCTATAAAGAGTTCAAAACTGTCAAGCCACAAAACCAACAACACAACTTCTAACGCTTAATCTAGTCTGTTTCTCACTAATAGACTTCAAGACATAAACATTACATGTTATTCAACTCGCAAATGTGCATACAAACAATATTCCTCCATTTGCAAAACAATTTATTTGCTGTTCTTGTCATACTTGCCAAAATCCCATGATCACATTAGCCCTAGTGACATCACTTGGTCACATTTAATTGGTAAAACTGTTGGATTGGTATTATTCGTGTTGAAATGACTCTATGACATCAAATGGACAAGCTGTCCCTTCATACATGATGTAGAAGACATCATTAAGCCTAAATCTGATGCCACAGCCAAATGCCATGAAGTGGAGGTAAAATAATCAAATATACACAGAATACACATGATAATAACAAAATAATGGAAAATTTCTCAATTTCCACTAATTTATCCCAATCCTAATTCATGTAAACCTATTAGATTGTCACAGAGTCGCACCTCTAAATAAAGTGCACAACTCACTATTTTTATGAGCCATTAAATAGAAATCCGAGCTTAAATGTTCAAAGATCCTTCCAAATTTCGCTCACATATATAGGCCTCTCACATATATCGGCATAAATACATACATATAATATATATATATATATATGTGCATATCTGTGTGTGTTAAGTAGGATAATAGACAGACCATCAATGGCTTCTCTGGGAGTCTTGAATCCCAAACCAACGCTTTTCCAGAAGCGGTTACCGCCCTTTCCAGGTCTCTTCCCCTTCCCAGATTTCTTCGAGCTATACACAAATTTACAAACACCAACCATACAAATATGTCATCAACACCAAGATAAGCTCAACCATAAAACATTTTTTCTATTTAATTTTAAAAATATCATACCATGAGAACACTTTGGGTTGCTTCAGAAATGCTTTCTCAGTCTGCAACAGAAACAACAATCGTTCAAATATATAGAAAAGTGGACATCTTACATATATACATAAATATATATATAGAGAGAGAGAGAGAGGGAAAGATCTGATGTTTAACCTGTTCCGCCATTGTCGATGACACTGGAGAGACTACGAAGATGAAAGGAGGCCGAGCTCAAGACTGCAATAGCACCAACTCAAACTTCTAAACCCTAGTTCTGAGTAACGAGGTTCAAATAGGCGCAATTGTGGGCCTACGGGCCGGGCTGTAAAGTCAATCGTGGCCCAACAAATCTAGTAAGTAAATTAATTTGGGCTTACATTCGTAGGAGTAGATATAGACATAGTATGCCCTATAGAAAAAAAAAAAACATGAAAAACAATTCGTTTGGATACCAGAAAACAGTTTTTATTTTTTTACTTTTCACCCAGTTAAAAAAAAAAACACGTTTGGCAAACGCGTTTACTGTTCACTTTTTTTTTTCCAAGAAAACTGTTTTTTGTGAATAGTGTGTAAAAGTGGTGAAAACACCAAATATAACTTTTAGTTGTTTTTTGAGTTTTTTCACTGTTTAGGTGGTAAAAACAGTGAAAACACTAAATTCATAAAATACAAATTTCATCAAATAAAAGTGGGGAAAACACCTTTATCCAAACGCTTTTTTGTTTTTAGTTTTTTGCTGAAAAAAATAAAGACAAATACAAAAACAGTTTTTATATTTGAAGACAGAAAACAAATACAAAAAACATGTTTTCCAAACACACCCGAAGGGTACCACCTCCGCCACTGCCCCCACCGCCGCCGCCACAAACCACCACCACCCCCCGCCACCGATCGCCACCGCCGCCTCCGCCCGCCGCCGATCACCCACCACCACTGCCGCCCACCAATACCATTTTATTTTTCAATACAAATTTTCATCAAAACGTTTTTTTGTTTTTAGTTTTTTGTTGAAAAAAAACAAAGACAAATACAAAAATAGTTTTTATATTTAAAGACAGAAAACAAATACAAAAAACAGGTTTTCCAAACGCACTCATATATGTATCTGTTGGGATAAAGTCATAAAAATCATAAAATTAGGTTTTAGTTACCAATCAAGAGCAATCCCTGGCTCAAATCCAATGTTATGTGACGCCAGACATAATAGAGATTATTTTGTAGGCTATTGCAATAGGTAATTTGCAAGGGAAAAACAGGAGAATTTCGACCCAAAAATTCAGAGAACACTCTGGAATTTTATATAATTGTTTATAATCAAGAATAATAAAAAACAACCCACAAACCGGGTTTAAATAGCTCAAAATCGACCCCTAATGAGATTTTTGCCAAAAATAGCAAAACCCTAAAAGTCTTACCAAAACGAAACAAGGAAATAAATCAAAAGATTACCAAAAATCTGGCACAAATCGGGTTCGGAATCAATTCTTAATTGACAAATAGAAAATTACCCTAAATAGCAAAAATTAACTAAAAATAAAGATTTGAAAAGGAAAACAGCAGATCACAATTTCTTGTCATCCTTGTGCTGATCCTCCTGCATCAGTCACCCCGGGTTGGAAAGAACTCGTCCTCGAGTTCACAGCAGCATGAACAGAATCCGCAAAACAAAGACTCGGGTATTTCACATTAAAGACATCAGATGTTTTCAAGTGACTAGGGAGACACAACCTGTATGCGTTGTCATTAATCTTCTGCAATATCTCACAGGGTCTAATCTTCCGCTCCTTAAGCTTATTATACTCGCCAACAGGGAAACGATCACGAGTTAATACAACCTAAACAAAATCACCAATATCATAAAGTACCTGACGATGATGACTGTCCGCTCGAGTTTTGTACTTGGCATTGCTCTCGTGACTGGCCAGTTTCACCTGCTCATGGATGCCTCGAAGATGTTGGGCCAACTCACCTGCCCTAGGATGTAAACGGCCCGTGGGTAATTCTGGCGGCAGTCCAGGAGGAAGGTCTTCTGGCATCAAAACAGAGAATTCCGAAAACAGCTGCTGAACCTCCATGGGTAATTTTGAAACCTCACCTGCTGCACTATTTCCACAAGGCATAAAAACAGCTTCCTTCTTTAGACCTGCTGTTGGGATCACATTCTGCTGAGATTCAGGAGGATTGCTAAATAGGATCTCAAGATTTTCCATGCCAGTTATATCGTCCTCCAGTAAGGAGTTCAAGAAAATGTCTCCTATCTGATCAACTTCAACGAGGTTATTGACTTCATAATCCGGCCACTGGTAAGGAAGCGTCCACTGAACTTCAGTCGTCGTGCTTGCATTGAACACATCCTCATCTCCTTCTTCGTCATACACTGGCTCTCCAACGAAAATATTGGTTTTCAACCAATCATCTTCGGAATCAGAATCTTCCGAAAATATTGGCCCTAACTGTGGATACGGATTTTCGAAGGTGGAATTGTCGGTATCAGAATCTTCCACATCATGATTACCGATTTCCTGCGCCGCCAGGCGCTGGGTTAACTCTGCCACTTGCCTCTGCAAATCCTCAATCATAACATCCTGAACGTTACGATCACGGTGCGGGACTTCCTCAATCGGAACCTGCCCACGACGACCACCACGACCACGACCACCAGCCATTGAAAACTGATGAAAATACCGCCAGGAAGATGCTGAGCTCTGATACCAATTGACGCTGGACAGAATAGAGATTATTCTGTAGGCTAATGCAATAGGTACTTTGCAAGGAAAAAATAGGAGAATTTCGACCCAAAAATTCAGAGAACACTCTGGAATTTTATATAATTGTTTATAATCAAGAATGAATTTAAAACAACCCACAAGCCGGGTTTAAATAGCTGAAAATCAAGGATTTTACCAAAAATAGCAAAACCCTAAAAGTCTTACCAAAATGAAATACGGAAAGAAATCAAAATATTGCCAAAAATCTGGCCCAAATCGGGTTCAGAATCAATTCCTAAAGGGTCTGTTTGGAAACGCTCCCACTCCTGCTTTCAAATGGGTTTGGAAGCTGAAGCGTAGCGAAGCAAGTTTTTTCTGAAGCGGAAACATGTTTGGTGCTGATGATTTTGATATGAGAAAAATGAAAGCTGAAGCATGCGGAGCATGTTTGGTGGAACAGCTGATTTCCTAAAAAGTGAAAGCAAAACATGTTTGGTGAATTCAAATGATTTGAGATTCTGTTTTTTTTTTTTTGGATTTTAGATTGAATATAAGAAATTAATAAGTTCTACAATTAAAAAAAATAAAAATTGTATTGCACAAGGCCTCTCATTTGGATATTGTAAATAAATTTTTTATTTTTTGTAAACTATAAAAAATTTTGTAGATAAATTCTAAATTATAATATTGTATTGCACAAGACCTTTGGTTATAATATTTTATTTTGGGTAAAGTGCATAAAACCCTCCTCAACTATTGCCCCATGAGCACAAAACCCCCCTCAACTACAAAAGGGGCAAAAAAAATCCCTCAACTATCCTAATTGAGTGCAATTTACCCCATCCCTATTGCAAAATTACAATTTTACCTTTAAAAAATAAAATAAATTATTTTAAGAGATAATTAATATATATAAAATTCAAAAAACAATATATTAAAATTTGAATTTTTTTTAAAATTTGAAACAAATATATAAAATTCAAAAACAATATGTTAAATTCTGAAAAAAATAAAAATTTGAAACAAATATGTAAAATTTGAAATATATATATATATATATATATAATTCAAAAAATATATATTAAATTTCAAAAAAAAATTAAAATTCAAAATTTATGTATAATTTTCAAATTTTATATATTTTTCGAAATTTATATATTTTTTTCGAATTTTATTTTTTTAAATATATATATATTGAATTTTATATATATTTTTCGAATTTTATATAATTTTCAAAATTTATATACTTTTTTCAAATTTTATATATTTTTCGAAATTTAAAATAAGTTTTTGGAATTTTATATATGTATTTCTAATTTTATATATTTTTCAAAATTTATATACTTTTTTCGATTTTTTTTTTGAAATATATATATTTTGAAATTTATATTTTTTATTAATTTTATATATATTTTTTGAATTTTCTATATATTTCAAAATTTATATACTTTTTTCGAATTTTATATTTTTTTTTGAATTTTATATATTTTTTTCGAATTTTATATATTTTTCGAAATTAAAAATAATTTTTTGGAATTTTATATATTTATTTCTAATTTTAAATATATTTTCGGAATTAATTTTTTTAAAAAAATTTTATACACCTTGAAGCAAACCTAGCATGTTGCAAAGAATTTGGGAGCAATTGGGAGAATTTGAGTGCAACTTATAATGGGTCCCACTAAAAATAGTGATGGGAGCAAGTGGAAGCAAGGTGAGACTTGCTTCCAAATTTGAGGTTTTGCTCCAGCCTGCTTCCAGATTTTGGAAGCGGGAGCAACCAGCCAAACAACCCTGCTCTATGAACAGTAATAGAAGCAGGAGCAAAAGCAGGAAGCGGGAGCGTTACCAAACAGACCCTAATTGACAAATTGAAAATTACCATAAGTAGTAAAAATTAACTAAAAATAGAAATTTGAAAAAGAAAACAGCAGATCACGATTTCCTGCCATCCTTGCGCTGATCCTCCATAAGTAGTAAAAATTAACTAAAAATAGAAATTTGAAAAGGAAAATAGCAGATCACGATTTCCTGCTATCCTTGCGCTGATCCTCCTGCATCATTATGTCAATCTTTTTTCTTTTCTTTTTTATTTTAATTTTAGGATACGCGTAAAAAAAATTCTTGTGTAAAAATTTATTGTAGTATCCATGTTAGAAGAAGTTCCTTTTTATACGGTTTATTAGAGAATATTTATTAACCTCATTCCATATTTTATTTAACATTTCAATAACGTCATCTTGTATTAGTTTAGCCTCATCTCTCCTTTCATTCCCACAAATTTTCAAATCCTAACGTTCTATGAATCTAAACCAGAAATATATCTATCTATCTATATCTATTCTATATTCTATCTATATCTATACTACTTATAAATATACGAAAGACTTTTTTTATTTCTAACATTTTTAAAATTTTAATTTTATTATTAAATACACGTGAGTTTTGTGAGGGTGCATGTCTGTATAAATAAACAGAAATATTGTATTGGTCACATCTCTTCACTTAGAAATATATATTCAAAGAGTATGAAGAGTTGTATTGGTCACATCTTCACCCCAACCCCATCTATAAATGCAACAATAGCCTCAACCCAACATCCGTTTCCGAGACAGGATTAGGGGTTGAAGATTATTTTCATTATTTTATCAAGTTTCCATATTCAGTTATGTCTTTCATTCAAGTTTATGCATTCGAGTCATGAATCCTATTTGTTTTTAATTTCTTAAATGTGGTATCAGACACTCTAAATGACTTAAATTTATTTAACAAATATGGTTAACACAACTATAGTTACGGAAAAAAAATTAACACAACTATATGGCTAATTGTAAATATAAGTTATAATTATTATTTATATTCGTATCATATTTTATTTTTATGCTACTAGAAGGCTAAGAACCACCTGTCCGTCTCTGTAAAACACATTTTCCCTCTCATATACATCATCTATCACCATAAAAGCTCTTTAAACCATCTCAAAACCACATTCCATTGCTGACACATGAAAACCACATTCCATTGCTGACACATGAAGCCATGACTTGGTTTTAATATGAAGGTGGTCGGAAATAAGATAGAGGACGCCATGGAAGCAATGAACTAGAAGAAATTTTAGGTTTTGTTTTTTTGTTGAATTGGTTTGGTTTGGTAAACATGATTGATTTATTTTTTTACGATCACCTAACTAACATATATCTCATATACTTTAAATTTCTGCCGTATCTCAAATTTTGAGAGCATAGAATCAATAAGAAAATACCATTTCTTTTTACTTTTTATCCTAAAATTACATATTTTTGTTGATGTTTTTTTCCTTTTTCATATACATAGTTGGATCATATAAAGTCCATGAGTTAATGAAATATAGATCACATGACATTGGAATTTAATCAAGAGTAAGTTTTTATGAGTTGCGTGACTTTATAAAAATGTAAATGCTATGATATGTCTACGTGATCATTTGAATTACATTAAGAAATAAAAAGAAAAGAAGTTTGTATGAAGCACATAAATTCATGTAAACGGAAAATTTTGCGTTCTCGTCAGGAGAAATTCAATTAATAAAAAGAGTGAATTATGGATGTGAATTAGTTACACTAACTAAAGTTTTGTTGCATGATTTTGCTTATCACAGGAATAAACATGGAGACCATAAGGCAAATTTTGAATATATATATATATATATATATATATAATTACAAATTGGACTCTTTTCTTCATTCTAATTTACTTGGACTCAAGGGAGACTTTTTTTTTTATATACATCCTTATACACAATTTCAGCTTGACGTGTATATTTATTAAAGTACGAGACTCCTGAAATATATCCAAACATTTTCTACATATTTTTTTTAACAAAAGTGAGTTGCCATAGGGGACATGTCTTTTTAAATATTAAAGAGACATGTTTTTTCGCAAAAAATATATCTTACTTTTAACAAACATGTCTTTCATTACAAAAATATGTTATTCTTCCAATTTCAACTTGAGATATCTCTTTTAATAACTATAAACAATATTTTGAAATATTTTTGACAAAATTTATGACACAATTTGTAGACAAGATGTTAAGCCTCTTTCCTAGTGTATATATATATATATACACACACACATACATATTATTATGCATTATTCTCCATCAAATTGAGTCTGGAGACCACTAGCTAGATGGCTGTGGTATGAATCGTATGATGACTCTTGTCTGACTAGCACTTTTTTTTAGCCTAACTAAGAATAGTGAAGGTAATATATACAGGACTAATCATATGACTAATATATATATATATGTGTGTGTTAATTACGGGGAGTGTATATCCATCATCACATATAAGATATAGGCTATGTTTGGTAGGTGGTCTGGTCCCAGGTGGTCTGGTCTTGTGTTTTACGGGACCAAATCGTGTTTGGTAGCATTAGTCTCAAATTTTTGGTTAGACCAAGTAAGACCAAATCAGACCAAAATGGCCTCATTTCAGACAAAAAAAAAAAGGTGGTTCCTGGTGGTCCGGTCTGGTCTTATTAATAAAATATATTTATAAATAATTAAAAATGAACAAATAATAATAATAATAATAAATTAAATAAAACATATTTTAAATATAAAATATAAGTAATAAATAATAAACAAAATGAAATAAATAATACCTAACAATAATAAAAAATGAATATAATAATAATAAATAAATGAATAAAATATATTTATAAATAATTAAAAATGAATAATTAATAATATAAATAATAAATTAAATAAAACATAATAATAATAAAAAATGAATACAATAATAATAAATAAATATAATAATAATAAATTACATAAAACATATTTAAAAATATAATAAATAATAAACAAAATGAAATAAATAATAATAATAAATAATAAATAGATATAATAATAAATAATAAGTAAATATAATAATGAATAAATACTTCATAATAATATTAAAAAATGAGTATAATAATAATAAATTAATAAAATATATTTTTAAATAATTAAAAATGAATAAATAATTTATAAATAAAATGAATTAAATAATGAAATAATAATAAATAAATAAAATATATTTATAAATTAATATATAAATTAATAAATAATAATTTAATAATATAAATAATAAAATATATTATAAAGTGAAGAAATAATAAATAAAGAAATAAATAATACATAAATAAATATTATAATAAATAATAAATAAATAGTAAGACCAAACCGCTTACCAAACAGACTTTTCCAGATCAGGTTAGACCGGACCAGAAAGACCGCCTACCAAACATGGCCTATAATGAATACACAAAAGTTGTATTCCTCATCATAGATATATATTACTTCACTTTTCTTTTCCTTTTTCTTTCTTCCTGTATAGCCAAGCACACTTCATTTCATTATATGAGAAGATTTATATCTTTCTTCCATAGACTAGCATAATTCATTATATGAGACTATACATATATATATTTCTGCAACATATACTGTTGTTCATTGCTCCCAAACCATTTGTTGGACTAACAAGTTTAGTACAGTTCATATGAGTCTATAAGGGGCAATAAAACAATTTCTTAAGAAATTGCACTGCAATCAGCCTCTAATGTACTTTTTAAGGTTACTTTTCAACCTCTAACAAGTTTGTTTTCCTTTCAATGTATAACTAATGAAATAATCTCTCTCTGTCAAGATTACTCACAAACAAATATATGGCAGAGATATTGAAAGAACACTAACATGGTGTTAAGGGAGACTAGGAGATAGGGAAGGCTTTGCCACTTTCAGCTCTCCACAGTCGCTGATATAGACAGTCTTAAGAGGCTTGTTCCAGATTGCGCGGGCGGTTTTGGCTCTTTCATCTCCAATAAACTCAGCAAAACCATTGTATTGCCGGATTCTTTCACCTGGTTTATACGTGGGAATTGACGCTATTGCTGTCACGACATCCAGCCCTGCAACTCAATTCAACAGAGGTCAGAAACTTCTTCACGAAAATAACACTGTTCTTTCAGTAAAACAGTCTTTTGTGTGCACTTTGTGTTCACAATTAAAAAAACTCCACATAATAACAGCAGATATTGGTGGACAGATGAAAGTCTTACATGTCAAATGAACAGTCCTTAACATTACATTGTCCCCCTACCCACCAAAAATTGAAATTAGGTGTGAACCAAAGGCACGGTTCAGGAATAGAAAAACCGATATGAATTTCTCTCAAAAATCACATATGCTATGTATTCGTAGTTGGTCAAGCTGGTTAGAATTAAACAATACTTACTACCCATGATCTTTATCTAGAGAATTTTTTACTCCTGAGAACCATAGATAATATAGGTTGTGACTGCAATATTTTGAACTAGTGCCTAAATGCAAGATTTGGATCTACAATAACACATGAGCAGCTGGAATAGTTCTGAAAATAATAAAAAAGAATCAAGATGGTTCTAATAAGCACAAAGAGTCCCAAACACAGAATTCAAATGAGGGATAAAGAAGAATCAAAGAGCACACAAAGTGGATTAGAACGGAGAAAGCAAGAATGTAGAACACAGAAGAAGTTTCAATACAGTCTGCGATTTCGGTCTCGAATAATTCAAATGAAGCATACAAATATCTTTATTTTTATATGACCTTGAACATTCACTTTCCTTGTTTGGACTAAACCTTCAAGGCAGCAACCACGAGGAATATTATATTCAAATCTGAAACTCCAATTTTTAACCATACTCACTGTAAAAAGGTGTAGATGCTTCAGGTGCCGATGTGTTCAGTCATGCTCATGCGCAATGGCATTTCATAGGCCCGAATGCACACAACAAGAAGGAAACCAAAAATTAGAAAAGAAAAAAAAAAACAAGAATCTGAAACTCCAGACATTTAATCACGTCTGCAGCGATCATTGACCCTAATTAAATTTCTGAAAGAAGGTAACATTTCAATTAACCTTTAATGAATTTAACTTAACAAAGTCTTCATGCAACTACTTGGAATGGGCTACAATAGAAATTGATTTTCAATTTCCCCAATGATATTTGTACAGGCACAGTTTTACGCTTTCAAGCTACTTTTAGAAGTTCTAAACTCACTTTTTATTACTGACTCCTTAAATTTTTTTTCCTCTTATACAATTAAATGGTTGTGAATAAGGTTTATTGTTGCAGAAGAAGCATCAGTAGAGAAACAAAACCAGAAATATAGAAACAATCAGAAGTAAATAGTTAAGTAGCAATAGACAGCAGCAGGTGTACAGAACTAACATATCCAGCTAAGCGATCTTAACACAAACTTCCAATTAAAATACTATATGTTTGCAAATCCTAATCTTTCCTAGCTCTGTTCTTTTGACTTGAAAAGCCATAATGTGTTTTAAATTAAATCGAACGACTCCTCCTTTGTAAGCACCACGTATTTGTACAAATGACCTAGATTCAAAAGACAACGACACCCCATCACTGGTCTATAATGGCACATATTCATCACACTACAAATTGCAACAACTTGAACCAAAATCACCAAATTATATTGAATAGAAGTAAATTCCGTGCCTTACAATGCAGATAAAAATCAGCATAATCATCCAAAGCAGTTGCACAATTCTTCAAATTGAATCAACAACAATTAAAAATCAGAACAAAATATTTTTTTTGGTGGTCGATAGATTGATAAAACATGATAAATTGTTAATGCACTTGATGTCCCCAGATTTTCGGGGGTTTTCTTCAATTTTCCTCATTTATATGAAAATCAGCCCTAACTACTAAGACAGTGACACCCATATCAATGGCCTATATAGACACATATTCATCACAATAAATTGCAAAGAACATGAACCAAAATAACCCATTATTGAATTAAAGAAGCAAATTCTATGCCTTATAATGCAGATAAAAATCAGCATAATCATCCAAAACAGAATGAATAAATAAAAGATAGCATATTCAAATTGAAATCAGCATAAAAACCAAAAAAAATAAAATTTGTATAATGCACCTAGGTTTGAACTCACCTTCAAGTACAGTACCGAAAACAATGTTCTTGCTATCAAGCTCAGGGCATGGACCAGGTCCAGTAGTGATCAAGAACTCCACATTTCTGTACTGCGGATTAAGTTTAATCTCATCATAGTCATCGTTCTCTGACAAGCAAAGCGAAACAAGTCCTGACCTCGAATGCCCCAACATAAAAGCCCTAGAATCGACGGTCTCGGTGTTCCGAGCCAAATCCGACGGCGGTTTCACCTCTCCCCTGTCTCGCCGGCCTTGCTTGCCGGCCGTGAAGAACTGGCCGGGGAATATTTTCTGGACCAAAGTGCCCTTGTAGGTCGAACCGGAGGAGCCACAACACATGGCTTTGAAATGGGCGACGGTGAGAGGGACGAGGTTGCCGTAGAGGCCGAGGACGAGTCGGCCCATCGGTTCGGTGTCGGCGCAGAGAGAGAGTTCGTCGCCTAGGGTTCGGTTCTGGAAGTAGTTTGGGCATATGCTGAAGTCCATGAAGACTCGGTCGGTGACGGTGGTGTCTAGCGGCGGCGAGGTGGTGGCGGTGGCGGAGGAGAGAGGGGACGGGAGGGAGACGGCGGTGGAGAGGAAGAGGATGGAGCGGCGCGTTAATTGAAATTTAGGGTTAGGGTTAGGGTTTCGGTGGTGGTGGTGATGAAGAAGAGGGGAAGAGAGAGTGGTGGAAAAGCCCATGACGACGGTGCATATCGCGAAGTGGTGGTGGAGGTGGAGACTGGAGAGTAAGACTAGTGGGCCCCACCTCTTATCTTATGGTGGGACCGGATTAAATCTGATCGTTGCTGCCACGTCAGTCATTAAAAATTGAGCGTTACATTAGATATTAATGAAATATACTAATTGAAATATTAATAAGGGTAAATTATAGTTATGCCCCTTCAAATATAATATATTACATCAGTACCCCTTTTGTTTGGATAATTATAATTTCATCCATTTAGTTGTGAAATGACTTATCAATTTAAAGTTATTTTTGAGGATATTTTAGATATTTCACCTCTGAAAAAGTGACTAACTACAATTATCTAAATAATTGGAGTGCGGTTGTAATATATTATATCTCAAGGGAATATAACTATAATTTATCCTATTAATAATTAAGGATCTATAATTTATAACATGTTCAAATATAAGGAGGGCTATTATTAGAAAACCCTCCTATATTTTTCAAATTATTCAAAAAAAATCAAGTGGTTTCAAAAACCTCTTATGATTTTTAATTTAATCAAATACCTCCTGTCATTTATAAGATTATGAAAATGTCCTCCAAAACTCGAATTCATTCCATTTAAATCTCAATTAAACTCTAATTCCTTCCATTTATCCCAATTAAATTTTAATTCATTCCATTTATCACAAACTCACTTTATCTAACTCATTTATTCCAAAACTTTAATTACTTTCATCTATAACAAACTCGCTTTCAATATAAATTCAAAATTTAACTCAATTTAACTATAATTCCTTTCATTTATCACAAATCCACTTTTAATTTAAATATTAATTTTAACCCAATTCAACTCTAATTTCTTATATTTATCACAAACCCACTTTCTCTCACTCATTTACTCAAAAACTCTAATCATTCCATTTATCACAAACCTACTTTCGATTTAAATATCAATTTCAACCCAAATTAACTTTAATTCCTTATATTTATCACAAACCCACTTTCTCTCACTCATTTACTCAAAAACTCTAATCCTTCCATTTATCACAAACCCAATTTCAATTTAAATCCCAATTTTAATTTATAATTATATATCTCTATCTATATCACTATTATATAATCATATATATGTACTTATTTATACATATATAATTATATATATATACGTACTTATTTATACATATATAATTATATATACGTACGTATATATAATTATATATAAATAGTGATATAGAGAGAGATATATAATTATAAATTGAAATTGAATTTGTGATAAATGTGTTAAATTGAAAGTGAGTTTGTGATAAATGAAAGTAATTAGAGTTGAATTGTGTTGAAATTGAGATTTAAATTGAAAGTGAGTTTGTGATAAATGAAAGAAATTAAAGTTGAATTATGTTAAAATTGAAATTTATATTGAAAGTGTGTTTGTGATAAATGGAAGGAAATAAAGTTTTGGAGCAAATGGGTGAGATAAAGTAGGTTAGTGATAAATGAAAGAAATTAGAATTTAATTAAAATTAAAATTATAATTTTGGAGGTATTTTTATAATCTTATAGATGGTAGGAAATATTTGATTAAATTAAAAATTATAGAGATTTTTTTGAAATTATATTGGTTTTTCTCATAATAGCCCTTGTATGAATTTAACGTTACATTATAAATAATATAAAGTATAGTAAATGAAATATTAATAATCAAGGAACCAAAAAGTATACTCCTATAATTTATTTATGTTGAATTCTCATTTTTTAAACTTCAAGAGAGAACAAAATCGATTCTCAGTATGACGACTTCAAGTTTTCTGGGGTTTTTCGCCCAAATCTCCGTCTCTCTCCTAATGGCTCAGAGGTTTGTCTCGATTCTCCTTCAATGTGATATATATATATATATATATATATATTACATGTGTGTTCCCAATGTCTTTTTTTCTGAATGGTAAGAAGATGTTCCCAATGTCTTCATATATGTAAAATATGTAGGGTTAACTTTATTTACGCTCATGAGGTTTATCCTATTTTTATTTACACTTTTTCAAATTTGCATATCTTCAGTTACAGATTTTATTTTTTAATATTTTCATCACTTAAATCCCCTGAATGATGACATCAGCTGAATTTTTTTTAAAATTTCTAAACTACCCTCAATGTCTTATCCTTATTATGTTTGGAAACAAGGATAATGCTTTTATCAATTAGACCCCCTCCAATAATTTAATAATTTAATTTGTATTAAAATTTGAAAATATATATAAAATTTGAAAAAATATATATTAAAATTTGAAAAATATTATAAATTCGAAAATAAATATAAAATTAAAAAAAATATAAATTTCGATTTTTTTTTCTTTCAAAAAAACATATTAAAATTTGAAAAGAAATATAAAAATCGCAAAAACCATAAAAAATTTTGAAACAAATATATAAAATTAAAAATAAAACATATAAAATTCAAAAATATATATTAAATTTTGAAAAGAATTATTAAATTCGAAAATAATTATAAAATAAAATAAAAAACATATAAAATCCAAAACCCCAAACACCAACCCCAAATATTCACAAACAAATATTTAAATGTTTTGAAAAACTATTTTTTTTAATTTGTGAATAAAAATTAAATCATAAAACCCCTAACCAAACCCTAAATATTTAATTTTTACAAATAAATTAATTAATCTCTCTTTCTCTCTCTCTCTCTCACACACACACACACTGCACGCATATATACACACACACACACATATATATATATATATATATGACCACCCCCTCCCACTGTCGGCGTCGCCGCCATCCCCCTGCCGGCGCCGCCCCCTCCCACCACCGCTGCCGCTGCCCCCCCTTATATATACGTATATATATATATATACATATATACACACACACATATATATATGTCGGTGGATGATGTGGTGGTGGTAGTGGCGGTGGATGGTGGTGGTGGTGGTGGTAGTGGCGACGGGTGGTGGCGGCGGCGGCGGTGGTTAGGGTTGGGTTAGGTTGGGGTGTTTGGTTTAGAGGTTAAATTGATTTAAGGGGTGTTTGGTATAAGGGTATTTTAGACATTTTACACCATGAAGGGGTGTAAATGAAGATATGCAAATCTGGGGGGTGTAAGTGAAGATATGACAAACCTCAGAGAATGTAAATGAAGTTAACCCAAATATGTATTAAGTAGACACGCACTATCTTCAGAATTACCTTTTGTGAATGTGCTCGTCATTGTTTTGTCATTCGAGAAATCATACAGAGCTTCTTTGGTAGAGCTGTATTTGTGTTTGTGTTTGTGTTTGTGTTTGTGTTTGTGTTGAAATAAATAAAAAACACGTTTTTTGTTTTTTTGTTTATTCATCCAAAAAATAAGTATGTTTGGTAGGGATATTTTTTGTGTCAAAATTGAAAAATTAAAAATCAATAATTAATAATATAAATAATAAATAAAATATAATATA
Source organism: Cornus suecica (assembly GCA_963922005.1). Classification (NCBI taxonomy): domain Eukaryota; kingdom Viridiplantae; phylum Streptophyta; class Magnoliopsida; order Cornales; family Cornaceae; genus Cornus; species Cornus suecica. Next base: position 1,546,149 of record OY998240.1, on the reverse strand, counting down.
ATAATAATAAAAAATGAATACAATAATAATAAATAAATATAATAATAAAAAATGAACTAAATAATAAATAATAATAATAAATTAATTAAATAAATAATAAATTACATAAAACATATTTAAAAATATAATAAATAATAATAATAATAAAAATAAATATAATAAATAAATATAATAATAAATAATAAGTAAATATAATAACAAATAAATACTTCATAATAATAATAAAAAATGAGTATAATAATAATAAATTAATATTAAATTAATAAAATATATTTTTAAATAATTAAAAATGAATAAATAATTTATAAATAAAGTGAATTAAATAATGAAATAATAATAATAAATAAATAGAATATATTTATAAATTAATAAATAATAATTTAATAATATAGATAATAAAATAATAAAATATATTATAAAGTGAAGAAATAGTAAAGAAAGAAAAATAATAATACATAAATAAATATTATAATAAATAAATATAATAATAAATAATAAGTAAATATAATAACAAATAAATACTTCATAATAATAATAAAAAATGAGTATATTAATATTAAATTAATAAAATATATTTTTAAATAATTAAAAATGAATAAATAATTTATAAATAAAGTGAATTAAATAATGAAATAATAATAAATAAATAAATAGAATATATTTATAAATTAATATATAAATTAATAAATAATAATATAAATAATAATTTAATAATATAAATAATAAAATATATTATAAAGTGAAGAAATAATAAAGAAAGAAAAATAATAATAAATAAATAAATATTATAATAAATAATAAATAAATAGTAAGACCAAATTCATGTTTAATAATTTATAATAATTATAAATTATTTATATAAATTATTATAAATAATTTATTTATTATTATACAAACAAACTTTTAAGTTTAGGATCCAGTAGAAATACCCCAATAAACACCAAATTCATGTTTGTTGGAATATGCCTAAAATTTGGGTAAGTGAGAAAGTATTTTTTAACACACATAGCCCAAAAACACTTAACCAAACAAGTTTATAAACACAAAAACATAAACAGACATAAAAACACTGCTTCCAAACAAGCTCCTACTATATTTGTGCATTTGGGAAGAAGCGAATGTTTTGTGTTTTTTCTTGAGATAATCGCCTTCTTCATTGAAGACTCAAAGAACTGATTTCTTATTATAGGCATATAAAAGTTTAGGGTTCACACTTCTAGTTATTGCATTTTATTCTTTAATATGTTTAATATTTTAAATAAGTTTACAATTCAACCTCTCGTACAATATGAATAATGGTGGAATATGAAAAAAATAGGAAAGGATTGTTAATTTTTTTGAGACCAATGAGGACATGTCAAATATAATGGGTATAGATATATGTCTATGTATAATGTGCGTGTATATATAATACATGCTGATTCCTTCAGGTATTGCTATCTGCAAATCAGGGATATATTATTTATTTCTATATAGATGGTCCCTGTTGGCATACAAAATGCCTCTATATAGTCTTTCTGGGTATATCCTTTCTCTGCTGAAAGACTCAAAATAAACTAATATCTCCCACAAGTCTTATTTTAGACACGATCACTACTTTTTATTACCTGATAATACACAAGTCTGTTGTTTTTTTTCTTCTTTTGACAGGACTCTATAAATAGCTCTAATAAAGACAAGTTTTATTTCCATACTAGTTAGCAATAACTGTGCAAAGGAGGCTTTTAACTAGTGTGCCGGTTAGAGAAGTGACATGATCCACATGGGGAATAATACTACGGGAAGAGGAAGGCGAAAGGTAACATGGGTAGAGTTAGTAAAAATAGAAATATGATGTCGATGAAATGAAATGGATGCTGGTGGGAATAATATAAAATGAAATTGAAATGGAATGAACATTCTCATTTTATGGTTTGATTTGACACGTGAATCACGGATAAATGGAATGATAAAAGGTTTCTTGGAAATATAGTATACATATCTTTTCCTTAGAACTTACTAAGGGATACGGGAATGAAATTTTATTTCAATTTAGAGGGACGGGCATTCCAATTGTGTGTACCAAACCCCGCCAAGTAGCATGTGGATTGACTGAAGGTATGACCTTAAATAGAAGGGAATGGAAAAATATGATTTATTTTGCTGATTGCTAATTGTAAGTTGTAACAATAACTAGTAATCCTTACCAACAAGAAACAATGGATTCAACCTCAAATAGTATGAAATTAGGTAATACAAGAAATACTTGGACGATGGTTAAAACTATGAATCTATTCATGGATCTGTTTCTAAATTATTGTTTATAAAAAATGTTGGATTTTAGATATTGACCTACCCCTGCTTTTGTGGTAAATGATATTTTTTTCTGACAAAAGAAATTAGTATATGTTGAATTCATTTGAACAGCATTAGAGACACAAAGAAACTCAAAAAATATTTTTTGTATCAAACTCACCAGTATTTACAAAGGTTGAGGGTAGAAGCAGCCAACACACTTACTCATCTAGAAATGTTGGGGTGCACCAGAGGACTAGAAATAGAGAAACAAATTAGAAAGTAGCATTTCTAACATTTCCTTCTAACCCCGCCATAATTTTTGCAATCTATGCTACAATATCCGAGTTACCGTTGTCTGCATGAGGAAGCTTCACTTTCATCGTCTTTATTCCTAACTGGAGAGCTACTGAGCTTGGAAGCTATTGACATGGAATAATCGTTCCATGATTGTTTCTTAGAGTAGGAAATATTCCCGTGCTGGGGACAAGCATTGAAGCATGCACCTTTAGACCTGTGCAGTGCACAGCTGCAATTGCGATGGTATGGCCTCCGCTCGATCTCCATGTCATACTTTGATATACTTCCATTGAAGACACACGGAAGCATAATCTCTGCTGCACCAGTAGCCATTCTCTGTGTGTGTGTGTGTGTCCTACCCTGAACCTCCCAAGTGTGGGGGTATGCGGGTGTGCAAATGTATGTGTGAGTGGACTTGAATGTCTTGAACTTTTGAACATTCTTTGAAGGGTTTATATAGAGCAGGGGATCAGTGTTTGATGAGTGGCAGTGTGGAGTATCCAAGGGAGAAAGCGTGTAGAATACAGCCTATGTAGTTAGCTTGCGAAGGGTTTAAGGAAGATGTTTCTTCCTAGGAAAAGTCTTTGTTCCTTCCTGTGGAACCTATTACTTTGAGAGAGATGGGCTCGGCTTTTTGTTTGGTTTGGATCGGCTCAGCAAGTTGTTGTAGAGAGGAATATGATAGCATTGGTTATTCAGGAAGTTCTACTTGACTGACTAACTATAATGGACTTTTTTAATTTGTCAAAAAAAAAAACTATAATGGACTTTTGTGAATTATGTTGTTCTTGGAGTTGAACGACGGTCTCTAGCGGTCAAAGACGCGCTGAAAAGTTAGACTAAAGACCTGGGTTAAAGTGTCATATAAGACACAAGTACATGGCCCACACTTGGACATGTTGTGTGGTTATGCAATTTAACTTTTTTTTTTTTTGTTCCCTTTTAATGGTGATGAAAATGATAAAAATAACTGTCCCTTGCTCATTTGCATTATTGCATATGTCATGGTGATTTCTTCCTTTGCTCTAGACAGAATACTGAAATATGACCTTTGAACTTGATGTGGCATGTTCTGTATTAAAGAGTGGTTTAGAAAATGGGTGAAAAATGTAACATGTAATGTGTCACTGGTTTGGGTGAAAAAAAATATCTTTTACGGAAGCTACCTCTTTTGCACAGGTGAAGAGACTAATAAAAGAAGGGGTTTGCGTAGGAAATTAGGATTTATTAATCTATATAGGAAAACATGTCTTGCATTTTTTTTTTTTGAAAGGTGAGGATGTTTGTAGAAGGATGAGGTAAGCTTCTCGAGCCTTACTTTTTTGTCAAAGGGTTGAATGGTCTTTTCAAACAACCTATTGACAGAGAAACAAATTGTTGCTCCATATATCTCGCGTTATGTTATGGAATAGGGTTTCACACTTTTCACCACATATAAAGCAAGATGCTTTTGGCTTATTTGGTGCAGAGTTTTATTAAAAGTGCTACTGAATAGCACTTTTTATGTTCAGTGTTCTGTTTTTATGCCGTTCTCAATTAGAATAAAATCTTATGCTAACCTTAAAACTTTATAGATGTTACATATAAGTAGTGTATAATATGCTTAATTGATAATGGACTCCATCTTGGAATCTTCTGATATATGTTAGAAATGGTACTGGATAGTGCATTTGCTTTGTTTAGTGATATTTTTTGTATCAATTTGGCAGTTAAAATGGAAGATTCATATTGCTAAGCTCGCATATTTTTCTTTTGATGACGCTAGGAGAATCATTTATCATAAGTTCTTAAGGCTTGAGTGAATTTTTTTTTTTTGACAAAATAAGTATGCATATAAAAAAAAATAAACGGGGAGTGCATCCCATATACAAAAATAAGGCCCTAATAGTCAACCGAGCTCAAAAACTCTAACTTCTCATCAATGAATATACAATAACACCCTCCATCCAATGAAACAAATTTGAGATAAAAAAATCCTTTATGGCTCCTAAAGGAACTCAACACCTTCAAAACATCGTCTTTTCTGGAGTACTTTCTTGAGGTCGTCGACATCTTGCCGACGCCCTTTCCATACACTTCTTGTTTTCTACTCTTTTCTTTTGGTCTGTTATGGTGAGTTCTTATCTAAAGGCTGCTAGTTTGCCCTATTTTTTTCTGGGGAGGGGAGGTGAAAGAAGCTTGTCCTCCAAGAGGGCCTTCGTTTTACATAGATGATGATTCTATTGGAAGGAGAAAGGTGTACCTGAGATCTTGCTTGGTGGGCCGATTTGAAGGTGTGATGGCGGAGGAAGAAGTGGATAAGGTGGATGAGTGGGCCAAAAGAGCTTGGAGGGTAGCATCGGGCTTCTTCGTGGCTTATCTCAATGATTGAGCTCTTCTTTTCTGCTTCCCTTCAAAGATGGTGGCGATGAAGGTCTTGAGCTCTGGTCGATGTGATTGGGGGCAAAGACGTCTCACTTTGGATGTATGGTCCACTGGTTCAGGGGCGGCGAAACCATGGCATTTGAGGGAGTTTCGCCTGATTATTCTCAAGGGCCTTCCTCTTCATCTCTACTGTTTGGGGTTGTTTAAGAAGGTGGGTGACTTGTGTGGAGGTTACAGAGGCTTGGAAAAATTAGATCCATTCAAACCAGACAAAGTGGTCATCCGTGTCGCTGTAGGTACGATTAGCCCACCATTCATCTTCGTTGATGATGACGTGTTGTGTTTTTGCATCTCGGTGGTTGACAATTGGCTGACGATGGTGGTGTTAACGACCCAGAGCTTGGAAGGGGGTTTTGGGTCCATGGTTTTTCGAAAGGATGAATGGGTGGATTTGCATTCGGGTGGAGTGTTTAAAGGTGTGGAGCTTCGCCGATGGGTTGCTGCGGATCGTTGCTATCTTCGACCGCCGTTTCGGTTGTCTTCTCCGGCAAGGTGGCAGAGATTTAGGGTTTTTGCAAATGGTACAGATGGGGGTAGGTGTTTGACGGTAGATGATGGGGGTCGGTGGGCGCGTGGTGTGGAGACGCGTGATGGGTTGGCAAAGGCGAGTGAGGCTGTGGGGCATTACGGGAGAGCCAATGAGGTGACAACACGTGGCACTCATGTAGGGTTGAATGGAGTGGATGGACGAAAGCTATACAAGGAAAGGAATTATGTGGTGGGGAGGAGTGTACGCAGTTGGGGTAGGTGGAATGGTGGCCCACCTTGGACACGTGGAACAAGTGATCAAAATTTGAAAATATACATAAGGTGAAGTCTCGGTTTCCTCCTTGGGCTCGATTTAATAGGCCTGTTAACTTTAGGGGTTGGGCTCAGAATAACGGGCTTAGTGGTGTGGGCTTTCATGCCTTAAGCCCAAGTGCTGGTTTTGTGAAGAAAGCTTTGGGCCAGCCCTTAAGGCAGCCTTTTACTGAGCCGGGTAGGGATGTTGGTCCAGTGGGTCGGGCTACATGGTCGGGTGCCCAAGCTGATTCGGGTACAGGTTATGATCCGTTTTTTGGTGCTAGTTTCAACGACGTAGAAGGTCGGGTTGCGAAGCTTTTGCCACCGATTAAGGAGATGGGGAAAGGCGTTATTGGAGACGATGGTTTCCAAATGGTGGCACGACGGCGTCCGTCGATCTACATGAGGCGATTGGCTAGGGCAAAGCCGATTTTGAATGGGGTGGTGCGAAAGGGTTTTTTGGTGATCACAGACCAAGGGTTACTCGTTGGCGACAACAAGAGGACAAGGGGAAGACAAAAATGGAGGTACCACTGCTGTAACAAGTGACGAATGCTCCTATTAATGCAAGGGTGGATGGGACTTCTCTTGACAACACTGGTGAAGGTTCGAAGGTGGACAAAGAGGTTGAATCCTTTTCGGTTGGTTAAGGCTCTTCATTTGTTATTTCAGATTGTTCTTCTTTGTGTGATTTGGATGTGGAAGCTCATGATTCGGGCATTGATTCAGATTGTTTGGGATTTGTTGATAGGCCTGTGGGAATGGGGTTGAATGGTGCTAACAGTGATGTGGGATTGGGTTTGTAACGTCCCGTTAATTTTTCTGAAATTATGAGTGAATTTTTCGCGAATATTTTTTTTTATTTTATTTTATTATAAGAAATAGTGTTAAATGCTTTCCTATATGCCGTATGTGTTAGATTTAAAGTTTGGAAATTTTTAGAAATCGGATTTTATTTCATTTTAATGTTTTCGCTATTTGACAATCCGGGAACCTAGAAAAAGCGTGTAGTGGAAATAGGTCCCCGGAGTGTTGGATTTCGAAACCGAAAGTTGCGTTCACTTCGTTATACCAAATAAGGAATTTAGAAATTAGTTTCGTGATTTTTGAGTTTACGATTGATCGTGGGGATTAATTTAAAGTTTAAGAGTTATGTGAAGACTTGTGAAAATTTTTCCAAGTGTTTATCCTACAAAAAATTAGCTATATGAGCATGACATATTGGTAAATTAGTTTGAGACCACATGGGCATATTAGGAAGACATTGAACATTGTTGGGTATTTGCTAGAACATGCTAGAGATGGTGTGTTGTCACAATCTTAGCCTACCTCATCTTCCAAGCTCCATTCCTAGCCATTGGATCAAGAGAATTATATACACATATATATATATAATTATTGGGGCTGAATTTCCAGAATTTTCTATCTTCAGTTCACACCAAACACGGCTCAACTCTCCTCTCTAAAACCCCCAGTTCGGCAGCCCTGCTCAGCCCCTGCTCACTCTCTACTTCAAAAATCTGATTTTTTCATCTCCTTTGCTTGAGAATTTGGTGAGACCTCCAACTAACAATGTGTTCCTCATGTCTTTGTAACTCTATTAATACCAAAAGTGGTAAGTGAAACCCTTCTATTGTAATGTTTTCTTCTTGAATTCCCACTCATTTCGTTTTGGGCAATCTTGTGATTGATATTGATATCTTGTTTTCTTTTCTTAAAGATCTTGGCAAAGGAGCTTAGTTGAACTCCTCCTACACCATTTCGAATTTGGAAGCTTAAATTGGTGAGTTGATTTCATTTTGAGCTTTTCTCCCTTTATGAATTCTATCTTGTGAACTCTTGTAAGTCTTGTATAATATTTAGAAACATGTTTTGTTTATGATATTTTCTCATTATTGAAGCTCAATTGAACTCTTTCTCTCCAACTTCATACTATCTTGATCTTAAATTCAAGTTGAAACCCTAACTTGTGAAACTTTGGAAATTCTCTACAAGCTTTGAAAATTTGCTTCCATTGATGATAATGCTTATTGAAATGTATTCTTGTGACTCCATTTCCACTATAATGATTATTGGTAGCTTGGGGAAATTTTGTGCCATTTTGAGATTTTCTTCATTATAAATCCTAAATTCCATATTCCTTGATAATTCATTTATAAGCCTTTGAATTTGGTTTTGGCTTTTATTGTTATTGTTCTTGATAAAGACCCTACTATTGATCACAATCTTCTTCTTTATTGACATGTTGGTAGCTTGACACTATTCTTGAAAATTCTTATTCTAGTGTTCATTTGGATGATTAATGACATCTTCTTGAAAGTTCTTGAGTCACTTTGAGCTATAATCCATTTCAAACCTTCACTTTGTACTCATAAATCTGTATGAAAGGCTTTGGTTCCCAACCTTGATAAATCTTGGCAATTTCATATTCTTGAGCCTAATTAGTTTCCTTGATTGATACTTGGTAATCTGAAGCAATTCTGCAGATTTGGAGCAGCCTGTAGGAGACTTTTTGGTTAGCTTTTGGGAACTCGTTTGCTTGCTCTTGCGGACTAGTTGGCGTTGGACTTGAGGTAGGGGAATGACAAACCACTTTCTTTTTCGGTTACGTGGGTGTGTGCGTCAAAGTGAGCGTTTAATGACGCGAACTTGAGTTGGTATAACTTAGAAACATACTTTGAATATGTTGATATGTTGCCTGCTATGTTGATATTGTTACTAGTTGGGCTATCTAGTGAAGTTGTGAGTAGTATGCTTAAAGTTTACATTAATATATGTTGATGCATTCATGTTGAACATTGATTGTATTTTGAGGCATGTTGAGTTTCAAACACCCCTTGCTACATTAAGTTTATTTTGTTGTTAGTCACATGTCTCGGTTTGCCTTGTAAGTAACCTCGGGTTGTCGCAACAACTGGCCAGGCGGTGTCTCTCGCTACCGGCGGACTAGTAATCCGGGAATCAGGGAGGCGTGGGAGGACTCGATCCGAACACGGTGTTGTTTCACGAGTTGATAAAATCCTCGTGGTTGATAGTACTATGGCGACAATATACCCGGTCACCCTCTTGAGTCTAGAGTTGCATTGTTTGGCATATCATTTACATCGCTATGCTTTGTGATTTTTTTCCTTTTTACTATTTATTTCGATTTTATGTGATAAATGTTGCAAGCATGCTTGGGGTTGTTTGTGGGTATGATTGGGGTCCCGGATTTGGCACACGTGCCATGTGGGACAATTGGACCGACCTAGGATAGTAGCATGCACACGGGGTTGGGTGTGTACCGTTCGAACGGCCGAGATCGATGTGGGGAAGCATCTCCTACTGAGCTAGTTGAAGCTCACCCCTTATTTAATATTTTTCAGGTCATGACGTTGCGAAGGATGGATTTTAGGAGATCCGGGTTGGCGACGGAAGCATTAAGTCCTTTTTTTGTGTATTTTGAACGCTTAGTGTTTTTCTAGCCCAAAGTACGCTATATTTTGTATACTTTTGTATCTAAAGTGAACAAGGGCATGTATCTATTATCTTGGCGGGCTAGGGTGTTAGCCTTAACTACAAAACATGTATATTTTGGAGATTCGATAAAACTTTGTGTTTATTTGACTAAATAATGTAGTTTTCTTTAAATATTTAAATTTTACGAGTTTTTGAGTTTCGGTTTTAAATTTTCAAACCGAGTGATGAGATTGGGATATGAATATACGTGTTATGTGAGTCTTGACTCAAAAAAAAATTCAGTTTTTATACATTTTCCAAACTCATCCTCGCAAAAGTTTTAGAGAACATTACATTTTCAGCGCCTCACCGGGCCCCGACAACTATTTTCGGTTTTTGAAAACTAAAAACTCACTTTTACATTTTTTATGAAATTTTGGGACCAGTAGCATCGAAAATAGAGGCCGTATGCGAAAAATCACATTTTTGCCTCAAAGCTTTACTTCTCAAATCTGCAGCAGACCAGTAGCCTTACGGCTACTGTTCACCTTCCATCAGCTTTTTGCAGATTTTCTTCCCAACTTTGAAAATTCATATCCCTCACCTCGTTGGCTCAAATCACGTTCCGTTTGATCCTACTATCTCTCCTATGTCGGGTTTAGGTAGGCGAGCTTTGAAATTTTGATTTTGCCCCTGAAATGACTGATTTACCCTTGGGCAAACATGAGGCGTTGGAATGGTCCGTTTGAAGCACCATTTCATTCTTTTCACTCCTTTTCGAATTTCAACGATTTTTATAACTTTCTCAAGTCTGAAATGACTATTTTACCCCTAATATAAATTTTGAAATATATTCTTTTTCTAAAAAGTGGTCTAAGAAATTATTTATTTTGAACCTTATCTATTTTTGGTGTCGCGTGTCGCTACTTGTGGACTCTATTCGGGTTTACGAATGGCGGGGTGTGACAGGGTTTGTGCCTTGCTTCGTGTGGACCTAATGATATGAGGCAGATTGAAGGGGTGGAGGCTGCGACCAATTTGGATGTTATGGAAAATGTGTGACCCGTGGCAATTAATTGTTCGGAATGTTTCCCTCAAAAGTGGATGAAGGAAGATGTGGTGAAGGTGGGTGCGGATATGGATGTTGATTTTGGTTTGTGTTAGGAGCAAAGTGAGGACTTGTTAGTGGAATTAATGGATGAGAAAGAAGAGGATGGTAGTTGCTATGAGAAGGCTATTGTTGTACGTCGTTCGCCTTCTCCATGGAAAGGTGAACGGGAGTTGCGTAATTTGGTCTGCACGGTAAATTATGATGGGGGAGTGAATGAGGGAGGAAGGAACCTTAGGGTCCGTTTGGTTCGCGATTTTGGATGGTTTGGTCTTGTGGTTTTGGTCTTAGTGGTCTTGTGTGGTCTTGGGTGATTTTAGGGTAAATCTAAAACCATGTTTGGTAAGGAGTTGGTCTTGGTCCAAATATTATTATATATATACTAATATGTATTAAAAATATATAAATTTGAAAAATATATATATAAAATTCAAAAAATATATTTAAAATTCAAAAAAAAAATTTATAATTTGAAAAAATATAAAAAATGAAAAAATATATATAAATTTAAAAATAAAATATAAAAAAATTGAAAATAAATAAAAAAAGTCTAAAATCATATATAAAATTTTAAAAAATATTTAAAATTATAAAATTCAAAAATAATATATAAAATTTGAAAGAAATATTTAAAATTCAAAACATTTATATAAAATTCTAAAAAAATATTAAAATTAAAAAATAAATATATAATTCAAAAAAAATATAAAATTTCAAAAAATTATATTAAAATCTGAAAATATATAAACATTTAGAAAAAAATATATAAAATGGGGAAAAATATATAGATTAAAAAAAAACTTTAAATTTCAAAAAACATATAAAATTATAAAATAATATATAAAATTTGAAAGAAATATTTAAAATTCAAAAAAATTATATAAAATTTAAAAAAATAAAAAAAAATAAAAAATATATAAATATTACAGAAATAAATAACAAATTCAAAAAAATACATAAAAAATATAAAATTGAAGAAAAAATCTACAATTTTTAAAAAATATTTAAAACTGAAACAAATATATAAAATTTGCCTCAAAACATAAATAAAGTTTAAAAATTAATATAAATTTCGAAAATATATATATATTGCTAAAATTCCGCACTAAAATATAAAATTTAAAAATTATTTATGAAACTTTTAAAAAAGGAGATGAAAATTGAAAACAAATATCTAAAATTTGGGTCAAAATATAAAATTATTAAAAAATATTTACAATTCGGAAAAAATTCATAAATGTAAACAAATTTTTAAAACTGAAAAAGAAAATATGGAAAATTCAAAAATAAAACATAAAATTCGAGAATACAAACACTTATTCTGATATGATATATAAAATTTGAAAAAAATATATTAAATAAAAATGACTTGTTAAAATTTTATAAAACATATAAAAATCAATTAAATATATAAAATTTAAAAATACCACTGTAAATTTCAAAATTTGTTTTATACAATTTGGATAAATTGTGTATCGTTTTTTGTTTTTCTTCTCCTTTTTAATTTTTGTTTTCTTTAATTAGTGGAAAAAAATATAAATGTGGAGGTTGGTTTTAGATGGGACTTGAGGTCTCAAGTGGGTTTTAAATTGGTTTCAAATGGGTGGTTTTAAAAAACCTAAAACCAAATAACCAAACAAGGTTTGGTCTTCAAATTGAAGCCCAGAACCAAAACCAAAGCCCAAAACCAATAACAAAACAGGCCCTTAGTTGTTTCCAAACGAAATTACGAATTATCTTTTGGAATGTTTGGGACCTTAATTGCCCGGGCAAGAGGAAATTGGTTAGGTTGACGCTCGGTAAATGGAATGCTCATATTGTTTGTCTTCAAGAAACAAAGATGGATTGCATGGATAATATAGTGGTGAGGAGTATGTGGGGTAACCGGTTTGTGGATTAGGTTTGTCTCAACTCCAATGACGCGTCTGGAGGTGTGATTGTGATGTGGGATTGGCGGTGGGTTTCTATGAGGGACACTCGCCAAGGTTGGTTTTAAATCTCTTGCTCTTTCTCGATGGTTGAAGATGGTTTTGATTGGGTATTTTCCAGTGTTTACGACCCTGTTGAGGATTGGTTGAGGGGGGTTTTGTGGGAGGAGTTAGGTGATGCGCGTGAGGCATGGCATTTTCCTTGGTGTGTGGGGGGTGACTTTAATGTTATTAGGGCCCCATCTGAGAGATCTTCTGGAGGTCGGTGGACTAGTGCCATGAAGATGTTTTCTGAGTTTATCGATGAGCAGTCGTTGCATGATCTTCCGCTTGTGGGGGCATCTTTTACTTGGTCATGTGGACGAAATCAAATATGATTTAGCCAACTGTGATTAATTCAGTCTTTATTGTATTATTAGCTATTAGAATAGATGTTAGAATCTTTCTTTAAAGGTAGGTCAGATTTTATGGTGTAAATAACCCTTGATTTTAGGAGTATGTTTTTAGGATTTCATATTTTTCTCATATACGTTTTTATGGTATCAGAGCTAGGTTGACTTTTTTTGGGATTTTCTTTTTCGTTTCAGCCTTCCTATTGTCCTATGTTTTTCAATTAAAAAATAGAGCAATCTCTACCCAGATTTTTTTTTCTTTCCCAATAATCTATGGCTGATAACGAGACAACCATGACCGGCTCTACAACTTCTGGCTAGTCCCATTCCGAGCGTCCCACCCGTGCTCTCGTCACTACTTTTTCCGGTAGTGATATCTTTTCTCTTCACATTACAGCCCACAAATTAGATGGAAAAATTACTTACAGTGGGCTCAATCTGTTAAGATTGTTATTTGTGGTCGAGGAAAACTCGGCTACATCACGAGTGAACTTCCTGCTCCTCCTCAGACCGATCCCACATACAAGACATGGCTGGCCGAGAAATCTATTGTTCTCGTCTGGCTTATCAATTCTATGGAGCCTAAAATTAGCTGCCGTTATCTCTTTTTTAAAACTGCAAAAGAGGTCTGGGATGCTGCTCGCTGGATGTACTCAGATCTTGGAAACGCTTATCAAAATTTTGAACTTCGTTCAAAATTGAAGGAGATGAAACAAAGCTCTAATTTTGTGACTCAATATTTCTCTGATCTTCAAGATCTTTGGCAAGAACTTGATCTTTTCTTTGAAGATGATTCCTCCTGCGCTGAGTGTAGTGTTAAGCAGCGGCGCAAGCTTGAAAATGAACGCGTCTATGATTTTCTTGCTGGTCTTAATCAAAATCTGGATGAGGTACGTGGCCGAGTGGTGGCACGAGACCCGTTTCCTTCGACGAGACCTTAACTTGAGTCAATTAATCTGTCCTAGGATCAAATTAGCGAATTTCTTTGTATTGATATTCCTTTCTCAGTCATATCTGGGGTGCTGGTGATTGAAGTAAAGAACTTGACTAAACATCATCATCTTGTTTCCTTCTTGGAAGCTCGAGGCATGCTTTGATATATGATTTTGTTTTTTCGAAAAGAAGAATTATGAGTTTGATTTATGTAGAAGAAACAGAAAGTAAAATTATGTTTACTAATTATTGATTATTTTCAAGAACAAAAATGAAAAACAAAAATGTTTATTAAAAATATGTTTAACGAAATAATCAACAAAAAAAAATACTTTTTTTTTTGGGAAAATATTAAGACTATTTTGAAAAAATTTAAGTCAGTTTTTATTTATTTATTTTGTTTTTAATTTTTGTTTATTATATTATTTACTATGCATTTATCTATTATTTATTAGTTATTTTTATTATGTATTTATTATTTATATTTTTATCTATTCATTTTCATTTGTTATTTATTGATTTTATTTATTATTTAATCATTTTTATTAATTATGTTATTAATTACTTTTTATTTATTTATTCATTTTATTTTACTTGAAATTCGTCACCTGGATTTCTTTTTCTGGGTGGAGGGGAACATTCATTTTTATTATTTTATTTTACTTACTTATCTATTCATTTTTATTTTTTATTTACTATTTATCATTTTTATTTTTATTTATTATTAATTTTATTGTACTTTTTTTTTTGAAAGGTAATTTTATTGTACTTGAAAGTCGTCATCCTGGATTTCTTTTTCCCGGGTGGAGGGAAAGTTCATTTTTATTTATATTTCTTATTTTATTGTGTTAATTACGCAACCGCTCTAGAAGTTTAAGCTGTTAAAGAGGGAGGGTGTAACTTAAATATTTCATCCTTCAACATGCCCCCTCAAGTCCGCCTTTTTTTGGTCCAATACGTGAAACAACTTTTTTAATTGGGTGACGGTGAGGTTAATTACCTAACTATTTGTAACTTAAATATTTAACCCTTCAACATATATATTTATACCTTTTTATTTATGATTTATTCATTTTATTTTATTTATTTATTTTTTCATTTATTTATTATTCATTTTATTTTATTTATTATTGATCATTAGGGTTGTTGATAAGTTCACAAAATCACTATTTTAAATGTCAAAAATAAATCTTTAATTCACCATTTTATTGCATAAATGTTCTTATATATATCTTTTTATTTCTTATAGGTTTGAATTGGAAAAGATGAAGAAAATATATTAAAGTGAAGAAAGGAATGCACATGGATGGAAGAAAGAATATAATGCACATGGATGAAAGATGAAGAATATAATGCACATGAAGAAAGAAGAAAATGACTTGGAAAGCATCAATATTCAAAGAAAAAGAAAAGAAAAGTAGATCTAACTTCACTTTACAAGATGTCATTATATTCCAATTTTCTCTATAAATAGGAGAGTAGTTGGAAATTGTAAAGAGTTAGATGGTAGAGAGTGAGAAATTGTAGAGAGAATTTAGTCTTGTATCAAGTTTTTATTTTGTTGTAATATTTTTCTTAGTTAATGAAAATTTCTTCTATCATCATGTTTTATTCCTATATCATTATGCTAGCTTAAACATCTTCTCAAGGGAGTGATGAAGCCACCTTGGGTAAGATATACATAATTTTATTTTATTTCTTATTGTTTAATTCTCTTCCCGAATTAATTCTTTCAAGTGACAAAACCTACAATAGAGGTTGAAAATAGAGGAAGGATTCTCCGTGATTACCAATCAATGGAAATACGGGGAATGCCTACCACTATTTATATTTATTTATTTTTAAACCAAAACATTAGAGGGAGGATTTTCCGTGATTACCAATTAATTGAAATACGGGGAATGCCTACCAATATCTATGTTTATGTTTAATAGGTTGGAGGACAATTTGCAATAGAAATATATAATAGTATTTATATAGACCCGGGTGGTGGATTCTCTTCCCTTGAGATTTCTTCCATCATTTGATAATTATCTAGTTATTTTAGTTTACTATTCAAAAATTCAAGAATTGTTTTAAGTAATTTCTTTTTATCTCGAAAAATATAGTTTTGGATCCTAGTCTCAAACCGATTTCTAAGTTGAGAGTGGTTCGACCCTACTTATTGCTATACTATTTTAAGTAAAGTATTTGTAGGTATTATAAATTTTGTTGACCGGAGTTTGGTGAAGCAACGACAAATATTATCAAATCAACTACCGTCAAATGGCGCCGTTGCCGCTTCAACATTGAATTCGGAGTCAAAGATTCTAGACTACAAGTTTTCGGGAACCCACCCGAACTTTCTATCCCTCCCTTTATTTTAATTTTTCTATATTGTGTGATTTTTGTTAATTTTCGAAAAAAAAAAAAAAAAAAAAACCATACTGCAGCAGAATCCAGCAGTGTAAGGTTTCATTTTTTTTTTCAAAAAAAAAAAAAAAAAAAAAAAACAAAATCCACTTTGTAATCTGCTCACTGTGTAACAACAGTAGCAGTAGGTTCTTGTAGAAATTTTCACAAAAAAAAAAAAAACAAAAAAAACCATACTGCAGCAGAATCCAGCAGTGTAAGGTTTCATTTTTTTTCAAAAAAAAAAAAAAAAAAAAAAAAAAAAAAACAAAATCCACTTTGTAATCTGCTCACTGTGTAACAGCAGTAGCAGTAGGTTCTTGAAGAAATTTTCACAAAAAAAAAAAAAAAAAAAAAACAAATTAGCAAAGGACACAGTAGCTTCCGAAGTTTCTGTTTAACTGATATTAGTCTAACCATTTAATAACTTTTGTTGCCTTTTGATTCCTTGACTCTAATTAGCAGATATTTCACATTATATATATATATATTTATTATTCTTATTATCTTCTTTGTATTTACTTGTTTATTTTTGTTGTTTTCTTTTGCAGGAGAACCGTACCGGTTCGTCAGCCAGGTTCCATATCTCTAAACCCTTGTTATTTTTTTTGATTAGGTGAAAATTTTGCATGTAAATTCTAGGATAGAATAACATTAGAAATTACCCTAAGTTCCCATCCTTTGTATTTAGTTTATTTATATTTTATTTATTTTTTGTTTTAGTTTTTCTAGACACAAATTTTGCATGCGAATTTTAGGATAGAATAACATTAGAAATTCCCCTAAGCTCCCGTTTTTTATTTTTTTATTTCTTTTTCTCTTGTGTGTGCATATTTTAATTAGCATTTTGCATAAGATACTTAAGGGCAAAATTCTCACAAGATACGGTCGGGATTTCATCACCCGTTTCCGTGGCCCACAAATCACAAAAATCCTTGCATTTGTTAAACCATGAGCCTAATTTTAAAATTCATTAGCAATAATCCAATTTAGGGTTACGAACTCATATGCCCTCTAAGAAGGAAGCGGTTGGTAGTCACTCCAGTGAGTCATTATCAAATTGATAAACGGTAGGAAATTCTGTCTAGGAGTGTGGTTGACGCGCCATTAAGCAGGCCACGTGCCTCGCCACACTTTTCTGGGAACTACTCCGTTGTTAGTTTGATGATCCTTAATTGGTAATCTATCAACTTAATCTGGAATAGAGTAGGAGCTGTCTAATTAGGAGAGAATTAATTTGGACACCATCTTATTAATTCTCTACAATATTAGATTTAAAAATTCACCACCCTTGAATTTAAGCTCAAGATAACAAAGCCAAAATTTTTGTGTGATTTGCCCATCATCTAGCCTTTTTAGGTTTCTTTTTGTTTATGCCCCAGTGGTTGCGAGTTAACAAGCGATTAGTTAGGTTTCCTAGTGATATCTCACTCTTTGATTTAGAAGAAAAATCAACTACCTTGTTAAATCTGTCAACCACCAATAATTCATCAATGGCTGCACCGAGAACTCTTAATGACTACTTTGCCCCAATCACAGCCAACCCACCCAATTGCATTGTTCTACCTGAGAATGATGCACCCCAGTTTGAGATTAGACCCGCCACAATCAATATGTTGCCAAAATTTCATGGACTTGAAAGCGAACAACCCTATATCCATTTAGGGAAGTTTTTAACAATATGCAACACATTCAAAAATCAAAATTTGAATGAAGAGGGTGTCAAACTGCGTCTTTTCCCCCTGTCCTTAGAAGATAGAGCTGCATCATGGCTAAACTCCATTCCACCCAACTCCATTCGATCATGGGATGAACTTGCAAGGAAATTCATGAGTAAGTTTTATCCCATGCAAAAGACCGAATCAATGAGAGATGCCATTAGTACTTTTAGAGGAAAAATTGAGGAACAATTCCATCAAACTTGGGACCGATTTCATGACTTGCTACTCAAATGCCCACACCATGGCTTTGATAAAGCACAACTAGTTCATTTCTTCTATAAGGGACTTTCACCTATGAACCGAACCATGATTGAGTCAATGCACCAAGGAAAGTTCAATGCCCAAACCCCTGACCAAGAATATATATTTTTGGAGGAACTAGCTGAAAATGCCCAAAATTGGAATTGGAACCAAAATGATAATGAATTTTCTAGGAATGATCAAATGAATAGAACATCTGGTTTTTATGACATCAAACCTGAAAATGAGTTAAAGTCTGTGATGAAAAGTCTTGCTGAGGGAGTGAAAGACTTAGGCAAAAAGTTTGATGCATTTGCCCTAATATCTACCCCTGCACAATGCAATGTTTGTTCTGGTTTATCCCATCCAACAGAGGAATGTCCGTCTCTTGTACATCTGAACCTTCGGATGCGCAAGTTTGTGCTTTCAATACCTTTAGGAGACCATTGCCTAATACATTTAGCCAAAGTTACCATCCTGATACTAGAAACCACCCTAATTTTTCATGGAGGCAAAATTTACCTCCACAAAACTTAAGTGGTTAGTCTGGTTTTCAAGGTAACTCCAATAGGCAACCTCAAACTCAAGGACCAATAATTCCTCAAAATCAATTCCCTAGGAATAACCAGTTCAATCCAAGCCGAGATTTAGCAGTTGATCCCATGAACAACTATGTTGCTCCTGTCCCACCGGTCAATAATACTTCCAATTATGAGGACACTTTGAAAATGCTTGCCCTTAATCTTGATCAATCCAATAAGCATTCCAATCAGAGATTTCAAAAATTAGAAAATAAATTTGATCTCTTGACTCAAAATCAACTGCAATTTCAGCAGTCTCTCTAAAATCAGTTGAGTCAACTCACTGCAGCTCTGTCTGAAAGACAAAGGGGTACATTGCCTAGCCAACCCGAAATCAATCCAAAAAGACAAGGAGTTAATCTTGTAGGGACTCCTTCCACTTCTGACCAATCAAATGCCAATGTAAATTCCATCACTACCCTCAGGTCAGGAAACAAAATTGATAATAAGGTTGAGCCACCCATCAGTGATGAAATTGAACCATCCAAATCTCTTCCACCCAATTCCCAAAAATCCAAAAAGGACCAAGGTCCTAAGCTTGATGATGTCATTCCAAAGCTGTTTATTCCACGTGCACCTTTTCCCTCTAGACTAGTCAACAATAAGAAGGACTCTCAATACAGTGAAATCTTAGAGATTTTTCAAAATCTCCAGATTAACATTCCATTTCTCACTGCTATTAAGCAAATTCCTTCTTATGCAAAATTCATTAAAGACTTAGTCAAGAGGAAAACCAATATCCCTAAGGAAGCCTTCATAGCCCAACATTGTTCCTCCTTCCTACAGAATCAAGCTGTGGTTAAACACAAAGACCCTGGTAGTCCAACTATCACTTGTAGGATAGGAGAAAATTTTGAAGGTCAAGCTTTATTGGACCTTGGTGCCAGTGTCAATGTGTTACCGTATTCAGTCTACTTGGATTTGGGATTGACTGATTTGAAGAAAACTGATGTTAGAATTCAGTTAGCTGACCGATCCATCAAAATTCCAAGGGGTATCATTGAGGATGTGATAGTAAAAGTTAATGATTTTTAGTACCCCGTAGACTTTATTGTGCTAGACACTCAACCAACCCAAGGTAAACAAATTCCAATCATTTTAGGTCGACCATTTTTAGCCACAGCCAATGCATTGATCAATTGTAGAAATGGTAGCATGACCTTAACCTTTGGGAACATGAAAGTGGAAGTCAATGTGTTCAATTTGATGAAACAACCCATTGAATCAGAGTCTGTTGAAGATGTTTGTCTCATTGATTCATTGACCAACCACACCTTTTACCACTCATATCCTGAGGATCCACTCCAGCATTGTCTAGCCCATTTTGATGATAATTTGGACGAAGCTAATAACATTAGCCAAGTAAATGATTTGCTAGACTCTGCCCCACCATTTGAAGCACCCAAGTATAAATCCAAATTTGAATCATTGTCCTTGCCAG
The DNA here is from genome assembly GCA_963922005.1 of Cornus suecica. Taxonomy (NCBI): domain Eukaryota; kingdom Viridiplantae; phylum Streptophyta; class Magnoliopsida; order Cornales; family Cornaceae; genus Cornus; species Cornus suecica. The sequence continues at coordinate 1,526,195 of OY998240.1, read as the reverse complement.
TTAACACTGAATCTGAAAATGCAAAGAAACCACCTAATATTGAATTAAAGCCTTTACCCGAGACTCTAAAATATTCGTATCTTGGTGAATCTGAGACTTTTCCAGTGGTAATATCTTCTGAGTTAACTGAGCAACAAGAGTCCCAATTAATTGAGGTTCTTAAGACAAATAGGGAAGCCATAGCATGGTCCATTGATGATATCAAGGGCATTAATCCTCTAGTGGTGCAACATCGCATTCACTTAGAAGATAATGCGAAAACCTGTAGACAACCTCAAAGAAGACTTAACCCCAATATGAAAGAAGTTGTCCGCGGAGAAGTTATCAAACTTCTTGATGCTAATATCATCTACCCGATTTCTGATAGTCAATGGGTGAGTCCAATCCAGGTAGTTCCTAAAAAGTCTGGCATCACTGTTGTGTCCAATGCCCATAATGAGCTTGTTCCTACTCGCATTCAAACTGGATGGCGAGTTTGCATAGACTACAGGAAACTGAATAGCGTGACTAGAAAAGACCATTTTCCACTTCCCTTCATCGACCAAATGTTAGAAAGATTAGCTGGTCAGGCCTTCTATTGCTTTTTAGATGGTTATTCTGGTTACAATCAAATTCCTGTCCACCCTGATGACCAAGACAAAACTACTTTCACCTGTCCATTTGGTACATTCGCCTATCGTCGCATGCCATTCGGCTTGTGTAATGCACCAGCTACATTTCAGCGATGTATGATGAGTATATTTAGTGACATGGTTGAAAAGTTTCTAGAAATCTTCATGGATGACTTTTTCTGTCTTTGGGTCATCATTTGAGCAATGTCTAGACCATCTTTCTCTCGTACTTCAACGTTGTCGTGACAGTAACTTGGTACTTAACTGGGAAAAGTGTCATTTCATGGTCCAAAAGGGAATTGTCCTAGGTCATAATATCTCCAGTGCAGGAATTGAGGTAGACAAAGCAAAAATTGATCTAATCTCCAATCTACCTATCCCCAAATATGTTCGAGATATTAGAGCATTCCTAGGTCATGCCGGTTTCTACATGCGTTTCATCAAAGATTTCAGTAAGATAGCTAGACCTTTGACCCATCTTCTAGCTAAAGATGCACAATTTGAGTTTACTGATGCCTGTAAGTCCGCCTTTGAGTACTTAAAGTCAGCACTCACTACTGCACCTATCATTCGCTCACCTGATTGGAACTTGCCTTTTGAAATTATGTGTGATGCGTCTGATTATGCAGTAGGTGCTGTTTTAGGCCAAAAAGTGGATAAAGCACGACATGTCATATACTATGCTAGCAAAACCTTAAATGATGCCCAAATCAACTACTCAACCACTGAGAAAGAGTTGCTAGCAGTCGTGTTCTCCTTTGAGAAGTTTAGATCTTATTTGGTTGGATCTAAGGTCATCATATATACAGATCATGCAGCGTTAAGACATCTTTTGTCCAAATCTGATGCAAAACCTAGGTTGATACGCTGGATCTTACTCCTTCAAGAATTTGACCTTGAGATTCGAGATAAGAAAGGTTCCGAGAATGTAGTCGCTGATCATTTGTCCCGTCTTGTTATTGAATCCACTAGTGACTCCATTCCCATTTCTGATTATTTTCCTGATGAACAATTATTTGAAATATCTCATGCACCATGGTATGCAGATATTGTCAATTATATTGTGACTAGTCAAATTCCTTCCAACTGGTCCAAACAAGAGAAAGATAAATTTTTGGCCAAGGCTAAGGAATATTTCTGGGATGACCCCTACTTGTTTAAATATTGTCCAGATCAGATCATTCGTAGGTGTGTTCCCGAGGTAGATCAAAAGTCTGTCATTTCCTTCTGTCATGACCAGACATGTGGTGGCCATTTCAGTTCCAAACGAACATCTGCAAAAATCTTGCAATCAGGATTCTATTGGCCAACCATTTTCAAAGACACCCACACATACTGTCTAGCTTGTCATAGATGCCAATTGCTAGGTAAGATTACCAAAAGAAACGAATGGCCTCAACAATCGATTCTCGTCGTTGAAATCTTTGACGTATGGGGTATTGATTTCATGGGACCATTTCCATCCTCGTTTGGTAATCTCTACATCCTTTTAGCAGTTGATTATGTGTCAAAATGGGTAGAAGCTTTAGCCACCAAAACAGCTGACCATAGAGTTGTGGTGCGTTTTTTCAAAGACCAGGTTTTACCTCGGTTTGGAACACCTCGAGCCATAATTAGTGACAATGGTTCACATTTTTGCAACAAAGTCTTTGGAAACCTGTTGTCCAAATATGAAATCAATCACAAAGTGGCCCTATCATATCACCCTCAAACCAATGGTCAAGCTGAGGTATCTAATAGGGAGATTAAACAGATCTTAGAGAAAACAGTTAACCCCACAAGGAAGGACTGGAGTCTTCGTCTCCAGGATGCTTTATGGGCATACCGTACTGCTTACAAGACCCCTATAGGAATGTCCCCATATCGATTGGTCTATGGCAAAGCCTGTCACTTGCCTGTTGAACTCGAACACCGTGCTTATTGGGCCATCAAGGCCATGAACTTTGACTATGATAAAGCCGGTCAACGTAGGACCCTTCAACTTGATGAGTTAGAAGAAATCAGAAATGATGCCTATGAGAGTTCAAGAATTTATAAAGCCAAGACTAAGTTGGAACATGACAAACACATTCTCAAAAAGGAGTTTTTCATAGGACAAAAGGTTCTTTTGTATAACTCCCGTCTTCAATTATTTCCTGGGAAGTTAAGGTCACGTTGGTCAGGCCCATACTATGTCCATCACATTTCTAGTCATGGTGCCATTGAGTTACAAGACCCTAAGAATGGACAGTTGTTTAAAGTTAATGCTCATCGTCTAAAGCCTTTCCTAGAACTTGAAACTTCTGAAAATGAGGAAATTCTCCTCATTGATCCGATTTATTCGGACTGATCTGTTTAGGGGTAGCACATCTGTTGAGTCTGGCTGAAGATGTTAAACTTAGCGCTACTGGGAGGCAGCCCAGTCAGTTGTGTAAATTTTTCTATCAATTTTATTTTTTTTCACTCTATTTGGATATGTTTAGATTTTGTTTGGGGGTAAAGTATGTCATAATATTTTCAATCACTTGACTTTTCTTTTGCCAAGAATCTTTGCAGGGACTATACTCCAAAAACACCACCTCAATTGCGGTAATTTGTTCCAATTTGTCTCTTAGATGTATTTTTAAACACTAGGGACAGTGTTATTTTTGTTTGAGGGTGGATATCTATTTAATCAAAATAGAATTTCATTATTAAAAAAAAAAAAAAAAAAAAAATTGATTTCGTTTGGAAAAGTTTTTTGTTTTTATGCATGAGTGTTTTGCATTATAAGTTGATTAAGTTTATGTTTATGATATATCCGTAGTATGTGATGCGATATTCCCGCTCATGAGAGTAATGATTAGATTGAGTTAGTGAAATGATGTGATTTTACATAGGTAAATAAATTAGTGAAATTGAAACCGAAAAGGACAGCTTTGACCTATAAGCACATGCACACATTCACTATGGGAAAAACAGTTGATCTTTGACTATGGAGTTGAAAAATTAGCTTTGCCGCTATAGAAGGGGAGATAGAATGGAGAAAATTTAAAAAAATTATTTTCAAAGAAATGCAAAAAGTAGTTCTTCGATCTGAGTAACCGGACCTTGGTATCACCAATATCATTGTTCGCGTAAAAAGGGGAGAAAACTAATGAGCATAAATCCCATGGAAGAAGTTCGGGCCCAATGGTCGGGACTAAAAGTCCTCACTGGAAAGTCCGAAGCTTATAAATACAAAAAGGGATGGAAGTGAAATGATGGAAATAATGAGTTTTTACGAAAAATATGGCAAAGTTTGATCAATAAAGTAGAAGAAGAGAGATTGACATACCATAGTAGAATGTTCACAAAAACACGGAAGGTTGTCTAGATTGGGAGTAGAAAGTAACGAAATTATTTACTTCAGTGGGGATCATTCATATCATTAGCTTGAGATAGTTATTGTTCGGTAGTGAGTGGTAGTATTTGTATTCATATTATCTTATATATTGTATCATGGCTTGATTAATGAATATGTGAATGCATGAATGCATGAAAATGAAGAATGAAGAAGTTGTGGGTAATATATCCAATCCTCACGAGGCTATTGCTCGTCCACTAGGGTAACCTAGGGGTTTAAGGCCTTATTGCATATGGTAAATGCAATCGAAAGCAGCCTGTGGAAGTGGCACATCTTTAGTTAAAATTAATAAGAGTCTAATTTTGCGAACTAATCTATTTTGTCCTTATTTGCTAGAGGACTAGCAAGAGCTTGTTTGGGGGTAATTTGATAAGTTCACAAAATCACTATTTTAAATGTCAAAAATAAATCTTTAATTCACCATTTTATTGCATAAATGTTCTTATATATATCTTTTTATTTCTTATAGGTTTGAATTGGAAAAGATGAAGAAAATATATTAAAGTGAAGAAAGGAATGCACATGGATGGAAGAAAGAATATAATGCACATGGATGAAAGATGAAGAATATAATGCACATGAAGAAAGAAGAAAATGACTTGGAAAGCATCAATATTCAAAGAAAAAGAAAAGAAAAGTAGATCTAACTTCACTTTACAAGATGTCATTATATTCCAATTTTCTCTATAAATAGGAGAGTAGTTGGAAATTGTAAAGAGTTAGATGGTAGAGAGTGAGAAATTGTAGAGAGAATTTAGTCTTGTATCAAGTTTTTATTTTGTTGTAATATTTTTCTTAGTTAATGAAAATTTCTTCTATCATCATGTTTTATTCCTATATCATTATGCTAGCTTAAACATCTTCTCAAGGGAGTGATGAAGCCACCTTGGGTAAGATATACATAATTTTATTTTATTTCTTATTGTTTAATTCTCTTCCCGAATTAATTCTTTCAAGTGACAAAACCTACAATAGAGGTTGAAAATAGAGGAAGGATTCTCCGTGATTACCAATCAATGGAAATACGGGGAATGCCTACCACTATTTATATTTATTTATTTTTAAACCAAAACATTAGAGGGAGGATTTTCCGTGATTACCAATTAATTGAAATACGGGGAATGCCTACCAATATCTATGTTTATGTTTAATAGGTTGGAGGACAATTTGCAATAGAAATATATAATAGTATTTATATAGACCCGGGTGGTGGATTCTCTTCCCTTGAGATTTCTTCCATCATTTGATAATTATCTAGTTATTTTAGTTTACTATTCAAAAATTCAAGAATTGTTTTAAGTAATTTCTTTTTATCTCGAAAAATATAGTTTTGGATCCTAGTCTCAAACCGATTTCTAAGTTGAGAGTGGTTCGACCCTACTTATTGCTATACTATTTTAAGTAAAGTATTTGTAGGTATTATAAATTTTGTTGACCGGAGTTTGGTGAAGCAACGACAAATATTATCAAATCAACTACCGTCAGTTGTGTGAAAGGAAACAAATATAGAATAGGTACTTACATTCTTAGCAAATTATTTCCTTCTCAGTTTCTCTGTTACCAGTAATTTTTTTTTGTAACATTCTTATTCTTTTAAAAAAATGTGCAAGATAGAGAAAGAGAAGACTTAAATTTAAATTCTGGAACTAGGGGAATTGACCTTAAATATGTTGAAAGCATATTGGGACATTGTCGTAGGTAAAGAAACTAAAACAAAATACTTTTATAAAATTCACTAGAATTTACAAGGGTGAAGATGGAAGTAAGTGGACTTGAGAAGTAAGAATAGAGAACCAAATGAAGAAAATAGTTTCTCAATCCCTAGCCTCGCCAATCTATCTCTGTATTGGAGTTTCAACATTCTATATGAAAATGTCTGAATTCCATTCTATCTCTGTATTTAAATTTCAACATTCTATATGACAACGTCTGAATTTGTGCTATCTACCTGTCAGAGCCTCATTTTCGTTATCTTTATTCCTCACTGCTGAGGGGTTGCCGAGAAAGGTGGACTGATGAGAGAATTTGGAAACTGCTAAGGACAGGGAACATACATTCCATGACTTCTTCTTGGTGAATGAAATGTTCCTGCAGCTTTGTAGACAAGAGGTTGAGCATGCTGCTTTTGACTTGTGCAGAGCACAGCTGCAGTTGCGATGGTAAGGCCTTCGCTCGATCTCCATGTCATACATTGATATGCTTCCATCAAGGACGCACTGTAGCGTAATCTTTGCTGCTCCACTGGCCATTCTCTCTCTCTCTCTCTCTACTGAGTCTTTTTTGTGTGTGGAATGTAGGTTAGTCTTTGTAGGTGTGTGGATGAGTGATTTGAAGTGTTTATATAGAGGTGGTTCGAGGGAGAACTTTGTGAGTAAAAGTCAAAGTGCTTTGGTAGGCTTCCTCCCGTAGCTCCGTTGCTGAGAGTTTATGGAAGTCATTTTTTCCAAGGGGAGAGAGAATTGGTTGATATGGCAGTCGAAAATATTTGGCTTCCTCTACTTCTTGGTGGGGATCCCCTAACATTGCCCCCAGTGCAATTTTATTTCTAGGTGATTCTCCATGTTTGTGTGGGTATTTTATGAGTTGTAATTTGTAAAATTCCTTTATGTTTTGATCCAAACATGTAAGTTCCATTATGCTATTTATTTATTTTTCTTTCTCTCCTTTTTGGATTGGATGCGTTGTGATTTAGAGAGATGCTACAAATTTGCGAGTTTTAAGACTTCCATCTTGTATTCAACTCCAATACAACTTTTTTGTCTTCTTCAATTAATATGGACTCTAACCAGACCACAAATTGGATGTCATTTTGTGTGCGCTTTAAATTTTTGCATCATTGTTTATTTTTTGAAATAGTTGATTGAATTATATTTTCTGCTTGTATGGCTACTGATTGTCCCCCAAAAAGAAGCGAAAAGTTTTTTTTTTTTTTTTATAAGTAAGAAATTGTATAAAAAACACTCAAACGGGGAGTGTGTCCCAATGATACAAAAGAAAAGCCACTACGGGCCAAGAGAACCCAAGAATTCTATTTTTTCGTTTATAGATTTACAATTGTGACCTTCCACCCAACAAAATAAATAAGAAATAGAAACATCATTCAAAAACCCCAAAGGAGACTCAACCCCCTTAAAGCAACGCCGAATATGTTCGAGCCATAAACACCACCATAAGCACATCGGAGCCCTCGCCAAAAAGATCGAGCATGAGACCCCACTACAACACTCCTCCAAACATGAAGGACCTCCCGTACTGAAGCCGGCATCACCCAAAAAATCCCAAACAGGCCAAAGATCAAACACCAATAATCGTAAGTCACCGGACAATGCAAGAAGAGGTGATCAATGGACTCACCATCATTCATGCAAAGAAAACACTGATTGACCACAACAATGCCCCGCCGTCTCAAAATGTCAAGTGTAAGTATATGGCCCCAAGCCACTGACCCCGTGAAGAAAGCAACCTTGAAAGGGGTCTTAGAGCGCCAGGCCGCCTTCCAAGGGAACACCGGACCGATCCGCGACAACAAGCAACCAAAGAAAGAAGAAACCGTGAACCCCTTGAGCGGCGAAGGAGACAAAACCAACGAATCCGAACCGACACCAATGCCCGCCAAAGTAGACCTGTAAACGGGTCGAATTCGGATCGGATTTGTCCTGATCCGATCCGAATCCGATAAGCTTATATCCAATCCGACCCGACCCGATAACCCGATGGATTTCACTTATTTGATCCAAATTCGAATTTTTTATTTTCGAATATCCGATCCGATAACCCGATCCAATTAGGTAAAAAAAATAACAAAAAATTATTAATTTTTTTTATATTATTTTTTAAGAATATTAAACACTAAATTATATATTTTACAATCAATGCTTATAATACATGACTATAAAAACATAAAAGTGAAAAAGTGAAAAAAAAAATTGAAACATTATTAAGTATACTATTTAATATTTACATGTTAATAACATAATATATATGTGTATATATAAAATTAATCGGATCGGATTAACATAAATCCAAATCCAATTTGTTAAGAAATCGGATTATCGGATTCGGATCCTAATCGGGTTATCAGATTTTATTTTTAATCCATATCCGGCTAATCAGATCGGATTCGGATCAAAATCCAATCCATTGACAGGTCTACACCAAAGAGTACAACAACTCCAGCATCCCGAAAACCTCCTCCAACTCCCAATCATGAAAATGACTCATGAACTGAACATCCCAAACAGTTCCATTGGTATCAAGGCGATAACAATCAGCTATAGAGATGAGGCGGTCACGAGTAATCCTAAAAAGTGTAGGAAAAAGAATAAGCCAGGGAACCCTCCCCACACCAACAATTGGACCAAAAGCAAACAGAGCGGCCATCACTAACCTTGTACCTGACAAAAGGAGAAAAAGGGTCCCAACCACGCCGAATGTCCTTTCACACACTTAGGCCTTTGCGAATACGCATCAGTTTAAAACACCAACCCCCAAAAGTCTCCCCATACCGACAAGAGATCACTCTCCTCCATAACCGATTCCTCTCCTTCCCAAAACGCCACAACCATTTCCCTAACAATGCCTTGTTGAAAGGGACCAACCTGCGAATGCCCAAACCACCTTCTTGAAAAGGACGACACACAACATCCCAACACACAAGGTGGAGGGTAGAACACTCCCTGCCCCCCCCCCAAAAAAAAAAAAATTGTATCTCAATCCTCTGAGCCACTGAGCACGAAATCCGATAAAGGGAAAGAAGATAGGTAGGGAGGTTGGAGAGCGTACTCTTGATCAGAGTAAGCCTCCCACCGTTGGACAAGTTCTAACGCTTCCACTCTGCAAGCCGCCTATCCACCTGCTCTACTATAGAATCCCAACACTGATGACGTGATCTAGAAGAACCCAACGATATGCCTAAATACTCAGTCGACATCAGACTGTCCCTACAACTAAAAGCCTCAGCCAACTCGGTAATATTGGCCACCTTGCCAACCGGAATCATCGAGCACTTGTGGGTATTCATCTTCAAGCTTGAAACGGCCTGAAAGCAAGTCAAAATGCCCCGAAGATGCCGCAACTGATCTACATCCGCATCACAAAAAACAAGAGTATCATCAGTGAAAAGCAAGTGAGAAATATCCACAAATTGAGCCGAAGCCTCCCTAACACGGAAACCCTGAATAAAACCAGCCTTAGAGGCCCTCGACATCATCCTGCTGAACGCCTCTATCACAACCAGAAAAAGAAAAGGAGATAACGGATCACCCTGACGTAGGCCACGAGAACTCCCAAAAAATCTAGCAGGAGAACCGTTCACCATCATAGAGAAACGAGTTGACGAGATACAAAACTTAATCCACCTCCTCCACCTATCCCCAAAGCCCAATCTCTTCAGCATATACAAAAGGAAACCCTAATGAACATGATCATAAGCCTTTTCCACATCAAGTTTCACCATCACCCCATGAACACCACTCAAGATCCTAGCATCCACAACCTTACTAGTGACTAGAGTTGAATCCAGAATCTGCCGGCCACTCACAAAAGCATTATGAGAATCAGAAATGACACCATCAAGAACACCACTAAGATAAGAAACCAACACCTTTGCAATCAACTTGTACACACACCCTACCATGCTAATCGGTCTGAAGTTCTTAATGGCTTTCACATCCCCAATTTCGGGGATTAGAGAGATGAAAGAGGCATTAAGAGACTTCACAAAAGCACTCTCATCATGGAACGCATGGAAGGTGCCCATCACATCCTCCCGGACGATAGACCAACACTTCAGAAGGAACCCCGTAGTAAAGCCATCCGGACTAGGAGCACGGTCCCCATTGTACTGCTTCAGAGCCCTCAATATCTCATCCTTAGAGAACGAAACCTCAAGCATATCACTATCCTCCTCAGAAATTGAATAAAAAAACAGGCCATCCAGTCGAGGTCGCCACCTCTCAGTCTCACAAAAGAGTCTCTGGTAGAAGGCAGGAATTTCCTGACGTAGCTCCTCCTCCGAGGACAACAACGAACCCTCAATAGAAATATACCCAATATGATTAATCCTCCTACGAGCATTAGCCATTATATGGAAAAACTTGGTGTTGCGATCCCCATTTTTCAACCAGAGATCCCGAGATTTCTGACGCCATGAAATCTCCTCTTGAGTCGCAATCACCTCAAGATCAGCCATACATTGCACTCTTCTCAATCTCCATTCATCATCCACCACCCCACTCAACTCAGCTTTGTCAATATCACCAATCTCAGTTAGTAACCTATTCCTCATCCACTCGAGGTTGCCAAACACCTCCTTATTCCACCATATGAGCTTAGACTTCAAAGTACGCAACTTTGAGGCCAACACAAAACTCGGAGTCCCCAATCTACCCGGAATAATCCACCACTCCGAAACACGGTCCTGAAAACCCTCGGCCCGTAACCATATACTCTCGAACCTGAACGGAGACTTCCCAGAAGAAATACCACGACAGTCTAGAAGAAGAGGAGCATGATCCGATGTGAAATTAGAAGCCGTGGACTGAATAACATCGGGAAACCTTTCATCCCAATCTCCTTTAACCAAAAAACCGATCAATGCGCGAGAAAGTCGGAGAAACCCTACAACTAGACCACGTGAAAGAAACCCCAGCAAAAGGAAGGTCAAGGAGCTCATGCCTATCAATGAAGTCAGAGAAAGAATCCATAACACTAGTCCATTTCCCACCTGAAGATCGCTCTGAGGGGGCCCGAACAATATTGAAATCCCCTCCCACACACCACGGCAACCGCCACACCTCCTTAACCACACCAAAGCTCATCCCATAACAACAAGCGATCCCCGTCCTCAATAGGACCATAAACCCCATAAAAGACCCATCGGAAATCATCCTCCACTATCGAAAAGGAGCAAGAAATCGAAAATCTTCCTTTCTGCACATCCATGGAAGACACCACACGCCTATCCCACATCACGATAATCCCACCCGAGGCCCCACAAGAGTCCAATGCAACCCAATCCACAAACTTACTCCCCCAAAAACTTCTAACCACCCTATCATTCATCACCTCCATCTTCGTCTCTTGAAGGCAAACAATGTGAGCATTCCATCTTCCTAAAGCAAATCTAACTACCTTCCTTTTATACGGGAAATTAAGACCCCGGACATTCCAATAAATAAAGTGTAGCTTCATATCAAACAGATAAATACCCTGCGTCCATTCTCTTCCCTCCTCCTCTACCCCCATCCCTTACTCCCAATCCCACTTTCCTCCCATCATAATTAACACTTGAAGCCAATCCCCGAACTTCCCTCTCACCCTTCCAAGAATGATGCACCACTAACGCCTTCTCATCACCACTCACCTCCTCCACCCTATCCGCCATCAAGGCCAACAACAAAGCCTCACCTTTAGCCTTTTGATTGCCAAAGGAAACCCCTAGCTCCTCTGCCACCCGCACCATATTATCCTTTACCCAATTATGATTAATGAGCGCTGAACAATCCATCACAATTGGACAAATATGTTCCATCACCTCCATGCAACCCAAGTCATCCTTCACTTCCATCAAACCTAACTCCCTCCTACACCCCTCACTGATGCAAGCAAACGAACCCCCTTCACTAACACTGTCATCAATAACCGAAAAAGTGGAAGCACCCCCCTCACTAGTTCAGTCATCCAGCAATGAATCAACACCACCATTCACCACTTCCCCATCAACCTCAAAATCATTCCCCTTTACGGACGGAAGAATAATGCCCACCAAAGCAACCAAAACCATCCCTGAATGCAACTTATCACCAACCACACTACCCTCAACACAGATCTTGCATCCACTAGGACCACACCCATTCGCATCTTCTAATGCAGTCGCAAGCGGCAAAACGTGAAACAAAGAGTTACCCTTTTTACCCTTCTCCATACGACTGCGATGGCAATAGAATTGCCCTTCCACCTGAGCCTCATCCACGAGAAGAACCACCTCACCTTCCGAAAGCACGTTTCCCTGCTCACAAGCCATCACAGTAGAAACATGAGCCCTCCAACGCGAAACCACCTTGGTGAACCCATCATCATCTCCGCCTTGCACTCGCGAAGCCCCTGACAACAGATTTGAAGCAAAAATATGTGCCGATCCACACTGTTTGCGAATCAGATCCCTTCTCTAACACGTACCCGAACCCATCCGAGGTCGCCCATGCTCCCTACCCGATCACATAAACGGACGACCCGCTCTATTCGCATTAAAGCCCACTCCATGATGAAAAGAGTCCGACTCGTTAACATAAGGTCCCACAACTTGTCTACCACCTTTAAATGAACCTATAAATCATTGTATCTATGTGTTTGTGTGTGTTTCATTGCATTTAAGGTCCAACATATCTTTATGAAGTGTCTAAAGATTTGTTGAATATTTTCCATCTGTACAGAATTCTGGTGAAGTGATTTACCTGGTATGTAAATCAGACTAATGAATTAATCTGAGTTGGGAGTTGGGAATGCAGTGAACACATAGGTCATGTGTTTACTTTCTCTGCCTAGAGAGAGGGAGAGTCCTGTTGCCACATTGACGCCGGACAGAATATAGATTATTCTGCAGGCTAGCGCAACGGGTAATTTGCAAGAAAGAAAATGAAGAAATTATTCGACCCAAAATTCAGAGAACACTCTGAAATTTAATAAAATTCTTAATATTCAAAACTAATTTAAAACAACCCACAAGCCGGGTTTAAATAGCTGAAAATCAAGGATTTTACCAAAAATAACAAACCCCTAAAAGTCTTACCAAAACGAAATACGGAAAGAAATCAAAAGATTGCCAAAAATCTGGCCCAAATCGGGTTCAGAATCAATTCCTAATTGACAAATAAAAAATTACCATAAGTAGTAAAAATTAACTAAAAATAGAGATTTGAAAAGGAAAACAGCAGATTACGATTTCCTGCCATCCTTGTGTTGATCCTCCTGCATCACACATGCTATGCTTCCATTGGTTCTTTTTTGTACAGTTGCCTTTGTTGTTTATAACTCAAATAAAAATTGTCATATTTTAATCAAGTTACTATTTTTTACTAACTGGTACTATATTTTTTCTGTTCTATTAATTTTATATCAGTGTTAATTGTTAGTACAATTCCCAAGTCACCCTTCAAAATAGCCTTAAATTTTTTTATTGCCCACTTACTCTATGGTACATGTTTGCATGTTAACGTTGATTCCTAAACATACAAGACACATTTTAGTCCCAAACTACTATGCAATATAGGTGATGTATGGATATTTGAACAATAGAAGGAAGGATTGAATTTATTAACTATTAATGGAAATTTCTCCGGCGTATTAACTACATGTACAGTGTATTTGGAATGAAACACCGTATTGCTAGTGAGGTTGGACTAAGCATTGGTTCTTTATATTTTTGGCAAAATATGGTTCCCCTCAGATTTATATTCCCATTTCCGGCATAGCAGACTTGCTTTAAGATACAAACCATATATTGCTTAAAACAAATTATATATAAAAGTATTGGGGTATATAATTTCTAAAAAGGATATGAAAGTTTTGATAAAAGGAGTAAAATTAAATAATTTAGTGATGAAGAAGAGGACTAATTGACACAACAAATCTGTAACTTTATAGGTACTATGCTTGTATTCATGTGACTCTTCTTCCTGCATTATTCCTAGTAATTTTTCTACTTGCTAGTTCATGTCATTTTTATTGCCATTTTTTGAATGATTCTATATATTATTTCTTGCTATAATAGCCCAACTTGATAAAAACTCAAATAATTAGCATATCCATTTTTGTTTAAGTTCTCAATTTTTTGTTGCCTAATAATTTTGAGTTTCTCAAAAGGGCTTATATTTCTATCCTTTTTTTTCGATTACTATTCCAACCTATTACTGGATTTAGAATGCAACTAGCAAGTCGAGTAGGTAGAACTATGTTTTGAACACAGGGAGAACATGAAATTATATATTATTGTTCTTTTATAGTAGTGTGAATGTCAATGGATGTCTTATGAACATATGCATGGATGCATCCCTAGGTTCATATCAAAAGTTTTTTTTCACTTGTCAAAAGAAAATAAAAGAAAGATTTCCTTTACCAGTCAAAAAAAAGGTTATTGAACTTTAAAGAAGGACATGATAGAAAATACCAAAATCTGGAAGATGGTAATTGACCATGTTGAATGCATATGGAACCTTGTTTTGGACAAAGAAACAAATACCCAATAATTTCGCAAAATTCACTAGAATTTACAAGGATGAAGATGGAAGTACTGTACTTAAGGAGTAAGCTTTTAGAACCATATGAACAAAATAGCTTCTCGATTCCTAACCTTTTCATTCTATCTCTATTGGAACTTCTACAATCTATATGACGATGCCTGAATTCATGTTATCTACCTGACAGAGCCTCAGTTTCATCAACTTGATTAATGACTGCTGAGGAGTTGCTGAGAAGGGAGTATTTATGTGAGAGTCAGGAAGGTGCTAAGGACATGGAACATTCATTCCATGACTTCTTCTTGGTAAATGAAATGTTCCTGCTGCTTTGAAGACATGTGTTCGAACATGCATCTTTCGACTTGTGCAGAGCACAGCTGCAGTTGCGATGGTAAGGCCTTCGCTCAATCTCCATGTCATGCATTGATATGCTTCCGTCGAGGATGCACCTTAGCATCATGTCTGCTCTGCTCTTGTTGCCATTGAGTCTTTAGTGTGGGTGGAATGTGGGAGGGTGGTTGCAGGTGTGTATGACTGAATTGAAGTGTTTTGAAACTTCTACATGTTTCTTGAAGTGTTTATATAGAGCAGGTTTGAGTATTTGATGGATGGTAGTGTGGATAGATTCAAGGGAGAAAATTCTGTAAGAAATAAAGAGTAGGTTCTTCCCAATGTAGTTACCTTGCTAAGGGTTTTAGAAAGACGTTTTTCCCTAAGAAAGTATCAGTGTTTTTCCTGTGAAATCTGTTCTGTTGTGAGAGAGAGTGAGAGGCTTGGCTTTGTTAGGCTTTGGCTTTTTGCAAGTTATTGTACAAAGAAATATTGTAGAGGTCGTTAACTGACTATAATGGATCTCTGCCAATTTGATTGTTATGGGTGTAGTGCGATTATTTCTAGGCAACAGAGAATCTGTGTTTGTTGTCTCTGTGTACAACTAAATGGCCCCCACCTTGTCGTATTGTTGCTTCTCATATTTCTGCTGCTTGATGGTGGTGATATTGATAGAAATAATTGTCCCATGCTAATTTATACAATTCCACACTTCAAGGCGCTTTCTTCCTTTCAATTTCTTTAGTTAGTGGTGTGTTAACTAAAGAAATTGACTAAACACCCTTTAAGAAAGTTGGAGAGATGCTTCGTTATCTGATGTTCGCTGTTGTTGTGTAATGTATCAATTCTTGCTTTAAGGCTATGCTATTCCAATCTAATATGAATTTCGTTCTTTTGGACTTCATCTAAAATGAAAATTCATGACCGTTCTCAAGTGCATTTTTCTATGAACTATAAATATGTCATAAAATGGAGTTTTTGTTTTTTTTTTTTGTTACTTTTCTAAATTGATTTTCACTATTTTTGGCTCATCGATTGTACTTTTTAAATGTCGTATCTATTCATTGAGTGGATTGGTATCATGACTTGTGGAATTAACATATGTTAAGGTTGGTTCTATTCCCAGGTTACCCTTCAAAGTATCCTTGGAAATTTATAAGCCCCAATTACTCTATTTTATATGTTTGTACGCTAAACGTTGATTCCTAAACATATTAGACAAATTAGCCCCCACTAGTATGCAGAGTAGGTGATGAATGTGCTATTTGAACAATATTAGAATACTAGAAAAAGATTAAGGAACAATTGAATTGCTTAAACTACCAATGAAAATTTCTCATGTGTTTATTTTTATATACACTATAGTTGGATAAAAACAGCTATTGTCAATTCTATGTGCTAGTAAGTTTGGAGTAAGCATGGGTTTTTGACAATTTTGGTACAATATGAATGCCTTCAAATCTATTTCCTTATTCTCCACGTATAGATGTCCTTTAAGATACTAAAGAAAATTAATATACAAGGGGGTGTAATGTTTGGGTATAAAACATAGAAGTGATTATATAAAAGTTTTCATAAGAGGAGGAAAAGTAATTCAGGGATGAAGTGGCGGATTAATTACTATATAGTTGCAACAAATATTATCAATTTATATTTACTATGCATGTCTCTGCTTGACTGTTCTGCAAACCTTGTTTCTAAGAATTTGCTTGGTAGCTTGCTCCTATCAATTTCATTGGCTTTTAAAATGCTGTGATGAATGCATATAGAACATTGTTTAGGACAAAGAAACTAAAACCAATTACTTTCGTAAAATTCACCAGAATTTACAAGGATGAAGATGGAAGTAACTGTGCTTGAAGAATAAGAAATGAGAAACAAATGAACAAAACAGCTTCTCGATTCCTAGCCCCTTCATTCTAATCGCTATCGGGATTTCTACAACCTATATGACAATGTTTGAATTTGTGTTATCTACCTGACAGAGCCTCAGTTTCATCAACTTGATTCCTGACTGCTGAGGAGTTGCTATGAAAGGAGGATTGATCTGAGAATTTGGAAGCTTCCAAGGACACGGAGCATTCACTCCATGACTTCTTCTTGGTGAAAGAAATGTTCCGGCTGCTTTTGAGACAAGTGTTCGAACATGTAGCTTTCGACTTGTGCAGAGCACAGCTGCAGTTGCGGTGGTAAGGCCTTCGCTCAATCTCCATGTCATACATTGATATGCTTCCATCGAGGACGTATCGTAGCATCATGTCTGCTGCTGCAGTTGCCATTCTCTCTCTATTTCTCTCTCACTAGAGTCTTTAGTTTTGATTTTGGTTCGTTGGGTGTAGGTGTGTGAGTCAGTTAATTGAAGTGTTTTGAAACTTCTATTTATTTTGAAATGTTTATATAGAGCAGGAATGAGTACTTGATGGATGCTAGTGAGGGGGGATTCGAGGGAGAGTAATTCTTGAGGAGCAAAATTCAAGAGTAGTCTGGTAGGGATTCTTCCCGATGTAGTTACCTAGATACGTTTTTCCCTAGGACAGTTTCAATGTTTTTTCTGTGAAACCTTCATATTATGTGAAGAGAGAGATGGCGTGGCTTTGTTTGGCTCGGCTTTTCAATTAAAATTCAATTAAGTTAATGCAAAGAGGAATATATGGTAGAGGTCGTTAACTAACAATTGTGGAATCCAATTTGATTGTTTGGCTCGGCTTTTCAATTAAAATTCAATTAAGTTAATGTAAAGAGGAATATATTGTAGAGGTCGTTAACTAACAATTGTGGAATCCAATTTGATTGTTCTGGGAGTGGGTCGTTTATTTCCATGTAACAAAGAATCTATGTTTATATTTCACTACATGAAATCAAGTGGCCCCACCTGCACTTTATTGGGTTCTGCACTTTAACTTTTATTTTTTCTTCCTGATGGTGGTGATATTGATAGAATAGTTGTCCCACGCTCACTTACACAGTGAAATAATATGATAATATTATATTATGTTTTATATGGTGAGCCGAATAATATGGTAACATTTTCCTTAGAAAAGCCTTGTTTTTTTTCTTTTGACACAGATGAAGAGACTACTAAGAGAAGGCTTTTGGAGATTAAATTAGTAAAATATAAAAGTTTGAGTATTTATGCCTTTCATTTCTGCTTTAAAAGTTAGAGGGACAATTAGTGAACTTCAATGAATGCATATGGCATATTGACTACTTTTTGTCACCTTTTGTGATGGTGTCCAGGATTGTGTGTTTAGTAGGTCATATGACTCACATATATACATATAGTGTGTGTATATAAATTGTTAATTTCCTCTCCTCCAATTTTACCTTTTGTGTGATCCTCCATATTTGTTTGGGTCTTTTCATGAGTTTAACGGTTAGAGAGCGTGTAACTGAAGTATTATGTATTTCAACATCCCCTTACATGTGGGTTTTTTTGTTTGTCCAACACGTCTAACGATTTTTTAATATGAGTGGCGGAAAGATTTGAACGCATGACTTTCAGCTCTGATATCCAAGAGTGTAAACTTACAAATTTAAATATTTAACAAAAGTTAAATAAGAAGGAAATGAAAATCTGGTTGTATTAATAACTTCAAATTTGTTGTACTTGACATTGGTGAAGACAAAAAATATATATATAATTATCTTGGGAAATAGGGATTTCACAATTTTCACCATGTAGAGCAAGTTGTTTTTCTCTCATTTGCTGCACCAGTTTTGTGAAATGGTAGTGCATCCTTTCTGTTCATTGGTCCTTTTTATATCCCAATTTGCAATATAGAATATAATCTTTGTCTTGCTAGTTTTTTTCTGTTTTTCTCTTCTTTTTTCCCAATTTGCTGTCTAGGTTGAGAATCAAACCTTTTATTGTAAAATTTGTGACTCTATTGTGGACTCTTCTTGTTTATATATATATATTACATTTTACTTTATAATTTTTATTGTCTGTTTTGCAGTTGGAATAAAATGTTTGTATTGTTAACCTTATATTTTAAGTTGATGCTGGTATGCAAGTCGTATTTTATTGGTATTAGTATTTAAATTGATATATCGGGCCTGGATTCTCTCAGTTAATGATGTCAGTGCATTTTTTTCCCCTGTTCTATAATTCTTATATCACTATATTAATCGTTACATATTGTATAAAAAGCTATGAGTTAGTGGTGTAAGAACTAAGAAATTGACTGAACTTCCTTATAGAAAGCTATAGAGGTGCTTTTATATCTGATGTTTTCTGTTGTTGTGTATCACTTCTTTCTAAAGGGTTATATGTTCACCAAATAATAAGTTGGTTGTGGTATTGCAATCTAATATGAAGATTGTCTACATGTTCAATTGCGTATCTATTAAAAAATTATAAATGTGTCTTAAACTGGAAAATTTTGTTTATTCTTACTCTTCTAGCCTGATTGTACTGTCTTTTGCTCATCATTTTACTTTCTAGAGAGTTTTATATACATAGAGAGGATGATTGTCATGACTCATGGAATCAACTTGCAACTAGCTGATCTCTGATGCTTATAATATTAATAAAATCATTATGACATGTTGGGAATGCACTAAGTGGGAGTTTGCTGGCTGCTTTGACCATTACACTTCCCTCATTACGGCTGTAATACTTGAGATCCTAGAGAACGAGTTAATTATCCATTCACTGCCATTTCACAACTATGCATAAGTATGCCTAATTGCACCCATCCCGCACATGTAATCTCAGACTCTGTATTATTGCAAATTTGAGCCATGTTCTAGAGTTCATATCTGTAATTCTGTTTTGGTTAACATTGCAAATGGTGTCATGTCAACTCATCTAAGTTCATTTTCATTTTGGCACTACAATCATCTAAACTATGTGCATTTGTTTCTAGACTTATCTTTTTTCCTCTTATTTTGCCTTCTATCTTATGTTCACGTTTTTTTCCCTTGTAATTTGAGTGGATGAAGACATGGTTCGCCAGTGAAGCCAGCATTTTTCCTTTTTTTTTTTTTCTTTTCTTATTTTTCCTTTTCTATTTAAAGCACATTCACACAGCCAGTGAAGGACCTATGAGGAGCCCAGTTAAGGCCAATCCGCCCACTGAATCTTTTCCTTCTTACATTTTATGCTTATTTTTTTTTAATTTAGCTAAAAGTCCCCATTAAAATTACGAAACACCGCCACTGAAATTACAAAAAATTACCCTAACGCTCACATAAAAAAATACCCTTATGCCCCCCTCACATAGTTTTCTAAATCCGTTGCTGCACGCAGCCCTGGTATAGGAGAGCCTTGTAAGCATGTGCAACCATGGTATAGGAGAGCCTTGTAAGCATGTGCAACCATGGTATAGGAGAGCCTTGTAAGCATGTGCAACCAGTAATGCTAATGAGAATGGATGTATAGCACTCCTGTTGTGTACAGAAAAAGAGAGAGAGAAACCTGTTGCCACACACAATGTTTCCATTATTTTTTTGTCATGTAGTTGTCTTCCTTTTTCTAACTCAAAGATAGATTGTTGTATATTAATTAAATTCTCTGTTTTTTAATATCCAGTACTCTTTTATGACTTCTCTAAAGACTAAATATTTTTGTTGATGGCTAATTCCCTTCCCAGGCCACCCTTCAAACTTCAAACTATCCTTGGAAATTGGTAATCCCTTGTTATATTATCGTTGACTCCTAAATATATAAGACAAGTTTAGTCACAATTAGTGTGGAGAGTAGGTGATGCATGGGATATTTGAACAATATTAGATCAGTAAAAAGGATAAAAAGAAGAATTGAACCGATGAAATTTCTTTTGCATATTTTTAGTATCTTGTACTTTATATTTGAATCAAAACAACTTATGGTGAAGTTGGATTATGCATGGGTTCGTGAATGTTTTTTGGCAATATGGTTGCTTTCAACCTCTAATTTTTTTTTTTTACACTTGGCCTTTTAGATACTAGAAAAATATAGTGTTTCAAAAGTTTATATACAGGGTAACAAAAATTGGGGTAAAATTTTCAATATATAGGTAATGGATATGAAAGTGTGGACTAGAAGAAAAAAAGTAATTAAGGGATGATGAGGAGATTAATTGATATACAGCTGTAATAATGCATGTCATTCCTCGAGTGTTGTTCCTACATGCATTATTTTTTAGTACTGATTGTAGTAGCTTATTCATATCGTTTCTATTTTCATCTTGAATGATTCTACCAATTCTTTCTTGTTATAATCGGTTAACTTCAAAGAATAAACATCTCCTATATTTGGTTAAGTTCTCTATTTTTGTCGCTTAATACTTTTCGACGGTTCTTCAAAGAGGCTTATATTTTTAATACTTTTTTTGACACCAACTATTCCATGGTATTTCCCAATGTAGCATGAAACTAGCATGTCAAGTAGGTAGCACAAGTAATCTATAACAAATGTAGAAATAGGAAGAAAAGTATTTTTTTACTGTATTTTCTTGTATCATACATGGTATAATGAGCGTGTATGCTTGTAATATAGGCATATATGTATCCTTAATTATTAATTATGTCAAAAGATTGTACTGGCTATTGAAATATTTCTTGCCATTCAAAATTACTTTTACCAGCCAAGTTTAAAGTTTTTTTTTTTTTTTAATGCGACCATAGTAGAGAAAGAAAATACCTAAAATTGTGAAAAGCTGGAACAAGGGGGAATTGACCCCAAATTTATGGTAAATGCAACTGCAAAATCTGTACAGACTTAGAATTTTGAAACAAAATACTTGTGTAAGATTCACCAGAATCTACAAGGTCGAAATTGGAAGCAACTGCACAAAACAGCTTCTCAATTCCTAACCTTTCTCTCTATTTTATTTTTTACCATCTACATGAAAATGTCTATATTTCTGTTATCTACCTGACAGAGCCTGAGCTTCCTCACCTTTATTCCTAACTACTGAAGAGTTTCTGAAAAAGGAGGATTGATGCAAGAGTTTGGAAGGTGCCACCGACCTGGAACATTCATTCCACGACGTCTTCTTGGTGAATGAAATGTTGCTGCAGCTTTGAAGACAAGTGCTCGAACATCCACCTTTTGATTTGTGCAAAGCACAGCTGCAGTTGCGATGGTAAGGCCTTCGCTCGATGTCCATGTCATACGTTGATATGCTGCCTTCGAGGACACACTGAAGCATCATCTGTGCTGCTACTGTGGTCATTCTCTCTTTCAATGTCTCTCTCTCTCTCTCTCCTGGATAGTGTGGGTGGAATGCAGGTGAGTCTGCTTAGGTGTGTTGAAAATTCTGCCTATTTTTGAAGTGTTTATATAGAGCAGGAAAGTATTTGATGGATTGTAGTGTGGGTGTATTCGAGGTAGAAAAGTTTTAGTAGAACGCGGGAGTAGTTTGTTAGGGTTCTTCCCAATGTAGTTACCTTAATAAGGGCTTACGAAAGACGTTTTTCCCTAGGAGAGTGTCAGTGTTTTTCCTGTGAAACCTATTGTGTAGGGAGAGAGAGAGAGAGAGAGAGAGAGATGACTTCGCTTTATTTAGTTTGGCTCGGCTCTACACTTTATTGTGGAGAGGAGAGGAATATTGGAGAGGTTGTTAACTAACTATAGTATATTTTTTCCAATTTTATTGTTTTGGGAGTGGGAAGTTTATTTCTATGCTATAAAGAATCTGTGTTTTATTGTCGCTACATACAAGTAAATCGCCCAACCTTGTAATTATATTGGGTTCTGCGTTACAACTTTTTGTTTTTGCTTCTTGAGTGGTGATATTGATAGAAATATTTGTCCCGTGCTCATTCCTAAGTTCCAGACTTCAACATATAAATTCTTTTTTTAGATTCATACAGAGTGAATAAAATATGATTTCTCAAGTTGATATTATATGTAAGTGGAAGAATATGGGTGAAAAGTTTAATGTATATGTATATGTATGTATTATTGGGTTGGTAACATGTTCTTCCAAGAGCACAAATGAGAGTGATATTTTTGGACAAAGAGAAGCTTTTGGAGATAAAATTAGTAATATTATAAAGGTTTGGGTACTTCTGTCTTTCTTTTCTGCTTTGATCAAGGAAAGGGATAATTAGTGAATTCCAATGACCACTAATTTTTTTGTCCGTTGTGACGGTTTCTTGGATTCTGAGTTCAGTTTGTCTTTTTTAAAATATGAAAACCGAAAGGTTGACATTTAAACATGCTTGGCAAGTCCGAAGATTTGGTTTGGTTCCTGTAGGTATTGGTGAGGAAAAATGTTACATGGTCCAAGACATTGTCCCTGTTCTAAATTTGTTTATTATGTCATTGTATTAATATATACATATATTGGTTTTCATCAACGAAAATTGGCTTTATGCCTGTGAAAAAAATAGCCGTGTAATCTGTGTGCACTACACTTTCTGGTCTTTCTTTAGTTATTGAAAACTCTAAACTTAGAGCTGTCTTAACAGATCCAACTTCTCGTGATCGTTAAAATTGTTGATTCTCGTAAATACTTTCTCATTGCATGGATGCATGGATACTTATTATGAAAGATTAAAACATGAAAGATCTGGTTGAACAGATAAGTTGGTATAAAATCTTCAAATTTTCTACCCAATTATGTATTGGAGAAGACAAACATGTATAAACATTGCATTAGAATTTGGAGTTTCACAATTTTCAACACCATGTAGAGCAAGCTGCCTGCCTTTTATTTGCAACACAGTCTATGATATGGAGCTGTGGTGCATCCTTTCTGTTCATAGTCCCATTTCTTTCTACCAATTTGCTGTGCTGAATAATGCATTTGTATTGCTTTTTTTTTTTTTTTTTTTCATGTAGCTGTCGAGGTTTTTGTTAAATGGTTTATTGTTGAATTAGCTTAACTATTGTGCGATCTACTAGTTTATTTATATATGAAATGGCACTGGATAGTTGTATTTTTAGTGTTGTGATAGTTTAAATAGCTGATTTTTGCAGTTAGATTAAAATCTTCGAATTACTAACCTTATTTACAAGTGGTATATAATATGGTGTAATGTTTAAATTAATAATTTGTTTTGTATTCTTTTGGTTCATGTTGTCTGTGCATTTTGTTTTTTCTCAGTGAGTGTCATTTTTTTATATTGTTTACTCGGACAAGAATGCAAGAAATTGGCTAAACTTCCTTCTAGAATGCTTTCGGGCTGTTTTTGTATCTCAGATCCTCAATGTATCACTTCTTGCTTAAGGACTATATGTTCAGAAAATAGGAACATGTTTGTGGTATTGCACTCTAATATGTGTTGAAAATGTAAACTTGTTTCCTGAAGAAGCAAGATGCTAGGAGAAGCATCATGAAGCCATAAGCTTCATCACCAAAGTTCTAGATGCTAGAAGAAGGAACATGAAGCTCTGGAAGATTGAAGATCAAACTGGAAGGTAGCAAGAAGTTGTCATGGAAGAAGATTCAACCGTTGACCATGAATAGTGGTCAACACGTATTGAACATGAAGAGGAAACTTGAAGTTTCTGCAACCTTCCTTGAGGAGGTTAGTTTGTTCTATAAATAGATGATGATATGTAGAGTATTACTGTTATGACTCATGAAATCAACATACAGCTAGCTGATATCTTATGCTTATAATTTAATATTGACCTTATTTCATATTGGTGGATTCACTAAGTGGATATTCGGTGGCTGCTATGACCAATTATTTTTTAATAGTCACTGTTGTAATGCTTGAGATGTGAGAGAATGTGTTAGGATAATTTTGTTTACTGCAGCATGCAGGTAATGATGTAAGACCAACCGCCATTACATAATTGTTCACGAGTATGACCTATGGGAATGGCTCTCCATCCCCACACTGCTCCTACAGAGCTCTCACTTGAGCTTCATTGAGCTTATTCTAAACCATCTATATATACCCATATATATAGGCTGTTTAGAGGAGAAAACCAAAATGTTTTCTTCTTGCAACGTGGCAGAGAGATGGTTATCAATTTCTTCACGTATGCCAACTTTCCAAGACTTTGTGGATTCATGCACGGAGCTGGCAAGAAGCTTCTTCCTCTGCAAGTGGACATGAGTCACAGTTTCCACAGTTTTGTGGTATAGTTATCTTCCTCGGTAACAACTCAAAGATTTGTTGTCATATTTTGCAGTAATCACATAGGCAATTTATTCACTCGGGGAGAGAGAGAGACTCCTGTTGCCACACATTGCTTCCGTTGATTTTTTTTGTTTGTTGGATAGTTGTCATCCTCGTTAATAACTCAAATATTTGTTGTCATTTTTTAATCAGGTTCTCTGTTTTATTAGTAACTAAGATTATTTTATAAATTCTAAAGATGTTAGATATGTTAAAGGGTAGTTCGATTCCCAGGTCGCCCTATTCTTGGAAATTAGCAATGCGCAGTTACTCCATTTTATACGTTAAACGGTGTTTCCTAAACGTATGAGACGAATTCAGTTCCAGCTAGTATGCAGAGTGTGTGATGCATGGGATTTATAAAACTGTATTAGAATATAATTATATATTAAAAAGAACTATTGACTTCTTTAAACGACCAATGAAATTTTCTATTGCATATTTATTATAGTGCACATTATCTTCAGATAAAAATATTAATTGATTTCTAGTGTGCTTGTGAAGTTGTACCAAGCATGCTTTTTCGATATTTTTTGGCAAATTATTGTTGCGCTCAGATTTATTTCTTACTCTTTGCTTGACATTTGTGCTTTAAGATACTATAAATAATTTTCGGGGAAGGTTGGGTGTGATTTTCAAAAGAGAAGTGACGATATTAAATTTGGTAAGAGGATAAAAATGAAACAGGAATCAAGAAGAGGATTATTAATATTTATCTGCAACAAATGTTATGAATTTATGTATAATATGTAATTCTCTAATTGCCTGTTCTAATCCGTACCTTGGTTTCAAAAATTTGTTGTAGTAGCTTGTTCGTATTATTCCTATTTTCATTTTAAATGCTTCTACCTCTTCCTTGTTATAATCGCCTAACCTGTTAAGAACTCAAAGAATCAACATGTCCTTTCTTTGGTCAAGTTCTCTAGTTTTTGTTGCTTAATACTTTTGTCGGTTTCTAGAAGATGTTTATGTCCTTACTTTTTTGTTTGACGACTACTATTCCAAGCTATTTTCCGATTGAGAATGCCGCTAGCATGTTGAGTATGTAGCAAAAGTATGAAATCCACAATCTCGAAAAAGGGAAAAACAATATATATATATATATATATATATACCTATTTTATTTCCTTGTATCAGTATAGTGGGATGAATGTGTATGGATGTCAAATGAACATATGCATGCATGTATCCCAAATTCCCAATATTCAAATCATATCAAAATATTTTATATCCCATAGACATATTTCTTGCTCTTTTAAAATTCCTTAAAAAAAAGGACACATTTTGATTTTCAAGAAGAACATGATAGAAAACCTAAAAACGTAATGTTGTAAATTCTGGAACATGGACAACTCACCGTAGATTATGTTCAATGCGTATGCAACATTGTTATTGACAAGGAATTAGAACAAAAAATGCTTTCAATTAATTCACCAGAATTTACAAGGTCAAAGATGGAAGCAACTGCACAAAATAGCTTCTTGATTCCTGACCTTTGCATTCACTCTCTATTGGAACCGTTACCATTTCTATGAAAATGTCTGAATTTGTGTTATCTACCTGACAGGGCCTCAGTTTCATCATCTTTATTTCTCAGTGCTGAGGTGCTGAGAAAGGACGATTGTTGAGGGAGTTTGGAAGCTGCTACGGACATGGAACATTCGTTCCACGACTTCTTCCTGCTGAATGAAATGTTCCTGCTGCTTTGAAGACATGTTGTGTTGGAGCATGCAACTTTCGACTGGTGCAGAGCGCAAGTGCAGTTGCGATGGTAAGGCCTTCTCTCGATATCCATGTCATACATGGATATGCTTTCATCAAGGACGCACTGAAGCATCATCTGTACTGCTACTGTGGCCATTCTCTCTTTCACTGTCTCGCTATCTCGTGAGTCTTTAGAGTGGGTTGAATGCGGGTGAGTCTGTGTTAGGTGTGTTGAGTGAATTCAAGTGTGTTGAAAATTCTGTAGCTTTTCTTAGTGCTTATATAGAGCAGGAAAAAGTATTTGATGGATGGTAGTGTGGGAGTATTCGAGGTAGACATGGTTTAGTAGAACTAGGGAGTAGTTGGTAGGGTTCTTCCCGATGTAGTTACCTTACTAAGGGTTTAAGAAAGACGTTTTTCCCTAGGAGAGTATCAGTGTTTTTCCTGTGAGCCCTATTTTGTAGAGAGAGAGATGGCTTCGCTTTATTTAGTTTTGGCTCGGCTCTAGACTTTATTCTGGAGAGGAATATTGGAGAGGTTGTTAACTAACTATGCTATATCTTTTCCAATTTTATTGCTTCTGGAGTGGGAAGTTTATTTCTATGCTACAAAGAATCTGTGTTTTATTGTCACTACATACAAGTAAATGGCCCCCACCTGGTAGTTATATTGGGTTCTGCGTTACTAATTTTTGTTTTTTGCTTCTTGAGGGTGGTGATATTGATAGAAATATTTGTCCCGTGCTCATTCCTAAGTTCCAGACTTCAACGTGTAAATTCTTTCTTTAGGTTCATACAGAGTGAATAAAATATGATTTCTCAAGTCTTTTAACTTGATGTTCTTATATGCTTTGTTATATTGAAGTGGAAGAATATGGGTGCAAAGTTTAATATATATGTATTATTGGGTTGGTAACATGTTCTATCCGAAAGCCACGTCTTTTTGACACAAATGAGGAACCGACAAAGAGAAGACAAAGAGAAGTCTTTTGGAGATAAAATTAGTAATATTATACAGGTTTGGGTGCACTTCTGTTTCTCATTTCTGCTTGATCAAGGAAAGGGATAACTAGTGAATATCAATGAATACGTATATGGCAGTTTGACCACTTTTTTTGTTGCCGGTTGTGATGGTTTCTTGGATTCCGAGTTCAGTTTGTCTTTTTTAAATATAGAAAATGAAAGGTTGACACTTAAACATACGTAAGTCAAAAGATTTTGTTTTGTTCCTGTAGGTATTGGTGAGGAGAAACTATTACATGTTCCAAGACATTTTCCATACATATATATATATATGGGTTAAGTATATAAAATACCCTGTTGTATAAATACAGTGCGAATAACATCCTATACTTTAAAAATATGTGTATTGACATTCGAAAAACATGCGAACACCAACGTGTGAATACCCCCCTGCAACGTGCGAATATCCCCTGCAAATTTCGAAAACGTGCGAATAACCCCTGCAACGTGCGAATATCCCCTGCAAGTTTCGAAAACGTACGAATACCCCATTCTTTGACTTTTATACTTTCTTAAATACCCATTTTACCCTTTCTCTTAAAATTCAAATTCGAAATTTATATATATAAATTTTGAAAACATATATAAATTTTGAAAAAAATATATAAAATTCGGGAAAAATTTTATATTCGAAAAAAATATATTAAATTTCGAAAATAAAATATAGAATTCGAAACCATATATAAAATTTGAAAAAAATATATAAAATTCGGGAAAAATATTAAATTCGAAAAATATATATTAAATTTCAAAAATAAAATATAGAATTCGAAAACATATATAAATTTCGGAAAAAAATATAAAAAATTCGGGGAAAATATTAAATTCAAAAAAGTATATTAAATTTCGAAAATAAAATATAGAATTCGAAAACATATATAAATTTTGGAAACCAATATATAAAATTCGGGGAAAACATTAAATTCTAAAAAAATATGTTAAAATTCGAAAATAAAATATAGAATTCGAAAACATATATAAATTTCGGAAAAAAATATAAAATTCGGGGAAAATATACTTCAATTTTCTATTTTCTATATATATATAAGTCAATATATATATATAATTCGTAAAAAATTAATTAAATTTCAAAAAATATATATAAATATTGAAAAATAAATATTAAATTTTGAAATACATATATATATAAAATTTGAAAAAACATATAAAATTCGAAACAAATATATAAAATTCGAAAAAAAATATAAAATTCAAATAGTTGTGCAAATAGAAGTATAAATAAAAAGTGACCAAAGTACAATACACCAAAACAAAATTTAAAGTCAAAGAAATTAGAAAATAGAAGTATATTTTCCCCGAATTTTATATATTTGTTTCCGAAATTTATATATGTTTTCGAATTCTATATTTTATTTTCGAAATTTAATATATATTTTTCGAATTTAATATTTTCCCCGAATTTTATATATATTTTTCCGAAATTTATATATGTTTTCGAATTCTATATTTTATTTTTGAAATTTAATATATTTTTTTCGAATGTAATATTTTTCCCGAATTTTATATCTTTTTTTCAAAATTTATATATGTTTTCGAAATTTATAAATCTTTTTTGAATTTGTATATGTTTTTTTCCAATTTTATATAATTTTTTGAATTTTATATTTTTCTTTTCAAAATTTTTATTTTTGAATTATATATATATATTGTTTCAAATTTTATATTTTTTTTCGTATTTTATATATATATATTTATAATTTTATATATATTTTTGAAATTTATATATGTTTTCGAATTTTATATATATTTTTCGAATTTTATATGTTTTTTTTAGAAATTTATATATTTTTCAAAAAATATATATATTTTCCATTTTTTTTAAAATTTATATACTAAGGGCATGTATGTCATTTTACACGAAATATGGTCAATTCGCACATATTTGAAAGATTTGGGGTCAATTCGAACCATTGGAGATTATACGCATTACATTTATACTACAGAGGTGTTAAAGGCTCGCGATATATATATATATATCGGTTTTCATCAACCAAAATGGGCTCTATGCTGGTAAGATAATAGCCGTGCAATGTATGTGCCCTACACTTTCTGATCTTTCTATATTTACTTAGAACTCTAAACTTAAGAGTTGTCCTAACATTTCCAACTTCTCATTTCCACTTTCTGGTCTTGTATGTCGCTTTTGAGGTTGATAATTAAATGGTTTATTGTAGAAATACTTGTTAGGTTCGCATACCTTATGTACGAAGCCGTGCACACTTGCAAATTAGAAAACACACACAAACACACCAAATAATCGACACAAGAATATATATGTGGTTCAGTCAAATAAGCCTACGTCTACGGAGAGCACCGTTTCACTAAAAAATCACTGAGAGGATTACAAGGGGGTGATTCGCAGATCACACATGCACACATACTGTCTATATTCACGCCTGTATCACCGGAATAATATAAACGTATATTATTCATAACTTTCTCTCTATTTCTATGTACTCGCACCGCATGTGCTTTACTCGCACTAGGTGTTTCACTCACACTAGTACCAGCCCTCTGGCGCCGGCCTATTCTGGTTCTCTGCCTGGTACACTGAATACAATAGGCTACACCTATATTTATAGGAAATGCTAGAGTGGATGACAAGTCAATCAATCCAGTTAGAATTGATCTCCTACCATAACTGTGATTGTTTGCTGGCTAAGTTTAACTTTCCCTGCAAGGAAATGAGTCACCATATCTAACAATCTCCCACTTAACGACTTTCCATCCAATCAATCAACTCCATCAATGATCAGTGCATTACGATGCTCTCATTCCTGTCTTCAAACATGAAGACCCACTTTAGTCATCATGACTATGCTAATAGCTCCCATTGCATGAGCAATATTTGGTCTGGTGCAGACAATGTGACATTTGTTGTGTCTGACCTCTCCGTCTTGCGATCGCTATCGTGTCTGAATTTTTTGCCTTGCAACCTTTGTTGATCATTACTGTCTTTTCTTCTCCCATAGCTCCCACAGAGCCTATTAGAGATATTCAGAGTCTAATTACGCAAAACCGAGTATACGGTTGCGTCGGGGGCGGTTCAAAATCTTAAGAACACCTCTGACCGCGTCAAAAATGACTTCGAACGGGCCAAAACAAATTCGCACAAAAGACATAAATTTAATCACGAAGTCAGTACCTTCTCGGGGTGCGTGTGGGCGCGTCCCTACTCTGATTAGGCTGATTCTTGCGCCAAAACGTCGGGCTTCGAATTTTTTTTCCGTAGATATATTATAAGCCTCGTTCCAATAAACAATGCTTTGGAAAATCACGCTGAACCGAAACTGCTGCTCGACGGAGCCAAAAAACTAGCCGGAACTTCAGGGGGCGCGTGGGGGCTCGTGAGGAACTTTCCGGCGACGTGCTTGACACTGATGGCTTCGTCTCGTCGAGCCAAAGCTCCTGGTGTGGTCGGTTTCTGATTTAGGGCACTCGAAAAAATCAGATCTGGATCAGATACTCGGGCTTCGTGATTTGCCCCAACCTGGGGCTCTAATACCACTTGTTAGGGTTCGCACACCCTATGTACGAAGCCGTGCACACCTGCAAATCAGAAAACACACACAAACACACTAAACAATCGACACAAGAATATATACGTGGTTCAGCCAAATAAGTATACGTCCACGGAGAGCACCGTTTCACTAAAAAATCACTGAGAGGATTACAAGGGGGTGATTCGTAGATCACACACGCACACACACTGTGTATACTCACGCCTGTATCACCGGAATAATATAAACGTATATTATTCCTAACTTTCTCTCTATTTCTGTGTACTCTCTGCGCACCGCATGTGCTTTACTCGCACTAGGTGTTTCACTCACACCGGTATCAGCCCTCTGGCGCCGGCCTATTCTGACTCTCTGCCTGGTACACCGAATACAATATGTTACACCTATATTTATAGGAGAGGCTAGAGTGGAGGACAAGTCAATCAATCCAGTTAGGAATTGATCGCCTACCATAACTGTGATTGCTTGGTGGCTAAGTTTAACTTTCCTTGCAAGGAAATGAGTCACTAGATCTAACATTACTTAATCTATTGAGCGATCTACTAGTTTATATATGAAATGGCTCTGGATAGTTGCATTCTTAGTGTATTGATAGTTTAAATAGCTATTTTGTAGTTAGAGTAAAATCTTTGTATTGCAAGTCATATATTCTATGTTATAATGTTTGAATTAATTATTTGTTTTTGTTTTCTATTGACTCATGTCGTATGTGACGGTTGATGATTTATTGTTTCTTTTGTCGTTGCTTCACCAAACTCCGGTCAACAAAATTTACAATACCTACAAATACTTTACTTAAAATAGTATAGCATGAAATAGGGTCGAACCACTCTCAACTTAGAAATCGGTTTGAGACTAGGATCCAAAACTATAATTTTTGAGATAAAAAGAAATCACTTGAAACAATTCTTGAATTTTTGAATAATAAACTAAAATAACTAGATAAAATTATCAAATGGTGGAAGAAATCTCAAGGGAAGAGAATCCACCACCCGGGTCTATATAAATAATATTATATATTTCTATTGCAAATTCTCTTCCAACCTATTAAACATAAACATAGATATTGGTAGACATTCCCCGTATTTCCATTAATTGATAATCACGGAAAATCCTCCCTCTAATGTTTTGGTTTAAAAATAAATAAATATAAATAGTGGTAGGCATTCCCCGTATTTCCATTGATTGGTAACCACGGAGAATCTTTCCTCTATTGTAGGTTTTGTCACTTGAAAGAATTATTTCGGGAAGAGAATTGAACAATAAGAAATAAAATAAAATTATGTATATCTTACCCAAGGTGGCTTCATCACTCCCTTGAGAAGATGTTTAAGCTAGCATAATGATGTAGAAATAAAACATGATGATAGAAGAAATTTTCATTAACTAAGAAATAGATTACAACAAAATAAAAACTTGATACAAGACTAATCTCTCTCTACAATTTCTCACTCTCTACCATCTACCCCCCACAAGATCTAACTACCCTCCTATTTATAGAGAAAATTGGAATATAAGGACATCTTGTAAAGTGAAATTGGATCTACTTTTATTTTCTTTTTCTTTGAATATTGATGCTTTCCAAGTCATTTTATTCTTTTCTTCATGTGCATTATATTTTTCATCTTCCATCCATGTGCATTATATTCTTCATCTTCCATCCATGTGCATTCCTTTCTTCACTTTAATATATTTTCTTCATCTTTTCCAATTCAAACCTATAAGAAATAAAAAGATATATATAAGAACATTTATGCAATAAAATGGTGAATTAAATATTTATTTTTGACATTTAAAATAGTGATTTTGTGAACTTATCAGTATGTGAATTTTGTATTACTCAATAAAGTTCTTTTTATCAATTATATTGATTATTCGTACAATAATGCAAGAAATTGGCTTAACTTCCTTTAGAAAGCTATTGGCCTGTTTTTGCATCTCAGATTATCTAATGTAGTGTAATGTATCACTTCTTGCTTAAGGATTATATGTTCAGAAAATCAAATAATGTTTCTGGTATTGCAATCTAATATGATCGAAGATTGCGCAATGTTCAAATGAATTTCTATTAAAACATTCAAATATTTCAATTTATATTTCTAACTGCCTCTCTCACTGTAGAAGGAGAAGAAAGAAGAGCTTTGGTCACACACCCATTTTCTCATAGCAATCATACACATGTATATATACTTAGGCTAATTACCAAAGCAACTCTTGCTTTTTCCATAATTACACAAGTGACTTTTCCATTTTCCATAATCACATAATAACCCCCATGTATCCATATATGTATAGATAATTATGCTTGTGACCCTCGAATGATCTTTAATTACAACTAATCCTGTTTCTTTATAAAGTCTCCCTTTTATTAATTAATCATAATAATAATTCAATTTTCCTTAAACTTATGAAATAATAATAATGTGGAATTTTTTTTGAAAATATATCGAAAATCGAAAAATAATAACGCGTGAACCCGTAAAATACACGGGACACAAAATAGATAATATAAGCCTAAATAAATTCGTCGGGGTTCGAAACTCATCCACTTATTAAATCACCCAAAAAAACTCACGGTCTCCAAATAACTAATAAAACCCAGAATAATTAACTCGGTTATAAAATCGGGTATGAATATTTATATAAACCAAATTAAATCACTAATCGCCTAGCGATTTATATTACGCGCCCCCGTAAACTCTACAGATAGATAATCAATAATAACAGTTAGAATAAATACTTTGGTACGAGACTCAACTACCGAATCACCGGAGTCGTCACTAATCCAAACAACTAAGGCACGTAACTTACTCGAACAGTAATCAAGTAAAACCATATCAACCCAAATTAATCCACTAACACGTATCACATACATATAAGCATGGAAAACGAACAAGGTAATACAAATACCCCTAAAGCACTAACTACTGGACTCGAACAACTGAGTCAAAGCTCTAAACGGCAAGCGTCGAAACAAAACCATTTAATCGATAATACTAGCTATCAATCGTCACAGCTCGTTCACGTAGTCGATAGTAAAGACTCACGTCAACATTCCACTCAGTTCGAAACATTAAATTCACCGTCGATTCTCGTAATCGCCAAAAAAGCTTCACGAAGTAGTCAATAAGACAATGGCCGCGTCATCCCATCGTATCAAGACATAAACGCGAAAAATTTACTCGTAAAATACCGAGAATAACCATGATGTTATGAACAAGTGACGTCACCACCGAAAATAAATCGGGAATAATTTCAGAAAAATAGAAAAATGAAATGGGGTGTTACAGTAGGGGCAACCTGGTGTTCTCTTGGAAGGCGGTCTGGCGGACTAAGGCTCCTTTTAAGGTTGTTTTTTTCATGTGGTCGGTGGCGTGGGTACGTATCCTCACGGTGGATATTCTGAGGCGGAGGGGTATTATCATGGTTAATCGGTGCTTTATGTGCAAGAAGGATGGTGAATCCATTGATCACCTCTTATTGCACTGTTCGGTAACCTATGATTATTGGTGCTTGATTCTCGGGTTTTTTGGGGTCTCATGGGTGATGTTGGCCTCGACTCTGGAGGTTCTTCATGTATGGAGGAGTGGCTCACCTGTAGCTCATTTGTGACTTTTTTGGCATGTGGTTCCTTTGTGCTTATGGTGGTGCCTTTGGCTTGAACGTAATCGTCGATGCTTTGAGGGGGTTGAGACTCCTTTGGGGATTTTGAAAGATGTTTTTATATCTCATTTATTTTGTTGGGTGGAGGTCCGCAATTGTAAATCTATAGATGAAAAGATAAAGTTTTTAGGCTCTCTTGACCCGTAGTGGCTTTTTGGTGTAATTTGGGACACACTCCCCGTTTGAGTGTCTTTTTATATTACTTCTTACTTATAAAAAAAAAACATTTTATTGTTATTGTCTGTCTTTTGCTTGTCAGATTTACTTTCTAGAAGAGTTACCTATACATTGAGTCATGACTCATGGAATCAGCCTACAACTAGCTGATATCTGATGCTTATAAATTTGTAGTGACATTATTTCATATTGGCGGATTCACTAAGTGGATATTTGATGGCTGCTATGAACCAAGCTCGACGACAAAGGACATAAATGTATCTTTATCGGCTATGGCGACAGAACAATGGGATATAAGTTGTTTAATCCCATCACCAAGGAACTAATTATGAGCAGGTATGTGATCTTTGAAGAAAAAGAAGCTAGAAGCTAGGAAAAGAATAGAGAGGTGTGCGAAAATTGAGAGAAAACTTTGTATTTGAAAAATGTGAGTTTTGAATAAAAGTTTGTTTCTTTCATATAAGTGTTTGATCCTGGGTATATAGAATCACCATTAGTAATTTTTCAACAAATATTTGGTGCATGTTATAACCAATTGGTTTTTTCAGTGTCAATGTTGTAATACTTGAGATGTGAGAGAACGAGTTAGGCTAATTTTACTTACTTCAGCATGTAGGTGATTGTTTAGACCAACCGCCATTACATAGTCGTGCACATGTATGAGCCATTTTATACCCAACCCGCACAGGTAAGTAATTTCTAAGTCTCTATTACAGACTATAGCATACTTGAGCAATGTTATGGACTTCATATTGTAATGAGGTTTCGGTTAACATAGCAAATAATTTCATGTAAACTCATCTAAGTTCATTGTATTTTGGAACTGCAATTGTGAAAAATATATGCATTATGTTTCAGGACGTGTTATTTTTTCTTTATTTTTCACCCTATTGTGTGTACGTGTTTTTTACCGAGGTAATTCTACTCAATGTGAAGATGATTCACCAGGAAAGCCGACATTTATTTTATTTTTTAGTTTTAGCACATTGCCTCAGCCCTGTTATAGGATAGCCTTGTAAGCACGTGCAACCAGCAATGTTAGTGAGAAATGGGTGTAAAGCAATAGTCTGTCTATTGAGAAAATAAGTAGATGAAATAAGCAAATCAGATTTAGAGAAAAGTTATGGGGACCATATATGGGTTTGACTAGTTTTAAGACATTTGATGAAGTTTCCCCATCCATACTGCATTACAGTAAAAAGATGAATTTAAGCACGTGGTAGAGAGAGGGAGATTATTGTTGCCACCCACAATGGTTCCAAATATTATTATTTGTCGTGTAGTTGTCATCCTCGTTAATAACTCAAAGATTTGTTGTCATTTTTTAATAGGTCTAGCACTATTGTACGAATTCTCAAGATTTTATATATGTTAATGGGTTGTTACATTCCCAGATCGCCCTATTCTTGGAAATTGACAATACTCAGTTTCTCCATTTCATATGTTAAACGTTGATTCCGAAAAATATGAGACGAATTTAGTCCCGGCTAGTATGCAGAGTAGGTAATGCACGGAATATATAAAAAAATATTAGAATATATATATATATATATATTCAAAAGAACAATTGACTTCTTTAAACGACCAATGAAAATTTCTATTGCATAATTGTTATATTGAACATCAGATAAAAATATGTATCGACTTCCTAGTGTGCTAGTGAGCTTGTACTAAGCATGCTTTTTTGAGATTGTTTGGCAAAACATTGTTGCGCACAAAGTTATTTCTTATTCTTTGCTGCAAAATTTGTGCTTTAAGATATCAGAAAATATTTCAGGCTTTATATGGATTGGGTATGATTTTCAAAAGAGAAGCGACGATAGATAAGAGGAGAAAAAGAAAACAGGGATCAAGAAGAGGATTAATTAATATTTAGTTGCGACAAATAATGTGAATGTATGTATAATATGCACGCCTCTGCTTTTTCATTTTATTCTTATTTTCATTTTAAATGCTTCTACTTGTTCCTCCTTGTTATAATCGCCGAACCTGTTAAGAACTCAAAGAATCAACATGTCCTTTCTTTTGTTAAGTTCTCTATTTTTTGTTGCCTAGTACTTTTGTTGGTTTCTCAAAGAGGTTTATGTCGTAACCTTTTTGTTTGACTGAATACAATTCCAAGTTATTTCCCAATTGAGAATGCAACTAGCATGTTGAGTATGTAGCAAAGTATGTACTGAAGAAATTAGCATATCAAGTATGTAGCACAAGTATATTTTTGATGAAATGCACAAACTCAAAAAAGGGAAAAACAATTTATATATATATATATATATAAATACCTATTTATTTTTTTATATCAGTGTAGTAGGATGAATGTGTATGGATGTCAGATGGACATATGCATGTATCTCAATCTACCACATATCAAAATATTTTATTAGCTATAGACATATTTCTTGCTCTTTTAATATTACTTTTACCAGCCAAAGGTAAAAAAAAGAACGCACATTTTGATTTTCAAGAACATGATAGAAAAAGTTAAAACTTGATGCTGTAAATTCTGGAGCATGGGCAACTCACCATAGTTTATGTTGAATGCATGAACAACTTATTTATTGACAAGGAATTAGAACAAAAAATGCTTTCGTATGATTCACCAGAATTTACAAGGTCAAAGATGGAAGCAACTGAACAAAATAGCTTCTCGAACCCTAACCTTTTCATTCTCTCTCTATTGGAACTCATACCATCTACTTGACAATGTCTGAATTTGTGTTATCTACCAGACAGAGCCTCAGTTTCATCATCTTTATTTCTCAGTGCTGAGGTGCTGAGAAAGGACGATTGTTGAGGGAGTTTGGAAGCTGCTACAGACATGGAACATTCGCTCCATGACTTCTTCTTGCTGAATGAAATGTTCCTGCTGCTTTGAAGACATGTTGTGTTGGAGCATGCAACTTTCGACTGGTGCAGAGCGCAAGTGCAGTTGCGATGGTAAGGCCTTCTCTCGATATCCATGTCATACATTGATATGCTTCCATCAAACACACACTGTAGCATCATGTTAGCTGCTTTAGTTGCCATTCCCTCCTCTTTTTCTATTTCTAGTGTGTGTGTATGATGTGGGTTGTAAGGATGTATGCAACTGAAGTGGACTGCCTTGACACTTTTGCATGTTTCTCGTAGGGTTTATATATAGCAGAGTTTGAGTATTTGGTGTATGGTAGTGTGGATTATTCGAGGGAGGTGAGCAAGTATTGAGTAGTTGAATTCGAGAGTAGTTTGTAGGGTTCTACAAGAAGGAACTGAAAATTTCCTAGGAAAATATGTCTTCGTAAAACCATTAGGGTAGGTGTGTGTGTGTGTGAGAGAGAGAGAGAGAGAGAGAGATGGCTTGGCTTAGTTGAGTTTGGCTTAGCTTTCTAAGTCATTGTAGGAAGGAATATGTTGGCCTTGGTTGTGTCGTTAGATATTTTTTGACTAATAAGAAATATGTTTTTGCCATTTCATCGTTATGTGAAAAAGGGGCTTGATTATTTCTATTCAAAGAAGGATCTAGGTTGAAGTGTCTCACATAGAAGTTCTAGTTTAGTGGTCCACTTTGTATTCCCATAAACGAATCTTGTACTTGTAGTTGTGCCATGTATGTGACTTTTGCATTTGCAAAAGAGTGATTATAATTATAGAGAGTATTGTCTCATGCTCTCTTTTACTGGTAGTTGGTGTGCCATGTGTGTGACTTTTGCATGTGCAAAGGGGATTGTAATTATAGAATTTGTTGTAAAAAATTTGGTAAAAAAAACTTGAAATTTTCTACACTTACTCAAGATATTGCAGATGACAAAGATATATAAATATCGCATTAGAATTTGGAGTATTACAATTTTCAACATGTTGAGCAAGCTGCCTGTCTTTTATTTGTTGCACAGTTCTATGAAATGGAACTCTGTGGTGCATCCTTTCTGTATTACTTTTTTTTTCCCATGTCGCTTTCGAGGTTGTTAATTAAAATTTTTTTTTGTACAATAACTTAATCTATCGAGCGATCTACTAGTTTATATATGAAATGGCACTGGATAGTTGCATTCTTAGTGTAGTGATAATTTAAGTAGCTATTTTTCAGTTAGAGTAAAACCTTTGTATTGCTAAATTTGCTAGTCTTATTTACAAGTGATATATTATATGTTGAACTGTTTGAATTAATATGTGTTTTTGTTTTCTATTGGTTCATGTCGTATGTGCATTTTGTTACTCTCAATAAAGTTCCTTTTAGTAATTATATTGATAATGTTAGGAAATTTGGTTCATTTGGACAATCACAAATTTCTTATCCCTAGATCCTCTTTTTCAGAATATCAAATAATAGAGAAATAGAAAATACAACACAAATATTTATAGTGGAAAACTCCAAACCGGATAAAAACCACTATTGTTGTCAAAGACAACTAGAGAAAAATTCACTATGTGGAAAATTGTTACAACCACACATTCAGTAATTTTCTCTCACCCCAAAAACCCACAAGAACAAATACAAACCCAAGAAAAATTTCCCACAAAATTCTCTCCCTCGCAAAACTTATCTCTTAAGATTTTTCTCTTCTTTAGGATTACATTTTGGTGTGTTTTTCTTCTCTTTACCATGCATCTATATATAACACATTTCCTAGCATGAATTTCACCAAAGTAGCCACCTAATTTGGCTAATTTAAAAAGTCTTCACCTAATTTTGCCAAATTCACCAAATTGTCTTTCTTTGACTAGTAAGATAATATTACACTAATAAATGAAATTTTTCCAAACCTCAACAATCTCCACCTTCGGCAAAAATTCTTCACCTCTGTTGCTCCATCTTGATGCAAAAGAAAAACTTCATAACTTATGCTACAAATAGTGTCTTCACCAACAATCATAATTCTCAACACATAGAATTATCATACTCCACCATAAAGAGTACACACACTTAGAATCAACCATTATAAGAATTCACCTCGGCTCATGTCGAACTAACCCGTTGAAATATTATGGTGCAACTTCCACGTTGGCTTTTCTGAAAGTTCATCAGCCATCGACATCAATTCCACCACACACCTTGCATCAACGACAATCAATGCTTGTGTGCAAATTTGTGGACCCGCTAGCAGTAACAAGTCCTCTTTCATGGAAATCTGAAGATCAATAACATGCCAAAAATACCACCACGGTCTCTTATGGAGAAAAGATACCCACTACTGGCGACAATATCAGCATCTCCATTTACTGATTTTGGAGCAATTTGCCGAACCCGCTCCACCAACAATTTTTTCTTCAGGTGCCAAGATTGCCCACACCTTCAAATCCCTGTGTAAACCGGATTGACTACCATTGACTTCATTCGCCACAAGCCAATATCAATCTACCCATCAAATTTCTCCACCTCAAACTCAACGGAATTTGAAACAACTTCTTGACATATCTACTTCCGTACTTTGAAATTGACTTCTCTAGATCATCAGGATCCACCACCAAAAGTACACCAAGAAACCAAAGCTCTGATAACAATTGTTAGGAAATTTGGATCAATTTGAACAATCACAATTTTTTTTAAAAAGCTCCAAACCGGAGAAAAACCACTATCGTTGTCAAAGATAACCAAAGAATAATTAACTATGTGAAAAATTGTTACAACCACACTCAGTAATTTTCTCTCACCCCAAAAACCAACAAGAACAAATACAAGCCCAAGAAAATTTTTCCATAAAATTCTCTCCCTCACAAAACTTATCTCTAAAGCTTTTTCTTTTCTTTGGGATTACATTTTGGTATGTTTTTCTTCTCTTTACCATGCATCTATATAAAGCACATTTCCTAGCATGAATTTCAAAGTCCATACCAAACTAGCCACCTAACTTGGCTAATTTTCAAAGTCTTCACCTAATTTTGCCAAATCCACCAAACTGTCTTTCTTTGACTAACAAGATCATATCACACTAGTAAATGAAATTTTTCCAAACCCCAACAGATAATTCGTACAATAATGCAAGAAATTGGCTTAACTTCCTTCAAGAAAGTTGTTGGGCCTTAGAAAAAAAAGGTTGTTGGGCTGTTTCTGTATCTCAGATTCTCTGATGTTGTGTAATGTGTCACTTCTTGCTTAAGGATTATACGTCAGAAAATCGAAAAATGTTTCTAGTATTGCAATCTAATTCATGCATGATGTTGTGTAATTGTTTTTGTTTACCTTTTGCTTGTCAGATTTACTTTCTGAGAAGTTATCTATACATTTAGTCATGACTCATGGAATCAGCCTACAGGTAGCTGATCTCTGATTCTTATCATTTACTAGTGACCTTATTTCATATTGGCGGATTCGCTAAATGAATATTGTTGAAAAATCACTAATGGTGATTCTATATACCCAGGATCAACACTTATATGAGATAAACAAATTTTTATTCAAAACTCACACTTTTCAAATACAAAGCTTTCTCTCAATTTTCTCACACTCCTCTATTCTTTTCCTAGCTTCTAA
This sequence comes from Cornus suecica, assembly GCA_963922005.1. Lineage (NCBI taxonomy): Eukaryota > Viridiplantae > Streptophyta > Magnoliopsida > Cornales > Cornaceae > Cornus > Cornus suecica. The sequence continues at coordinate 1,485,031 of OY998240.1, read as the reverse complement.
CTTCTTACTTGATACAATACCATTCTACCTATATATATAGAAATGGAAGAGATAAACTGACAAAGCAAATGAACGAACTAAATCTTCATTTGCAGACATTCTTGACTTTGGTAGATATGAGCGTGCAAAATCTTCACGCATGATTTTGGTGCAGCAAATCTTGACATTTGGTTCCTTGTTTCACATTTGATTCTTCATGAATCAAGTTTTCCATTATTTTCAACATCCCCCCTTAAACTTGATTCGGGGATCTTCTGTATTCCTTGCAGCTCTTTCAGTTTTGTGGACTTCTCTTGGAATTTCTGCATTCCTTGCAACGTCTTCGATCTTATAGACCTGTCTCGAACTTTATGATCATCTTGTTTTTGGCTCTGCCTCTCTCGTCTAGTTTTGCACAGAGATGGTGGACTCTCTTCTTCATAGTCAAGTCCAAGACTAGCGACAAACACCTCGAACTGAACCTAGTCGACTTGCCTAAACTCTGAAGAGATACCATTTTTTCCCCTGCACATCCTTTCCCTGGAACCATTACTGTGGCATTACATTTCTTCCTTGGACTATTGAACTTGTCTGGCTTCACTTTTCTAAACTTCTTCATACTGTTAACCTTGTCTGGTTTCACTTTTGTTCTTTTGTAGTATTTCACGAACAGGCGAGTTTTTGTATCTCTGAACTTCGCCTTTTCCACTTCTCGTCTTATGAACGCACTTCAATCCAGTTGACTTATGGTCTTCTAGTGAACTACACTGTTTCTTCTCTATGGTGAACATCTCTTCATTCACGAGATCCTTGGGCTCCGTTTCTTCTTCAAATATCCAACTAACATGATTCCCATATTGAGCCATCAATACCATTCCGTTTAGCTCATTTGTGTCTTTCTTTGGAAAGTACACATGTTTGTCATTTTCATCTTCATCTGTTAGCTCTCTTCTGTATTCACGGGCACAGTGGTCGTATCTGTTACAATTATAACACTTCACTTTTTTCCTCCCATCTTCACCTCTGAATTCATCTTCTCGTCTTTGATAGCCACGATCTCTACCTCGATTTCTTTGTGAACTTCCCCATCTAGTTTCTCTAACTGAAAACTTTAACTGCAGGACTTGCTCATCCTTTGGGGTGCTTGAGGTATTCTTCTTGTTGATTCGCTGTTCATGGATTCTAGCGTGGCTTGTAACTCGTCTACTTTCATGACATCCAAATCCTTCGATTCTTCAATGGAAACAGCTACATGCTCGAACTTTGAGTTGAGGGAGCGCATAATCTTTTCAAGCACACGAACATCTTCAATCTCGTCGCCATATGAAAAACAAACTTCTAAATTTCAAATAAAAAATAGAGTACAAACTTTCTCTTGACTCTCACACTCTATTTATTTCTATCTTAACAACTACACGTCCCACCACAAAACTTTCCTTCTTTTTTTTTCTCTCTTTCTCTACTTTCCACCGAATTTCATTTCAAATTTTCTTTCACCTACTTCACAACCTTGTTCCCCACTTGTCTCATTTTGTCTCTACCATATTTATAGCATATATATATAGATATATCAATCTGTTGATGTAGATAAGTACAAATATATATATATATATTTATATATATATATATATGGAGATACCATATATATAGCTTGCATCCGAGAAGATATTTGGGCAGATTTTTCTTTGACAAGTTGTGTACTTCTTGGTTGGATCGTATGTCTTCAACCGAATATTCAAGATGGTGGTGTTGTGGTGGTGTCTCACTTCACACGGTTGTGGTGGCGATGGTGGTTTGGTCGGTTCTTCACACCGTTACGTTCCCGATAGAACGAAGAAGCTAGTAGTGCATTTAAACTTATGGTTTGAGAACTTTTTCTTCATGAGGACGAGGTGCTGGATCCAGAGGCGGCAGTGGAAGAACCAATTTCAATACCGAAAGAAATAATCAACGTGGAAGAAATCAATCATTCAGAGGACAATGTCGAGGACGAGGCCGTAGAAGCAACTTCAATAATCGCCAGAATTATGAAAAAAACAATATGCAATGCTATAATTGCAACAAGTATGGACATTACAACAACGAATGCAGAGGAAAGGCAGTTGTTGAAGGAGGCAAACAAGTAAAGTTTGCCGAGAAAGAAAAAAATGAGCCGAGATCAATGCTGCTGATGGCTAAAAATGAAAATACTGATGACAAAGGTATATGGTATCTAGATTCAGGAGCCAACAATCACATGTGTGGAAACAAACACATGTTTTTCGAGCTTGACGAGACTAGGCAAGGGCAAGTCTCATTTGGTGATTTCACAAAAATTCCAGTAAAAGGAAAGGGCAATATTCTGATCAAGCTCAAGAATGGAGACCATGACTTCATATCCAATGTTTACTATGTTCTAGATATGAAGAAAAATATTTTGAGTCTCGGATAGCTCCTGGAAAAAGGTTACGACATCAGCATGAAGGATTTGTGTCTAACGATTAAAGATACAAATAAAAATCTCATTGCCCAGATAAAGATGTTAAAGAATAAGATGTTTCCTATTTACATCCAGCACGATGCAGTGAATTGTTTAAATGCAGTTGTTGAAGACAAGGACTGGCTATGACATTTGAGATACGGACATCTCAACTTTAATGGCCTGAAACTGCTTGCAAGCAAGCAGATGGTGAATGGACTACCTTACATCAACTGTCCTAATGAAGTATGTGAATGTTGTGTACTTGGGAAACATCACAGACTGAGCTTTACTAAAGAAGTCAGATGGCGATCAACAAATCTACTAGAGCTTATTCACACAGATGTGTGGGGTCCATTGAAGCCAGTGTCATATGGAAATAGCAGGTATTTTCTAACCTTCACTGATGATTATAGCAGAAAGACATGGGTGTACTTCTTGCAGAAGAAATCAAAAGTATTTGACAAGTTCCAAAAATTTAAAGCTCTTGTTGAAAAGCAGAGTTGCTACAATATCAAGACGTTGCGGTCAGATCAAGGAGGAGAATATATGTCGAATACATTCCAGAATTACTGGAAAGAGCATGGCATCCGACATTAAACAACACCGTCCTATACACCTCAGCTAAATGGTGTTTCTGAAAGGAAGAATCGCACGATCTTGGACATGGTCAGAATTATGCTGAAAGGTGTTGAAATTAGTGTAATATTGACTTACTAACTTTCTGGTTAGCAGTCCTTTATATATATAAATATTAGGGCAACACATAGATGGGTGCACCAAATCATATGGGCCTGACCCATATTGGGTCAAGCCCAAAGACATCCACACACTATAACTAACATTTTCCCTCAAGCTGGAGCGTAGATATTAATCATGCCCAGCTTGTTACATATATAAGAAACCCGATTGCCCATAAGAGATTTAGTAAACACATCTGCTAGCTTATCATTGCTCTTCACAAGCTTCAAAGAGATCTGTCCACCTTGTAGCTTATCCTGCCAAAATGACAATCCACTTCAATATGCTTTGTTCTTTCATGAAAAACAGGATTAGAGGCAATATGTATAGCTGCTTGATTATCACACCACAACTGCGACGGTTCTGAGGACTTGTAACCAAGCTCATCGAGAAGTTGTTGCAAATATATCACCTCACTAGTTAAGTGAGCCAATGCACGATACTCTGATTCAGTACTGGAGCGAGCCACTACATTCTATTTCTTGCTCTTCCAGGAAATCAAATTACCACCAACGAACACACAGTAACATGTAGTAGATTTCATGTCACACGGGGATCCTGCCCAATCAGCATCCGAAAATCCTTCAATCCGCATATGGCCATAGTTATTATACAATAATCCTCGACCTGGAGTACCTTTAATATATCATAGAATATGAATCACTGCATTCCAATGCGGAACACGAGGCGCTGTCATAAACTGACTAACCGCACTTACAGGAAAGGCAATATCAGGACGGGTTACTGCAAGATAATTAAGCTTCCCAACCAAACGTCTATAACGCTCAAGATCAGAGAACACATCTCCATCTTTTCCAGATAATTTAACTCCAGGAGCCATAGGAGTATCACAATGTTTAGCACTCATCATCCCCGTGTCACGTAACAGATCTAGAACATATTTTCTTTAAGAGAGAAATATTCCCCGTTTACTATGGGCCACCTCAACTCCCAAGAAATAACGAAGACAACCAAGATCCTTTGTCTGAAACCAAGTCTACAGAAATGCTTTTAGTGAAGAAATACCTGCACCATCGCTGCCAGTGATCACAATATCATCAACATAAATAACAAGTAAAATGCTACATGCATCCGACTGGCGATAAAAGACTGAGTGATCTTTGGCTACCCACTTAAGACCAAAATCTAAAATAACATCACTAAAGTGCCCAAACCATGCACGCGGGGATTGTTTCAAACCATATAGAGACTTCTTCAGGCGACAAACAAGACCAGACTCCCCCTGAGCAACAAAACCAGGTGGTTGCTCCAAATAAACTTCCTCTTGGAGATCACCATGCAGGAACGCATTCTTAACATCTAACTGATGGAGCGACCAACCAGACGTAGCTGCAAGAGAAATAATGAGGCGTAGAGATGCAAATTTAGCCACAGGAGAAAAAGTATCAGTATAATCCACCCCATAAGTCTGAGCATAGCCTTTTGCTACTAGGCGAGCCTTGAGTCTAGCTACAGAACCATCTGGATTCGTTTTAACAATATATACCCATTTATAACCAATAGGTATTTTGCCCGGTGGGAGGGGCACCAAGTCCCAAGTATGATTAGCCTCTAGGGCGAACATTTCATCCTACATCGCTGCTCGCCAATTTGCAAAAGAGAGAGCCTCGGATAGATTTCAAGGCACAAAAATAGAGTCCAGAGCTGATACGAATGCCTGTAATGATGAAGAAACACCTGCATAGGAGAGGGTCGCAGAGACAGGATAACTAACACAACTGCGCTTACCCTTCCGAAAAACAATAGCCAAATCATTGTCAGATGTCTGAACTAGCACTAGAGGATCAGAGGACGAAGAGTTTGATGCAGTAGGGGGCAGCTCAGGATCAGATACTGGAGTAGAACCAAACACCTGACGTGGTCCATGGATATATGTCTGAAGGGGAGGACACATAGGCTGAACTGAGCGAACTGAGGGGACAAATGTGACACGAACCGAGTCATAGACAAAAAACTCATCAACTTGCGGTGTAGGAGGTGGATCCGCAGACGAAAGATGTGACGAAAAGGAAGAAGACTCATGAAAAACTACATCTGATGACACTAGGTACCGCCCCAACTCAGGAGAGAAACACCGATAACCTTTTTGAGTACGTGAGTATCCCAGAAATATGCACCGTAAGGACTTGGGATCAAGTTTAGTCATCTGAGGTCGAATATCCCGAATATAGCAGGTGCATCCAAAAATGCGTAATGGGAGAGAATGAATAGACTGGTTAGGAAATAATACTTTATGTGGAATCTCCCCCTTAAGAACAGACGATGGCATCCGATTGATCAAATATGTTGCAGTCAATACTGCGTCGCTCCAGAATATTTTTGGGACTCTCATATGAAACATAAGTGCCCGAGCAACTTCCATAATATGTCGATTTTTACGCTCAGCAACTCCATTTTGTTGGGGGGGTATCTGGACATGAAGACTAGTGAATGATACCCTCTTGGGTCATGAATGATGTAAAGGGAGAAGAAAAATATTCACGTGCGTTGTCACTACGCAACGTGTGAATAGACACAGAAAACTTATTACGAATTTCATTGTAAAAAGCACAAAAGACAGAAAAAATCTCAGAATGTTGTTTTATTAGATATAACCAAGTAACACGGGAATAATCATCCACAAATGTAACAAAATAACGGAACCCAGACTTAGATTGAACTGGACATGGACCCCAAACATCAGAATGAACTAGATCAAATGGAGCACATAGTCGTTTATTTATCCTAGACACATATGACATACGATGATGTTTCGCGAACTGACACGACTCACAAAACAACTCTGGTAAGACTGAAAAGCTGGATATAGACGCTTGAAATTGGGGAGAGCAGGATGACCAAGGCGACGGTGAAATTCGAAAGGAGTGGATGACACACCAGAACACGACATGGATTTTGGTTCCTCATCTAGCACGTAGAGTCCTCCTGAAGTGCGACAACCCCTACCAATCGTCCTCTTCGTCGAACAATCCTGAAATTCACAATATTCACCATAGAAAATTACACAACAATTAAGTCATTTGGTTAGTGCACTGACAGAAATCAGATTAAAAGGAAGATCAGGCAAATATAAAACGGATGACAATTGTAAACTAGGTGTAGGAGATGCTTTCCCAATCCCTCGAACAACAATATATGATCTGTCAGCCACCCGAACATTGGGAAGAGATGATGTAGGAAAATATGCACTCAATATACCTGTGGTACCTGTCATATGATCTAAAGCTCCAAAATCAATAATCCATGCTCGAGGAAAAGTTGGAAGACAAGCAATAAATGGACCCATTTGAGCAACAGTGACAGATATAGAGGCCTGATTAGATAACAAGCGAGAGTACTCCTCAGCGGATAAAGTCACACGACCATCATCAACAGTAGTATCCTGGGTAAACTGATCAATCCGGGATATTATATTTGTGGACCGAACATTAGGTGGTTTACAATGTAACTTCCAGCATCTGTCACGCATATGACCAATGCCACCATAATGAAAACAAGCAATTCGACCATCTGGTCCACGTCCTCCTCGACCCCCACGGCCCCCTCGTTTTCCCCCAGCACTGTCTCCGGATTGACCTGCTAGGGCAGTCCTATCACCATTATCACTGAATCCTGAAGATTGTCGAGTAGAGCGTTGAGCCCTAGAATATGCCTCTGTAAGTGAAGTTTTGCGACTCGCTAGAATCTGAGACCGAGCCGATTCATATTCAAGTTTTAAACCACTCAGGAATGCAAGAATAACTAAATGCTCTCTCTGTTTCTGCATCTGATGAATATCTGATGTAATAGGCATCAACATATTAAATTATTCATATATTTTCTTGAACGAAGCGATATAATCATTGATACTTTCCATTTGCTCAGGGCGGAATAGGGACTGACATACATCATATAATATGTTCATATCATCTCGGCCAGAATATAGAATTTATAGATATTCCCACAACTCTTTAACTGAATCACAGTGGGTAACCAACATGGCTACCTTTGGCTCCATTGAATTGATAAGTTGGTTATATAACCGTGTATCATCACGTAACCAAATCTTATAACCTGCAGGGTCAGATTGCTTGTTCAGGAATTCAACAGTAAGATGATCTTCCTTATCCATACCACGAATAGTAAAAAGAATAATCTTTCTCCAATGCTGAAAATTAGATCCATCCAAACGTTAATCTGTAAGCTTGGTAGAGGCAGAAACATTCTCAGAAATAATGGGCTTGTTGTTGTTCTCAATAGCCCTACTGTCGGAAGACAACAAATCCGCCACAATAAAATCTTAAATAAAAAAAATTTAGAGATGACCATGTGAATCGAAACAGAAAAACTAACGAGAAACCACACCCCTAATCACATAAACAAGGGGGAACCGCACCCCTATATATATCAAGACAAATTTTCAGTCAAGGACCCATTACGAAATTAGGGTTTCATGATCGGAATTACGAAAACAGACCAAGTATCACAAAAAAAATTAGGGTTTGTGTGGATTAGGGTTAGGGAAGAAGGATGGTGATTAGGGTTAGGGTTTTGTGAGAAGAAAGTTTCTCAAACTTCGGTATCTGGCTCTGATACCATGTTGAAATTAGTGTAATTTGACTTACTAACTTTCTTGTTAGCAGTCATATATACATATATATATATATATATATAAATATTAAGGCAACACATAAATGGGTACACAAAATCATATGGGTCTGACCCATATTGGGTCAAGCCCAAAGACACCCACACACTATAACTAACAAAAGGAAAGTCAATGCCCAATGAATTTTGGGCTAAAGTAATATTTTGTGCTGTTTATCTGCTAAATAGGTGTTCAACCAAAAGACTCCAGTTCAAGACATCTGAAGAAACCTAGAGTTCATATAAGTTGAGCGTCAATCACCTCAGAATTTTTGGATGTATTGCTTACACCAAGATTCCAAAAACCAGAAGAACCAAGCTCGACGACAAATGACAGAAATGTATCTTTATCGGTTATAGTGACAGAACAATGGGATATAAGTTGTTTAATCCCATCACCAAGGAAGTAATTATGAGCAGGGATGTGATCTTTGAAGAAAAAGAAGCTAGAAGTTAGGAAAAGAATAGAGGGGTGTGAGAAAATTGAGAGAAAGCTTTGTATTTGAAAAGTGAGAGTTTTGAATAAAAGTTTGTTTCTCTCATATAAGTGTTGATCCTGGGTATATAGAATCACCATTAGTGATTTTTCAACAGATATTTGGTGCCTGCTGTAACCAATTGATTTTTTCATTTTCAATGTTGTAATACTTGAGATGTGAGAGAACGAGTTAGGCTAATTTTACTTACTTCAGCATGTAGGTGATGGTTTAGACCAACCGCCATTACATATTCGTGCACATGTATGAGCCATTGTATACCCAACCCACACAGGTAAGTAATTTCTAAGTCTCTATTATAGGCTATAGCATACTTGAGTAATGTTCTGGACTTCATATTATAATGAGGTTTCGGTTAACATAACAAACAATTTCATGTAAACTCAATTAAGTTCATTTGTATTTTGGAACTGCAATTGTGAAAAATATGTGCATTATATTTCAGGATGTGTTATTTTTTCCTTATTTTTCACCCTACTGTGTGTATGTATTTTTTACCAAGGTAATTCTACTCGATGTGAAGATGACTCACTAGGAAAGCCGACATTCATTTTATTTTTTAGTTTTAGCACATTGCCTCAGCCCTGTTATAGGATAGCCTTGTAAGCATGTGCAACCAGCAATGTTAGTGAGAAATGGATGTAAAGCAATCGTCTGTCTATTGAGAAAATAAGTAGATGAAATAAGCAAATCAGATTTAGAGAAAAGTTATGGGGACCATATATGGGTTTGACTAGTTTTTAGACATTTGATGAAGTTTCCCCATCCATATTGCATTACAGTAAAAAGATGAATTTAAGCACGTAGTGGAGAGAGAGAGATTATTGTTGCCACACACAATGGTTCCAAATATTATTATTTGTCGTGTAGTTGTTGATAAGTGCATAATTCATACACGATTAACCTCCAAAAATATATTTTTTAGTCATTTATTTTAAATTATTTTAATTAATATTTGTGTTTTTATATTTTTATAGGTTATTGGTGATTTTTGGTACAAATGGGTTAAATCCGTCTAAACAAGCCCAAAATCTGTTTAGACCACGTCTTAGTATTTGGGCTATATATTTCAGCCCGTTGTTCGGATTTGTGTGAGCTCAGTGTTCCTAGAAAGCTGATTCAATTTAAAGAATATTGGTATTTCATATAGAAACCCTAATTCTGAAGTTTAGAGGGCGAAAAAGACATTTTAAATCTGGCATACTATTTTGTGCGAAAATCAGCATCAGCTTGGTAATATAATCACAGATTTTGAAGGAACGATCAGAATGGAATGAAATCAAGGGATGTGGGAAGAGGACTTGATTAACAAGAAAAGAGTATTTCACCAATATCTTCCAAATTTACTCTCCAAATTGGTCAAAAGTGGGCTGCAAGATATCTCCAATTAGGAAAAGAAATATGGGAATATTGTATTCTCTTATTTACTTTCCTAGATGAAACCTTGAGGACCCCTATAAATAGGGCATATATGGATTCACAAAGGATCATCAAGAGCCAAGGAAAAGAAGAGAAGACTGGTGCAATCCACGGAGAAAGCAAAGGCGTTCTTCCATCTTCAATTTCGGTTTGGTTGTTGTTTTATTATTTTTTTTCTTCATGTGTAACTAATTCTCTCGGCCAGGGCTGAGAGGAAACCCTTTTCATTTACAATTCTATTATTTCAATTGAAATAAGTAGTTGAATCTTTCATTTAAATTCTTCTTCTTATTATTTTAATGTTTTCCTATACTTTCAATTTTATGTGCTTTAACCAAGACTTTAATTGAATTTATTGGAAGTTTAGCATATAGGTTACTTGTGTCTGACCATGAACATGTAATCTTATTTGACGATTTAAGAATAAGAAAGTAAATCATAATTATTTATGCCTGACCATGGATAGTTAGTTGTGATTTATGTTATTCTTTCAATTATTTGTTTATTATTCATGATCAAGATAATAAATATTTAATTGAACATATGCCCTAACCCGGATAGGTCATCCATATGTTTGATTATAATTATTTTTTATTGGATGTGTGAAGATTATTTGGCTATTTAATAACTTCAATTGAAAATTGGAATTGTATTGATTAGTGGTGGAATCAAAGCCTCGGTATTTTCTTTATCATTGTTTTTTCATCTCTTTTATAATTATTCTTTTATCAAAATCATCAATATTTGGTTGAATTAGTTAGATAGTAATTTTTAGATTTAATTTCTCTAATCAATCCTCGTGGGATCATATATGGGTTTGACTAGTTTTTAGACATTTGATGAAGTTTCCCCATCCATACTGCATTACAGTATAAAGATGAATTTAAGCACGTAGTGGAGAGAGATAGATTATTGTTGCCACACACAATGGTTCCAAATATTATTATTTGTCGTGTAGTTGTCATCCTCGTTAATAACTCAAAGATTTGATGTCAATTTTTAATAGGTCTCTGTTTTCTTAGTAACTAGCTAGCACTATTGTATGAATTCTCAAGATTTTATATATGTTATTGGGTTGTTACATTCCCAGATCGCCCTATTCTTGGAAATTGACAATACTCCATTTCATATGTTAAACGTTGATTCCGAAAAATATTAGACGAATTTAGTCCCGGCTAGTATGCAGAGTAGGTAATGCACGGAATATATAAAACAGTATTAGAATATATATATATATTAAAAAGAACAATTGACTTCTTTAAACGACCAATGAAAATTTCTATTGCATAATTGTTATACTGAACATCAGATAAAAATATGTATCGACTTCCTAGTGTGCTAGTGAGCTTGTACTAAGCATGCTTTTTTTAGATTGTTTGGCAAAACATTGTTGCGCACAAAGTTATTTCTTGTTCTTTGCTGCAAAATTTGTGCTTTAAGATATCAGAAAATATTTCAGGCTTTATATGGGTTGGGTATGATTTTCAAAAGAGAACCGACAATAGATAAGAGGAGAAAAAGAAAACATGGATCAAGAAGAGGATTAATTAATATTTAGTTGCGACAAATAATGTGAATGTATGTATAATATGCATGCCTCTGCTTGTCTGTTCTGATTCGTACCTTGGTTATAAGAAATTGTTGTAGTAGCTTTTTCATTTTATTCCTATTTTCATTTTAAATGCTTCTACCAGTTCCTCCTTGTTATAATCGCCTAAACTGTTAAGAACTCAAAGAATCAACATGTCCTTTCTTTGGTTAAGTTCTCTATTTTTTATTGCCTAGTACTTTTGTTGGTTTCTCAAAGAGGTTTATGTCGTAACTTTCTTGTTTGACTGAATACTATTCCAAGTTATTTCCCAATTGAGAATGCAACTAGCATGTTGAGTATGTAGCAAAGTATGTACTGAAGAAATTAGCATATCAAGTATGTAGCACAAGTATATTTTTGATGAAATGCACAAACTCAAAAAAGGGAAAAACAATTTACATATATATATATATAAATACCTATTTATTTTTTTATATCAGTGTAATAGGATGAATGTGTATGGATGTCAGATGGACATATGCATGTATCTCAATCTACCACATATCAAAATATTTTATTAGCTATAGACATATTTCTTGCTCTTTTAATATTACTTTTACCAGCCAAAGGTAAAAAAAAGAACGCACATTTTGATTTTCAAGAACATGATAGAAAAAGTTAAAACTTGATGCTGTAAATTCTGGAGCATGGGCAACTCACCATAGTTTATGTTGAATGCATGAACAACTTATTTATTGACAAGGAATTAGAACAAAAAATGCTTTCGTATGATTCACCAGAATTTACAAGGTCAAAGATGGAAGCAACTGCACAAAATAGCTTCTCGAACCCTAACCTTTGCATTCACTCTCTATTGGAACCGTTACCATTTCTATGAAAATGTCTGAATTTGTGTTATCTACCTGACAGGGCCTCAGTTTCATCATCTTTATTTCTCAGTGCTGAGGTGCTGAGAAAGGACGATTGTTGAGGGAGTTTGGAAGCTGCTACGGACACGGAACATTCGTTCCACGACTTCTTCTTGCTGAATGAAATGTTCCTGCTGCTTTGAAGACATGTTGTGTTGGAGCATGCAACTTTCGACTGGTGCAGAGCGCAAGTGCAGTTGCGATGGTAAGGCCTTCTCTCGATATCCATGTCATACATTGATATGCTTCCATCAAACACACACTGTAGCATCATGTTAGCTGCTTTAGTTGCCATTCCCTCCTCTTTTTCTATTTCTAGTGTGTGTGTATGATGTGGGTTGTAAGGATGTATGCAACTGAAGTGGACTGCCTTGACACTTTTGCATGTTTCTCGTAGGGTTTATATATAGCAGAGTTTGAGTATTTGGTGTATGGTAGTGTGGATTATTCGAGGGAGGTGAGCAAGTATTGAGGAGTTGAATTCGAGAGTAGTTTGTAGGGTTCTACAAGAAGGAACTGAAAATTTCCTAGGAAAATATGTCTTCGTAAAACCGTTAGGGTAGGTGTATGTGTGAGAGAGAGAGATAGAGAGTTGGCTTGGCTTAGTTGAGTTTGGCTTAGCTTTCTAAGTCATTGTAGGAAGGAATATGTTGGCCTTGGTTGTGTCGTTGAACATGTTTTGACTGACTAATAAGAAATATGTTTTTGCCATTTCATCGTTATGTGGAAAGGGGGCTTGATTATTTCTATGCAAAGAAGGATCTAGGTTGAAGTGTCTCACATAGAAGTTCTAGTTTAGTGGTCCACTATGTATTCCCATAAACGAATCTTGTACTTGTAGTTGTGCCATGTATGTGACTTTTGCATTTGCAAAAGAGTGATTATAATTATAGAGAGTATTGTCCCATGCTCTCTTTTACTGGTAGTTGGTGTGCCATGTGTGTGACTTTTGCATGTGTAAAGGGTGATTATAATTATAGAATTTGTTGTAAAAAATTTGGTATAAAAAACTTGAAATTTTCTACCCTTGCTCAAGATATTGCAGAGGACAAACATATATAAATATTGCATTAGAATTTGGAGTTTCACAATTTTCAACATGTTAGAACAAGCTGCCTGTCTTTTATTTGTTGCACAGTTCTATGAAATGGAACTATGTGGTGCATCCTTTCTATACATAGGGCCTTTTCTTTCTAACAATTTGCTCTGCAAATAAATGCCTTTGTATTACTTTTTTTTCCCATGTCGCTTTCGAGGTTGTTAATTAAAATTTTTTTTTCTAGAATTACTTAATTTATCGAGCGATCTACTAGTTTATATATGAAATGGCACTGGATAGTTGCATTCTTAGTGTGGTGATAATTTAAATAGCTATTTTGCAGTTAGAGTAAAACCTTTGTATTGCTAAATTTGCTAGTCTTATTTACAAGTGACATATTATATGTTGTACTGTTTGAATTAATATGTGTTTTTGTTTTCTATTGGTTCATGTCGTATGTGCATTTTGTTACTCTCAATAAAGTTCCTTTTAGCAATTATATTTATAATGTTAGGAAATTTGGATCATTTGGACAATCACAAATTCCTTATCCCTGTATCCTTCCTTGCAAAATATCCAATAACCGATAAATAAAAAATACAACACGATTTATAGTGGAAAACTTCAAACCGGAGAAAAACCACTGTCGTTGTCAAAGACAACTAGAGAAAAATTCACTATGTGAAAAATTGTTACAACTACACTCTCAATAATTTTCTCACACCCCAAAAGCCCACAAGAACAAATACGAGCCCAATAAAATTTTCTCACAAAATTCTCTCCCTCGCAAAACTTATCTCTAAAGCTTTTTCTCTTCTTTGGGATTACATTTTGGTGTGTTTTTCTTCTCTTTACCATGCATCTATATATAGCACATTTACTAGCATGAATTTCACCAAACTAGCCACCTAACTTGGCTAATTTTCAAAGTCTTCAACTAATTTTGTCAAATCTACCAAATTGTCTTTCTTTGACTAACAAGATCATATCACACTAGTAAATGAAATTTTTCCAAACCCCAACAATCTCCACCCTTGGCATAAATTATTTACCTCTGTTGTTCCATCTTGATGCAAAAGAAGAATTTCATAGCTTATGCTACAAATACTGTCTTCACCAACAATCATAATTCTCAACACAGAGAATGATCATATTCCACCATAAAGAGTACACACGCTTAGAATCAACCATTCTAAGAATTTCACCTCGGCTCATGTCGAACTAACCCGCTGAAATATTATGGTGCAACTTCCACGTTGGCTTTCCTGGAAGTTCATCAGCCATCGACATCAACTCCACCACACACCTTGCATCAACGACAACCAATGCCCGTTTGCAAATTTGTGGACCCGCTAGTAATAACACATCTTCTTTCATGGTAATCTGAAGATCAATAACATGCCAAAAGGACCACCACGGTCTCTTATGGAGAAAAGAGACCCACTGCTGGCGATAATATCAACATATCCATTTACTGATTTTGGAGCAATTTGTCGAACCCGCTCCACCGATAATTTTTTCTTCAGGTGTCAAGATTGCCCACACCTTCAAATCCCTGTGTAAACCGGATTGACTACCATTGACTTCATTCGTCACAAGTCAATATCAATCTACCCATCAAATTTCTCCACCTCAAACTCGACGGAGTTTGAAACAACTTCTTGACATATCTGCTTCCGTACTTTGAAACTGGCTTCTTTGGATCATCGGGATCCACCACCAAGAGTACACCAAAGAACCAAAGCTACGATACCAATTGTTAGGAAATTTGGACCAATTTGAATAATCACAATTTTTTTAAAAAAAACTCCAAACCGGAATAAAACCACTGTCGTTATCAAAGAAAACCAGGGAAAAATTCACTATGTAAAAAATTGTTACAAACGCACTCTCAGTAATTTTTTCTTACCCCAAAAACCCACTAGAACAAATACAAGCCCAATAAAATTTTCCCACAAAATTCTCTCCTTCACAAAACTTATCTCTAAAGTTTTTTCTCTTCTTTGGGATTACATTTTGGTGTGTTTTTCTTTTCTTTACCATGCATCTATATATAACACATTTCCTAGCATGAATTTCAATGTCCATATCAAACTAGCCACCTAACTTGACTAATTTTCAAAGTCTTCACCTAATTTTGTCAAATTCACCAAATTGTGTTTCTTTGACTAGCAAGATCATATCACACTAGTAAATGAAATTTTTCCAAACCCTAACAGATAATTCGTATAATAATGCAAGAAATTGGCTTAACTTCCTTCTAGAAAGCTGTTGGGCCTTAGAAAAAAAGGTTGTTGGGCTGTTTTTGTATCTTAGATTCTCTGATGTTGTGTAATGTATCACTTCTTGTTTAAGGATTATATGTCAGAAAATCGAAAAATGTTTCTGGTATTGCAATCTAATTCGTGCATGATGTTGTGTAATTGTTTTTGTTTGTCTTTTGCTTGTCAGATTTACTTTCCGAGAAGTTATCTATACAGTCATGACTCATGGAATCAGCCTACAGGTAGCTGATCTCTGATTCTTATCATTTAGCAGTGACCTTATTTCATATTGGCAGATTCACTAAATGGATATTGTTGAAAAATCACTAATGGTGATTCTATATACCCATGATCAACACTTATATGAGAGAAACAAACTTTTATTCAAAACTCACACTTTACAAATACAAAGTTTTCTCTCAATTTTCTAACACCCCTCTATTCTTTTCCTAGCTTCTAGCTTCTTACTTGATACAATACCATCCTACCTATATATATAGAAATGGAAGAGATATACTGACAAAGCAAATGAACGAACTAAATCTTCATCTGCAGACATTTTTTACTATGGTAGATATGAGCGTGCAAAATCTTCACGCATGATTTTGGTGCAGCAAATCTTGACATTTGGTTCCTTGTTTCACATTTGATTCTTCATGAATCAAGTTTACCATTATTTTCAACATCCCCCCTTAAACTTGATTCGGGGATCTTCTGCATTCCTTCCAGCTCTTTCAGTCTTGTGTACTTGTCTTGGAATTTCTACATTCCTTGCAACGTCTTCGGTCTTATGGACCTGTCTTGAACTTTCTGATTCATCTTGCTTCTGGCTCTGCCTCTCTCGTCCAGTTTTGCACAGAGATGGACTATCTTCTTCATAGTCAAGTCCAAGACTAGCGACAAGCACCTCGAACTGAACCGAGTTGACCTGCCTGAACTCTGAAGAGATACCATTTTTTCCCCTGCACATCATTTCCCTGGAACCATTACCGAGGCATTACATTTCTTCCTCAGACTATTGAACTTGTCTGGCTTCACTTTTCTAAACTTCTTCAGACTGTTAACCTGTCTGGTTTCACTTTTGTTCTTTTGTAGTCTTTCACGAACAGGCAAGTTTTTGTATCTCTGAACTTCGTCTTTTCCACTTCTCGTCTTATGGACGCACTTCAACCCAGTTGACTTATGGTCTTCTAGTGAACTACATTATTTCTTCTCTATGGTGAACATCTCTTCATTCACGAGCTCCTTGGGCTCCGCTTCTTCTTCAAATATCCAACTAACAGGATTCCCATATTGAGCCATCAATACCATTCCGTTTAGCTCATTTTTTTCTTTCTTTGCAAAGTACACATGTTTGTCATTTTCCTCTTCATCTGTTAGCTCTTTTCTGCATTCACGGGCATAGTGATCGTATTTGTTGCAGTTATAACACTTCACTTTTCTTCTCCCATCTTCACCTCTGAATTCATCTTCTCGTCCT
This sequence comes from Cornus suecica, assembly GCA_963922005.1. NCBI lineage: Eukaryota > Viridiplantae > Streptophyta > Magnoliopsida > Cornales > Cornaceae > Cornus > Cornus suecica. Next base: position 1,468,047 of record OY998240.1, on the reverse strand, counting down.
TGATAGCCATGATCTCTACCTCGATTTCTTTGTGAACTTCCCCATTTATTTTCTCTAGCTGAGAACTTTGACTGCAGGACTTGCTCGTCCTATGGGTGCTTGAGGTATTCTTCTTGTTGATTTGTTGTTCATGGATTCTAGCGTGGCTTGTAACTCGTCTACTGTCATGACATCCAAATCCTTCGATTCATCAATGGAAACAACTACATGCTCAAACTTTGAGTTGAGGGAGCGCATAATCTTTTCAAGCACATGAACATCTTCAATCTTGTCGCCATATATGAAAAACAAACTTCTTCAATTTCAAATAAAAAACAGAGTACAAACTTTCTCTTGACTCTCACACTCTATTTATTTATATCTTAACAACTACACGTCCCACCATAAAAATTTCCCTTTTTTCTCTCTCTCCTTCTCTACTTTCCATCGAATTTCACTTAAAATTTTCTTTCACCTATTTCACAACCTTGTTCCCCATTTGTCTCCTTTTGTCTCTACCATATTTATTGCACATATATATATAGATATATCAATCTGTTGATGTAGATAAGTACCAATATATATAGATGGAGATACCATATATATAGTTTGCATCCGAGAAGATATTTGGGCAGATTTTTCTTTGACAAGTTGTGGTCTTCTCAGTTGGATCGTATGTCTTCAACCGAATATTCAAGATGGTGGTGTTGTGGTGGTGTCGCACTTTACACGGTGGTGGTGGTGATCATGGTTCGGTCGATTATTCATACCGTTACGTTCCCGATAGAACGGAGAAGCTAGTAGTGCATTCAAACTTATAGTTTGAGCATTTTTTCTTCACAAGGACGAGGTGTTGGATCCAGAGGCGGCGGTGGAAGAACCAATTTCAATACCGAAAGAAATAATCAAGGCGGAAGAAATCAATCTTTCAGAGGACGAGGACGAGGCCGTAGAAACAACTTCAATAATCGCCAGAATTATGACAAAAACAATGTGCAATGCTATAATTGCAACAAGTATGGACACTACAGCAATGAATGCAGAGGAAAGGCAGTTGCTGAAGGAGGCGAACAAGTAATTTTGCCGAGAAAGAAGAAAATGAGACGAAATCAATGTTGTTGATGGCTAAAAATGGAAATACCGATGACGAAGGTATATGGTATCTAGATTCAAGAGCCAACAATCACATGTGTGGAAACAGACACATGTTTATCGAGCTTGACGAGACTAGGCAATGGCATGTCTCATTTGGTGATTTCACAAAAATCCCAGTAAAAAGGAAAGGACAATATTCTGATAAAGCTCAAGAATGGAGACCATGACTTCATATCCAATGTTTTCTATGTTCCAGATATGAAGAATAATATTTTGAGTCTCGGACAGCTCCTGAAGAAAGGTTACGACATCAGCATGAAGGATTTGTGTCTAACAATTAAAGATACAAATGAAAATCTCATTGCCCGGATAAAGATGTCAAAGAATAGGAGGTTTCCTATTCATATCCAGCACGATGCAGCGAAGTGTTTAAATGCGGTTGTTGAAGACAATGACTGGTTATGGCATTTGAGATACGGACATCTCAACTTTGATGGCCTGAAGTTGCTCGCAAGCAAGCAGATGGTGAAGGGACTACTTTACATCAACCGTCCTAATGAAGTATGTGAATGTTATGTACTTGGGAAACACCACAGACTGATCTTTACTAAAGAAGTCAGATGGCGATCAACAAATCTGTTGGAGCTCATTCACACAGATGTGTGTGGTTTATTGAAGCCAGTGTCATATGGACAAAACAGGTATTTTCTTACCTTCATTGATGATTTTAGCAGAAAGACATAGGTTTACTTCTTGAAGAAGAAATCAGAAATATTTAACAAGTTCCAAGAGTTTAAAGCTCTTGTCGAGAAATAGAGTGGCTACAATGTCATGGTGTTGAGGTCAGATCAAGAAGGAGAATATATGTCGAATGCATTCCAGGATTACTGCAAAGAGCAAGGCATCGGACAGCAAACAACACCATCCTATACACCTCAGCTAAATAGTGTTGCTGAAAGGAAGAATTGCACGATTCTAGACATGGTCAGAAATATGCTAAAAGGAAAGTCAATACCCAAGGAATTTTGGGTTGAAGCGGTATCTTGTGATGTCTATTTGCTGAATAGGTGTCCAACCAAAAGACTCCAGTTCAAGACACCTAAAGAAACCTGGAGTTCATATAAGTCGAGCGTCAATCACCTCAGAATTTTTGGATGTATTGCTTACACCAAGATTCCAGAAGCCAGAAGAACCAAGCTCGACGATAAAGGACAAAAATGTATCTTTATCGGCTATGGCGACATAACAATAGGATATAAGTTGTTTAATCCCATCACCAAGGAAGTAATTATGAGCAGGGACATGATCTTTGAAGAAAATGAAGCTTGGAGCTGGGACCAGATTGAAGATGGCAAAGCCAATGAGCTCGTGCTTAAAAAATAAGAAACAGAAAAGGAGGTTACAACAGAGCCGCAAATTCTACCACATCAATCTCCTGTACCTGCGAGAAATAATATTTCATTGTCATCATCACCAGATGAAAGATCAAGTGAAAAACCCAGAAAACTGAGAAGCCTAAGGGAACTATATGAAGCCACTGAAGAAGATCAAGACCAGAATTTGCTATGCCTATTTCTAGATAGTGATCCTATTAGCTTCACAGAAGCCATCCAAGAGACAAAGTGGAAGTCAGGAATGGATGAAGAAATTAGGGTCATAGAAAAGAATGACACATGGGAGATATGTAGTCTACCAAAAGGTCAAAATCCTATTGGAGTCAAATGGGTCTACAAGACAAAGAAGAATGAAAAGGGCGAAGTTCAGAGATACAAAGCTCGTCTGGTTGCAAAAGGCTACAAACATAGACAAGGACTAAACTATGGTAAACTATTTGCTCATGTTGCCCGATTAGAGACAATCAGGCTGATGATATCTATTGCTGCTCAGAATAGATGGAAGTTGTACCAACTTGATGTTAAGTCAGCATTTCTGAACGGATTTCTAAAAGAAGAAATCTATGTCGAACAACCGCTGGGATATATAAACGACAGACATGAAGACAAGGTGTACAGTTTGAAGAAAGCTCTATATGGACTGAAGCAAGCTCCGCGTGCATGGAATACAAGAATTGACAAGTATTTCCATGATAATGGGTTCGAGAAATGTCCATATAAGCATGCATTGTACCTGAAGAAAGGTCTAAAAAGAAGCATATTATTTGCAAGTGTGTATGTTGATGATTTGATCTTCACAGGAAACAACCCATCCATGTTTGAAGAATTCAAGAAAACCATGATTCAAGAATTCGATATGAGAGACATAGGTCTGATGTCACACTTTCTTGGAATTGAAGTGAAGCAGAATGCTGAAGGAATCTCGATCTGCCAAAGGAGATATGCAAAGGAGAATCTCAAGAAGTTCATAATGGAATCATGCAATCCAGTATCAACTCCGGTGGAAAGCAACGTAGAACTCAGAAAAATGAAGGCGAGGGAAATGTTAATCCAACATACTTCAAAAGTTTAGTTGGAAGTCTTCGGTACCTTACTTATACCAGACCAGATATACTCTATGGGGTTGGATTGATCAGCACATACATGGAGGAACCGAATCAGTCACATCTAAATGCTGCAAAGAGAATACTCCGCTACATCAAATATACGATCAATGATGGCTTGCTATATACCTCAACTGATGAACTAAGATTCACTTGTTATTCAGATAGTGATTAGGGTAGAGATTTAGATTCAGATAGTTATTGGCTCATGTCGTATGTGTATTTTCTATTACTCAATAAAGTTATGTTTATCTATTATATTGATTATTCATACAATAATGCAAGAAATTGGCTTAACTTCCTTTAGAAAGTTGTTGGGCTGTTTTTGCATCTCAAATTCTCTGATGTAGTGTAATGTATCACTTCTTGCTTAAGGATTATATGTTCAGAAAATCGAACAATGTTTCTGGTATTGCAATCTAATATGATCGAAGATTGCGCAATGTTCAAATGAATTTCTATTAAAACATTCAAATATATCAATTTATATTTCTATTTAACATTTTATTGTTATTTTTTGTCTTTTGCTTGTCAGTTTTACTTTCTAGAAGAGTTATCTATACATTGAGTCATGACTCATGGAATCAGCCTACAACTAGCTGATATCTGATGCTTATAATTTTGTAGTGACCTTATTTCATATTGGCGGATTCACTAAGTGGATATTTAGTGGCTGCTATGACCAATTGGTTTTTTCATTGTCAATGTTGTAATACTTGAGATGTGAGAGAACGTGTTAGTCTAATTTTTTATGCAGAACCAATAGAGAGAAATAGAGACGAAATAGAAGAGAGAGATAGAGATAGAAAAGAAATAGAAGATACAGATAGAGAAGAGATGGAGTTTGGGGTGAGAAGAGCAAGAACAAGAAGAAGAGAGAAGAAGAACTCACAAAGATGCTATATAATTAATATTATCAAAAACTAGTAACGTCTTGTTACATCAAAGCCTTTTATAGGCAACATAAACCCTAAGTAAAAATAATAACTAATATAATTAAAATAACAAATAAATACTAAAAGTAAAAGTACTAAAATATCCCTAAAATAATAAATTACTCCTAAAGTCTCAAATATCCCTAAGTCATCTCTCTTTCCCATGTCTCCAATAGTAAACATGGTTCATGTGGGCTTCAAGGTCATGGGTCGTGCCCGATTCTTCATCATTCTCTCCCGATTAAAAAAAACTCTCCTCCGGAGAGTAAAAGCATAGGAAGAGCTGGAAAAACACAGGAGTCAACAACACCGCAACTTCTATCATTTGGATTTTATATGATATCTGTGACTCGATGACTTTTCCGACAAACAAGAATATATCCATGATGAAAAGCATAACTCTGACAATCAAGAAACTCCTCCATGCAATCCATATAAAGTGATTGAAGAGTTGAAAGAACTATTGCTCGAACCAAGGAAGATACAACCCCATCTGTAGGATCACATTCCAATAAAATAGGAGGCTCAAATGTGCCTTGGTTAGATAAGAGATACTTCACATCAAAAATTGAATTAGTACTAATATCTGATGACCAGTCAAAGAAATATGCATTAGATCCCAATTTATTGATGATGTGGAAAACTCCAAAAAAAATTGGCATGTTTTATCTTGAAGGAGTTTTTAATATAAGACTGAGACGATGCACAAATTATAACATAATATTTTTTAATTAATTTATAATTCCTAGGATGAGCAAGTGAAATAAGTTTATAATTTTTCTTACTTGAAAAAATTTCTTGTCGTATATCAGCATGAAACTCGTGAACAATCTCAACAAAAGAATCAAGGAACTCAAGTGAATAGTTACATGGAGGTGCCGAGATATGATCAATGAACTGACATGGAAACGAATGGTAAATAATCTTAAAAGGATCACTATCAGTGCATTGATTGGTCATGTTATCATAAACATACTCCATGACGGGTAAAAACAAGTCCCACACATTAAAATGATTTACGATAAGACACTCAATTAAATATCTTAGATTTTGATTGGTAGCATTAGTTTGTATATTAATTTGAAGAGAAAATGATGAGAAAAATTCCAAATCGGCTCCTATAGATATCCAAAGTGTCTTCCAAAAACTATCATGGTATTTGACATTTCTATTAGACACAATGGAATGGAATGACTCATGTTCTTGAATAATTTTTTCTTGTGCAAACACATTATTCGTTTGAATTTGTTCTTTAAGATGTGCAAGGCTATGTGTGACATCAGACAAATGTAAGGATGACAAAATGGACTGACCTGATCGGGTTCCGACCAGATCCAACATGGGTGGGGCGAGTTTCGTATGTTTAAAAACGGGTTTGGGACCAAAAACCAAAACCCAAAGCGGGTTCGGGTTTTGAAAAAAAACCATCGGTAACCCAACCCGTTGGTGACCCGGTCCGACCCGTTTATGGTTATTTTTAAATATATATATATATATATATATATATATATATATATCTGCAATTTTTTATGCCCAAAATAAGCCTCAAAAATATATAATCATCCCATCTTATAAAAAAATCAAAGTTGAACTTTTACTATAAAAGGATAATTATCACATTATACTATTATAAATAATGGAATTGAACTTTTATATTTTATTATAAAAGGATAATTATCACATTATACTATTATAAATAATGAAATATAACAATCTTTAGATGTAGTTAAATTAAATTCGACTCAATTGAATTGGTATTTTAGTTGTTTGAACACAATTTGATTTAGTTGAATTACGAATTTACTTAATTTCACTAATTGATTCAACTAAATTGAGATTTTTCTAAATTAAACTCAATTGAATTGATATTTTACTTATTTGAACTCAATTTGACTTAGTTGAATTATGAATTTACTTAATTTTATTAATTTGAACTCAATTTGACTCAACTAAATTGGGATATTTCTAAATTGAACTTAATTTGACTCTATTGAATTGCTATTTTAGTTATTTGAACTCATTTTGACTCAGTTGAATTAGGAATTTACTTAATCTTACTAATCAACTAAATTGAGATTTTTCTAAATTGAATTGGTTTTTTAGTTATTTGAACTCAATTGGACTCAGTTGAATTAGGAATTTACTTAATTTTCAGTTTGACTCAACTAAATTGGGATTTTTCTAAAATGAACTTAATTCGACTTAATTAAATTGGTATTTTAGTTATTTGAACTCAATTTTACTCAGTTGAATTAGGAATTTATAATATCTTATATATTTTAATATTGTCTTGTCCAGTATTGTTCACATATATTTTAATATATTTATAATTTATAATATTTTATATGAATTATCTTATTATATATTATTCTAAACTAAAATATAATATCGTATATCACAAATATACTATTTCAAATCAAAACATAATATATTACTTTAATTGCAGTAAATAATTATCAAACTAAATTATATTATTGGGGATTTTATTAATTTCACTAAATTTATATTCAATTAAACAACTTTAAATTTGTGATTTATTCAAATGAACTCAATTTCACTACTTTAAATTAGTGGTTTTATCCACTTATCGTGATTTGTTTTAATTTGTGATTTATTCAATTTAACTCAATTGAATTAAATTTTAATACTTTGAATTAGGGATTTTGTCAATTGAACTTAATTTCACTACATTGTATTGGAAATATTTTCAATTCCACTGAATTGAACTCAATTAAACTATTTTAAATAAGAGATTTACTCAATTTCACTCAATTAAACTCAATTAAATTACTTTGAATTTGAGATTTACTGAATTTCACTCAATTTCACTACTTTGAATTGGAGATTTACTCAATTTCACTCAATTAAATTCAATTTCAATACTTCGAATTAAGGATTTTTTCAATTGAACTTAATTTCACTACTTTGAATTGAGAATTTTGTCAATTCCACTCAATTGAACTTAATTTCACTACATTAAATTTGAGATTTACTGAATTTTACTCAATTGAAGTCAATTTCACCACTTTGAATTGGGAATTTACTCATTTTCACTTACTTGAAATCAATTTCACTACTTTTAATTGGGGATTTACTCATTTTTACTCAATTGAAATTAATTTTACTAATTTGAATTGGGGATTTGATCAATTTCACTACTTTAAATTGGGGGATACTCAATTGAACTTAATTTCACTACTTTGTATTGATGATTTAATTAATTGAACTTAATTTCACCCAATTACACTATTTTAAATTGGGATTTTTTAAATTTTACTCAATGAACTCAATTACAATACTTTGAATTGGGGATTAAACTCAATTTCATTCAATTGAAGCAATTTATTTTTTGTAACAAATAATAGTTTTTGCTATATTTTTTTTGTAGTTAATTTTTCTTTTATTTGCTAAAAGAAAATGTTTTGTAACAAATAAATAATATTTGCTAAAAAAATTATTTTTATATAAATACTATTTTTTATTATAAAATTTTAGTTTTTATAGTATAATGCCTGATATTTAGATAAAATGTCTGTTATATTTATTTTTTTTGTAGTGTAAGGATATTAATTATTATTATATTAAATTATAATAAAAGATTAATAAAGAAAACTCTAAGGCCATCATAAGTCTTATTCTCTCATTGCCGTTCAGAGTGTACCCTTTCTGATTTTTTACTTTTTCATCATCTTCTCTACTCCTTCGTTTAAGCGTCAAAATCACGTTTGCCTGCGTTTTTCTCTAAGCTTTTTTTCTCGATTTTCCGAAGGTAAGATACTAGATCTTCATTCTTAATTTGTTAATTTCGCATTGTAGGGTTTTTATTTTCAATTGATGGTACTTTATTTATGAATAAGTGTTTTAGCTACTAATTTGATCTATTTATTAGTTTGACGCACATTTATCTTAACATCCTTATGTATGCCAAAGTCATATTTTTTTGCATATGTTGTTCTTAGACATTCAACACAATAATGTAAAAGCCATTTTAACGGATGATTATATCATTTACACTGCGACTAGAAAACTAGGCCAAAAGTTTGTCTAGAGGAACATACTCCTTTATATTAACACTTGTTGATGGGTTTTGGGCTAATAATGCTACTTCAATTGTTGTGCTTGTTTGGATATGCTTTTTTGTGCATGGATAGTATATCTAAAGTAATGCAGATAGGAAAAAGGCCCATGTGCTATGTCACATTAGAAATGTCTCAATCTCCTGATAATTCTATAGTTTACTGATTACCCTTTTGCCAAATGTTGTCTATGAGTAAGAGTACTTCATTAATCTTCACTATCTACTAATGAATCTTCCTCAATGCAGATAAAAGTACCCCATATATGTATATAAATGGCTTTTATTGTTTCTTGATTTAAATGTCTTTTTGTTACCGATGGAACCCGTTTATACCGACGGGGTGATAATGGTATTACCGATTATAACCTGTCGCGGGTTTGGGGTGGGTTTGGTATTAGTAATTTTTAAATGGGGTGATAATGATATTATCCAAACCCGTACCAAACCCGACCCGTTGTCATCCCTAGACAAATGTAATCATACGACTAAGTCAACGTTGGTTTGCACACAAGTTATGTGTGAAAGTGTAGCTTGACATTCTTTAGTAGTTATATTTTCATTTCCAGTTACTTTTTGTCTTGCTATCATTGAATTGTAGTGTTGTCAAATTCCTTCTTGATCCTGGAAGTTTAATAGGGTTTGGTATGATATTTTTACCACCATATTTGAAAGCATAAGTGTTATCTTCGCTATTATGGGTAACACCTACATCGCAAATCCAAATGTGGCCAAATATCACATGGGCTATGGTCAATGGTAAAACATCACACCAGATGTTGTATGAATAATCTCCCATTTAGATAGGAACTAAACACATTTCTTTGACAGACACGAAAGTTTCATCGATCCAGGGTATTCTATATGGTTGTGGGTGAGGTTTGGGTTCAAGTTTCAATCTAGCAACACATGATTTGGCCACTGCATTTATTGAACTTTCTCTATTTATAATTATTTTGCAGACTCTTTTTCCCAATTTAAGACATGTACATAATGAGTCACTGTTTGCCCAATTATTTTTTTCCATAAGGATAGATGGGATGCACATCATGTCTTTATTGCATATATCGTCTTCCACATAAACTTCACTAAGATCTGAAAATGATTCATTATCATATTGGTCATACTCAAGTGGATATCGACATTTGGAAACTTGATATGGTTTGACAAGTGAGGGTCTTGTAATAGGATATTGAATTTGTCCTTCTCTAGAGTTAGAATCCCTTTGCAAAAAGATTTGGGAATGGTCGATTGGAGAAGATCACGACAGTGGTCGATTGGAAAATCATGGTGAGCACTAAAACGTGTCCTAGGGTTTTGAAAAACTGACATGGTCGAGGAATATGCCGACATATAACTGAAATTGAATTAAGTAAATAAAACATAAACTAGAACAATGCACAATTAAGCAATCCTCATTAATGCAATCAATTATGATACAATAATGCAATGGATAAAAGTTTTATTTTTTGTTGTGTTGGTTTAAATTCTGTTTTTTTTTTATTAAAAATATGTTTTTTTTTAACTTTTATTCTTGGTTTTTTTTCCAGATATATATATCTGGAATTTTTTTTCTTTTTTCAAAATCGGTTTTTTTCTATTATTATTATTGAAAAGAATTCTGTTTTTTTTAAAAAAAAAATAAATGCAACTAAAACAACTTATAGATATTCAAATTGGACCTTGCAATTTCTAAACTAATCAAAAAAATATAGGCACTAATACAATCTTTAAAAAGAAGGAAGTGTACATTGACCAAAGTCCAAAGACTCCCCCTAAATATTGAATGCTTCCAAGTGGCAGAGGTTGCTGAAAAAGATTGAATACAGATTCCAAATTCTGCTGTAGAGGGAGTTTTTCTTTCCTTTTTCATTCTGGATATCTTCCAAGTAGGCTAAATAGGCTTCGACAAAACTAATTCAGTTCTGGTCAGGGCCAAATTAGCCTTCTATTATTCCGGGCAGAACTGCAGCAATAACAACGACGACCAAACTGATAGATTCGGGCAAAGTTCACTGAAGATTCTGGTAAAACTGACACACAGGGCTTGGTAATGATAGAAGCAACACTCTACTGATGAAGAAGAAGATGGTGGTAACTGTTAAGAGGACAAAGAACTGGGGGCTGTTTTTTTTTGGGTGGCGGGGCTGTTTTTATTTTTTTTTGGCAGCGACTAGGGATTACTGCTAGGGTTAAGGTTCAGGAGTGACAACTAGGGCTAGGGTTAGGGTTATGAGTGGTAGCTATATTAGAGTTTATGAGTGGTGTCTAGGGTTAGGGTTTGTGGGTTGATGAATATGATTAGGGTTAGGGTTTTCGATGAGAGTTGTCTGTTTTCAACTCGGATCTTTCGCTCTGATACCAAATTGATGCAGAACCAATATAAAGAATAGAATAGAGAAATAGAGACGAAATAGAAAAGATAAATATAGAAGAAATAGAAGAGAGAGATAGAGAAGAGATGGAGTTTGGGGTGAGAAGAGCAAGAGCAAGAACAAGAAGAAAAGAGAAGAAAAACTCACAAGAAATAATCAATATTCTCAAAAACTAGTGACGTCTTGTTACATCAAAACCTTTTATAGATAACACAAACCCTAAATAAAAATAATAACCAATATAATTAAATAAAAAATAAATACTAAAAGTAAAAGTACTAAAATAACCCTAAAATAATAAATTAATCCTAAAGTCTAAAATATCCCCAAGTCATCTCTCTTTCCCCCGTCTCCAATAGTAAACATGGTTCATGTGGGCTTCAAGGTCACGGGCTGTGCCCGATTCTTCATCAATTTTACTTATTTAAGCATGCAAGTGATGATTTAGACCAACCGCCATTACATTTACTTATGTAGTGACATTATTTCAAATTGGCGGATTCACTATGTGGATATTTGGTGGCTGCTATGACCAGTTGGTTTTTTCATTGTCAATGTTGTAATACTTGAGATGTGAGAGAACGTGTTAGTCTAATTTTACTTATTTAAGCATGCAGGTGATGATTTAGACCAACCGCCATTCCATAGTCGTGCACAAGTATGAGTCATTTTGTAACCAGCCCACACAGGTAAGTAATTTCTAAGTCTATATTATAGGCTATAGCAGACATGAACAATGTTCTGGACTTCATATTGTAACAAGGTTTTGGTTAACATCGCAAATAATTTCATGTAAACTCAATTAAGTTCATTTGTATTTTGGAACTGCAATCGTGAAAAAAAAAATGTGCATTATGTTTCAAGGCTTCTTATTTTTTCCTTATTTTCCGTTCTTTTGTGAGTATATGTTTTTTACCTTGGTAATTCTACTCGATGTGAAGATGATTCACCAAGAAAGCCGACATTTATTTTAGTTTTTAGTTTTTAGTTTTAGCACATTGCCTCAGCCCTGTGTTAGATATGGTGACTCCTTTCCTTGCAAAGAAAGTTAAACTTAGCCACCAAGCTATCTCTATTTGACTAGGATCTTGTTATATTTGGTAACTCCTTTGTTAAGGGGGAATATAACTTAGCCATCAAGCAATCACAGTTATGGTAGGAGATCAATTCCTAATTGGATTGATTGACTTGTCCTCCACTCTAGCCTCTCCTATAAATATAGGTGTACCAGGCAGAGAGCCAGATTAGGCTGGCGCCAGAGGGCCAGATTAGGCCGACGCTAGAGGGCTGGTACCGGTGTGATTGAAACACCTAGTGCGAGTAAAGCATATGCGGTGCGTAGAGTGTACACAGAAATAGAGAGAGAGAGTTAGGAATAATATACGTTTATATTATTCCGGTGATACAGGCGTGAGTATACACAGTGTGTGTGCGTGTGTGATCTGCGAATCACCCCCTTGTAATCCTCTCAGTGATTTTTTAGTGAAACGGTGCTCTCCGTGGACGTAGGCTTATTTGGTTGAACCACGTATATATTCTTGTGTCGATTGTTTGGTGTGTTTGTGTGCGTTTTCTGATTTGCAGGTGTGCACGGCTTCGTACATAGGGTGTGCGAACCCTAACAAGTGGTATCAGAGCGTTTTCTGATCCTAACAAGTGGTATCAGAGCCTCAGGTTGGAGCAAATCACGAAGCCCGACGATCTGGTCCAGATCTGATTTTTTCGAATGCCCTAAATCAGAAACCGATCACACCAGGAGCTTCGTCTCGATGAGACGAAGCCAGCAGTGTCAAGCACGTCACCGTAAAGTTCCTCACGCGCCCCCACGCGCCGCCTGAAGTTCCGGTCAGTTTTTTGGCTCCGTCGAGCAGCAGTTTCGGTTCAGCATGATTTTCCGGAGCATCGTTTATCGGAACGAGGCTTATAATCTATGTACCGAAATAGAATTTGAAGCCCGACGTGTTGGCGCAAGAATCAGCCCAATCAGATCAGGGACGCGCCCGCACGCACCCAGAGAAGATACTGACTTCGTGATTAAATTTCTGTCTTTTGTGCGAATTTGTTTTCGCCCGTTCGGAGTTGTTTTTGACCCGATTTGGACGCGGTCAGAGGCGTTCTTAAGATTTTGAACCACCCCCGACGCAACCATATACTCGGTTTTGAGTAATTAGACTCCGAATATATCTAATAGGCTCAGTGGGAGCTATGGGAGAAGAAAATACAGTAATGGTCAACAAAGGTTGCAAGGCAAAAAAAGGTCAGACGCGATAGCGATTGCAAGACGGAGAGGTCAGACACAACAGAAGTCACATTGTCTCCACCAGACCAGATATTGCTCATGCAGTGGGAGCTATCAGCATAGTCATGATGACTAAAGTGGGTCTTCAGGCTTGAAGACAGGAATGAGAGCATCGTAATGCACTGATCATTGATGGAGTTGATTGATTGGATGGAAAGTCATCAAGTGGGAGATTGTTAGATATGGTGACTCCTTTTCTTGCAAAGAAAGTTAAACTTAGCCACCAAGCTATCTCTATTTGACTAGGATCTTGTTATATTTGGCAACTCCTTTGTTAAGGGGGAATATAACTTAACCATCAAGCAATCACAGTTATGGTAGGAGATCAATTCCTAATTGGATTGATTGACTTGTCCTCCACTCTAGCATCTCCTATAAATATAGGTGTACCCTATTGTATTCGGTGTACCAGGCAGAGAGCCAGATTAGGCTGGCGCCAGAGGGCCAGATTAGGCCGACGCTAGAGGGCTGGTACCGGTGTGATTGAAACACCTAGTGCGAGTAAAGCACATGCGGTGCGTAGAGTGTACACAGAAATAGAGAGAGTGAGTTAGGAATAATATACGTTTATATTATTCCGGTGATACAGGCGTGAGTATACACAGTGTGTGTGCGTGTGTGATCTGCGAATCACCCCCTTGTAATCCTCTCAGTGATTTTTTAGTGAAACGGTGCTCTCCGTGGACGTAGGCTTATTTGGCTGAACCACGTATATATTCTTGTGTCGATTGTTTGGTGTGTTTGTGTGCGTTTTCTGATTTGCAGGTGTGCACGGCTTCGTACATAGGGTGTGCGAACCCTAACACCCTGGTATAGGAAAGCCTTGTAAGCACGTGCAACCAGCAATGTTAGTGAGAAATGGATGTAAAACAATCGTCTGTCTATTGAGAAAATAAGTAGATGAAATAAGCAAATCCGATTTAGAGAAAATTTATATGGATTTGACTAGTTTGACAGTTGATGAAGTTTCCCCATCCATACTACATTACGGTACAAAGATGAATTTAAGCATGTGGTCAAGACAATAGGATATGAGATGCATTTGCAGTGAACACATAGGCAATTTATTCACTCTATCTTTGGAGGGAGAGAGAGATGGTATAGTTACCTTCCTCGGTAACAACTCAAAAAAATTTGGTCATATTTTGCAGTAATTACATAGGTATTCAAAGATTTGTTGTCAATTTTTAATACGGTCTCTGTTTTATTAGTAACTAGCTAGCACTATTGTATGAATTCTAAAGATTTTATATATATGTTAATGGGTTGTTCCATTCCCAGATCGCCCTATTCTTGGAAATCGACAATACTCAGTTTCTCCATTTCATATGTTAAAAGTTGATTCGTAAACATATGAGACGAATTTAGTCCCGGCTAGATGCAGAGTAGGTAATGCACGGGATATATAAAACAATATTATAGAATATATATATATATATATATATATATATTGAAAAGAACAATTGACTTCTTTAAACGACCAATGAAAATTTCTATTGCATAATTGTTATACTGAACATCAGAAAAAAATATGTATCGACTTCCTAGTGTGCTAGTGAGCTTGTACTAAGCATGTTTTTTTGATATTTTTTGGCAAAACATTGTTGTTTGCTGCAAAATTTGTGCTTTAAGATATCAGAAAATATTTCAGGCTTTATATGGATTGGGTATGATTTTCAAAAGAGAAGCGACGATCGATAAGAGGAGAAAAAGAAAACAGGGATCAAGAAGAGGATTAATTAATATTTAGTTGCGACAAATAATGTGAATGTATGTATAATATGCACGCCTCTGCTTTTTCATTTTATTCTTATTTTCATTTTAAATGCTTCTACTTGTTCCTCCTTGTTATAATCGCCGAACCTGTTAAGAACTCAAAGAATCAACATGTCCTTTCTTTTGTTAAGTTCTCTATTTTTTGTTGCCTAGTACTTTTGTTGGTTTCTCAAAGAGGTTTATGTCGTAACTTTTTTGTTTGACTGAATACTATTCCAAGTTATTTCCCAATTGAGAATGCAACTAGCATGTTGAGTATGTAGCAAAGTATGTACTGAAGAAATTAGCATATCAAGTATGTAGCACAAGTATATTTTTGATGAAATGCACAAACTCAAAAAAGGGAAAAACAATTTACATATATATATATATAAATACCTATTTATTTTTTTATATCAGTGTAGTAGGATGAATGTGTATGGATGTCAGATGGACATATGCATGTATCTCAATCTACCACATATCAAAATATTTTATTAGCTATAGACATATTTCTTGCTCTTTTAATATTACTTTTACCAGCCAAAGGTAAAAAAAAGAACGCACATTTTGATTTTCAAGAACATGATAGAAAAAGTTAAAACTTGATGCTGTAAATTCTGGAGCATGGGCAACTCACCATAGTTTATGTTGAATGCATGAACAACTTATTTATTGACAAGGAATTAGAACAAAAAATGCTTTCGTATGATTCACCAGAATTTACAAGGTCAAAGATGGAAGCAACTGCACAAAATAGCTTCTCGAACCCTAACCTTTGCATTCACTCTCTATTGGAACCGTTACCATTTCTATGAAAATGTCTGAATTTGTGTTATCTACCTGACAGGGCCTCAGTTTCATCATCTTTATTTCTCAGTGCTGAGGTGCTGAGAAAGGACGATTGTTGAGGGAGTTTGGAAGCTGCTACGGACATGGAACATTCGTTCCACGACTTCTTCTTGCTGAATGAAATGTTCCTGCTGCTTTGAAGACATGTTGTGTTGGAGCATGCAACTTTCGACTGGTGCAGAGCGCAAGTGCAGTTGCGATGGTAAGGCCTTCTCTCGATATCCATGTCATACATTGATATGCTTCCATCAAACACACACTGTAGCATCATGTTAGCTGCTTTAGTTGCCATTCCCTCCTCTTTTTCTATTTCTAGTGTGTGTGTATGATGTGGGTTGTAAGGATGTATGCAACTGAAGTGGACTGCCTTGACACTTTTGCATGTTTCTCGTAAGATTTATATATAGCAGAGTTTGAGTATTTGGTGTATGGTAGTGTGGATTATTCGAGGGAGGTGAGCAAGTATTGAGGAGTTGAATTCGAGAGTAGTTTGTAGGGTTCTACAAGAAGGAACTGAAAACTTCCTAGGAAAATATGTCTTTGTAAAACCGTTAGGTGTGTGTATGTGTGTGTGTGAGAGAGAGAGAGTTGGCTTGGCTTAGTCGAGTTTGGCTTAGCTTTCTAAGTCATTGTAGGAAGGAATATGTTGGCCTTGGTTGTGTCGTTGAACATGCTTTGACTGACTAATAAGAAATATGTTTTTGCCATTTCATCGTTATGTGAAAAAGGGGCTTGATTATTTCTATGCAAAGAAGGATCTAGGTTGAAGTGTCTCACATAGAAGTTCTAGTTTAGTGGTCCACTTTGTATTCCCATAAACGAATCTTGTACTTGTAGTTGTGCCATGTATGTGACTTTTGCATTTGCAAAAGAGTGATTATAATTATAGAGAGTATTGTCCCATGCTCTCTTGACTGGTAGCTGGTGTGCCATGTAGGTGACTTTTGCATGTGTAAAGGGTGATTATAATTTATAATTATAGAATTTGTTGTAAAAAACTTGGTTAAAAAAAACTTGAAATTTTCTACACTTACTCAAGATATTGCAGATGACAAATATATATAAATATCGCATTAGAATTTGGAGTTTTACAATTTTCAACATATAGAGCAAGCTGCCTGTCTTTTATTTGTAGCACGGTTCTATGAAATGGAACTCTGTTCATAGTGCCTTTTCTTTCTAACAATTTTCTCTGCAAATAAATGCATTTGTATTAGTTTTTTTTCCATGTCGCTTTTGAGGTTGATAATTAAATGGTTTATTGTAGAATTACTTAATCTATTGAGCGATCTACTAGTTTATATATGAAATGGCTCTGGATAGTTGCGTATTGATAGTTTAAATAGCTATTTTGTAGTTAGAGTAAAATCTTTGTATTGCAAGTTATATATTCTATGTTATAATGTTTGAATTAATAATCTGTTTTTGTTTTCTATTGGCTGGTGTCGTATGTGCATTTTGTATTACTCAATAAAGTTCTTTTTATCTATTATATTGATTATTCGTACAATAAAGTCCTTTAGAAAGTTTTTGCATCTCAGATTCTCTGATGTAGTGTAATGTATCACTTCTTGCTTAAGGATTATATGTTCAGAAAATCCAACAATGTTTCTGGTATTGCAATCTAATATGATCGAAGATTGCGCAATGTTCAAATGAATTTCTATTAAAACATTCAAATATTTCAATTTATATTTCTATTTAACATTTTATTGTTATTGTTTGTCTTTTGCTTGTCAATTTTACTTTCTAGAAGAGTTATTTATACATTGAGTCATGACTCATGGAATCAGCCTACAACTAGTTGATATCTGATACTTATAATTTTGTAGTGACCTTATTTCATATTGGCGGATTCACTAAGTGATTATTTGGTGGCTGCTATGACCAATTGGTTTGAACATGTTCTTTATGATGTGCAAGGCTATGTGTGACATCAGACAAATGTAATCCTACAACTAAGTCAACGGTGTTTTGCACACGAGTTATGTGTGAAAGTGTAACTTGACATTCTTTAGTAGTTATATTTTCATTTCCAGTTACTTCATTTGTCTTGCTATCATGGAGTTGTTGTGTTGTTAAATTCCTTCCTATTCCTGGTCGCTTAATTGGGTTTAATATGATATTTTTACCACCATATTTGAAAGCATAAGTGTTATCTTCGCTATTATAGGTATGTAACAACCCCTTTTATTTTTCAATTTTCTGGAATTATTTCTGATTTATTTTCGACTGTGATGTCACTTTTTCGTAACGTCATGGTTATTATTGGTGTCACGTGTAAATTTTTTGCATTTAACGTTTGGAGCTGACCGAACCGCTGGACGATTGTCTCCTTGAGGACTTCGTGGACTGTCGTTGGTGATTACGTGACTTGACTCGAGTGACGGTAGTGTTTCGGACTTAGTGAAACGTTGACGTGAATTCTTATTGTTGACCAAGTGGATTCGTTTAGACGTTTAACTTTTAGTGTTTCGACTGGGTGGCAGCATGTTATATAGACCAACGTTAAAGGTTTCGACTCAGTTGTTCGAGTTCGGCATTTAGTGCTTTAGGGGTTCGACGTTTTGTTTTCCCTTGTAATAGGATTAGTATGTGTTTCATTTGATTGACATGCCTTGTTTAGCTTACGTACTTTGTGTTTGTATGTGGGTGTCTCTATGTATTGTTTGACTTGTGTGCTTAGGGGTATTTGTGTTAGCTTGTTTGTTTATATCGGATTCTTTCTGTGCCTTACTGCTTGTGGTTATTCGGTGGATCTTGTACGTACCCGGTGTTCCGGTAGTATGATTTTGTACCTCGAATTATTTATCCTCGCTGATATTATTTATCGGGCGATCCGTAGATTTTCCGGGTATGCGTGTTATCGTTTAGGAATTTTTTTGATAATATTCCATATATTATTATTTATTAATAAATTGAGGTTAAATGGCTTTCTTTTTTGTACCGCACTCGACGCGGATGATTTTAGGTCGTTTCTTCGCGGTGGTTATTCAATTGACGGTGTAACGGGCCATCGGGGCAGGAATTTTCTCATAATATTTTATAATTAATTATTTTAAAGTGGGTGATAAATTTTGGGTTATTATTACATAACAACTAAAATGTGTAATAATAATTATTGGTATATATATATTAATGAAAATTATATATGTGGATATATTGATAATGTGGTTGTGGCTGTGAGAGAACCAGCCTCTCTTCTCCTTCACGACCCATGCGACCCACACATAAGTAGTCGTTTCTTCTCTCCTTCATCTCTGACCTGTGACGAGCTTTTTCTTCTTCATTGGTTTAACGAGAGAGAAAGAGGATCAGGAAAGGGGCTGAATAGGTGTGTTTCAAACGTGATCTGGTAGGGGCTTTGAGGTCGCTGGACAGGGAAACCGTGGTGGTTCATGGCTGGCGATGGCGGTTCGACCTAGTGGCTCAAGGTTGAGTTCAGGCACATGTGGTGACCAAATTTGGTATAGGTCGTCAACTAGATATGGGGATGACGACGACCTGGTGGTGATGGCGTCGCAAGCAGATGCACGACGACGTGGTGGTGGTGGTGGTTCGCACCGTGGTGGCGCGAGATGACCAGTGGTGACCAGTGACGAGTTCGGCCAGACCTAGTTGGGTCGACTCGGTATCGATTCGGGCTTCGTTTGGCGTGAAATTTTGAGGATAGCTTGCTCTCGATGTCGTACACGATATATCCGAATTTGGTGCGAAACTGTCGAGCGGTTTATCATAAATTTCATATTATAGGTACGATTTTTTTTTGTTTGGTTTTTGTTAAATTTATTCAAAATTATTAACCAATTGCTAATGGGCTTCGTATATATCGTATAGGTCGTCGAGACGGACGTTTCGGTATATTCGAAATAATTTTTGGGCAACATTGGTCGGCGGGCTCTATATTCGGGCGCCGACACTGTTCACGGCGGGACAGTTCGGGATTGTTTGTAAGTGAATAAAATATGTGGGAATTTACATATATATATTCTTATATATATGCATATCTGACACTCACTAATAGTGCGTAGAAAACGTTAATAAATCTTCGTTGCATGTTTATGGGTAAATAAAAACGTTTAATTAAATTCCTAGTGATAGACGGAAATCTAGGAATTTTATAAAATTTATAAAATACCCATAAATGGATTAAATGATGTTAGAATTGGATATTCTTGTGGATAAATTAAATAAATTATTTCTCGGAAAATTTAAAATAATTATAAACCTATTTAAATTAAATCAATATAGGCGGTTTAGTACCCCTTGAGTTCGAAATAGGTTTATAGAAGGTGTATGTGGACGTAGATCCAGTTAATTGATTTTCCCCTATTATTTATATTTTATTGAAATTAAAAATATGTTAGGGGATCCACGAGAACAAGGGACGTCAAAACTTAGACCTGGTTCTAGTTCCCTCTTTGTTGATTTTCTCATAAATTATAAAGAAATTAAATTGCGAATTTAAATTGTCTAATTGTCCCTGGGGTGGATTAAATTGAAAACAATTATTGAAAATTAAATTAAAAGCATGCTAGCATATAAAAGTTATAAAGATTGGGTAATCGAGAACCCGAATATTTTTTAGATAAATGGAAGTGATTTACTATATAATTTAAATTGTGAAGTATGTTTTGTACGAGGTTGCTTGGCTTTTATGTCATTTTATTGAGTATATTAAATTCATGTGGAGACATTTTGCATTCATACAGCATTGTGGTGAATATATTGTTTCAGTGTGAGTTGCATGCCTCAGTTATATCATGTACATGTATAGCAGACTTGAGCAATGTTCTGGACTTCATATTGTAACAAGGTTTTGGTTAACACCGCAAATAATTTCATGTAAACTCAATTAAGTTCATTTGTATTTTGGAACTGCAATCGTGAAAAAAAATGTGCATTATGTTTCAAGGCTTGTTAGTTTTTCCTTATTTTCCGTTCTTTTGTGAGTATATGTTTTTTACCTTGGTAATTCTACTCTGAAGATGATTCACCAGGAAAGCTGACATTTATTTTAGTTTTTAGTTTTAGCACATTGCCTCAGCCCTGGTATAGGAGAGCCTTGTAAGCACGTGCAACCAGCAATGTTAGTGAGAAATGGATGTAAAACAATCGTCTGTCTATTGAGAAAATAAGTAGATGAAATAAGCAAATCCGATTTAGAGAAAAGTTATTGTTAGGAATTAACTCCCAAATCACACTCAGGAATTAATTCCGCCCAAGATCATCAACACCCGTCATTTACCCCCACACACAACAATACACACAACATACACATAACACACAATATTTAACGTGGTTCAGCCCCAACTTTGGCTTACGTCCACGGACACACAATTTCATTCCATAGATAGAGATGGATTACATCGACGCACATAGCATCCTCACTTCTCTCTCGGTGTCACACAGCACCCTCACTTCTCTCTTGCTGTCACACGACACCATCACTCCTCTTTTGGTGTCACACAGCACCATTACTTCTCTTTCTCTCTTTTCTCTCTCTTTCTTCTCTCTTCACTCGGTGCCTATTTGCACCCGGTGCCCTTCGCACCCTCACATCTTTACTAACATCTCTATCTTTCTCTCATTTTGGTGTATCTTCTTTCACCTCCAATACCTCTATTTATAGGCATGTAAAGTGGTCACAAACATAAATTCAAACTTGGCTTGCCACCTAACCTTTTCAAACTCACTAATTCAAACTTCACCAAATTCTACCAAATCTTTGAGTTAACAAAATCATATTATATTTGTGTTTAATAAGTCAAAATTTGGTAGCCTAAGTTTGGTAGTCAAAATTGGCCAAACCCAACAGTTATATGGGTTTGACTAGTTTGACAGTTGATGAAGTTTCCCCATCCATACTGCATTACGGTAAAAAGATGAATTTAAGCATGTGGTCAAGACAATAGGATATGAGATGCATTTGCAGTGAACACGTAGGCAATTTATTCACTCTATCTTTGGAGAGAGAGAAAGAGAGAGAGAGAGAGAGAGAGAGAGATGGATCATAGGGATGATATTATGCTTCTTGATCAACCTGATACATCTAATGAAGATAAACTTATATGGATTCCTACTCTTGGGAAGTATTCCATTAAGTCAGCTTGGGACGTGATTAGACACAGAGGAGAGCCTGTTAATTGGTACCATTCAATCTGGTTTCACAGTAATATTGCAAGACATGCTTTTATTTTCTGGATTATGAACTACAATAGATTATTGACTCAAGATAAGTTGATGCAGTTTGGTATTTTACAGCAACAAAAATGTGTTTTTTTGTGGAAAGCCTGAAGAAAATAGACAACACGTTTTCTTTCAATGTCAATTTGCTTCTAATATTTTGCTTGGCATTGCAAAGAAAGCTGGTTTTGATCAAGCTGGAATTGTGTGGACTGATCTCCTTCACTGGTGTAACATTCATTTCAACAGCAAAAGTATTGAAGCTATTGGTGCTAAGCTTTACCTTGCTGTATCTGTTTATATTATATGGAGGGAGAGAGAAACGAGTCTTTAGAACTGAAGACCAACTAATTCATGAAATTGTTACTTCAGTGAGCTACAGATTGATGTCATTGTTTCCATGCTCGGATCAGTTTTGATGGATGCTAGTTGGTTTTGCTTAAGATGGGTCTGGTGTGTTTTATTGTCATTCTTTGGGAAATTTTCATATTGAATTGGCTAATGTTGATCTGGCTGGAGGGTGTTGCTGGATATTTCATGCTAGGGGTTGGGTTTGTGATAATCCATCTAATGGTTTATATTGATTATCCTTCTCCTCAAGGGGTTTGAATCCTTTCCATTACTGGGGAATCTGCTATGTTGCTAAGAGTTTATTGTTACAATTTATTCACTCAAAAACATTTGGTCATAGTTTGCAGTAATTACATAGGTATTTATTCACTTGGCGAGAGAGAGACTCCTGTTGCCACACACAATGCTTCCAAATATTATTATTTGTCGCGTAGTTGTCATCCTCGTTAATAACTCAAAGATTTGTTGTCAATCGGTCTCTGTTTTATTAGTAACTAGCTAGCACTATTGTATGAATTCTCAAGATTTTATATATGTTAATGGGTTGTTACATTCCCAGATTGCCCTATTCTTGGAAATTGAAAATACTCAGTTTCTCCATTTCATATGTTAAACGTTGATTCCGAAAAATATGAGACGAATTTAGTCCCGGCTAGTATGCAGAGTAGGTAATGCACGGAATATATAAAACAGTATTAGAATATATATATATATATTGAAAAGAACAATTGACTTCTTTAAACGACCAATGAAAATTTCTATTGCATAATTGTTATACTGAACATCAGATAAAAATATGTATTGACTTCCTAGTGAGCTTGTACTAAGCATGCTTTTTTGAGATTGTTTGGCAAAACATTGTTGCGCACAGAGTTATTTCTTATTCTTTGCTGCAAAATTTGTGCTTTAAGATATCAGAAAATATTTCGGGCTTTATATGGGTTGGGTATGATTTTCAAAAGAGAAGCGGTGATAAATAAGAGGAGAAAACGAAAACAGGGATCAAGAAGAGGATTAATTAATATTTAGTTGCGACAAATAATGTGAATGTATGTATAATATGCATGCCTCTGCTTGTCTGTTCTGATTCGTACCTTGGTTATAAGAAATTATTGTAGTAACTTTTTCATTTTATTCCTATTTTCATTTTAAAATCTTCTACCTGTTCCTCCTAGTTATAATCGCCTAACCTGTTAAGAACTCAAAGAATTAACATGTCCTTTCTTTGGTTAAGTTCTGTATTTTTTGTTGCCTAATACTTTTGTTGGTTTCTCAAAGCGGTTTATGTCCTAACTTTTTTGTTTGACTGAATACTATTCGGAGTTATTTCCCGATTGAGAATGCAACTAGCATGTTGAGTATGTAGCAAAAGTATGTACTGAAGAAATTAGCATATCAAGTATGTACATTAGTACATTGTGATGAAATGCACAAACTCAAAAAGGGAAAACAAATTATATACATACCTATTTTATTTTATTGTATCTGTATAGTAGGATAATCTGTATGGATGTCAGATGAACATATGCATGCATGTATCCCAATATACCACATATCAAAATATTTTATTAGCTAAAGACATATTTCTTGCTCTTTTAAAATTACTTTTACCAGAAAGGTAAAAAAAAAAAAAAAAAAACACATTTTTATTTTCAAGAACTTGATAGAAAAAGTGAAAACTTATGTTGTAAATTCTGGAACATGGACAACTCCCATAATGATGTGAAAATTTGGGTTCTCTTTGCCCTTAAGGCCTTCTCCTTTCTATTCGGGCCGCACTTTCTTTTTTAGTGTTTTTTATACTATTTCTTACTTATTTTTTAAAAAAATATATATGTTGAATGCATGAACAACTTATTTATTGATAAGGAATTAGATCAAAAAATGCTTTCGTATGATTCACCAGAATTTACAAGGTCAAAGATGGAAGCAACTGCACAAAATAGCTTCTCGAACCCTAACCTTTGCATTCACTCTCTATTGGAACCGTTACCATTTCTATGAAAATGTCTGAATTTGTGTTATCTACCTGACAGGGCCTCAGTTTCATCATCTTTATTTCTCAGTGCTGAGGTGCTGAGAAAGGACGATTGTTGAGGGAGTTTGGAAGCTGCTACGGACATGGAACATTCGTTCCACGACTTCTTCTTGCTGAATGAAATGTTCCTGCTGCTTTGAAGACATGTTGTGTTGGAGCATGCAACTTTCGACTGGTGCAGAGCGCAAGTGCAGTTGCGATGGTAAGGCCTTCTCTCGATATCCATGTCATACATTGATATGCTTCCATCAAACACACACTGTAGCATCATGTTAGCTGCTTTAGTTGCCATTCCCTCCTCTTTTTCTATTTCTAGTGTGTGTGTATGATGTGGGTTGTAAGGATGTATGCAACTGAAGTGGACTGCCTTGACACTTTTGCATGTTTCTCGTAAGGTTTATATATAGCAGAGTTTGAGTATTTGGTGTATGGTAGTGTGGATTATTCGAGGGAGGTGAGCAAGTATTGAGGAGTTGAATTCGAGAGTAGTTTGTAGGGTTCTACAAGAAGGAACTGAAAACTTCCTAGGAAAATATGTCTTTGTAAAACCGTTAGGTGTGTGTATGTGTGTGTGTGTGTGTGAGAGAGAGAGAGAGAGATGGCTTGGCTTAGTTGAGTTTGGCTTAGCTTTCTAAGTCATGGTAGGAAGGAATATGTTGGCCTTGGTTGTGTCGTTAGATATTTTTTGACTAATAAGAAATATGTTTTTGCCATTTCATCGTTATGTGAAAAAGGGGCTTGATTATTTCTATGCAAAGAAATATCTTGGTTGAAGTGTCTCACATAGAAGTTCTAGTTTAGTGGTCCACTATGTATTCCCATAATCGAATCTTGTACTTGTAGTTGTGCCATGTATGTGACTTTTGCATTTGCAAAAGAGTGATTATAATTATAGAGAGTATTGTCCCATGCTCCCTTGTACTGTAGCTGGTGTGCCATGTATGTTTCTTTTGCATGTGTAAAGGGTGATTATAATTATAGAATTTGTTGTAAAAAATCTGATAAAAAAAAAGTTGAAATTTTCTACACTTACTCAAGATATTGCAGATGACAAAGATATATAAATATCGCATTAGAATTTGGAGTTTCACAATTTTCAACATGTAGAGCAAGCTGCCTGTCTTTTATTTGTAGCACAGTTCTATGAAATGGAACTCTGTTCATAGTATTGAAAATTAAACTTAATCATCCACCTCCAACTCCAAAGTGTCATTCAATGAAAGTTCCATAACAAGTGGAACATGCATGCACCACCCCAATGTCAAGATTTGCTGCTTCAAAATCACGTGTGAAGATTTGCAAGCTCACCACAACACCAAAGTCAAATTTTTCTGTTGCAAGTTGGTTTTGGGTTGTCTTCTCCTCTCTTCCACTTCTATATATATGGGTGGGATGGTATTGTATTACTCATCAAGCAAGAAGCAAAGCTTGAGAGAAATAAGCAGCAGAGTATGATAGTTTGAGAGAGTTTTTTTTCTGTGTTTGTATTTAGAAGTGTTTGCAATAAAATCATAAAGAGTGCTGTGTTTATCTCTCTCTCAATAGTGGGTTCGTATACATCACCATAAGTGAGTGTATAATTGTTTCTCTGCCACCAACAGTGGTATCAGAGCCTAGGAGAGTCTAGGAAATTGTTGAAATCAAACCCAGAAAAACAGAGTCAATTCTATACTGCCAGATTCGTGCATCTCAAAGTAAAAACTCAACAAGTTTGATCACAAATATAGCTTCTCAGTTCCAGCAGGAACGCAACGGTGTAAAGCAGAGCTTCCATTTCCTCTCCATGCGCCTGCACGCGCCGCCACAAGATCGGAGAGTGACGCCCACGCGTCTTCAACCTCTAGTCGCGCGTGAAGACCACACACAACCATGCGCTCTGACGTCAGAAGTGACGTCATCATGCCACGTGCCACTATCTCAGCTTGCCACGTGTCATTGAAACGTCATCAGTACTGTGTGAAATTACAAGTTTGCTCCTCGTTTGTATTTTGTCCGTTCCGGTCTCATTTTAACTCCGATTTGGGCAAACGAAGAGTCGTTCTTAACTAATTGGAACGCTCCGGGCGCA
This sequence comes from Cornus suecica, assembly GCA_963922005.1. Lineage (NCBI taxonomy): Eukaryota > Viridiplantae > Streptophyta > Magnoliopsida > Cornales > Cornaceae > Cornus > Cornus suecica. The sequence goes on along the minus strand of OY998240.1, from coordinate 1,441,542 downwards.
ACTGCTTTGTCGGTTTGACTAGATTCGACTCCAATTTTTAGAACTAAGCACCTCAAGTGCTTAAGTAAATCCAATGGCGTCCTCGAGCAATTTTTTCTAGCCACAGCTTCTACGCTTGGATAAAGCCAATTACGAGAATTGGTCTATCCAAATGAAAGTCCTTCTTGCCTCACAATATTTGTGGGACTTTATCGAGACCGGTTATGATGAGCCAGTTTCAAAAGAAAATGAAATTCGATTGAGCGAGACCCAAAAGGTAGTGCTCAAAGAAGCCCGAAAGAAGGACAAGAAGGCATTGTACCTGCTTTATCAAAGTGTTGATGAAACAAGTTTTGAAAAGATCTCAGCCGTCAACATCGCCAAGCAAGCATGGGAAATTATTCAAAAAATACATCAAGGAATTGAAAAAACAACTAAAGTTTGACTTCAAGTTCTAAGGGTTGAATTTGAATTGTTGCAAAAGAAAGATACATAGTCAATTTCTGAGTACTTTACCAAAACATTGACTATTGTGAATCAAATCAGAAGATATGGCGACAAGATTGAAGATGTCCGTGTGCTTGAAAAGATTATGCGCTCCCTTAACTCAAAGTTCAAGCATGTAGTTGTTGTTATTGAATAATCAAAAGACCTCGATGCAATGACAGTAGATGAGTTGTTGGTCACGTTAGAAATTCATGAACAAAGAATCAACAAGAAAAACACCTCAAGTACTCTAGAGCAAGCTCTTCAGTCAAATCTAACATTTAAAGAAAATAAAGAAGAGCGATGGAGAATTTCACAAAGAGGCCGAGGTAGAGGTTGTGGCCATCGAGGACAAGGTGTTGGATCCAGAGGCGGCGGTGGAAGAACCAATTTCAATACCAAAATAAATAATCAAGGCGGAAGAAATTAATCTTTCAAAGGACGAGGTCGTGGAAGCAACTTCAATAATCACCTGAATTATGCCAAAAGCAATGTGCAATGCTATAACTGCAACAAGTATGGCCACTATAGCAGCGAATACAGAGGAAATGCAGCTGCTGAAGGAGGAGAACAAGTAAATTTTGCCGAGAAAGAAGAAAATGAGCCGAGATCAATGTTGTTAATGGCTAAAAATGAAAATACCGATGACAAAGGTATATGGTATCTAGATTCAGGAGCCAGCAATCACATGTATGGAAACAGACACATGTTTGTCGAGCTTGATAAGACTAGGCAGGGGCAAGTCTCATTTAGTAAATTCACAAAAATCCCAGTAAAAAGAAAAGGCAATATTCTAATCAAGCTCAAGAATGGAGATCATGACTTCATATACAATGTTTACTATGTTCCAGATATGAAGAACAATATTTTGAGTCTCGGACATCTCCTAGAGAAAGGCTACGACATCAGCATGAAGGAATTGTGTCTAACAATTAAAGATACAAATGAAAATCCCATTGCCCGGATAAAGATGTCAAAGAATAAAATGTTTTCTATTCACATCCAGCACGATGCAGCGAAGTGTTTCAGTGTTATTGTTGAAGACAATGACTGACTATGGCATTTGAGATACGAATATCTCAACTTTGAAGGCCTGAAGCTGCTCGCAAGCAAGAAAATGGTGAAGGGACTACCCTACATCAACCGTTCTAATGAAGTATGTGAATGTTGTGTACTTGGAAAACATCAGAGACTGAGCTTTACTAAAGAAGTCAGATGGCGATCAACAAATCTGTTGGAGCTTGTTCACACAGATGTGTGTGGTCCATTGAAGCCAATGTTATATGGACAAAACAGGTATTTTCTTACCTTCATTGATGATTTTAGTAGAAAGACATGGGTTTACTTCTTGAAGAAGAAATCAGAAATATTTAACAAGTTCCAAGAGTTTAAAGCTCTTGTCGAGAAATAGAGTGGCTACAATGTCATGGTGTTGAGGTCAGATCAAGAAGGAGAATATATGTCGAATGCATTCCAGGATTACTGCAAAGAGCAAGGCATCCGACAGCAAACAACACCATCCTATACACCTCAGCTAAATAGTGTTGCTGAAAGGAAGAATTGCACGATTCTAGACATGGTCAGAAATATGCTGAAAGGAAAGTCAATACCTAAGGAATTTTGGGTTGAAGCGGTATCTTGTGATGTCTATTTGCTGAATAGGTGTCCAACCAAAAGACTCTAGTTCAAGACACCTATAGAAACCTAGAGTTCATACAAGCCGAGCGTCAATCACCTCAGAATTTTTGGATGTATTGCTTACACCAAGATTCCAGAAGCCAAAAGAACCAAGCTCGATGATAAAGGACAAAAATGTATCTTTATCGGCTATGGCAACATAACAATGGGATATAAGTTGTTTAATCCCATCACCAAGGAAGTAATTATGAGCAGAGACATGATCTTTGAAGAAAATGAAGCTTGGAGCTCAGACCAGATTGAAGATGCATGGCAAAGCCAAGGAGCTCGTGCTTAAAAAATAAGAAACAGAAAAAGAGGTTACAACAGAGCCGCAAATTCTACCACATCAATCTCCTGTACATGCGAGAAATTATATTTCATTGTCATCATCACCAGATGAAAGATCAAGTGAAAAACCCAGAAAACTGAGAAGCCTGAGGGAACTATATGAAGCCACTGAAGAAGATCAAGACCAGAATTTGTTATGCCTATTTCTGGATAGTGATCCTATTAGCTTCACATAAGCCATCCAAGAGACAAAGTGGAAGTCAGCAATGGATGAAGAAATCAGGGTCATAGAAAAGAATGACACATGGGAGATATGTAGTCTACCAAAAGGTCAAAAGCCTATTGGAGTCAAATGGATCTACAAGACAAAGAAGAATGAAAAGGGCGAAGTTCAGAGATACAAAGCTCGTCTGGTTGCAAAAGGCTACAAACATAGACAAGGACTAAACTATGGTAAACTATTTGCGCATGTTTCCCGATTAGAGACAATCAGGCTGATGATATCTATTGCTGCTCAGAATAGATGGAAGTTGTACCAACTTGATGTTAAGTCAGCATTTCTGAACGGATTTCTAGAAGAAGAAATCTATGTCGAACAACCGCTGGGATATACAAACGACAGACATGAAGACAAGGTGTACAGTTTGAAGAAAGCTCTATATGGACTGAAGCAAGCTCCACGTGCATGGAATACAAGAATTGACAAGTATTTCCATGATAATGGGTTCGAGAAATGTCCATATAAGCATGCATTGTACCTGAAGAAAGGTCCAAAAGGAAGCATATTATTTGCAAGTGTGTATGTTAATGATTTGATCTTCACAGGAAACAACCCATCCATGTTTGAAGAATTCAAGAAAACCTTGATTCAAGAATTCGATATGAGAGACATAGGTCTGATGTCACACTTTCTTGGAATTGAAGTGAAGGAGAATGCTAAAGGAATCTCGATCTTCCAAAGGAGATATCCAAAGGAGAATCTCAAGAAGTTCATAATGGAATCATGCAATCCAGTATCAACTCCAATGGAAAGCAACGTGGAACTCAGAAAAATGAAGGCGAGGGAAATGTTGATCCAACATACTTCAAAAGTTTAGTTGGAAGTCTTTGGTACCTTACTTATACCAGACCAGATATACTCTATGGGGTTGGATTGATCAGCAGATACATGGAGGAACCGGATCAGTCACATCTAAATGTTGCAAAGAGAATACTCCGCTACATCAAATGTACGATCAATGATGGCTTGCTATATACCTCAACTGATGAACTAAGATTCACTGGTTATTCAGATAGTGATTAGGGTAGAGATTTAGATTCAGATAGTTATTGGCTCATGTCGTATGTGTATTTTGTATTACTCAATAATGTTCTGTTTATCTATTATATTGATTATTCGTACAATAATGCAAGAAATTGGCTTAACATCCTTTAGAAAGTTGTTGGGCTGTTTTTGCATCTCAGATTCTCTGATGTAGTGTAATGTATCACTTCTTGCTTAAGGATTATATGTTCAGAAAATCGAACAATGTTTCTGGTATTGCAATCTAATATGATTGAAGATTGCGCAATGTTCAAATGAATTTCTATTAAAACATTCAAATATATCAATTTATATTTCTATTTAACATTTTATTGTTATTTTTTGTCTTTTGCTTGTCAGTTTTACTTTCTAGAAGAGTTATCTATACATTGAGTCATGACTCATTGAATGAGCCTACAGCTAGCTGATATCTGATGCTTATAATTTTGTAGTGACCTTATTTCATATTGGCGGATTCACTAAGTGGATATTTAGTAGTTGTTATGACCAATTGGTTTTTTCATTGTCAATGTTGTAATACTTGAGATGTGAGAGAACGTGTTAGTCTAATTTTTTATGCAGAACCAATAGAGAGAAATAGAGACGAAATAGAAGAGAGAGATAGAGATAGAAAAGAAATAGAAGATAAAGATAGAGAAGAGATGGAGTTTCGGGTGACAAGAGCAAAAACAAGAAGAAGAGAGAAGAATAACTCACAAAGATGCTATATAATTAATATTCTCAAAAACTAGTAACGTCTTGTTACATCAAAGCCTTTTATAGGCAACATAAACCCTAAGTAAAAATAATAACTAATATAATTAAAATAACAAATAAATACTAAAAGTAAAAGTACTAAAATAACATTAAAATAATAAATTACTCCTAAAGTCTCAAATATCCCTAAGTCATCTCTCTTTCCCATGTCTCCAATAGTAAACATGGTTCATGTGGGCTTCAAGGTCATGGCTCGTGCCCGATTCTTCATCATTCTCTCCCGATTGAAAAAAACTCTCCTCCGGAGAGTAAAAGCATAGGAAGAGCTGGAAAAACACAGGAGTCAACAACACCGCAACTTCTATCGTTTGGATTCCATATGATATCTGTGACTCGATGAATTTTCCGACAAACAAGAATATATCCATGATGAAAAGCATAACTCTGACAATCAAGAAACTCCTCTATGCAATCCATATAAAGTGATTGAAGAGTTGAAAGAACTATTGCTCGAACCAAGGAAGATACAACCCCATCTGTAGGATCACATTCCAATAAAATAGGAGGCTCAAATGTGCCTTGGTTAGATAAGAGATACTTCACATCAAAAATTGAATTAGTACTAATATCTGATGACCAATCAAAGAAATATGCATTAGGTCCCAATTTATTGATGATGTGGAAAACTCCAAAAAAAATTGGCATGTTTTATCTTGAAAGAGTTTTTAATATAAGACTGAGACGATGCACAAATTATAACATAATCTTTTTTAATTAATTTATGATTCCTAGGATGAGCAAGTGAAATAAGTTTATAATTTTTCTTACTTGAAACAATTTCGTGTCGTATATCAGCATGAAACTCGTGAACAATCTCAACAAAAGAATCAAGGAACTCAAGTGAATAGTTACATGGAGGTGCCGAGATATGATCAATGAACTTACATGGAAACGAATGGTAAATAATCTTAAAAGGATCACTATCAGTGCATTGATTGGTCATGTTATCATAAACATACTCCATGACAGGTAAAAACAAGTCCCACACATTAAAATGATTTACGATAAGACACTCAATTAAATATCTTAGATTTTGATTGGTAGCATTAGTTTGTGCATTAATTTGAAGAGAAAATGATGAGAAAAATTCCAAATCGGCTCCTAAAGATATCCAAAGTGTCTTCCAAAAACTATCATGGTATTTGACATTTCTATTAGACACAATGGAATGGAATGACTCATGTTCTTGAATAATTTTTTCTTGTGCAAACACATTATTCGTTTGAATTTGTTCTTTAGGATGTGCAAGGCTATGTGTGACATCAGACAAATGTAGGGATGACAAAATGGACTGACCCGACCGGGTTCCGACCCGATCCAACCTGGGTGGGGCGAGTTTCGTATGTTTAAAGACGGGTTTGGGACCAAAAACCAAAACCCAAAGCGGGTTCGGGTTTTGAAAAAAAACCATCGGTAACCCAACCCGTTGGTGACCCGGTCCGACCCATTTATGGTTATTTTTAAATATATATATATATATATATATATATATGCAATTTTGTATGCCCAAAATAAGCCTCAAAAATATATAATCATCCCATCTTATAAAAAAATCAAAGTTGAACTTTTACTATAAAAGGATAATTATCACATTATACTATTATAAATAATGGAATTGAACTTTTATATTTTATTATAAAAGGATAATTATCACATTATACTATTATAAATAATGAAATATAACAATCTTTAGATGTAGTTAAATTAAATTTGACTCAATTGAATTGGTATTTTAGTTGTTTGAACACAATTTCATTTAGTTGAATTACGAATTTACTTAATTTCACTAATTGATTCAACTAAATTGAGATTTTTCTAAATTGAACTCAATTGAATTGATATTTTACTTATTTGAACTCAATTTGACTTAGTTGAATTATGAATTTACTTAATTTTATTAATTTGAACTCAATTTAACTCAACTAAATTGGGATATTTCTAAATTGAACTTAATTTGACTCAATTGAATTGGTATTTTAGTTATTTGAACTCAATTTGACTCCGTTGAATTAGGAATTTACTTAATCTTACTAATCAACTAAATTGAAATTTTTCTAAATTGAATTGGTTTTTTAGTTATTTGAACTCAATTGGACTCAGTTGAATTAAGAATTTACTTAATTTTCAATTTGACTCAACTAAATTGGGAATTTTCTAAATTGAACTTAATTCGACTTAATTAAATTGGTATTTTAGTTATTTGAACTCAATTTTACTGAGTTGAATTAGGAATTTATAATATCTTATATATTTTAATATTGTTTTGTCCAGTATTGTTCACATATATTTTAATATATTTATAATTTATAATATCTTATATGAATTATCTTATTATATATTATTCTAAACTAAAATATAATATCGTATATCACTAATATACTATTTCAAATCAAAACATAATATATTACTTTAATTGCAGTAAATAATTATCAAACTAAATTATACTATTGGGGATTTTATTAATTTCACTAAATTTATATTCAATTAAACAACTTTAAATTTGTAATTTATTCAAATGAACTCAATTTCACTACTTTAAATTAGTGGTTTTATCCACTTATCATGATTTTTTTTAATTTGTGATTTATTCAATTTAACTCAATTGAATTAAATTTTAATACTTTGAATTAGGGATTTTGTCAATTGAACTTAATTTCACTACTTTGTATTGGAAATATTTTCAATTCCACTGAATTGAACTCAATTAAACTATTTTAAATAGGATATTTACTCAATTTCACTCAATTAAATTACTTTGAATTTGAGATTTACTGAATTTCACTCAATTTCACTACTTTGAATTGGAGATTTACTCAATTTCACTCAATTAAATTCAATTTCAATACTTCGAATTAAGGATTTTGTCAATTGAACTTAATTTCACTACTTTGAATTGAGAATTTTGTCAATTCCACTCAATTGAACTTAATTTCACTACATTGAATTCGAGATTTACTGAATTTTACTCAATTGAAGTCAATTTCACCACTTTGAATTGGGAATTTACTCATTTTCACTTACTTGAAATCAATTTCACTACTTTTAATTGGGGATTTACTCATTTTTACTCAATTGAAATCAATTTTACTAATTTGAATTGGGGATTTTATCAATTTCACTACTTTAAATTGGGTATTACTCAATTGAACTTAATTTCACTACTTTGTATTGATGATTTAATTAATTGAACTTAATTTCACCCAATTACACTACTTTAAATTGGGGATTTTTTAAATTTTACTTAATGAACTCAATTACAATACTTTGAATTGGGGATTAAACTCAATTTCATTCAATTGAAGCAATTTATTTTTTGTAGCAAATAATAGTTTTTGCTATATTTTTTTGTAGTTAATTTTTCTTTTATTTGCTAAAAGAAAATATTTTGTAACAAATAAATAATATTTGCTAAAAAAATTATTTTTATATAAATACTATTTTTTATTATAAAATTTTAGTTTTTATAGTATAATGCCTGATATTTAGATAAAATGTATGTTATATTTTATTTATTTTTGTAGTGTAGGGATATTAATTATTATTATATTAAATTATAATAAACGATTAATAAAGAAAACTCTAAGGCCATCATAAGTCTTATTCTCTCATTACCGTTCAGAGTGTACCCTTTCTGATTTTTTACTTCTTCATCATCTTCTCTACTCCTTCGTTTAAGCGTCAAAATCACGTTTGCCTGTGCTTTTCTCTAAGCTTTCTTTCTCGATTTTGCGAAGGTAAGATACTAGATCTTCATTCTTAATTTGTTAATTTCGCATTGTAGGATTTTTATTTTCAATTGATGGTACTTTATTTATAAACAAGTGTTTTAGCTTCTAATTTGATCTATTTATTAGTTTGACGCACATTTATCTTAACATCCTTATTTATGCCAAAGTCATATTTTTTTGCATATGTTGTTCTTAGACATTCAACACAATAATGTAAAAGCCATTTTAACGGATGATTATATCATTTACACTGCGACTAGAAAACTAGGCCGAAAGTTTGTCTAGAGGAACATACTCCTTTATATTAACACTTGTTGATGGGTTTTGGGCTAATAATGCTACTTCAATTGTTGTGCTTGTTTGGATATGCTTGTTTGTGCATGGATAGTATATCTAAAGTAATACAGATAGGAAAAAGGCCAATGTGTTATGTCACATTAGAAATGTCTCAATCTCCTGATAATTCTATAGTTTATTGATTACCCTTTTGCCAAATGTTGTCTGTGAGTAAGAGTACTTCATTAATCTTCACTATCTACTAATGAATCTTCCTCAATGCATATAAAAGTACCCCATATATGTATATAAATGGCTTTTATTGTTTCTTGATTTAAATGTCTTTTTGTTACCGATGGAACTCGTTTATACCGACGGGGTGGTAATGGTATTACCGATTATAACCTGTCGCGGGTTTGGGGTGGGTTTGGTATTAGTAATTTTTAAATGGGGTGATAATGGTATTATCCAAACCCGTACCAAACCCGACCCGTTGCCATCCCTAGATAAATGTAATCATACGACTAAGTCAACGTTGTTTTGCACACAAGTTATGTGTGAAAGTGTAGCTTGACATTCTTTAGTAGTTATATTTTCATTTCCTGTTACTTTTTGTCTTGCTATCATTGAATTGTAGTGTTGTCAAATTCCTTCTTGATCCTGGAAGTTTAATAGGGTTTGGTATGATATTTTTACCACCATATTTGAAAGCATAAGTGTTATCTTCGCTATTATGAGTAGCACCTACATCGCAAATCCAAATGCGGCCAAATATCACATGGGCTATGGTCAATGGTAAAACATCACACCAGATGTTGTATGAATAATCTCCCATTTGGATAGAAATAAACACATTTCTTTGACAGACACAAAAGTTTCATCGATCCAGGGTATTCTATATGGTTGTGGGTGAGGTTTGGGTTCAAGTTTCAATCTAGCAACACGTGATTTGGCCACTGCATTTATTGAACTTTCTCTATTTATAATTATTTTGCAGACTCTTTTTCCCAATTTAAGACATGTACATAATGAGTCACTGTTTGCCCAATTATTTTTTTCCACAAGGATAGATGGGATGCACACCATGTCTTTATTGCATATCTCGTCTTCCACATAAACTTCACTAAGATCTGAAAATGATTCATTATCATATTGGTCATACTCAAGTGGATATCGACATTTGGAAACTTGATATGGTTTGACAATTGAGGGTCTTGTAATAGATCACGACAGTGGTCGATTGGAAAATCATGGTGAGCACTAAAACGAGTCCTAGGGTTTTGAAAAACTGACATGGTCGAGGAATATGCCAACATATAACTGAAATTGAATTAAGTAAATAAAACATAAACTAGAACAATGCACAATTAGGCAATCCTCATTAATGCAATCAATTATGATACAATAATGCAATCGATAAAAGTTTTATTTTTTGTTGTGTTGGTTTAAATTCTGTTTTTTTTTTCTATTATTTAAAAAAATTCTGTTTTTTTATTAAAAATATGTTTTTTTTTTAACTTTTATTCTTGGTTTTTTTTCCAGATATATATATCTGGAATTTTTTTTCTTTTTTCAAAATCAGTTTTTTTCTATTATTATTATTGAAAAGAATTCAGTTTTTTTAAAAAAAAAATTAAATGCAACTAAAACAACTTATAGATATTCAAATTGGACCTTGCAATTTCTAAACTAATCAAACAAATATAGGCACTAATACAATCTTTAAAAAGAAGGAAGTGTACATTGACCAAAGTCCAAAGACTCCCCCTAAATATTGAATGCTTCCAAGTGGCAGAGGTTGCTGAAAAAGATTGAATACAGATTCCAAATTCTGCTGTAGAGGGAGTTTTTCTTTCCTTTTTCTTTCTGGATATCTTCCGAGTAGGCTAAATAGGCTTCGACAAAACTAATTCAGTTCTGGTCAGGGCCAAATTAGCCTTCTATTATTCCGGGCAGAACTGCAGCAATAACAACGGCGACCAAACTGATAGATTCGGGCAAAGTTCACTGAAGATTCTGGTAAAACTGACACACATGGCTTGGTAATGATAGAAGCAACACTCTACTGATGAAGAAGAAGATGGTGGTAACTGTTAAGAGGACAAAGAACTGGGGGCTGTTTTTTTTTTGGGTGGCGGGGCTGTTTTTATTTTTTTTTGGCAGCGACTAGGGATTACTGCTAGGGTTAAGGTTCAGGAGTGACAACTAGGGCTAGGGCTAGGGTTAGGGTTAGGGTTATGAGTGGTAGCTATATTAGAGTTTATGAGTGGTGTCTAGGGTTAGGGTTTGTGGGTTGATGAATATGATTAGGGTTAGGGTTTTCGATGAGAGTTGTCTGTTTTCAACTCGGATCTTTCGCTCTGATACCAAATTGATGCAGAACCAATATAAAGAATAGAATAGAGAAATAGAGACGAAATAGAAAAGATAAATATAGAAGAAATAGAAAAGAGAGATAGAGAAGAGATAGAGTTTGGGGTGAGAAGAGCAAGAACAAGAAGAAGAGAGAAGAAAAACTCACAAGAAATAATCAATATTCTCAAAAACTAGTGACGTCTTGTTACATTAAAACCTTTTATAGACAACACAAACCCTAAATAAAAATAATAACCAATATAATTAAATAATAAATAAATACTAAAAGTAAAAGTACTAAAATAACCCTAAAATAATAAATTAATCCTAAAGTCTAAAATATCCCCAAGTCATCTCTCTTTCCCCCGTCTCCAATAGTAAACATGGTTCATGTGGGCTTCAAGGTCACGGGCCGTGCCCGATTCTTCATCAATTTTACTTATTTAAGCATGCAAGTGATGATTTAGACCAACCGCCATTACATTTACTTATGTAGTGACATTATTTCGTATTGGCGGATTCACTATGTGGATATTTGGTGGCTGCTATGACCAGTTGGTTTTTTCATTGTCAATGTTGTAATACTTGAGATGTGAGAGAACGTGTTAGTCTAATTTTACTTATTTAAGCATGCAGGTGATGATTTAGACCAACCGCCATTACATAGTCGTGCACAAGTATGAGTCATTTTGTAACTAGCCCACACAGGTAAGTAATTTCTAAACCTATATTATAAGTGATGCAGGGGGATCAGAGTCAGACGATGCCGAGCTGTCAGATTACTCATTGATGGCGCTGGATTACCTGGAGCGGGAGGATAAGCGCAAGGATGGCAAAAAATCGTGATCTAGCCTAATTGGGGCAATCTCCGCGCACGCGTCGGTTTTTTGGCCATAACTTGAGCTACAAGTGTCGGATTCGCGCCCGTGACCCCAATTCGGAAAGCTAATCTCGGCGCGGATGTCGTGGCCACCCAGCTACGCTCGGTGCACATCTATTCGAGCTCCAAATCCGCTGTTTTCCTTTTCAATTCTTTATTTTTAGTTAATTTTTGTTATTTATGGTAATTTTTTATTTGTCAATTAGGAGATGATTCTGAACCCGATTTGGGCCAGATTTTTGGCAATATTTTTATTTTTTTCCATATTTTGTTTTGGTAGGACTTTTAGGGTTTTGCTATTTTTGGCAAAAATCCCATTAGGGGTCGATTTTCAGCTATTTAAACCCGACTTGTGGGTTGTTTTTTATCAGTTTTGAATATTAAGAATTTTATTAAATTTCAGAGTGTTCTCTGAATTTTGGGTCGAATAATTTCTCCCTTTTCTTTCTTGCAAATTACCCGTTGCGCTAGCCTGCAGAATAGTATCTATTCTGTCCGTCGTCAATAGGCTATAGCAGACATGAGCAATGTTCTGGACTTCATACTGTAACAAGGTTTTGGTTAACATCGCAAATAATTTCATGTAAACTCAATTAAGTTCATTTGTATTTTGGAACTGCAATCGTGAAAAAAATGTGCATTATGTTTCAAGGCTTCTTATTTTTTCCTTATTTTCCGTTCTTTTGTGAGTATATGTTTTTTACCTTGGTAATTCTACTCGATGTGAAGATGATTCACCAGGAAAGCCGACATTTATTTTAGTTTTTAGTTTTTAGTTTTAGCACATTGCCTCAGCCCCGGTATAGGAGAGCCTTGAAGCACGTGCAACCAGCAATGTTAGTGAGAAATGGATGTAAAACAATCGTCTGTCTATTGAGAAAATAAGTAGATGAAATAAGCAAATCCGATTTAGAGAAAATTTATATGGATTTGACTAGTTTGACAGTTGATGAAGTTTCCCCATCCATACTACATTACGGTACAAAGATGAATTTAAGCATGTGGTCAAGACAATAGGATATGAGATGCATTTGCAGTGAACACATAGGCAATTTATTCACTCTATCTTTGGAGGGAGAGAGAGATGGTATAGTTACCTTCCTCGGTAACAACTCAAAAAAATTTGGTCATATTTTGCAGTAATTACATAGGTATTCAAAGATTTGTTGTCAATTTTTAATACGGTCTCTGTTTTATTAGTAACTAGCTAGCACTATTGTATGAATTCTAAAGATTTTATATATATGTTAATGGGTTGTTCCATTCCCAGATCGCCCTATTCTTGGAAATTGACAATACTCAGTTTCTCCATTTCATATGTTAAAAGTTGATTCGTAAACATATGAGACGAATTTAGTCCCGGCTAGATGCAGAGTAGGTAATGCACGGGATATATAAAACAATATTATAGAATATATATATATATATATATATATTGAAAAGAACAATTGACTTCTTTAAACGACCAATGAAAATTTCTATTGCATAATTGTTATACTGAACATCAGAAAAAAATATGTATCGACTTCCTAGTGTGCTAGTGAGCTTGTACTAAGCATGTTTTTTTGATATTTTTTGGCAAAACATTGTTGTTTGCTGCAAAATTTGTGCTTTAAGATATCAGAAAATATTTCAGGCTTTATATGGATTGGGTATGATTTTCAAAAGAGAAGCGACGATCGATAAGAGGAGAAAAAGAAAACAGGGATCAAGAAGAGGATTAATTAATATTTAGTTGCGACAAATAATGTGAATGTATGTATAATATGCACGCCTCTGCTTTTTCATTTTATTCTTATTTTCATTTTAAATGCTTCTACTTGTTCCTCCTTGTTATAATCGCCGAACCTGTTAAGAACTCAAAGAATCAACATGTCCTTTCTTTTGTTAAGTTCTCTATTTTTTGTTGCCTAGTACTTTTGTTGGTTTCTCAAAGAGGTTTATGTCGTAACTTTTTTGTTTGACTGAATACTATTCCAAGTTATTTCCCAATTGAGAATGCAACTAGCATGTTGAGAATGTAGCAAAGTATGTACTGAAGAAATTAGCATATCAAGTATGTAGCACAAGTATATTTTTGATGAAATGCACAAACTCAAAAAAGGGAAAAACAATTTACATATATATATATATAAATACCTATTTATTTTTTTATATCAGTGTAGTAGGATGAATGTGTATGGATGTCAGATGGACATATGCATGTATCTCAATCTACCACATATCAAAATATTTTATTAGCTATAGACATATTTCTTGCTCTTTTAATATTACTTTTACCAGCCAAAGGTAAAAAAAAGAACGCACATTTTGATTTTCAAGAACATGATAGAAAAAGTTAAAACTTGATGCTGTAAATTCTGGAGCATGGGCAACTCACCATAGTTTATGTTGAATGCATGAACAACTTATTTATTGACAAGGAATTAGAACAAAAAATGCTTTCGTATGATTCACCAGAATTTACAAGGTCAAAGATGGAAGCAACTGCACAAAATAGCTTCTCGAACCCTAACCTTTGCATTCACTCTCTATTGGAACCGTTACCATTTCTATGAAAATGTCTGAATTTGTGTTATCTACCTGACAGGGCCTCAGTTTCATCATCTTTATTTCTCAGTGCTGAGGTGCTGAGAAAGGACGATTGTTGAGGGAGTTTGGAAGCTGCTACGGACATGGAACATTCGTTCCACGACTTCTTCTTGCTGAATGAAATGTTCCTGCTGCTTTGAAGACATGTTGTGTTGGAGCATGCAACTTTCGACTGGTGCAGAGCGCAAGTGCAGTTGCGATGGTAAGGCCTTCTCTCGATATCCATGTCATACATTGATATGCTTCCATCAAACACACACTGTAGCATCATGTTAGCTGCTTTAGTTGCCATTCCCTCCTCTTTTTCTATTTCTAGTGTGTGTGTATGATGTGGGTTGTAAGGATGTATGCAACTGAAGTGGACTGCCTTGACACTTTTGCATGTTTCTCGTAAGGTTTATATATAGCAGAGTTTGAGTATTTGGTGTATGGTAGTGTGGATTATTCGAGGGAGGTGAGCAAGTATTGAGGAGTTGAATTCGAGAGTAGTTTGTAGGGTTCTACAAGAAGGAACTGAAAACTTCCTAGGAAAATATGTCTTTGTAAAACCGTTAGGTGTGTGTATGTGTGTGTGTGTGTGAGAGAGAGAGAGAGATGGCTTGGCTTAGTTGAGTTTGGCTTAGCTTTCTAAGTCATGGTAGGAAGGAATATGTTGGCCTAGGTTGTGTCGTTGAACATGTTTTGACTGACTAAAAACAATATGTTTGTGCCATTTCATCGTTATGTGAAAAAGGGGTTTGAATATTTCTATGCAAATAGGGATCTAGGTTAAAGTGTCTCACATAGTAGTTCAAGTTTGTTGTTCCACTAGGTATTCACATTAACGAATCTTGTACTTGTAGTTGTGCCATGTATGCGACTTTTGCATTTGTAAAGGGTAATTATAATAATAGAGAGTATTGTCCCATGCTCTCTTGTACTTGTAGTCGTTGTGACTTTATATATATATATATATATATAATCTTTTTTTGGGTGAAAAGATTTATAAATAATTTGATGAACCTCTCTCGAGTTTCTTCATCCATTATTGTGCTAAATAACTGGGCCTTGTTCTGATTTTTCATGGGCCATACAATCCTACTGATTAAAAGCCTTTTTGCTATTGAACCAATCAGGCCTTGTATTGCTTTCCCTTTTATGCTTGTAGAGAAAATCCATTGGGAAGGATCCAAATTCCTAGCAGTAGGCCCACTCCTTATTCATGTAGACATCAAGGTAGTCAGAATCTCGAATCCCGATTTTACCTGGTAAAATCTTACAATTCTACGATTATGTACGATTTTTCGATTTTACTACAATTCTACTATGTTTTTATAATGATTTGACGGTTTCGCCATTCATATGAAATGTCCAAAAACTTTATAATTTAGTCTAATATCTTAATATATGGCCTAAATTTATGAGAAAATATTTAAAGTGCCCATGTATTAGAAAATTTTAAAAATTCTAATATGATTTAGACTTTTAAATTAAATACTTATTTTTTAATATTTTTTTAAAAAAATTAATACGAGTTGTTAGAATCTTACTATTCTACGTAGAATTCCAATTATGACTGCCTTGGTAGACATTTTAAAGTTTTAGACTTTTCGAAATTTGTTTATTTCTGAGTAAATGATTTTGAATTCATGAAACTTTTTTTGCAGATTCAATTGATCCAAATGTCAGTGAAGTTTCCCTCTAAATCTAGTCAGATGGGGTGGTGATTTGAGGGGCTGATAATTTTTTGCTGAATTGTGAGACTTGGGATCTGGATTTGCCAACAGAGAATTTTTGGTAAATTTTTTCAGAAAAAGAAAAATGGTTATTAGTTTGATAAATTTACTAGTAGTGTGTTAATTCCTATAATTATTGACCCAGTTACTGTTATGACTGGTACAACTATAATATTATAGATATAATCATCTAGTTAAATGTACATGTCTCTCTGTTCCATCTCTTTCCAACGTATTTTCTCTAGT
The DNA here is from genome assembly GCA_963922005.1 of Cornus suecica. NCBI lineage: Eukaryota > Viridiplantae > Streptophyta > Magnoliopsida > Cornales > Cornaceae > Cornus > Cornus suecica. The sequence goes on along the minus strand of OY998240.1, from coordinate 1,425,237 downwards.
ATTATTTTTATCAATTATTATGGAATGAATAGGAGGAGCAAGAAGAATATTAAATTATACTATAATAGTAGATGATTATTATTGTTTGTTTGCAAGCACACAAAAAAAAAAAAAAAAAAAAAAACACTTCAAACAAAAAATTCATTTGAGTTCTCTGGTCATCCATAAAGTTATTCTCAAATAATGATTCAGTTTCAAGAAAATTAATATCATGTGAAAGATAATAAAATAGTATACTTGAACAGTTGAACTCCCTTAACAAGCATATATTACCATAATTAATTAATTAAAAGCTTAACGAAAACAAAAATGTTATTTTAGTGTAATTTACTTTCAAAGTTCAAGAGAACTGTATGAGTCTATATAAACTGAATATAAGCTAAGATATTTCTTTCTTTCACCTACAAAACAAAATAAGAGAACACGTATATATTGACAACTCCAACCTTCCCATGCAGACCACAAAACTGACACATAAGCATGCACGTGTCCATCAAACCACCGAAACCATTCAACAACACTACTTTTACGATTTTACAATCTCAACAAACTTAGAATTATTCAGGCCAAAAAAATAAATACAAATCTAGAACAAAACATCAAACTTGAAATGAAATGTTAATGATCTCTTTTTCTTTTTCTTCTACTTCATTAATGGAATTAGTTACCTTGTGTTCAGTCCTAGCCAGCTCCGCCGTGGCCACGGCAACGACCGGGGAGGAGCACGGCGAGGAATGGGCGGAGGAGGCGGTGGCGCCGAGCGTGTTGAGGGCGAGGCAGCCTTCGCTCCAGGAGCGTCTGATGGGATACGACACGTTAGATGGAGTGTGGGAACAATGGACACGTCTTTTGTGGAGTGCGCAGCTGCAATTTTTGTGGTAGGGACGCCTCTGGATGACCGTATCGGACCCTGAAATGCATCCTCCCTGGAATAGGCCCTCTCCACCTCCTGCAGCTCCCGTGGCCATCTTCCCTCCCTGCTTTCTCTCTCTCTCTCTCTCTCTACAATTTTCTTATATTTTGTACCCTTGTATATGTGGAGGTGCCATGTATATGCATGTATAAATTGGAAAAATATCCTTGTGGAACTCTTGTAGTAGGAGCATAAGATTTTACCAAGGGCCACGTGTAAATGTTACTTCATACTAAGGCCCACGTGTATAAGTTATTACAAACTCGTCCTTATAATTACAGTAAAATATAAAATAGAGTCAACTGATCTATTTCAGTTTTGCAACTAACCCCCTAAACTAAAAACTCTCAATTTGGTGCAATAAGCCTCCATTTCCTTGTAAAAGACTATCCTACCCTTTTTTATAAAATTTTCCATTCTTCTAATTATACTACTATATTTTTTATCTTTTGATATTTTAATTTTACCATTCACCTTAATCGTATTCGTGTTAAGTATATTTTCAAAAATAATAATATAAAAGTTTATAGGAGGTAATTATTGAATTTTTAAGTAATAAACTTGATATTAGAATTTTGTTTGATTTAATGTATAAAAATTCTCACCCTAAATTTAAAAATTTTAAATGCTAAAATAAAAACTTTTTTTCCTAAGATATAAAAATTACTTGAATAACAAAAAAACAAATTTTTGTGATATATATAAATAGACCCTTTTAATAAATAAAAAATTCATACTTCTAATTATGCCATTATATATTTTTGATCTTTTGAGATGTTAATTCTACCGGTTTTTTCGTTTCCGTTTCTGGCCGCAACCGGTTTTTTCAGTTTTAAAATAATAATAATAATAATACCAAATATCAAAAAATAATATAATTATAAACTAAATTAAAGAAAGTATTTCAAAATTTTAATTATTACAAACCTAAAGTTAATTATAACTTATAATTTTAAATATAATATAAAAATATATATAAAGCTAAGAATATAACACTTATAAAAATAAAAAAGTATATATAAAAAAATCGGTTCGGTTCCGGTTCCGTTCGGTTCCAAAGGGGTAAGAACCGGAACCGAACCTAATATTTTGGTTCTTTGATTTTTGGAACCGGAACGGAACACCCTGGTTCCGGTTCAGTTTTATTCGGTTCCTGTTCCGGTTTGGTTCTTGAACACCCCTAATTCTACCATTCACTTTAATTGTATTTACATTAAGTATATTCTCAAAAATAATAAAAAAAATGTTTAAGTTGCAATTATTAATTTTTAAAATTTTATTTGATTTAATGTATAAAACTTCTCACCCTAAATTTAAACTTTTTCATGGAGGATATATTATCAAATTTGTATAAATTATTCCATAATATATGTTAATAAGAAAAATGCATAAATAGTTCAATAAGAAGGGCATTATGGTCATTTTTAAAATAATTTGGGCAACTTGCAATTTTATGTCATAATTAAGGGATTTTTTGCCATTTTCAAAATTTAGGGGAATTTTTTGAGAGAGAGAGAGAGAGCATAGTTAAGGGGTTATTGCACTTAACTCTAGAAAATATATTAAGGGTAAATAGCTAAAAATACCCCTCAACTTTCTTCTCTTTCTCTATTATACCCCCTCAATTAATTATACCCCCCTCAACTTTGATTTTCTTGCACCATGGGTTTGCCCTCATATTTTTTTACCCTTTTACCCTCCAAATATTTTATATTTCCACCTTACCTTTAATCATATCCTTACTATTATATTTCTTAATTATTTAAATTACAAAAATATTATTTCTTTTAGTTACAATATTAATTATGCCATTTACCTTTAAGGTATTAGACTAAATATACTCTCAAATGTAAAAATTTTTTTAATAAGTTCCAATTATTTTATTTGTAAATCAATTAACTTGGTATTAAATTTTAGTTTGATTTAAATCATAAAACTCAATCCTAATTAATATATTCATAAATAAATCCAATTTATGAAAACAATATATATATTTTGAACAAAATATATATATTTCGGAATATATATATATATTGGAAAATGATATATATTTCGGAATATATATATAATTCGTTAAAAATATATCTTTCCCGAATTCTTTTAAAAAATATGAATTTTTTCCGAAAAATAATTTTTTTGGGAAAAATATATATTATGTTCCAAAATATGATTTTTTCTGAAAAATAATTTTTATTGAGAAAAATATATATTATTTTCAAAAATATGAATTTTTTCCAAAAAATAATTTTTTTGAGAAAAATATATATTATGTTCCAAAATATGATTTTGAGTCATAATACCTAAACTACCATCAATAGTATAAGAGGGTTTAGTGAAATCAAACCTTCAAAAAAATTATTTTTTGAAAAAATATGTATATTTTGGAATATATATATTGGAAAATGATATATGTCTCGGAATATATATATATATATGATTCGTCAAAAGTATATATTTTTCGAATTGTTATGCAAAATATACATTATTTTCTAAAATATAAAAAATATATATTTCGGAAAAAAAATCATATTTTGGAAAATAATATATATTTTTCTCAAAAAATCATATTTTGGAACATAATATATATTTTTCCCAAAAATTTTATTTTTTGGAAAAAATTCATAATTTTTTAAAACAATTCGAAAAATATATATTTTTGACGAATTATATATATATATTCCAAAATATATATCATTTTCCAATAAAACTTAATTTCATTTAAATCATAAAACTCATTATCCTAATTAAAAATTTTTTTTGCCCAAATGAAACTTTTTTTTCATAAAAATATATTCATAAATTGTTATTTATTTATGAATATATTAATTAGGATTGAGTTTTATGATTTAAATCAAACTAAAATTTAATAACAAGTTAATTGATTTACAAATAAAATAATTAAAACTTACAAAAAAAAAATAACATTTGAGAGTATATTTAGTCTAATACATTAAAGGTAAATGGCATAATTAATATTATAACTTAAAGAAATAATATTTTTGTAATATAAAGAATTAAGAAATATAATAGTAAGGATAGAATTAAAGGTAAGGTGAAAATACAAAAAGTTTTGAGGGTAAAAGGGTAAAAACAATTGAAGGCAAGCCCATGGTGCAACATTTTATGAAACTTTAGGGGGTTCTAAGCTCATTTCATAGTTGAAGGGGTATAGTAGGGAAAGAGAGTAAAATTGAGGGGGGTTTAAGCTATTTACCCATATATTAATACACTATCCACATGTATTATTTGATCATTCTTAAAATTAATTTAGTGCATGTGTTCAATGACACTATTTAACATTTCTATTTTAGTTACTTATATGAAATTAAGTGAGATCGAAGTAATAAAACACTCACCTCTGTTAATTCATAAACTTGCCTGCCCAATAGGTTCATACATAGAATAGCCACTATATATTTATGTGTACTACTGAATTTACAGGGCCCAGGACTCGAGAGGTACAACTGTTCCAAGGCAAAATAGTCCAAGATACTTGGGTTAGTGTACAGCAAAACCTTGATATGGTCCACAATTAATTGTAGGCGAGGAATCCTATACTCTTTGTAATGGAATTAGAATTAGAATTTTATAATTTCTTAAAAACAGAATAAATTTAAAATGATTTCTTCATATGTAAGAACATGCCTAAATATTTGCGTGTATATCGTCCCAATTGGTAAAGTAGTACACAGTGGAGTCTAGGATTCGCACTCTACTAACTCTAACGAACATTCCTAAGGCTTTATTTAGATTGGTTTTTCAGAAGCTGTTTTTGGATTCCTGAAAGAAAAAACTATTTTGAATGATATTTGAAAAAAAAATTATAAGAATTTCTGGGTCTTGGAAAATCATTTAGAAAAAGTTAGATGATACTAACTTTTCAAAATGTTTTTTGCTTCTCTTTTTTTTTTTAGAAAAGTTATGCCAAACGAGACTAACTTGCTTATCCTAAATATATATATACCTATAACATAAATGCATTTGATGGTTGCCTTTTAATGTAGAGCTCTAAGGCCCTGTTTGGTAACTGGTCTGGTCTAGTTCGGTTCGTATTTGGTCTGATTCCTAAACTGAATGTCTGTTTGGTAAGCGGTTTGGTTTAATGGTCTCGGTCTGAAAAAAAAAGAACCAAACCATGTTTGGTAAAGTGTTCTGGTCCTTGAACTGAATATATGTTTGGTAAGTGGTCTAGTTTAATGGTCCGGTCTGAGAAAAATGGAACCAGACCAAGTTTGGTAAAGTGGTCTAGTCTAATCTTTTTGTTTTACAAAAATTAAAATATTTATTATTTATTATAATATCTATTTATTTATTATTATTATTATTATATATTATTTAATTCATTTTGTTTATTATTCATTATTTTGTTTATTTTTATTAATTTATTATTATATAAATATACTTTATTAATTTGTTATTTATATTATTATCTATTCATTTATTTTTATTTTATTTATAAATATATTTTATTTTATTTAATTTATTATTTATTCATTTATTTTTATTTAATTTGTAAAAATAATTATTTAATTTTTTATTTATTCATTATGAGTTGGGACCAATTGGACCCATCATTTTTTTGGGTCCAAAAACAAGTCTTTGGTCTTTATTTGGTCTCAATTGGGTTGGGTCCAAAAAAGTAAGACCATGTCATGTCAAACATAGTCTGGTCTCAGAAAACCCAGACCAGACCAAGACCAACTGGACTCACCAAACAGGCCCTAAGGCCATGTTTGGTAGGCGGTCTAGTGTGGTCCGATCCGGTCTGGTCTTGTTTAGATTCTGAACTTAAAAATTTATTTAGTAAGCAGTCTGGTCTGATGGTCACTGTCTCACGAGATTGAATCAGACCATATTTGGTAAAGCATTCTGGCATGATTTATTCGCTTTAAAAAAATAAAATAATTTTATTTATTATTTATTCATTTATAAATATATTTTATTAATTTATTATTATATTTATTTAATAATATTATTATTATGTATTATTTAATTCATTTTGTTTATTATTCATTATTTTTATTTTATTTTTAATTATGTTTTATTTAATTTATTATTTAATCATTTTTAATTATTTTGAAATATATTTTATTAATTTATTATTTATTGTTTATTTATTACGATATTCATTTATTATTATTATTATTATGTATTATTTAATTCATTTTGTTTATTTTATTTTTAAATATTTTTATTTAATTTATTAATTTTTAATAATTTATTCATTCATTTATTATTATAGATTATTTAATTCATTTATTATTTTTATGTATTATTTAATTTATTTTGTATATTATTATTATTTTTATTCAATTTTTGTTTTTGGTGGTCTTAATAATTGGTCTCAAAAATCTAATTTTGGTTACCAAGACCAGATCAGATCATGTGAAACCACCAAAAAATCTGATTCCAAAAATACCACATTTGGTTTAATTTAGTCTAGTTCCAAATTTTGAAACCAGTCCAAATAAATATGATCTGATCCTTGAAAACCAAGACTTAACCAAGTGAAATCATAACCACATACCAAACATAGCATAAAGATCTTTCAGCCCAAACACTGGGCTTATTTGTTTTGTTTGCATTATGTCCTGCGGCCTGCCCTCTTGCTTGGGCCTCTGAGCTGTTGCTTAATTGATGTTGAATTCTTCAAGGACCGGGTACATACCTCTGCTTCTGTTTTTAAATAAAAATTACAGAAAAAACGGTCTTTTTCAAAAAAATTAGAACCATTCTATGTTTTCTACAATCTGTACATTTTTTTGCTCTATCTGACATTTTTCAAAAATTGCTATGGTTGTATTTGGAAAGTCTGTTTTTTGTATTTATTTTCTGTCTTCAAATATAAAAACTGTATTTGTATTTGTCTTTGTTTTTTTCAGCAAAAAACTAAAAACAAAAAAGCGTTTGAATCAAAATTTGTATTGAAAAATAAAATGGTATTAGCGAGCGGCGGTGACCGGCGGCGGCGGCAAGCGGTGGTGGTAGGTGACTAGCAGCGGCGGTGGGGCCCGGCAGCGGCGACGACCGGAGGTGGTGGGGGCCAGCAGCGGCGACCAGTGGCGGATGGTGGTGGTGGTTGATAGCGGAGGTGGTACCCTAAACAGTGAAAAAACTCAAAAAACAACTCAAAGTTGTATTTGGTGTTTTCACCACTTTTATGCACTATTTACTTAAAACAGTTTTCTTGGAAAAAAAAAAAAGTGAACAGTAAACGCGTTTGTCAAACGTGTTTTTATTTTTTAAATAGGTGAACAGTAAAAAAACGATACACCATCCTAGTATCTCTTTGTGGAAAAAGAAAAGTAATCCTACACAGTTTCCATTTTTGTATTTTTAAATTGCTTGGTGAATTAAGCAAACATTAATATTGTGAATGATCTCAACTAGAAACATATAAGGTATTTTGTCTAAACTATTACGTTCTCTTTTCCATACAAAGATATAATTAAGCATATTCCTCTAAGTATGGAGTTCTTTAACACGAATGAAAGAAATTACAGATCGAAAAAAAAGAGGAACATTTATGTTTCATATTTCCTTTCCGTCTCCCTCTTTTGGATGGATGCTTCAAACTCTTCCTGTTTGTTATGCAAATTAACTGGTTATCTCATAGGTGCACCATTATTAATTGTGATAAACACTAATTAAAATCATTGAAGACTAAATATTATTTATCTGATATGAATTTAGAATCAATGGTTAATTATAGCTAGACCCCCTCAAGATATGTCAAATAACATGTAAACCTCATGTCGTTTGATAAATTATAGTTAGACCCCCTCAAGTCGATCGACGTATATTTTTAGTGACTAATAATGTTAAATTACATTTGTACCCATATCTGTATTTCATTTAAAAGATTTAAAATTTATTATTTTATCAATTACTTATTTACAAAGATAATTGTGGTCCTATTATAAACTTTAAATGAGGGTATTTTGATCTTTTCCCATGTCCTTTGCATCCACTTGAGAGTATTTAAGACATTTCACATCTAAAAAAGTGATGGCATCATTATTGACCAAGTTTAACCACGCCAGTAAGTGGTATATCTGTTACAACTTACAAATGTACCAAATAACAAGGGGTCTATCTGTTATTTGACATATCGAGGACGTCTAGCTGTAATTAATCTTAGAATGAACATAAGAAGTCAATAGCTAGTCCGTCTTTTAATTATGATTTAATAATGTCGAATAAGCAGGGTGACACTGCCATATATAGCAGAGTTATAGCTAGAAAATGAGATTTGAAATTCATTGTTACAGGTGAGTTGAGTTTCAGTCTATTCAAACTATCTAAGATATCCCTCGAGATCATTTCATTTCACCAAAACATAAACAAAGCACAAGCTTAGTTTTTGTGACACGATCATATTATTATATATGGGATGTAACTTTTTATTCTAAATTATTCATGCACAAATTATGTGTTCAAAGTCACTCGCAAACCGTTGAGGCCTAAAGTGTTCTTTTCATTTTCCTGGTTTTTAGGTGAGTTATCTTTTAAAATTTGTTTTTTAGGTTGCTTAAAGATCGGGCACATATCGGACATTATTGATAACTCCGATAATTTGACATAATTCATGATTACGGTTATGGTAATAGTGTAAAGCATTTTGACAATATATATTGACACTTTCCAAAAAAACTGATCTCGACGTGATTCATAATGGTTCCAAAAATATTACAAGTGGAAAATAAGTCAATGGTAGCCACACCTTTCCCTTTGTAGACGCTCTAACCAACTTTAGACATTTTTTCTAATGTAGAGAAGCAAGTTGCAATTGTTAAGAGCTGACAACAAACTCGGTTCTCACTACAACAATTGACACCCCACATTTCAGTCAATGGTCAACTCTAGACAATTTTATAAATAATTCCTCCTCCTTCCTTCTAAGAATTGACAGCTTACATAAAATACATGGTCATCAATTTATTAAAAAAATTATTATTAGTCTAAATGTCTCAATCTTTCTACATTACCTTTTCTAATATCTAATATCATGGGTTCCACCAAAACCCAAGAAGAAATAATGGGAAATCTCATGGAAATCTCAATTCTTGTCCACCATAAAAAGATATGAACTGTCTACATCGAAATTAGGGTATTAGTCAATAGGTAATACATACCATATGGATTCATAAACACATACTGACTTTTGGACGCTTCTTGACCTTAGCATGTGGTACACGGACCACTATGTGCTATGCTACTTTCTTTATTCCAAACAAAGAAAAAATGACAAAAAATGAATTCTTGCACTCTTTTCTCAATTCCAAACATAAAGTTGAATGAAATATAATACTCCACCTATCATATGACAATACATACTCACATGCATTATCCTACTTTTATTACACATTAATCAATAATATCTTCTATATGAGGTCAACATATAACAACTTTCAGTTACAGGTTCCAAAACTTAAATAATAGTATATGCATACATTTTTTTGGTACAAATGAAGCAATGTTTTCACCTATATCTCAATAATTTAACAAACTATTAATGTAAAAAATCCAAGAATAATTTCCATCTATTGAATAATAAATCAATAAAAGGATAATACTATTAAATTGCCTAAAAAGGCTTCGAATCTCAATTATCCTATAACTAATAATGCAACCAAAAAACTGAAAAATGGAGGAAGCAAACTAAATAAAGAAAAGTATGACAATGATTTGCATGTGTCTTTCCGTATATAGTTAACACTACTCCTGTAGAAGAGCAAGATTATTCCTAAATAAAAAAAGGTTAGACAAATTCACAAGATAATGGCATCACTATATTAATTAATTATATCACATATAGAAGTTAAGTGTAAGGTTGGTAAGTCAACTCAACACTTGGATGCAAAATCAATATCTTTAACCCATCTTCAACCATGTGTTCGACTTCGAGGCGTGCGGAAAATTTGGTGGTAGTTATTTGTGGGGTAAATTACATTTACACCCCTTTAAGATATAATTTATTATATTTTTATTTCATATTCTTTTGATAATTACAGTTTTATTCCCTCAAGTTTATAGATTGTAACAAATACCTCCCTGGGATGAAATTATGGTATAATCAAACCCGGTCAATGCTAGGTGAAATGTCTTAAATACCCCCAAATTTATTGTTATGAATATTTTTGCTCCAGTTTACTAAATTAGTGTTTTATTTTGCCCCAATTTTTATATCATAATTGAACAATTAGGGACAAATCAGATACAAAAATCTCAATTTTTTACACACTAATTGAAAAATATCCAGGGGTATATATGTCATTTCACTTTTTTGATCTTTTGAATTGGGCTTTGATGACCTAGAGGGGTGAAACTGTAATTATTCAAAGGATAGGATAAGGGGTGAAAATGTAATAAATCATATCTTGAGAGGGTGTAAGAGTAATTTACCCTTATTTGTGTGAAAACATGATAAAATATAGGATAATTTGCACTAACACCCTATGAGGTTTAGGTCAATTCCACATTTAAGCCGATCAACGCGTTTGTCATCCCAACGCCCCCTGAGGTTTTGATTTTTCTTGCAATGACACCCCCTAGAGGGGTGAAAAGACCAGTTTGCCCTTGAGCTTTATTCCTTATTACATGTGAGTAATATATGACATGTGAAATGACCTCCATGCCCCTAAACCAAAACCCTCCACCTCACCCCACTTCCAATTTAATCAACTAGCTCCTCTTATATCTGGATTGTCCCTTATACTTTTCAATTTCAATCACATTCCCCCACCCTTAAACAATATATATATATATATATATAATTCGAAAATAATATATTAAAATTTGAAAAAAATATAAAATTCGAAACAGATATATAAAATTCAAAATATACATATATAATTCAAAATATATATATATAATTCAAAAACAATATATTAAGTTTCAAAAAAATATATAAATTCGAAAATATATATATATAAATTTCGAAAACAATATATAAAATTAGAATATATCATATATATATAATTTGAAAACAATATATAAAATTCAAAATATATATATATAATTCAAAAAAAAAATTTCAAAAACAATATATAAAATTCAAAAGATATATATAAAATTCAAAAAATATATAAATTTTGAAACAAATATATATAAATTTTGAATTATTTTTATAAAATTCGGATATATCATATAAATTTTGAAAACATCATATAAATTTCATAAAAGATATATATATTTTGGAAAAATATATATAAAAGAAGACCACTAATTGATGTTGATAGTAAGTAGTTTGATTCACTTCATTAGAAAAGATATGACATTTTACCAATATATATATTTTTTTCTAAAATTATATAATTTTTTGAATTTTGTTTTCGAAAATATATATATTTTGAATTTTATATTTTTTTTGAAATATATAATTTTTTTCAAATTTATATATATTTTCGAAATTATATATATATATTTCAAATTTTATATATTTTTTGAATTTTATATATGTTTTCCGAAATTTATATTTTTTTTTGAATTTAATATATTGTTTTCAAATTTTATATATATTTCAAATTTTATATATTTGTTTTCGAATTTTATACTCCCTCTGTCCCAATTTAAGTGTCCACATTCACTATTCAACCCATTCTAAAATAAGAAAAGTTAATACCACTTTATTTGGTCAATTTACTAATTTACCCTTCAATCATTCAAATTATAAAATATCTAAACTACAACCATCACATCATTTGGTGGGACCAAGGGTAAAATTAGTTTTTCATTCACTACCACACCAATAAAAATCATCATCTCAAAAAGTTAAATTACCCAAAATAGACCTATAATATGGGACGGAGGGAGTACATTTTTTCGAATTTTATATATTTGGGATTGGGGCATGAAGGTCATTTCACATGACATATCTTTCTCTCAAGGGTATTCTGGTCATTTTATTGGCTCATGGGGTGTCATTGCAAGAAAAACTAAACCTCAGGGGGCGTTGGGACGACAAACGCGTTGACCGGCCTAAATGTGAAATTGACCTAAATCCCAAGGGTGTTAGTGCAAATTACCCTAAAATATATTATAGTACAGAACATTTTATTGTTTTGAGAACAATCCAAAACTGGAAAATGCCAAAAATATTTCATCTCGATATAAACTACTAACTAGCCTAGATACAAACCAGCCTAGCAAAACTTATCCCTATACCATAATGTCAAAGAAGTCATCTGTTCTATAGAAGAAGAAAAAAAAAAACTTCTCTGCTCTATTAAGTCCAAAGAAGGCCTCTTTTCCCTCTGGTTTTGCCAAGCATTCTGCAAGAGGAAAAGAGGGGCTTTGAATATGGCAGGTGGGTCTTTTGCTCCGGCCGGTGTGGCCAAGGACAGAGCTGGGCAGTACCAAGGAAAGGTGACCCTGTATGTGGTTGTTGCTTGCATGGTTGCTGCTGTTGGTGGATCAATTTTCGGCTATGACATCGGAATTTCAGGTACGACATCTAATTACCTTACGAATCAAACTAAGGAATTCCTTCTTGTCGTCCTAGTGTGAGTTTTGAGGACGATATGTAATTTACGTGGAGTAATCACAAAAAGTACTACAGGATAAGGGATAACCACAACCTAGTTGGAAACAAAATAAAGTTCAGATACCTCACCATTTAGAATCTGAGTATCCGAAGGAATCAAATGAGCATTATTAATATCTCCTGTCTAAACGCCAAGTAAACGAGAAGAAATTACAATCTGGAACCATATTGAAGCGTCTTCTTCTTTTCATGACTATATGTTCATCTCAAAATGTGATTAATGAACAAAAATATCCATTTAATAGACCTTCACATTCTATCTGTTGTCACTTAACACTACACTGGGTGTACCATCGTTTGTGTTGAATTCAGGAATGGTGCCGAATAATACTATCATGTAATTTGTAGAACTGTACTTTCACTTTCACTGGAAGACTTAAATTCTGATGGCATTTTGATAAAATAACAGGAGGTGTTACATCAATGGATGAATTTCTCTATAAATTCTTCTACACTGTCTACAAAAATAAGATGAAAGCACATGAAAACAACTATTGCAAGTACAATAACCAGGGGCTAGCAGCATTTACCTCATCTCTATACCTTGCTGGTTTGGTTGCTTCTCTGGTGGCATCTCCTGTCACACGGAGGTATGGGCGTCGAACCAGTATAATTTCCGGTGGGCTCTGCTTTCTTGTTGGATCAGCCCTCAATGCATCAGCTGCCAACCTCGAAATGCTCATTTTGGGTCGGATCATGCTGGGCTTTGGAATTGGCTTTGGAAATCAGGTGTCCTGCATCACTTTGAACTATTCCCTGTAATTTCTTACCAAAAACACACACTCACACACTCACACACATTTATTTGTTAAACTTCTTCAAACAAGTATTTCCAATCAAGTCTAGATGGTTTATGAGAGATCCATTCAATGATCTTCCACATGAATATTAAATCTTTGTTGTTGTTTTTAGGCTGTTCCACTATACTTGTCAGAAATGGCACCAACCCATCTCAGAGGTGCCCTAAACATGATGTTTCAGTTAGCAACAACTCTTGGGATCTTTACTGCAAACATGGTCAATTATGGAACAGATAAGCTCCCATCATGGGGATGGAGGCTCTCCCTTGGCCTAGCAGCAGTACCAGCTCTTTTAATGACAGTAGGAGGAATATTTCTCCCAGAAACACCAAACAGCTTAACTGAACGGGGATTGAAAGAAAAAGGAAGACAAGTTCTAGTAAGAATAAGAGGTACTGACAATGTCGATGCAGAGTTTGAAGACTTGATGGATGCAAGTGAGTTTGCAAACTCGATCAAGCATCCCTTCAGGAACATCCTTGAGAAAAGGAACAGGCCGCAGTTGGTCATGGCGATCTTCATGCCAACATTTCAGATCCTCACAGGGATCAATTCAATTCTCTTCTATGCCCCAGTTCTGTTCCAGACTATGGGATTTGGAGGGCATGCTTCCCTCTACTCTTCTGCAGTGACTGGAGCAGTCCTTTGTCTATCTACACTAGTCTCAATAGCTTTAGTGGACAGATGGGGCCGAAGAGCTTTATTGATCGGAGGAGGGATACAAATGATTGTATGCCAGGTAAATCAATTTCTGGTCTAGTGCAATTAGCGTGCACCTGAAAATAAAAACTATAATATATAAATAAAGGAAATAAAAAAATAATGATAATAAAAAATAACATATAGCTATGAAAACTCCAGAAGACAACCAATACAGACTTGTAAGCAACTCATCAACCCGCGCAGCTTTAATTGTAACGGCAAGATAAGCATGAATCTCTATTTAACCAATTCAAGATATCATCTTTACATAGAATACAAATTGCATACTGTGAATAAGATTTTTTGATAATTGTTTTTTCTCTGCATGTGAAACAGGTTGTAGTCGCCATAATATTGGGGCTCAAGTTCGGGGCAGACAAAGAACTCTCAAAAAGCTTCTCAGTCTTGGTGTTGGTCTTCATCTGCCTCTTTGTTGCAGCCTTTGGATGGTCATGGGGACCACTTGGTTGGACAGTGCCAAGTGAGATATTCCCATTAGAAACACGATCTGCCGGGCAAAGCATTACAGTAGCTGTGAACCTCTTTTTCACTTTCGTTATAGCCCAATCTTTCCTTTCCCTCCTTTGTGCATTGAAGTTCGGCATTTTCCTCTTCTTTGCTGGCTGGATTACTATCATGACAATCTTTGTCTACATCTTCTTACCTGAAACCAAAGGAGTTCCAATTGAAGAGATGATTCTATTGTGGCAGAAACATTGGTTCTGGAAGAGGATTGTGTCGACTAAGCCAGAGGAATATGAAAGTAATAGTAGGCAAAGCAATTCATTGGAGTAACTGTTGCTGCAATAGCCAAGACCCAAGCTCATACACCAAACACGCTGATTTTCTTAAAGATCAAACAGGCTTCAGGTAAAACTGATAGAGACACTGAACCGGAAAACAACCACACCAAATGGGCTAAGAAAAGGTGACAATCTGAGTCTATATATTCCAAGTCCGAGAATACATATCACATCCAGACTCTAGGTAGAATTTACCTTAATGTTATGATTGAGCGATAGAAGTTGAGTAACCGTAAATACAAGATTTCCTACAGATTAGTTCTTTAATGTTTTATACCTTCCAAATACAGTACTGCATTGTTTCCGTCTCAATAGCAGCCTTTCCCTTCCTCTTGGTAGCTTGTTTGTAGACTGTCCTTATTTCTGGGTAATGAGGATAATAGTACTTACAGTGTAACTTGATCTTAGAAGACGATGAATACTGCTGACATTACTTCACTTGTGTTTAAGGTAACTCCTATGAAACATCTTAGTTTTGCATGTAGGGAAGATATACAACATCCAAAACAAGGAACAAAATTAGATTAAACAGAACTTCATGAGATATTGTGCAAATCAATGTTATTCATATGCTAATATGAAGATCAGAAGGGAGAGAATGGTTCCAGACAGCTTTGATAGGTTTCAATGATTTTCTAGCAGCAAAATATCATCACTCAATAACATATACCTCTTTAGTATAAACCAATATTGCAGACAAAATAAGATACTTCTTGAAATTTTCATGACCAAAATAAAATGATAAATGATTGGAGCAACTGAAACCATGACATTTTATTAACTCCCACCATCAGCAATCAACATGATAAACATTGAATGGGGGATGTCATATTGGACCAATAGTGATGCCTCTCTCACTGTCCAGACATTGTGAGAATCATATCTTATATCCAAATTGTCATCAAGCATGCACAAACACAACGCAAGTTTAGAAGGTAATAAGCAGAATTTACGATTTCTTGCTCAGGGTCTTTAGTTTAGAATGTAATGCTAATTTTGAGTGTTACAGCAGATGATCATCAATATGTGACCAGGGGTAGTCAAGACCTGTCGATTGATACATAAAAATCACTTTCCTTCGGATTTTTCTCTCCGTTTTCAACTCCCCAGGTTCAGAAACTCCAAACCAAAACCCAGAGAGAGCAGAATTTACAATTTCTTACAAAGTCTATGGTTTAGAATGTAATGCAAATTTTGAGTGTTACAGCAGATGATCATCAATATGTGACCAAGATTTAACTTTTAAACCATTTTTAGGTAGTCAAGTCCTCTCAATTGATACAGAAGAACCACTTTCCTTTGGATTTCTCTCTCAGTTTTCAACTCCCTAGGGTTCAGAAACTGTAAACCAAAACGCGGATGTCTTTACTCATATTAATCAAGCACACAAGATTCACTTTCATATTGAACAAACTATAATTTTCAAATCAATTCTTTCAAAAAAATAATTTTCAAATCAAAGACTGATAGATCACTTAGGTAAGTAAATCATCCAACTTAAATCCAGACAGAACTTATTATAATTGCGTACACTTGGAGGTGTCCCCCTCGGAAATAAAATCTCGACAGAACTAGTTATAATTGCCAATTATACGAGGTGTCACACATTGCATGGATATATTCGAGTGGGTGTTAGCAGAAGAACCCATTGTTATATTTGAGTGGGTGCTAGCAGAAGCACCCATTGTTGTATTCTACTCTCCACACCTATCACCATTTGATACAAAGAAATGGCTGTTCAAGCTTCAAAAGCTTTATTGGGCGTAAAACAGAAACCCCACATTTTTAAGGGGGTAACATAACCCACTATTTTAACATACAGCACGAGAAGATGAGAACACAACTGCATAACTCAAACACCAAAGACAAAACAGGAGGAGTTGATAGTCAACTCACCTCACCCTCTTCCACAGGTAGGTGAAGACGAAGAGGGCCAGAAACCCCAACAGGAAACCTTTCACCGCGCCACCCACCCCTGCCCCCGCAAGCAAAAAGAGGTTTCAAGGATACCAGGCGACCAAGTGAAAGTGAACACAAGACATTGTTATCTAACAGCAGACAATGTTGTTCAATAGAGCAATCTATGAACTCGCAAAATTACATCAGCTGCTCTAGGCTCAGCTTTAACTAAGAGAGACTGCCCGCTCTATGCTTGACTTTAACTAAGAGATACTGCCCGCTCTATGCTCGGCTTTAATTAAGAGAGACTGCCCGGTAAGTTTGTAATGAATCCCCTAAAACCTCTTAGTACAGTGAAGTTCTTTCTATTCCAACTGATCATTGAAGTGAGGGCTAATGCTATTTGAGTACGACTTTTCACAACATACGTAACAGAATAAATATGCAAAAATGCACCAGAGTATTTCCTGTAATTGCCAAAGTTGCATTCAAATCACCAACACCACCAGCCATTTCAACCAGAACCCAAACCGACCCTCAATCATCCTCCAAACATAAATTACACATTTCAGCACCAAAGCAATTAGCAACCACTTAAGCAAGTTCCTTGAGGCCATTTACATATTAAATACCTCTGAACCCTGTCAAAGCACATAGAGAATACTGAAAGAAATCAAAGGTCAAAGATTTTCAATTGAAACTAAAACTTCCATTGAAGTAAACTTCAAGCTTACATCATACTTATAAGCTACATCTAGCAATAGAAATTGTGAAACACCTAACACCAAACCAACAACGATGGCACCACATATATCATGTCCAACCTTTAACTGCATACATGTAGAAATCTAATCCAATTAAGGCGAAACACCCAATCTAACTGATCACACATTGACCATATCCATCAATACTTCAGACTACCAGAATGTACACAAACCCTAATCTTCTTCTTCTGCTAGTTTTTTAAGCAACAAAGTTCACTTGTGGCTCCAGAAAGCGTTTAGATCATCAGGAACACTTGAATTCACTTCCAACAACGATAGTTTCCTCACACTCAACCATCCTCTTGAAAAAAATAAAGGAATGGACTTTTAAGAGAGAGCAAACTAACAGAGTACTAACCGATCTCCCTCCGATTCGATTCATCTTCTTGTGCTCAACTATTCCTCATCAGATCAGAGAAATTGATTCTCAAATCCTCAAATTCACAGCAGATCAAGACGCAACAATCGCCGCAGATCACTCGTTGCAACATCGATCTTGTTCTCCTTCTTCGCGAAAAAGCCCGGGAGCGGAACCGAACTGGGCGGGGGAGAATCCAAAAACAACGCCGAACCGGCGTAGACCGCGTCCACCACTTTCGAATCCGAAGCCCTAATTTGCTTCTGAACCGTCTCGGGCTCCGGCCCCAACCAATCCGTGGAAGAAAGAACAAACTCCTCGTCGCCGATTCGGCTATCCGTCGCCATCGGCGGCTTCAACTCCTCGCCGCGTTTGAGGATCTTCACCTGTTCCATGACGAGCTTTTTGGAAGGAAACTTCGCAACAACCACCGTCTGATCGTCATCGCGACTCCGACCTCGGCGGTGATCTTTAAACCCTACCGGACTTCGCTTACGCCGGAGGGGACGCATTGTGGTAGAATTAAGGTTGGGGTTTCTGCTGGATCTGAAGGAAGGGGAGATTAGGGTTTGGGAAGGAAAGCGACTTTGAGGAAGGTATTCTTGCGATTGAAGTATGGCGGTTGCCATAAATATTTTACTTGATTTCTGAGAAAGGTCGGTTTGATATTTACTTGGGAATGAAGTGGGTATTTATAGAGAAATTGGGGACATTCGATGCGCATTTAGAATAGGGAAAAACTTGGGTTGTTTTATTTTCAATAATTTTTTTTTTTTTTTTTGTCTTTCAACATTCCTTTTTTTTTATTAAAAATATTTATTAAATAATTACAATTTTTATACGTGATTTTGAAAAAAAAAAATCAATTTCATTTGACATATGAAACTGTAATTCATCTTTATGAGAATCAGTTAGAGCATAACATAAATTTGAAAACAAAAATGTAATTTCTTGGAATGTTTTTTTATATGAAAAAGTTGGATGGTGTTGGCCCTCTTTCATACCAAAAACTAGTTCAAATGTTGAGATTTTCTTTCATACTTATATACTGACCACCAATTCCTTCCACAACCGATGTGGGACAATCCCAACAATTTCCCCTTCACACATCGGCTCTTAGATCGGAGCAAAGACAACTCGTTTTCTCTCTGAAACTACCTGGCCTAGATATATAAATTTTATGATTTAGGGGTGGCAATTCGTGTTGATGGGTCGTATTCATGTCGAATTGAGACTACATTGTCTATTAAATAATTCAGGTTGAAAAAGACCGAATTGATATAAGTGTCAAATATGTTTAACATTAACCTAAGTCATTATTTAAACAAGTTATATGACTTAATCCATGTAATCCGTTTAATCTATTTATCAAAAATATTAAATTAAATTTGACATTAATTAACATGAAACAAACTGTTAAACCTGTTTATCAATAAAATTAAGTTGAATTTGATACGACTCAATTATCATTTTTTGATATATTTCAACTCATGGTCTATTATAGAAGGAATAAAATATAAATATAAATACAATCGGTCAAACAAGTTATATGGATTGCTTAAGTTTGACTCAAACACAACATTATTATTTTCGTGTCGTGTTTGGGTCGGTCCTCACACAACTTTAACCCATTTATGCTGAACTCAAACCCTTTTAATTCACGTACTATTGTGTCGTATCTTATTTTGTCAGCTCTACTTATAATGTACCTCTTAAATTAAAAATATATATAATCACTAAGCTTATTCCATAAAAGTCATAATTATCTCTAAATGAATATAAATACACATACAAACACACACACATACCTAAGGATGACAATTTAATCTGACTCGGGCGGGTTCCGACCCGCTCCGAATGGGACGGGATTGGTAATCTCTTAAATGGGTTTGGTATCAAAATTCAAAACCCGAAGCGAGTTCGAGTCAAGTTCGGGTTTTCTATAAAACCCATTATGACCCGCCCCGTTTAGTTTTTAGTTTTTTTAAAAAAATAAAAATAAATAAACAAGTATATTAAAAGTATCTTGTAAAAAAAATGTTCACTAAAAGTGTTATAATGATCATTTTTTATTTATAATCAAATGAAGTAACAAAATAATTTAATTATTGAACTTCAATTACTGATATTGATATATATATATATATATATATTACCATTCTCAAGAAAATAAATACATACTAAGACATATTCAATGAATTAAGTATTTTAATTGTGTAAATTTCAATTACTATTCGATCAATTAAGAAAAAATACGTACTTTGACATATTCAATCAATTAAGAAACAATATATACCTAGACGTATTTTATCAATTAATTGTGTACATAACTATTGAACTTTAATAATTTATAATCCAATTATTTATGAACGTTAAACAACATTAGGAGCAATCATAACTGAAATTAATGATATCGACTCATATGACAAAAGATATTAAAAAATTTATAATAACGGACACGAACATATAAATGTATAGAACAAAATTAAAAGTTACTAAGGTATTAATTTGATATGTTAATTAATAAAATTATAATTTATTAAAACCGATGGAACCCGTTTATATCGACGGGTTGATAATGGTATTACTGATTACAACCATCGCGGGTTTGGGGTGAGTTTAGTATTAGTAATTTTAAAATAGGGTGGTAATAATATTAGCCAAACCCGTCCCAAACGGATTGTCATCCGTACACATCCCCATATATCACATATGATGTACACTTTAAATTTTGGATTATTTACACCGATACCCCTATAGATTTGAGGAAATTAAAAATGCTTGAAAAAGTTAACAAAAACATCCCCAACACTCAGGCAATGTCCATAATACCCCTTGACTCTAAACTTGTAATATAAACATGTTTTCCTTTCTTTCTTGTCATTTTTCTTCAAGTTGAATTAATTAAAATAACAATGCCTACACTTTAAATTTTCAAACTTTTGTTTTGTAGCATTATTAATCCTCAAGTTAATTATATTAAGTATTTATTTTATTTATTTACTTTACCAAAGGTTTTGTAGCCCGATAGTATTTCCTTTTCTTTCCAAAGGGAGATGTCAGGGGTTCGAACTCTATAGGCCTCATGTGGGGGTGTGTGAGTGTGGTAGTTGTATGAGTTCCTTAACACTGAAAAGAATTTTTTTTTATACTTTTTACCATATTCAATATACGTCTCTGACACAATTTTTGGTCTACCCATGTGTGTGTAGATTTTAGATTTTTTAACTATTAACAATTACTTCTAGGTATAATTGCAATAACTTAATTTATAAAACTAATTTGAAAAGAACAATGTCCACTTATAATAGTAATACTTATTTATATTTTGTAGAGTTGTTAGACATATCTCAATTAACTAAGTTTCAATAATGGTATATATACATTTCAATATATCATTAATAATGATTTTTATAAATTTTACATATTTGTCACACTTAAAAATAATTAATTTGCAACGAATAATTTGTTGCTAAAACTTAACTTTTTGGCACAAATTGCCAAATGCAAATATTCATCAACCAAATGGAACTTTGTCATAAAAAATATATTTTAAGCAACAAACATTCAAATTTGTTGCTAAAAATTATATTTTACGCAACAAATTGAAAAGTTATTGCAAAAAACTAATTATGTACAACAAAAAAAAATGTCACTAAAAGTTAATTAATTTGCAACAAATAGTTTATAGCTAACTTTTTTTTTTTTGTACGAATTATATTTTTGTCGCTAAGTTCAAAATTTTTGCAACCAATTGGAACTTTATTGCAAAAAATATAAGTTTAGATAACAAACATACAACTTTGTTCTTTACACTCCACATAATAAAAACAAAAAGGTTTACCAAACAGGGTCATAATAAATACCATTTTATCAATTGCATGACATGTGATAAACTATTGTTCCATTTAAATAAAAAGGATAATACTTCTCTCTTATCCCAGAAAGAGGAAGTTTCAGTTTCTGCTAATGTAGTTCAATACACTTTGGATACGTGATCGATTTATTTTAAAAATAATAATTTGAGGCTAATTCTATATATTTTTTATAGTTTTATACCCATATTTCTCTTTTAATAATTTTTGGTGACGTGTTCAAAATATATTAATCCACACATGGAGAAAGAACTTCTTCCCTCGGAGATAAGAGGAAATATTGTTCACAAATAAAAATCTAACAAAATAGGACCGATGCCATAGCATTTCGAAGTAAAGAGACCATTATAATAAATTCTTTAATTTTGGGGGATATTTGATAATTTTTGAGTAGTAATCGAGTATTTTTGTGATATTTTTTTTGATAATGTCCCATTACTGGAAATTAAAAGGATAATATGGTAATTACACGCAACACCACGGCTGACTGGAACCCCTCTCTCGCCTCTCTAACCCTCTCTGAAAAAACCCCTCTTGCCTCTCCCGCACTCACACTCTCTCTCTCCTCTCCCTGCGATTCCTCCATCCTTCATCTGCGAAGGTCCGCTCTCTGGTACAGATCTGTTGTTTTTAGCGGATTTGTGTATCTGCAGTTTCTTTTTTTTTTTGTATGGTTATATATATCATTTTACTGTATATGTGTCTCTTTTTTGAGATCGAACTTTGATTTTCGTTGGTGGATCCATCATCTGCATTTCTATATGTGCTTAAGTTCATATATATACATATTATGTGCTTTTGATGCGAGGTCAAATTATTGTTGTTTGTGATACCATTTGGATATAAAAAAAAATCAGGCAGAAACCAATATCTCAAGGGCTCGTCAGTATTTTTTAGTTTGCATTCTATTTCTTTATTTTTTTAAATCTCTTTGTCCCTTAATTTTATAAAAAATTGTTACCTACCTATCAATTCACCTGTAAGTGTAGCATTTTTCCCATATGTTCAATTAGATATATGCACTATGAATATTTTTTATGAGCTTGATTAGAGATATTTGGGTTTATTGTATATATATGGAATGAATGACTGTGTTTAAGCTGATTCTAGAGTGATTTCTGCTGTGGGAGAGGTGAATAGCAAAATGCCTCTTTACGATTGCATGCTTCTGCTGAAACCGCATGTAAGTAAAGAACAATTGATGGATTTGGTGGCCCGGATAGGGAAACATGTTTACAGAAAGAATGGCGTTCTCACTGGTATGGAATCGTTTGGACCTGTTCAATTGGGTTACGGTGTTAAGAAGATTGATGGCAGGTACTTTCAGGTGAATCTTCTCATACCATTCTATCGCTTTCAATGATTTTCCATTTCTTGTTCGCCTACATATATTGTCTCTGGAGTTTGGTTGCAAATCAAACTTGTGTAATATAGTTAGTTGTTGAAATTATCTTGTGCAATTGTTTTAACTGAAGTTGATTACAGCGAAACAGAGTCAATATTGAACTACCTGCTGTGGTAATTTCCAAGTGGCAGAGAGTAGGTGTTCTTTAACCTGGTTTTAGGAATCTGCTACGATTTTAACGGGGTAAGATATGAAACATTAGAGGATTTGGAGGAACATCGTGTGAAAAGAGGTATATAAATCGGATGAGAAAAAGTGAAAAAGAAGAGTAATCAATCCCACACAAACTTGCCAACGAACTTTTCATAGAAGTTATAATTGAAGACACAATCCTCTTAACTATGGAATCTACTCATGAGTGTGATCTTGAGTCCAAGAGATAATGCACTAATGTTAAAGGGATTTTTCGGATTTGAAAACGTATCTGATAGTTCCTTTGTGGAAGCAATCTTTTTTATCCAAGTCATCTTATAAGTCTCTTATGAGTTTCTTCTCAGGTTCCCCCTATTTAAGTTTCCTTAGAAAAGCTGAAGCTATAAGTTCCCATCTTACAAGGATTTTTTGACTCACTTCTTGTGTAATTATTGTTCCTTTGATTGGATAATATTTCTGCAATGACTGTCCATTCTTATTTGACCCTGAGTTCATGTTATTGTTACGTTGCCGCAATTCACTGATAGTGGGATTAGACTGGAAGAATGACGTAGAATGTAGAGGTGATGTCCCTACTGCTTTGTAACTCGTGGTAATATTTGGAAGCGTGATTCCGAAAACTGTCTGGTAACAGTGAGACATATCTTTTATATATACCGCCATAATTTGCAAGTGCCATATGTAAATTTCTCTTTCAAAACTATCTGTATATTGATTACCTTCGCACAGCCCAACTCACTGGCCGCTTCACCCACCAAACCCCCTATAACTGTAATTGATGAGAAAATAAGTTCAATTTTTACTAATGCCGTGTGTGGGGTGTCTCATATTATATCTACTATATGCTATATAGATGAGTGTTTTGTGTTTTCCTGTTTTCATAGTAGTCAAGTCTGGTTGCCTATTCTTTGAAAGGAATTTGCCCCCTCCCCACCCCACCCCACCCCACCCCAAAGGAATGTTAGACGCTGTGCGGAGGACTTTAGGGGAGTGGAGCTAAAATATTCTTTGTCTGATCAGGAGAACATCTAGACTTGTCCTATAAAGGTTAGGTAAGAGGATCTACAAAGGAGTGTCAATATGCAGAAGGTTGTTTTAGAACTTAAACAAAGAATGACCGTGGGATTCATTAATTTTGGGCTTTTTGTGGAATCTTTGTTGCTATTTATTGTTCAGATCTTCGAAATGAGATGTTATTTGAATAAATCCTTCGCATCAGTTTCAGCATCGCCCCCACAAATTTGTTAGTCTTCCTTTTGGGTTTTCCCAGATTTTTGGGATAATTGTCTTGTTAGAGTTTTGCTTTGCTTTTTGTGAGGGCGGCCACTGGCTTAGTAAACCCACTCCCCCCTCACCCACACTCCCCACATTATGGGAATGATGATTCTTTAATCAAAAGGCATCCTCTTTTACAATTGGCCATGTACTACTACTCGTGTGACTGATCTCAAATGTTACATAGGATAATTTCAGTCACTACCTCAAATGGGCCCTCTTCCTTGAAGTAAGCCCCCTCGTTCCCACGGAGTCACTCCGTCCCCCAAAATAACAATAATGACATCCAAAATTGGTGTTTTCATGTAATTCAAATTTCATATTATTCTGAAGCTTCTTGCTGATATGCCTTTCTAGTGATGGCAAACAAAATTGCATTCATGTTGCCTGAGTTGTATTTTTTTACCCCCGTGCTATAGGGCCAACTGATGCAAATGACAATGATGGCACCACCAAGCCTCAATGGTGAGCTGCATTACCTGAACAAGGAAGAGCGGTTGCTACGATGGCTTTTGATTAAACACCGAAACGTCAGATACGGGTTGGAATTTCTTAGTGAGGATACCGAAAGAAGAGACCTGAGCAAGTTCCAAACCACTTATAACGATGAGGACTCTGATGAGATTGAGGATGGTGACGACAATGACGAGTATGATGTGGATGAAGAAGAGAGCAAAGCAGACTAAAACCAAGTAAATTTCATTGGCATCCTGTTTAATCTTTCAAAATCAACTTTTTTTGTTAGAGGCTTTGAGCTGTACGTAGTGTGGTTTTTGAAATTAACCTTTTAGATGGTAAGATTTGAAACACAGTCATGGTAAACTTGATCAATAATGTAATGGAGTTCTGAAGTTTACGTTTCAGTTCTGATTGTGGGTCTGTGACTCTGTACTTGACCATTCTTTTGGAATGTTTCAAAAATTATCTGAAACTCAATTGGACTTTGATTGATCATCATGTCTTTCTTTACCTTTACAACTGTAGAGGGAGTGTGGTAAAAATATCAACAAAACTAGAAATACATTCAAGCCCTTGCGGATTTGGTGAGGTGTAGGATATGGACAGAAAGATATCATCGTTCCTTATTTTGATTAACAGGAATAAGAAAATAAGGAAAAAGTTGCCGTTTTTTATTTTTTGTGTGTGTTTTTAATCACTCTTTGATAATTTTTAATTACAACAAAAACGAGGATTACTAGTTTTCTTTCATATTTTCATTTGACATATAGAGGGCCAGTACATCCCTGCACAAACCAACCATATATTGGGGTAAATAATTTTCATCATAGATTCCTTTAACCCGTCCAAATTACCTTATTTTCGGATTGTACATACCTATATCTATAAATATTATGTAAAAAAACAAAATTGCTCAAACAATGTTGGAACCACTCATTAGCATGCATATTAAGCATATCAGATAAAACTTGGGCAAAAGTGAAAAAAAAACCCCTGAACTTTCCCCAAATGAGCACAATACCATCTTGAATTTTAAAAGTGAGCAAACTTTCCGAAAGTAGCAAAATACCACCTGAAGTTTAAAAGTGAGCACATTGACCTCTTTACTCAATTGTTTCTTTTACTATTTTTCTCATTTCACTCATTTATCCTTAGTAATAATTAAACAAAAACTTGAATTTTTTTTTTATAAGTAAAATTAAATTAATTTGTTAATTACTTAATTATAATTTGTTGGAGTTCAGTTTTTTTTTTTTTTTTTTTCCACTTTTGCCTAAAACATGGCATGCTCAAATTTGATACATGTAAAAATAACTTGCCGAGTTTTTTTGCTAAAATTTGAAAAGAATAAGAATATTGTTTGCACATGTTTAAGATGAAAATAAAAATGGTTGAAAAAGCATATATTAGATTAATTTGGTCCTTAAAATATCAAATTCCAAAACGCAATTAGGATAGAATTAATGGTAATACATGCTAAGCAATCCACATGGGCATGTGGTTATTTACTGTTCAATCCAAAAGATTATAAGAACCACCTCAATTGAACACATACCCACCCTCTTTCTCTAACTTCCTTACTACAAATAGAATACGTGCATGGTTGGCCCAACATTAAAAACACGTATTGGACTCGTCCCTCCCCACCTCCCTAGCTTTTCCTCCTCCTCCTCCACTCTGGCCTCTGGATTTGCCATTTCCTCCCATTTTTTTTTCCATTTTCACAAATACATGGTGATCATGACCCATTATTGATCAAGGATTTTCAAGATGGAAAAGAAAAATGGGAGCGAATACGGCGGTGGAACGTCGGAGACCAGTGGAGGATCGGAGGGTGGAGGTGACGAAAGAGGCGGTGGTGGTGGTGGTCCTGCCGGATTCGAGTACTTCGGTTGGGTGTATCACCTGGGTGTCAATCGTATAGGTCAAGATTATTGTCACCTTCGCTTCCTCTTCATTCGCGGCAAATATGCTGAGATGTATAAACGTGACCCCCATGACCACCCTGGCATTGTAAGTCCCTTAATCACTCTCTCTTCCATATATATAATATATATGTGTGTGTATTTTTATATATTTCAATCCTCATGAAAATATTTAGTTTCACATAATTAAAATGGCTGCATTTGATTGCATGTATTTGTGCATACACGTATATGCTTTCTTTTTGAAGTAGAAGTAAATAAAAAAAAATTCGAATTTTTGTATCCAAATAGAAATTAAATTCCATACATGCCGGCCCTGAGAGTGCCAAAAACTTTTGGGGCTCTAGGCGAGATTGAAGGTGGAAATTTTTTTTGGGATCCTTCATTTCACGCGATGCAAATTTCTCATGTGAATTTTTGTTTGGGCTACTTCACTTCATGTGATGCAAATTTTTTTTTTTTAAATGTAAGTATTTTATAGATTCAAATTTTTAACGAATGGTGCTTCTTTTGTATAGATTTCACATATTAAAGCATAGAAATATGAAAGGTATGAAATGAATGATTAGTACAAGATACTTTTGAAATAAAAATTGAATTTGAACTTATTTGTAAATGCTTGTCAAAAGTAGGACTAATGTATCCTAATAAAAAAAATTTAGAGAACAAAAATACTATTCTAAAAGAATTTTCCCTATTGTAAGTGTAATATTGGGTTGAGTTCTAATTTATATTGGACTATAACTTAAAAAATCATATTTGGATCTATACTAATACAAAGGAAAAAAAAATTGGGGCCTCTTTATATGCATTCAAAGTCCTTGTATTAGTTTTAATTTTTCTTTTGGTTGAATTTGTTTTAATTTAATTATTGAAAGAATGGATTGGATTTTATTAATTTAACATATAAATTGGTATTATGTTAAATAAGAAATTTTTTATGTTTGGGCTTATACTAATATATATATATATATTTTTAATTTTGGGCATAATACTAATACAACAAAAATAATAATTTAAGGCCCCTTGGGCCAGGGCCGGCCCTGATTCCATATTTCGGAAACTTTAGGCTTAATTTTATTAATTTAATTACCCGGAAGATGTGAAAGATGAGAAACTATAATTTTGGTTTTGAGTGTCGTAGTCATTTAAATTCACAATATAATGAAAGGGACAGAGTTGACAATGGGGACATTAGGTTTATATGTCTTACCTTTTGGAATATTAGGTTTATATGTCTTGTTTGATATGTTTTGGTTATAAACTTAAAAAAGGAAGTGGACAAAGCATATGAGTCAAAAAATTTAATTTTAAGTTTTTAGCTTGGTGTTAGGAGCAACATTGACATTTTCATTTTGCTACAGAAATTTGATAAACGAAAACTTTAATGAATAAAGTAGAATAGACAATTAAGAGATTCCGAAGGAGGATGATTTCATTTGGCTTTTAATTTGAAAGCAAATTAAGATAAGTGATCTGCCCATTATTGAACCATATCATTTGTCTTTAAAATTGAAAGTATATAAAGATACTCAACCGATTGAGTATACTTGTTTTTGTTCTCTTTTATAATTATAAACAATAATTTTTTTAAAATCTAAAATTTAGTATCTCGAACATCGTCTAGTTTACGTGACTTAACACGGATTTTGGGTTTTTTTTACCCAAACATCCCCATTTTTTTTAAAAAAATTAAAATTTGTTTGATTTGTATCTCAAAAAATTTATTATCAAATTTTTTAAAAACAATAAACTATTTTCTGAAAGTAATAAAAAAATATTTCATGAAAACATTCATTCTTATAACTGATTTAAAAAAACGTATTTTCAGAAAACACAACAAAACATATTTTTTGATACATAACTTTTGAAAAACAGAAAATTATTTTTAAAATTGTAACAAAATAAGATTTTTAGACATGCTTGATATCTATATCTGAAAATTGTTATCAAGAACTCCAGAAACATGAGCCTTTTTCTGAGAATACGAAAAAGAATTCTTTAGATATTTTTACAGAATTGAGTTTTCTGGAAAAAGTTATAAGAAAACTCAACTTAAGTATAATTTTTGTACAAAATTTTTTATTTTTATTTTCAAAAAATAAAAAACAATTTAAAAAAATACAGCCCTAACGCGACTCCCACCCGCGTGGAAGCCGTGTCCGTGTATCAAAATCATAAACCGCCGAGAAAAGTTGATCATTATGACAATTGGCAAACAAAGGCCTCATTGAATTGACTTGCAATATACCACGTCAACACAACCCACCCGCCCAGCCACCTCACAATCTCTCACTATCGATCATTACAAAGCCCTCCTCTGCTTCGCTGGCCAAACAACACCAACCAAAACTAAGAACTCTATACTATTTTAATCCTCATTCTCTCTCCAATTTCCTCCAAATCTTAGCACGATTTTATTTTCTCGGGAAAGTGACGGAAAATCACCAGAAGAAGAAGAAGATGCTGTCGTCGTCGGTATTTAATAAGGTGAAGAGCGGTGGAGGATCGTCGGAGAGCGGCGGTTCGGGCGGTTCGGAGAGCGGATCGGAGGGGAATGGTGGAAGGTCCGCCTTCTCCGGTTGGGTTTTCCATTTGGGCGTCAATAAAATCGTTCACGAGTTCTGTCACCTTCGTTTCCTCTACATTCGCGGCAAATATGTCGAGATGTACAAACGCGATCCTGACGAAAACCCTGGGATTGTAAGATTCACTCCGCAATTTCCTCTCTCTTGCTGTCTCTGTATACACACACATACATATATACCTATAGACAGTATATATATATATATATATATATTATTTGATTGTATATCTTGCGAATAATGTCCGGGAGAAGAATAGAACTCACTATTGCTGATGAATTCATGCATTTTACAGTCGTCTATATAATGTGATATATAGAGTGCCAACTTATATATACATATATATTCATGTGTTTGTGTGGACTGTCAGAGCCAGGAATTTAATTAAATAAAAATATTCTAACCAAGCAAGACAATATACATGATATGACTGCGAAGAAGAAAAAAATCTCTGGAAGAAAGAAAAAAAGAAAAAAGAAGAAGAAGAGATAATAAAGGTTTAAAAGATACGAAAGAGCTAGGAAACTAGGGTTAGTGTGAGGAAAAGGAATGGGGATTTATTTGAAGAGAAGAACAAAAAATTGTAGATGAAGAAGAGTATGAATAAATTAGAGAGGAGTTTACATGAAAATAGTTCAGGTGGGGGGTAATCATTGCCCCGCAGTCACACATACAAATTCATGATAGGTCAGCTGTAGAGGTGAGTGAGAAACAGAAACCAAGAAGTTGGAAAAAAATAGAATACAATAGGAAAAACGAGATTCAGAATTGAAGTAACTTGTCTTTCATCTTCTTGAGGTAACTGAAGACCTTTGTTGGTTCCCTCATCTATATGAAATACGAGATTGGTTTGGTTTCTGGTAAAGCATAGGAAAGAGTCAGCAGTTTTTGAGTTTAGCTTTTTTCGCTGGGAGCAAAAGGCTTTTTGTTTAGAGTTGTATTCTGATTAACAACACAAAGCATCTGATGTTTCAGTATTTATTTTTATTTTCTGTTTTTATTTAATGGTTGCTTGCTCAAAATTGGGTGTTCGATGTAAGTACCTTTGTACCTTTTGCTTGTGAAGCATTACAGAAAATTATGTCTCTTTTTAGTAGTAGGGACGGACGGAATGGCCTTTCAACATGGTTTTGCATACTTGTGCTTATCCTGAACATTCCATGATGCAGAAACCTATTAGGAGGGGTGTTGTCGGGCATACACTGATGGTGGAAGAGATGGGACGCCGAAAGGTCAATCAGGGTGTAAGGCTCTTGTGTTCATCTTTTCTTTGAGTTTCTATCTAGATTCCCATAAATGTAGAAGGCTACTTCCCCCCTTTAATTTTACTAACTATTAGAATTGTTAGGTACCGGTGATTAATTATTAGTGGTGGTTTGAAAAACACTTGCATTCATCTTCCCAATTTTTTGTTCAGTTTATCATTATTTATATCTTCTTTTGGAAAATGTTGTTGTTTGGTTTAGCTTACTATAAACAATTCTCAACAACTGAGGAAAAGGGATGTTTAGCACTTGACAGCTCCATTTATTGGCTGGTGCTGTGCTCCTTTTTCCTTTTTTTTATATCAGTTTATTCATCTTTTTTTTTTTGTTGTTGTTTTTTATCCTAATCTATTTAATCTATAAGTAACTCATTATTTAGGTTATTTTAGGAATAGGAAAATGTTATAATGAGGGTGCTTTCACTAAGGTTGCACACTAACCATAGAGCTGCAAGACTGTATAGGTCAGTCTCCCAATCGAAAAACAACGACTTAAGATTTGGCATCATAGACACAAACACATATACATATTAAGCTTTATATTTTGAAAAACACAAACATTAGATAATGTTTTAAAGTTTTTGTATTGTTTATTATACACCCCCACCATAACACCCACCCACCCACCGCCCAAAAAAAAAAAAGGAAAAAAAAAACTGGGTACTTCGTTACACCCCTTGCTTTATGTATCGTTTTGTTTAGAAGCAAATTTCTTTTATAGTAAATATCATTTGGTTTCTTGTGTCTTTAGCATTTACTCAATTGCAGATGATTATTAATGTTAACTTTTGTCCTCTAATCTTTCCTAGGATGTCTATGTTCTACGGTTTTACAATCGGTTGGACGAGACAAAAAAGGGAGAAGTAAGTGGTAATTATTAATTAAATTTTTTTTTTTGCTAGCATTTTATTTTAATATTTTATTTCTGTTGTGTTTTGTATAATCGGTTAACAATTTCCTAAGTGGAAGTACATATCTGCATTTAGGCTCTAATTGTTGGGGTGTAAAATATATTTCAGAGGATATTTTGTTATTTTTGGTGTTTGGTTGCCTCGAATGCAAGGAAAATATTTTCCAATTTTATACATAAATGGACTTCTCAAAATGTTTGTAGGACCTTTGCTGTGACGTCCCACATCGCTTGGGTATAGGCCTTGTGATTGTGCTTATATGTGCATGTGTGTCTCCAATTGGTATGAGGCCTTTTGGGGAGGAACCCAAAAGCAAAACTGTGTGGGCTGAGCCCAAAGCAGACAATATCGTACCAAGTGTTAGAGCGGGTGTTCCATTTGCTATACACCAGCTGAAAAATAATTAAAAAGAACCTGAAACATATTTTTTTTTGAAATATCTTACATGGTTTGGAATATATTTTACCAAGAGAGTATGCCATGCCCAAACAAATGGAGCCCTAATGCTTTGATGGAATTTTGATGTCTGAGGACTATCACGCTTCGAAATCTTTATATAGCATATGCATTAGCTTGTTTGACTGTTTTTTAGTCCATGATCTGTTTGAAGTAAATTGTTGTTTGGACCTTATCTCTTATAATTAATGGGGAATCTCTGCCCCTCTGATTTTGAATTTATAATTTCCTTTTTCATATCTATTAACTTTTCACGTTTAATTTTTTTTTTTCCTGCAAGATTGCTTGTGCTACTGCTGGGGAAGCTCGAAAATGGATGGAAGCATTTGATCATGCCAAACAACAGGTATATAAAAAGTTCGGTATCTATTATCTCTAATATAGTGAAGATTTCTTTAGAATCTATTTACTATGGTTATCATGATAAATGTGTTGTAATGTTACTTTATTTTGTAATTGCCTGGGTATCTTATTCTTTAGGAACCAGGGATTTATCTTCTTCTATAGTATTTTTATTTTTCGTATTTCAAATTACTTATCAACAGGCTGAATATGAGCTTTCAAGAGGTGGTAGCACAAGAACCAAACTGAACATTGAAGACGAGTAAGTTCTTTCTGGATCTGATAATGCTTGTATCAGTTGTCACATTCTCTGGTCTTATTCAGTAATAGTGGTTTCCACAAGGATTGAGGGAACAAGACCATTAGACAGAGTACACCTGCACCTCCCACCCAGGGAATGAATAAAAGAAAAGAGGGGGAGAGAAGACCCCGTGCCTCCATGACTAGTGTCTGGATTGGTTTGTCGTGAATACTATTATGTTTGATACCTATTATCTGGATTTATTCGTGTAATTATATATACTTCCCACAAAAAAAAAATTGTTTATTTTTTTGATGTTCTATGCTTTTATCCCAACAACCATGTGCATGTCCTACAGGTATTTTATGCTGTCTATAAGAGGTTATTGCCAGTTGTGAGATCCTATTAGTTAGTTTTAGTTTATCAAGATGATCAACTTTCCTGCACTTTCTGATGTTTGTTGCCTTTTCTGATAAACTATTATCTGATATTTTAACTTTTCTTTGAAAGGATCAACCTTGAAGGGCATCGACCGAGGGTAAGGCGGTATGCACGTGGGTTAAAGAAGTTAATACGAATCGGGCAAGGTATTTATTATGTTTAATAAGAGTATAAATGTTGAAGTTTTTTTGATGGTGTAGATACTATAGTTGAATTGTCACTTACTGTCATGACAATGAAGGCCAACTGATATATCTTGAAGGGGTGTGGAATCATCAATATTACTAAATTTTTCTATATATAGTAAAGGTAGTTTGAAAGCACAACCTTTTAATCAGTTAAAATCATTAAGAACTGCGTAATAATATAGTCTAAAATCTCTGCTCAACACAATTTCTTAGTGAGGGTTCACAATAATAGAAGAGACCCAGTAGGGTTTATAGTTTAATGTGGGTTACAATGGATAGGGTCTGGTGGCTACATGTTGCTGTCTTTGAGAAGAATAGGAAAAGAAGACCAGAGGAATAATATAGCGACAGGAAGCTTCTGTTCAAATCTATTCGAACGGCAACCCAAGAAAAGGCTCTTAAAATTTAGGAATGCAAGGAAATGGACTTCAAATGAACTATAAGTTGAATCATTGAATCTTAAGCGAATGATATATATATATATTATTTTTTTCTTTCTAAAAATCAGGAAGCTTCTGCACAAATTTATTGATATGCCATCCAAAGAAAATGCTCTTTGTTGGAGGAAATGTAGGAACACGAGGAAATGGACTTTTAGGCATTAGAAAGGCTACATATTCTAAGCTTCTTAAAATCACGTGATTTGAAGCAAAGAAACTATTGAAACTCTTTTTGGAATCAGTTATTTTAGCTGGATAGAATTAATAGTAATGGGAATCTTAAAGAGTTGGACACTAATTTAGTTTGGTTGATATCACTAATACAGGTTGCCATTTCAATATTATCTTAGCAGTTGAATAACTTTGACCTTTAGTACTAATTGGGATAATAAAGAGCTGGACGTCAAATTGGTAACACTTGTTGCCATTCAAATAATATAGCAGCTAGATAATTGGGATCTAACGAGTTGGACAATCTTCTCCTGCTTCTTCATTCCCTTATAATTGGGGGGGGGGGGGGTGTCCTCTATTCTGTACTAATTTACTATCTACCAATGTTGATATTGTATCAAACATGAGTTACTTTTATTGATATTTCTTTTTGTATCATTCGTAGGTCCAGAGACTCTTATCCGCCAATCCTCAGGCTTAGGTGCCAATGTTAGATCGGATGGATACTTTGAAGCAGATTCTGGAGATGTAATTGATGCACATGAGTGGAAATGCGTCTGTACCTTAAATGGTATCATTTTAACCATTCCCTTTTTCCTTGCCAGCAATCGCTAGGTGATCTTTAATGAGTTTTAGTTTAGCTGTGAATCCTCTGATTTCTCCCTTTTTTGTCTTTTTCTTTTTTTTCTTAATATTAAATTGCGTGTGTACATGGG
This sequence comes from Cornus suecica, assembly GCA_963922005.1. Lineage (NCBI taxonomy): Eukaryota > Viridiplantae > Streptophyta > Magnoliopsida > Cornales > Cornaceae > Cornus > Cornus suecica. The sequence goes on along the minus strand of OY998240.1, from coordinate 1,390,606 downwards.
AGGGGAGGAATTCGTATTATTTCTGAACTCTACCTAGGTGGTGGAGGAATCCCATATGAAAAAGAATTTTATGCTTTGATTTAATGGTTGGGGCCCTACTATCGCATCACGGGGAGGTTGTGTGTTGGAGGTTTCTATGCTTGCAAATGTGCTTTTAGCTGGTGTCAGGAGACATGGATATAGGAAGATGGTTTCATAAGATTGGATAAATAGGTAATCACTTTGAGGGTGATATGTTGTCCTAGTCAGGCAGTAGGCTGCAGATTTCGATTTATCAATAAAAAGAAAGAGGTTGACAGTGAAGTCTGTTTGAAACTATAAATAAGCGATTAACTTTATGCATCCGTTGTGTTTTGGTTTCTTGGCATGAAGTTCTTATGTTTATCAACATAAAAAAATTAGAATATAACCAGCAACGATGTACAAGTCCATCTCAGAACATCGTGAGAATATTAATCTTATAGATAATTAAGAAGCAGTTGCCATATACATGTATATGTGTAGGCTAATTCATCAATCAAAGATCAGTGCTGTGCTGAAGCTTATTTTGAATGATAAAGCTATAAACCAGTCTACATAAATTTGGACATTGTAGAAACCTTAGTCAAGGAAAAGAGTAAGATCCTATTAGCCAACTTATTAGTCATGGTGAAGTTTGCTGTCAGGGATTGACCGTCTTCTTTTCTCAGCAATTAGCTTTGAATTTTGAGGCTGGCCAGCGTTATGCAGCCAGACCATGGCCATGAAGGGTAGGATATTGAGAATGCTTAATGTTCCGTGGTTCTTTATTTTTTTACCCTTTTGCATAGCTTATATGAAGATGTGATGCGGCATACATAGCGTATACCATATCCATTTGATGCTTCTGGTAGACCTTTTGAGTGGGTTGTGGCAAACTTTCTCACATATTCCATTAGTGGAATTACATGGAAGATCAGATTTTGGAGGTTGGTCTTTAACTAGGAGATCAAGTTAGTGCAGGAATTGTGGAACTAGTTGGCAAAGTGTGGATTATTTAAGACAGAATGGATAGGATGGTCAGATGTGACTTAAGATCATACGGTATCACACTACAGTGTTTTCTGGCAATACCGCGGTTTTGTTGATTGAAATGGTGTACAGGGCACTGAAGCATCTTCCAAGGTGAAATTTTATGTGTGATTGACTGTAGGTGGCAAGTTTTTGATAATACGTACAATAAGTTCTTCCTAAGTGGTGTTGTATAAGTAAAGGGGCTGCATTGCTGGGGGATCATTATCTCTGTAACAAGTTTAATGTAAAGTGGAGGGGTATTTCATCAAATATTGCTGTATATGCTTGAATTATGGGTATTACCTAGATCAGAAGTTGACTTGCTTAATAGTTGGAGAGCGGAAGAATTAAGTGGCAAAAATAGAAGACATATAATTATGCACCCTTGTTACCTTATGTCGTGTATTTGGATAGGGGGACAGCGTGCTTCCCAAGAAATCGGTCGCTGATTCGTAAGTTGAAGAGAATATTTTGTTGGGTGTTATTTTTATTGGGTTACGATAGCTTTTGTTCTTGAAAACTGATTGGTATGGGCTGCACCTCCTTTTGGTGCTCTCTAGTGGTTTTCCTGTGTTATCCAATATTTATCTAGAACCTCGAGGATTCCATTTCAAATGGCATAGGCTTTTGGTGATCAACCTTATTATGCGTCATATTGAAATTGTCTTGGTAGCTATTTAACGGGAATGGGAGAAAAGTATGCATTGGTGCAAGTGTTCTGTTCAGTGCATGAATTTTGGGTATAAATACACATTCTAATGAATGGGAACTCACATGCACTAATTTATTGTTATTGATCAGCTTTTAGTTGAAATAACAGAGAATTCATATGAGGCCAAACCAAGTTTGACGTAACTGAGAATTTTAGGGCTTCTGTGACTAGGGGAGTGATGTGGAGGGTTTACTCTTAAATGAGTTTTTGATATATAAATTCATGTTTATTTTTTGCTGATCATTTTTCAATTGAACTAGGAGAGAATTCTTATGAGGCCAAACCACATGTTTGATGAAGAAGAGAATTTTAGGGCTTGCTGTGACTAGGCGAAGTGATGTGGAGGGTTTACTCATAGATGGGTTATTGATATATAATCTCAATTTCTTTCAAACTTTGTGTTGTTCTAAAAAGTAAGATAAAGAATCTGGCCAGCATCTAAATGTATATTTAGAGAGTAAGTAAAGGGGCCCCTAGTGGATGATAAACAGTGATCTTGAGAGAGCCGGGCTATTGGACCTCGAGTATGTGATCTAGGATCTTGAACTCCCAAGGTGTATATTTAGAGAGTAAGTAAAAGGGCCCCTGGTGGATGAAAAACAGTGATCTGGAGCGCCGGGCTATTGGACCTTGAACTCCCAAGGTGTAGCTTTTAGCTGAGTAAAGATATATTTAGTATGATGGTGACTATTCAATTACAAAACGAAGTGATGAAGTTATTTTTTGTGGCACAAAAATTTCTTGATTTCACATTATCTGCTTATGACTAAAGCATTGTTGTATATATAGGAAAAATTCAAAAAATTACAGTTTTCTCTTCCAGGGCAGTGAATTCAAAATACCTCTGTTCTTTTGTCGCAAGGCATCATTCATAATAGGGTGTCCATTGTCCTTATAACAAGTTGGCAGCATTATAATGTTATTTTACATCAAGGACACAAGTCATTTTAACTCAGAACTGAGTGATCCCAACTCTTGTCATCATTGGATGGAACTGTTAAGTGATACATGAAATCTTTTGACTATGTATGGAGTGGGATCAGTAATATTAGTAGGAACTTATCCTATGAGATTTTTTGCTGACAGTTGTTTGGTTCTGTGGCAGTCTGGTAGAAAAAGTTTTTCCTTTGTTGGACAAATGTATAAAGCAACTTTTGAAAATAGTCTTATTTAAAAATCACTGTAGACCCTTATTCATCATTTCTCATTTATTTATTATAATTTTTCCAGGTGTTAGAATCCTGGAGGATGTGGTCAACTCTAAGGTACTTGCTACTTATTAGATGCTAACATATACCAGCTGTGTCATAGTTTTTTGTATCTTTGTTTTCTTTATGTATACTAAACCAATTGAAGACCGAAACTTCCTTTGCCTAAGTGCAAGATTGATGTTTATGCATATCCAAAGAATTGGTTATATTTTCACAATTTTAAGCATATAATAGTTTTAGGCTTTTAGCCCAATGTGACTGAGTAATCAAACAAGCTATTTCATCTTTATCCTTCTGTGGTGGTTCTGCCTAAGTTGAAGAATATTTAAACAAACTTTGTCTCAATAATCTTCAAGATATTTTTTTCTGAAGAAAACATCAATGTTTCTGATGGAATGAGAAATTCAACAGCAAATATTCATATATATATGGAAGAGGGAATCTTAAACTTAGGATGGAAAAGAGAGTACATGATATTACTTATAAAATAAGAAAAGTGATTAAAATTGTGTATTAAAAGCTTTTAGGAATGAAATAGTATTGTATGTATATACGATTCTTGCAAACCACCTCTCTCGCCAACTCTGTCTTCACTCCCCTACTCCACCAGAACTACAGTAACTGGTTAGGCTTTTGTCTTCTGACCCAAAAAATTTAGCTATTGGGTAGTGCTACATACCTGCCTATATATACCCAATTATATCCCATCCGGATCCACTATGGAACAAGACCCTCCAACTATTCTCCCACCCGAACTCCCAATGCTCTCATTTCGGTTGGACCACCTTGCCAACCCGGTTTGGACCTTGACACCTCTTGGGTGGGGCACACCAAGCCGGAGCTTGGCATGACACCGGGTCAAGGATTTGGTCTTGCTTTGATTCCAATTGGAAAGGGTCCGCGCTTGCCTTTTGACCCAAAAGCTTAATTCATTCGGTAATGCTGCATACCCTCCATAGATACCAAATCTCTTATTCGTCCGGATAAGAGGCGGGACAAGACCCATCTAACAGCTACCATCGTGATGACCGTTCTGCCAAAACACCTAATGCATCTATTTCAGCAGTTCCTTGTTACCCAATTATAGTTCAAAGCATTCTCGCAAGTATACCAGAATTGTCTTAGTTAAACCTAAATTAAAATTCTGCATATGCCTATGATCCTATCCAATTGCTCTCTCATCTTTTATAACTAATATATTTGAAAATGTTATTTTCCTTAACTCATATATCTTTTAAAGTAAATGCAATAGGTTTTGAAATTTACTAGTGCTTTATATATGAATAGTTACTTATATATATGTTTTTGGGTTGTAGAGTGGTAAAGGGGTACTTGTGAAGGCTGTTGCTGTTGTCAGTGCAAGTGCAGATACTGTTTTTGAGGTGCTTCTGAATCTTGATCGGCATCAGAGATATGAGTAAGCTGCTAAGATTGTGTTCTTGGTACGTTATACTGCTTAACTCACTCTAATACATAGCTTTGCAGGTGGGATACATTGACAGGTGACTTGGAATTGCTTGATTCCTTAAATGGCCATTATGATGTTGTCTATGGGATGTTTGATCCAAGATACTTAACTAGGTAAAGTCGATGAGTGCATTTCCTGTTTTTTTGGTAGTTAATGTGGTTCTGTTTGGTGAAGTTGTTAGTCATGTGCTCAAACAGGGAGAAAGATAGTTCTGCATTTCTTGTTTTGTACATGGATTCTTGCCTCAGTAGCCCATAGGATTCAGTTCACTTTTTAGTTTTATCTCCCTTTTAAGCATTGCCTTCTTGAGACGGTTTACATTGTCTGACTAGACAATACCATTAAATAGTTTTGGAAATTTAGATAGTTGTTTCAAATTATGTTGATGTTACTAAATATTAGAAATCTTTCACATTTTTGTCAGTTTTGGAGTTTCAAACTGCCTCGTGTTTGTAAAAGATGCTTCACCTGTGTTTGATAATAAAATAAAATAAAATAGCTATTTTCCATCAACCAGTGTACCCCCTTAGTATACACGATATGAATAAAATGAAACTAACCTATATCACTCAGTAAAACATCAAAGACTCTGTTAGAACTAATCTTTTATGTAAGCGAAACTATTAGGTGACTAAGCATAAAATGCTTTAAGTTTGTGTTTCAAGATGGGATTTTCACTTGACTTCCAAAAACAAAAAAGATGGGAATTTCACTCTTCCAAAGATTTTTTTTACAGTCTTTCTATAAATCATAATTTGTATAATGCCTGCATCTGCATATATTCGACCCTTTCTTTAGTCTACAGCCTTGCAAACCTGCATTGTCTCTGTCATCGAGCTAGGCGTGACCCAATAAGTTTCAAAGGAGCAGAGACAAGGAGGGGCCACTCTGATGACCCAGCATGCTTTGTAGCTAGAAATGCTTCATTGATTCATTCACATATTCTGCACATAGAAAAGAACTGAGATGAACTGTTACTTTTCATTTCTTCACCAGCATGATGATGGTCAAATAATTTGTCATACAACTATTTATCTGTAAAAAGTGTCTGATGTGCTAGATAGCTTTCCGAGAAAAGTCAGAAAAAAAGCCCCCCAGCCCTGGGAAGGAATTTCCTCATGGAGTCATCTGACCTCCAATGCTGAACAACTAGAAAGTGTTTAACTATTTACAGTTACCTTTCCTTTGAGACGCACAAAAAATAGGGTGGCATCTGAGAAATAAATTGCTTTGCTGCCACTTCTCTCTGGAAATTACAGTCATGAAGAGTTGTTGAAAAATGACATCTAAGGGACTGCGCCATCCTAATCTTGCTGGAACTGAAACCCCTGCTCATTCCACTTCGATTGTCCCCTGCAACCTACTTGCTGAGTCCCATCTGATAGTAAGCTCAAGTTTCATTTGATCACCCCTGCGCTAAACTAAGTGTTGGTGGAAGAGTGGTATTTTCCCATTAACTTCTTGCTTTAATAGAAGTTGCTTTTATCACCGCTATTATATATAGTTACTATCACATGGAAGTGCAAGTTTCATCTGTTCCATGTGTTCCTAAACATGTGCACCATCAGATGAGCAAGGGCAGGCCTCCCACTTCTCGTGCAGAATTTATTATCTTAACCTAAAATACCATATAATATACCCAATATGCTAATCAAGTGCTTCCAGTTGTTGTATTAGTCTCTTTCTTATTCAGTTAATATCACTTTTTATGATGTTATGTTTCGTCTGTTTTGAATTTGAGCAATTTTTTCTCCAGTTGAGTTATTGGACCCACGTGATAGTAAACTATATATAAAACCCGACCGACTTGTTATTTACCATCAAAGGTGATAACCTAGTAATTCTCACATTTTAAAGTAATTGGAAGGTCGAGGGTTCAGGTTTCCATCCGGAGTTGTGAGGCATATGTTATCTGTCAGGATTAGATAATAGAGATATTTTTCTTTCTTTCTTGAGTTATTTATTTATTTATTTTTGATATGGATGCTGCCAATAATGTTTTTCTTTTTATGTCTTTGAACTTCTGTGAGCTCACATGCAATTCAACTTGGATCAATGCATGTTCAACAACCTACATATTTTGGAATTTGAGAATTATTATTCTTCCATTATTACATGGTGCTTTATTGTTATTTTTTTAATGTTTATAAACTTCCACCACTTATTTTGTTTTCCACACTTCTGATGATTGTGAAAGGAACAAGTCGGTTACTATGACGTGCAATGAGCTTGTGCCCTAATTGCTGTTGGTTTACATGGCTAACATAACAGCTTTTCAATTCTAGAGCAATGAGGGCACCCTCAGCATAGCTTTTCCCTTTTAAAAGTGGGGTCTCCTTTGCCTATTTTTTGTAGGAATCCTTTATTGATTCTTTTGTTAATACCTCGCTTTTGATATGTTGTGCAGATGGCATTCTAAGAGGGATTTTGTCTTCTCTAGGCAGTGGTTTCGTGGACAAGATGGAACATATAGTAAGAGATCTCAATTTAATAACTGATCTTATTTTTCCTGTTATTCTGGGTGCACAAGGTGTGATGGGATTGCACGAACGTTTTCTTTTGTCTCATCTTTTAAGATTGTGTCATGATTTATTTCTATTAACGGTAAATTTAGCCCTTGTCCTTACCAAATTTGGAAAAATCTCAATCCGTTAACCCATGTTATTAATTGGGTGTATTATTTCCTGAAGTATCATGTGGCAGTTGCCAACCAAGAATCAAGATACTCCGATCAGCATTTAGCAGTAGTGGCTTGATGGATGACAAAGGAAAAATTAACTTGGCTTCTTTTTTCTCTGTATAAGCTTAGACGATAGGTCTTTGGGCACAGTTTGTCTGGAAATGTCTTGGTTTATATCTTCATCTTCAGTCTAGATGATTTTTAGGCTCTTCATTTGGCCTTATTATAGCCTCTAGAAGATTGAGTCGAGGAAGTCCCTTTGATTTTTTCATCCTTGCGATGGAGGCTTCAAACTGCAAAGCTGAGGGTCTCAAGCTTACAGAGATGAATTTGAACTCCTTGTACAAAACTTGGTGTAGAAAGTCCTTCTGAAGCTTTTTTAGAATCTCATATATCAAGACCTGGGATAGTTATAAATTACATTAGGACAAAGTAGTACTTAAGAAGATCCAATTTCCCCTCTGTGGATGATTATTTGCCCCCTACAATCTTGCAATCCTTATCTAGTTTGTACTCACGTAACAGCTGCATCCCACACCTTGATTGCCTATGAAGATGAATTTAGAGATAGGTTCAAGTAAAGCGCATACAGAGACCCTCTACGCCCAAATTCTCAGACATATAATTTGATTTACTCCCTCTTGACTTGAATCAGCTCACTTCTATGAATCACTGCCAACACAGCCTCAAAGCACAACAAAATGTGTTGAATGTATATGAACTGTTGCTCCCTGCTCCATATAGAAGATAAGTGTATCACTATTCACTGCTCAAGGATATTATGTGATATTGATGTGGGAACTCAGACTACACTCCATTCCCATAGTAAAAGGCGAAAGGAAAATAAAAGTTATCTTTCTGTCTTTTCCTTGGAGAGCCTACAATAGTGCCTTTCACATGAATAGTGGAAGCAAACTATAGTCCTTTATGCATGCTTTGAAACCTTTTGGCCTTAATTGTGGTTGTTTTCTCAATCACAATTCTTTAATATCTTTTCTTTTCAGTTGTAGTACTGTTTCTAGAAAGATGACATTGTATTATAATCAGAACTCAAACTTCTCTGCTATTATACAACACATACAGCATTTTTACTTGTTCTATTTGCTGAAATTTTTTATGCATTTATTGATGCAGCAATATTGCAGTTTCCAACTGTGCACAAGAAGCGACCTCCAAAATCTGGGTACCGACGTATAAAAATTAACCGTAAGAGTTTCCCTTTGCTAAATACTTTTTTTTTCCCTTCTGTAGTATTCGTTGTTTTCAATTTCTCTTAGTTGCATGCTTAGCTTTTTATCCCCCTTGAATTATAGTTCGAAAAATTGGTGTCTTACAGTATGTGAATCTAATTATAATTCTAGATTCTTGTCTCAGAGGAAAAGGGCTAAACTTAACTACGAAAGGGTACCCTAGTTGGCCTAAGGGCTCTTGGTATGACCTAGTTGTCTTTGGTACAATTCTAGGGAACAAAAAACCTCCTCTAAGGTCACCAATGCCTGTGATTTGGAAGCAATTGTCGGTATCCAAAGTGATTACTTGCCTTGCGGTCATTGCCAGAGGGGTGGGATACATTTTGATATGAGGATATGAGTAGTAACAATAATAGATTAAATATATATATAGATAGATATGGATAAAGGACTAAATTTTGAAGGATGAACTGTTCATGTGATGAAGTGTAGCACAGTTTTTATTGCTTGGATCTTGGGCATCTGTTTTAGTTTGATCTAATAAACCATTGACTACATGGAGTTGGTTCTGTGGATTTGGTTTCGGCATTTTAGCCTAAGCCACATTTGGTTGGTGCGATGGAAGCAAGAAGGGATGAAACAAAATTCTACTGTTAGGTAGAGGGTAGATAAAGAGGGGATAAATGGGAATAGGGATAAGCATCCCTCCTGACCCAAAATTTGGATTCCATTAATCCATTCAAAAGTGGGAGTAAATAAATTTATTTGTTGGATAAGATAACAAAGGCTTGGAGACTCGCAGTTTAGTGTATCAATTTACATAACCAATGGTAAATGGTAGATAATAATACCAAATTCTACTTTTTTCCGCACAATTAAACAAGCACTATTTCTTTTATTCAAGTGCTTCTTCCTTCCTGCCTATCCCGTCCATCCATTTCTGCATCCCTCCTAACAGTTAAACATAAAATGGCCAATAGCATCACTAGGTTAGTAACATTTATATCTTATGAAGCCTAATCAAATTGGTAATGCAGTGGTGCATGCTGTTCATTTCAATCATTGAGAAGTTTAGTTGTCTATATTTCATAATTTGTTGGTTGCTCGTTTTTCCCTTTGAATATGGTTTCTCTTGACCTTTATAATTTTTATTTTAGCTTCTACGTGGGAGATCAGAAATTTAACCACATCCCATGGTTCAACTGCTGCGAGCTCCCTTGTGACACTAACACTGGAGTTGCACTCTGTTGGCTGGAGTAGATGGAAAAATAATCAATGCTCAAAGTTCGAAAAGACTCTTCCTTATGCATTGTTGAACCAGGTGTCAGGTGCGTAAAACTCCTCATTTCTTGAGTGAACTTCTGTTACAACTGGTAAAACAGGCAGTTTCCGGGAGACCACGGTTAGGTGGGTCCCAACGAAGTAAAATCTTTGACTTTATGAGGGGCTTCATAAAGATTACTTACGCACATGGTATACACCTGATTGGCTAAAACCACCTCCAGTTATCTCGTCACCATTGAAACTTTTTGGAGACTCAATTTGTTTGGTCAATTTTAGATTTATAACAATGATGTGAAGCACTTTGTTTTTTTTTTTTTTTGCAGTTATTGGTTTTTAACTGGAAAGGAATCACGTTTGATAAATACTTATAATAAAAGTTTGATAAATTGACATATCAATAAACTAGGAAAATAGCAAAAGAAAAAAAAGAAAAAAAGAAAAAAAAAAAGATTATTAGTCCTTCATTTATACACTAGAGTTTCCAGACATCTAGTTAAAATCTATTTAAAAAACCAGCATATCCTCAAATATTAACATAGGGGCAGTGGTTCAAAAAATCCTTGGTAAAGCTCCTCTGTTTGCCAATAAATTGGGCTCTTTGTTTGATGTGAAGATTAAACGAACAATTTTACCCCCATAAATGCTTCCGAATAGAATATGTGATGTCCCACATCGCCCGGGTAGAGGTCTGGGGATGTACTTATATGTGCAGTGTTTTCTCCAATTGGTATGAGGCCTTTTGGGAGGAGCCCAAGAGCAAAACCGTGCGGGTTGGGCCCAAAGCGGACAATATCATACCAAGTGTTGGAGCGGGGTGTTACAGAATTGGTTTGGATTTCCTTGAAGATTGGCATCAGAAGTAAGTTAAATAGTAGCAGTAGAATTTAGTTAATGTTGATTAGGGTGATAGTGAAGAATGAGAGTTAAGTTTCTGTAATGATACTAATTTCATAAAACATGCAAAAAATATTGCCTAACTTTGAACTTTTGAATGGTAAATCAGGACAAAATGTAAAGGATGGAACACAGGTTTATCAATTATTCAAAAAAGATCGCACAAGCCAGATTGATAGGAGTGTTGACTATTTTTCATAATCTGTTGTGGAAACCAACTAAATATGTATATTGTTTTTATCTTGTGTTACTATAGTGAGAACTATAAAAAAATGTAGCACCCCTGGGATATGCTTTGTAGGTCTAACTAATGTAAAGACTAATAGTACTAATGCCAGACTACAATGATTGCTTGAAAGTTTTACAGGTCTTGTTGTGGACGAATTGTTCTTAAATTGTCAAATTAACCGAAGTGATTTTCTCATGGTTCTTGATGGTCCAGGTTTAAAGGCATATATTGGAGCTAGTCCTGCACTGACATTCGATTCAGCAACAACAGTTGTCCATTCGAAAATTTCTGATTCTGCATCCAATAGTGAATATGAGGATACAGAAGTAGCTGATGAGTTTTATGATGCCATTGCTGCTGATTCATCCTCAGAAGATGATGACAGTGATAGTGAGATAGAGCTCAATAGTAAGGTTTGCACTCTTCTGCTTTCATTTTGTCGTAACGGGTGTTTATTTTTATTAAACATACTGAAGAGTATCATATCAAAGACCTCAGGAATTAATCGTGTTTTTTCTACTTTATCAGAACAAAAAGGTTAAGTTGAAGAATGTGTCATGGGCCATTGCGAGTTTGGCTTTGAAGCGAACATCAGGTTTTCTTCTTTTTTCTTATCACTTGTAAATTAACCAGCATCGCAACTTGTGTGTTTTCCTCATGTGGAGATGTTCTTTTTCAAGTGTATGTTTCTACTGAATAATTTCTTCTTTCTAATTCTAAGAGCTGTGTCAAGCACAAAGGATTTTCGTCTGGGTGGAAATACCACTGTTTATACCAACTGTTCTTAGATCAGAGTTGACGGTCCTTGCATTGTATACAGGATACTCCAATATTTTCCTATCAAAACTCTGAACTATTCTTCCCTGTTCCATATAGAATTCAGTTCTTTCTGCAAAATGAAACTGGAAATATCATACTGATATGTTGACCATTATATTCACAATGCATGATGGAACATCTTATGTTTTTCATAAATAATTTTCTCATATTGATACGAACTCTTTCAAGGCAGCATAATATTTTTAATTATTATTCTTTGACCCTGCTAATAGTGTAAGCTTTTGTAATAATGTGGTCTGACCTCGCTCATAATGTACAGCTTCATGTAATACCGTGACTTTTATTCTTTTTTCTTCTACACTTGTCCTGATATAGTTTAAAGATTTTGGCTTTGTTTTTTTTGGTACATCTCCAGGTGCAAACAAGGAATTAGATACAACTGTACCTCCGATCATTCTTGATCCAAGCCATTTTCATGGTTCCCTGCGCCATGGGAAGGATGAGACAGACAATAACTGTTGGACTTCTCCGAGTGGAACTGGATTCATGATCCGAGGGAAAACATATTTGAAGGATAATGCTAAGGTTGGTGTTTTCTCTGCTTTACAATGATTTGAACCCTGCTTGAAGGGAAATATGGAGGAGATTTTCAAAATGGAGATGGTGTTGACAAATGTTTTGTTCTAGCTGATATTCCTTGAGTGTGGTTTAGGATTTTTTTATCCACCCAAGGTGTTCTAGTTTCTTCTTTTTTTTTTGTTTGTTTGTAGTCTCATATTTATGTGAAAGAAAAATTAGGAGAAAAGAATAGTATATTAATTACAAGGGTCAGTGCTGGTTTTATACAGAGAGAAAAAATGGTAACCACCTAAGGTCAGTTCCTAAATCTAGGAAAGATCAATCCTGTGATTTTCTCCTAACTAAAATCCCATAACTTAAGAGATTTACATATTTACAACCTGTCTCACAAAATCAGCACTCTAATTTAGGAAGTTACACATGTTTTTTTCACATTCCCCCTCAAGCTGGTGAATAGGTGCCTTCCATTCCCAGCTTGGAAATAATGGTCTGAAACATATGAGTGTTCAGTCCTTTCGTTAAAACATCTGCCAATTGCCCTCCAATTGGAACATACGGTGTGCATATCAACCCACTATCCAGTTTTTCTTTAATGAAGTGTCTATCAACCTCAATGTGCTTCGTTCGATCATGCAGTACTGGATTGTGAGCAATATTTATTGCTTATTTGTTATCACAGAATAGTCGCATTGGCCCATCCCACTTGATCTTTAAGTCTTCAAGAATGATCTTCAACCACTACAACTTACAAATTCCTTATGCCATTGCTCTAAATTCAGCCTTTGCACTTGATCTTGCCACGACACTTTGCTTTTTACTCCTCCATGTCACAAGATTGCCACCCAGGAATGTACAATAACCTGTTGTAGACCTTCTATCCACGGGTGATCCTGCGTAGTCTGCATTTGTGTATGCCTTGAGAGATAAGCCGGTGTTCCTTTTGAATAAAATTCCTTTCCCTGGACTAGCTTTCAAATAGTGGAGTATTTGGTAAACAGCCTGTAGGTGCATCTCCCTTGGGTCGTGCATAAATTGGCTTATTACACTTATTGAATAGGCTATATATGGTCGTGTATGAGCTAGATAAATGAGCTTTCCAACTAGTCTCTGGTACATCTCCCTTTCAACAGCTGGGTCTTCAATGACATCTCTAAGTCTATGATTTGGATTTATAGGAATTGATGCAGGTTTGCAGGCCAATTTTCCTGTCTCCCTTAGAAGATCTGTAACATACTTCTGCTGAGAAATGAAGATAATATTGAACTCTAAGAGTTACATCTGCCTCCTTGCTGTACGGCCCGTGAGGGCTGGCTTTTCAAAGAGATACTTTAGCGGGGCCATCCTTGCAATCAGCATGGTCGTATAGTTCAACATGTAGTGGCGTAGGCGTTGCGAGGCCCATGTAAGAGCACAACAGGTCTTTTCTAGCTCATGGGGGTGTATCCGTATTTGGAGGAGTAGGTGAACGTACTCGTGAAGGAAATGATCTTTCCTTGTTTTTAGTGAGCTACCTCAATTCCTAGAAAGTATTTAAATTTCCCTAGCTCTTTTATTTCAAACTCCTTAATCTAACATTTCTTCACTGCTTATCTCTCCTTTTCTTCATTTCCTGTAATGATTATGTCATCAACATATACTAGTAGGGCCGTGACTCCCCATGTCTCTGAATGCTTAATAAAAAGTGTATGGTCCCCCTGACTTTGCTTATACCCCATAAACATTACTTTGGCAAACTTTCCAAACCACGCCCCTAGGTGACTGTTTAAGACCGTAAAGAGCTTTCTTCAGTTTACACACCTTATTGCCCGCTATATTCTCACCAAAACCGGGAGAAATACTCATGTATATTTCTTCCTCCAAGTCACCATGCAAGAATGCATTTTAACATCAAACTGCTACAACTCCCAATTAAAGTTGGATGCTAGAGATAAGAGTATCCTTACTGTGTTCATTTTGGCAACAAGAGCAAAGGTTTCTTGATAATCTACCCCGTATGTATGGGTGTATCCTTTTGCTACTAGCCTCGCCTTATATCTCTCTAGTGACCCATCATCTTTATATTTTAAGGTGAACATCCACTTGCATCCCACTAGCCTTTTTCCACTCTGTAAATCAACCAACTCCCAAGTCTTGTTTTTCTCTAGTGCATCCATTTCAACTCTTATAGCTTTCCTCCATTCTTTATTATACAATGCCTCAGATAGGGTATTAGGTATGGAGATAGTGTTCAGGTTGATAAGGAAGGTTCTATGAGATGGTGAAAATCTTTGGAAGGATACAGAATGGGATAATGGATACAGGGGGGGGGGGGGCGTTTAGTACACTCTCGGGTTCCTTTTCTTACTGCAATCGGGAGTTCAAGATCACTGTTTTGGGCTTCTGGTGTTGTATAGTTTTCTTGTTCAGTAGGTTCAGAATTTACAACTACCTCATTTATATGGCTCAGATTGGAATCTTGAACTTGAATCAGATCAGGAACAATAACTTTCTTCTTTGAGTACACTATCCCATATCTCCTATTATCAGTAACAGTGTTTTCCAGTAGCCGTCAAGTCATTCAACATGAACTCAGGATGTGACACAGGTGGGGTAGACTCATTATTTGGCAGGAGCTCTGGAATAGATACAGAAATGGACTTGGACGATGACATGGGTTAGGATAGATTAAACAAAAAAGATTCCTTATCTTCAATAGATACAGACTCCCCTTGAAGATAAGGTTTGGAAAAATATGGTTTCCCTTTATCAAAGGTTACATCGGCATAGATATGGAATTTCCTGGAAGGTGGATGATAGCACTTATATCCCCTTTGAGTTGGTGAGTATCCTACAAAGATGCATTTGATAGCTCTAGGATCAAGTTTCCCCCTCTGGTGACTATGAACATGAACATATGAGGTAGAACCAAATATTCTGGGCACAAGATTATATGTAGTTCTCAGATTAGGATAAAACTTAGAGAGTGAATCCATAGGACTTTTTGACTCTAATGACACGAGATGACAATCTATTTATCATGTATGCAAATGTGAGAACGACTTCCCCCTAATAGGTTTTTGGTACATTTTGATGAAAAAGAAGTGCTCGGGTAGTGTTTAAGAGATGTCCATTTTTCCTTTCTGCTACCCCATTTTGTTGTGGAGAATTAATGCAAGAGGACTTATGAATAATCCCTTTTTTTTTTTGAAAATATGGAGATAGAATTTGATTAAAATAATCCCTTGCATTATCTGATCTAAACCTTTTAATTTTTGTACCAAACTGATTTTGAACCATGGAATGGAAGTTAGGTAGAACATGACTCACATCTGATTTATTTTTTAATAGAAATATCCAAGTGACTCTCATGCAATCATCTATAAATGAAACAAACCACCGAGAACCAGATATGTTGGGAATTGGAGAAGGACCCCAAATATCACTATGAATCAAACAAAACGGGGTATAAATTCTTTTATTAATAATAGGAAAAGATACGCGAGTATGTTTTGCAAATTCACACACATCACAATGAAAGCTTTCCCTATCCAATCCTTTAAACAATGATGGAAACATGACCTTAAGAGTTGTAAACGATGGATGGCCTAAACGAAAATGATGACGCCAGATGGCATCTTTATTAAAAGATGACAAAAATGACAGAGGTAATAGTTGACCTGTTTGGTGTCTCTAGGTAATAAAGCCCGTCCTTTTCTTTAGCAAGTCCAATCCTCCTCCCCGAACCTTGGTCCTGAAATTCACTGTAAGATGGATAAAAGATTACATGACACTTCATATCTTTTGTCAATTTTTGGATGGACATTAGGTTAGTGGATAATTTTGGAACATGGAAAACATTTTTCAGAATAAATGATGGGGTAATTTGTATGTCTCCTAAACCTGCTACAGTTGTGAGTGAACCATCAGCAACAGTGATCTTTTTATTGCTTGGACAAGGTGTATAAGTACTAAGCTAACTTGAAGAATGAGTCATGTGGTCAGTGGCCCCGGAGTTAATGGCCCACGAGTCCAGAAAAGGTTTTTCCGAGACATTAAATCCAATGGAAGAATAAGGATTACCTGAGAGGGCCAATGAACACGCACCAAAGGATTTTTCAAGCGTACCCAACAATCCTCTTAGCTTCCCTATCTCCTCGCTGTTGAGACCACCAAATTCTTATGTCTTTTCCTGACTACCTTGGGTTGTCATATGGGCCTGACCTTGGTTCTTTTGCTGTCCTCCCTTGTAACCCCATTCTCGGCTTGAAGTTGATGGTTTTCCATGCAATTTCCAGCAGCGATCTCTGGTATGTCGTGACTTTTTGCAGTATGTACACCAGAGATTGTCTCTGTTGTCTCGGTTCTGCCCTCCTTTTGTCAGGTCTGCCTTCCCATGGTCTGGGACATGCGGTGGCTGTTCAGTTGCAGGATTCCGGGCACCTTCTGCAGTAGAAACCAGGGCTGAAGCTTCCACGGTTTGTGGTTCAAGCATTACACTCCTTCTACTCTCTTTGGATTGGATCAGTGCTATTGTTTCATTCAAAGAAGGGACTTCTTCTTTTCCTAAGATTTGAACCCAAACTTGATCAAATTCTAGGTTCAAACCAGCAAGAAAATCATACACCCTGTCTTTCTCAATAAACTCCTTCATCGCCGCAGAACAGTTGCTGCACTTTAGTTCAATAACCCGGTAATAATCTAATTCTTGCCACTGATTTTTCAAAAAATTGGTATATTCAGTTACAGACCTACCTCCCTGTTTTGTGGACCCGGTTTAGACTTTGATCTCATACACTTGGGCAGCGTCTCGAACCTTGGATTACATCTGACGAACAGCCTCCCAAATTCCCTGTGCAGTCGGTAAAAACATATAAGTGTCACTAATTTCAGAAGCCATGGAATTCCACAGCCACGACATGATTAAAGAGTCCTCTTCATTCCATACTTCAAAACCTGATTCACCCTTTTTAGGATCTGTTCCCAACAAGTGGCTCAGCTTTCCTTTTCCCTTTAAAAGGGTTCGTACCAGCTGTGACCATTTGAGATAATTTTTTCCATTGAGGCGATAAGCAACTTGAATATTCTGGAGTTCTCCAGAGGCATGATTGGGCTGAATCTCCTCTGATTGAGTGTTTGGGGTTGTTTCTTGGGTTTTAGACATCTCTATCACTTAACTATTAAGGCTAGTGGCTAGAGTTTGATATCCGGCTGTGAAGGCTGTTTTTTTTTTTTCTCTCTTTTAGAGAAGCGCCTTACAGCTCTGATACCATGTGAAAGAAAAATTAGGAGAAAAGAATCGTTTATTAATTACAAGGGCCAGTGCTGGTTTTATACAGCATATACAGAGAGAAAAAATGGTAACCACCTAAAGTCAGCTCCTAAATCAAGGAAAGGTCAATCCGGTGATTTTCTCCTAACTAAAATCCCATAACTTAAGGGATTTACATATTTACAACCTGTCTCACAAAATCAGCACTCTAATTTAGGAAGTTACACACGTTTTTTCCACAATTTAAAAATAATTAATTGAACTGATAGAGCTAAATCTTTTGATCCAACTTTCTGCTTCCTTTCTTTGCTGTTTTCATTGATTCTACGTCAAGCAGTATGAACCAACTAGCACAATCTGATGGCTTGTCAACTGCAATAAAAGTGGGGATGGCACATAGTGGTGCTAATTTGTTGAAAGCTAGAATAGATTACAACACTAGTCTGTATCCTATTCTTTTGGTAAAACATGATTAAATTGATTTGGTTATACATCTACTAATTTATGTTTAAACTATTTTCAGGTGACAGGAGGGGATCCCCTTCTTAAACTTGTAGCCGTTGACTGGTTCAAGATTGAAAATAGCATCAGTGGAGTTGCATCGCATCCCAGTTCTCTTGTTCAGGTAACAGATCGGTTTTCTTCCAAATCTGTTCATATCAAGTAATAGGGAAATATAGACACAATGTTACAGTTGCCATTTTATGTAGAAGTTGTGGTTTATATTATTACAAAATGCTCTAGTTGGACTCACAAACAGAAGCTCTGCTTGGTGGAGCCCAGTGGTATCCCATCAATGTAGTTGGCAAATAATTCATTTGAAGCATTGAGCTCTAAAAGTGATCTACTTGTTTTCCTACTATTCTAAAATTGATTCGTGTAGGATGATTTTTATTTTTATGAAGTGCTTGAAAACACATGCTTTCGTAGTTGTAGATGTTTCCATCAGACTTGAAGTATATGCATTCTTGAGCTAATATGGCACTTTCATTGATGCTCCCATTAGACCTAAAAAAGTGTTCCTCTTTTTTATTATCTGAGGATATATGAACTCTAATTTTATATATTCATGTTTCTAAATGTGATTGTTTTCCTCTACTACTGGTTTTCAATGCAGTCAGAAGCTGGAAAAAAACTGCCATTCATCCTCATTGTCAATCTTCAGGTATGTGTAAGAATGTTATTTGACCTCCTTTTTCGGAATGTTTTTATAAGGATATAGCTTGCTTTGAGAAGGATTTATCAGTTGTTCTTTCTACTGTAAGTGGTAGTGAAGCTTTCCCATCTGATAGCTAGTTGTTCCAATCTACTTCTTAAAACATCTTGCAACTCTTCAGACGAATTAATAGGTTCAGTAACTGAACGTTCAAATGTAAAGCCAATGATCTAGAGCCAAGGTATTATGCTGTAGACCTTGGTTACATGAGCGTACTGTCTTTTTTTTATTGAAAAATTAATTCAGGTGTTGGTATCTGGGTGGAAATTGGCCTGATTTTGAAAAGTAATTTAGTCTCTACAGAAATTTAAATGATACTGAGTGTTGGAATTTTTATCAAAATATTGTTGTTTCTACCAGCTATGATTTTATCTATATAGAAGGTGCGCACAACAGAAAACGTCAGGTTGAACTTGGACTTTTTATAAGCTTTAATGTTTTTACCTTTAACAGTGTGAAAGAATCACTAGTTCTATTTTCTTTCTTCTCTTCCTATGCTGCCAATTTCAATTCAAGTACTCAGAGAAGAATATTGGGCGGTTTTACTGTTTCAGGTTCCAGCGAAACCTAACTACAACCTAGTTCTTTACTATGCTGCTGACAGGCCTGTAGGTAAGGATTCTTTGTTGGGTAAATTTGTTGATGGGACAGATGCGTTTCGCAATTCAAGATTTAAACTCATTCCTAGTATCGTTGAGGTATGAATTGTTTATCCAGTATCAATATCATGTCTAACTTCACTCACTTAAATTGTTTAATATTTCCATTGTACTCAGCTACTTAATTTTTTGACAGGGATATTGGATGGTTAAGCGTGCAGTTGGAACAAAAGCTTGCCTATTAGGGAAAGCAGTAACCTGCAGATACCTTAGGCAAGATAATTTTTTGGAGGTAATAAACGAGTTTAATAGCTCTACACAATATTATTTGGTATTTATAATGTTGGTGCATTGCAATTAATAAAAAATGATGCTGTGTTCTAGTTTTAGCAAATTAAAAGAATGGTAGATCACACTCCTCAAAAGTGGAGGAGTTTCTTACCACTCCGCAGCATCCTCACCTATCTTCCTCTCTTTCTGATGCAATGTCTTTCTCTTTTACACCTTTCTTCCTCATTTTTTTTTTCCGATTACTATTAGCGATACTACTAAAATTCATAATGTAAATTACTTTGTTTGTGTTAGAGTAGGATATTCGTAACTATCACTTTTGAACTTTTACATTACTTGTTAGTTTGTGTCAGACTAGGATATTCTTAAGTATCTAATTTTGAACTACTGCAATATGCTTTGAAATATCCTGCTATATTGTGATGATACCTCAACGTATCCCAACATTGAGAAATCTCCATATCATGTGATGCAAAAATAATAACAGGAAGCTATAGCCTATAGCCCAATAATTTCTAGCTACACCAATTCGGATGTTTTGAAGGGTCAAGACCTGATTCCTGGTATCAATTACAAACTGATTTCCCTTGTACTGAAATTTGTTATCTAGCTCTTCACAGTTTGAGTTTCGACCATTACACCAAGCAATGGTACCTGATATCAATTTGTGATGCTATTTTTAAATATAAATTCTAATTTTCAGCCATTGAGGACAATGAAATATCAGATTATGTGGCATAAATGGTCATGATTATGGTAGTTGGTATTACCATAATGAGGTATAACACTTTGCTATATTGATTAGATTGAGAAGTTTCTGAACTGGGTGGAACAGAACACATTTTTGTTCAGTAAAAAAAATGGTTCGATGTAAAGATATTAAAGCCCTGATTACTTTTGTTCTCTTAGAGGCATGCTCTTGTCACATCTTCGCCTAGCTCTCTAGACTGTGTTCATCAGCGTCATGTTTTTAGTTGGAAAATCTTTTGAACCTAGTGCACTATCCATCTTCTATTTGTAATATTTATTACAATTTTGTGGTGTGCATTTACCGCATTCTTTTAGTCGAGTCTCTTTAGGAAATTATCTTTCGGGTAAAATTGACTTTCAAGATTCATTTGATCTCTTAATCTGGTGGATCTTAGTACTTGGCTGCATCCTACCATATTTTTTCCAGGCCTAATATGCATGGGTACAATTAATTAGAGCAATTACCTATTAGTTAAACTTTTACTTATTTAGTTTCATAATTTTTGTTATATTCAATTTACTGATATGGTTCTGAATACCTTTGTCATGCAGATTGATGTGGATATTGGCTCATCGTCTGTGGCAAGAAGTGTCATCGGTCTTGTCCTTGGATATGTGACAGGCATTGTTGTTGATCTTGCAATTTTAATAGAGGTTTGTGGCCGTTTTAATATTCTGTGGAATAAATACTGTCATATGGGTGGTCTTGTGCACTTTTTCCTGTGTGAACATGAGATCCATTAGGTTTTTTGGTTTTCAATGACATTGTGATGCAAGATGTTTTCACTAAAAAAATTAGGTCAGGAGCCAGAAGATCTTTGTTGTTTTGCTAGTTCTACCATGATGTGGTCAAGGCTTCTCTAATCCTAGAAATTTTTACATGTGGGGCACAGAGAATAAGAAAAGTATTTAGAATTTCCCACCTTATCTAAAATTACTCTTACTCTCCTATTAGTGTGTCCAGCTACCCCAGCGTTCCTTGTGAAGAAAAATATTATTCTTCAAGTGGTTAGAACTATGACTTACTCTTAAATGAATTTTGATTTTGACAAATAAAGGTTAAGCTTCAATTATAGTATAAATATTATTTATATTTCCCCAAAAAAAAAATTTATTTGTTATTTACCTTTATTATGATTGAATTTTCTTCTTACATGTGCTAAAAAATGTTGTTCAAATATTGGAAGGAAGGGGGGCGTGTAATTTTTTACTTTTTTTATTTAATTTTAATTTTTCGAATGTTGATAAATTTGGTCAAGTATTCCCCAGTCATAAAATTCAGGCGAAAAAACATGAAAAATCTCTGTTTTTTTTTTTTGTTTGAATAGCAATTAGTTTTTCAGCCTCTCTCCTTTTAAAATTTATGAAGGCGGCGTGATGAATGCATCTTAGCTGGGAAGTTGATATATGTTATCACTATTCTTCAAATTCTGATTTGATCAACTAGAACATAGCATTCATAGGCCACACTTTAAGACTAATCAATCCAGAAAAGTTTTTTTTTTTTTAAAAAAAAAGAAGATAAGGAAAGAATGAATGCTCACATTGCTAACAGCATATTAATTCTTAGATTTGCTTCAGACATTTGTACTTAAGAGGAACATATTCAGGCTTGTAATGTAAAAGAGTTCTCTAAATAAGCTTCAGGCAAGGAGCAGTAGAGTAATGCAATAAAGGATAAAATCGTTCTGGTGATTACACGAGGGTAGGGGTTACAGTTTAATTTTTATGGTTTGTCCTTGAAAAAGTAAATAATTTACAAACAAAAAGGCTGAATACTTGTCCATATAATATCATTACACGTAGCTGTTTTACACAACTTGTTAGAAAAACTCGTAAATTTTAGCTATTGGACTTTTGTGCAGTATACTAGAGTACCTGGACAATTTTTCGTCTATCGAACAATTTGTTGTGGAGGTGAATTGATTATTAGAATGAAGCAGTTGCTTGAATACGGTCAGGTTGAAAGGTTTCATTATAAATCTGAAATCTTTAGCACATAAAACTAATTTGATCTAGAGTAGGAACCCCAGTAAAAAAAATGGCTTTATGCAACTTCACCATTTAGAATTTTGTTCAGTGGAAATTTAGTAGAAAGTATTTGTTATTGAATTTTAATGATCCTTGAATTACTTGCCAAAACTGCATTGTTGTGAGCTCAGGTTTAAGTACTTGCTGTTGATAATGGAGATTTTTGCGTTTCTGAAAGTGACAGGATGTTTTTATTTTTGCAGTAGTGATCTAAAATGTTGAGTTGGTTCCTATAAGTTAGTCGTGCATACATGGTAGACATGGCATAAGTTGATAATGGCAATGTCTCTGTTTGCAGGGAAGGGAAGAGGCAGAACTGCCTGAATACATTCTTGGAACTGTTCGGCTGAATCGTGTGAAGCCTGACTCTGCTGTTACACCATTTGCATCTTGAGGTTTCAATTTTTCAACTTTTTTTAATCTTCATAGTTTTATATGGTTAATGTTGTATAGGACTGGGTCCATTACGATGGTATCCAGATTATAGATAGTATAGTTATACTGGAAATTGCTATATGTATGCTAAAACAGAGAAAAAAGAAAAAGAAAAACAGAAAACTTGAGATCAACTTCCAGATTTTGTGTAGTGTACAAGGAACATCCTTTATCATCGGCTGAACTCTGCATCATTTTTTTTTT
Source organism: Cornus suecica (assembly GCA_963922005.1). NCBI lineage: Eukaryota > Viridiplantae > Streptophyta > Magnoliopsida > Cornales > Cornaceae > Cornus > Cornus suecica. The sequence continues at coordinate 1,367,773 of OY998240.1, read as the reverse complement.
TTATGTACCCTAGTTTCGTTTGCTTTGCATCAGGATTTTGGTTTTTTCTTTGAATGGGTTCATTGGATTTTATTACACGTTTCATGTCAATATGGAGAGGACGCACGAGTACCATCTATGATTTAGCCAAGTTTGACTTTTACCTGGTTTAGATTCGACGTGGTCAACACCATCCATATGAAAGAACGGCAATGTTGATGAAACTAAATTGATTTTCCCGCAATGAACAGCGGAAAAGAGCCTGCAATTTTTATGGAAAATGTAATTTTGTTCAAATTAAATTATTCTACCAGATTTTTGCAGTTCCTTGCTTTGGATTTATTATTGTATATAGTACCATGTTTCAGACAGTGATAAAAGTTGAAACTTTAGAAAGAAAAAACAATAATTGAAAACTCAAATAGAAATGAATGCTATACCTTTTCTGACACCACGAGTCTGTTTTGCGACTAAATTGTTAATCCTGACCAATATTTTCTCTAAATGCATTATTTTGCAAAATCATTTTTTTTTCCTTTGAAAGAAAAGATAAATCTTAAGCAACTCAATTACATTGTCGTTCCACGAGCTCCATAAGAATAGGAAGAATATTAGAAATAAAAGGGATGGTAATGTGCAAGTAAAACCGTTTTAATCTCTGTTTCCCATAATAGTCCCAGGATGGATCAATTTTTTTTTAACCCAAACACGGCCGTAATAGATAATTATGTTTTTGTAAAAAATATTTACTCTCTACCCTCTATTTTTACTACTCATATTTTTTTTACTTAATATTCAGTGTTATGTATTTGGTAAATGGATCAAAATAAGAATATGCTAAAAATTAAAAATCTCTGTTTACCTTTTGTATATGGAAGTAATCTCGCAAAAAAGATGTAAACTCGATGAAACAAAGCTAAAAATTAACATAATTTCAAATTTCAAGGGCAAATGAGACAAACAAATTTAAACTAACAACGGAAATTTCAAAATGAACAGGTCACATTTGAAAATATGCAATAAAATTAAGGATATTAAAGTAATTTGAATATAATTGGTTCCCGACGGGGTGGTTCCTCCACGGGGTACTCCTACCCTCGCCTTGTCATAAAATTGACGAGTTTATTTTATTTATAATTTATTATTTCAACAGTCATTCCTGTCTCATATAAATAAATAGTTTCGAAATTAGAAAAATTTCGCCAACCTAGTACTATCACAAACTAACATGATAAATTATTGCAATAAGTTTAATTAAAAGTTAGAAATTATAACAATATCAATTATGTAATATGATATCATTATAGAGTCATCAAAGTACTAACTTCGATGTGTTTACTCTTTAGTGATGTTATAATTCCATTATTAATTATATTTGGTCGATCCAATCAGTTATTTAGTAAGGTTTGTTTCAAAAAACTGTAAACAAAATGTGACGAGATATGCATGAATTTGATTGTCTTGTTAAAAAGCATGTGTGAATTTTAATTTCTAAGTACTGACACTGAGTATGGCGAGATAAGCATGAGCACAACACATGTTTCTTGTTAGGCAACAATGTGAATACAAAATTTTAGTTGTGATCAAAATTCGTTTTTGCATTCACACTATTGCCATCCCCAATATATAGTAATTAAAAGTATTTAGTGATCACAACTAAAATTTCAATAATGTCCATATTAACTCATGGATGATAAATATATCTTGTTTGGGTATTCTTTGATAAGTAATAAAATTCAAACTTATTTCTATTATCAAAATTTAAAGCATTTAGTGATGGACAACTAAAATTTCCTTAATGCAGATACTTACTCATGGTGGATATATTTCTCTTGTTTGGTACTTGTTTTTAAGTATCAATATTCAAACTTCCTTTTATTATCAAGCCTTAGTCGATAGAGTTTTTAATTTATTATCAACTTGTGCATTAATTGTTAATTTTGAAACTAGATACTGCATTAAAAGAGAGTATCTCTTGAATTTAACAAATAATTTTAAGATTGGTGATATAAATTTTTTTCTATAATGAGATTAACTCATTTATTATTTAGCTAAGGGCATGTTTGGCAGCGAAGTACTTTGCAACGCTCTGGAAAAAAAGGAAAGCGCATCGTAACAAAATACTATGTTGTGGTTTATTTTGGAAGCAAATCATGTTTGAACTGATGATTTTGGTCTGAGAAAAAATAAAGATGATAAAAACAAATCATGTTTGGTGGAATTGGTGCTTCCACAATTTTTGATAGCAAGTCATGTTTGGTAACATGCTTTGCTTTGAGAATATATATATATATATATTGGGTAAAACATTGAGTAAATATATATATAATAAAAACCCATAAGTGGAAATAAAAATACATTGAAATATTTGTACACTAGTTTGTCACAAAATTATGGAATGTTTGATTATATTTTTGGGTTATATATATTTCGAAATAATATATATATTTTAGAAGATAATATATATTTTTCCAAAAGAAATACATATTTTATTTTTTCAAAAAATATATATATATTTCATAAAATATATATATAATAAATAATTAAAACTATTAAAATAATTAATAAAATGAATAAATAAATAAAATTGAGTGATAAATAATTAATAAATAAAATAAATAAATAAATAAATAATATATATTAAATATTAAATAAAGTTATAATAAAAATAAAAAAATAAAAAATTGGAAAATACTGAATTAAATTTTATGTAAGATAGTTTTAATATTTTTCAGAAACAAATTTGTAATTTTTTTGTTGATTATTATGTTAAACATATTTTAGTAAACATGCTATCTATTTTCTATTTTTAGTTTTGAAAATAATCAATAATTAGTAAACATGATTTTTACTTTCTGTTTCTCTAATGAGAATCAAAATCACGATTTTACTTTTTCAAAAAACGGAAACAGAAAATGTTTCCTGTTAATAAACAGAAATATATTTTTCTTGAAATATATATAATCCAAAAATATAATCAAATATTCCATAATTTTATGACAAACTAGTGTATAAATATTTCAATGTATATATATTTTTCAATATATATATATAATATTTTCTCAAAATATATATATTTTGGGATATATATATGTATTAAATATATATATTTTTAAAGTATGTAGCATTGGATAAAAATAAAATATTTATTAGACAAATTGTTTGACATATCCATTTGAATTAGAATTGTGAAGCATGATTTCTTAATTGGGAAGCAATATATGGAGTGGGGAATCATGATTTTTGAAATTGGGAAGCAAAGAATGGAGAATCTCAAAATGTATCAAATCATTAAGCTTACTTTATGTTTGAGGGAAGCAAAGTATTGTGCCAAACATCAAATTATTGATATGCTCTTGAATAGTGGTTCATGAAGTATGATTAGGGAAGCGAAGTATGATTCCCAAACAAGCCCTAACTAATTTTTTCTAAGAATTGAGATTTTCGTGTTGGGAGTGAAATTTATTCCCTTGTTAAGGGGAATTAACCGAAAGAGAAGGGTAATTTCGTCATTTGAGTTAAAACATTGGGACAAAGAGAAGGGTAACACAAAAAGCGGATATAAATATGTTTTTGTGTGAGTGTGTATATATATCACATCATATATCAAAGATTCTACTGGGTCGTCAACGTGAAGTGGTCAGGAACGTTGCCTAAATTCTTAAACCCACTTCACACGAAATACACTCTCTCTCTCTCTCTACTGTGTCTGTTACCTTAATTTGTATTTTACGAGAAAAGTAAAGTATTCTCTCCATCACCGCTCACCACCACCACCGCCGCCGCCGCCGTGATCGCCGCCATGGACGGCGGTGGCCCTTCAAATGGCAACTCTCAAACCGCCTCGGCCACCGAGAGATTTTCAACTCTGTCTTTGGACTGGGATGAAGAATCGAGTGGTCGAGATTGGAGGACTTCCAAAGACCCGCGAAAAATTGCCAGAAAGTAGTCGATTTCTTGTTCATCTACTCGCATTTTCCTTTCTGCCTTTTCTTTGCTGTGTTATTTTTAAAATTTTTATTTTATTTTTGACATGACGGTGTTAATCTTTTGCTCACAAATATATTGCAGAAATCTAAATCTTTGATTTTCAAGAAGGTTTGAAAAATTGGGTCTAGATGTTGTTTAGCTACATTGTGGGTGTTTACTTTTTTTTTTTTGATGTATTTTTTAATTTTTGGTATGGAGTTATCAAAAAGCAGTTTCTATTTTGAGCGTAGAGGAAACAAAGTAAAATAAAAGGAAAAAGAAAAAAAATTCATCTCAGAGTTGGTTCTGGATTTTTTTAAAAATACTTTATTATTATTATTTTGTTGGATTGGGGTTTCTGTGTTTCTTTATTTAATATTTTATTTCTTCAGATGTTGTTTTCCTGTAGGTGTACATAGACTATATGCTTGAGTACTTTGGGTTTGTTTAGAGGAAGGGGAATAAAAAATTCATCTCAGAGTTCATTTTTTTTATTTCGTGTATTTATTTATTTTTGTTTCTCAGTTACCAGACAGTTCTTTGTCGGAAAGCGATTGATGAGAACATTATTGTTTGTCTTGAAACGGGAGCTGGGAAGACCCACATTGCTGTGCTGCTTATATATGAGATGGGTCACTTGATCAAGAAACCCCAGAAGAACATTTGTGTCTTTTTAGCACCAACTGTAGCTCTGGTTCAACAGGTGATTTTTTATTTATTTATTTATAATTTTTTTACTTTTTGTATTTTCATTTAGACTTCAGATACTGCTATTGGTTGAATATGTGTTGCTATCATGAGGGGGACTGCTGACCAAAGGCTGTGGCCTGGTGATACCCTTCCTTGCCTTCAAAACAGAAGGTCAAGGTCAAGTTCAAGTCCGTATAGGAGCAAGTGAGTGTGTTTCTTGCCAACAGAAAAATAAAAATAAAAATTGCTTTATATAATTTCTTGTCGGGAATAACCACAGAGTGAAAGGATTCAGATAGGGGGCTGTCTAAATTTTGGTTCATAGCAGTGACCTTGGGGGGGGAGGGGGGAATATAAGTAGAAGCCCTAGGCGAGAGTAAATGTGAGGCCCTTTATACATGACGCTACACGCGCTTCTGTCCGCTCTTCCATCTAACGGTGCACAACACATCATATGAAGATCTTGAGATCTGTGCACCGTTAAATGAAGGAGCCCTTTATACATGATGCTTCACGCACTTAAAAAATTATACGTATAAAAAAATTATTAAAAAATACATTAAAAATATATTAATATTAAAAAAATTATAAACAATCTCCATCTTGGTGTTGTCTTGAAAAGTTGTTGTTGGGTGAGTGCGACAGTTGCTAGAGTCTTAAGTGTAGTCGCGTCAAAAATTATTGTCGTTGTGCGAGTGTGGCAGTCACGAGATCCCTAAGTGTAATCGTCAAACATCGTGTGAGTGCGATAATAATCTTCTACCTCTAATTAGAATAATGGTTTGATTTGGATTAGATCATAGTTTCATTAAGTTGAAAATTTGAGATTTTTTTTTTATTCTATAGTAATAGTAACTTAAATATACAATTTGGGGGCCCTAAATTTTGAAAATGAATTTGGATTTAATACGAATTGGGCCGTTAAACAAAATATTTTTTTTAGACCTCCTATAGTAAACCATTTTTAATTTTAAAAAATGAGGTCCTTGAATTGAGTTGAGAAACTAACTAATTTTTTTAAAGACTATAGAAGTATTACATTTTTTTTTTATAAAAAATACAATACAAAAAAAAAAACGCGGTCGCCTTGGGCCTCCGGGCTTGGGGGGGTAAAAAGGTCTTGTGATTTTTTTTTTGCTTTGAGGTTAATCTAGATTAATTGATTTATGACCACTTAATTCTTGTGAAAATATGAGAATGCAATCCAATTCCAATTTACAAATATGCAATTAGCAGAAAATAAGTCGCACAAGTTCCATCGGCAAAATCCTCAAACAAGACTAAAGTATCATGAGACCACGTTCAGTCACACACAATTCATTATTAAGAAAGAGATGCATAATCATGCCACAATGCTGTCACACTCGAACTCTTAAGTGTTCTTAGACACAGTAGAATAGCAAGTCTTCAGTACCCTCGAAGATCTCCTGGTCATTCTTCTGATCTGTTGACAAGGTTTATTCGTCAATAACTCACTTTTCTAGTGATTGTTCGTGTCCCTGTACCTGGTCATATTACTTTGTTGTTTCAGTTAATATGATGCAAAACTAATTACACAGTTTCTTCTATGATTCCATGTAACAGTCCATTCCACCACATGACAGTATATTGTCTGCTTTGGGCTGAGCTAGCGCGGTCTTTTCTTGGGATTTATCCCAAAAGTTCTCGTACAATTTCAGATAACCTTCATCTTCATGAAGTGACGTTGGATTGTGTAGTCTTTAACTCACCTGTGGTAGCTTGCTTAATGTGTCTCATCCGCTTATCAATGCTCATGCAATCTTTAACACCCGTGTGGTAGCTTGCTCAATGTGTCGCATCTGCTCACATCACACCCGCCCACAGTCTTGACATGGATCCAGTGAATAAAGAATGCATTAAATGAAAGAGAAAAGAACTAAGTACTATATTTCACTTTGATGTGAAAATGTAAGAATGGGATTAATTTATACGATTCCGGTATCCAATGACTGAGGAATTTCTCTAATTATGTAAAAGAAAGAAATAATTAATTATCATTCTGGATCTTCTCACAAAACCTCCAAGTGTTTATCTTTGTTGTTAATACATGAAAGACCTTACTTTCAAAATGACTCAGTTAGACCTAAGCCCATATTTATTGTTAACAACAGGGTCCATCATGTTTTGGATTGTTGAAACCAATCAAGACCCCTGACAAATTTTGGAACCGATCATTATGCTTCGATGGATCATACCACACTGTCAACTATAAAAAAATTCAATTTTCAATCAATCAACCAATCGATGGGAAGTCTTGCAATCCAATTTAGGAAAGCCATTAGATTGATTGATCTACTGATCGAAACTTATTGGACATGTCTTGGTCAATTGAGCGGACTATTTATCTGATTGATCGAGTTCTACAAAATCTAGGTTCTTCCAGTTTTCGTAAAACAAACTATTAGTTTAATTTTGAGAAACAATTTTCTAAAAACAATTTTCAAAATATTTGGAACCCAAACGCAATATTAAATAGGTGAAACCAATGTCAGTCGAAGTTCACTGACCTTAAACTATCCAAGTGATTGAATATGAATCATTCTTGCATTATGTGTCCACCGTGCCTTCAACTGATGTTTCTGATCAACTCAAACTTATACAAGTTTGTTTTGATGGAGAATATATCAACACATGACTCAATTTGCTAACTGTACTTTGCATCTATTGTTTGTTTCATAATTAGTACATGACGAATATTTGCTTACAAATGCCTGTGAATTATGCCAATTTACAAGCAACATGGCCTCATAAAGAGTTTTAGACGATTGGTGGTTGTAAAGGAAAAACTGCTTCTCCTTTATTTTGTTACATGTATTGGTATTTGAGTGTTCCAATTCCTGAAGGATAGCACAGAAGGCCTATGCCAAGATTATATAGAAACATATAAATATACACTATTCAATCATCTTAATGTCTATGTTATATGTTGATGTTAAAAATGTCGTGACACAATAATTGTCACCTATCTATCTCCTTCATTTGGCACCGGAAATCTCGATTGTATAGTGTACTGTTTAAAAACCTACTATTTCAGACTTACTTGGGATTTGTAGGAGGATAGTGTTAAATGGCATGTACACTAGTCAAAATGGCACAATTATAACTTTGTCCCTAAAGTCTACAGGGAGGCTTTTTAACTTGTGTGTTAAGTAGGGAGTCTTCTGTTGTTCCTTTTTAATATAATATAATTGCAGTTCCTCAGGTTGTCATGTTGGGTATGTCGGGCCTTTCTTTTCTTCTTCAAATTGCTATTATTCCAAGTTTGCTGCATAATTTCGTTATGGACTCTTCCTTACTATTACTAATATACACATGTCAAACGTTGTTTCTGCATTGCAATAATACTATCTTACCCAGAATACATTTAATGGGGAACTGTTAGTTTCTGGTAACTTTATAAACTAATATCAAGTAATATATTTACCTCATATGATAATTAAGGACTCTATCCCCAACAATTTGCTGGTTCTTCTTCATCTTGTTATTGTCTTCCTTTTATGTAACTTGGCTAGCTGCTTTCCTTTTCATTCTTTCTTAATTTTGGTTGTTGTTACTTTTGTTATGGATTTATTTAGTTGATTGTTAAGGGGGGATCAAGTTAATTTTGGGGTACTTTCCATTTGTTCTGTATTTTGGTAGGCGGTATGAAATTTTGTTTTAATGGCTGAATATTTATTTATTTCTTTATTTATATATATATATATATATATTTTTTTTTTTTTTTTTTTTGAAAGGTAAGAAACTCACACATCCTGCCTCCACTGAGGCTCAAACCCTTGACCTCCCATTTGGGAGTAAGGGCTTGGTACCGCTTGGCCATTAGGCCTATGGTAATGGCTGAATATTTAATTATGTATTAATGGCTGAATATTTAATTTTGTATCCTACATATGTTAGCAATGACAATATATTTTTCCCCTTTGTGTGCAGCAAGCCAAGGTCATACACGACTCCATCGATTTTAAAGTTGGGACCTATTGTGGGAGTTCTAAGGGTTTGAAGACCCATCGTGAGTGGGAAAATGAGATGGAAAAATATGAGGCAAGTCATATTTGTTTTATTTTAACTTGTAAAAGTCATGTAAGAGGTCCTTTTAATAGGTTTGAATTGTTGGATATATTACCTCCATGGCTTGATTTTTCTAAGTTTTACTTGCTTCCTAGGTGAATTCACTGTAGGATTTGAAAACCTTGACCAAGATTTTCATATTTTTATAATTATATAATTTTCTCAGTACTATTGAAACAAAAAAGTTCAGTATTTTTTGTTTTTTATGTTTCATCAAGGGTGGCCATTGGGCAGGTCATTAAGAGGGTAGTAACCCATTAATGACTTGTTTATGCTTGGGTAAATTCTAAAAAATATTTCAAAATTTTAGCGAGTTAAAATTTGGTACTTATATCAACCTGCTAATAATCTGCAATTGTACTGGGTTTTAATCGGTGACGCACTAATATCGTTTATTCAAACCACTCACCCGTTGACTCATTATGAGTGGTCGGGTTTTGGCGAGTTGACTGGTTTGGGTAGTTTTTGCCCCTCCCCAGTTTTATAGGTAAAAAGTAAAGGAAAACTCTCCCTTCTTCAGAAAGGTTCAGTTATTGTTGCTTCTAAGTCATTATGGATATGTGCTTCCCTGGGCAGGTTCTTGTTATGACCCCGCAGATATTATTACATAATTTAAGCCATCGCTTCATTAGGATTGAGCTAATTACGCTTCTAATATTTGACGAGTGTCATCATGCACAACTTGAAAGCGATCATCCTTATGCAGAAATCATGAAGGTAATAAAATACTCAAAACAATGCTATTTATTTTTGGGTTTGTTCGTGTTTGTGTGTGTGTATTTTTGTGTTCCTGAGAGAGGGATCATTATCCTACATGTCATTATCCAATTGTTTTGACATGTAGATTATGTTGGAATATGTAGGTTTTCTATAAACCTGAGGTGATAAAGCTTCCTCGTATATTTGGCATGACTGCATCTCCAAAGTTAGGAAAAGGTAATGTGAGTATATGTAAAACTTTGTTTGTGTGCACCTATTTTATTTGCATTATGTTGTTTTAAGAAATGTCCTTGTTTGTGTGCACTTCGTTGTACACGTTGTATTTTGGACTTATATTTTGATTCATGTTCATAGAAGTATAACAAACTTGTACAGGCTTGGGACCAGCCGTGTAAGAAACACAGGCGGAGTTAAATATTTGATTTTGATCATTGAGTTAAACATTAGTGTTTTGATTTTACTACACTTAACACCTCGTGTGGTGTATGTTGAATGGTGGTAGAAACTTGGGTCCTAAATGTAACTCGGATACTAATTTGGCTGTCAGTATCGAATGATCACTTACCGAGAAAACAGAAAAATCCAGCCACTTTAAGGTTTTTGATACACGAATCTGCAAACATAAGTTGTCATTAATGAGCTAAAATCAATATGCTATTTGATATTTGCATATGCATGTGCAGGAAAATATGTTGAGATACGTATCTTGGCTCTGCACTAAAATTTGAACCCACGATCTTATGCTTAGATCCTCAATTTTTTATGATATAACTAAATAATAACCTTTGCTTCCAAATTTATCTTAAAATTCCTATTGTGATACCATGTTAACCATGACATTTAAATTCTTCAAGACGCCCCCTCATGTGCGGCAATTTTTTGGTCCAACACGTGAAACAAAATTTTAATGCAGGTGACGCTGAGCTTTGAACACTAGACTTCAGACTCTGATACCATGTTAACCACATATCTATTCTAAAAGTTTAAGCTGTTAGAGAGGGTGTAAACTTGAAACAATTCTAAAATTGGGTGACAGTGAGGTTTGAACGCAAAGATTTTCTACTCTGATATCATATTAATCATCCAACTATTTTAAAATCTTAAGCTGTTAGAGAATGTGTAACTTAAGTATATAAGTCCTTCAAGGGGCCCTTCTTTTGCTCTAACATGTGAAACAATTTGTTAATGCATGTGATGGTGAGGTTTGAACACAAGACTTTCTGCTCTAAAACCATATTAACCACTCATCTACTCTAAATGCTTAAGCTATTAGACTACTCTAAAAACTTAAACTATTAGAGAGGGGGTAAACTTGTATATTTAAATCACTCAACACACCTCCTCATGTGTGATCGTCTTTTGGTTCAACACGTGAAACTACTTTTAATTGGGTGACAGTGAGGTTTGAACAAGGCTTCCTACTATTTTACCATGTTAACCACCTATCTACTCTAAACTATGGAAACACGGTTTGTATGTAATTTGTAACTAACTAATCCAGGATTGAGATAAAAAAAATTAAGGGTTCAATTTGGATACTTGATCCCTAATGTAAGCGTATGATATTTGACCATTCACTGGTTTTTCTCTTGCAATTGTTTTTATTGACACCCTTATAGAAAATTTAATTTTTTGCGTGAGTGTAGCTATTTAGGGAGATCTTTTTCATCTGGGTCAATAGGAATCTCCAGTTGACTTCTCTTGATTCCGGTACTTAGTATCCACTCTCACTGACTCCACCTGGTCATGTCTTCGTGTTGTGTAATAGTATCTTAGAAGTATTTAATGCATAGAATATATTTTGAAATGATAATTAATTAAAGCTTAAGCATTATTGTTGATATTATGATAAATGACACCCTTCTATATCAATTTTTTTGAAACTTCATTTTTTTTTTCTCCTTGGAGTTTTGATATTGGAACTTAGTGCAAGCATGGCTAGCGGCTACATATGTAGTGGATAATTATCTTTGTAGACAATTGAACTTTTCTTGTTAGATGACATTTGTCGAGGTTACCCTCTTAGAATGATAACTCTTTCGAGCTTTGGATTTTCTGTTCTTTATATGTAGTTCAAAATTTCACAATTACTTTATTTGCGGTTGTTATATCTTTTTATAAATTACCAAGAAAGAGAAAGGAGATATATCTTCCCGTTATCCGTGAACTGTTCTTGTTGGGTAGTTCATGCCTAGGAGATGGGTAATTTATGTTTCTTTTGTTTGACGGAGAAGTCATGTTGCTTTGTTACTATATCAGGTGGTTCCATCAACAGTCTTGAAACCTTACTTCATGCCAAGGTGAGTTGTTAAGCTACCAAATATTTAATTCAAGTGTTAATCAATGTGATTTCTTGCTTATGCTGATAAAATTAATATTCTCTCCCCGCCCTCGGGGCATGTAGATTTAGAGATCTAGAAATTTTCTCTTCCTTGAAACTAAAGTTATCTTCCTTATTTTGTATTGACTCTCTCCTCATTTTGTAGATTTACTCTGTTGAAGACAAGGAAGAGTTGGAAAAATTTGTGTCATGTCCTCGATATAAAGTATATTATTATGAACCAGTTAGAAACAACTCATCTTGCTGCAGGAAACTTGCGGGGATAATACAGGAAGTGTGTGTCATAATATTGTTCAGTTAGTAAACTGTGGTCATTCAAACAGAATTTTACTTGTCGCTATTTTGTGGTTCAGTGTATCTCGACGTTGAGCATGAAGGACAATGATCATAGGCGTCTTCAGAACAGTAAAAAGTCGCTTTACAGACTGCACAATAATCTTATATTTTGTATGGAGACTCTCGGCCTTTGGGGGACGTTACAGGTAAGCCATTATAGAAGTCTATTTATTTAGTTGGTCTGTTCAAATCTTTGCTTATCTACATTTGTTGTGTATTGTTTTCATATTGGAATAGATGCTCTATTTGTAAATATTGTTGTCACAAGCATATTTTCCACACTTGGCCAGAAGCAAAAATCTGTATGCCACTAAAACCTTTCTGGGGGTGAAACCCACCCAAAAATAAAAAAGGTTTTATAGTTTCGTCATCAAGCTTATGAAAGACTCGGTGTCCTAGTCTGGTACAAGTTAGATAACTAATGGGCTCATCTTAAGGCATAGTTCACTATAAGATCCCTAACTTAGGTTCTCTCTCTCTCATAACTTAAGCAGTATACTCGAGAAGAAATGGGCATGATCTGGTGATATCCGGTGATACTTTGTCGGGTCTGGTATGGTGAGGACTTATCTGTAGAGGCTCTCCATTTATTTTATAACTGTTTATTGTTTTATGGCAACACTTTGTCAACCAGATTTTCAGGTAGAGGAACTAGTAAAAAGAGAGGATGATGATAACCCTTTTAACTGCTACCAAACCTTAACAGTAGTCATTGACTATTTGGTTCCAAGGTTCAGTGAGAGTTATGGGACCTTGGTACATCGGATTTCCTTTTCAACAATGTTGAGCGGTTACAGTTTCCTTGAACCGATTGTAGATTGGGTTGGACCGGGTGAGCCCTACGTGGTATAGGGTGGCACTTGGGTTTTGGTTCGTGTGTCTACAAGAGGAGTACAACTAGGGCTGCAAACGAGCCGAGCCGAGCTTTGAGACATTCGGGCTCGACTCGACTACTTAAGGGTGGGGCTTGAGCTGGGCTTGAGTTTGACCGAGCTTTGGCTAGCCAAGGTTGAACTCGGTTTGTTAGTTATTTGATCAAACTCGAGCGGCTCGATAAGCTTTTCTAAGCTGTATGTGCTATATGTATATCACGCACAATAAAGGAAAAGGGAGAATGGAATACTGGCAAATTTTATCATATGCATCTCTCTCTCTCTTGTAATGATTGAACTTATATGGATATAGGGATACAAGTGATGATGAAAACATGATATGATGTAGAAAGTATGATTAAAGTATTGTGTTACATGACTTGTGCGATTACGGAGCGGGTTGATTAATGCATTATCTACTAGCTCATGGTTTGCCTACTCCAATGTTTTTACGCGAGGAGCATGCTATGGGAGAGATTTAGATCTCTCCAGCATTGGAGCATGATACAAAAATTTTTGAATAGATCAGATGTACTTTGATTACTTTTCGTACTTGTAATTCGTATTCATTTGGATCAACGTTGTAATATGGATTTATTGTATATTCACTTAGAATAATTTATTATGAGAAATAAGATATGAAACTTGATTAACATGTTCTTTTATTGATTTTATATTATTTCGTAGGTGTTTTAGATGGTCATGACCCATGGGAGTTTGGAGGTTGACTTGGGTTGAAAGAGGTTGAAGTTTGCATATTAGCAATGTTGGACCTATTCAGTTAAATTTGAATTGGTTCAACCTTAACAAGGCCATTAGCGAACAGTAAAATTATAGTAAGGTGGACCTGTTGGACCCCAACCCTGAATCGGTTCAAGTTGTCTCTAGGCATATTTTTGGGAGGGATCTTTGAGGGTTTTTTTGGAGAGATTGTAGGGACTCTAGTGGTGAGTTATTAGGATGGTTTTGAGGCACTTGATAGGTCGTTGATTGGCGGTTTAGGTACTTCTTTCCTTTTCTCCTTGCACGGATGTGAGGCATGGCCGCATGGTTGATGTCATCTTGCTATTGTTTACAATGGTCATTAGGCATTCACTGTGTCACACGACATTGAGTGTTGGTTTTGGAGTCGATTTTTTTTTCTCTTTCTTTTGACACTGCTGGCCGGGTCTTCAGATTCGGAGTGTGCCACTCAGTAGCTCTCGTGGACTACTAATCAAATCAAAATTTGAAAAAGATATGGAACAATAAACCCAAGAACTAGGTGATGGAAGAAGAGACGAATAAAGTTGAGTTATTTAAAATTTGATGCTAAAAAAATCAACATGGAAAGCAGCAGATCTAATAACTTAATATGGAATGGGATGATGTAGTTCAATATAAGGGTATGAGAAGATTTCTTGGAGAATCAAAATGAACATAACCATTATTTATAGAAACACAGTGGTGGAATGGACAGTCCAAAATAATGTAAAAAGAAAGGGAATGCTATAAAGTTTGACAGAACCTGGACTAGAGGGACCTTTTTAATCTTAGTTATGAGTCGACTAAATCTCTGTGATTGTAGGCTTTTGTCCCACGAACCATCTAATTGTGTGGTCATCTCTAGTCTTGTATATGTTCAAATTTGCTCTTTGGTCTTTGTCAGATTTGCTGAGGCGCGGCCACAACTTTGCATTTGCCAACTTGTGTACTTTTGTTCATTTAATTGCTTCTTGAGGTTGTTTTGTAATCATGCAAGCTGTACTTTCTCCGCTAGAACTTCTTGTTACAGGATTTTAATTGGCTGTATTAAAGGTGCTTCTGATTTTAGTTTCTGTAGGATAGATTACTGCATGTGTTCTGATGGGAGGTCATTGGAACTTTTAAACTTACCTTTTTGCTCTTATCTAAGGCTAGTCGCATCCTTTTAAAGGGAGATCACTCTGAAAGAAATGAATTGATAGAGGCAGAAGGAAACGGTAGTGATGACTCTTTGTCTGAAAGATATCTGAATCAGGCGGCGTCAGTGCTTTCTCATGAATGCACAAAAGGTATTATTCTGAGTTAGAAGCTTCCTTGTTGCTGCCCATGGTCTTTTGGTTATTATTTGATTGCTAGGATGTTTGATACATGTGTTCAAAAGTATACTATATGCTTAAACATCATGTGGATTACTAGCACCACTTTTCAGTTTGTACATCCATGATGTTTATTTATGTTTTTTGTGGTCCCCTGAATAATATGTAACACAATTCAAAATGATATTGACCCATTTTTCTCTAAAAGCAACAATTTAATTGCTGTTTTTCCTGTAGATGGCATTGAAGCTGATTTGTCCCATGTGGAGGTTCTGAAGGAGCCATTGTTCTCAAGCAAGCTTTTACAACTTATTGGAATTCTTTCAAAATTTAGGTTGGTAATTTGATACTTTTTGTCAACTATGTTAACATTGGATGTTTCATGCATGTTTCACATATTTTGTTTGCTTGATTTATTGCCTAGCTGGTTGCTTGTTTTTTTTAATTTTATTTTTATTTTTTATACATACTATGTGATAAGTTTATATTTTTCCTAATACTATGTTATAAATTACTTTTCTTCAAATTGTGTGAATTTATACTCAAATCAACAACATGGTTTTGTTAATTATCGGCTCTATCTAAGGCCATGATCTTTGTAAAATACGTACTATCATATGTTTTTCTATCTCAATTCACATTAATTTCAACTCTTCCTCTGCCTCTAACATTACCTTTAATATTGCATTACTTATTCCTGTTGATCAATTAATGGTTCTCGTATGCATGGTCGTACCATCTTAATCAATGCTCACTCAGTAGTTGCTACCACTTTTTACTGTCTAAAAAATGTCTTCAAATCTTTTTCCTTTTTCTCCTTATAAAAGTGTGCCGGTGTAGTAGCTGTTCTGTAGAATTTTCCTTTCAGTTTTAAAGGCATACATCAATCAGAGAAAGTACCAAGAAAGAACATTCCACCATTTAATTGCTCCTACTTCAAGATTGACATCAACTCCATTTTCTTCCTTATATTAGTCACTAGTTGGAATGTATTGTTACTTAATAAAATAAAAATGATTTGTGGTGGTTTTGCTTGGCTCTTCTATTATCAATGCCTTCCCGTTTGAACGCTTTCTAATATACATTTTTACTTTTACCAAAATGGAAAATTGAAATTTGTGCTGGTTTTATTTCCCTTAAAAGCCTTTTGGTACTGGTCACTACAATAGACTTCCCTGTTCTCTATATGGTGGTATGGGTTTCAAGTTATCTCCATATCCGATGGCGAGAATCAGAGAACGACTATTAAGGAAGGGATGGGGAAACTATAGATGACCCTGCCTTTTGGTATGCTGATTTGCCCTGCTGACTTATTAACATGGTATCTCAAAGAACTCTGTCCGAAATGAGAAAATCAGTTCTTGGTTCCACCTTGAGCAGATCTGAGTGCTTCCCCTGTAAACTGTCATCCAAAGAGCTTGATAAGCGGTGAAAAGCAGGATCTACTACCACATATTACTGGAGGGGAATATTTTGAACTTTCTTGAGGGCTAAAATTTGCTCCAGCGATTATAAAATCCATCCGATTTCCCTTAACAAGGACTCTGTGTAGCTCTTACAATTAAAGGCATCTCCTAGTCTGCAATTTTTCCATGTTCACTGACAAGTCATCTATTTTCAAATCAACGAGCTCCAAATTTGACTTTTATTTTCCTCACGACCTGCGTCTTCAGATTCGGGGCGTGACAGCATTATTCAAGCATGGTCCATTTTGGCTCTCCGCCTATGACACTCAATGGAATCAATTAAAGCGGCTGCCTGTCATTGTATTGAATTTTCATGACATCTCCTTGCAATTAAATAATGGTTACAAGAAAGTTCCCCATAAATGAATGTTGAAGTTTAAGTCATAGAAAACCCCTACCATGCAAGATCCAAACCTTGTAGAACGCCTTAGCAACCTTTCAATTTAGTTTTTTATTTTTATTTTTTCCTTCTTCTCAGGAGGAATACAATTGTTGGTTTTAGAACTTTTCTAAATTTGTTAATCAGAAAATTTCTCCATTTACTGTTAATTATGACCAACCCCCCCCCTAAAGAAAGGAACGTAATCTATATGGTGGTATGGGGTAGCAAGGAATTGATTTCTGGCTTGGTTCCTTGATTTTGGCATTTGAGGCTTGAGGTCCGCCAATTCAGAATTAGACTCAGAAGCTCAGGGCCTGCCATATGTTGAATTTCTCCAGTTCTCCAAGAATTGATTTGTGTTAACTAACCCATGGCTTATTCTTCTCAACTCTGAAAGTAGATGAGAGGCCTCGAGCTTGTATGTGATCTTTGAGGGTTGAAACAAACTGAAACATTAGCTATTGCAGGAATCCTAAATACGACGCTCCTAATAAGCTGCCTTTATTTACCATACTTTTTTGTTGTTGTTATCCTTATTCTTAAATACTAGTTTGTGAGGTATCTATATTTTGCTGCTTCATGCAGTTGACTTCTAAAAGCTAAAGTAATTTCAGCATATACTTTATGTATATAGTATATGCGGGTTTTTCATCTTATAACATCATATTGATCACTGTAGATTTTTATTTGTTGAATTTGCTCGCTAAAAACTCTCATTTTTTTTTTCCTTCTACTTTCAGGTTACAACCAAATATGAAATGTATAATTTTTGTAAATAGGATTGTAATTGCGAGATCCTTGTCGTATATACTTCAGAACCTTAAGTGTCTATCATCTTGGAAGTGTGATTTCCTTGTAGGAGTCCACTCTGGACTAAAGAGTATGTCACGGAAAACCATGAATGTTATTCTTGGGAAGTTCCGGTCTGATGAGGTAAGGCTTTATGCATTATAAGGTGTTGCAAAGTGATCTTTTTCTGCTTTGGTATCATGATGTCATCTTATTCTTCTGGGTCTCCCCTCCTCTCCTCCTCCATTTGATAGTTTAATATATTGCTCATGAAGGGATCTTGACTTATCGGCAAGCATGGTCAAGTCTCACTGGAAAATTACTGCCTCTACTTCCCTTTTTGTGTGGTCCATACTCTATGAAGTTAAAGTAGGAAGATTTTTTCAAGATTAAAAAGTATTTTTTTATTTTTTGAAAAGCTGAAAACCCCTGAAATTATACGGGATAAATGCTCACTATCCCAAATTGGCTTCCTAGTAAGAATTGCATAAATGTGTTTGTACAAAGCTATGTAAAAACAAATGCCCTCTTGTCAGAAAAATATAATGATCTTGGAAATGGCTGTTTGAGGCCCAAAATTGGACTTAGATATTTGATATTAATCATCAAAGATAAAATGCTAAGGAACATATGTTCTGACAACTTTTGATTTCCCTTATAGGATAGTGCTCCTATGCATTTCCATTTGACTGGAAGAAATCACTTACAAGAGGCTCTGATGGTTAATGATGTGTTATAATTAGCTCTTTACAGGTTATAGCCCTGAAACATATTTCTGTATTTGTTTGATTTGGCAGCTGAACCTATTAGTTGCAACTAAAGTGGGTGAGGAAGGACTCGATATTCAAACATGCTGCCTTGTAATACGGTTTGATCTTCCAGAAACTGTCTCTAGTTTTATACAGTCTAGGGGCCGTGCACGCATGCCTCAATCTGAGTATGCATTTTTGGTGGACAGGTGATTTTTTGAAGTCATAAGCTTTATAATCTGTAATGATAATTGAAAAACTGATGTTTATTGATACTAAGAATACTTTACATGTACATTACTTATAGACTGTTCAAGTCATTACAAAAATATGAGAATAACTTTACAGCAAATGATTCCTAGAATAAAGCATCCTGCAGGGCAGTCCCTGGAAATCAGCTAGCTACTATATTTAAATATGAAATACAGCTAAATATTCTTCTTTCCAGCATCAACACTCCCCCTCAAGCTGGTGAATGGATGTTCTCCATTCCAAGCTTGATGACTGTACTTTCAAAAACATTACTCGGCAATCCCTTTGTAAGAACATCCGCTAATTGATCTTTGGTTGAAACAAATGGAGTGCAGATTAAGCCACTGTCCAATTTCTCCTTGATAAAATGTCTATCCACTTCAATGTGTTTCGTACGATCATGCTGCACCGGATTGTGGGCAATACTTATGGCTGACTTATTATCGCAGTATAATCTCATCGGGCCTTCCCACTTTATTCGTAAGTCATCCAAAATTATTTTTAACCACAGTAGTTCGCATATTCCAAGAGCCATAGACCTGAATTCGGATTCTGCACTTGATCTTGCCACCACACTCTGTTTTTTACTCCTCCATGTCACAAGATTGCCACCTAGAAAAATGTAATATCCCGAGGTTGACTTTCTATCGACTAAAGAACCTGCATAATCCGCGTCAGTATAAGCTTCCAGTGTAATGCTTCCTCCTCTTTTGAACAAAATTCCTCTCCCGGGGTTTCCCTTCAAATAATGTAAAATTCTATGTACAACCTTCAAATGCAT
This sequence comes from Cornus suecica, assembly GCA_963922005.1. Classification (NCBI taxonomy): domain Eukaryota; kingdom Viridiplantae; phylum Streptophyta; class Magnoliopsida; order Cornales; family Cornaceae; genus Cornus; species Cornus suecica. The sequence continues at coordinate 1,348,298 of OY998240.1, read as the reverse complement.
TTCTTTGGGATTATGCATAAATTGACTAACAACGCTCACAACAAAGGCAATGTCCGATCTCGTATGTGCCAAATAAATTAGTCTCCCCACGATTCTTTGATAAGAATTTTTGTCCACTATTGTGTCTTCTGGAGCATCACATAATCCATGATTGAACTCAATAGGTGTGTCACTCGGCTTACACCCTAGTTTCCCAGTTTCCTTCAACAAGTCTAATACATACTTTTGTTGTGATATAAAAATTCCCTGCTTTGAATGCGCCACTTCAATGCCCAAAAAATATTTTAACTTTCTGAGTTCTTTGATGTCGAATTCTTTCTCCAAGCATTTCTTCAAACTCTGCATTCCTTCTGCATCATTGCCCGTCACTATAATATCATCGACATATACCAACAAAGTTGTCACTCTCCCTGACTCCGAGTGTCCCACGAATAGAGTATGGTCTCCTTGACTCTGTCTATAACCCAAAACATTCATCACTTTTGCAAACCTCCCGAACCAGGCCCTTGGTGACTGCTTGAGTCCATATAGTGCTTTCTTCAACCTGCAGACTATCCCTTCCTTGGATTCAAATCCTGGCGGGACTTCCATGTATATTTCCTCTTCGAGATCACCATGTAGGAATGCATTTTTTACATCAAACTGTTGTAAGTTCCAACCAAAGTTAGCGGCCAATGATAAGAGAACTCGTACCGTATTCATTTTTGCGACCGGAGCAAACGTCTCAAGGTAGTCTATGCCATGGGTTTGAGTGTAGCCTTTGGCAACTAATCTTGCCTTGTATCTCTCCAAGGAACCGTCTGACTTGTACTTTACAGTGAAGACCCACCTACATCCAACCAACTTCTTTCCTTCCGGCAATCTGACCAAGTCCCATGTTTAATTATTTTCCAGAGCTTTCATCTCCATTTTCATAGCAACCTCCCATTTCTCGTTTCCTAATGCCTCAGATAGGTTTCTAGGAATAGGAATTGTGTGTAGGTTAGTAAGGAAGGCTCTATGTCTCTGTGATAGTTTTTTATAGGACATGAACAAGTACAATGGATGCTTTGTGCAGGCTCTAGTTCCTTTCCTAAGGGCAATTGGTAAATCATTGTCACTTGGTTCAACGGTTTCATTGACAGGTTCCCTAAGGTTGAATGGTTGTACGATGGACTTAATAGATCTGGGAATTATCTCTGATGTTTGAACAGTTGCTTGAGCAGGCGATTGAACATGCACATGTTGAGAGTTTGGTCTTTGCTTCCTGGAATACACTTGTAGTGGTCTTGTTAACTCAGCAGATTCGTATTGAGCAGACTCAATATTAGGCTGATTAATGGCAGAACTGGGTTGCTCAATATTAGGCTGATTAATGACAAAATCAGACTCAATATTAGGCTGATTAATGACAGAACTGGGCTGCTCAAGATTAGGCTGATTAATGACAGAACTGGGCTGACCGAAATGGCAATCAAAGAGAAACAAGTCTTTGTCCCTATCTTCACTCAACTTCTCCCCCTGAAGATAGGAGGTTTGAAAATACGACTCAGTTTCGACGAAGGTTACATCAACGGAAATAAAGAATTTTCTTGTTGGTGGATGAAAACATTTGTACAAATACACTTGAGAGCAACGTAGATCAAGTTTTCCCCTATTTTGAGAATGAATATGAACGAATGCGACACTTCCAAAAACTCTTGGAGTCAGACCATTTGAGACATTAAAATTGGGGAAAAAATTTGTTAGAATATCCATTGGGGTTTTGAAATCAAGGACTCTTGTTGGCAGCCTATTTATGAGATGGGCTGTAGTTAGAACTGCCTCTCCCCAATACTGTTTTGGGACATTTTTGTGAAATAAAGATGCTCGTGTGATAGAAAGAAGATGACCATTCTTGCGTTCGGCCACCCCATTTTGTTGAGGTGTGCTAACACAAGAGGATTCATGAATGATGCCCGGTTTTTGAAAGAATGGTGAGAGAAATTGATTAAAGTAGTCATTGGCATTATCCGATCGAAATCTTTTAATTCCCACATCAAATTGGGTTTTGATCATGTTATAAAAATTGGGAAATACTGTGCTAACATCGGATTTATTTTTCATGAGATATATCCACGTCACACGAGTACAATCATCAATAAACGACACAAACCACTTAGCACCAGAAATATTAGGAATGGTAGACGGCCCCCAAATATCGCTATGGATAAGAGTGAACGGAACAAATGTTTTTGTATTACTTATTGGAAAAGAAACACGCTTGTGTTTGGCAAGTTCACAATCACTACAATGAAAATTCTCGACACTGGACTCTTTGAATAACAACGGAAACAAACGCTTAATAACACTAAATGAAGGATGACCTAGACGACGATGATAAAGCCAAATTTTGTTTTTATTGGAAATAACTGATTCAGAAAGAAATGATATGGGTAAGGAATTCTCAACTATAGCCCTGCCACTTTGTTCATCCAGGTAGTAAAGTCCATCTCTCTCACTAGCATGTCCAATCATCCTCTTTGTGCCCTGTTCCTGAAACACATAATGAGAAGGGTAAAATGTCGCACTGCAATTTGAATCTTTAGTAATCTTTTGGATGGAAACTAGGTTTGTAAATAGTTTAGGAACATGAAGAACATTTTTAAGTGTGAAAGAGTTATTTAGAAAAACATTCCCATATCCTGCTACTGTGGTAATGGATCCATCAGCTATGGTTATTTTCCTATGATTAGAGCAAGGAGTGTATGAAATAAAATTTTTGGAAGAACATGTCATGTGGTCTGTGGCACCAGAGTCAATTACCCATGTCGTTGGAGAAACTTTATCCGAGACATTAGTAACACAAGAAGAAGAAGATATACCTGAAAAAACCAATGAAGATATACCTGACAAGGACGGTTTCTCAAGAGATCCCAAAAACATCTTTAACTGCTCGATTTCTTTCTTGTTGAGATCAACAATTGAATTATGTGGATTTCCCTCACTGCTCGGATGATTGCTGACAATATTTGCTTGTCCCCGCTCATTTGTACTCTTGTCGAAAAAATTTCTATTTATATTTGAAGGTCTGCCATTGAGTTTCCAGCACCGATCCTTCATATGACGATGTTTCTTGCAATATGTACACCAAAGAGAGTCTCTATTGGAGGATCTCGACGAGTCAGCTTGCCTATTGGACCCCTCGGTGGGCTGTGTGGGTCCCGAATTTTGAACTCCAGCAAATTTTGTCACTAGGGCAGAACTATCCCCGACTTGAGTCACAAGCATAACACTCCTTCTTCCTTCTTCAGCACGGATGATTGAGATGGTCTCATTGAATGATGGCAGATCCTCTTTTCCTAAGATCTGTACTCTTACAGCGTCAAACTCAATATTGAGTCCAGCAAGAAAATCATAAATCCGATATTTTTCAACAAATCTCTTGAAAATCGCTGCATCATCACTGCACCGCATCTGAATGCACTGATAATGATCCATTTCCTGCCATAATCCTTGCAAGAGATTGGAATATTCCGTGATGGTACGAGTACCTTGCTTGGCTGCCGAGATTTTAGTCTGAATCTCATAGATTTGCACATCGTCATGGACTTTAGAATAGGTTTGCTTGACAGCTTCCCATATTTCCTTGGCTGTACTGAGAAACATATATGCATCACTGATCTCCGGGAGCATCGAATTCCATAGCCAAGACATTACAAGTGAATCTTGTTCATCCCACGCATCAAACTTGGGATTCCCTTTCAAAGGCCCTGTGCCAATCAAATGGCTCAGTTTGCCTTTTCCCTTAAAAAACGTACGGACTAATTGAGACCACTTTAAATAATTTTTTCCATTTAATCGATATGCTGCTTGTATGTTTTGCAACTCGCCTGTCGAAACAGTTGCAGAATTCTCGGTTGAAGGTACTTCCGAGACAGGGCTGGTTTCTGTGGACTCCGACATGATTGTTGAGAACAATTAAGAAGGGTGATATATGGGAAAACAGATGAACAAAGGTAAATTCAAGGCAAATGAAAGCCTGAAGCAGAGCTAAAAAAAAAGAAGAAAAAAAAAAAATCCAGAAAAGAGCCTATAGCTCTGATACCATGTTAACAACCAACTACTCTAAAAGCTTAAGCTATTAGAGAGGGTGTAACTTACATATTTATATCCTTCAACACGCCCCCTCACGTGTGGCCTTCTTTGGGTCCAACACGCGAAACAACAATTTTTTCAACAAAGGGTGACGGTGAGGTTTGAACACAAGACTTTCTGCTCTGATACCATGTTATGATAATTGAAAAACTGATGTTTATTGATACTAAGAATACTTTTCATGTACATTACTTATAGACTGTTCAAGTCATTACAAAAATAAGAGAATAACTTTACAACAAATGATTCCTAGAATAAAGCAGCCTGCAGGGCAGTCCCTGGAAATCAGCTAGCTACTATATTTAAATATGAAATACAACTAAATATTCTTCTTTCCAGCATCAACATAATCCAATATTATGTGTAGTTAATTAAACAGGGATATCCTTTTTTGGTCTTTCAAAATATTGCAGCGCCAACCAGAAGCAGCTAAATTTGATAAATGAATTTGTGAAGGAAGAAATTCAGATGAATGAGGAAATTAGATCCAGACTGTCTAGCACAACATTTGTTGACTTTGAAGCAAGAACCTATAAAGTACACTCAACCGGTGCCATCATCAGTTCTGGATCTAGCATTTCATTACTCCACCATTATTGTTCAAAGCTTCCACATGATGAGTATGGTGTTATCTTATTTACTGATTGCTTCCTTTGATTAGCTTGTTATACATGGAAAAGTTGTGTGCTCCTGACCTCTAATGGGATTTGTTCTCCCATTTCTCAGATACTTCAACCCCAAGCCAGATTTTTTTTACCTTGATGATGTAGAAGGAACAATTTGCAAATTAATTCTCCCTTCCAATGCTCCAGTTCATGAAATTGTGGGTTCACCACAATCTTCAACAGAAGCAGCTAAAAAAGATGCCTGCTTGAAAGCCTGCAAAGAATTGCATGAACTAGGTGCCTTGACCGACTATCTCTTGCCAGATCAAGATGATGGAAATGAGGAATTGGTTGAAGACTCTTCTGATTCAGACAGCTGTGACGGTAAGGGAATAGCAATTCGAGATGATGGAGCTTTGTTGCCTATTTTAGTCTTTTGTCTGATTTGGAGTCTATGTGATTCTGTTTAATAGCAGATGACGCTTCACGAAGAGTGCTATATGAGATGCTTGTTCCGCATGCACTTAAAGCATCATGGACTCGCTTGGAGAATCATGTGTTTTTTAACTCTTATTTCATAAAGTTCAGTCCTCGTCCAGTTGATAGGCTTTATAAGAAGTTTGGTCTTTTTGTGAAAGCACCTCTCCCAGCAGACGCTGAGCGGATGAATCTGAGTCTTGGTTTGGCTCGTGGTAGAACAGTTATGACTGAGCTTGTCCCGTCAGGAGGTTCAGTTTTTAACAAAGATGAGGTATACAATTATATTTTTAAAAATAAAAATCAACAAGCAACTTGACTTGTCGATAATTATTGTTTTTATTTACACAGATTCTAGAGGCACAAAATTTTCAACATGTATGCCTCAAGGTCATCCTTGATAGAGCTGATCTCATTCCTGAGTTTGTTTCTTTGGAGAAGAATAGTTTGTGTAACTCAAGCTCATTAACCTTCTACCTTTTGCTTCCTGTCACTCTGCATGACAATGAAAGCACAATGACTGTAGACTGGAAGCTTGTCAGAAGATGCTTGTCATCTCCAATTTTCAGAAACCCAAAGGAAGTTGGAGGCGTTATTCTTCATTCAAACAAGCAGTTGCAACTTGCTAATGGTCCCCAAAGTATAGATGATGTGGTAAATAGTTTAGTTTATGCTCCATGCAAGGATACTTTTTTCTTTATTTCTGACGTTCTTGCGGAGAAAAATGGGTACAGCCCATATAAAGATTCAACAAATATTATGCGGCACTATTCCAAAGTGTAGGTAACTTCATCTCTTGTTTTGTTTTACTTCTGTCAATGTAGCATGTTTCTGTGTATATGTAGGTAATGCTGGAATTCTCCTTGAAAATTTTATATAGTGCACTTACGTCATTAGTAGTTTTTTCTTGGAACTTTTTCTTATATTTAGTTGCAATTTCAACTGACATGTTACCTTTCAAAAAAAATAAAAAAATTCAACTGATATGTGCCTGACATATATACCTGAGAGAGGGGAAGAGGTTTTCCCCTGCATAAAGAATTTATATTGAAGTATTTGAGGATCAACTCCATTTTTGGCCAGTGATCCATATCACATGAAGCTTTTCAGAGCGATTTTATCATTTTGAACTGGAAAAAATGTCCTAAAACTTGGTTTTTATCAAATTTATTTCATTTACCAGTAGACTCGAGTCACTGTATTCCCAACCCAGCCCATCCCTTTCAATAATGATTAACGGGGTAATGATCAGCTTCCTTGTTTTGCCTCGGACCCCGGAACACACTTTCAATCTCATGCTGACATTCTTTCATTTTTTTATATATATATTTTTTTGGGTTATAATTGTTTGTATTGCCTTGTTTATTGATATGGATTTAACTTGCCATTTTCTAGGACATTATAGAATATGTTTAATTACAAAGTTTATTTTATTTAAAATCTTCTTAAAAGGTGTGTAGCTGCATCTCAACCGCTGGATCCCATGGGCCTCACGTTGGACTGACGTTATCCAATAGCCCTGATACGGCCGTAATGCAGTCGAGAGTAGAGCTGCCTTTTCTTATATTCTGATAGATTCCGTAGCCTTTAAGAAAGTTAGCTACGTGGATACTCAAATGAGTTTTTTTTCCATGTTCTTGATGTTCTATTTTTTCAAACAAGTGTCCACAAATATCAATAAAGTGACATATTTTTACTCCTCTTAATATAAGACCACAGACCTATCACTGGTCATATTAACACTAAAGTTTCCAACTCATCATTTTTATGATTTGGAGGTATAAATGCTAAATTAGAGGTATAGGAGGCAGATCAAGAGTTTAAAGGGTTGATGATAAGTAGAATTAAAATAAATCTATTAGGTGCAACTTAAATAATCAATGAATACAATTTGAATTGAGTAATGAGTGTGGATCAAGAGTAGAAAATAGTGGCCGTTGCTGATGATGTTAACTATGATGTCAAGGTAGAATAGGTTAAATGGAGGAGAGCATCTGGCATAGTTATTAAAGGTGTGCTAGGCTCCAAGAAAGTCTCAGGAGTGCCACAACCTAGTACAGGTCAGGCCTCTTCAATTTTGCTCATAGTAAGACCTCATGCTCGTGCTTTTAAGTAGGCACAAAATGCCTCTTTTTAGTTAAAATATTTATTCATATTTTATTCTTTTTATTTAGTGACTAGTTGATTACAGTGTTTTACAACATGCAATGGATCATGTTGTTCAACCTGATGAAATATTAGACAATTTATAAATTTTAGGGCTCACTACTTACATTTCTTACATTTAGGTGTCTAATGTAAATATTTATGATAGTAAATGTTTAATTCGTGTGATTAACTGTTTCAGATTTGTTATAACATTGAATTTGGTGAATGCATATATGCAAATGAAAGGATTTGTGAGGTCAATTTACTTGATCCTCTTAGTTAAAATATCAAAGTCCCCTTTTCAGAAAAGTTTTTATTATTTATGTTCCATATATATATTTTTTATTTGTTATTGTTAATTGTAACTATCATCCCATTTTCCTCTGGTTTGACGTAGTCTCTATATACTTGAACTTGATATGTATAATTATCACACATGGGACTTACTTCGATCAAGCTTGCACCTTTAGCAACTATGATACTAAACACTTGATGTGTCCCACTAAGATTTAATGGCTAGTTTTATAAAACAGACCTGCTGTAATGCAAAGTTTGAGAAGGATGTGTGGTAAGACATAAAGGAAAAGTTTGGGAAATGAGCACAAGCGAGAAATGGTTTAAGTAGTACATATTGGAGAAATGGTTTAAGTAGTAGAGTGTGGGATCTATATAGAAATATCACATGCATAGAGTGTTTGTTGCTGTAATGCAAAGTTTGAGATGGATGTGTGGTAAGACATGAAGGAAAAGATTGGAAATAATGAGCACATGAGAGAAATGGTTTAAGTAGTACATATTGTAGATAAAATGAGAGAAACCCCATTAAGATGGTTTGAAATGTACAAACCACTAAGTGCGCCAATTAGGAATAGCGACATGGTTCATATTAGGGATAATGTAGGGAAAAGGGGAAGACCAAACCTAATGTGGGTAGATTTTTCCATGAATGATATGATAACATTTGGTTTGACTAACGCTATAGCGAGTATCCTTCTTTTCCAAGGTGTTTAGTTAGAATACCAATAGTATAATATGGTCATCTATTCCAATACTCTTATTGACAGAGGAACTGTGTCAATGACAGTTGGATTTTATTAGAACAATGCTTATGTCGTCTTTGAGGAATCATTGCAAGCATTTTCAGGTGGAGTCGAACCAGAATTTATGAAAGGCTCATACTGCATGCCATTCTGTTTCAACCTTAAAGTAGCATGTTGTTTACCAAGTCTGAAAGTAATTGTAATTTATCTGGTTACCTTTTTCCCAGATTTTCTCAACCCTAGGGCGTAGACCGGTGCTGTTTGTTTCGGACAACTCATAGTTTCTTCCATCTTTTTGACCTTCCTATCTGGGCCTGCAATACATTATGCCACTATTTGGGCCCATTTTGGGTTATTTTCTATTTATTTATTCTTTACCAAACTTGAACAAGTCAAATCAAATTCTGATTCCTCCTCTTTTAGGATGATATATCCTAGTGACCTTAATCTTTACATCTCTCTGTTTTAAAATATTTAAACAGGACTTGAGCCCTTTCTCCTCGCGTACCCACATATAGAATTACTCGAGTACTATTGCCAACTTTTGATGTTAAAAATCTGATTATGGTTTCCAGAACAAGAGTGACTGACAGTCTGTCTTCACCAATAATCAGCTATTATAAATGCAAATGACTAACCACAATGTGTTGAACTTTATATTGTCATTAATATTAATTCGGACATTCAACTTATTTAATGTAATACTGGTATCTTTGTTATGTTGTTTTTAGAGATCACTTATTTCTTTCTTATTTTGTCAATCAGATTTGGGATTCATCTTTCATACCCTAATCAGCCTCTTCTGAAAGCGAAACAACTTTTCTGTTTGGACAATTTACTACGGAAGAAAGAGAGATCAGGTAAAATTAGGTTTTTTGTACCTTGGGGTTATCACTGAACTGCAAACTGAGTAACATTTTATAGATCACAGAGAGAAATACTATGGCAAGTCAAACATTTTAGACTGTTAACAGCATAGTAAATTGCTATAGCTGTACAACTTGTTATGTCAGATTTTTAATATTTTGATACAGTGCCTCACAAGGAATTCCAATGCACATGGTAAATTGAATGTTTTCATAGTGCTGCTTGTCTTAAATACAAAACCTCCCAAGGAATTCCAATGCACATGGTAAATTGAAATGTTTTCACGGTCCTGTTTGTCCTAATTTTTACCCTAAGTGGTGAAATGTGAGTCGCACACCAAATAGAATGTTTTCCGGAGGATCTCTTTTACAGTTGGCTTGTGTGCTTGTAACTTTTTTATAACAGAATCGCGTGAAAAAGAGGAGCACTTTATCGAAGTACCCCCCGAGGTTTGTCAGTTAAAGATAATTGGCTTTTCTAAAGATATCGGAAGTTCATTGTCTTTATTACCATCAATTATGCATCGCCTAGAAAGCTTGCTCGTGGCAATTGAATTGAAGCAGAGATTCTGTGCTTCGTTTCCTGAGGGAGCTGAAGTTAGTGCTTATCGTGTAAGCTTACTCATCTTACCATGTTTAAGTGACCTTTTCATTTACTGTTTCTCAACTCTCAAACTCAGTCAGTCGTTCCCCTACTCCGGTTCTGCAATTTATTTATCTATTGTATTGTAGGTTTACAAAAATGAACTTAGTATGCTTATAACAGCTGTGAAATCCTGTTTCAGGTTCTTGAAGCACTTACAACAGAGAAGTGCAATGAGTCTTTTTCGCTTGAAAGGCTTGAAGTGCTAGGCGATGCTTTCCTCAAGTTTGCAGTTGGGAGGCACCTTTTTCTTCTACATGATACCTTTGATGAAGGACAACTTACAAGAAACCGTTCGAAGATGGTAAATAATTCCAATTTATTCAAGCTGGCTACAATGAGCAATTTGCAGGTAATGAGTGGTATAACTGGTGTTCCTGTTATTATTCTTATTCTTATTCTTATTATTACTATTATTATTATTATTATTGTTATTGTTATTGTTATTATTATTTCTGTATGATCCTTGGAAACCAAAATCATGCTAATTAAGATATTACTAAAACCCATAGTTCTTCAGCAGCTTCAATGTCCATTTGATCTGATTAAAATTTGATACATTGAATAAACAGGAGCCTCTAGACCTCTTGCATTGTTTTCAAAGTAATTATTATTTGACATCTTCTTTCAGGTATACATACGTGATCAGTCATTTAATCCCTGCCAAATCTTTGCCTTGGGTCGTCCTTGCTCTGTAATTTGTAGTAAGGAAACAGAAACTAGTATACATTCTCCATATGGGAGTGGTGTGACAATTGATGAGATTTCTGATGTTAGATGCAACAAAAATCACCATTGGTTGTATAAGAAAACTATAGCAGATGTGGTTGAAGCTCTTGTTGGAGCATTCATAGTGGACAGTGGCTTCAAAGCAGCAACAGCTTTTCTTAAATGGATTGGAATACCAGTGGATTTTGAGGCATCACAAGTTAACAATATCTGTTCTGCAAGTGCTATGTTTGAGTCGCTTTCTACTCAGATAGATATTGCTTCCCTGGAAAATTTATTAGACTATCGATTTGTGTGTAAAGGTTTGCTTGTACAGGCGTTTGTTCATCCTTCTTACAACACTCCTTTGGGAGGTTGCTATCAGGTATATGGCCTCTAATTTCACTCTGCATGAATCAAACATCTTCCTAGAATATTTTGCCTCTTCAATACAACAACTTATAACAAATTTTATTGCATGAACAGAGACTGGAGTTTCTTGGAGATGCTGTGATGGATTATTTGATAACATCCTACCTGTTTTCTGTGTTTCCAAAACTGAAGCCTGGTCAGATAACAGATTTGAGATCTGCATCTGTAAACAATAACTCCTTTGCCGACGTTGCTGTACGTCGGTCCTTCCAAAAATTTATTATTTGCAATTCTAGTGGCCTCAGTGAGTCTATGGATGTGTATGCCAACTTCACTAGAACTGATGCATCGGAACAGGGACTGGCTGAAGGACCCAAGTGTCCAAAGGTATTCACTGTCAATTGTAATTCTTTTAACTTAGACTTTTTCTTTTCTTTTCTTTTTTTGTATCCTGATGTTTGTATGCCTCCAGAATTAAATAATATACGTACCAGTTAGCACAAAGGTATTCACTGGCAATTGTAATTCTTTTAACTTACCAATTAACAAAAAGCTTCCAGCTTGAATTTTATCTCCTAGCAGAGGTGCAAGGTTCAAATTTTGAACCCCTATTGGGATGTGTCTTTGTTACACGGGAAAAGTTGGCACTTACGAGTGAATATGTAGCAACCCGCTCCAACAGATGGTATGATGTTGTGCGTTTTGGGCTCAACCTGCACGGTTTCTTGGGTGTCACCCCTAAAAGACCTCATACCAATTGGAGACAACCCTTTACCAATAAGTACTTCACCTCCCCAATATCCAAGCAATGTGGGATATCACAATCACCCCCTTTGGACACTCCTTGTCCTCTCTGGCCTGACCCGCATTAGCTTGTGCATGTTCCTCACACTTCTGGCCGCGTTCCTGCTCTGATACCATCTGTAACAACACGCTCCATCACATGGTTTGATATTTGTCCGCTCTGGGCTTAGCTCACACGGTTTTATTGTTGGGCTTCACCCCCAAAATGTTTCATACCAATTGGAGACAACACTTTACATATAAGCACTTCACACCTCATTCCCGGGCTATATGGAAAGTCACAATCACCCCTCTTGGGACCTAACATTCTTGCTGGCGTGACCCTCATGGGCTTGTGCACGCTCTTCACACTTCCGGTCGGTGGGCTCAGGCTCTGATACCATTTGTAACAGCCCGTTCCACCACGTGGTATGGTATTGCTCGCTTTGGGCTTAACCCGCACGATTTTGTTGTTGGGCTTCACCTGAGAGGTCTTGTAGCAATTGGAAATAACACATAACGTAGAAGCACTTCACCTCCACTCTACCCAGGCAATGTGGGATGCCGTAGGATCAATGTGAATCGAATGATTAACTCGTCCTATTTCCTATAGTGATAGAAGATTGTGTCACTTATGGACTATAAAGCACGGATACTTCTACAAGAGCAACGTACACGTATCGGATATGTGTCGGATACCGATACTCCTCGGATACGTGTCCGATACTTCTTAAACGTATCCATAATTTTAAATTATATTTTTTAATTTATAACACGTATTCGATACTTCTAAGATACTTCAATCACGTATCCGATGCTTGTAAGATACTTCGATGAGGTATCCAATACTTCTTAAATATGTTTTTATCAAATTTTTAACATTAGAAAGAAACATTCCTAACAATACTATGAAGTACTATAGTCAAGAAAATTTTAATTTTTATTAAGTATCAACGACATGTTACAAAAGGAATTCATGTGTTCGTAATGATTCTATTTTCTTAATATTTTCAAGAATTGACTAGAATTTAGTCGTTTATATATAAAAAAGTGTCATTTCTTTTTGGCGTACCCCGCCGTATCCGTATCCTATTTTTTTGAGATTTGTCGTATCCCAGTGTCCGTATCATATCATATCTGCACCCCGTATACGTATCCGTATCCGTATCAGTGCTACATAACTTATGGATAATATTAATACTAGGAGTCATTTTGTGTGAGCAATGATGAAGGGACATTTAATTTGATTATAGTGTCTCTTTGCATGACATTATTTAAATTCCAAAATATGATATCCTGAGTAATATGTAATTTCACTCTGTTGCTTCAGGCTCTAGGTGACTTGGTGGAGTCCTGTGTTGGAGCCATTCTTCTTGACACAGGTTTTAATTTGAATCGCGTTTGGAAGATAATGCTCTCCTTTTTGGATCCAGTAATGAGCTTTTCCAACTTGCAGCTTAGTCCTATAAGGGAACTTCTGGAACTTTGTCAATCCTGTAATTTAGATTTGCAGTATGCAACGATAAAGAAGGATGGAAGATTCTTAGTTGAATCGAAAGTGAACGGAGAAGTTTTTTGTGCAACTGCATCTGCTACGAACATTAGTAGAAAAGCTGCCAAAAGAATGGCTGCTCAACTAATATTTGCTAGGTTAAAGGTAAAAAAGTTGCATGCTACCTTCTTCAATTCCTGCTATTACTACTATGAGAAACTACTGTGCTTGCAGAATTTACATTATTTAGAAGAGAAAAGGTGATATAATCAAAATATAACCACAAATTTGAGTCCATTGGATTCCCTGCTAAACTAACAATTAAATTCCCCTTGGGTTCCCTACTGAACCAAGAATTCAATTCCCCTTGGGGTCCCTGCTAACTCAAAATATCTGAAGGTTCTGGATTATGTCAATGAACTCCATCTCAGTCCAGTTTAATATGAATTGACTCCTTACCTGGCCTGTTGGGAATGGTCAGAACTTCACTTTAGGGAATTTAACTGTACTTGCCTAACAATGACTTGATGTATGAGACACTATGTTGATGTTGAATATATGCCGCTACAAATTGAGAAAAATGATTGAAAGGTATTAAGGAGGGGGCTGTGGAAGTTGAAAAAGCAATGCACATTGAAAAGTAACTATTTGGATGATACATGGTGAACTTTTGATTTTCAGTATTCCTTCCTGGATTACTCCTTAATAATGAATAAGTTACAAATTATCAGTGTCAATCAGCAGCAAGTAAAAGAAAAGTAGTTGAACAGCAGTTCTCTTGCTTTTGGTTTGGTAGCTTTCCCTTTACTATTGAAAATGTGCATGATTGATCTCTTGTACAAATTTATGAGTGCAATATTCTCTCTGATATCCAACTCACCTTATGATTTCAAGATCAACTACAACTTTTTATATTGGTCACTCGTTCTTATTAGGCCTTCTTTTTTTATTATTTGGCTGGCCGGTCATCTGTCTGTCAAATTCATATTCTCCAAACTTTTCCTTGCTTTTCAACCATATTATAGATGTTCATTGACTCTGAATTTGCAGGATCAAGGTTACAAATCTAAGTCTGTATCCTTGGAAGAGGTTTTGAAATCGAGTGACAGGATGGAACCTGAACTAATTGGATATGATGAAACCCCCACGGATGTTATTGCTCCAGTTTTGATTGGAATTGATAACATTAAGTTGCAGAAACCTTCTAGAAGTTGTAACCTCCAAATGGACGACATGGAAGAAGAATCTGCAAGAATTCAACCTAATAGCACCATTTCCGGAAGACAGCCCCCGTCTCCATCCAAGGCACCAGTGGGGCAGCATACGAAGACCATTGAAAATAATAAGTGCACCCCTGGCACACCAGGCACAGGTTTTGTTGGCTAATTTTTTTTTCTTGGCCTGGATTTTGTATCTTTTGCTTTTGCTTACCCTAACTACTAATTTTAGGTCCTTCACACAAGGGATCAGCTAAGTCACAATTGTACGAAGCCTGTGCTGCTAATTGTTGGAAACCTCCTTTGTTTGAATGTTGGAAAGAGATGGGGCCAAGTCACTTGAAAGAGTAAGTTCATTATCTTGGTGAATCTTCCCTCGCTGTGTTTAAATTGGTTCTTAGCTGTTGCTCGCATGACAGTAGTGGGATACCTGCAATGTGAATTTTGAATTAACTTTCTAAATTAATCTCTTGTTAAGCAATATTTTAATGAAAATGAAAAGGAAAATTAAGTGAACAGAACTTATTACTATGCTTTTGTGCAATATCGTGCTAATATTCGTCCCAAGCAACATACGGTTGAAATATCATCTACATGAAGCAACTAATACCAAATTCTTGGGTATGTATTAATGCCAATTTGGAGGCTGAAAAGGAAGTATCAGCTGAATTTGAGCTGAATTCGCCTGAACTTTTTCACAGACGACGTGACATTTTACAGTTTGGAAAATTTGGTCGCGTTTGGTTTTACTGTCTGAAAGGGAACTAAAAGGAGTAATTCTGAAACTGGTAGTCCCTTTCATAAAAAAGGGTTAAGAAAGTGTCAACGTAAGAATTTTTTTTTTTCCTTTCTTTTTCGTAGTAACTGAAAGAAAATCGAAGTCACCATTTTTTTAGTTTTCTTTTTCACCTGGTGGTTTATTATACTTGTCGTGATGAGTGCTCTGCTTCTTGAATTATTCCAAATTTCTAGCCAACGCTGCTTCCAATCAAATGTGAAAATTCTACAACTTCCAAATGCAGACTAGTTAATAGTACTTGGGTAATGATTCTGAGTATCCTTTGAATGTTGAACTCGTATCTTATGCAGATTCATTTTCAAAGCAACACTGGAAATTGAAGAAGCCTCCAATATGATTGTGGAGTGCTACGGAGAACCTCGTCATAATAAGAAAGATGCCGCTGAGCATGCAGCTGAAGGGGTACTGTGGTACTTAAAGCATCAAGGATACTTTACTTAGATTAGGTCAAAACAAGATATCAGGTACTCCAAAGGCATGAAAGGTGATATTTGTGCATGTTATTTGTAATCTGTAAAACCCTTAAAAGGGGAAAAGAAAATTCTGTATGCGAGAAAATGTAAATCAAATACATATGAACGCAAGTATATCTATATAATAGTTGGGGATTATTAAGAATTATTATTATCATTATTATTAGTATTATAATTATTCATGTCAGCTTGGTCTGTCTAGTGGTACACATTCCAGGGTAACGGACAGTTAACATGCAGTCTTCTTTACGCCCTTGTTATTGAGGAGATAGAGAGAAAATTTAGTTTATCATTTTTTAAATTTCAATTTCTAGGGGCCGACTTGATACTTCTAAATATTACCGGTGTTATAGGCTGAATGTTTTACACTCTATCCAAAAGCTTAAGTTATTAGGTAGTGTTAACACCTAATCTTGTATTTCCTAGACCATTTCATGTGGATCGGATGTGAAATAAGAATTTGACACTCCTAACCAAACTTCTTCCTGTCATTTCGGTTTGTCATTTTGGTTCACTTGGCTTACTCATACCCTATTGTTAATGAGACTATTTTGACCTAAAGACCAACGTGTTGAACTCAACACTCAATGCGACACTAGGTCAAGTTCAACGGATTCTTCTAGCAGACCCAAAAGCTTAAGTTATCAAGTAATGATGCTAACACTCAATATTAGATGTCCAAGACCATATTCATTTGGATCGGTGGGACAAAATTCGTAACATCTCATGGTAGATCTAAACAACGCGAGACCCGGTTTGAGCCTAACAATTGAGTATTAAGCATGACATCGAATTAAGAATTCAAGTTTTTGTTGTCCGCTCAAGAAATTAAATATGATGTTTTTGTTGTCCGATTCAAAAGGTTAAAGTAATAAATAATGCTAAAACTCTATCTTATATATGTCCAAAATCCCTTCACATCCAGAGCTAATAAGAGACTGAGGATCCATGAGCACTTGTTATGGACATCTAATAAGTACTTCACTTTCGGTACTATGGCAATATTATAATATTAGTATACTAAAGAATCAAAAGCATCCAATAATGGTTCGACCATAACAGTAGTTTCTTGTCACTGGATAAAATTTAGATGAAATGAACCAATAAATACAACACTAAGTAGTAATTAAGGCTCAAGAGGTTAATATGTTCAGATACAAAAACCTCAGGTGGCGAAGGAATTTCTCTTAGCATGAATCCCACACATACACCTGACCCCCACTTGTGGCCCCTGCAAGCGTCCCAACCCTGTAAGGATGGGCGTCAAAGCGGCATTGAATTGCAGAAACGTGTGGGCTTTCTAAAGTCGCCACGATATTTCCCTGAGCTGCAGAGATAACGTCAACGCCTCTTTTCATACTGCCAATGTAGAGATACGAATCATCCCAACCCCATATTGCTCTGTCCCAAGGAAAAATAAATAAATAACGGAATGAAGTATCAACCTGTTAATAGTCTGTTTTCATCTTATAAGCCGGATTACCCAAATCATGGTTGAATACTAATTTATCAGACAAAATGGCAAGGTGCAGCATGAGATGAAAGATACTGCGTTCAACAGCTTATCAATCCAAGTAGTCTAAAGCAAGAGGAATGATAAAAAAAAAATAAAAAGAAGAAGAAGAATCAAACACCAAAGTTGTTCTGAAAACTGTAGCATGAACAAAAGCTTCAAGTCAATGCTATGACGGTCATAATTAAAGCCCTCATACTAAGAACTTGGAATCTTCAAACTTTCCCATGTCATATTCCCTTAAATTGTAATATCATACAATGTGACAAAACTGAAAAACAAATTACAACATAGGAAAACAAATGTAAAAATGTAGGATAGTAATTTAAACATTCAGTTTCAATCTTTAAATCTTCTTTTCCTGACTTCAAAGCCAAAATACAACTCACGTTTTTGCCCCACCCAGCACCACAAAAAAGGGATACTAGTAGCTTCATCGTCCATTCAAAACCCTTACATCTTATGATATAACAATCAAACCGGTTCCAATGTTCCATACAACGCACAGAAAGACGCCTCAAAGTTGCCTAATCTTAAGGCAGGATACATGTGTTTGGATATGGCATGGAGGTCTGTATAGCTTCATTCCTTGTTCAGACCACGTTATTCCATTTGGTAGTGCAATATCTTAATTTAAGACATGATTTTCCTATCTTTCTCTTAAAAATGGAAAGGAAAGATAACAAAAATCTTACTTTCTTAAAGGAAAAGAGAGAAGCAGGGTATTTTACCCCTCATAAGTGGGGGCACAAGCCTCAAGGTATTAACTACTAAGGTATAAGCTTCTTGAAGTTTCACTTGGTTTTGCTGAATCGATTTTGTCCGAAGATTATGACTGTAATTACTAAGTTTTGTTTAGACATTTCAGCAGCATATAACCATGTTAAGCAAATGAAATATTTCTGTTTAACCACTAATACCAATGTTAGGATATCATATATGAAATTATTATTATAACATATTCATAAATGAGCCTTTAAGGAGCATATATGAAATGCCGGTAATAGACTGGCTAAGTGACTTAAGGGTCAGTTATTTACAAAAGACATTTAGTTCAGACTAAATTTAAACTCATTTAATGAGTAAGTATGACATGCCTGAGGCACCCATGGCTCAAATGGATAAAAACAAGATTATCACAAATTTCAAATGATTAATCATATTTTTTGCTCATCTTGTATGTGAAATATTTTAAATAGATTGAAAACTATCCTAGATAAGGTAGACAAGTTCACCAAAGCATTAATTGAAAGAATTAATAATTTTTACATAGTCAGGCAGGTCAAGAAGATGGTCTCAACAAAAGAGTCAAATTAACATTTCCAGGAAAAGCAATACCTGAATGAGGAGACCCATCTGCCTGTCTGGTTATTATGATAAATCATAGATATATCCTCAAAATTAGCTCCACTTAGTAAACCAACTCTGTCATCATAACTGCACAAATCGATTGGAACATTAAATCTAATCACCAGTGTAATAATAAGCAAGAAATTTGGGAATCGTAGAAGTTACTTTATCCCCTTTGTTTATGTATCTATTCATTTATGTGTGGTCATATGTGAGATATTTAAGAACTCGAAATGTTTTGCCAGAATAAGCAACATAATCTATGGAAATGATCCAATATGTTCACGCTCACAAGGCAGACGATCAATGTATAAGTCTGAAGTCCCTCACAAGAAACTCATATCTCAATTTATAGCAAATCAACTTTCAAGTAAGAAAAAATGTAAAGCAGGATGCAGTTACAAGAAAGGTGCAACAACATAGTCAAAGATAGAGCTGTAAAGTTTTATAACATGAATTAGATGTTCTAAGTAACTTTAATTATTGTTTCATCTACCTTCAGATTTTGTGATAATATATAAGCAATATAAGAACTTTCAAGGTGAACTAGATTGAGTTTATTTTAGATGTAGAGAGAGATGGTTTTTCAGCATCTTGTTTCCTCAATTTTCAGTAAGGTTCTACAATTATACAATATGGTCCATTCAGCATTACGCACCTTGTTGTTGCAAGGCAGCTTCCCGAAGGTGAAAAGTAAGCAGACTGCACAGACCTTTTATGGTCCACTGTCTTTAAAGGTTTAGGCTTCTCTGCATCAATATTTCTCAAGTCCCAAATGCAGGCTGTCCTATCCGAAGAACTTGTAGCCATAATGTTGGTATTCTCCGGGTTAAAATCTATTGTGTTAATATTTTTTTCATGCAAAATCCACGATTTTATAGGTTTTCCGGCCCTTGCATCCCAAATACCAAGTCCTCCATAACCCTCACCAAAATATAAGGAATTCATGTCATTCGGCTGGTGAGAAACAGAATATATGACACTATCACTGGAATACACCAGATCAAATTTCTCCTTCTCAACATCCATCAGTCTAATAAACCCATCATAGCATGAAGTAAACATCTGCAAACACATTCACAAGCACGACTAAGCATACAATATTAAAAACCAGTCCACCAGGACTAATACCAGTAATGTCCTTGAACTGTATATTGACTAACTGTCAGAAAATAAGTACAGGAATGCAGAAGCCAATTGAAGTCGTGTAACGCGTATTAAGAAAGAAAATTAGAAGAAGCCAAATATAGTGACTTCTAACTAGAGGGATATGTAAAATGGACATATATACAGAGTGATGGTGCCATACACAAATTTTTGATGCAGCACTGGGTTAATAGGTAGATATGACCTCCATAAACTTTAAAAATATAGAAGGATCACTAACATTTGGTAGTTAAAATGCCCAATGATGAGCAGATTCTCAAAACTTAGGCAGTTAAAATGCCCAATGATGAGCAGATTCTCAAAACTTATTTTATATTCATTACAACTTTCTCAAAATCAACCTATGTTCCCAATTTGTGCAGGTCAAATCATAACACCAGCAAAATGTGACATAAAGGAAAACTTCCATGGCCCCGTTCGCCTTTGGTACTTCAGTAAAGGAGATTGTCTCTCCCATAACGGCCGAGAAAACCACTTGCAAAACGAGTAATTCCTCCTATATTATAAGGCGATTTTCGACTCTCATGCTAATAAAAAAACTTTTAAAAATGGTGCTAGTTCAGCATCATGGAAGTGTACAAGTGAACATTAAAGCAAGACATGAAGTCAATTTTTAGCCTCACAACTCAACCAGTGATAATTTTATGGTTTTCTTGTATTTTCTAGATTAGTGACATTTTCAGTCCACCAAATCAGCAAGATCGCTATGTTCTTCATTTTATTTTATTTTATTTGTATACTCCAATTTAAGTATTTTATGGCAGTTCAAGGTCTGGTAAATTACACGGGTCACTACAAAATATCAAAAACTAGAAGAAAATAAATCATGCATAAGGAGTAATATCTGTTGATAAGTATACATGTCATATATATATCGCAAATGCAAAGTTGAATCTAATTCAAGGGAAGCCAAAGACAACAGATTTCAAATTGACAAAGCAAGTTGTAGATTTCAAAAATAGTACCTTTGAGAGTGAAAAGGGATGAATTGCAATCCCCGAAACAGGGCCGGAATGAGGACTATAGAGGTAAATCCCATTTCCATCCTCCTCTCTATAATCCACATTCCAAAGTCCAACATCCCCAAACTTGTTCCCCACAATCACCATTTTCATATCAGCAGAGGGAAAGAACCGAATAGAGAATATTCGACCCGGCACAACCCGGGCTATACTCTCCTCTTCTATTTCCAGCGAGTCCAGATCAACAGAACCATAAACCCTAATTGGGTAACCTAATCCTTCACCCAAATCCCTAGAACCCTCATCAATCCCTTTGACTGAACTATCACTGCAACATGATTTTGAATTCTTCGAAACGCCCAAAATTGATTCTATGAGCGTTCGATCGGAGGTGGTACCCCTGTACGCATCTTTCATACTAAGAGGGCCCAATTCAGGAGGGGATTTCTTCGGTGTGGTTTGGGATTTTAGGGTTTCTTTGAGATCGAAGTCGTCTTTGAGGCCGGAGGCGGTTGAGGGATCCGGCGGCATCCCTCGGGTGCGAAGGGAGCGCCGAATCACGACTGGGGTTTCATTCTTGGGTTTCTTCTCGGGACTCACTTTGTAAGATTTGTTTTGTACTCTGCCATAAAAAGTACTTTGAAATTAGTACTAGTTGATAAACATACATACACATATACATATATATGTATATATATATAGAGAGAGAGAAACCTTTGGCGCTTTGTTGCAGAGGAGAGTTCATGGACTGTAGATTGGACGTTGAGAGAGGCGAGCATTTGGCTGTTGCGTTTGATATTCTCCAATCTTTCACGCTCGTATTCTGTCAATTTGTTAGGCGCCATCGGAAAAACACAGTTGCAAACACAGACACACACAGTTGCAGAGAGAGAGAGAGAGAGGAGAGACAGAGGTTTGTGTGATTTATTGAAGAAGTTTACATTGGGCTTATAAACGAGACAAAAAATTGGCGGGAAATAAAAAGGCGGGGTCACGCGGGATGATGCTTGCCGCGGAAATCGCAATGGATTGGGCTCCCAAAAGTACACAGAAAGCGAAAGCAAAGCCCGGCCCATATCTACATTTACATCTTCTGGCTCTGGGGAACAGTTTTCTTCTATTTATTTTTGGTGGTGTTGGATTTAATTTTTCAAAGTTTAATGAAATTGGTTGTATAAATTAAATAAAACTTCGGTTTAATTCAAAAGAACCCTAAATAATCATTTTGAATGGAACCCTTTTGACTGAACTCTCACTAGAAAAAAAATGGGGAATTGTTTTGTATCAGAGTCTTGGTTGAGAGGTGGTGGTACTCAGGAATATTACATACACTCAGACAGAGGGAGGTAACTTTTTTGGTGGACTTTGTGATGTTAGGGATTGGGGTTTCAATATGGGTTGCTTCTCAGGGTTGTTTGTAAGTATCTTTCACTTGTTTTTCTGCCATACAAGTCCCAGAAATTAGTTGATTAAACACATACCCCATATATATCTATATATATATGTATATACATATATACATGTGAAAATTGATTTCCTTGAGACGCTTGTGTTGGGAGAGCTTCTCTTTTGATTATTTCTTGGTGCAAATTGTTAAATCCTGTTTGGTGGGGCAGGAAAACTGGAAGTGAAAGCCTTCCTTGTGCACCACCATATCCTTTCCTTGCAGTAGTGAAATTCAATAATAAAATCCCAATATATATATATATATATATATATATATATATATATCACATCTTAAAAGTACCCATGTATGGTTGGAGAATTCTTATTCAGTTAAAACAAAATGCTAACAAAGTGGTGTCTATAATTGACATTCAAATGATGCTATCTACATACCTAAACCCAATATATACAAATTTTCTAAGATCAACCTATATATATCTCAACCCTCAACAGTAACATATGAAGCACTTTTCCATTTTCAGTCAGTTGATAACTTGGGCGAACCAAATGCTGTGCTCCAGAATCTAAACTGAAACCGAAGAACTCTAACATAGTTGAAAGATTTGCTAAGATAAAGCGATATGTATCATAATTAAAGAAGCCTTAATATTTTATATAGGAAACAGTAACTAAATTTGTATCCGTTTCATCCTTGTGACGCATTTTCTCTAACATGTCATCTATAAGAAATTTTGATCTAACATTCTCCATTTTTTCTCTTCAATATTTTTTGTGTTTCAATGGTTCTGATTGTCCGATCCCTTTAGCTTAGACAGTGTAGTGTTGTTGGATGGTTTCAATGTCTAGTCCCTTCAGCTTCACCACAGATTCCACATGTCCCTTGAGAGTATGGAGTTCCCTTAACCTGCAACAAGTGTGTAACTTTTTACGATCCTTTACAATAAAATCAATCATATCCATCTAGATTACTACTCATGTTCTAACCTGGCAACTTCAGCGCGTTTCTTAGCCTGCTCGGCCAGCTCAGACAACTCATGGTGGTGGTTCTTATCATTCGATTCCGGGTTATGAAGACCATGAATTGTACGTTGATCCTTGGCCCATTCGGCCTCCCTCGCTCCCTTACCAAAATCCTTCTTGGTTGTGAAAGCAGTCTAACAAATTTAGAAAGAAAAAAACAATGCCGAGTTAATAAAAAATGAAATGAAGAAATTCATTGTTTTTATATGTGGTTTTACTTGTTCTGACATTGTTATAAAGTTTCTACACAAACCTTGTTTTCAATCATATTATCCCAGGCCTTTCCAGTCAATGCGTAACGGATGATGAACTTGAGGACATCAAGAGGGAAGTAGGTAATAATGCTGAAGACCCAGATCACGGCTGCCCATCCCCACCCGATACCTTGTATCCGAGCAAATTCCCAGTTTGCATACACAGCAATAATGGTAGCAACCTACATTGAGCAATTACCAAACTTTGTCAAAGATAAGGTGACTAGTAAGTACTCTATCAAAAAGGACCAAAACAACGAGTTGTAAAGTAGAAACGGAACTCCCCCAAGACATACCAATTGGGCTGCAAGGAAAGCAGCAACAAGCAAGAGTCCGGGCAATTCGATAAAGGACCAGCTTCGTGACCTGGTGACGAAAATGAGTGCTTGACTCACAATACTCACTTGCAGGTAAAGAGCTGCTGTAAGCTCATCTTTGTTTTCCCTGATATCCTTAACCCCGAAATTTTTCTGCAAAAAATTGATTTGTTAGCAATCATTTTCGATTTGATCTTACCAGTTCAGTGTCATTAACTTACTGAAAAGAATTCGGTGTCTGCTGCAAGATAAAAGAAGACCGCAGTCACAACAGCAAGATAGGTTCCAAGGACAATGCCAGTGGCAAAGATTTCCTTGAGCTTCCATGAATCGGGCAAGGGAGATGGTTTCACCCTGTCCTTAGAAATGGTCATGATAGTTCCATCATTTAGGATGGCAATGATCAGCACCATGAAAGGTGAGAAATCGAACTTCCAGATAAGAGCAATCAACATGAAACCCAACACGATACGGATTGTGATTGAAACAGCGTAGATGGTGTAGTTCTTCATCCTCTGAAAGATGGCTCTACTTGTCAACACGGCGCTCACAATCACACTAAGTCCTGGCTCCGTCAAGACTATGTCGGAAGCACTCCTGGCTGCATCAGTTGCATCTGCTACTGCAATGCCAATGTCTGCCTTCTTAAGTGCTGGGGCATCATTCACACCATCCCCTGTCATTCCACATATGTGCTTTCTCTCTTGCAGCTTCTTAACAATCTCGTACTTGTGTTCTGCATACCCAAGTCACAAATTAATTTGGACTAGAAATCAACTTATTATTATAACTAATACTATTTATTATGTTGTTTGTTTTGATTTCATCCAGATTAAATTACCAGGGAAGACACCAGCAAAGCCATCAGCCTTCTCAATGAGCTCTTCAATAGGCATCGCAGCGATTGACTCATCCTTGCTCTGGCCAAGAAGGGAGGATGATGGATACATGTTAGTGCCCATGCCAAGCCTACGACCAGTTTCTTTTCCAATGGCAAGTTGGTCACCGGTGATCATCTTAACATTGACACCAAGCTCAAGAGCTCTGCGGATTGTCTCTGCACTGTCATGCCTTGGGGGATCAAATAGGGGCAACAGACCCACAAATTCCCATGGCCCACCAGCGCTCTCCTTGGTTTTCTCTGGTACAGTCTACAAAGATAGCAAGCCATTAAATCCAATGCATTGGGAAAATGTCACCATATTATTCTGAAAGGTCTCTTGAACAGAAGGACTTGAGAAACTCAAGTAACTAACCTGTTGTGCAATACCCAAAGAACGGAGGCCGCTATCGGCAAACTTGGCAATGACTTCATGGGCCTTCTTCAGCACTTCGCCTTTCAGGTTACATAATTCAATAATCTAGTACAATAACAATTTTATTAGATATTAGTAAGTAAATGTCATGTATGGTGGTACAACTGCCCAATTTGAGGACTATCTTACTTGTTCAGGAGCACCTTTGCTACTTCTATGCCAGTCACCATTAGAGTCGATGTAGGTAATCGCAGTGCGCTTATCCACTGGGTTGAAGGGTAGGAAATGCACCTCTGTGATCCCTGCTCTCGCCTAATAAAAGCCCCACAAGAAAGTAGAATCAGAGACGTTAATAACTTCAAATGTAAGAGACCTAGAGTCTGCTAACATGAAACATCAAAGTTCATGACAAACAAGGTCTAGTCAAATACCTCCTTTGGGTCACCCAACATCCCAACTATTGAAGCATCAATAGCATCCTGATTTTCAACCCTAGAAGCCCTAGCAGCAAGCAAGATAACAGTGTCCTTGTCCATATTTCTGGGGAACACCTGCAATCATCAATGCACATTAGTTAGATTTGAAGCTTTTGGTCAACAAAGTATACTCTCTCTCACACACACACATACATACACAGATAGGTTTGCATGGGTAAACTAGTTTTGTTTTCTTTCTTTGAACGAACCTCAATCAAGTTCTTATCAACAGTGAGCTTATTGAGAGTAAGAGTCCCAGTCTTGTCACTGCAAAGAACATCCATACCGGCCATCTCTTCGATAGCAGTCATTCTTTTGGTGATGGCACCTTGCTGCGACAATCGGTGAGAACCAATAGCCATTGTCACAGACAACACTGTTGGCATGGCAATTGGGATCCCTCCAATGAGAAGCACAAGCAAATTGTCAATACCCTCTCTGTATTTTCTGTGTTGAATAAGATACATCACAAAGATCTCGATTAACATGCCCACCCCAATTGAGCAGATACAGAAGTTACCAATAGCCGTCAACACCTGATCAAAATCATCATCCAACACACTCGATCAACTTTCTCTCTTCCACAGACATGAAACTACATAGCAGGAATACTGAAATTGCAACTGGCATATAAAGGTTAACAATACCTTTTGGAAGTGACCAACATTGTTGGTGCTATCAACAAGGTGGGCAGCTTTGCCAAAGAAGGTGTGGACACCAGTGGCGATAACCACGGCCTCAATCTCACCCTGCTTGCAGGTAGAACCAGAGTAAACTCCATCACCCGGATTCTTTGTCACCGGTAGAGACTCACCCGTGAGGGCAGATTGGTCAATCTTGAGCGGGTCTCCTTCTAGGAGACGAGCATCTGCAGGTATGATATCTCCCAACTTAACACTAATCAAATCTCCCGGAACCAAGATGGATGCATCCTGCTCACCCCATTTTCCATCTCTCAACACCTGAAATATATATTCGAAAAAAATTTAATTAATTTATTATAGTTTTTCTTCATTTAGTAGACTCACTATTCTAAATTCGGCTATGGATATGAATAGGAATGGACAATGTTACCTTGGTTTTTGGAGCAAGACCTGCCATAAGGGCAGCAGCAGCATTTCCTGCATTATTTTCTTCGATAAAGCTGATGGTGGAGTTGATAAAAAGCAATACAACAATCCCAACAAAGTCTTGCCAATCTGGAGGTTTGCCCTGCATTATTTAAATTTCCTTGCATGGTTATACATATACACGCAACACCAAGGTCTGTGGCCTAGTGATATTTCATCTTTTAATCTCGCCAAGAGTATTGTGAAAATTATTTTCCCGGAAAAAATAAAATAAAGAAATAACTGAATTACCCCTCCATTTGCCAAAACTATGGCCATAATAGCAGCAGCCTCCATGACCCATGAGAGGGGATTCCACATAAAACCCAGAAACTTGAGAAACTTGCTCTCCTGTTTTAGATTATGTTAAAGATGAAAAATGTCAATTTATAGTTTAAGAAGTATTAGATATCGAAAATGGAAATTACGAATTAAGATTTAAGTAAGCAAAAGAAGAAATGTGCCTTTTTCTCCTCAAGTTTGTTGAGGCCAAAGATCTGGAGTCTCTTCTGCCCTTCATCTGACGTCAAACCCTCCCTTGTGCATTTCAGTTGCTCAAATACTTCCTCAACAGGGATATTCTCCTACGCATCCATTTAGAAATTCTTGAGTTATTGCACCATTGCATGAAATTTTTCGGAAATTATATGCACCGGGTGAATTTAAAATAAAGAAATTAATCTTCTTGTGAAAGGTTACGGTGTAACATATGACTCTCTTCATGTTTCTGAAACTACAGAATCATGCACTGCATTTTTATTTTTATTTTAAATGCACTGTATAAATGTAATGGGAGCTTTTTTTGCATGGGAGTCGATTCTTGATTATGATATCTAAATAGACCGAAATAATTTGATTAATTTTTTATTTTTATTTTTACTGTGCTTACCAGGTCCACTTGCTCATTCTTGATGTGTTCCATGTTGACCTCTGCCAAGGTGAACCTAGGTGAAAAGGTACAAGGAAGAAAGAAAGAAAGAGACCACTCTCTCTCTCAATCTCTCTCCCCACTTTGTCTCTGTTCCCTCTTCTTCTGTTTAAACTTCTCCTTAGGAGTACATATGCATGGAAAAAAAAAAATGTTGAAAAGGTAGAGAATTTGAAGCCTTGGTATTAGGGGGTGTAAATACCCTTTGTAACCAACTTCGTTAGCAAAAAATAACCAAAAAAGTGGGCGTCCGTACACTCCTAACAACTGACAACCTGTCATCACCTATTCATTTTCTAACAGTAGTTGAATGCTGACGTGTCCGGTCCTAAATCTTAGGTGGTATAACTATGTTTTGCGGCTATGAAAGCTTTATGTGATTTTCATCTATATATATATATATATATATATATAGGGTAAATTGCTTAAAATCGCCCGAAAGTTTACTCTCTTTCCCACGGATATCCCCTCAATTATGAAATGAGCTTAGAACCCCTTAAAATTTCATAAAAGGTTGCACCATGGGCTTGCCCTCAAATTTTTTTACCCTTTAATCCTCCAAACTTTTTGTATTTTCACTTTATCTTTAATCCTCTTATAGGGTAAAAAAATAATTTTTTTTTGTAAGTTTTAATTATTTTATTTGTAAATCAATTAACTTGTTATTAAATTTTAGTTAGATTTAAATCATAAAACTCAATCCTAATTTAGGATAATGAGTTTTATGATTTAAATCAAATTAAAATTTAATAACAAGTTAACTGATTTACAAATAAAATAATTAGAACTCATTATCATAGTGCTCATTTTTATTTATTTATTTTTGTTTTTTTTGGTAATTAAAACTTATTATATTTTGTTTTTCTGATGATTATATATATATTTGGTTATGTTGGTTGAACACTGTGTCAGATTCTGGCTAGTTTGTTGAGTCTGAACATGTGTTTTTCATTTTCTTTGATTTTATTTTGTAAACATTGTTGGGAGGATTACATGTTTGATGAATTTTCATTTTATTGTTTGGGTCTTAGTAATTTTTATTAAAGTTATGTTGTAGTTGGTGATTTTTTTTTCTTGGTTTCAATTTGTGATTAGTTGGTCTCGACACGATGTAGATATTTATGGATTTAGATTTTTAATTAATTGTCTGCGTGCTGAAACAAGATTTTAAATAACTAAAAATCAACCTTCATGATTTACATGAAACTGACTTGTTAAAAAAAATTAGAAATTACTATTGTTTTAATACTTTTTTTATTTGCTAATTGAACTAGCATGAATAAATTCTTATATTCAACTATTTAACCAATCACATCTCTTTGTATTTTATGATATTTCAATATCGTAATTGAACCAATCACAATTTATTAATATATTCATAAATAAATTACAATTTATTATTAAGTATTTTGTGATTATTTAACCAATCTCATTATTCTAATTAATATATTCATAAATAAATCACAATTTATTATTAAGTATTTTGTGATATATTTTTTAATATATTTTTATGAAAAGATTGTTTCATTTGACATGAAAAAGTTAATTAGGATAATGAGTTTTATAAGAGGATTAAAGGTAAGGTGGAAATATAAAAAGTTTGGAGGGTAAAAGGGTAAAATTTTTTGAGAGCAAGCCCATGGTGCAAGAAAATGAAAGTTCAGGGGGTATAATTAGTTGAGGGGGTATCCGTAGGAAAGAGAGTAAACTTCAGGGGGTTTTAAGCAATTTACCCATATATATATATATACATACATACATTGATTATATTTTCTTGTTAGTTGTTACGGGGAGTTACATGTTGAGAAATAAAGCTAGTAATCATTGAAGTGAATAACAATAAACTAAATCTTGCATGCAAATGAGTTGCTACTGTTATCATAAATTTTGCCCATTTATTACTGAATTGTGTTAGGAGAAATGAAAATCATGGAAATCAGCTCTCTCTGTATTAAATTTTGTTTCTTATTATTTCAAATATCAAATTACAATACGTGTGTGTCTATATTGAGTTTTAAATTTTTAGTGCTAAAAAGAACCTTCTTTTGTTTTACCTTTTCAATACCTGAATTCTTCCTAGGATACACTGTCATCTTTAGCAACAATTTATTATATTTCATCACATAAGTGTATCATTTCTTAGTTCGCAATCTATTTCTGTTAATTGTTACAAAAGACTCGAATGTTTTAAGTGCTAGAAAAAAAAAATAACAAAAATGAAAAGTTTATACCATAATAAATAACAGAATAAGTTCAAGCACCGACAATTATAGTGTATGTGTAATGATCTACTCGCTGGGGTTAAATCCTGAGTGCAAATTAAGCATTTATTGTTGGGTTTTCTCATAAAATAACTATTTAAATTTAGAAGGGTTTTTTTTAATAATAAGTGGTAGTAAATCGTAAATATCTTACTCCTCTAACAGATTAATAAAACTTCTTCCTTTTTATCTTTATCTCATTTTATTATTTCTGATCCTTCCGCCCAATATACAACATATATATTTATATTTATCGAGTTTATGGACAACCTTGATTAGTCATTTTGTGGCAGTGTTCATAAAAGAGGACTAGTGTAGGAGGGCTATAATGACTTTAAAACAATACAATTCTGCGTGTCTCTCCGTAATGAAGTTTAACTTTGCTTTTATTTATTAATTGTAATATATATTTCCTATAAAATTACCAGTCTAGGTATACAAACTTTGTGTTTATATTTTATCATATATATAGCATGTACATATTAATCATGTATACTTCAAATGTATTTTATATAGGATTCTTAAAATATGTTCACACTATGCGTGATATTTTATCACATATATAGCATGTACAAAGTAGTCATGTCTACTTAAAATCTATATAATATATAATTATATGGGATTCTTAAAATATGTTTATTTATTCAATGTTTCATTCTTAGAAGTGAGGGTATGTGTATGTGGTACGGAAGAACAGTGAGATATGGGATGAAATTAATCTCTATAATTTTTAACTATTACCTCTGGTTCCAAAGTTCGAAGTTTGAAGAATACCATATCTTCAAACAAATTTATGTGTTTCTAAAATCCTACTTTTTGTATGGCTGACAAAAAAAACTAATTTCTTCCACTGTAATCCCTTCTTTCTCAAAGGAAAGAAAAAAAGTTAATTGGATGTTTCTTAATTACCACATAACACTTGCTCAAATATTTTAAGTGCTAGTAACAAAATCAAAAGAAAAGAAAATAAATATGTACTATATTATAATCCAAAAGGCACAATTAGTTAAAGTATAGATAATTATATAGTGTATGTGTAAAAAATTAAAATTAAAACAAAGGACAAGGCTTTCGACAAGTAGGGCATGAAAAATGCAAGAACAAGTCCCTCGCATAGTTTTTTTTTTGTTCTTACATTAATTATCTCATACATAATGTAGATACTTTGGTGGAAAATCAAAGTATTTCCTTTCATTTTCTTGCAGCCAAATATAAAAGCATTGCACATACACTATATAATTGTGTATACTTAACTAATTGACTATAAGAAAATAAAGATTCTAAAGAATAAAAAGAATGGTGGAAGAGAAAGTTTGATAGGTTGTATTACATCAGATGTGGCTGTGGCGCAGTGCGTTGTTCTATCCGAAGGAGAAATAGTGGGTCATTTTACATAAAAATAATAGATAATGATAGAAATTCACTTCAATTTATCAAGTAATTACAATGATTACTCACGAATTTTCGGATACCATAAACATAATAGAAATCCACTCCAATTTAAGTAATTATGGATCACTCGTACGTTTTTCTCGTATGAATTAATAACTCATATGAGTTTTAAGAATACCAATATAACTAACATTTAATTAGATGCTTAAAGCAATGTGACTGTTACTTTTGCCAAAGTTAATAGATATTTCCTCTTATAATTTCACTCACACAATTATTCCCATATCCCATGCTTGTTCCAATATGACATACACATCCCCTCTTTTAAGTAGGAAACATTTGCCACTAAAATAAATAAACACTACTAATTCTATATAAAATCATAAAAAACAAAGCATACGTGTCTAACTTGCATGCTATATGCATGATAAAATATAGATTTAATTCCACCTTTGCCCTAATCCCACCTAAACTCCCTGTCACTAATAACCGTCTGATTTTGCATTGTCAATTATATTTTAGATGACGTAGATGTTTATCTACTTTTTGATTGATGTCTAGGGATTTCGGAAAAGGGATTACGCTAGAGAGGATCTTGTTCTTCAACCAAATGTGAAAAACATAATATTTTCCTCTCCTGTTCATTTGTGAATTAATCTATTTAACAAACGTTACGGAGACAGAAAAACGTAAGTTATTAACTGTTATCAGTAACCATTATCTTTATTTGTTTGGGACACTCTATCTCAATATCTTTAGTATAAGTAAGTCTACAAATTAATGGAGCCGAACCAAGTTTTCAAATATTTAAGTTCAGACCATTTATTTAGCAAGTCTAAAAATTGTATTCGGACCCGACTCGTTTGCTAAGGGAAGAAGCCCGATTTAAGCTCTAGTTTCAACGAGTTGAGTCATGAACAGCTCAATTCATTTGTATCATTAACAACATATTTTACTCTTACCAATGGTCACATAATTGAGTTGTTGTAAGTTTGTTTTTAAACATATTTTATTTTTTGAATACTCCTATTCTTTGGTTCTTGTTTATTTTATTTTCTCTTTATTTTTTTTATTGATATAAATTTTTCTGAAGTGACCTTACGAGTTGCCATTATCAATTCTGTGATTTTCAACCACCCTTTTCAAAATTTATTCAATTCCGACACATTCTCTAGACAATTCAGAAATAATCCTAGTGTTTTAACCAAACGATATTGTTTAGAGCCTAGCGAGCCGTGCTTGAGAATGTTTAAGCTTGACTCATTTACCAACCAAGCCTAAAAAAATGCTCGATTTTGATTCATTTGCTAAACGACTAGTGGTTTGAGTACTTCATGCTAGAAAAAAACACTTATTTTGGTACTTTCTCAAATGACATGAATTTTTCCTAATAGGTTTCGGAAACTGCTTTCGGCTTTCTGGAGGGAAAAACTGTTTTGAGCGGTATTTGACAAAAAATTTAGAAGAGTTAATGGGCCTTTGAAGAGCGTTTAAAAGAAGATAAGGGGTATCAGTTTCTCAAAACGACTTCTGCTTCCCTTTTTCTTCTGAAAAAAGGCAGAAGCAAAAGTTTGTCAAACCGGAAGAAAACTACTTTATCTCACTACATGCACTTGTGATACTATGTCATCTTTAGCAACAACTAATTATAATTTTCCTCCATAAGTGTATTATTGCCAAATAAATATTTTAAGTGTTATTTAAAATAATAAATAAATAGAAAAAAAGAAGAAAAAACCACACAAAAGTTTATAACATATTCCAAATAGTTTAAATATTGAAAATTGGGCAAATGGTGCAAAATTCCCATATAGTTTGAAAAGTGTGCAGAAAATCCCCTCTACTTTATTTTGTGTAGATAACTCCCACTAGTTTGGCAAAAATGTGCACGTTAACCCCCTATAACACTGTTCCATTCACTTTTTGACCGGAAATTAAGCACATGATATGCACATGTCAAACTTAAGTCCCAAATGCCCAAATTACCCTTGACGTGTTCCCAAAATACCCTTCTATCTTATGTCATATATATATATGCATTTTGAACCACTCGCATCACTAAATCACTACCGTTAGATGTCCTCCCCCATAAAATCAATTGTAATCCAACTGTAATTTGGATGACACAACTGTATAAAAACATA
Source organism: Cornus suecica (assembly GCA_963922005.1). Classification (NCBI taxonomy): domain Eukaryota; kingdom Viridiplantae; phylum Streptophyta; class Magnoliopsida; order Cornales; family Cornaceae; genus Cornus; species Cornus suecica. Next base: position 1,315,003 of record OY998240.1, on the reverse strand, counting down.
AATTCAAGACATATTTCCCAATCATAAAAGATGCAACAATTGAAAGCTCAAGAACATGAAGTTGCACTTGCACAAATTCAATATGTAACATCAGAATTTAATAAAAATTAAAACACTCAAAGCCCAAAACATCAAAATAGACTATCAAGAAAATAATTAAGACTATGAAAACCCCATCATTGAGCCTAAATTAGTGTAAAAACACATTGCTCCAATAATCTAAATAATTCAAAAATACATACAACATATTCATTCAAGAATTAGAATCACATCATAAACCTGAGCAACATAGCAAGTCTGCATTCCAACACCATGATTCTGCCCATTACACCACTACCCTGCATATGCATCCCTTGTATAGAACCTATAAACACCATAGCCATGCCTCAATCCTTTTCGGTACTGCCCGTGATATCGGCTCCCTATAGCCTAATTTTCTATCCCATACCCATCATATTTTCCGTCAATCAAATCACCCTCATACCTCTCATTTACGAAATAGTTGTACACACCACTCCCATTACACTTCCCTTTGTAAAACTCCCCTTCATAGAAATCACCATTGTTGTAAAATTCAACACATTCTCGTACAATTCACTTTTCTTTTCGATCATTTTGCTCATTATTCGCCTCTGTGGACTCCCCAATGAACCATTGGACCGGTTTTGAGCCACTTCTCGAGAACCCAACTCGCTTTAAGTACTTTTCCCTCGATTGATTCACGAATGTGAATCTCAACGGCAATGAAAATTGGAACCAACAGAAGGTTCTCTGAAGTGGGTACGTGTTATATTTGGTGCTAATTTCTTAAGGGAGAATATAACTTTGCTACCAAGTTACTTCTATTATGATAGGAGATCAATCAGTACACTTCTAATTGAAATTAGTTTAGAAAACCAATTGAATTATTCTCCACTCCATACTCTCATATAAATACAAGGGTCAACCCTATTGTATTGTGTGCATAGATATAGAGAGAAGAATAGAGACATAGTGGTATTTCTTGGTGTGAGTGAAACACCGGTGATACAGGCGTGAGTATATACTGTGTGTGTGCGTGTGCATAATATGCGGATCATCCCCTTGCAATCCTCTCTTTGATCGATAGTGAAACGGTGCTCTCCGTGGACATAAGCTGATTTGGACGAACCACGTATATATATTTGTGTCGATTATTTGGTGTGTGTTTGTATGTGATTTCTTATTTGTAGTGATCGGTTCTAGATGTATGAAAATAAAAGTGTTTAAAATAGAGAATTAGCACGATCTAGTTTTACATCTCAGTCGCAAATACGGGAGTAGTATATAGTATAGTTAGGTAGAGAGGGTATCGAACCACAGAGATCAGAGTTGTATTTCAAATAATTGTGAAGCAGAAAATTGAACTATTTTATAAACATTGATTTTATTGGTTGTTTTATAAACTAAAGAACATAAAATAAAATAATATAAGTTTTGTTTTGTGAAACTCAAGACAAACAAGTCTAGGGCGTCATCCAACTCCATCATTAATCTCATAATATAGCCTTTTATTTTTATTATTGCAAGAGGGCGGTACATCTTACATGAATCAAATTAGTAATGTTACAAGCAGTTGTCTAATCCCCAAAGAGATGCAATTAAGTTTTAGTGTGGCATCATTCATCATAGATTGGTCAAGACTCCTTATATGCATCTATACTACAACTACTCCGAAAACATGAAATTAAAAGCATATAACGGTCATCCGTTCTTCCGAATGAATTTGTGTACCTAAGAACTTATCATGTCGTTCAAGAACCATTATGTAGAAACCAATATTTAAACATTGGATTTCTTTCCCTTAATAAAAATATGGTTGTGTAAGATAAATCAGTAACTCAGTCTCAGCTTAAGTAAATAATCAATAAATAAATATTTTTAGTTTATTTGTTATGTCTCTCACTATATAATCATCATATAAGTGTCATTTAGCTTCCCCTCATTGCAATAAAATCAAATAAAATTCTACATTACTTGACTAGGGTTTCGTTGGAAACCCTAGATACCAACTAGCCGCTCATAGAAAGATGATATTCCATTGTTGATGTAGCCGTCATTTTCATGATTGGATGTTTGGTTCTTGAGTTCTTCAAGAAGAGAGCATTTCTCAAAAAGAGAGACTTTTTATTGAATGATCTCTTCTATAATGAAAGATATCTTCTCTTCATGAAGTCTTCCTATATTTATAGACAAAAGTTGGTGCAGATATGACATGTTCTTTGCTTGCACTCCAAGAAGACTTGGTGTGAGGACCAAGTATCAGCGGTGAATGGACTAATCAACCCCTTGATATACTTGTACACAAAGTCATAATTCTGTTATATAACTTTGCACAAATCCCAAGGTTGGCGACGGTCGATCGATCGATGGTTCCTGATTTTTAATATTTATTTATTTTGCGAAATTGTACTTCAGCCACTTGTACTCTGCTTTGCTGACTTGTACCTTACTCTGAACTGAGTGTTTTTATCCTCCAAGTATTATTCCGGGTCAGACACATTTGCTAAAAACCCAAAATTAACTCAAATTCTCATTAAGGCCCCTGAAACATGCTTAAACATGCAACTCAAATAAGAATATTTTATTAATAAAATACAGAGACTAACTAGGGGTTTATTAACACCCAAAATACCAAATATTCTGATCTGATCATGCAGGTACACATGGCTTCGAACAAAGGGTGTGGAATCCCTAATAAGTGGTAACAGAGCCCCAAGTTAGAGCAAATCCAGAAGCTGAATGGACTGGTCGAATTTTGAAGTTCAAAAGTGTTCCAAATCATAAATTGAAGGCACTACGAGCTTCGCCTTGACAAGACGAAGCCAACACTATCGATCGTGCAACAATCGAACCCTTCACGTGCGGTCGCAAGATTCGGCCGAAGATCCCACGCACCGGTCACCGAATAAACTAGTCTGGCACCTCGCCTCGTCGAAGACGACGACTGATGTCAGCAAGTGACAAAAACAGGTGACATCAGCAGCCACGTTAGCAACCTGCCATGTCAGCATATCCTTGCCACATCAACATTATTTTTTCTTTTAGTGCTGAAAATTGTTTTTAAACCATTTTTTATGCGGTCAGAGACGTTTTTAAGGTTTTGGACCGTTCCAAACGCAACCAAATGGTCGTTTTTGCATGATTCGACTCCGAACACCTTAAAAAGGCTCAGTGGGAGCTATGGGAGAAGAAAATACAACAATGATCGACAAGTTTGACGGTACAAACTTTACCTATTGGAAGATGCAAATTGAGGACATGTTATTCCAAAAAAATTTGTACTTACCATTGGAAGAGAAGCCATAATTGATGAAAGTAGAGGATTGGACAATCCTGGATCAAAAGGCTCTCGGTACGATCAGACTAACGTTGTCAAAGTTCGTTGCATTCAATATAAAGAATGAGAAGATATCAAGGTCTCTCATGGATGCTCTTTCGAACATGTACGAACAGCCGTCTACAGTAAACCAGGTACATCTCATCAAAAGATTGATCAATCTTAAGATGTCCAAGAATGGAAAATTCAGTGAACATCTAAATATTCTTAATGACATTGTTGGGCAGTTGGAATCAGTTGATATGCCAATCACTAGCAAAATGAAAACAACTTTAGTTTTAAGCCAATAGCCAGAGAGTTGGAGCGCCACAATGGTTGCAATCAGTAGTTCTTCAGGGATAGGACAGTGACAGTATGATTTCGTAAAGAGTATGGTACTCGTAGAAAATATCAGAAGACATACGTTAAACTCTTCTAACAATGGCTCAGCATTGAATGTCGACAACAGAGGCAGAGGTTCAAATAGGAAAAAAGGCAAAAATCAAAGGCATGGACGTTCCAAATCGAAACAAAAGTCACAAAATTCCATTGAGTGTTGGAATTGTGGCAAAATTGGTCATTACAGAGACCAGTGCAGATCCCCGCAGAGTGTAGCAGATGACAAGACTGAAGTGAACATTTTCTTAGAAGAATCAGATGATGCACTTATATGCTCTTTGGAGATCAAAATAGAGTTTTGGGTCTTGGACTCTGGAGCATCATTTCATGACACCTCAAGCTGAGAGTTCTCTGAGAGTTATGCACCTGGTAACCTTAGTGAGGTTTATCTAGGTGACGATAAGCCCTGTAGTGTCGTAGACAAATGTGAAGTATATATCAGACTTAGTGGATTGATATGGAAACTAAGGGATGTGAGACACATTCCAGACTTGAGGAAGAACCTGATCTCAGTAGGCCAATTGGCGAGTAAAGGTTATGTGACCACTTTCAGTGAAAATAAGTGGAAATTTTCCAGGGGGGCTATGACTATAGCACGAGGAAAGAAAGAAGGTACGCTCTACACAACCACCAATTTTAGTACAGTGATTGCAGTTGTAGGAAGTAAGGAGGATCACAACATGTGGCACTAGAGGCTTGGTCACACGAGTGAAAAAGAGCTCGCGGTTATACTCTCGAAGGGAAAACTACCAGTGAAATCGATTGACATCGACTTCTATGAGTATAAGCAGAAGAGGGTCAGTTTTCATAACAACAACAGAAATCTCACAGTGGAGAAGCTTGAGCTAGTTCACACGGGTGTGTGGGGGCCAACAACTGTCTCATCTCTTGGCGGAAATTCCTACTTCGTGAATTTTATTGATGACTATTCTAGGAGGATATGGGTTTACTTCTTGAAATATAAATCTGAGGTGTACGATGTGTTCAAGAAATGGAAAGCCATGGTAGAGAACGAGACATGGTTGAAGGTAAAGAAACTGATATCCAACTTTGGTGGAGAAAATGAAGACTCTGAGTTCAAGAAATTTTGTTATAAGAACAGTATCAGATTAGAGAAGATTGTTCCAAGTACACTACAACAAAATGACGTAGTAGAATATATGAACCGGAAAGTGATTGAGATAGCCATAAGCATGAGCATTCAGGCAGGGTTGCTGGAATAGTTCTAGGCATAAGCAGTCAATACAACAACGTATCTTATAAATTATGGTCCATCAGTACCATTGGAGCATAAAATACCAGACGAGGTATGGACTGGTAAAGCACAAAGTGATCCTGTGTATGATGAGATGGAAGATGTTCTAGACAGTGAGAGTCTTCAGTTAGAAAAATATATTACAGACAACAATACTCAATAAGATGATACATCGCAGACTTCGACTCCTAATTCTGTGTTTAGGAGGACTTCACGGCCGGATATACCGAATCGGAGATACCTGAATTATTTGTTGCTCACAGATGAAGATGAACTAGAATGTGATGATGAAGCATGTAGTGCAGCAAATGCAAGCCAGTGAGAGCTTGCGATGGAAGATGAGATGAAGTCATTTATCTCTATCAAGACATGAAAGCTAACCGAGCTGCCGGTAGGGAATAAAACTCTTTATTCTTCGGTTGTGAAACTGAATACCATTCATTCAAGCATTGTTGAAGCAGATGTTTTGCATCTAGAGCTGTTAGATGGAAAATCTGTTTTCCTTCAAGGTGACTTAGAGGAGGAGTTTTATATGCAGCAATCGAAATTTTCTCAGTGAAAGGGAAAAAGAAGACAAACGCGACAAAATTTACAAGGCGAAGTCAGAGGCAACAGTGGTTGCAAAACAAAGTGGCCAGACGCAATAAAGGTCGCAAGTTTGGTAGAAGGCTAGATATTGCTCATGCAGTGAGAACTATCAGCATGGTCATGTTGACCAAAGTGGTGACAACAGAAGAACTGAAGTTGTGCTTAACTTCAGTGGGTCTTCAAGCTTGAAGATAGAATGAGGGCACCGTAATGTACTAATCATTGATGAAGTTGATTATTGGATGAAAAGTCGTCAAGTGGGAGATTGTTATATTTGGTGACTTCTTTCTTAAGGGGGAATATAACTTAGCCACCAAGCTATCTCTATTATGGTATGAGATCAATCAATAGACTCCTAATTGAAATTGGTTTAGGGAAACCAATTGACTTATTCTCCACTCCATATTCTCCTATAAATACAGGGGTCAACCCTATTGTATTGTGTGCATAGATATAGATAGAAGAAGAGATACAGAGTGATATTTCTTGGTGTGAGTGAAATACCGGTGAGAGTCAAGAATAATTATAGGCACGAGTATACATTATGTGTGTGCGTGTGTATGATCTGCTGATCATCCCCTTGTAACCATCTCTTTGATCGATAGTGAAACGATGTTCTCCGTGGACGTAGGCTGATTTGGCCGAATCACGTATATATCTTTGTGTCAATTGTTTAGTGTGTGTTGTGTGCGATTTCTGATTTGCAGGTACACACAGCTTCAAACAGAGGGTGTGGAATCCTTAACAGTATGTCGTTTATGTTCAAATACACCATGAGCGACGACACCACCAGAACCGGGATGAACCGACTCGAACCGGGGACAAACCGGGTTTGTGGGGCTTCTGTTCCTCTAAGTCTCCTTCGTGTTCAATCGTGTGCACGGAAGGTAGGCTGTGGGTCGATGACCGGATGGTCGGAGACGACCGGATAAGTGAAGATTGGTTCCTCATCAGCTTTGTCGGACTCTTCTGACCGTCCATTTCTTGTGGATCCCTCTGAAAATCCCCCCACTCTCGACCGTCTGATGTTCTGAGTGAGCCTTATTGTATTGAGATATTCTTATCATAAAGGCCGACGCCAGCGACATCTTAGGCGGCGCACGATAAGCAGCGGCAGTCTACGCAGGTTAGCAGAGCAACAAACTAACCATGGACAGAAGAAAGAGTTTGAGAGAGAAAGAGTTTTAGTTTTGGTATAGGGACAACCAAGTCTTTTCACATTTCAACATTCTTTTTTTAAAAAATATTAAACAAAAACTTGAGGATAAGCTAGTAATTTCCCATCTCAATCACCTTAAAAGTGTTTGGAGGGGTGTATTAGCCCACTTTTCAAAGTATAGGAGAGTTTAGAAACCTCACATCGGAGCTGTAACTAAGATGTGGGTCATTCTCTGCTTCCTCCTCATCGTAATCCACGTCTAACCACGACGACGTCGAATCAGAGTCGTAAGGGTTGAAGTTAGGTTCCTCAAAGCAGTTGTTTCCCTCCATAGGTGGCGGAGAAGGAGGCAATATCGTCTCTGTGGCCGAAACATTGAGATCGATGTCGGTGTGATCGATCATACGAATTCAATAAATTTCGGTCACGATCACAATTCTGGGCAAATTGGGACCGACGACCTTTTCGGCGGGAAAATTGAAATTTCGGAGAAGAGAGTCTGAGATTTCATCGCCTAACGGGAGGATGGTCTTCGGCAAGAATTGACCTGTGGAGGAGAGGACGGTGTGAGGCAGTGACTTGATGGAATCGGGAGATAGCAAACCTTGGAGATCGAATCGCGTTGCTCTCTGTATATGGTCCTCTTCGATTTGAGTATCGGTAAAGCCATTAATTGTTAGGGTTTTTGGTGATGAATTTGCTGGTGATGTAGTTGACGAAAAGACCTTTGGATTCGGCGATCCGGTTTCTCTGAAGCTTTAGGTTAAACCGGTTTCTCCGAAGCTGTTGGTTCCACCGGAAAATGCGCCATCGTCTGTTGTGGGCTTCTTCCTTCACAATCACCATCTTATCTTGCTGCGTGCGTGTGTGTTTTACTGTGTGTAAGGGTTTAAGCAATTCAATTCAATCGTCGAGATTATTTACCCAAAAAAAAATTCAATCGTAAAATATTGTAAATTTAATTATATTTACGTAATCATAATTTATGTAAATGATTATACGAGTCACAAGTATATAAAAATATAATAACAAAAGAAACAATCTTCTTTGGTTTACAGTACAAATTTCATATCACAGCCATGATAGTGAGGGTTGTGTTCTAGGATATTTAGATTTTGGTAAGGTCCATGTAGACATGTGCCACCTCATTTTCAAACTACTCCAACTGTTGTTTTGAATTTTTTAAAGGTTTTCACTATTTAAGTAATATCAGTATGCAATTGTAATGTTGTAATCTTTTAATACTTTTATTTATATACATCATGAAATTGGAGATGGTGATTCTAGTTGGAGTAAGATTCCAAAAATAGAATTACAACTATTAAATTTTACATTATTTTATGGTAATAGCATGTACTAGGAGTTTAAACAATAATAAATGTATTTTTAGTTAATTTAATTATTGTTGTTGTTAAAATCGAAAGATTCGATAAATCTTTTCTATACTTATTTTTTTAAAATAATTTAGATTTTGCAAGAGATTGGATTAGTTTAATGGAAATATGAATTTTTTTCCTATTTATAGACACCTTCATTCATTAAAATGACTAAGATGCATTCAATCTAATGGTAAAAATATACCTTCTAAAATTCTTTCACTAATTTCTATGCAAGTTTCTAATCTTCCTTGTATCTAGAAACGTCTATGTCACATTACATAACATTAAAAAAATCTAGAAACCCCAAAAGTCTGATCTCCACCTTTGCACAGTGCGAGGCATAAGCAAGACAATTGTCTGTTTCAGAAATAATAGATGCTCTGATTCAATTCTATTATATTTGGCAGGAAGAAAATGAAAGAAAATACCCTTTTAATTTTGCACCAAAGTACCCCAATTATGTATGAGATAATTAAAATAAAAATGAAAAAACCCTTCCTTCAACCAAATATGAGAAACATGACATTTTGCGCTCGAGTTCATTCCTGAATCAATCCTTTCAACAAACATCACAAAGACAGAAAACTTAAAGTTATTTAAGTGTAAATGGAAACCATTGTCCTTGTTTGTGGGGGAAACCCTCTATCTAAATATTGTCCTTCTTTTGTTCTCATTTGGTATAATTGAGCGGAACATTGAAATGTGAAGCTCAAATAATTTATTAAACATGAATAAAAATTCTGGGTCTAGTCTTGTTTGCTATGAAAGAGCTCAATTCTGGGTCTAGTCTTGTTTGCTATGAACGAGCTCGAGTTGAGCTATAATTTTGAACGAGTTGATCCGTTCGAGCTTGCTCAAGAACGGATCGATTTATTTGAATTTTTAAAAATATATTTTACGCTTGCCAATAGTTGTGGAAATTAAGTTGTTATAAGTGTTAATTAAATTACTTTTTTGGAATATTTTGTTCCTAACTTCTTGCATTTTTATTATTTTTTTATAACCGTGATATCCGAGTTAGCTTACGCGCATCTTAACTAATCCACGGGACACCCTCACACAAACTTCTTGCATTTTGTTTTTCTCAACATTCTTTTTTCACTGATACAGATTTTTCTGAAGTGATTCTTTGGAAGTGGCTATATTAATTTTGTAATTTTCAACAACTCTATTCAAAATTTATTCAATTCCAACACTTTCTTTAGTTAAACGAGTTTGTATACTAGTTTGGCGAGCGGAACTCTGAAATGTTCAAACTGCTTAAGCTAAAAAGAGTGCTCATAGTCAATACATTTGCTAAACAACCAAATCAAAGTGGAATCCTTAATGAGTTTAGTTTGAACCTATTTACGAACGACTCGATTAATTTACAGTTTTATGTATAACTATTGCCTTATCGGATAGCTCTGAGTTTCATGAAAAATGTCTTGGGTATAAATGGATTGAGTATTAGCCTCATCTAACAATTTAAGTTTTTGAATCGGATAACAAACCCAGTCTATGACACCATACATAACGGTAAAATAAGGCATACCACGAACTCGAATCCCAATCCATATTATTTGACTAAAAGGGCACTACTACAAATTAGAAATTTTAATTTTTGTGCAACACAACTAAAATGTGAAATTATTCCGACTTACCTAGGAATAGATTTTTAAAACTTCAGAACTATTTTCGATTAGAATTTAGGAAGCTTTACCAAAATGTGAGGATTAAGACCCTTCTCATGCTCAAAGTTGTTAAAACCTACCAAAGAAGCTCCACTTATTACAAAAGTTGCAGTCACAAAAAAAAAAAACACAAAAATAAAACAAAAACTTTTCAGTTGCAAAAGTTGCATTATTAATTCTGAAATTGTAAGTAGCAAAAATATACTCACATAAAAAAAATAACTTTATTTGAGCTCTAATGGCCTTATATATACATTTCAGGAGCTTTGATCTCCTCCCATTTCGTAGGATCGTGCCTTGACTCTCTGGAGTCATGACCCAGTTTGTTATTAACTGTTAATCCCTATTTTTAGGGAGTGATTCAACCTTGATGGGCCTATTACAAGGGTCTTAAATTGTGGATTAATTTCACATACACATGGGCTTGGCATGCATTGGGCCTAACAAAATCAGGATTGAGCCTATTAATTTTCATTATTTACAGAAATGATTCATAAAACTCATCTTAGCTTTCCCTATTTTGGAGAATAGTGTCTTCACAATTAAAGTTCCATACTAACATTTTTCAAAAAAAAAAAAAAAAAAGGACAGAAAAGAAAGCACTTTTGCTTTTGCAATCCAAAATCAAGAAATTATTGCATAACTCATAATGACATAATATAAAATAATTATAATTAATATATTTAAACAAAATATCCTAATAAAATTGAAATTTACTTGTATCAAACTGTGATTATACGTTATTATACACAATCGCATTATTTTGAGTCCAAACATGCAACCTGAAAATATGAGTTTTGGGCTCCAAAAGCTAAAAACAAAATTTACTTCTTAAATGAGGCCTATTCGATCTAAAAGCTCCCTAATGGCGGACTAATTTCTCTCTCAGTGCACCAACAGGTGATACAATGAAAGCCAGCTACTAGTGCTATTAGCCCTCTTATTAATGTGGAATCACTAGTTACCAGTGCTATTAGCCCTGTTAATCATCTTCACATCAATGAAAGCCATGCCTCTCCCACTGTTATTGTTGTTAGCACTATGAACCAACCTCAAACCAGTCAATGCCCTCCCTCTCACATTGTCTCTCCCCCTCCCTCCCCAACGACCGATGCTATTATTACCATTCTCCTCACCTTATCCACCTCTCCTATCCATGACCCCATTCATCATGAGATTAACCCCTTGACCAATGGGACTAATGAGGTATCTACCAGCTCTTCTTGCTCTTCAGTTCCCCTTGAACCCCATCAATCCTCTACCTTTACTTGTAACTCCTCTAAAGGTCAGAACAAGAAGAAAAATGGAGGCCTGGCACCCAAATGCCATGTGCTAGGCTTTAATGGTTTACTTGCCCATAATGTCTCCTAATGAATTTAGGAGTATGGAATATCAGAGGCCTTAATTCCTCTGATAAACAGTTAGAAGTAAAGAAACTTATCAAAGAGCATCATCTTCACCTTATTGCTATCTTAGAAACAAAAGTCCAACCACTTATGGCCAACTCTATTCACCACACTATTGCTCCATCTTGGGATTTCATTAACAATTACTCTCATTCTTGCATAGGAAGGATTTGGATCCTCTTCAACCCCCTCATCATGAAGGTGGTGGTTGACAAAGCTACCAGTCAAGCTATCCACACTACCATAATTGATCTTGACTCTAAGAACCAGTTTAATGTTTCTTTTGTGTATGCCTTTAACACTGTTTGCCAAAGAAGACAACTATGGGATGACTTATCCCATCTTGCTCACTCCATGACTGCCAATCCATGGGTTACTATTGGTGACTTCAATACAATCATTCACCCTAGTGAAAGTTATGGGGGTAATGGTAATTGGAACATTGGTATGTATGATTTCAAGTAGTGCCTCAATGCTTCTGAAATCTCTGACCTCAAATTCAATGGTATCTACCACTCATGGACAAATAAGATAAGTGGTTGCTATAATATTTCAAGGAAGCTAGATAGGGCTTTAGTCAATGACAAATGGCTAAGTGTTTTTCTCTTTTCTGATTGTACCTTCCTTCCTCGTGGTATTTCTGACCACACCCCTTTGATCATTAAGCTTGGTAAAACAAAGCAAAAGAAAGCTTTATCTTTCAAGTTTTTCAATTTTATTGTTGAGCATAGTGATTTTCTTGCCACTATTGATATTGTTTGGATGCAGGTGGTGTCAGGCACAACCATGTACCAAGTTACCCAAAATCTTAGATTGCTCAAATACAAACTGAAGATGCTCAACAAGAAGAATTTCAGTGACATTTGTGATTGATGCTCAATATTGTTCATTTTAAGCTCCTATCTTGCTATTTGTAAGTCTTTTCATTACGTTATTTGGTATTTTTATGCCGTTTGTGTGTTTAAGCGTGTTTCAGGAGCTTAATGAAGAAAAAGAGCTATCTGTGGTGAATTAACTAAAGGCATGCTTATTTCTATCCAATAGGGGAGTTAAGAGGTGTTTTCAAGAGAAAAGTGTCCCCCGGAGGGAAGAAACGTCATTTTTTCGAGCCGTAACTTCAATAATCATAACAAGGGAGTTGAGGGGATTCAAATGGCACTATTATCAAGAAACGTTGGTTCCAAGGGTTTTACTACGCCTATAGAAACAAAAAGTGGCTAGAAAGTGCAATTTTTACGCCTTACCCTACGTTTGGGGCGTAGTAACAGTGTTTCCAGTGCCAAAATTTCAGTCAACTTCGGGAGGCCATATCTCGGTCAAAAAAGGTTCAAATTGGGTGATTCTTGATCCTAACATCAAGATCTTGAAGTCAGATTTCCAAAAAGATATTACATGCCTCCATCAAATGTGTGTAGCTCTAGATATGATCAAAAGAGTGAGAGTTATCTTGCAAAAAAAACTGGAAATTTCAAATTCGGGCCAAAATCATATTTTTACCCGGATGACTTTAAGTCAGACCCCACCACCTCTAAACACATGTTTTAGACTTATTATACATTATATTGAAGACGTTTCGCTCAGTTTAAAAGGAAAGTCACACCAAAGGGGAATCCTATTCTCAATAAGAGTCTAACGTAAGTTAGGGTTTCCCTCAGCTTTGTCGATAAATACCAAGGTCTACTACAAATCTAAGGGACTTATTTCTACCCAATTTTTAGAGCTTTCTTTTCAAATTCATATCATCAAAAGGGAGGAGTCATTCAAGACCTAGAGATCCGGAGAAGACGACCATGGAGGGCGATTCTATATTAACGAGGGGAAGTTGTGACCATACTGTGATGATTGATTGTAGATGTGTGACCGTTTTTATTCTTGACACAAGATTATATATTTGTTCTTAATTATTATCTTAGATTGAATGAATATATCTTCTTACATAATCACGTTATCATAAACATAGTGTGATTTTCTACATCAATGGTGCTTAACACTTGAGACCATTGGTTTACACAGGCCATGCCTCGGCGAGGTAATATAGACATGCATGATTTAGTTTAATTTCATGCAGTATGAGTAGATTAGAGTAAAGTAAATAGCATTCACTAGTTACATTATGTCCGGAGATGGGTTGTAGCGAATCCAGTTGACCATATCCTTTTTGGGGTCGTATTCGACTATTTGCGGTACGACCTGATTCACAGTTATGAATCGCCCTCTTGCAATTGAGAATTATATTATGCGGTTAGTGGTGAAATATGAAAACCCTGGATTTTGTTTATATTATTCTTATCTTAATCTATCTTTATTTATTTTTTTAGTTAAATAGTTAATAAATCACAAATCAAAAACCATATTTTTATAGCAATTTAAGAGTATTATTTTACGAGAATTCAGAATACGACTTAGTCTCTGTGGGATCGATAACCTTTCTCAAGCTAAACTATACTACAATTGACTCATGCGTTTGCGAATCGGTAAAACGTAGGCCGTCTTAAGGGTGTATTCTTAACACATATATATTTTTAGCCACCCTGAGCAGACATCAATTTGCACTAGGGTTAATGAGGCCAAAGAAGCTCTTAGTAACTGCCAAATCCATCTTAATCACAACCTTGATAATGTGAAGTTAGGAGAGGATGAAAAGAACTTGTTGGTTCAGTACACAAAGCTTACCAAAGCTGAAGAAACCTTGTTCAGACAGAAAGCTATAATCCACTAGCTTAAAGAGGGTGATAAAAACATAAAAAATTTCATGAGAAACTTCAATATCAGATGCAACAGAAAGAGAATTTGCACCCTTCAGTTGAGTGATGGCACTACCACTTCTTCTTTATCTTCTATCAATAATGAAGCTGTCAATTTTTTTCAAAATATTTTGGGCACTCAAACAATGGTTTATCCTGGTATCCAGGATATTGAGAGTGTGTATAAGAAAAATATTCCTAGTGATGCCTATCCCTCCCTTACTAAGATTCCATCCACTAAAGTTATCACTAAATGTTTCTTTAATCCTAAGTCTTATAAGGCTCCTAGGCCTAATGGGTACAATGCCCTCTTCTTTAAGAAGGCTTGGAGTGTTGTTGGCAATGATGTCACCAAAAAAGTGCAAGAATTCTTTCAAAATGGGCAACTCTTAAAAATGATCAATTCCACATCTCTCACCTTGGTTCCCAAAATCCATAACCCCTCTTCAATGAGTGATTTCAGACACATTGCTTGTTGTAACACTATTTACAAGGTTATTGTTAAGCTTATTGCTAAGAAATTATAATATTTGTTTCCCCTTTTTATTGACAAACACCAAACTACTTTCATCAAGGGTAGAAGGCTTGGTGATGGCTTCTTATTGGCTCAAGAGCTTTTGCATGGTTACCACATTTCATCCACTCCCAAGTGCACAATGAAGATAGACCTTCACAAGGCCTATGATACCATTAGTTGGGAGTTTCTTATTGATGTGATGAGAGTGCTTAAGTTCCCTCAATCTTTCATTGGATGGGTTAAAACTTGTGTGTGAACTTTTTCCTTTTCCATCTCAATCAATGAGGAGCTTGAGGGGTTCTTTAAAGGTGCAAAGGGCATTAGACAGGGTGATCCTTTATCCCCCTTCTTGTTTGTCATGGTTATGGATGTTCTTTCTGCCACCCTTCAAACTGTCATTGAAAATGACCCCCTCTTCATATATCATTGGAGATGTCAGAAGACAAAACTCAGTCACCTTTGTTTTGTTGATGATTTAATGGTGTTCTGCCATGGCGACTCTCACTCCCTCAATGTCCTTTATGAAGGTTTACTAAGATTCTCCTCCTTTTCTGGCCTATCTCCAAATTGCTCCAAAAGCTAAATTTTCTTCTCTAGTATTTCCCATGAAGTTCAAGTCAACATGCTTCAAATTGTGGGTTTTGAACAAGGTTCATTTCCCTTCAGATATCTGGGCCTGCCCCTAACCTCTACAAGAATCAATGCAAATGAGTGCAAAACTGATGTCTCGTTAAGGTGGCTAAAAATATATATTAAAAACACACCCTTAAGATGGTCTAGGTTTTACCTATTCGCAAGCACACGAGTCAATTGTAGTATAAAAATGACTTGTAATAGGGAATGTCGAACCCACAGAGACTTGGTTATTCACTTCAGCAGTTCTAAAATATTGAATTATGGTTTGAAAAAATGTTTGATTTGAGTTTTGAAAATTGTAACTAAATTAACTAAAAAAAAGAATTTAAAAGATGGTTATGATTCAAGAGAGAGAGAAAACTAGGGTTTTCATCGCTCCACCACTAACCATATAATATAACTTTCAATTTGCATAATTGTAAGAAGGGCGATCTATTCCCATTAATCAGAATGAACCGCAAATAGTCGAATACATTACCAAAAAGGATACTGTCAACTGGATTCGCTACAACCCATCTCCGGACAGAGTGTATCTAGTGCATGTTATTTACGTTACTTTAATTTACTCCTAAAACATGAAATTAAACTCAAACGTGTCTATGATACCTCGTCGAGGCATGACCTGTGTAAACCTAGGGTTTCAAGTATTAAGAACCATTGTTGTTAAAAATCACAATTTGTTTAGAATAATCATGATTGTGTAAGAAAATATACTCATTCAATCTAAGACAAGAATTTATGAATAAATATATAGTCTTATGTCAAGAATAAAACTGTTCACTCATTTACAACAATCATCATGGTATAGTCTCAGCTCCCCCTTCATTATAATTGAAAACAAATATTAAAAGTGGTGTCTAATTTTTGTTGTGTAATTCATTAAAAAAAAAAAAAAAAAAAGAAGAAAGTTCACACACTCACTCCCTTTACTTTTATTTTTGTTGACTTGCTTGTATGTGCATTTTTAATTTAGCATTTTGCATAAATCTTTTAGTAAGGGCATTAACCCTCTAACAAGATAAGGATTGGATTTCATCACCAATTCCTTGCCCATTAGGTTAAAAATCTTCTTGCATTTGTATACCCTTGGCTAAATTTAGTTTAATTTAAAATCAAGTAGACGTTGGCCAATAGGTTTTCATATAGCTCATAGGATCCTCTTGGACATTGTTAAACTTTTGGTAACTCCAGTGAGTCACTATCAAATTGATAAACGGTAGGACAGTTCTGTCTAGGAGTGTGGCTGACGCGGCATTAAGCAGGCCTAGTGCCTCGCCACACTTTCCTGGGAACTACTTCGTTGTTAGTTTGATGGTCCTTAACTGGTCA
This sequence comes from Cornus suecica, assembly GCA_963922005.1. Taxonomy (NCBI): domain Eukaryota; kingdom Viridiplantae; phylum Streptophyta; class Magnoliopsida; order Cornales; family Cornaceae; genus Cornus; species Cornus suecica. Next base: position 1,298,581 of record OY998240.1, on the reverse strand, counting down.
TCCATTAGTTTTCTCTGAAATGGAGTAGGAGCTGTCTAACTAGGTGAAGATTATTTTGGAATTAGTCCTAATAATCTCTCATATAGGAAATTAAAAAAAAATAAAAAAAAAATAGAAATCACTACCCTTGAATTAAATTTTAGATAAAGAAAATACTTGTTTTGGTAGTGTGTTTGTTGAGTCATGGAGTCTTCCTAGTGCATGTTAGGTCGTCGATCTCTGAAATCAAAGTTGACACCTTTAGATCTAGAAATTGAGAGAACTTTTAGAAAATGTGTAAGGAATTCTAGTGTTGAAAAGATCATTGAAGTCAAGATGGAGGGAGAACAGAATGAAGTGAAAGCCCTTAAGGATTATTATACTCCTGCACATATCACAAATCCTTCTTGTATTGTCTTGCCTGCTACACAACATGCCCATTTGGAGATACGGGCAGCAGTAATCAATTTACTGCCGACTTTTAGAGGTTCGAACTTTGAAGACCCATACCTTCATGTTAAGGAATTTTTAGAGATTTGTTCCACCTTGAATTTTCAGAATATTCCCGAAGAGTCAATTAAGATGAGGTTATTCCCGTTCTCTTTGAAAGAGAAAGCCAAGTCTTGGTTATATTCGTTGGAACCAGAATCAATCAAATCTTGGGATGAACTCTGTAAAAAATTCCTCACCAAATTCTTCCCTAGACATAGAACTAATTCCCTTCGCCGAAATATCATGGAATTTGCTCAAAAAGAAGGTGAACAGTTTTACATGTGTTGGGAAACATTCAATGATTTGCTACTTAAGTGTCCCCACCATGGTTTTGAAAAGTGGCGCTTAGTTGAATTCTTTTATGATGGATTATCAGCTCAAAATCGCCAACTAATTGAGTCACGAGGTGGGGTAGATTTCATGTCTAAGAATGAGAATGAGGCTTGGAAATTTCTAGATGCGTTAGCTGAGAGTTCCCAACATTAGGAATACTCAGGGAGGGTTGAGAGAAGAAGTTTACCAATGTCTATGGATACCAAAAAGGGAGGAGTCTATGAGGTGAGTGAGGGAACTGATTTGAGTGCAAGGATAGCTAGTCTCACCAGAAAAGTGGAGGCTATAGAGATGAAAAATGGAAAAAGTTCTTTAATCCATGTTATTAATGAGACATGTCAACTTTGTGAGAGTCCATCTCATACTGCTCAGACGTGTCCCTCTATAGCATCATTCCATGAGTGTATAAATGAACAAGATAATGCACTAAACGGCTATAAGAAACCATTTGGCAGTCCCTATTCTGACACATACAACCCCAATTGGAGAAATCATCCTAATTTCTCATGGAGTCAAAATCAGTCTCAAAACAACTCGGGTATGCAACATATGCAATCCCAAAGGCAACCACCAGCATCATATCCTTCCATGTCCCGAAATTCTCATCCATATGTCCCCCAACAACCAAGGAAACCAACACTGGAAGATACATTACAACAGTTCATGCAACAAACTAGTCAATCGATTTCTAAATTAGAAACACAGATTGGCCAGTTAGCCACTGTTGTAGGAGAGAAGGAAAAAGGAAAATTTCCAAGTCAGCCCATTCCCAACCCAAAGGATCAATATCATGTGAGTGAACAGTCGACCTCTGGTCCAACTGATCAAGTCCAGTCAATCATAACCCTAAGGTCAGGCAAACAAGTTGACAACCAAGTCAAAATTCCAAGAAGGGAAACTGTGAAAGGTAACCATGAACCAGAAAAGGAAAACAAAATGGAATCTCAAGTTGACCAAAAAGTCCAAATTCCCGATCTTGTCCCCAATCCTCTAGTAGAACCTTCAGTTAGGAACTTTGTTCCTACTGCACCATTTCCTCAAAGACTCCAAAAGCCTAAGAAGGGGCATCATTACAAAGAGATTATGGAAATATTCAAACAAGTCAAAATCAATATTCCATTTCTCGATGCAATTCAACAGGTCCCCTCTTATGCTAAGTTTTTGAAAGATTTGTGTACGGTTAAACGTGGATTGAATGTGTATAAAAAAGCCTTCCTTACAGAGCAAGTAAGCTCAATTATCCAGCACCGCACACCACCTAAATTCAAGGATCCCGGTTGTCCTACAATCTCATGTACAATAGGTAACCAGATAATTGAGCAAGCTTTGCTTGATTTGGGTGCGAGTGTAAATCTGTTGCCATACTCTGTGTATGAGCAACTCGGTCTTGGTGATTTGAAACCCACAAAGGTAGTGCTACAGTTGGCAGATCGTTCAGTCAAAGTACCTCGCGGTATCATTGAGGATGTGTTAATTCAAGTTGACAAATTCTTCTTTCCAATAGACTTCATAGTCTTAGACACTCAACCTGTGGCTAATCCCAATAGCCAAATTCCTGTTATCCTTGGTCGACCATTCCTAGCCACTTCAAATGCTTTAATCAATTGTAGGAATGGTGTCCTGAAACTTTCATTTGGAAACATGTCTGTTGAGCTTAATGTTTTTAATGTGAGCCGACAACCATCAGACTCTGAGGATATAAGTGATGTGAATCTAATAGAGAGCTTAGTACAAGAGACTTTTGAACATTCAAGTTTTGATGATCCTTTAGAGGCATGTCTAAATCACTTTGGGTGTGATTTTAATCTGGATAGTGCTTGTGAAGAAGTGAATACCTTGTTAGATTCTGTCCCTTTTATGGACATTGATAATTGGAAAGCCAAGGTAGAACTCCTTTCACCATTGAATCTAAACATGTCTCATCTGTTGAGTCACCTCCAAAATTGGATCTAAAAGTTTTACCTTCTGAACTGAAGTATGCCTACTTAGGTCCAGATAAGAGTCTTCCTGTCATCATTGCTTCTGAGTTAAATAAAGAACATGAGGAAAAACTCTTAAATGTCCTTAGGGAGCATAAATCGGCTATTGGGTGGACTATAGCAGACATTAAGGGTATATCTCCATCCGTGTGCATGCATCGTATCCATCTTGAGGAAAATGCTAAAACTTCGCGAGAAATGCAAAGACGGCTTAATCCCAACATGAAAGAGGTCGTTAGGGCAGAAGTCTTGAAGTTGTTAGATGTGGGGATCATATATCCTATTTCCGATAGTTCTTGGGTAAGTCCTGTTCAGGTCGTGCCTAAGAAATCAGGTATCACGGTAGTCACAAATGATGCCAATGAGTTAGTACCGACCCGAATGACCACTGGATGGCGAGTGTGCATTGATTATAGGAAGTTGAACTCTGTCACTAGGAAAGATCATTTTCCACTTCCTTTTATCGATCAGATGCTTGAGAGATTAGCCGGTCATGAGTACTACTGTTTCCTAGATGGTTATTCTGGATATAACCAAATTCCTATTGCACCTGAGGATCAGGAGAAAACCACATTCACTTGTCCTTTTGGAACATTTGCCTATAGACGTATGCCATTTGGATTATGCAATGCACCTGCTACTTTTCAGCGGTGTATGCTCAACATATTTTCTGATATGGTAGAACGTTTTCTTGAGGTGTTTATGGATGACTTCTCCGTGTTTGGATCATCCTTTGATGAATGTCTCATTCATTTAAAACTCGTGCTTACACGTTGTGAGGAGAAAAATTTGGTCTTAAATTGGGAGAAATGCCATTTTATGGTGAAAAAGGGAATTGTCTTGGGGCATGTTATTTCAAAGAAGGGTATAGAGGTTGACAAAGCTAAGGTTGATCTAATTTCCAATCTTCCACCACCACGTACGGTCAAAGAGATTAGGTCATTCTTAGGTCATGCAGGATTTTATCGTCGATTCATTAAAAACTTTAGCAGCATTTCCAGACCCCTTTGCAATTTACTTGCTAAAGATGTTGCTTTTGTCTTTGATGACGAATGCCTGAAAGCCTTTGAGAAGCTCAAAACATTGTTGACCACATCACCTATCATGAAGCCACCGAGTTGGGATGCGCCTTTTGAGATTATGTGCGATGCATCTGATTATGCAGTTGGAGCTGTGTTAGGGCAACGTGTGAATAGGCTACCCCATGTGATCTATTATGCAAGTAAGACATTAAATGAGGCACAACTGAATTACTCTACCACTGAAAAAGAATTGTTAGCAGTTGTGTTTGCATTAGACAAGTTTAGGTCCTATCTGTTAGGGTCTAAAGTCCTCATTTTCTCAGATCATGCTGCACTTAGGTATCTCTTCTCTAAAAAAGATGTTAAGCCGCGCTTAATTCGATGGATCCTATTGCTACAAGAGTTTGATCTAGAAATTCGAGATAAGAAAGGGTCTGAAAATGTAGTAGCTGATCACTTGTCTAGGCTCATTCTTGAGACATCCCTAGACTCCATGCCTATTCTTGAGTCTTTCCCTGATGAACAACTCTTTGTTGTATCTGAGTCACCTTGGTTTGCCGACATTGTGAACTATCTTGTCACAGGTCAAATGCCTTCACATTGGACTAAGCAAGATAAATCCAAATTCTTATCTGAGGTATGTCACTTCTTTTGGGATGATCCGTACTTATTCAAGTATTGTCCTGATCAGATTATTCGAAGATGTGTCCCCAATTGTGACCAAACTAGTGTAATCTCTTTTTGTCATGATCATGCATGTGGAGGTCATTTTAGTTCAAAGAGAACCGCTGCAAAGATATTGCAATCTGGATTTTACTGGCCCTCAATCTTTAAAGATTGTCATTCTTATTGCTTAGCATGTGAGCGATGTCAAAAGTTAGGGAGTATTTCACGTCGAAATATGATGCCTTTAAACCCAATTCTGATTATTGAAGTTTTCGATGTTTGGGGCATTGATTTCATGGGACCATTTCCTAATTCATTTGGCAATTTATACATCCTTGTCGCAGTTGGTTATGTGTCTAAATGGATTGAGGCAATTGCATGTAAAACTAATGATCACAAGGTAGTAGTCAAGTTTTTGAAAGATAATATCTTTTCACGTTTTGGTACACTCCGTGCTATTATTAGTGATGGGGGGAAACATTTTTGCAATAGGGTTTTCGAAGCATTAATGAGAAAATATTGTGTAACCCACAAAATTGCACTTGCTTATCATCCCCAGACTAGTGGTCAAGTTGAGTTATCCAATAGAGAAATTAAACACATTTTGGAGAAAACGGTTAACCCAAATAGGAAAGACTGGTCTTTGAGACTTAGTGATGCACTGTGGGTATACCGTACTGCATTTAAGAACCCTATTGGAATGTCTCCTTACCGAATGGTGTATGGCAAAGCTTGTCATCTCCCAGTTGAGTTAGAGCATAGAGCCTTTTGGGCTATTAAACAACTCAACTTTAACCTTGACAAAGCAGGAGTCCATAGGAAGCTTCAGTTGAATGAGTTGGAGGAAATTAGGAATGATGCTTACCAGAGTACAAAAATCTATAAAGAGCAAATGAAAATAAGGCATGACAAAAGTATTCTTAGGAAAACTTTCACACCTGGTCAAAAAGTCTTGCTTTATAATTCTCGATTGCATTTGTTTCCAGGAAAGTTGAAATCTCGATGGTCTGGTCCGTTCATTGTTCGAATTGTTCATCCATATGGAGCCATTGAGATTGAAAATCCAAAAAATGGTGATGTGTTCAAAGTTAACGGTCAGCGTTTGAAATCATTTTTAGAGTTACTTTCTCAAGAAGGGGAGGAGATCTCCCTGAGTGATCCTGTTTATCAGGATTGACCTATGTGGTCTTGTTGTACATATCTATTTTAGGATTTTTTTTACTTTATTTTTAATTTTTGTTTTGAATTCTAACAACTTATTGTTGTTTGATAGCAAGTTTGACCAGATCAACCTACCATGAGTCAGGTGATACCTTTTCACTCTTGTCTTTTTGTTTACAAAGTGTGAGTTTGTCCAACATTAGGGACAATGTTGAGTTTAGGTTTGGGGGTATAGTGTCTAATTTTTGTTGTGTAATTCATTAATAAAATAAAAAAAAAGTTAAAAAAATTTGTTTTTACGCATGAATGTTTTGCATTACAAGTTGATTGAGTTTGTGTTTATGATGTGTGAGTAGTATGTGATGCAATATTCCCGTTCATGAGAGTAATGATTAGATCGAGCTAAGTGACGTGATGTGGTTTTACATGGGTGAATAGATTAGTGAAATTGAAACCGAAAAGGACGACTTTGACCTATAAGCATAAGCACACATTCACTATGGGAAAAACAATTGATCTTTGACTATATAGTTGAGAAATTAATTTTGCCAGAATAAAATGGGAGATGGGGAGTTGATATAGATGAAATGGAGAAAATTTTAAAAAATTTCTTTGAAAAATAAAATGCAAAAAGTAGTTCTTCGATCTGAGTAACCGGACCTTGGTATCACCAATATCATTGTTCGCGTAAAAAGGGGAGAAAACTAATGAGCATAAATCCCAATAAAGAAGTTAGGGCCCAGTTGGTTGGGATTAAAAATCCTTGCTGGAAAGTCCGGAGCTTAGAAAGATAAAAAGGGATGAAAAGTGGAATGATGGAAGGAATAATTTTTTGGCAAAATTTGATCAATGAAGTAGAAAAAGAAAGATTGAAATACCATAGTAGAATGTTCATAAAAACACGGAGGGTAGTCTGGATTGGGAGTAGAAAGTAACGAAATCTTTTACTTTTGTGGGAACTATTCATGACACGAATCTTGAGATTAGTTATTGTTCGGTAGTGAATGGGAGTATTTGCATCCATAATATCTTGTGCATTATATCATGACTTGGTTGATGAGTATGTGAATGCATGAATGCGTGATTATAAATAAAAAATTGAGAAGTTGTGGGTAGTATATCCAACCCTCACGAGAATCGATGTTTGTGGGTATCATCACTGGAAACCCTCACGAGACTATAACTCGTCCACTAGGGGAAACCTAGGGGTTCAAAGGCTTATTGCATATGCTAAATGTAATCGAGATAACCAGCGAAAATGGTGTAGTTAGAATTTTATTTCTTTTTGTTTTGCTCGAGGACTAGCAAAATATAGGTTTGGGGGTATTTGATAAGTCCATTTTACATACATATTTTATCCCCAAATGTATATTTGTTAGTATGTAAAACTATTTATTTTAATTAATTTAGAAGTGTAATAATGATAAATGCATAAAACTTAATTTATATAATAAAATTGTTGAATAAATCATTTTCAATGTCATTAGATTACATCTACATTTATGTCTTTCATTTATAGGTGTAAAGTGAGAAATGAATCAAATGCACATGGATGAAAGTTGGATGAATCAAATGCACATGGATGAAAGTTGGATGATTCAAATGCACATGGAAAAAGAACAAAATGTGATGGAAAGTGATGAAAAAGAAAAGAAAAGAATATTTCATTTCTCTTTACAAGTTGTAATTTGATTCCAATATTTCTCTATAAATATGGATACATCTTGAAGAGGAAAGAAAATGAAAGAGGAAGAAGAAGAAGAGGAGAGCAAGAAGGACACCAAAGAGGAGAAGAATTCATCTTCAATTCCGGGTTTTATTGTTCTTACTTTGTTATTTTCTTTTTAAGCATGTGTAACTAAATCCTCAACTAATGTTGAGGATGAAACCACCATTTATGAAATAAATTCCTTTTAGTCTTTTATCAATTTCCATGTGTATGGTTTAAATGCTTATGATTTTCGTTTCATAGTATTAATTGTTTTAAATTCCTTTCACTATAAATATCATGTATTTATAGTAGTTAAGAATTCTTATCACAATTAATCAAGCTTGGATTTGATGAGTTTATAAGTAAAAATCTTTGATCTTATGTGATCCATTAAATTGCATACATAGGATGCTTAGAATTTTACACTTTAAAGCGAAGGAAAATCTATTTCTTGAAAATATATTTCATTAGTGCGTTATTGTTAAATATTGAGAAAGTAATAAGATTGATTTCTAAATTACTACTCTAAAATTGGAATTGATAAAGGAATAATTAGAAGTTTATGGATTAGTGGTGGTGGATTCCGATACCTTAGTATTTTCTCCCTATTATTCTCACTTTAATTATTTGTATTTCTATATTGCATGTTTAATATAAAAATCGCTTCAACAAACAAAATTTGAGAAACTAGGTTAGTTTTAGATTAATTTGAGTTTAATTAAGTTCTCTTTAAAGCATTCCATTGGGTTCGACCTCGTTCTTGCATAACCTAAATTACAATTGATTCGTGCACTTGCGAGTAATATTTTAAAACACACCAAAAAGTTACATTACTTGGCTAGGATTTTGCTAGAAAACCCTAGATATCGGTTTAGCCGCACATGGTTGAATAAGACTGCACTGATGTAGAATCAGCCACCACGGTTGTCTTCTCCGGATCTCTCGATCTTCTATGGCTTCTCATATTCAAAAGATATATAACTCTAGAGACTGCTCTGAAATTTTAATGTGTGAAAAAAACTCCCTCCAACTGATGTAAAGTTTGGTATTTATAAGCAAAGGCCAAGGGAACCCCTAATGGTTGCCCTTTTTGGTCATTTTACACAAAACCTCATCAAAACCCTATATTCTTATATATATATATATATATATATATATATATGTATGTATATGTATATGTATATTCACGTGCATTGAGATATAAAGTCACAGCAGCCACAAAGGAACACAAGTCGGGGTCAATTTTGGGATTTCACAGCTTCTCAGCATCAGTTAACTACACATGACGCATACGCAGGGGCTACTTTCTAGGAACTTTTAGCTACGTAGTTAACTATGCGCAGGGGCTCCTCAACATCAGTTAACTACGCGCGACCCGTAGGCCTTTTCTGATAGGCGTAGATGGATCGTAGAAATGGCCCTTTTAGCTACTGAGTCCATAGATGGATCGTAACATTTTTTATGGAAACCATTTTTCTTGGGAATAGTGTCGTTTGAATCCCCTCAACTTCTTTAGCATGATTCTTGAAGTTGTGGCTCCGAAAAATAACATTTTCGCCCTCTGGGAGTCACTTTTCTCTTGAAAACATCTCTTTAGCTCTCCTCTTGAATAGAAATGAGCAATTCTCTAGCTAATTCACCAAAGTTAGCTCTTTTTCTTTATTAAGCTCCTGAAACAAGCTTAAACACACAAACGACATAAAAATACCAAATAATGGAATGTAAGAACATAACAATAGCAAGATATGGGCCTAAAATAGTCAATATTTATCACCTATCAAGAACCATGGTTGAAAGAATCACATGTAGAATCACCTCCTGGAATGCTAAACTTCTCTCTTATCAGGAAGAGTCCAGCTTATAAAGAGTATTCTCATAAGTACCCATTCCTTCTGGAGTTCTAATATTGTTCTTCCTCTTCAAATGATCAAGAACATCAATGCTACTCTTAGGATAATTCTATGGAATGGTCAGTAAATGAAGCAACATGGTGCTAAAGTGAACTGGATCTCTATCTGTAAACCTAAGGTTTTTGGAGGCCTTGGTTTGCCTAACCTGTTCCACCTCAATAGAATTGCTTGTTTGAAACAAATGTGGCCTCTTTTCAAAGATTGTGGGCAATCAGTTTGGTTTGATTGGGTGCATGGAAATTTGATTAAAGATAGGAGCTTTTGGGATCTCAAGGCTTCCTCGCTTTGCTCATGGAACTGGAGAAGGTTACTTAAAATCAGAGGGCTTGCTCAGAATCTCATTACTCACCATGTGGGTGATGGGAAAGACATATCTTTATGGTTTGATGCTTGGTTGCCTAAGGGAGTTGTTGATGTTATGGTGGACAGAGATGATAATGTTTTCATTTCCAGATGGAACATTAATAGGAGAGTTGTTTGCCTTATTAGAGATAATGCATGGAAAATTCCCTCCTCCCTGCTTAGGCACATGCCACATGGATGCTTTGATTCTCTCCCCACCATCCATACTGACTCTAGAGATTGGGTCACTTGGAAGCTTTCTGTAAATGGTGAGTTCCATTTCAGAACCACCTTTCTGGCTCTTCTCCCTCCTCTCACTGCATACCCTTGGCAGCACTCTCTATGGTTTCAACACCATATCCCTAGGCATGCTTTCATCACTTGGATTTATCTTCAAGGGAAGCTCAGAACTAAAGACAAGCCCGGCATTCCTGGAGGATCTTCAAGATTCTACTGTTTGTGTGGTGTTGTCTTTGAAAGCCATAATCATCTTTTTTTTCAATGCAACTTCTCTACTAGAGTTTGGCAATGGTGCCAGAACAGATATGGTGTCTTTTTTGGAGAAACTTTTTACTTGAGCATCATTGAGTGGATTTCTGAGATGTGGAACCATGAAACTTCCAACATTGGAGCTACTGTTTTCAGGCTTTGCTTCTCCGCAGCTATTTACTTCATTTGGAGGGAGATGAATTGTAGGTTTTTTGGGATGAAGTACAAATCTTCCAGAAGATTCATCTCTAATATGGAGGATTGTATCAGACTTAACCGAAGTTCAAGAACACTAGGATGTCTAGAGCTGTTGCAGATACATGGTCTTTACCTAGCTCAGTAATGGATAACCTTTTGCTTGGGTGCTTCTCGGTTGCATGGCATGCTTCTCTGTTTTGCTTGAAGCTGCTCTTTGCATGGCTGGTTTGGTGCTTGCATGGAGTTACAAGCTGCTCACGTCCTTTGCCTTCATTGCCGTTTGATCTGCTTGATGGTTACCTCTTGTGGTTTTTGGCCTTTGGTTGGGCTTTTGCTTCTTGTTGAAGCATGGTTTTTGTTTTTGTTTGTTGGGGTTTTTTTGCCATCCTTGTATGATTGTTTCTGGGTTTTCTTTTGGTTAATAAAATATTGATTTACCCAAAAAAACTGGTGATACAGTGTGATCTTTAATACTCCATCTGTCTCAATTTAAGTGTCCACATTCACTATTCGATTCATTCCAAAATAAGAAAAGTCAATGCTACTTTATTTAGTCAATTTACCAATTTACTTATCAATCATTCAAATTATAAAATATCTAAATTACAAACATCACATCACTTGGTTGGACAAAGAGTAAAATTAGTTTTTCATTTAATATCACACCAATAAAAGTCATCATCTTAAAAAATTAGATTTCCCAAAATAGGCATATAATTTGGGATAGAGAGTAACATTTAACCACAGTTTGGTAAATGTACCTTATTTTTAATTATTTCGTGATATATTTCTCTTAGTTGCCACAAAAGACTCAAATATTTGATGTGCTAGCTAGTATTAAAAATAAAAGAATTGAAGGAGAAAACAAACAAAAATTACACCCTAATCCAAATAGTGTGTTCGCCATGAAGAAGGAGAAGCATATTAAAATAGAGTGGGAATGGAAAATTTGTGAGTTGAAAAAGTGTGATATGAGAGATGGGAGAAAACTTAGAGATTGAATTTTTAAAGAAAAATATATCGAAGACAAAAGCAGCTTTAATTTTGACTGGAAAGAAAATGTTAGTCAAAGGTTTTTATTAATGAAGGAATAGCTGTTTAGGATATGTATTATACAAATATTTGCATAGTTAATTGAAACAATTCAGTGGATAAATTAATAAGTGACACAAATTAATTAGAAATAAAAATTGTTAAATTGCACTAAGAATTTCTAAGTTTTGCTTTGATGTTATTTCAATTTATTTTTTTGAGTGATGCTTAAAAATTTTACTGCCATAAAGAGATGGTTTTAAACTATTTTGATAGGTAATACATGCATGCCATCAATATACCTTCGAAATTTGTAGCAAATTGGCGTAATTGTCAGTTTTGACTAATTCATTTTGTGATATATAACAACTTTTAAATAACTTTTACTGATAGGAAATGACAAAATTAATTTTTATTGGGGGATAGTGTAAGTAAAAAAAAAAATTGTTATATACATAGTGTAATAGCGCATTCTAATACAGGGTGCGACATTATCCACTTTGGGTTCGACCAACATGAATTTTTTATATTTTCCTCCAAAAGATTTCATATTAATTGAAGACAACACTTTTAAATATATAATCACTTCTATCCAATGAATGTGGGATATACGCTCCTTATGGCAATGGGGCGGGGATCGCATAACCTATCCCTATCCCCATTTAACTATGTTATCCCCATACCCCACCCAAACCCTATTATTAAACCGGACGGGGCAGAGTAAGGCTAGGCGGGAGCGAGGAACGGTGGGGCGAGACGGTTTTTCAGGATAATTTTTTTTCTTATATAAATGAAGGTAATGTGTAATTTCTTAATTAAAATTTTTAATTTACTATTATTGTACGAGTATCAAAGTAAACACAGGTAATTTTAAACATAATTGATAAGAATTTAAGCCAAGGAGTGAAAAGATAAGGAGACTAAAATTTGGTATTGGTGGAATACAAAAAAAAATAGAGTTATTTTATAGAAATGGTGTATTTTAATAATAGTATATGATAATATTGAAAGGTATATTAGTAAAAATTTAGTATAATCGGGGCGGGGTGACCCCTCCTCATACCGGCCCCAATAATGAACCGGGGGTTTTCATCCACCCCTATACCCGCCCCCATTTATTTAATCGAGTTCCCAAACTCGCTTAAATCGGGGCAGGGCGGGGCGGTTCCTCGCCGGGTGAGATTTTTTGTCATCCCTAGGTATGATATTGTCCCTTGGGCACAACTCCCATGATCAATATACCCCGACAATATTAAACGCTACCGTCACCATATTCGGGACTCAACATCCTTGTTGGTGTGACCCATATGGGTTTATACACGCTCCTCACACTTTTGACTAGCCTTCAACTGTAATACCGTTTGCAACAGCTCATTCCAACACACAGTATGATATTATTCACTTTTGGCTCAAGCTGTACAATAAAATCTTGTAAAATTACTTCTCTAAACTGTTGACATAAGTTAATCAAAACCTAGCAAATGAGCTTGAAAAGAGAAAAAGGTGATCATATGTTGAGTATAATACTATAGTATAAAACTAAAAAAATATACACATAAAATGCGATAATATTTGTCATTTATCACATTGTATGCATGATCTCAACAATCTTCCTCTCATTATCTCGAATCAGATCTACTAACAAATTTTAGTGTAAAAACTCGATAAATATTTCAGCGAGATGACAAAAAACATAAAACATATTGATAAAAACACCCTTTGGTCAAGACATTAAGGTGCATTTTAATGTTGTTGGAACCATAAGAGTACCCATTGTAATAAACACCTATCATACCAATGACCTTGTGGTTAGGGCTGCAACTTGGGCGGGCTAGCCCAGCCCAACCCAAGTCCAGCTGGTAATATTACAGAATCGGGCCCAATCGGGTTGAGCCCGTCCCCTTTCGGGTTGGGTTCAGGCGGGTTGGGCTCAACCCGAATCTAACCTTTTTAAGTACATAAAGGTTGAAACCCTAATTTGTCTCCATCCGCAGCCCTCTCATCTCCATGCTGCATCTTTTCTTCTCCTTGACGACGTTGCCGCCACAACCTTCATGTCAACTTTCTCTCCATCCTCTCTCTTGTTGGAAATAATAAACTTAATTTCTTGTTATGGGAATTACAATAGTTTTATGTGTTAATTTCACAAAACTCCCATATACTATCCAATTTAATCAACTAACTCCCACTATGTCCACTTTATACCTTATACTATTCAATTTCATCACTATGCCCCCTCTTTTCACATTTTGAGTCATAATACCTAAACTACCCTCAATAGTATAAGGGATTTAGTGAAATCAAGCCTTTAAAAAATTTCTTTTTCCAAAATCAATTATATTTTTTGTAAAAATTATAAAATTCAAAAATATATATATATTTCAGAAAATATATATATTTCGAGAAATATATATATATTGGAAAATGATATATATTTCGGAATATATATATAATTCGTCAAAAATATATATTTTCCGATTTTTTTTCAAAAAAATATGATTTTTTCCGAAAAATATTTTTTTTTGGAAAAATATATATTATGTTCCAAAATATGATTTTTTGAGAAAAATATATATTATTTTCCAAAATATGATTTTTTTTCCAAAAAATAATTTTTTTGAGAAAAATATATATTATTTTCCAAAATATGAATTTTTTCCGAAAATAATTTTTTTGCAAAAAATATATATTATTTTTTCCGAAAATAATATAATTTTTTTCCGAAATATGTTTTTTTTATATTTTGGAAAATAATGTATATTTTTCACAAAAAAATATATATTTTGTCCGAAATATATATATTTTCCAAATATATATATATTTTCTGAAATATATATATTTTTCCCAAAATATATATTGTTTTTGAAAAATATATATTTTTTAAATTTATAGTTTTTACAAAAAATATAGTTGATTTTCGAAAAATAATTTTTTTAAAGGTTTGATTTCACTAAACCCCCTTATACTATTGAGGGTAATTTAGATATTATGACTCAAAATGTAAGGGGAGGGGGCATAGTGGACACAGTGGGAGTTAATTGATTAAATTGAATAGTATAAGAGGGTTTTGTGAAATTAACCCTAGTTTTATTAAATATCTTAAAGTTTGTGTTAGTGGTAGACAATAAAGTTATGATAATTGATAAAAATATTAATAGGAGTTACCCAACTAAATATTATGTTAGTGGGTTAGTGAGTCTTTATTTGCATTTAGATAAGAATGTTACATGTATGTTTTGATGTCCTATATAAGGATATGTACTTTACATTTTTTAATCAAGTTGAATAAGAGAAATAAATGGTGCGTTTGGAAACTGGTGATTCCGTTTTTTTTCTTATTTTTTTCACTGTTCAAGGGAACAAAAACGCGTTTGGGAGCCTTTGATGGTTTTTATTTTCGTGAACAGTAAAAAAACATTTTCTCACCCTTAATTCAAAATTTGAGAACACCAAAATGATGTTTTTTTATTTTCGGCACTGTTTGTTTTCAGCTAAAAAAAAATTAATTGTTGCAAATTCCCTAAGCATCATCTTCAACCTCCAAACTCTAACCTCCATATTCAACCTCTAACCCCCCCCCCCCCCCCCCCCCCCCCCCCCCACCACCAACAGCCGTCATCCCACCACCACCACCACTGTAAATCGACACCACCACAAACCCCTACCACTGCAAATCGACACCACCACCAACACAAACCCTTACCTCTGCAACTTGACACCCCAATCAAATTGGGGTGATGTGGTCTTTATACATGCTACTACTTATATATATATATATATATTCCTGTATGCTAATTTTTTGAACAACAACAGAATGGTCATGTTCATTGTTGTATGGAAAATTTGAAAGTGTACATTGTAGATGGTTTGTACAAGGGATGACAACCAACATAAACTTAATCTCACCCTTTGACAATTTGTTTTCTACTTTTTATTCCAAATAAATCTCAAAAACGTCTTTTTGTTTTGTTCTCGAAAATATTTTAAACAAAATTTCCAACCAAACATGTTTTTGTTTCCGGATTACCTTTAGGACAAGAACAAGAAAAATTTTTGTTCTCAAGAGATAAAAAATGAAAACGAAAACACTAGTTTCCAAACGCACCCAAAGTATTTTATCTAATTCTTCTTCATATACTTCTATTCCTAAACTTTAGGCCACTATTTCTAACAAAGTGATATCAGAACTAGGTTGTGAGTGAGAGAGGGAGGAAATGACAAACAATTCAATTCTATTTCACATGCCTAAGTTCACCAAAGACAATTATGAAAATTGGTGTATCCGAATGAAGACAATTTTGGGAGCACAAGATGTGTGGGATATAGTAGACAAATGTTACAATGACCCAGAAGATGTGGCAACCTTGTCTCAAGTCCAAAGAGATGCCTTCCAAGCTAGAAGAAAAGACTAAAAGGTGGTCATGATCATCCACCAATGTCTGAATGATGCAATGCTACAAAGGATTGTCAGTGCTAGTTATGCAAAACAACTATAGGAAATTCTTCAAAATTCTTTCCAATGAGTGAAGAAAGTGAAAAAGGTTCGCCTCCAAATTTTACGGGGTGAATTTGAAGCATTGCTAATAAAGAAATATGAATCAATTTTAGATTATTTTTCAAGAGTTCTAAGTATTGTAAACCAACTAAGGAGATATGGTGAAGTCGTTATGACTGATGCAAGAGTTGTTGAAAAGATCCTTAGGTCGTTGGATTCCAAATTCAACTTCATTGTTGTTGCCATTGAAGAATCAAAAGGTTTGGATTCCATGACTGTCGATGAACTCAAGGAATCGTTGCAAGCCCATGAAGAAAAAGTAGTGAAAAAATAAGAAGTTTTGGAACAAGTGCTCCAAACAAAGCTTTTGTTGAAAGATAGAGATGAGAAACATGGTGGAAACCAAAGGGGCCGAGGACGTGAAAATGCACGTGGCCAAGTAAGAGAAATAAGAGACAAAAGTGGTCATCACATAATCACTAATGAAGAAAAAACTGCGACTCATAACAAGAAAAAGGAGGTCATGAAAGAGGAAGCACTTCAAGGCCATATGGAAGGAGGTATGACAAGTCGCATATTCAATGTTACAATTGTTAAAAATATGGTCATTATGTTTTGGAATACAGAAATACTACTAATAATGTAGAAGAAGATGTTAATTTTGTCGATGTAGAAGTGGAAGCTACATTATTATTAGCATACAAAGGTGAACAAAGTGAAGATGTAATTGTAGGGAATAAGTTGAAAAATGCAATGGATAAAGAAACAATGTTCATAGAGAAGAATGACACTTGTCATTTGAAATTTCCTAAGAAAGAAGGAAATGTGCAAGAAGGAAGTGGACCTCAAGTTCATGGACAAGATCAAATTGCTGATAATTTGACCAAGTCCCTCAAGATTGAAACAATTTCATAAATTGACAAGTAAAATCAAGTTTGGGGGGGGGGGGGTGTTGGAAATAATAAACTTGATTGCTTGTTGTGGGAGTTACAATAGTTTTATTAAGTATTTTAATGTTTGTGTTAGTGGTAGACAATAAAGTTATGGTAATTGATAAAAATGTTAGTAGGAGTTATCATACTAAATATTATATTAATGGGTAAGTGGATCTTTATTTGCATTTAGATAGGGATGTTACATGTATGTTTTGATGTCCTATATAATTAAGGATATGTATTTTACATGTTTTAATCAAGTTGAATAAGAGGAATAAAATATTTTCTCTAATTCTTTTTCGTATACTTCTCTTTTTAAACTCTAAACCAATATTTCCATCATCTCTCTCTTTCTCTCAAGCAGTCTTCCTTGATAAATATATACATATATATGTTATATAAATATATATATTATATACATATATGTATATGGAGAATAAGATCTGGTGTAATATGGAAAGATGAATTAGATGGCGATTTTTCCATATATACAGGGTATAAAGGGTGACATTCAAATGTATATATATATGTGTGAAATATATATATGGAAGGAGAAATTATTTTTTATTTTCTTATTTATACATCATATATATATATAGTAATGTAATATATAATGATAACTTAGATTATGTTTTATTTTTTCAAAAATTTCATGTTGAGTAAAATTTACATACCATTTGTTTTCTTTTTTCATTAAAAAAAATAAAGAGCATTTTATATTTTCCAAAATTTCCTTGTTGGAAATAGGAAATTTTTATATATATATACAACCCGGATTGCCCGCCCGATCCGACCCGACCGGGTCGGTTTGGGTTCAACCCGAGTTGACATTGGGCGGGGCGGGGCGGGGTGCATCCATCCTCAGGCTGACTTCAAATTTGGGTTGGGCCGACCCAATTTGCACCCTTACTTGGGGTGGAATGGTATTTTCATTTCTTTCCAAATTGTGAGATGTCTAGGGTTCGAGCCTATAGAACTCATGAGGGGGTGTGTGAGTTCCTTAACATTAAAAAAAAAAAAAAAACACCTATCATAAGCATAATTAAGTCAAACCCTAAAAATAATTTCCTTGAGTTGGAGTTGCCCAACTCAAGTCTATTCAACTCGTGTTATGGATTGGGCTTAGAGAGGTAAATATTGGGCCGGAAATGACGTTACAAACAAACACAGCCACTGCAGGTACAGATTCACATAAGAGGGAAACAACTATATAAGCGAACTCCACTTTCCTTTTTCCTCTTCTCTCAATCAAACGCCATATAGTGCCTATATATATATATATACATATGTATATATACGCCACAAACAGAGGCTTAACACAGAGTGTATATATAAATTCTCTTTCTGTTTGAAGTCCTTACTTGGAGAGAGTCAATAGAATATTCACAATGGGTCGAGCTAAGAAACAATCGAACTTACCCACTTCAGATTCTGTCGAAAATTCGGAGTCACGCACAAACGGTAGAGCTAAGAGAAAATTTGAATCACCCAATGCAGATTCAACCCATGTCGATGGCACTCCTGGTATTTTTTTTTTATTTTTAATTTTTCTCTCATGTGTATATATAGCCAAATTGTATTTAGTAGTATAGGTTTTTCTTTGGTTTTGGAAAATCAAATTGTGCTGTTAACAAGATTGTTCTTTTCTAAGAAGATTGAATTCTTTTTTTTTTTAAATATATATATATATATATATATCTTTTTAAAAGGTTTAGTTGGGTCTTGTTTGGTGAATTATGGTCTGTCTATATCTTCATATAGCTTATGCATGCATTGCCTTGTTTTTGCCTCGTGAATGTGGATTGATATAAATTAGGAACCTGTTCTTGAATTGTATTTGACTTCTGAAATCAACTTTCTGTTTTTATTTTATTTTATTTTATTCTAATATTATAAATATTAAAGCCTTCGACAACCCATCTCAAGGAATGTTTGATTTATTAATTTGAAGTTATTTTGAATTTTTATTTTTATTTTTTGATTTTTTTGTGATTTTGAATTTTGGAGGGGAAGGTTTCTTATTTTATTCTAATATTATAATTATTAAAGACTTATACAACCCAACTCAAGGAATCTTTGAATTTTGAATCTTGTAGTTATTTTGAGTTTTTTTTGGATGAAGATTATGAATTTTGGAGGGGAAGAGGCATTAGTTTGATGGTGTATGTTATTTATTAGTTTTTTGTTATCAATATGAATCACTTCAACAGATTTATATTCGAATTCTTGTGATTAAAGATATGCATGACAATAGAAGGGTTTTCAAATTTGCCTTTTCCGATGATAGAATGTCGATATTATTAATGTGTTGTTTAAGGCTATAATTATTATTATGTTTTCTTGCCTTTACTGGAATAAAAGAATAATTTACTCATATTTTATTTTGCTTCTTTCATTTTTGTTTAGATATGTTTCCTTATCTGATGTTTATGTTTTTCAGCCTCAAAAAGAGCTACAGTGAAAAAGGGGAAATGTGCAGATAACCTTTTCTATTCATATGCAAACAAGTCCTTAGGCATGATTGAGTAAGTATCTTTTATTTTAACATACGAGATTGAGTAAGTATCTTTTATTTTAACCTTTTTTGGTCTATTTATGACCAAAAAACGAACGCCTATGGAATTCCTGATAGTACTCACTGTGTGTTTTGTTGTTGGATATTGCTTGTAACTTATACATCAATATTCTTGCTGTTAATTGGAAAATATTACATCAAATAGAAGGGCTGAAGCTAAGGCTTCGATGCTTATAGAAAGAATACAAACAATGGTATCTTTTCCTTCGGGGCAGCTGCAAAAAATTCAAATTTACTTCAAGTGGAAAATTTTTATAGCTGGTTTAAGAAGAAGCCATAGTCATATGCAAGTTTTCATCTTTTCATTTGATTAAGCGATGATACCGTTACAAGCCTTGTTGATTTTGTCTGTAGAAGCCGGTTGGGCGGTGAGTTGACAGGCAAACATGTGTTTGATACAACTTTTTAACAATGTGTTACGCTAGGAACATACAATTTCTTACTCTTATGTTTGCTTGTACAGTCCAGAAGGAATTGAAGCACTTTGTTCGGATTTGGGAGTAGATCACATGGATGTCAGGATATTAATGCTTGCCTGGTATGTTTTGTTCTTGACTGGAGATACCACTGATGTTTTTATTTGAATCTCTCTCTTAATTCTTCAATAATTACTGACTGTTCACGTCTACCAGGAAAATGAATGCTGAAAAGCAGGGGTACTTTTCTCTGGTAAGCCACAGCTGTGTTGATTCGAATATGAATAGGGTGTGGGTCATGTAACAGCATTATCATCAGCATGTAATACATACTAGGTTATTATTTGAATTGATTGCTATCTAGCTAAATTGCTATATGGCTTTTTAGATGTTAATTATTTAGTTTCATGTAAAACTATATGTCAAAATATCTTTCTTATTATGTAAGTGGCTATTCTTTCTTGCCTCAAAGAAAAGTACGCAAGTATACACACTTCATTAATGCTCCTATACTTGCTTTGCATATGCACTGTATAAACAGATCTATTGGCCTTTAAGGTATTTCTTCTGATTCACGTTCTCCCCCATTTGTATGGGATTAAGTTAAGGATGATGGCGATTCATGTTCTCTAATTTTTTGGGATTTTTTTACTTCTGGAAAAAGTTATTATCTCACGTTCATAATTTGGAGACCTTTTCACAGCCATCAATGGTGGTCAAGGGTAATATCAGTTACCCCATCTGTCCCAAGGGTAAGCTAGAAATTTGATAGTTGTACAATATTATGGTCTTCTTGCAAAGACTAATCCATATATGTGTATGAGGATGGTCACTTCATTCTGCGATGGATATGTAAAATCTGGAGATTCTCTTCCAGTTTTGTTTCTGATGAGAGATGTTATTGTTTTCTGTCTCGATACTTATTTGTTTCCCTCTCCCTTTCATTTTTCCTTGCCATTTGGTATACTTAAACAGTTGATTCCTTCCGCTAAGTCGTTTATTCATTGATTTTTTCTCATGCTGCAATCATTTTTGCATTTGCATTCCTACCAGCTGCAGTGGCATCTCCAGCCACCCCAAAGGGGGAGGTGCATTATTATGTTCGTGGACAGTCATCAGTCCTTTGTTGGTAGACAGTCATATTATCAACAACTAGCGAAGTTAATTAATTTTCTCAAGTTGTTTGAAATTACAAAACGTATTCTTATCAGGATGAGTGGCAAAAAGTCCTGAAAGCCTTCAAAGTTGACTCTATAAAGAAATTAAAGGAAACTCTCACAAAATTGGAGAAAGAGGTAGGTTTCTGCTTTCTAAATGTACAGACATCGAACTTGTCCTGTGCATGACAATGAAGGCTTCTTATTGGCGACATAAGTAATATTTTTCTTGTCTTTTGAAAAGGTCAGGATGCCACAAAATTTTGAGGATTTTTATGCTTATGCATTTCGGTACTGCCTAACAGGTAAGCTTTTAGAGTTGGCAGATATGTTCTTTGAATTCGAAGAAGTGAAGCTTTTTGTTTCATGACTGTATATTGTTTTTCCTTGAGTTTAATTATTTGCCATTTTTCTAAAAATTTCTAGTCATTGTTGAACCCTTTCAGAAGAGAAGCAGAAGTATGTAGACATTGAAGGCATCTGTGAATTGCTAAATCTTGTTTTAGGATCCCAATTCAGGCCCCAGGTTGATAAACTCACGGAGTATCTAAACGTGGGTAACCTCTTTTATCTGATTTATCACATGATGCCACCTTGTTGCCGATTGTCTAAGCACTAGCAATTTTATTTCTTATACATTTGAAAAGCATAATCACCCTTTGGGATCCGAATAAAGTCTTTATATTAGAAACTTTCTTGCACATCTGATTTTGACTTGATTTTAATAGGTCCAGAGTGACTATAAGATGATAAACTTTGATCAGTGGACAAGCTTTCTGCGATTTTGCAGCAAGGTATCCTGATAATTAATATTACCGTGTAACTTGGAACACTTCTTTTTCTCTCGGTTTTGTTTCAGCTTTAAATTATACCTTTTGATAATTAGAGATAAAAGGAAGATATGTATATGACCCGTACAGTGGTCATATACATGCTTGTGAAATTGCTCATATATTCAGTCAGACATGCTTGTGTCCAGCTGAGATGTGACGGTCAGAAATGTGTTATATGGCACTACGTTCTGCTGTACTTTGAACCTTGTATAATTGAATTATCGAATTGTTTACGTCTTTTTTATTCTCTCATTCACAGATAAGTTTCCCAGACCTGGAAAATTATGATGCAAGTGAAGCTTGGCCTTTGATTCTAGACAATTTTGTTGAATGGATAAGAGAAAAAGAACAAGTAGCCCCAAAATAACTATTAATCCAACAGCTAATCTGACGAGGTAATATCGATCCATCACATCCCCGTTTCTCCTTCCTTTCTCTCGTTATCCTTTCTTCTATTTTGTAGTTACCTCACTTTGTTGTGAATGATCTGTTTGCAGGAATGTGTGCATGCATGGCTAACCTTTTAAACAGACAGACGGATTTTATAGAGATTACCTTGCCTGGAGTCCTCTCTCATGTCATTGTTGCAATATGAACTTTTTAGGAATTTTTTATTTTTTTTATTTTTATTTTTATTTTATTTTCATTTCATTTTTGGTTGATTTGGCCTTTGGTGACTGTTCATTGAAAATTCAACATTTTAACATACAAAAGAAACACACATTTTAATTATAGAATAGTGGTTGACATGTTAAGACTATATTGAGCTATACCAACAGACAAGTATGGAGTCTTGGAAAACGTAGTCTCTCTTTTACATTTTGAATGTGATGGTCTTCAGCTTTCATTTCTTTTCTCAGTGAACCCAAAGCTTGGCAGCTGCACAACATCATATACAGTCCAAAATTATTAGGAAAAACATCAATTAGCATTAAATTATGAAATAAAAAAAAAATGTATATGTTATTAAGTTTACGTTTATATATGCATCTATGCAAGTCTCCAACACAAAAAATAATTGAGCCTTTTATGTCAACTTGGTTTACCTTGTTTTGAAATTTGCCACTCATGATCACCATTAACGGCCCAAAAGAAATACCCACCAAGCTTATGGGCCTTAGCATATTCAATCTTCACTGATGTCGATCTGGCATCATCATATCCAATCCACGCTGTTCCCGCCACAGAATAAACAGACACGGTGTCCACGTCATACACCACTGTGGCATTATTCGCCTTATTAAAATTTTCCACCTGTTCATAAGTCATTGTTCCGACGTCCCCCGGGCCCACACCAACAGCAGGTGCCCCGACACTGTGGAATCTAGGGTCCTTGAGCTGCCACGTCCTCCCGTAAAGCGGGAGGCCCATGATCAACTTCCTCCGGTGCAGCCCGGCCTTGATCCAAGACCCGAGCCCATAACTCGTGCTCACGTTACTCTTCGGGTCGAACAATGCAGCTTGGGCCCCTGTCATCGAGGTATCCCATGAACCATGGTAGTCGTAACACATGGCATTGATGAAATCCAAGTTCTTACTCAGTGGGCCAACCGGGTAGGCCCGGTACACAGCGTCCAAGAAAAAGTCCGATGAGAAGTACACAGCTGCAGTGAGAAGAAGAGGTGATTGGGCCGTGGACTGGGCCTCTTTCTGGACTTGGGCCCTCCATTCTTTTACCAAGTGGGCCAAACAATCCATTTCGGTTGGGCTTTTTGGAAATTCCCAGTCAAGGTCAACGCCATCGAAACCAAATTTTCTTGCCACTTCTATGGAGGAATCAATGAAACTCTTACGTGAGGAAGGAGTTGATGCCATGCGGGAGAAGAAGAGTGCCGGTCCTTCGCCGGCTCCTCCGACCGAGAATAGGGTTTTCACGGTCGGGTTTTTCGCGTGAAGGGTCGATGTGAAGTTCAAGAGCGTTGTGGCTGTTGTATTCGATATGTCAAATTTAAATGTGACATTGTTAGGTTCTAGGAAAGCATAGTATAGGTGAGTGAACAAAGATGTGTCGATATCCGAAGGCACCAAATTTGAGCCTTCGGGCCAATAAGCACCTTTGACTGCCTTTGATGAGGATGAGGAGGAGGCCATGGCATTGGCACACTTAGTGGTAAGACACAAGATGACACAAATGTAGAGGAAACAAGGTTTGAGGACTTGCATAGTTCTTTTGAGATGTATATGAAACTGGAATTATAGTACTATATCTATTGTGTAGATATATAAAGGAAAATGTGCAATAAGGTTATGGCTTTGTCTAATATGAAGTTGTGGATGGTTGTGTTAATCTCTATGTTGCATAGGGTTTAGATTCCAAGACGTTAAATATATATATATATATATATATATATACGAGTATATATATGTGGAGACTAATTTTGGGCTTTACTTCCACTTGAATGGTGCAAAGGGAAGGAAAAAAAGGTTGTCTTGACTAGTACAAAGGTTAGGTTAATTATTTTTTATTTTTTATTTTTTCTCTAGAAAGCCGTCCATTTGTGACTCATTCAATGTCTTGTAAAATTGAAAAGAGGATGACAAGTCAGATGACTCTTCCTCATCCAAGATGTTCAGGAATACAACATATATTGCTTGATCAATATGCGACACAATTTATTTGAATATAATTCAATCTTAATTGTGGCATTAATTTAATAAATAGTGGTGTATTTTCTGAAATAGATTGGTCTTGATACACAATAAAGTACAACAACGTAATTTGCATTGGAGTCCAAAATTGTTAACCATAGCATAGAGTTGTGGATCGTGTCCTTTGAACGACAAGGAAAAGCCATGATATTAGGGTACTGAATTCAGAATAATATATATATATATATATATATATATATATATGTATATACATATATATGTATATTTCATTGATACAAGCGTCACTAATTGGATCCGATTGTTTGGGCGTTTGTGAGTGTCCTAAGTTGATGTATGTAGTGAACAAGAATGATACTCAAGTGACAAGTGGAAGAAAAACTCGTGTTATAAACACTTATAATATGTCATTGTTAACTCCGACATTTTATAAAGCGACTTGGTACCCACCAAATTAATTAGGTTTCATTGGCCCCTTAGCTTCAATTTGACCTTAATCAACCAATCCATTTCACGTCTACTGCTGGTTAAAAAAATCCGTATTAAGTTTTGCAATGCTTAAATAATATTATCCCCATGCACGGATGCTCTGAGACTCACTCCATACATATATATATATATATATATATTAGCAAGAGCACGTGATGAATTAAATTATTTTAAAAAAAAGTAAATTATTTGATCATTATTAATGACATAATGTCTAAAACGTAATAATTGGAACCAGTGACGGATTTAGGGATCCGTGTTAGTGGGAGCTAAAAAAATATTTTTTGGATTTTTGGGTTATAAATGACATATATTTAATTTTTTGGGATTTAAAACAAATTTTCAGTGGGGGCTTAGTTATAAAAAAATCTAAATTCTATGGTATCTAAGGTAAAAAAAATTTAGTGGAGGCTAAATACGAAATATCCAAAATTTTAAGGTAAAAAATATTAAAAAAAAAATCAATGGGGGCCATGGCGCCCACCCCCACTGTCCTTCATTAAATCCGTCCCTGATTAGAACTGAAAAATATAAATAATTATAATGAAAAGTAATGATAAATAAATTATTCATTATGCTCAAAGTTTATGTCATTTTGTGTATATCTCTTATTAGTAATTATAATTGCATAAAATCAATTACATTTAATTACAAAATTTATATTTCAACTTTAGAGTTATATCATTTGATTTAAAATTTTTAAAAATGTATAAAATTTAAAAAAAAAAAAGAAAAAGAAAATAGTAATTCATATTAATAATATTAGAAAGGTTGTATATGTTTGTGTCCTTTTTTAGTGCCTCTCATATCACTAATCATAACTATAAATATTCATAATATATATTAAATGTATAAGCAATTATTATATACTTAATGTAATATTATTTGATCTAAATATTTAAAAATGTATAGAAATAATAGGGGTTTTCCCACTTGTATAATTTTGTCAAAAGAAAAAAATGAAAAGTTTTATATTGTTGGCCGAAACAACAATATTTTTCTTCAACTATTATTCTTTAGTTAATATTCTCGATATGTTTAGTCTATAACATATTTCGTAAGAGAGTATTACAAACAAATCACTTCCACTATGCAAAAATAATAATATATCAAAACGAAAATGATATTCTGATTCATATGTAATGACATTTTGATCATTGCAAAAAATTATATAAATGGAGAAAGTTTAAACTTAAGTAATTCGGGGAAAAAAAAAAAGAAGTAAAAATTAACAATCTAAAGGCAAGATCATAGCAATGTGAATAGTAAGATAATTCTTTTAGCATACGTGATGATAAATCATTGGTCGGTAATGGTTTGAATGCTGATAATCGCGATTCCTTTTTGCTTCAAACAATCAATCATTGATAAATGATTAGTACAAACATACAAAAAAAAATATAGACATGGATTTACAAAAATTATTAGAAAGAGAATTTTAAAAAGAACAATAACCTTGAGAGAGAGGAGTTCTTCAAAGTTGGGAGACATGTCATGTTTACATTGGAAAACATAATTCAAAATGAGAGAAAAAAATATGGAATATAGTAAAAAGCTAGAAGCAGGTGCAAAATATCAAAAGTTGTAACTCCTCCAAGAGGTTTAATGAACTATTAAAATTATTTACTGAAACTGAAACTCACCCTTGATATTCCTAAAATAAAGGCGATGTATAGACATACATAAATATACGAAAAGTATAAATAATATGAATTTAAAATAATAGAAGAAAATAAAGAATATGCATTATTGGGTGTATATAGTTCCAAAAGTTACAAACTACATTAAATTTTGTAATACCATTACTAATAATCATAACACACTTAATGAGATATTGATTCAAATGACAACCAATATACATGAATGAGTGTATATAATTATATTTTCTTATGCGACGTGGATAAAAATATAATGAATTCAAACTATATAAATGGATAATTAATAGATGTAATTCTTGATAATAGGATTCTTAAAAATGTTGATTAACTCCTTTATATTAAAAGGTTCAACTATTTATTTGATTTGACAAATCAAAATTATTAAAATTGAATAAAAATAATAAAAATTCCACCAGTTGAGAGTTGAGATTGTTACAATATGAAAATATACATATAGACATTTTTTCACCATTTAACATCATGTTAGTTCAAAAAAAACTCTAGGTATTTAAAATAAAAAATAACACTATTGGTATTTAAAAGAAAGCAAAAAATGTATAGAAAAAAAAAAACAATAATCACACTTTAATAATACTATAGATATAGATATAAGTGGATATATAAAACATTAATTCAGATGAAACTACAAGGCTTGTTGATTAATTTGGGGAAAAAAAATTCCAAAACAAATAATCTAATTAACCCAATTAGGCTTAGAAATCTCAAGCATAGAAAATCAATTGATATTATATTTGTAATCAATAAATCATTTAATGCAAAAACAAGCACTGAATCAATTCAATGCATGATTCATAAATAACTCCATGCATTTACTATAAAAATTATTATAATTTGTATTTAAAAAAATTAAAAAATTGTATAGAAATATTCTGTAATGACCGGGTTAATTTAAATAATTTATTTTTCTTCGGTTAATATATATATATTTTTTTATCTTGTGCATTACGTGGCATTGCATGTGTTTACGTGCATTAAGGATTTCATGATTTGAGTTTTTGGGTTCATTCCTATGTTTTGTAAAATTTTCATTTTTGTCGTTGACCGGGTAGTTTCGATATTTTAATTAAATATGGGGGTTATTTTTGAGTTTGATAAAGATGAGGGTAACTTTTGTAATATATTCATTTTATGTAAATGTGTGACCGAATTCCACATGTTTATTTTTATTTTTATCTTCAACTTTCCAAAAGCATATTCCTCTATCATTTAAAGGTTCAATCATACATCTATTATATTGACACCACTTTATGACATTATCGATGAAAATTTTCAGCCATTATATTGATGTGTTGAGGTTAGCTTTTGCATATTCTCAACAATCAAGCAAAACCATTTTTTTCATCATTCTCTATTTTTCTCCTATCTTCTTCTCTCTACATTTTGGGCATCTTAGAGTGGGGATTCAATTTTGTGCTCAACTAGGAAGTTGTTCTACGTGTTCCGATCTTCGGTTTAATACCAATTACGGTATGTGATCTATATTATTTAATTTGATTTGATTTTTCAAAAATTCCAGATTGCTAGTTTACATGTTTAGTGAAAATCAAGGCTTTAGATCTCCAATTTATAATATATGTACGGATCAAAATTAGTTTATGAAAATTTTACAGATCATATATAGGTATGTGATTATATGTTCGTGAAAATTTCAGAATTTATAGATAAGTAGAGAGTTAATTAACAATCTAGGAAAAACATGTTATTCGGATATTGTTGTTGCTGCAGACCGTTTTTTTTTACTTGGTTTGAGAAATTTATAGACCATGTTAAATTATTTATAACTTTTTGAACATTTTACAGTGTGCTTTTGTATATGTCTATTATCATCTCTCAAAATTTCAGATCATTTAGATAAATATGTAATTTTCTAAAAATCATGGAAGTAGGTTGTCCAGTGATATTTTACTGCTTGCTGATCCGATTTCGATTTCGGTTTAGCCAATTGTTTCATATGGTTTCGTATTCTTATAAATCTTGAAACTTTTATTATAACATTTTGTATATGTCTAGGACATATTTATTAAATATCAAGAATTTTAAGTTAATTTATACTGGTAATAAAAATTGTTGAGTAGTAACTGTTCAGTTTCAATCATAGTTTAAAACCGGAACTTGTGTTACCAATTTGAGCTATCTATAATTCTAATTTTGTACTTATAATTTTATCACCTGATCTTGAGTATATAAGATGTAAATCTGGAGATTTTGGTAGTCATGTAATTCATGGATAGGTTTGTAAAAATCTTGGAGTAAAGGGTGTTCAGGTTTCGGAATTGTTAGGAAAGCTGTCTTTTATAATTATTTTGGACCACTGTCCTTTGATTAAAGCTTATGAAAATTTTACAGTAGACCTACGTAGAGGTTTGGAGTATATCTTGTAAATTTCATATTTTTATCAAACCTGTAGATTTTTCTAAAAATCATAGATTACCTGCTGTCCGTTTTACTATAGTATTCGAAACCGAACTTTTCGATTCTTAATTAAGTAGCTAAATTTTGTCTATTAATCCCGAATATTTTTTATTATATATTTATATATATTAGAATGTTTATTGGCAAATATTATTATAAAAATAAATATGGTTATATATAAAAAAAAAATTATTCAATATGTGTTAATTGGTTTCGGGCATAACATGGTACAAATGAAGGCGTGAAGGGAGAACCATTCGTTTCTTCATTCTCTACGCAACCATATTGTTTTGATTGTTGGTATTTTACTGGATATTTTATCAAGTTTGAGGTAGGGATTTATTGGGGTATCGTGTGAGTTTAAGAATCTTCATTTATGCATTTTAATGTTTATATATAGATTCATCATCATATTGTGCTATTTTTGACATGAGTTGTGAAATTGCATTAATGTGTTTAAATGCATTGATTCATGCCACGCTAGAATTTTTATTAGGTGGATCATGGAGTGTGGATATATTTATTACTTATGTGCGCATGGGAATGACATTTATGAATTGTGAATTGTGAATGGTGGATTGGTTATTGATTTTGGGAAATGGTCGTGTGGTGTGAGCAATGGGGGGACGAAGGAGCTCCCGGGGTGCAAGTCCTCGAATTATCGCGCGATTGGTTGACGTCACCGTAGGGTTAGTAGCCCCAAGACGGCTAGGCAGATGAACAGGTTGTTCATGTCCTAGGGTTTGTTTCACGACATAATTTTCCCATTTTATGATTTTGAATTTGATGCTATTTCGGTTGTGATAGTTGGATTTGAGTTCATATTGAGAGTATTGGTTTTAATTTCGTGATTATAGAACTTTTAAATTATCTTGATGGTATTATTTAAATTGTTATACATGAGTTTATATTGTGATTCCTTATGCATTTATATCTTGACATTGGATTAGGGTAGAGACTTGACCCTATACGTATTCATTAATTTACATACTTGCGGAATCTTACGCTTCATGATTTTTCTCTACTGGGCCGTTTGTGCTCACCCCTTAACATTTTTCAGGAAAAGAACCATTGGTGGATGATGCGTGAGCTATTGGAAATTTGTGGAATTTGAACCTATAATAATTACATCTTTATGTAATAATGGAGATTGCGTGCTTATTATGATTTGTATTTTTTTTGGCTTTGGACTAGTGTGTTTGTATTATAATTTGATTTGATTTCGGAATTTGTATGTGATTTTATTATTTCTATTTCGCTTCCGCGCTAGTGAATTATAAACAATGTCGGTTGACCAGTTTAACCATTTGGTATTTTTATGAATTTTTAATTAAATTTAAGTCATTATCCGGATTTTCGGATTCAGGGCGTGACATATTCCAAAGCTCTTAGACTTTTAGAATAGTTATAAATATATAGAGAGAGGCACGGAGCCCGTGCACACTTTAGGGGGCAGTTGCCCCTTTTGATTTTTTATATTTATAATTGTAATACAAATTATTTTAATTTGTTTTTTAAAAAAATGAGATTTATCCCCCCATTAAATTCTTTAAAATTTTTGCTTATTGCCCTCAGTTTCAAATATTAGAATAATTTTCTTTTAAAAGATAAAATTATTATGCTAAAAAATAATACTACCTTAAAATTTTATGTAATATATAAACTAGTTTAATAAACTATTTAATGGAACCCTAATTCCCTTCTTATGGTTCGTTTAACCCACAACCAAGAGCCCACAAGACCGCAACCAACAGCTCAAATCCCATTTAACCCAAGCCATAATAATTTCTAATTTAATTAAAATTCAGCCCACAACAACTCACTTCTAATTGAATCCTAACTTCTCTGACACAAACAGAACTTTAGATCGCTTTGTTGGCCTAGAAAATGAAGTGATTATCATGGTTCCCGATTTTGACTGCCTTGGTAAATACGACATTCTTTCAAGATATGAAAAGTCGCCGAGAACAATTGTAATTTTACTTTTAAATGAATTATCAATGTATTTTGAATTCTTTTCCTTATCATAAGTATTTTTAATATATTTGTCACTTTTAAAGGTTGCCCCCAATAAAAAAATTTCTGGTTCGGTCCAATATATGTATATATATACTTTTCACGTTATATTTATATAAAAAATATATAATAAGACACCGTGATACAATTTTGATCCCTCACATAATTTTTGATTTTTTTTATTCATTTAGAAATTTACAAACAACAAAATAAATAAATAAATGACTGTGAAGCCCCATTTTAAAAAAGGCCTAAACCCTAAGGAAGAACTCCCTAGTGCCTAGACCCTAAGTGCACGTTTGGTACGGTTGAATGGAATGGAATGAAAGTGAGAATGGAATGAGAATGAGAATGGAATGGAATAACCATTCTCATTATATTGTTTGGTTGTAAATATGAAGTACATTGGGAATGGAATGAACTTGAATTTTTTTTCTCAAAAATACCCTTTGTAGTATTAAATATAAAATTAAATAAAATAATACTAATTTTTAATTTTTTTTAAAAAAAATAGTAAAACGTAACGGAAATAATAATGACAGACAATAAATGTGGCGATGGTGGTGGCGAAATGGCAGTGGCGGTGACTTATTTTGTTGAAATGTGAGAGAGTTATTTAAATAATTTTATATTTTAAAAGCATTCCTAAAAGAATGGAATGACCATTCCATAACTTTAGTAATGGAATGAAAATTCATTCCCAAGAATGAAATTTCATTCATTGTGAATGGTCATTCTCATTCATTATGTTGTACTAAATCAAGGAATGAAATGAATAAACATTCCATTCCAACGTACCAAACATGCATTAAGGAGTTCTTCCTTTGAAGGGTGTTATAAGTAGCCGGTACCACAACTCCTATAATATTTTAGTCGTCCACTTACGGAGCAGCGGGGATTCGAACCCACGCTCGGCGCCTGGATACGGTTCATCCTTCCAACCAACTCCGCTACGGAGGTGCAAGCCACATTTATCAATTGACTCGACCAGTTTATCAAAGCCATGTGGGAACCAAAGCCAGCACAACGGGTCGGTCCGGACCACAATTCGGTGCCGTAATTGCCATTTGAAGCCCTCTACAAGCCAGTGCCGTCACATCTTCAATATTTTGGTAACTTTGGTTGTGTTTAACATGTTTGTAAATATGCCCATGTGAAACCCATGTTGGATATCTACTCTTTTTTTTTTTCTTTTTTTTTTTTCTGTTGTTGTTGTTGTTTTTTGTATTTTATTTTATTTTATTTTTACTTTAAAGTTATTAATCTTGTTTTCCAATGAATGGTTAATTGTGGATCATTATTGCAATTATCTTATAGAATCTATTGGCGGTGATTATTTTTTTTCATGCACAACGTGTTAGACTTTTCTGTAGTACTGAAACAAAATTACAATCTTCTGTGTTTATTTACCGAAAAAAATTACAATCTTCTGTCAACCCATTTCTATATACTATCAAACATGTAATTGATTCAAAAAGGCTAAAATCATAAACTTAAAATTCCTACAAAACTTTGAGCTTTCACCATAAACTTGAAGGCACATATTCTTCTTGCCTTAGGATAAGTCCAGTTTTTCACATATTTGGGAGTGCCTAAGCCCTGCATTGCATGAGTTCATATATATATATATTGATAACCGTGATGTCCGGGACATGAGTTCATAATTTGCTTAACATGTTCCAACAATCAAGCCCATTTTGTTTTGCTTCATTTTTGTATATTTCTGTGTATCGAAGTTTTATATCTTGGACATATAGAAGCCAAAGGAGCCCCTTGAATGGTATGAACATGTATTTTACCAATATAACAAGCAACCATCTGATCAAATCTGCATCAAATTTGTGAGCAAGCATGTAAGAGTTACCAACTCTGTCCCTACAAGCTTGAAATGGATGTTGAATTTGTAAGCTTAAATTCGAGATTCACAGTAAAAGATCTGTGAAACCACTGGATTCTTTTCACCTATTAGATTTTAGAAACAAAAATTGAAAGGAAGGTGTGAAACGTATGATAAGAGACTGAATCTAGATTAGCTCAAGTCAATCATGTTCTTTGGACGTGACCAGTTTGGTTAGATTCGTAGCATAACCTCGGTATTAAGGTGATTTGGTTCAGAAGCGTAAAACCTTGCTGCTTGTCTTTACTTTATGGAACGTGTTCATTATTATCCCAATTCTAGCTCTAGATTCACCGTTTGTTTCTGGCTTATAATCAATCATCTATTGCTTGTTCCTAATGCTACACAACGATTATTAGGTCTCATTGTGTGTGTGTGTATGTGTGCGCTGTGCGCCATCAGATTGGGTCATCCTGGGATCCCCATGTATACTTGAGACACTATTCTTCCACCTATCGGTTACATTTCTATAATCCCATGAATTCACTGCGTTCAATCTTTGAAATTTGATCCAAAAGTTGGATCATATAAACACTTTTTTTCTGGTGATACAATTTACAGTGTCTATCCTTACGCTAAGAAGGTAAATATTATCTTAGCAAGTTAGATCAACACTGGGGAGAATACAAGATATGGAAGGATGAGATACCTCATCAAAGCTAGAAGTTTTATCGTGGTATAAGTTGGGTGATTGTTGCAATGTCAACTGAATGTATTTCTTCCTGCAATCTGGACTTGCTTTCGTCTTCATCTTTATTTATTGAAAAAGCAGGCCTTCCTGGACTAGGCACAGTGTCCGTTTCATTGTTGAGCATTGAATAAACTTCCAACATGGATGGCCTATCTACCCATTTTTCTTGGACACATAACAGAGCCACCTGCATGCATCTCAAGAGTTTACATGTAGAAGATGCATCATCTAGTGATGGATCCATAAATTCCATTTCTTTACCGTCTTTCCCGAGTCCATAAGCCTGAAATAGTTCAGAAACAACCGTCTTTAGTTCACATTACAAATTTCATTTTACAACCATGATAGTGAGGCTATGTTACTTACATATTCTAGAATATTTAAATTTTCGTAAGTGCCGTATAGACATGTGTTCTTCTTGCTGCTTATTATTTGCAAGAGTAGAACTCCAAAGCTGTAGACATCGTATTTTGTCGAGTATATACCTCGTTTTACATACTCGGGAGGAACATAACCGCTGCATTGCAGGAAGCGTTAGATGGCTTAATATTTGGTATAAAACACATGATTGTGAGAATTTTGGGGCTCAGTCTACTTACTATGTTCCAACAATTCGGCCTGTGTTTGCTTCAGGATCATCTTTTTGGAATATTCTAGCTATACCAAAATCAGATATTTTAGGTTTCATCTCATTGTCCAGTAAAATGTTGCTAGCTTTCAAATCTCTGTGGATGATTGTCAACCTTGAATATTCTTGGAGATACAGAAGCCCTTGAGTAACCCCTTCAATGATATGAACTCTTTTCTCCCAGTCTAACAGCAGCCGTTTGATCGGATCTACATGAAATAAGATATTTGAATAATTACTTGTATCTTGTACTAATAACTTGTGGTGAATATTACACCGATAATATTCACCACAGGAAGGGGAACTCTTATTCTTAGCCCTTATGCACAGGAAAAACATGAAGGGGTACTCTAGTCTTGTTATGATGAATGATTGTGCAACCTAAATTTATGAAGGAATACAGTTTTCAGATATATTAGGAGGAAGTTACATGAGTTATAGTTATTTTGTCCCGAATGTACTAAGTGACAGAGGTAGAATTCACAGAAGTTGCTTCTCAAATATATATATATATATAGAATTCACAGAAGTTGCATACCATAGAGGTAGGAATCCAAGCTATTATTCGGCAGGTACTCATA
This sequence comes from Cornus suecica, assembly GCA_963922005.1. Lineage (NCBI taxonomy): Eukaryota > Viridiplantae > Streptophyta > Magnoliopsida > Cornales > Cornaceae > Cornus > Cornus suecica. The sequence continues at coordinate 1,263,856 of OY998240.1, read as the reverse complement.
GATCAGCAAGTTTTCTTCCCTTTCGGTGCAAAACCCCAAAAGTCTGACTAGATTGACATGTTGTAGTTTTGCTGTAAGTGTAACCTCGTTGTCGAACTCCTCCAGCCCTTGTTTTGAAGTTTCTGAAAGTCTTTTCACTGCTATTTCTTGTCCATCCAGTAGTTTGCCCTAGTAGGTATACAGCTGTCTGTGATTCTTTCTACAAATGCAACACTACCACTACTTGACAGTTTGTTACTTTTATATGTAATTGACATTCATATAGCTGTAAAAAATGTCAACACACAGGTAATGTGGACTACTGGTATGACTGCAATTCTGTTGTGATCAGCTGGCATGATGATCTGGTGCATCCCATTATTCCCAGAATTGGCATTGTGTACACTGTTAGTGGGTATGTCTGGAAGTTGGGGGGTTAATCTTTGAATTTTTTTCATTTGTTTATGTTTTTGGATGGGGTGTTGGTTTCTAAATGTTTGGTGGGTTCGGGGATACCATAGTGTGTATATTTTCTTTTTTCACTCCATGGGGTATACCCCAAGTATAGTGTAATGGGCTGGTTGCCTGGTTTTTGCTATTAATCAACTGCTGACTTTTCAAAAAAAAAAAATTGTCTACACACTGCAAAGTTCATGAACGGCAAGGAAATACACGGGTCCTAGAAAGCGCATCTAAGAGATTTTAAATGTTTTGAAGCATAAAGGATTTCTCTGGATGATTTTCTAAGGGAATGAATTGTCTGTATCAAATGCCTTGCAATTCTGTGCTCCCATTTGTTTGGGCGCTTGTAAAGTTGGAGTGTGGTTGTGGATGCTTTATTTACATCTAAAGGTTCTGAATTATGTGCTGAGCTGTGTGCTCATGCTGACCCAATGTAGATTTAGAGCCTGAGTTTTGCTTCCAACAAAGGTTGGGAGGCAATGGCTCAGAAGCCTCGGATCATGCTCCTAGGAAATGAGCTGTTTCAATGGGATGTTATAGATTCACTGACTCAAAAGGATTTCCCTCAATTAGTAATCTGGAGAGTGACGCAGTGGTTAAAGAATTTTCCTTTTTACATGTGGACACAAGTAGGCTATGTTTCAAGAATCAAGATAACTCCTCTGATTCCTTTTCTGTCTCAAATCATGTCGCACACTTCAATTACTGAAACTTATGATCAAAGCTTTTTCCACATAATAGAATTATCAAACAGATAGATTATCTGATTTTACCTTGTAAACAGGTCCAAATCCACCTTGTCCGAGCTTATTTTCACTTGAAAAGTTATTTGTAGCCGCTTTGATACTAGCATGAGAGAATATCTGCAGATTAGGAGATGGTGATTTGCTGCTTGCACTTGATATCCCTGCAAGTAAAATGGAATATTTTTTGAGAAATGTTAATATGGCCTTTTACCTGTAATGCACGGTAGGTGAGAATGTATAATGACTCACTGGCATTTGTAAATTTTACCTTTACACTTGAACACTAGCCTTTGCCAGTAGCACATCACGAGACCTACTACAAGAGTGATAAGAGAAAATGTAGGCAACATAATTGCTAATGGCCGCTGCTTGTTTTGATAATCATTGTTTCCTTCTTCTTCTTGAGCTGCTAAAGTACTTGAAATTAGAAATTTCCTTCGGATGTTTGCAGATTTTTTGCATTCACTTATTTCAGATATTCTAGTGGGAGAACAGGATGATGCCGTGAATTCTCCTGATGTCATACGAGTAGTATTGAAAGAATGTTGTGAATTTTCTTTTGCTTTAAATTGACTGTTTGTTTCCTATGTTTTGAAAAACAGATTAGTGAGAAAGACTTTCATATGGCAAGTTGCAAAGGAAAAGAGGAGGGTCCATGAAGATTACATAAATGGTAACTTATTTTCTTACCTGCTCTAGAGAGCATCCAGTTGTCATCGTTGGGAACTTGCCATACACTATATCCAAGAAGCCCTTTATCCTTAGCATAAGAAACCTTAGTCCTAATGGCCTCAACGTCATCGAAACCAATCCAGAACGATCCAATAGCGCAGTAGTTCACGACGTAAGTGGCATTGTACACTGAATCAGCTCCGTAGCTTCTAATGTAGGTGTTGATGTACTTGTAGCTCATGGATCCATCTATTGTAATAGCTTTACCTCTGGCCGGTGCACCAATTTCATTATCTTTGGAATCAACAAGTGTCCATGCATAGCCATGGTATGCTAAGCCCAAAACCAATTTATTAGACAGTAATCCTCTATTGATCCACTCCTTTATACCATAATCAGTATTTTTCTTGCTCGAGGGGTCGTACAAAGCAGCATGAGCACCTGTAGAATTTTCATTCGTGGGCAAATGATAATCGAAGGATACGACATGTAACCAGTCCAAGTTCCTCTGAATTGATTCTACCGGGTAACTCATGGAGTCCATCTCAGGCGAGTAACGACCTCCCATTGTCAAAATCAGTCTGGAGTGGCTAGAATCTATTGTTTCGGAATTTATAGCAGCGCGCCATTCATCAAGGAGAGTGCCTAAGTTGGTCATGTTAGTGCTTGTGCTTGGATCAACCCCGAGAAGATCTAGGCCTTGAAAGCCATAAAACCTGGCTATTCTTATCGAAGATTGAATGAAAGAACTTCGTTGGGAAGACTGACTAAGCATTGAGAAAAAGTATGAAGAGTCTGCCCAGATAGATAGGAGCGTTATAACGGATGGATTCTTTTGCTTGACGATGTTGGTGAAGGTGGATATGTATGATTCATCTGAGGGGTTGATATAGAGTTCATATGTTGAAGAGTTGATGAATGCAAAAGCACAAATGAGGTGTGTGAACAACGCTGAGTTTATGTCAGGAACAGGGGATTCGCTACCGGAGTACCAGTAACCGGCTTTGATCCAGGTATGTGTCTCTGAACATTTCACACTTGAAGGAAGGATGAGGAGAAGGGTGATAATGATTTTGAATAACATTGAATATAGGTAGCTCATACTCTATAGCATATCTCACTCCTTAATGGTCAATATATATCTATATTTGTTTATAGTTTAGACAACTTTCTTAGGAAGTTAGAATTTGCCACGCAAGTGTATATATTTGTAAATTTATGCATCTAGAGTAGTATTTAGAATTTTAGAATTTCTCTTAATTGAAAACTAGGAAAATGTTTGAAGATATATTCTCTCTCGCAGAAAAAAAAAAAAAAAAAGAAAAAAATCACAGGTTTTCTATGAGCGAACAAAGTGTAAACTCAAACTGGTTTTTTCATCCACAATTAGTCTATTATTTTGGGCACTTTATTACACGGCATAACTTGAAAAGTCTCTATCTTTCTTTCTATACACGCCCATACATATGAATAAATAGGTAGCCAGAAATTTCCATGAAAGTGATTCATCCACAATTAGTCTATTATTTTGGGCCCTTTATTACACGGCATAACTTGAAAAGTCTCTATCTTTCTTTCTATACACACACATACATATGAATAAAGGTAGCCAGAAATTTCCATGAAAGTGTCACTCACTTTCATGGAGATTGAACTAATTTGAGACCAATTTAGTCACGTCATATTTTGCTTGAAGGCTTGTAGTCAAAGAGCACTCTCCCAATATTCAATTTGTTCATATGCTAAACTTGACTTGCTATATTAATAGGAAGAGATATTTGTGGGATTTGGGTGTAGAGCTGTGGGAAGAGGTTTTGCTTTAGTAGGGTCACTCAAGTCATAATCTAAGTCACATAAAAAAACAGGTTTTGCTATTGTTACAATCTAAGTCAGTTTCTATGTGGTTCAAAATTTGTAAAAAGCATAACTTTTTTTTTTCAGAATAGTTAATTTATCTATTTTTACTTATGAATTTAAATAACATACTATACGTAACAATAAATTTAAAAAGAACTGAGCTCTATGTAGATATTTTTTTTTTTAAAAGGAGACAACTACACATTATTAAATTGTTGGGAACAACATATAGAATCTCGAAAGAATATTATTGTAACCGTCTGGTCCCATCCTTCCCTAAGTAGAACCAAGTAGACCCAACACTTTCATGACTTTACCACATGTTATGTCCGTCCTTTTTTGGTCCATATTGGTGGTGCATATATAAGGTGGTCATGAAAATTGCAAAAGAAAAAAAAGTGATACTCTTCTTATGTATATATGTATATATATCATACACCTTACCATGGACAGATTAACTATTGAAGAGAGACTAGAGAGGAAATAGAGAGCCACTGCCGATGAATTCAAACGTATTGAAGGTGAAGAATTCATTTTATGGCCTTGAAGCTTGAGCTCAAACAATTTGTTTGATGCACCATCTTAACATTTTATTGAAGATTAAACCAACTAATTATGGAAAAAACTTCACTATATGAAAACCCCGGACTTTGTCCAGAGGATTATTCACTTGATGTTAATAATGGATTATTTGTGGATTCATAGATAAGATGAAGGAGTTCTATTTGAAGAATAAAAGATTATTTCATGTGTCAATCGTGTACATTTATATCCACAATGCAATAATTTTTAGAACTACTAATGTTACAACTTTGTATCAAAATTTCAATTCAATTATGGTATAGCGTTGCAAACAGATCTAATATGTTCCATTAGTGTTATATAGTGTATGAAACCTATAAATGTTGCATCATTATTGCAAGTTTTGCATTAGGTGATGTAGCATGCTGCATTATGATGTTATGGGTTGTACAGCTGATGTATTAGTAATGAGATAAGGCACGGGAGAGGAAGCAGGTGTTTTTGTTTTCGTAATTCCACAATCCTTGTCGATACATATATAATAGCTGTTACGTATAATCTGTAAAAGCAAACTTAAAAGAAAAAGGAAAGAGAGAGAAGAAGAGAAGAGCCTGCTGTTATTAGAAATCCATAATAGCTGTTACATATAATCTGTTTTGAACCATGTGTTCTTTATTGCAGTTAATCCTCACACTTATCTATACATTGGTTCATATCAATAGCAGTTTTGAGTTGTCTATGCTCCCCAGGCACGTTTAGCTGCAACAACAATAGAACCAATAACATTAGAAAAAAAAATTAAGAACTAGAAAGAGATACATTTCTAAATCTCCTTATATTTGGTTACAGTCTATTAAACAGTGCTTGGTTAGTTGCATTAATAAATTTGCACTAGCTTTCATGCTCAACTGGCCATTGAAATGGCACTTTACACATAAGAGACTATGGAGTAGAGTCCACTGATGCGAAGTGATAGGCATGAGATATGGACCAAGTGGCACACTTACCTGGAAAGGAACATTATATATAGTCTATAGATATACTGATATTGATTCTTGAGTTGATAAATGAGACACACTAGCTGCATTAGCTGAAAGCTTATCAACTCTTAAAATATATTTATGTTGATCTGAAAAAACCCTTCCCTTAGGGCATGTTTGGTAGAGCTGTGTTTGTGTTTGTGTTTGTGTTGAAATAAACAAAAAATAGGTTTTTGGTTTTTTTGTTTATTTATCCAAAAACATAAGTATGTTTGGTAGGGATGTTTTTTGGGTTGAAATTAAAAAATTAAAAATCAATAATTAATAATATAAATAATAAATAAAATAAAATATAATAATAATAATAAATGAATACAATAATAATAAATAAATATAATAATAAAAAATGGACTAAACAATAAATAATAATAATAAATTAATAAAATAAATAATAAATTACATAAAACATATTTAAAAATATAATAAAAATAATAAATAATAAACAAAATGAAATAAATAATAATAAAAAATAAATAAATACAATAATAAATATATATATATATAATAATAATAAATGGACTAAACAATAAATAATAATAATAAATTAATAAATTAAATAATAAATTACATAAAACATATTTAAAAATATAATAAAAATAATAAATAATAAACAAAATGAAATAAATAATAATAAAAAATAAATAAATACAATAATAAATATATATATATATAATAATAATAAATGGACTAAATAATAAATAATAATAATAAATTAATAAAAATAATAATAAATTACATAAAACATATTTAAAAATATAATAAAAATAATAAATAATAAACAAAAAGAAATAAATAATAATAAAAAATAAATAAATACAATAATAAATATATATATATATAATAATAATAAATGGACTAAATAATAAATAATAATAATAAATTAATAAAATAAATAATAAATTACATAAAACATATTTAAAATATAATAAAAATAATAAATAATAAACAAAATGAAATAAATAATAATAATAAATAAATATAATAATAATAAATAAATATAATAATAAATAATAAGTAAATCTAATAACAAATAAATACTTCATAATAATAATAAAAATGAGTATAATAATAATAAATTAATATTAAATTAATAAAAAAATATTTTTAAATAATTAAAAATGAATAAATAATTTATAAATAAAATGAATTAAATAATGAAATAATAATAAATAAATAAATAGAATATATTTATAAATTAATATATAAATTAATAAACAATAATATAAATAATAATTTAATAATATAAATAATAAAATATATTATAAAATGAAGAAATAATAAAAAAAGAAAAATAATAATACATAAATAAATATTATAATAAATAATAAATAAATAGTAAGACCAAATTCATTTTTATAAATAGTGGAGTGAAAAAACACCAAATTTTGGTTTTTTCATTTTGTACTAAAAGAGGCAAGTGTTTGTTTAATGTGGTTTGGAAACACAAACATAAAAATCCAACCAAACATGTGTTTTAAACTAAAACACACAAACAGAAATAGAAACCCTTCAACCAAACAGGCCCTTAGTGTTTTTAGGTCTAACTTGTTGGATAGAGTTATAGACTAGCATTGTTTTGGATGGAAAACTAACCTTGTTGAGAAAGAGCCCAGTTGTTATCAGCTGCGACATGCCACGCGAAGTAACCAAGCAGTCCCTTTTGTTTAGCATATGAAACCTTAGCGGAGATACTCTGTGTATCATCATACCCTATCCATGTTGTTCCAGCATAGCAATAATCTGTAACAACAGTGGCATTGTAGACAGTTGTGGCTTTATTATCGGATATGAACGCCTTGATCTTTCCATAACCCCTTGCTGGACCAGCCGGTCCATTAGCTGGTGCCAAAAGACCATGGTTGTTAGGGTTCACAAGACTCCATGCATGACCGTAAAATGGCAGACCAAATACCAACTTCTTAGCAGCCAACCCAGCCTCAATCCAAGCCTCAATCCCTTTACTACCACTATACTGACCTCCAGGGTTATATAGTGAAGCAGGTGCATTGGTGGCTTTAGGCGAAGATTTGGAACTTGGAGTGTAGAAGTCATAAGCCATTACATTAATCCAATCCAAGCTCCTTGCTACAGATTGAGTTGGATAATTCAATCCGTAAAGGTTTGGCGAATAGAAAACAGCTGCAGTTAGAAGCAGTGGTGGCCTTCCGGAGTTCGTTGCCTCAGTAGACACTGCAGAGCGCCACTAGTCAAGGAGCTTCCCTAGGTTGGCCATTTGTGGGGCCCCTTCTGGGTACTCCCAATCAAGGTCTAGGCCATGAAATCCATTAGCCCTAGCTAATTTTATCGAAGAATCAATGAAGGTTTTTCGCGAATTGGGTTGACTAGCCATTGAAACAAAAATGGTCTTATCAGCGTCTCCTCCACCTATTGATAAAAGGGTTTTAACCGAAGGATTTTTGAGCTGGACTGTTTTGGTGAATTGAGAGAAAGAGGCTGTATTTGAGGAAGGAATTATTACTTGATTGGTTTTCGAAAGATTGGCAAATGCATAAAAAAGATGAGTGAAAAGAGTGGAATCTATATCAGATGCAGCAAATCCACTCTCAGGAAACCAGTAAGCAGCCTTAACGGCATTTTGGGCGCTAGAGAAGTGGAGATTGTGAAGAAATAGGAGAGAGAATGAGAGGAATAGAAGGGCTTTGGAAGCCATTGAGGAGGAGAGTTGCAATGGCTATATGAGTTCTTATATAGAGCCATTCATGAGCTTCTTCATTGGATAATATAGCAAATTTGGTTTATGAATTTTGATTTTTTCAACGTTGTCAGCTTGACTTTGGTGAAGAGGATGGTTTCTATTCAACAGCATATTTAATTAGGGTATGTTTGGTAGAGTTGCGTTTGTGTTTGTATTTGTGTTAAAATAAACAAAAAATATATTTTTTGTTTTTTTATTTATTCATCCAAAAATAATACGTAAATATAATAACAAATAAATACTTCATAATAATAATAATAAATGAGTATAATAATAATAAATTAATATTAAATTAATAAAATATATTTTTAAATAATTAAAAATGAATAAATAATTTATAAATAAAATGAATTAAATAATGAAATAATAATAAATAAATAAATATAATATATTTATAAATTAATATATAAATTAATAAATAATAATTTAATAATATAAATAATAAATATAATATAATAATAATAATAAATGAATACAATAATAAAAAAAATGGACTAAATAATAAATAATAATAATAAATTAATAAAATAAATAATAAATTACATAAAACATATTTAAACATATAATAAAAATAATAAATAATAAACAAAATGAAATAAATAATAATAATAAATAAATATAATAATAAATAATAAGTAAATATAATAACAAATAAATACTTCATAATAATAATAAAAAATGAGTATAATAATAATAAATTAATATTAAATTAATAAAATATATTTTTAAATAATTAAAAATGAATAAATAATTTATAAATAAAATGAATTAAATAATGAAATAATAATAAATAAATAAATATAATATATATATAAATTAATAAATAATAATTTAATAATATAAATAATAAAATAATAAAATATATTATAAAGTGAAGAAAATGTAAGTGAGAAACACCCCAATAAATACCAAATTCATGTTTATTTGAATATGTCTAAAATTTGCCTAAGTGAAAAAATATTTTTTAACACATATATCTCAAAAACACTAACCAAATAAGTTTATAAACACAAAACACATAAACAAAAACAAAAACATTGATAACAAACATGTCATACTGATCAACCAAGTTACTGATAGCATAGGCTTGGTCAACTGTTGAAAATTAAAAATGGTACCATTATGACTTTGTGGACCACAATTATAATTTGGTTTTGACATGATGTATATAGGTAGAGGTTTGGTACAGGTGTATAAATTTGTAACTGACTTTGACCTTACTAACACAGACGACTGATCATAGGAACCAAATTCATATGATCAAATTCAAGGTCTATACACATGGCCAAATGTAGTCTAAACTAGAAGCTTCAGTTGTGGGTTGTCTAAGGATAGGAACAAATCTAGATCTTATCATAATTTGAAAAGATTGCTCTCAATGTCAAGATGTCCAAGGGTATGTTCAAATTGTTTTCCTTCAGTTCTCATTTTAAGATATAAATTTGAAGTAGAATACTTAAATATTGGAACTTAGGGATGCAAAAACATTTAAAATTAATAATAATCAGAAGATGATCGAACAAGTGATAGGCGGTGACTTGATTGACTCCTTTTTTATGATTACTATGCATTTCAATCTATGGTTTAATCACAGGATGTTTGAGATGATTCTTTTCTGCTCTCTACCATACAGGATTTAAAAATAATAATTTTGAGTTGTACAATTTATTTATATATATTTTTTGTTTTTTCTCAACTGTGTACAGAACAATCAGATATGATAACCTCTCACATAGAGACAGTGCGTTAGAGAAACTTGTCATTACCAAGAGAAGAGACTAACCAACTTTTTCTGTACTCTGAATCAGAAAAATTGAAAACCTGGACCTGACTCTCTCGCTCACAAGCCGGTGAGTATGGAAACAACAGTATTTTAAATCAGACATAGAGAGCACGAAAATCGCAGTATTTAAATAACACGTAGGGAGAAGACGAGCGAGCATGCGTAGAACATAAGAGCATAGAGAGAGAACGAGTGAGAGTATGTGTAGGGAGAAGCTTCTTATCAAAACAAGATTATCCTCTCTACATACGTGATCTTTTTGTACACTCTCTCTTATCTGCCACCACATAATGATTGTTATTTTGAGTCTCTCCTAGCTCTATATATATGAGCTGATACATGTAGTTGTAGTTGTGTAGAAAAACAGAGATATATACACTGTGATATATACAAGAGAGATATATATTTGTGAGTGAGTGATACACGAGAGATAAAGAAACCTTGTGAGTTTCTGTGAGTGAGAGTGTGTACGGTTGAGTTGAGTTGATACCGGTTTCGTATCCTCCTCCCGAACACTATTTTTTTCAATCGAAATTATTGAAACAACTCTCAAAGTGGACGTACCCGTATTTTTGGGGAACCACTATAATATCTTGTGTCAATTATGTGTGTGTTTGCATTAGAATTGGTTATCCGCACAACAAAGTGGTATCAGAGCATTTATTTCGAAAAACAGAGTCGATTTTCATCCTCTATTTCGAAGCTCAATTCTACGCAAAACACTACACCACCTATATATTCGGTTGACCTATCTCCGGAGGAAGCTAACCCCGTCGAGAACAGCCTCACGCGCCGCCAGGCGCCGCCTGAAGCTCCGCGAGTGGAAGTTCACGGTGTCACGCGCCTCACGCGTCATCAACCTCCAGCGCGCGTGAGTCCCACGCGCTTCACGCGCCGCCACCCTGCAACGCGCGTGAATCCCACGCGCAACACATGATTCACGCGCGCAAGCTTTGCAAAAATTACAATTTGGCCCCTCATTTTTGCCCCACAACTTTGTAAAATTACAGTTTTGCCCCTCAGCTTTGCAAAATTACAGTTTTGTCCCTCAGCTTTGCAAAATTACAGTTTTGCCCCTCGCCAGTGTTTCGACTGTTCCAGACTCATCCAAACTCGGATTTGAGCGCAGTCAGAGGCGATCTTAAGGTTTTCGACCATTTCAGACGTAACGGTATACTCCGTTTTGCGTGATTCTATTCCGAACATATCAAACAAGCCAAAGAGAGCCTAAATTTGATTTGGTTCGATGGAAGATTCAGGATCCGGTACCATGATTAAATTATCGGTGTTGAGCTACTCCATATGGAAACCCCGTATGGAGGATCTGCTAAATTGCAAGGATTTGGCAGACCCGTTAGAAAACAAAGGCGAAAAACCACTGTCAATCACGGTAAGAGATTGAACCAAGATGCACAGAAAGACGATTGGCCAAATCAGACAGTGGATTGACCACGGTGTTTTTCACCATGTTGCTCAAGAGACCAACGCCTACGAGCTCTGGAAGAAGCTCGAGGATATGTATCAGACCAAGACAGCTCGAAACAAAACGCTTCTTATGATGCGACTTGTCAATTTGAAGCTGAAAAACGGAGCTTCTGCAGCCGAACATACCAGCGAGTTTCAGAGCCTGGTGAACCAGTTTGCATCTGTAGAGTTAGATATTGGCGATGAAACTCAGGCACTACTTCTGCTAAGTTCCTTACCTCCCAATTGGGAGACACTGGTGGTTTCCCTCGGTAACTCAGCCCCCAAACTCTCTATGGCGACAGTCAAGGATGCCATATTCAGTGAAGAAGCCCGAAGAAAGGAAACCGGCATGAATCAAACACATGCGTTTGTCACCGAAGGTCACGGACGATCTTACGGAAATGGTAGAGGCAGAAGTAGAGGAAGGTCCCAAAACCGCGGCCAACCCAGCAACGACAAAAATCCACAAAAGAATAACTATGTTTGTTATCATTGTGGTATTGCAGGACATTTGAAAAATAATTGCCGCAAACTCCAAAGGGAGCAAGGTCAAAACAGCCACCAGCCACAGAATGAAGATGGCAACACACTGGTCACTGTTGCAGGAGATATTACTATATGCTCAGTCGATGAAGAGGAATGCCTTCACGCTGAAAGCAATGAAGCCGAGTGGGTGATTGACACAGCAGCATCTTATCACGCCACTCCCCACAGTGATTTCTTCACCACATACAAAGCAGGAGACTTTGGTACAGTGAGAATGGGAAATACAAGTTTCTCGAAGATCGTGGGTATCGGTGATATCCAGATCATGACCTGTATTGGCTGCAGTATGGTCTTAAAAGATGTGAGACATGTGCCAGATCTGCGTCTCAATCTTATTTCCGGTACAACTTTAGACCGGGAAGGCTACTGCAATTACTTCAGCAATGGCATCTGGAAGCTGACAAAAGGAGACATGATTGTTGCCCGAGGAAAGATATACGGCACTTTATACACTACCCATGTGAAGGTGATTTCAGACAATCTCAATGCAGTTGAAGATGCGACTTTACCAAATTTGTGGCATAAAAGACTCGGTCACATGGGAGAGAAAGGGTTGCTTACATTAGCTCAGAATAAGCTAATCACAGTATCAAAAGGTATTCATTTAAACCTTTGTGATCACTGTTTATTTGGAAAGCAACATAGAGTCTCTTTTAGCTCAACTGCCAACAGAAGATCAGAGTTATTGAGTTTGATTCACACTGATGTGTGTGGTCCTTTAGAAGTTGATTCTTTAGGCGGTAGCAAATATTTTCTCACCTTCATTGATGATGCTTCACGAAAGGTGTGGGTATATTTTCTGAAAACAAAAGACCAGGTACTCGATTACTTCAAAGCATTCCACGCCATGGTTGAGCGGGAAACTGGAAAGAAGCTGAAGTGCCTCCGATTAGACAATGGAGGCGAGTACACTTCCAATGAGTTTCGAGTATACTGCGTTAAACGCGGTATCCGACATGAGAAGACAGTCCCACGTACCCCGCAACATAATGGTGTAGCCGAAAGAATGAATCGGACCATTATGGACAGAGCCAGAAACATGATCAGTATGGCTAAGTTGTCAAAGCCATTTTGGGGTGAAGCCGTTAGAGCCGTTGTTTACCTGATCAACAGATCACCATCAGTACCGCTCTAGTTCGAAGTACCGGAAAAGGTATGGACTGGAAGAGATCCCTCATATTCTCATCTGAGAGTATTTAGGTGCAAGGCATTTGCACATGTATCCAAGGAGCAAAGACAGAAGCTCGATCTGAAATCAACTCCATGCATCTTGATCGGATATGGAGACGAAGAATTCGGATACAGACTATGGGATCTAGAAGCGAAGAAAGTCATCAGAAACAGGGATGTTGTGTTCCAAGAGAACCAGACATACAAAGACACTGAAGAAACCACAGAGTCCAGTGGTGCGAGTTCCAGTGTTACAAATATCATTCCAGATCCTGCACCAGTACAGTTCATCCCCGACAATGAAGAACTGCAGGATGAAATTCCTGAAACAGAGGAGGAACCTGAAGGTGTTGAGCAGAGGGAACCACTAACCCCTCCACCAGAAGCTACAGAACCAGAAGTAGCTCCTCCAGAGCCTCAGACAAGGAGATTTGAAAGAGGCCGACTTCTGATTCCGTCGACGAGATATCCGGAGTCAGACTACATTTTGCTTACTGATGAAGGAAAGCCAGAATGCTTTCAGGAAGTAACTACCCATACAGACAAAGGTAAATGGGTAGAAGCTATGCAAGAAGAGATGAGTTCCTTGCAGAAGAACCAAACTTATGATTTGGTGAGACTTCCAAAAGGCAAGAAAGCATTGAAGAACAGATGGGTGTTCAAGCTAAAGAAAGACTCCAACGGAAAGGCGATAAAGCACAAAGCCCGATTGGTCGTCAAAGGATTCCAACAGAAGAAAGGCATTGACTTTGATGAGATTTTTTCACCAGTTGTGAAAATGACCTCAATTCGAGTGATACTCGGATTGATAGCTAGTCTGAATCTTGAGCTTGAACAGATGGACGTCAAGACAACATTCTTCCATGGAGATCTACAGGAGGAAATTTACATGGACCAGGCAGAAGGTTTTCATGTTACAGGGAAAGAACATATGGTCTGCAAACTGAAGAAGAGTCTCTACGGCCTCAAACAAGCTCCGAGGCAATGGTACATCAAGTTCGACTCATTCATGGTGGGTCATGGATACAAGAGGACTTCTGCAGATCAATGCGTCTACATTCAGAAATTCCCGAATGGTAATTTCGTTATTCTATTGTTGTATGTTGACGACATGTTGATAGTTGGACATGATGCTAATATGATTAGCAAGCTGAAGCAAGATATGTCCAAGTCCTTTGATATGAAGGACCTAGGCCCATCTCAACAATTTTTGGGCATGAAGATTATTCGTGACAGGAAAGCCAAGAAACTGTGGTTGTTACAGGAGAAGTACGTTGAACAGGTGATTGCAAAGTTCAACATGGGAAATGCCAAGCCAGTCAGTACGCCGCTGGCTAATCACTTCAACCTGAGCAAGAGATCGTGTCCCTCTTCTACGAAAGAAAAGGAAGAGATGGAATCAATTCCTTACTCTTCAGTGGTTGGAAGTTTGATGTATGCAATGGTCTGCACCAGACCGGATACAGCTCACGCTGTAGGCGTTGTGAGCAGATTTCTCTCGAATCCAGGCAAAGACCATTGGGAAGCAGTCAAATGGATTCTGAGATACCTGAAGAGTACATCAAAACTATGCTTGTGCTATGGGGGAACAAAACCAATCTTAGAAGGCTATACAGATTCAGATATGGCCGGCGACATTGACAGCAAGAAATCTACATCGGGATTTCTCTTTACTTTTGCAGGGGGAGCCGTGTCATGGCAATCCAAATTACAGAAGTGTGTTGCCTTATCTACAACAGAAGCAGAATACATTGCTGCAGCAGAAGCTGGAAAGGAAATATTGTGGGTGAAGAGATTTCTCCAAGAACTGGGTATTATTCAGAAGGAATACAAAGTACATTGGGACAGTCAGAGTGCTCTGGACTTGAGCAAGAATTCAATGTACCATTCCCGTACAAAGCATATCGACATTCGCTATCACTGGATACGCGAAGTGATGGAACAACAATTACTGAAGATTGTTAAGATCCATACAGACAAGAACCCTGCTAATATGTTGACTAAAGTTGTTACTCGAGATAAGCTGGAGCTATGCAGAGACATAGCCCGAATGGACATCAACTGAAGCGCATCGGGAAACGTTCTCCTCCGATTTGTATGGAAGGGGGAGAATTGACAGATTCCATACGTGTCTGCTACATCACATTGCATGCATGTGATGCATGCAATGACACATACAAAGAAGCTTTTTATCAAAACAAGATTATCCTCTCTACATACGTGATCTTTTTGTACACTCTCTCTTATCTGCCACCACATAATGATTGTTATTTTGAGTTTCTCTCCTAGCTCTATATATATGAGCTGATACATGTAGTTGTAGTTGTGTAGAAAAACAGAGATATATACACTGTGATATATACAAGAGAGATATATATTTGTGAGTGAGTGATATACGAGAGATAAAGAAACCTTGTGAGTTTCTGTGAGTGAGAGTGTGTACGGTTGAGTTGAGTTGATACCGGTTTCGTATCCTCCTCCCGAACACTATTGTTTTCAACCGAAATTATTGAAACAACTCTCAAAGTGGACGTACCCGTATTTTTGGGGAACCACTATAATATCTTGTGTCAATTATGTGTGTGTTTGCATTAGAATTGGTTATCCGCACAACAGAAGCCGTTTGCGAGTCATCTTCTTCATTTTTCTGTTTTTGTTTAAGGTAAATGATGTGCATTGTCACTATCAAATACAATAAATAAGTTCCATTTTCACGCCTTTATATCTCTACAGTGCTTATTTTGTTCTGTTCATCTTTTATCTGATTGAGAATGAAATTGATAAATGCATCGCTATCTTATTGCAATGTTTGGTCAGCACGCAATGGACAAATTAATTTTTTTCACCAACGGACCTAATATTGTTATTTATTACAAACCCATAAAAAGGTGTTACATATCACTTCTTATGAACCATGTTTTGTTTATTGCAGTGTATTGCTCTGCTCCTATCAAGAACAATATAATGTCGAGTTTTATGCTCCCCACGCAGATTTAGCTGCAAAAACAACATAACCAATTACATTAGAACCGTGACGACTGGAAGCATAGTAACAGGTACATATCATATCTGGTCAGTGCTTGAAATTATCTTCAACAAATATCTTTGTGTAGTAAATAAAATATATTAAACGATCCAATGCTTGTCTGGTGAATTTATAGATTTGCACTAACTATCATGTTCTAGTGGCCATTGTAGTGGCACTCACTCTCAAATGGAGGCATGGAATATTGTCCACTGATGCCAAACGATAAGCATGAAATGTATGTATATGGAACAAGTCCCCCTTTAGAAAAATATTCTTTCATTTGTCATCAATATCAGCTATATATGTTGGACGAAATAAAAATTTATATACATACATGCATATATACATCTATGTCGACCAGATAAATATCCAAATTCATAAAAGGTGTTCTTGGAGAGAAACTATTCAACTAACCTTGTTGGGAAAGAGCCCAGTTGTAATCGACTCCAACATGCCACGCGAAGTAACCAAGCAAACCCTTTTGTTTAGCATACGAAACCTTAGCAGAGACACTCTGTACATCATCATACCCTATCCATGTTGTACTAACATAGCAATAATTCGTAACAACTGTGGCATTGTACACAGCTGTGGCCTTGTTCTGGGATATGAACACTTTGATCTGATTGTATCCCATTGACCCATCACCCGAAACCGATCCATTCGCTGGCGCCAAAAGACCGTGGTTATTAGCGTTCAAAAGACGCCACGCGTAGCCATAAAATGGGAGTCCAAGCACCACCTTCTGAGCAGGCACACCAGCCCCAATCCAAGCCCCAATTCCATAACTACCACTGAGCTGACTAGTAGAGTCATATAGTGCAGCAGGTGCATTGGTCATTTGAGCATACCATAATGGACCATAGAAGTCATAAGCCATTAGATTAATCCAATCCAAGCTCTTTGCTATAGATTGATTAGGATAATTAATCCCATAATAGTTCGGTTGATAGAAAACAGCTGCTGTTAGAAGCAGTACTGGCTTCCCGGAGCTCGTTGCCTCAGCAGCCACAGCGGACCTCCACTCATTGAGGAGGCTCCCTAGGTTGGCCATTTGCGAGGCAACATCCGGGTACTCCCAGTCGAGGTCTAGGCCATAAAACCCGTAATCCCTTGCTGCTTTTATCGAAGAATCGATGAAGGTTTTGCGCGAACTAGGTTGGCTAGCCATTGAAGCGAAAATGGTCTTGTTAGCATTTCCTCCACCTATGGATAAAAGGGTTTTGACAGAAGGGTTTTTGAGTTGGACTGTTTTGGTGAATTGAGCAAAAGAGGCATTGTTTGAGGCTGGGATTGTTGTCTGATTGGTTTGGGAAAGGGTGGCAAATGCACAGAAAAGATGAGTGAAGAGAGTGGAGTTTATATCAGAGGCAGCGAAGCCACTCTCCGGGAACCAGTAAGCGGCCTTAACGGAACTTTGGCCGGTGGAGAAGTGGAGATTGTGAAGAAATAGGAGAGTGAATATGAGGAAGACACAGGTTTTGGATGCCATTGAGGAGTAGAGTTGCATAACATGTATTGGTTGGTTAATATATATCTCAAGTGTATATATATATATATATATATCATATATTGGATAATATATATCTTAAGTTTGCTGGATGAATTGGATTTCCACAATCTCAGCTTGAAATTGTCTTTGGCAGATTTGATTACTGATCAAACAAGTCTAGCTAGCATAGCCTTGGTCAACTATTTATTTGAGAAGGAAAAAAATTGTATTGCAACAAGTAATCATTTCGTGGATGTATCATCTTCATGTCATTTTCATAATAGATGAAATCGATTAGAATGACATTTTTAGTTTGCATCATCTATTTAATGCTCTTTTTGAATTAATAACGTGCTAATTTAATTAAGGCATAGGTATCATTTTCACTGTCGGTCTTCCTTCATTTTTTCACGTCTAATCAAAGATAATGCTAACAATCCAAATGCTTCTCCCACTCAAGGTTGCACCTAAACATGTAAATTTTACAAACACCTTCAATTAATTGCTTTTGAATTTGAGCTTTGATACAGATGTAAAGTTGTTACTGACTATGACCAATCTAATTAGCAGAAATTACTTTGAAACTAGGAACCAAAATTCATTTTTAATACCGATGGTTTTATGGTCTAATGGTATTTTCATTCCTCCTTAAAATTGAGAGAGGTCGGGGATTCGAGCCCTATAGGGCTCATGCGGGGGTGTGTGAGTTTCTTAACATTAAAAAAAAAAAAAATCATTTTTAAGTTATTATAGAATAGACAATTATAAAACATAATATTCCAGTCAATACTTATCATCTATGAATTAATACTCATCTTTAAGATAGATATTGAATCAAAACAAGCACATTAATCAGAATTTATCATCATGAAACTAATAATACTCATGTTCAAAATCAATAATAACAAACATCATATATTTATTATAATTTGAATTGGTCTTGCTATATATTTCATAATTTTAATTTAAAATAATGTGGTGCTCAATATATGAGATAATTCACCTCGTAAGGGCATCTGGAGTATTTGACCATTGACTGTCAAAGTGGCGTATGGTTTGGTCTGGTATGCAACTCTATACTTGGTGGATCCTATATGACAGTTTGCACTTCATATTGCACTATTGGGGTTTCAAGTGGCGCCTGATATAGTGTCAGCTCTGTTGCTTGCCCTTTTTTTATATTTTTTTTTTATCTTTTAAATTAAATAACTTTTAGTATTAAATATTTGGTAGGTTAGTAAATATAATATGCACTTTACCTAATTTCAAAATTAATTATGATTTAATTAATTTAAAATAAATTATATACTTTGCTTAATAATTTTATTTACTTTAAAACTTATTTTCTTTTTATTTTTTGTAAAAAAAGCCTTAATTATATTAATTATAATTTAATTAAATTAAAAATTAAAAATCTATTTTGCATAATACTTTGTAATGTATTTTTTTGCATGCATAATATTTTATTTGTATGTGAGAAATTATTAATATATATCTTTTATTTATAAAACAAAATTGATAATATTTTTTTATTTGTGGCATTTAATATAAATTTTTTATATTAAATTATTTAATAATAATAAAATTATTATAATAATAAAATGGAGTGAATGTCACATACTCTCTAAATAAAGTGTAGAGCACTCTCCAAATTACTGATTTACACTTTATTAAAAAGTGGAGTGTCATCAAGAGTCTCCAACTCCTCATGCTCTAAGTCAATTCTAATTTCTATCTCTATTTCATTATTTATTTATTTATATAAATTTATGTAGCATTAACTTCATTTACACCCCTTGAGGTTTGTCATATCATCACTTTCACCCTCTCAGGTTTACATATCTTCATTTACACCCCTTACTTTATCTACACAACTCATTTACACCTCCTATTTTAATTTATTAGTTTGACCCCTTACAATAAAAAACATTAATTTATATTCTACCCCTCATCTTGCTGTTTGGAAACAAGGATATGATTTTTATCAATTTGACCCATCTCCTATATTTATTATTTTCAAAGCTTTTATCAAGGAAACTTTTTAATACTTTTAAAATTTATAATATATATACTTTTGACTTAATTTTAAAATTAGAAAAAAAATTAATTTATAAATTCAACTAAATGATATATCTACATAAACTTTTGATTTAATTTTACATTTTAGTTTTCTTAACTTTTTTGAAATTTTAATTTGGACTAACTTATATATATATATATATTTTTCAAATTTTTTTAAAACTCACAAATTCCCGATCCAACTCACCAAAAACCAAGATATATATTAATATACACATATTACTTTATTTCTTCATTTTTAATAAAACAAGTCAAGTATTGGCCATATATATTTATATATACATTATTCAATTCAATATTACTTTATTTCTTTATTTTTAACATATTCAATTCATATTACTTTATTTCTTCATTTTTAACATTTATATACACATATTACTTTACTTCTTCATTTTTAACATATTCAATTCACACAATTCAATAATATTATCACCATTATCAAAGCATAATCCAACAGTTTTTAAACACGGATTACTCTGCCTCTCTCTCCACCTCCCACAGCCACCTAATTTCAAAGCAATATATATATATATAAATCTGTCAACACCTAACCCATCCCTCCTCAAACTTCTCGTACAACAAAAGGGCTTGTCTGGTTCGACAGCAATCGGTTGCGATTGTGGGGGTTGAAAACGGAGAGAGCGTAGTCGAGGCCAGAGCAGAGAACGAATGAGGAAACAACGAGTTTGAGGAGGAGGGAGTTGGAGCTATCGTGACCGGAGCGGAGGATTTGTTTGAGGTGGGTGAGGGAGATGGCGAAGGTGAGGGCGGAGAAGAGGTGGTGGTGGAGGTTGGTTGGGAAGGGAGTGTTGTTGTAGTCCAACAAAGGAATTGAGGGCGGTGGAGGTGGTAGTGGAGGGCGGTGGTGGTGACTTGATAGAGATGAGAGGGAAGAGAGAGATTAGGGTTTAGGGTTTAAAGTGTTGGATCTGATTTGTTTGTATAGCCATAATTATTATTCTTTAGAAAATATTAGCTTTAACAAGAGATTGTTTTGATACAACACTATCTTTATTCTGGATTTACATAAGATTTAATGGGTTTAATATTTAAGGATAATTTGGACATTTTATTGAAGTTTTGATCAAAGTCGACTGAAAACTAATAAAAGAGGGTGTAAATGAAAATATATAAACCTAATAAGAGAGGGTATAAAAATGAAGATATATAAATTTGAAAGGATAAAAATGATGATAGAATAAATAGGGTGTTAATCTATTTGTGTCCTGTGAAAACATTGAAGTATCCATTGTGGATATGGTGAACCGTCAACCAGGGGATTATATCGGTCGTCATTAATGTTAATCTGCACGTCATCGCACGCGACGACTCTGTGTTGTCCCTTGGGTCCCTCTCTTTCGCCATCTCTATCTCCTTCCTCGTCCAAGCTCAACTATCGCTCGTCAATGGCGACTCATGTTCGAATCGCAATCGTCGGAGACGTTGTGAGCCCTCTCTCTCTAGGTCATCGCACTTGAAACAGTTTTTAAACCAATGTTGTGATGATTTAAAAATGCGCAACTTTGGTGTATGTGTGTGTTTTTAGGAATTGCAATAAGCTATATGTATGTATATATATTACTACAGTTTTAACTAATTTCTAAATTTTGAAGCATGATGATTGGGATCTTCAACAAGATACAGAGGCTCTTCAATATTTGCAGGTATCGATCGCTTATTCTCCTCTCTCAATACATTTTATGTTTTGTTTAATTCGGGTCTCTAGTAATTCATACTAAAATCAATGTACATATATATATATATATATATATATACACATATATATTTGCTATCTTTCTTATCGAAGTAAATTAATTATTCTGAGTTTGAGTACACCAGTGGCGCCCTGTTGTTGTAATAATCAAGTAATTATAGGAAGGCAACACGAATTTTCGCCGAACCATTGTTAAGGAGAAATGTTTGGGCAATTAAAGAAAGTTGTGTTCTGAAGATATGAGGATGAAATCTGATAATCTTTTTTCGAAAGTTAAGTATACTCACATAGCCTCCGCCAAGGCTCGAACCATTGACCTCCCAATTGGGAGCACCGCCTTAAATATCTTTGTTGCATGACTTCGGTCAAACCAAAAGATTAAAAAAAAAATTTGAATAAAAAAATATATTAACAAGAGGATTAGAAGTTCTATCATTGTTGCATAAAAGAGGATTAGATTTTGGTCGGAGCCAAACTAGGTGGTTAAAGGGAAAGGATGGAACTTACTTCAAATCGGAATGCCATTTACTCGGGTGAAATTAATGGGGTGATGCATTATTATATGTTTCCATCAATTGTGCATTGTGGTGCTCTTGCAACGCAACACTAGTTATACAAAAGTGCATTATGTAGTATACAAGGTCAAGGTGAAATTTTACTAATTGGGAATTTTCTGTAGCATGTTGGAATATATGGAATGATTGAAATCACCAGATATGTTTTCATGTTTAGTATAGCTATGTGATGCTACAAGTTACCTTGTTTTCGTTTCTGGAACTAATTTTACGCCAAACAAGACAACTCGAGCTCGAGTTAACTGTAGCATCCATGCCAATTGTGCGAAGGTCACAAATCCACCACCCTTCTGGAACACCACATTTATGGGACTAACAATGTAACAACTTCACCTAACTTTATGTCAATCTGTGACGTCCTGCCTGGGGGACAGGTTCGTTGAGGCTTTTATAGTGTGTACTTTCTTAACCATATAGACACGTTTTCAGCCAAGCATGGTCACAAGGAGAGTCTGTATTATTGTGGGCGGGTCATGACAAATGCTGTTAGACCCAATTTCCCCCCTAAATATGGGGGCGTGCACAAACCCATGGGGTCACGCTAGTGTGGACACTGAGCAATACCATGAGCTTCAAGAGGAGAGTGCTATAATTTATTAGAATTTTGTATATTTTGCTTTATTTTTCTTCTACTTATCTAATATGGTTTTATGTGGAAATGCAGCCAGATTTGGTGCTATTTACAGGTATGTCCTTTTCTCTCTGCTGGTTATCCACTTGATGTAATGGCTGGAATGTTTCTAATTTACTCTCGGTTACTATTTTAAATTGTTCAGGTACTTTAAGCATTTCTGTGTTGGTTTATTTTTGGTGCCTTTCTCCAGGTGATTTTGGTAATGAGAATGTCGACCTTGTTAGAAGCATTGCTGGCCTTAAATTTGCTAAAGCCGTTATATTGGGAAACCATGATGCTTGGACTACTCAACAATTTGCCAAATGGTTAGTTCAACTGTATTCAAGTAGGGAAGTTTTAATCTTTAGATTACTTCCCCTTATTAGGCATCTCTTCTGGATGCCTTGGGAGCTTCAATACAACTTAAAATAGTATGATTATGATTATTATCTTTGTAATTCTTATTATTATTATTTTAATCTCTGTTGAATTTTAAGGATTATATCCTTCGAGTATTATTACACCGAAATTGAAACTTCGATGTTGAGTAATAGAAGGTGAAGTTTAAGGGAGTATGTGAAAACTTTGGAGAAGTTTTTGCTATTATTTCATCGTACAAAGTATATCGCAGATTTACAAGTGTAAAAGCTATTAACATTACCACTGGCCATCTTAAAAGGAAAACAAAATTCAGCAAAAAACCTCCTTGTATCTCTTTGTACAAATAACAAACACTTGGTGTGTGTGACGAGATCGTTGCTATTTAGAGAGAGTCCCACAGATTGAAATCAGAGAATCTATGAATAGGGTTTGCGAAGTAGAGAAACTAGGGTTTGCAATGGATGATGCTGTGATTTCGTGAAGAAAAAAATTGAAAGAATTGATGCCAGGGCTGCCTGCTGCGTTGCTGTAATAAACTAACAAGGTTTTTGTAATCTGCTACTGATTCGGACAGAAAAAAAAAACACCTGTCACTGCTGCGGACAGAGAGAACTGATGCAACCAAACAAATAAATAAATAAAAAATTGAGATGCAATGCAATATTACTACAGGTTCAGATGCGATTGCGGTTTGGTACGAGTTAGGGTTTGCGATTTGTTGCGATTGATGCTAAGTAACCAAGAATCGATGAAGCTCTGATAACATGAAAACTTTGGAGAAGTTTTTGTTATTATTTCATCGTACAAAGTATATCGCAGATTTACAAGTGTAAAAGCTATTAATATGACCTAACAAAAAAGAGTAAAAGACTAAACTACCCACAAAGTAATAAAAGACTACAAAAGCTAAAGAAATAAAATAAACAATACTCTTAACAGTATGAACCGTACATATGAACAGAAAATGTCAAGGTGTGAGAGTTCTAGGTTGTAGGACTTGTTGACTAAAGGGATAACTGAGTTATATCCATAACATCAAATGAGAAATGAATAAAGTACAAGTCCAGTCAATCTAAATTGGATTTTTGTGAGTTTTTGAATGAAGTCATTATGTAGTGGAACCAATTTCTAGGACCTGTCTCTCTCCAGTTTATCATAGATTTTCACTGTATTAGGTTTATGTTGAGAAGTCTTAAGATTTTTTATTTCTTACCGTTGTTTCTTGTTCTAATTATGTCATTTCCTTTAATTGTAGGGGGAAAGACGGCGTCCAACTTCAGCTGGAATGGTGAGCATGTCTAGTATCATTCTTCTTTATAAATTAATGAATTAATTTATTGTCAAACTTCTGGGATACTTCTTGGAGTACCATGCTTGGTATCTAGTAATGCTAAGTGTATAAATTTTCTTCAATCCCTGCATCCCTTTAGAAAATCGAATGCACCCACCATTTCGCATTGCTCCTTTTGTTTGGCAATGTATGCAATCTCCCTATTATCTTGCTTTCTTTCTTTATTTATTTTTTGGTGTGAAAGTTTTTAATTTAGCAAGCATGATGATGTATGAAGACCGTGGTGAACATCAAGGTTGGAATTAGGGATGATATTTCATTTTTGTTAAGCATGATGTTGTATGAAGGCCATGTAAAATTATTCGCAAGAACGACAATAAAAAACTTTAAAGTCTGGGGTATAGGATGAGTGAGAGAGCAAGGGAATCATGAGAGGGAAATGGGGATGGGGATGAGGCTAGTAAAGAATAGCTTTCCCCGCCTCTTATAATTGGGTGCAATGTAGATTGAACATATTCAACTTGTTTAATCTTCATAAACAATGGGTCCAACTTTCACAACCCAATTTTCACCTGAATTTTAATATGGCTCATCCAAATCCATTAAAAGCTGGCGGATATGGACAGGTTCGCTGGTTAGGAACCATTTTGCCACTCACTCTCAAGAAAGAGAACATAAAAATCCATGGTAAGGCAAGTAATCAGTTCCTAACATGCTGGAAGAATATGAACTGCAGATAAGGATGTCCAACAGCTAATTAGGAATGGTCTTTTGGTACTGCTATCAAGGATGTAAAGTCAAGTCCCTATGACTTGGGTCAATGATGCCTCTTAGTAATCATTTTTCGGGGGAAAAGAATGGGAAATTGTTTCTGCTTGAAAATAGTTTTGGAGAAGCTTGTATCAGGAAGGTAAATTTTGTTTATGGTCTTCAAATAATTCTTTGAGGCAGGATGGTGAAGTTAATTCTTTGTGGTACATACTTAATCTCTTACATAGTTTCTTTTTTATATATATAATTAAGTTTCCGTACTTAACCAAAATTTGAAATATTATTTTTCATATGAAAAAGAAGGGCAGGTTTAAGGGCATCCCAGTCAGTAATCCAACTTGGACAGTTCATAATTATTTATTCCTACTATATGTTCATCCTGGCACGAAGCCAGTTAAGGACCAGTGGGGGCAGTGGCCCCCACTGATTTTTTTTAATTACATTTTTTAGTCTTAAATTTTGAATATTTAGCATTTAGCCCCCGCTGATTTTATTTTTTTTATACATTTTTAATCCTTAAATTTAAAATATTCACATTTAGCCCCCACTGACCACAAATCCTAGATCCGTCTGTGTTCATTGCTGTTGTTTGAGATCAGGGAGGATTCAGTGATTGCTGGACTTGGGATCTGTACTACTAACAAAGAGAGGGGAAAAAGTCCATCTTCCTTGAGAGTATTAAACTTGCTTTACTATCAGAATTGACCAGAATTAAATTGATAAATAATAGCATGTTTTTGTGGTTGTCAGTCTTGGTGAGGAGCATGTTGGTTACCGGCGTATGGACTTCCCTATGTTGAAGCTGAGTATTGTTGGTGGAAGGCCATTTTCTTGTGGCGGTGCGCAGTTGTTTCGGAAAAGACTTCTGGAAGCAAGGTTAGTATTGTTAAATCAAGTTCTCTTAGGCTGAGTTTTGATCTCTCTTGGATATCAAATGGTGGCACTGTGGCGTTGACTCGTGGATTTAATTTTGTACTTGACCTGGTTTCCTTTGATTTTTTGTCCATAAATATTTCTTATTTCCTTCTCTATCAATATTGTGGAAGAGCACTACATTTAGATGAGAGTTTGATTTTAATGGTGTTCCTTTTGGATTCAGTTTGCACTCTCACACATTTACGTACATGTATCCTTGAATCTCTTGATATGGTATCAGTTAGGAAAAATGTCAAGCTAAACTCTTCATTTGGAATCCTGTTAGATATGGAGTCTTTGACATTGATGGAAGTGCAAAGAGAATATATGAAGCTGCTTTAGGGGCACCGGAGGAGCATTCAGTTATATTTCTTGCTCATAATGGTCCCACAGGTGTGTCCATCTTGGCAAAATAGAATTTAATGGAGCTACTTGTCTTCAAAGAAAAAATTGTAAATCCCTGTCTGAAATGCAGTTAGATCTATGCAGGTCTAGGTTCTAATATAGATGATATATGTGGAAAAGACTGGGTGCCTGGAGGTGGTGACCATGGTGATCCAGGTAAATGCCCTTTGTGGTTGCATTTTCATTTCAATAGTTTACCCATCAATGTACTATTGTTCCACTGAAAAAGCTCCGATGCTTGGGCGGTTCACTTTTTTTTTTGGATTAATGTCACTATGCTGCTGAACCTTCTGGCGTGTTGACTGGTAACCTTCTGGATTTAATGGACACTAGTCCATCACAGAGGAGGCAAACAAGATCCTTCTTTTATGATTCTTGTTTAAAACTTCCAAAATTTCGATGTTTGCTCAAGTTATTTTTGGTGCAGACTTGACACATGCCATTTCCGAGGTGAGAAAGACAACCAAATTCTCTATCCCTTTGGTCGTGTTTGGTCACATGCATAAAGAACTGGCATTTGGAAATGGAATTCGAAAAATGATCGTGGTTGGGGCTGACAAGACTGTATACCTAAATGGGGCTATTGTTCCCAGGGTTAAAAGATTGAGTAATGAACTTGGAACCAACTGCAACAGCGGCACGAATAACAAAACTCCAGTTCTCACACCCCAGGAGGAAGGTACGGTGCGAGCCTTCACTTTAGTAGAGATTGTAGATGGAAAATTGGAGAAGATTGCGGAAATTTGGGTTTCTGTTTTCGGAGAGAGAACGAATTCAGAAGAGGAGCACATATTATTTAGTAGAGGCTCTGATCTTCGTGGTTAGTTAAATTCACCTGATTGCATTATTGCCAACTGCGTCACGACTCATGCCCTATAGGAGATGTATTGCTCTTTTACCAGTTCATATATGTATAGATGTAGAAATTAGTACTGGCCTTGAAGCAAGTACTGCATTGAGCATTGAGGAATTAGTTTTTTTGTTTTTGTTTCATGTGTAATGTCTTTTAGGAATAGCAGCCTGAAGAAGTCAAGAATTGTTTTGCTTGTATTTTAATTTCATGGATGTAGGACTCAACAGAATGGGGTTAGAACCGAATTCTCAAATCCTAATTTTATGGATCCTAAATAATCACATCTTAGTTCAAACTCAATAAACAAAATAAATATAAAATATATTTGGATTTTTAAGTCTTAAGAAAAAAATATATTTATTTATCTTGGACACTATGTATGGAATGTGTTTCCTTAATGTTTGTATTTCTATAGTCACTGTCATTTCTAATTATTTCAGTATAGTTGGATTGACTTTAGCTAAAACTCAGAATTGGTTTGTTTGTAATCAGTACTTCATCTTGAATTCATATTCTAACTTGGTTTTCAGGGCAAACTTTGATTGAGTGGATCTTGTTCCACTACATTGACAACCTTGCAAGCATGGACTATGTGTATTGTGTATAAAACTCAACACAGTACTGTAGGATTTATATATTCTAATTATTGTTTTCTCTGACAAAAACTAAGCAACAATGTGCGAGAGAGCTCCAAATGCTGCTAAAAAAGAATCCCTCAGCGGATTGAGAGGGACATGCCTTCTCCTATATTGCACAGTCACTGGAAATTTGTGTATACTTTCAGCGCTTAGTGATGCACATAGATATATATATATATACACATATATGTATATTCTTATTTAGAGTTTACATCTAAAGACATGGTTTACTGTCAGTAGTACCGGCGCGATTACAGTAATATAGTGTAACATATTTGAATAATATTAATTTCAAAAATAAATATCAATTTTGAATAACAATATCTGTCGCGATCACAATAATACTGTAACATATTCGGATAATATTAATTTAAAAAATAAATATGATCTTGAATAATAGTATTTTTTTAAAATATTATAAATCGGGATACGTGTCTTCTCAGTTGTCTCTCAAATACGACAAATTATTCGCTACAACAGTATACTACGTCATCATAATATTTAATTAGAGTAATGGCAAGATTGGGGACATTATACACTCTTTTTGGGCAATGTCACAGTGAGGAAGACAAAATCCCAACAGGAGCCACATAGTCGTCACATGGGTTAGCATTATTTAATTGTTATTGAGGTTTAATTGATGTAATATTGTAGTGGTCCAATGAGAAATAAATGTGTATGAACTGGCACTAACTTAAATTAACAACAAAATTAAATCTCACCCCTTGCCAATTTTCTTTGTATTTTATTTTAGGATAAAATGCAGAAAATCCCTTGAACTATTGGCCTTTTGCAAATAACCCTCCTACACTTCAAATATCCTCTTGAACTATTAATTTATTACAATTAACTCCCCTTTTATTACAAATGACTGTTTTACCTTTCTTTTTAAATTTTTCATTCTTTAAATTATACCCATATTCTTTTCTCTTATGTAAGATATTAATAATGATATACACCTTAATTGTATTAGAGTAAGTATATTTTCAAATGAAAAAATATATATAAAGTTATAAGTTGTAATTATTTTGTAAATAATTAATTTGTCATTAAAGTTTAGCATTACTAGTGGCATTCACCTTAAATAATAACATATTTTATTTTAAGTTTAAAATTTTTTACGGTAAAATAAAATTTTATTTTCATAAAATATATCTACAAAGATTTTTAAATCACTTAAATAATAGATACATTTTTTTTTCTAATGTTATATACATAATGTTTGCTAATTAATGACTTAATTATTTTTATTTAATTTATATCTAAATCATAATTTAATAAATAAAAATTAAAAATTATGTATTTATTTATGAATATTTGAATGATGAATATGATATCAAATTAATATCAATTATTTTATAATCTTTGTTTATAACTAATTACAAATGCATTAAACATATTACAACAAAAGGGTATTTTGGTCATTTATAAAAAAATCAAGACAATGGGGCATTTTGTAATAATTTTTTATAGTTTAGGGGGTTTGTTGCATAAAAATAGTTCAGAGGGGTTATCTGCAACAATGACCATAGTTTAGGGGGGGTTTATGCATTTAACCCTTTATTTTATGACAAGGGAAATTTTCAAGTGGAAGACAATATTAGGTAGACTTCATGACAATGCATTTAACAAGTGATGTCGACTCCATCTCTCTCTCTCTCCTTTCTTTATCCAATATATACATATATGTATATATGTATTTTTTAATTTTTTTAAAAAAAGTAGCTAAAATTAATCACACTGAGTTAATTTAATTTCTAAAATATATGGAATACAGCATGGTTTTTTTAGGTTGTTTATTTGCTTCTTTTTTGTTTATTTTTCCTTTTCGGCTTCCAACTTTGGCAAAGTTAATAGAGATTCATTTTCTTTAGAAAATAAATTATGAGAATATGATTATGTGCATTTCCACTTTAAAAGCTTTAATTATCATCAGCAATAAAAGTGAAGTGAAAGTTGACCAAACTAATACTTACAATATATACAAGCAGGGTCACAGACCAATCATTAAGATAATGAACTGACCGGAATTATTTATTTATTTATATACTTTATGATTTATCAAAGGTACCCTTCTCTTGAAAGTCCCCCCAATTTAAGTGTATTTTTATTTTATATTTCTAGCCTCAAAATATGTGTCTCATTTAAAAAAAATTAATATTCTATTTTTTTTTTATCACTAGACCAATTTAACTTTTATACATTAAAATCATAAAATAAACTTTACCATAGCATCATATTCATGTACTAAAAGCAAAATTGATAATCCAAACCCGAGGAATTGCCTTGTTAGAAAATACTTGAACCTTGATGCCTCAAAAAGAATGAGGTCTCATATTCAATTTCTACTAGGTGCACACAATTCATTAGGGTCACGATCGCGGATATAGTTTGAACCTTGCCCGATTTGTGTGTGTGTGACGGATAGAGGTCACCTTACGCGGGTCCTATGAATTAGTCGAGATACACGTAAGTTGTCCTGGATATCACGATTTTCAAAAAAAAAATTTGATAATTCATATGCTACTAATATAATAAAAAAACACAAAACTGTTAAAAAGTAAATTTATGAACAAGAACATGTAACTTGAAAACTCTTCGCCATTTTATTGTTTATATATATATATAGGTAACTTTTACATTATGCGTATATATGTATTTTGTAATTTAAAGAAGTACCTAAAATTAATCAGACTGAGTTGGTTTAATTTTATTTTTTCAGAAAAGAAAAAAAAATTTACTTTATGCTGCATGTGGTAGGTTTCGCAGACGTAAGCCCTCACGTGGGTCAGTTGATGTGCTTTGCCCAAAAGAGAACAATAACACAACTCTTTGAAGGTATAGTTGAGGTTTGACATTTTCCAAGTATTAATGGAAACAATAACAAATTAAGGTGCATTAGTGACTATCTTAGTGTAAATTGCTAAAAAGGGTAAGTTCAATGAATCCATAGATTTTCAACTGAAGATTTTCCATATTTGGAAATATATAATTATATATAGAGGATAACACAATAAGTTACACACAAATATAACTTTTCTTTATATATCTGTGTGTTACCTTTTTTGGTATATGAAATTGATTGGTGCTACTCTAAAGTGGTGAAAAACACAAAAGTTTGGTACCTCGAAGTCCTTGCGGTGTACTAGTTTGTTTCTCAAATGCACAATTCAACATAAGGGTCTCATTATTCAACATAAGGGTATGCAAAATAAATAACTTTCTAAACTAAGACTAGTGGACATTATGCCTAAATATAGGTAGGGTAAAATACATTAATTTTTTTTGAGATTTGATTAACTTACTCTTAACGGTTATGTTTGTTATTTATTACCAACCGACCAAGTCCGACTTTTGTTTAGACGGTCTTGTTGAAATCTATAATAAAGTATTTAGCATGTTGTAAACTCGTTCGCAGATGCCGAACAAATCTCAACATTTGTAATTTAAACAAAAGCTATGAAATAGATAAATGGCAAGAAGATAACAGATATTTCAAGAACCAGCAAGAATTGGAGCAATTTCGGATCCTTCTCCTCTTCTTTTTTCTTCCTTTTATACATGAACTTGGTCTCACCCTCATAAATGGGTTTTAAGACATATTAAAGACAATATCTCTACATTAAATACAAGTTTTTACAAAACTGCTATAATCAAAACCATGTCAGTTTTTATTGTGTGTCTTGAAACGGTCATTTTCTTAATAGCTTTTATCCTGAAATGGGCTTATATCTTTGGGCTTTGTTTTCTATTTGGGCTTAATAGATATGTTGATCCAGTGTTGATTTTGTACGATGGGCCTGATGTAAAAATGGGCCTACACTTTGCCCCCAATTCCCAAGCCTATTTCATTTTTGAAATAGGGTGGGAATTCGAAGAGCCATGTGTAACTGCCACTTCCCTTATTTCCTTCGTTTCCTTCAATATTTCTTCCCCATTTACAAGAGCAGACTCATTCCTTTTGAAGACGATTTCCAGCAAGAAACTCTTGAGGTTAGTTTTTCTCTTTCGTCATTTATCTTTCTTTCATAAATAAAAAATATCATGAGTAGTGATAGCAGCCGGACCCCTTCTCTGGAGGTGGTTGTTGATGACGCCCCTGTTATTTCTTCCTCTGAGGTTGCCCCCAATTTGATTGAACCAAAATCCCAGAAACTTTCCCGAAAACAATTACGTAAATTGTCATTAGCTGATAGATGTCGAATAGAGTTTGAAATACCAAAGGATGTTTCGATTTCTGAGTATTCTTCTGATTTAGACTTCAAAACTTATGAGGAAGTTGAATCGGGCGAAGTCTTGTTCTCTGCACATCACTTGGCCGTACTTAGATTTCCCTTACATCCCTTCTATCACTATATTCTTTTTTCTTTAGGGCTTACCCATTTGTAAGTAAACCCTAATTTCTTCAGGGTTCTATCTATTATGCTCGTTCTGAATCACGAACGAGGTTTGAACTTAGGTTTGGGTGATTTTCTGCTCTATTACAAAGTCGATCAGATCAAAAAAAACCCTGGTCGGTACCATATGCACCCCCATTCAACCTTGAAACTTTGTGAAGGCAATCCTTCTTCTGAGAAGGAGTGGAAAGATAAGATGGTGAAAATTGGGGGAAATTGGAGAGTGGATGCGTCCGACCCGTATCCTCTGCCAAAGACCTTTGGTATTTGTAAGAAACTGAAGTGTGGATTCAAAAATCCTGGCAAGTGTATTTTTTGTACTTTATAAAATTCGCCTGTTTTACTTGAACTGCGTATTTGTTTGTTTGTTGATTGTATGCCTGTGTTTTGTATACAGCCGAACGTATTGAATACCTGAACGAGAAAGTATTTGCAACTCTTCCGTCCAGCAAATCACTTTTGACTTCCCAAAATTTGAAGTTAATTGTTGCCAGTGCTTCAGAGGCTACTATAATGGAGATTCCGGTTACAACCTCCAAGCGTGCTGCAACACAAAAATCTACTCCCCCTGTCAGCTCGACATCTGATAAAGGAAAAAGCAAAATGATAGATCTGACCGAAGATCCGAAGAAGACGAAAGGGCATCTGAAGAGGACGAACACCGATGATAACGGTAACGCTCAGAAAAAGTTACAGTTGGGCCCCCTTTCTGAACATGCAAAAAGAAATGATTCTGAAAAGCATGAGAAGATTGTGAAGAAGGCCAGATCTGTGAGCGGCTACACTATTCCAGACTGTTGCTTTCCTCCATCATTTGATCCTGAAGGCGAATGGATCCCCAAGTTCAAGAAAAGTGATGGCAGTGTTCTGAATCGCCGATCGCTAGCAATGTCTGATCCTGATTCCTTGATGGCTCTTGCTCGTGGAATGTGGCCTCCCAAGGATGAACTCTTTCAGCAGCATGTTGATCAGAATGAGCTTCTGGCTAGGGCTCCTGTTTTTATTCTGGAGGTACCAAAGTTTTTTTTTTTTTTACTAACGTTTCTTCTCTTTTCAGTCTGTGTTTAATGTCCTAGCTCTCTATAAGGCTGTTGAGATGGGAGAGTATAAGAGAAAGAACATAGATCATACCTGCGAGCTGATAAATGCGCCATGTTGGCTGAAAAACAGAAGAAAATCTTGGAGCTCGAGGTGGAGAGCTTAAAGAAACTCCATCAAAAGGAATCTGATCGGAATGCTGAACTGAAGAAGCAGATCCATAACCTTG
Organism: Cornus suecica; assembly: GCA_963922005.1. Taxonomy (NCBI): domain Eukaryota; kingdom Viridiplantae; phylum Streptophyta; class Magnoliopsida; order Cornales; family Cornaceae; genus Cornus; species Cornus suecica. The sequence continues at coordinate 1,230,477 of OY998240.1, read as the reverse complement.
AAACTTCCAATGCTGTTCTGAAAACAAGTTTAGAAATTTGCCGAAGGGGAGGTATGGACATGCACCGGAGATATGTGAACATTTTTGACATAAAGTTCTGTGATGGGTTCAGATTTTATTATGACCAAATGTCATCGGATCCAACTGCCCGTACATATAATAATCTGGCCGCTCATGATGCTGCTTGCGGAGTCGTTCACCCGTATGAAGAGCCTGAGGCTTCCCAAGATGAAAAAGACTTAGCTCAATTTATTTTGCATGGGATCATACCGGCCGAACGACCAAAACCTATCACTGCAGTCTCTACTACTACAACTGACGTGTCAGCTGAGCCTTCCATACCTCCTTCGGAGAACCAGCAACCACCTACTGATGATATTAATCTTTCTACTTCTTAATTAGAAGTTTTTATCTTTGAACAATTTCTGAGGTCTATAAAATCATATTATTTTTTATGCTCCTGTGGTGAGCGTTTTTTGGACAAGTTTTGAAATGGCACTGATATGCTTTAATATTTTCGAACAAGATGGCACTGAGGTGCATAATGTTTTTTGAACAGGATAACACTGAGGTGCATAATGTTTTTTGAACAGGATAACACTATTGTGCTTAAGATTTTTTGAACAAGATAGCATTGTTGTGCTTAATGTTTTTTTGACCAGGATGATGTGTTCTTTTGAACATAACCTTTTTTATGCGTATCTTTATACGTCTTTGTGAAAGCAGGAACTTGATGCCATCTTCATGATGATCTTTTGCCTAAATGGCTTATATATTTTGGCCAAGTTATTTCACTTGGGCTTTTTGGACAGTTTGAACAGAGATATGAATAATATCTTTATTGATTTGAAATGGATCTTATCATACAAACTGTTAAACGACATTTAAGATCAACATAAATTTTATTGAAAATACCTTTTCAAGTGTATTGCATTCCAAGCTCATTCGATTTGTTTTCCATCTTGATCGGCCAATCTGTAGGCACCTTTGCCGATCACTTCTGTTACTGTGTACGGCCCATCCCATGTGGGATTCAGTTTGTTTGATCTGCTAGCCAACACCCTTAGTACTTGATCGCCAACTTGGAATGATCTTGGTTTCACTTTCTTATTGTAACTTCTCATCAACCTTTGTTGATATTCTGTCAGTCTTATTGAGGCCATTTCCTTCTTTTCATCTATGAGATTACCTTCGATTTTTAGAATTTCTTCGTTTTGTTCAGGATCGAATAGATGAGTTCTTGTTGTGGGGACTTCCAATTCAATTGGGATTACCGCTTCGATTCCGTACGCCATAGCGAATGGAGTCATTCCGGTCGGCTTGCGGGGAGTCGTTCGGTAGCTCCAGAGGACCCTTGGTAATTCGTCTAACCACTGTCCTTTTCCTTCGATCCCTTCTAATTTTCTTTTTATCCCGGGAAAAATCGTTCTGTTCGTTATCTCAGCTTGTCCATTTACTTGCGGATAGTTGATAGATGATAGATTCTGATTGATGTCGTACTCATCTAACAACGGCAGAACGTACTGATTGTCCAGATTATTGCCGTTGTCCATCATTATATACTTTCGCACTCCAAACCTGTAGATTATATGATTTAAAATAAAATCTATCACTTGAGTGTGAGTGATTCTTACATAAGCCTTCGCTTCCACCCATTTAGTGAAATAATCTGTGGCCAAAAACACATGCTTTTGATTTGATGTTGCCTTTGTTAATGGTCCGACCGCATCCATTCCCCATCGTGCAAACGGAATAGGAGAATCCATCGCTGTGAGAAGCTCTGCTGGTTGATGGATTATATGCGAATGTCTTTGACATTTGTCACACCTTCTCGCATATTCCTTCGCGTCCCGAATCATGTATGGCCAGAAATAACCTTGTGTTATTGCTCTATGAGATAATGATCTACCCCTAACATGGCTTCCACAAGTCCCATCGTGCAACTGCTTGAGTACCTCTTGTGCTTCAGATGGTGTCAAACATCGCAGGTAGGGCCCATTTATCGATCGACGGTATAAAAAGCCATCGATCACTGAATACTTGGTAGAAGTTGCTCTTACTTTCTTTGCTACCCGTCGATCCTCAGGTAGAACACCGATCAATAAATATTCAAGGATTGGATCGATCCAACTTGGCTCGTACGGAATCACGCATATCTCCTTCTTTTTACCAATTGATGGAGTGAACAGTTCATCCACGGGAATTATCCTGATCATATGGTCTCCAGCAGAAGATGCCTAATTTGCTACATAATCAGCCCCATGATTTTTCACCCTTGGAATTTGTTTGAAAGCGACTACTTGAAAGTTTCGTATTTCTTCCTAAACGGCATTTTTATACTGCAACATCCTTTCCTCACTTGTATTATAACTTCATGTGATCTGATTTACGACTAACTGAGATTCATTGAACACGGTTAATTATTTGATCTGGAGCTCTTTTGCTAGCCTTAATCCTGCCAAAACGGCTTCGTATTCAATCTCATTGTTTGAACTTTTAAAGCACAGTTTGATCGACTGCTGCAACTTGGTGCCTTCTGGGGATATTAGTTCAATCCCCACACCTGCCCCCAGGCTATTCACTGGTCTATCTACATAAAGCAGCCACCTTGGATTTACGTCGCAGACCTCATCTTCGGTTGCTTCATACTCAAGGAGGAAATCCGCCACAACTTGACCTTTTAAAGATGTTCGTGGCTCATAAGTAATATCGAACATGCTCAGTTCTATTGACCACTTTGTCGTTCGTCCCGAGAAGTCAGGCTTTGACAAAATTGCTTTGATCGAAAATGTAGTTGGGATTCTGATCGGATGGGACTCGAAGTAATGTCGTAGCTTTCGTTTTTCTTGGACCAATGCCAAGATGATTTTCTCTGTCTTCGAATATCTTCTCTCGGAGTCAAGCAATGTCTTGCTCGCATAATAAATTGGGTACTGTCTGCTCCCATCGTCTCTTACCAACGCTGAACTGACTGCGTTCGGAGAAACTGCTAAATATAAAATTAAGGACTCATGATCCTTGGGTGCCGTAAGGATTGGTGGTTTCGCCATATAGAGTTTCAGCTGATCGAACGCTTCTTGCTGTTTCTCTCCCCAAGCAATCGTTTTTTTAGACTTCAGGACGTCGAAGAACGGCTTGCATCTATCTGACAATTTGGATATGAACCGGCTCAGAGCTGCTAATCTTCCTGTAAGTACCTGGATTTCTTTTGGGGACTCAGGTGCCTTCATCTGGATCAATGCCTGAACTTGTGCCAGACTTGCTTTGATTCCATCTTTGTTAACTATGTGTCCCAAGAATTGTCCGGAAGACACACCAAAAGTGCATTTTTCCGGGTTCAGCTTCATTTTGTGCGATCGCAGGGATGCGAACACATCCTCCAAATGCTTCAAGTGATCATCCTTGTGCTGGTTTTTAACAACCATGTCATCAATGTAAGCCTCCACCGTATTTCCAATCTGGGTCTTGAAAATCTTATCAATCAGTCGCTGATAAGTCGCACCTGCATTTTTTAGACCGAACGGCATGACCTTGTAACAATAGGTCCCTCGTTCGGTGATGAATGTTGTTTTGTCTTCATCTTTTGGATTCATTGGGATTTGATTGTATCCTGAATAAGCATCCAGGAAGGTGAGACGTTCGAACCCTGTAGTCATGTCGATCATGCGATCAATCTTTGGTAGAGGAAAACTATCATTCGGACAAGCTTTATTTAGGTTGGTGAAGTCCATACACATTCGGAACTTCCCATTCTTCTTTTGTACAATGACAACATTGGACAACCACACAGGATAATGAACCTCTCTGATAAAACCAGCATCTAGCAATCGACTAACCTCTTCAACTACAAACTTTCCTCGTTCGGTTCCGATCCTTCTGGGTCGTTGCCGTACGGGTTGAGCGTCGGAGTAAACATTTAATGTGTGCATCATGGTTCCTGGGTCGACCCCAGGCATGTCGTTGTGCTCCCAAGCGAAAACATCAATATTTGATCTCAGCATAGAAATCAAGTTGTTTCTTTCATCAGAATTCAGTCCTCTTCCAATTCGGGTGGTCCTTCCCTTGCTCCCGTCGATCAGATCTACTGTGATGGTATCCTCTACGGTCTTCTCATCATCGTCAGTCTGATCATGGAGGCTCGGTAATTGCTACATGTTTCGTTCGGAATTTTCGCCCTTCAAACCTTTGGTGACGATGGCAGAACATTCTTTCGCCACCACTTGATCGCCTTGAATATCGACAAACCCTTTCCCCGAAGGATCAACACACCGCATCACCTGATGCAGAGTAGAAGGAACTCCTTGCATCCGATGAATCCAACCTCTTCCCATGATCAGATTATAGGAGGGTTGTATGTCCACCAACATGAAAATTTCCGTCAAAGTTCGCTTTGCGGCTGTCACAGGTAAGTTCAGGATCCCGATCGGGCAAATCCTCTTTCCATCAAAGCCTGCCAGCGGACTGGCAGTTGGTTTGATGAACTCCGTGTTGATGCCGATCTTCTCGAAAGCTGATTTGGTCAGGATGTTCGTGCTGCTACCTGGATCAACTAACACCCTTTTAACTAAACAATTTGAAACTATGATCGAGATTACCAGTGGATCTTCATGTGGTAGTTGTACACGTCTTAAGTCCTCCTGGGTAAATGATATTGTAGGCATTGGGCAGTTCCGAATGACATTCACCTCCCCAACCCTTCGGATCTTGTTGGCATTGCGCATTCGTGAACGTTGAAACGAATGGCTTTCCTCATCCTCCTCTGGTTTCCCATGGATTGTGTCAATAATTTTTACTGGCTGTCCGCCCACAATTTTATTGGGCTTCGGCCGATCAAAATTTTTGACTCCATTGTCCACGTATTTCTTCAAATCTCCTTTGGCTATCAAGGTCTCAACCCGCCTCCTCAATTGTCTGCACTCATTGGTTAAATGGCCAAAGTCATTGTGGAACGGACAGTGCCTCAAACGGTCCTGCAGTTCTGGTGGCATTTTCAGCGGAAATGGTGGGCGAAAAATACCCTTCGCCTTATTCTCGTTGTACAACTTTGCTAAGGTTGTTCGGAGTGGAGTTTCAGGTATGTCATACCTTGGCCTCCTCTTCTGTTGCCTGTACGGAGCCGATCGTTGGTTGCTCGTATTATCTGCCTTCTTGATTATCCTTTCCTTTGATTTGCTTTCCACACTGACTAATGCCGAACGATGACCTCTTTCTTGTTCATCTTCTTCCAATCTCAGATATCCCTGTGCCCGTGAATTCAACTGACCCATGTTGAGGGGTGTTGACTTCACCAAGGATCTATGAAAGCTGGTCCCTTGTTCGATAGCTACCTTGAAAGCTTCCACTGCTGCTGGTTGATCACAATTGGGTATCATTCTCATTTCCAAATTGAACCTGGATAGAAAATTCTTCAATGTTTCTCCTTTTGCTTGTCTCATCGTGTACAAATTAGAAATGGTTCTCTACTGCTTCCGATTACCAAAATACTGGGCCAGAAACTTTTCCATCAGCGTTTGGAAAGAATCGATCGAACTGCCGGGCAGCTACCTAAACCATAACAGAGCTGGGCCTGTTAGGCTTGTAGAAAAAGCCTTGCACATTAGTGCATCATCAGCCATATCGAGAGTCATCATCTGCTCCACATGAAACAGGTGTTCAATTGGGTCCTGCGTCCCATCGAACATAATGAATTTTGGCATTCGGAATTTATCTGGCCTTCTCGCCTGTTGTATTTCGGGGCTAAACGGTGATTTAATCATTTTGGCTGTCATTTCGATGGCTAGATCGGCTGGCGATTGTGTTCTGAGATCTTTTACTTGTTCGTCTACGATCTTTTGAAGCCGAGTCACCATATCGAGCAGAACTGCACGATTATTGATATTCGCTTCATCTGCGATTGGCTGGGTACGGGTATGATCTGTTGTTCGATCTGCTGAACTTGCTTCATGCTGATTGTCCTCCTCTTAAACACCGGGGCCATTACGGCGTCCTGCTACAGGCAATTCTGGATGTTCAGACTGATCCAACCTTTGCCTTAGCTCCCGATTTTCTTTTTCAAGGGCCTCCAAACGTTGAAGGATTGCAGTTGTATCTCCTAACTGTGTAGTGGTTTCTCCCGCCATTGATCTAATAACTTTTATTTAGAAATCGAATTCCTACAGACGGCGCCAAAAAGTGTAAACCCGTTCGCAGATGCCGAACGAATCTCAACATTTGTAATTTAAACAGAAGCTATGAAATAGATAACTGGCAAGAAGATAACAGATATTTCAAGAACCAACAAGAATTGGAGCAATTTCGGATCCTTTTTCCTTTTCTTTTTTCTTCCTTTTATACATGAACTTGGTCTCACCCTCATAAATGGGTTTTAAGACATATTAAAGACAATATCTCTACATTAAATACAAGTTTTTACAAAACTGCTATAATCAAAACCATGTCAGTTTTGATTGTGTGTATTGAAACGGTCATTTTCTTAATAGCTTTTATTCTGAAATGGGCTTATATCTTTGGGCTTTGTTTTCTATTTGGGCTTAATAGATATGTTGATCCAGTGTTGATTTTGTACGATGGGCCTGATTTTGTTTAGACGGTCTTGTTGAAATCTATAATAAAGTATTTAGCCTGTGTAACAGAGTTGATTGGAAGGGCGAACCTTCGATGTTTGGACGAACCGTATCCAGACTCCAAGCGTGGGTTCCAACCCCTACCCCTCCGCAAGTGGACGACTAAAATTGTTATAGAGTTGTAGTGCCGGCTACTATAACACCCTTCAAAAAAAGAACTCTTTAGAATTTTGGACCTTTTTACAATAAAGTATTTAATAGCCAAGCCAAACCAAACCCTTGAATCACTCTCCTTTGGAGTCTAATACTTTCACACATATACTAGTCTTTTCTGAACCTCACTATATACCCTTAACATATGATTACAATGATCCTCCTTTTGTTATTTTAGAGTTGAATTCCTTGTGAATGTTTTTTTGTAAAAAAATTAATTAAATATTCTTCAATTATATAAGAAAAATAACATAATATATTAATAAAAATACCATTTAATAGGTGCTTAATATGAAACTTGATGTTGCCGCGAATTATTATAGATACACAGTGCATTTTACCCTGATATATATGTATCACATATTTTATACAAGCATCCAAACAGAGCATTCATCTTTAAGCACCAAAGTATTACAACGACCATTTACGTACTACTCTCCCACACTGGTTGAGATCAAATTGTATCTACTACAGTATTAATTGTAAGTGTCCCACAACATTCTGAAACCTACGATGTATGTGTCAATATCATAGAAAGGCTACATACATTTCATTCTGGGATGGAAGTGTCCCTATGGGGTCCCATTTGAAAGCCAATCATGTCTCGAAACGTGACGAGTATCTGCTACCTATGCAGTGAGCTAGCCTGTATACCAACCATATTCTTTGGTACACTTGTACTTGGTACTTCTCCAACTGACATTGCTCACCTGGATAATTCTAACAGGGGTTTACTCTCTCCTGTTCAGATTCCATATCTATATGTCTAGTCTTTGAAGTAAAAATGTTTAGATTAGTGTGTAGTGTCTAATTTTTCTTTCACCACATCCAACTGATCAGTTGAAGAAGGTTTGAGCATAAACATCCCACTTGTATATATTACATGCTATCATAACGCAATCTTCGATCCGGTGTCATGCAAAATGCCCGATAGACAGAATGAACCAACTGCAACGAGGATGTTGTGTGTTTCGGTGGGAAAAATAGATCTATACTAACACCATATCTTACACACAATGCTGATTGAGGAGGTGATTCACTATAAATTGTATGTTACTTCTGTGTGTTAAAAAAATTAAATTTTTATTTTATTTTTACTTCACAATCATTAAGTTCAGATGAAATAATCATTTAGTACTAAATGCTACAGACACAGTAAATCCTAATATAGCCACGGTTAAAATATGGATAACGTTTTTTTAAAATTATGTCAAAGTCAATGGTGTATTATAATACATAGTGTTTTGACGTGTCATTTTAAAATATCACCAATTTATTTAATGGTAAGTAAAACACGTTAAAGTATTATCTAATAATGACGAATGGTTGTGGATAGCTGAACATGCATGACACCTCATTCACAACTTAATATTCCATATATATATATATATGAATGGCATAAAACATCCATGTACTATGAATATAATGCATATAATACATTCATAATTTTTAAACATCTCTATACATTTGGTGTAGATAGCTCATTTTATTTTATTTTTTAATGCATGAGATGTTGAATTATCATCTTTACCTTACTTATTTTATAAAAAAAAGTTAAAATGTAAAATGACGATTTAAGTCTTCTTTTTTTTTTGCAGTGTCAAGTTTTAGGTTTGGTGCTTAATCACAAATGAAGGTATTTTTGTAAGTTATTAAGGACATTTTCAATATTTGGGAATAAGTATTGCATGTGAAAGTCTTCTTCCTAAAATTCGGTCAAAAAAGTGAATAAAATCTTGAGTAAGGGAATTAAATTGCACATTTTTATAATATTACTCTTATTTATATATACTTTTTAAAATTTAAGAATGTCATTTGTATATTTTCTATATTATTGGAGTTTTTCGCCACTTATCCACATACATATATATATATATATATATATATATATATATATATATGTGTCACCCATATTTACCTCAATTTGAATAATAATATACTCCACTATTGGGGCTGCCGATGCTGGTGGCTAAATTCAACCATTTATTTTTGTGGGTATGCATGTATAACTGTATATTGGACAAAAAAAATATAAAAAATGTATAACTGAATATATAATTATATATATATATAATTATATATATATATATATATATATATATAACTACAAAGAACATCAAAGTGGATATGTTTACGTTTAATTACCACTTCAACTTGACTAAAAAATATTGCTTTGTAAACCTCACCTAAAGTCAACCCCGGACACGAGTGTCCACACTCAGTCATATCATTCCTTTCAAGTTCAATTCTAGTCTTTCATTAGCAGGTCCAAATAATTTAGAAAGGAAATGACTCTCTAATTTAGTATATAAAACTTTCTTTGCGTGTATTTTAAATTTATATTTAGAGACAACGATAATTGATCGGAAAAATTATGCGCGATGACGTAATCTAATAAACTTATAACGCGTGATTAAAATCTTTAAAATAATGAAAGGTGAAAATAAAATTCATAAAATGAGAATTTAAGCTTTATTTTTATTTTAAAAAATATATTTTTAATCACGTATGAACTCCATCCCCCGCAATAAGACCCAAGTATTATTAAATTAGATTTTCAATTTTCCACACTTTGGATATTACTTAATCTTTGTTACATTTGTTATAGTTGCAGGGTAAGAAAGGAAATTAGATATGTTTCAATCTCAAATTCAAAGTATGTTATAATTGTTCCAAATATAGCTAAAATTTTGATATTTGAATAAAGTTTGAATTTCCAATAATGTCAATTTTTCTTATTTATAATTTTCATGCATTCAATGATAATTTTATGAAAAAACGTCATTCTAGTCCAATTTAGTATTGGCAATTTCATTTTATTTATATTTTTACTTCATCATTTTGAATTGCTGAGACAATACTTCATCTTTCTTTAAACTGAGCCTTAAATTAAGCACTTTACTAATGTAACAAAGGAATGGTTAATGTGAAAATCATTTAGCATTTAACCCTATATTTATTGACCTGATTCTGTATAGATTTTCCTAGTAACTTGTCTCACTCTACTCATTTAATAATATTACCTCTTTACCAATCACTTAATTTAATTAAAAAAAATGTGGAATTTAGCATTTGCATTTTAAACATGTCTAAAAACCTTTAAAGGAAAAAAAAAAACATGAGTCTACTTCTTGAGTCCTTGGTTTCTTTATGGTAATTCAAAAGGAAAGTTATTATGCTAAAAATAAAAAGAAAAAAAATTAAGGCTAAAAATAACAAGAAAAATGAAATTTTCTTTTCTGATTTTTTTATAAAAAAAAAATGAATTTAAGAGACTACTAAATTCTCTATAATTGTCTATAGTCTATTTCGTTACCAAATTCTAATTTTCATCTTTCTCTTTGTTAGTGGACCTCCTACTTGCCTCTCCTGAATTTAGTTGCTAAATTCACCAAAATTTGTTTATAATAAATATATATATTTTTTTCTTTTCAATTTTTTTTTTTTTATAAAAAATTAAATAAAATGGATATGTGAATCTAAAATCGAGGAAGTGTAACTTAGATAATTAAAATACAAAAATAAAAAATAAAAAAATAGTCAAAATATAGTTCAAACTGAAGGATTAGAAATAAAGTTAATCCTTTTCTAATCTTATTAAAAGACACCAAGTATGGAAGTATAACGTTTAAATTAATTTTCTTTTTTGACATTTGTCACGTTTTTATTGTTAAAATTATATATAGGAAGAAGGTTTTCATTGTGAATAAAATTATTCATTTTCAAAATACCTTGAAAGACACCAAGTATGGAAGTATAACTTTTAAATTAGTTTACTTTTTGGACATTTTTGTCACGTTGTTTATATTGCTAAAATTATATATATAATATAAAAGTTTTCATTCTTTTTTTGCCCCTGGGCAAGCATTTTCAAAACACCATTTTCGTTGAGAATGGTCAAATATTCGTCTTCAGGAGGAATATCAGCCGTTGATTACTGTACAACAAATCTGAGACTTATATCAAGTGAACGGTCCAGATTCCGAAATTGCGTGTTGTACGAAATCATCAGTGGACAGTAGACACATAGTATCACTTCTGATGGTCTTCCCCATTCCATATTTGCCTTGCTTCATATGAAAGAGAAAAAGAGAGAAGTCAGAGAGAGGAAAAAAGGTTGCTAGAAGAAGGCTATAAACAAAACAAAAAGCTGTATTATTGACACCATTATTCTATATACATATTACACATATATATATACATATATAAACAAGCGCATATTGATATTTTTTTGAAAAAGTTGTTTCTATCCTGCGAGAATAAGAAAAAAGCAAAGACAACACAGAGAAGAGTGAGACTTTATATATATATATATATATATATATATATATATATATATATATATGCGTGTGTATATTATATATATAGAGAGAGATGGGTTTGTAATTAGTAATTGGGTCGAAGCCATTCGCTCTGTTCTGGCCATTCTAAACTGACTGTTGAGAATCTCCTTTTGAGTTTCTTGCAAAAGTTCCAACATAGCCGTTTTCAATACTCAAAAACAAAACCCCAATTTTTGTGGTGTGAATTGTGGTCTCTGTTTTTGTGGTCATCTGGGTTTTTCAAATTGTGGTTCTAAAGATGACTGTGGAAGAAATCAGAGGTGAAAGTGGGAACGATGATAATTTTCCGGTAGGTATGCGTGTTCTTGCAGTCGACGATGACCCCACTTGTTTGATGCTTTTGGATGCTCTGCTCCGGAAATGCCAGTATCAGGGTTTGATTCTTATCTGCTTTGCTTTTTTTCACTTTTTATGTATTTCTCTGTGATTGATCAAAGATGGGTTGTTTCTGTTTGTTGAATTTTTGTCACAATTGGGCTTTTTGATTTTTTTTTATTGGGATATAAACTCAAATTTTTGTAGCCGTTCGCACTATTGATGTTCCATCCATCAATCGTGATTAGGTATGTTGATTTGATTCAGTACATGGTTTGTATTCCCTTTCATGATTTTTTTTTGTTGACTCTATTAAATTTTGTTTCCCAATGTCCTACTTCTTGGAATATGGCAGATATGTGAAAACTAAATCCCAATGTTTTAGTTCTGGTGATTAATTTTGGACAATTTACAATGTCTCCGTGATTTTTTATTTTTTTATTTTTAAGATGTGTAGTTCATTTGTTTATATTGGTTTCAGAATTTGTGTTTTAATTGAGGGATGTGGCCTCCACTTGTACTTCAAATGTCTGTTGACAGGAAAAATGGGTGTTTGGAGTTTCTGTTCCCCCAATTAGAAGATCTGACTAGGGATTGCATTCTGCTCCCTAGGGTTCTTATGGCAAAACTCAGGACTTTGCATAAATAAGATAGATTTGAGTCTTTATTATTCAGAATCCATTTTGCTCTCATGTAAAGTCACCTTCTGAATATGAACTTTTTTGGCTTCTGTAGTTACAACAACCAGTCAGGCAAGAACAGCATTGAAGATGTTGAGAGAAAACAGAAACAGATTTGACTTGATTATCAGCGATGTCCATATGCCAGACATGGATGGTTTTAAGCTCCTAGAGCTTGTTGGTCTTGAAATGGACCTACCTGTCATAAGTAAGCGAAACCCGTTCCCCGATCTCTTAAATATAGATGTTAAGGTCTTAAACGTGGAATCGAAATTGGAAACTTTGTCGAAGTTGTCGTTCGTTCATAATCTCTCACTGTAGATTATAGAATTATGGCAATATATGTCTATTCTTTTACGTTTAGGACACCGATTTATTTTAACTTCTGTTTTACTGTCTTGTAATGGTCCCAGTGTTGTCCGCAAACGGTGATTCCAAACTTGTAATGAAAGGGATAACTCATGGTGCTTGTGATTACTTGGTGAAACCAGTTAGAATAGAAGAGCTCAGAAACATATGGCAACATGTAATCAGGAGAAAGAAGTCTGACAAAAAGCAACAAACTAGTCAAGACAAGGCTCACCAGGGAAGTGGAGAAGGTGGACAAGGGACCTCGCTGACAGGCAATGCAGATCAGAATGCTAAGTCCAATAGAAAAAGGAAGGATGAGGAAGAGGACAGTGAGGATAATGGAAACGAGAATGACGACCCATCAAACCAGAAGAAGCCTAGGGTTGTTTGGTCAATAGAGCTTCACAGGAAGTTTGTTGCGGCTGTTAACCAATTGGGTATTGAAAGTGAGTTCTTGAGGAACATAATTTGTTTATGTACTTCATATTTGGTTATTCTATTTAATCACCTTCTTTCTTCCCTCTTTTTTTTTGTTTGTTTCTAATGCAGAAGCTGTTCCTAAGAGGATTCTTGACCTGATGAACACTGAAGGGCTCACTAGGGAAAATGTGGCAAGCCATCTCCAGGTTCCATTTTCCTCCCTTGTGTCTATTGGGGCCTTAAAGAATCATGCGTTGAAGCAAACTATTTTTGACTAGGGAATTTGTTAATCACATGAACAATTTTAGGTGTGGGAATAAATGTGGTAAATATTGTCAAAAGTGTAAAATCAGGCAGTCAAGAATTTGGCAAAAATTTCAAGAACCCTTTAGAATGATTCAGTATTTGTTTTTATTAATGGAAAGACACCAGATGTTGATACAAACAAATGCACATCATTCTTGCAGTAATCTGATAGGCAGCTGCTATATATGGACCCCTCCCAGCCAATAAAAATGATGAAACTAACTAGTTGATAAAGAAGTAATTTAGACTGAAATAACCCTTTTATGTGAAGTTTGAAGAAAGGAAATAGTTGCGGGGATTACTTTAGATGATATTGTCATGATGGTCACCTGAAGGTTATTGTTTTGTAATTTGTTGCAGAAATATAGGCTTTACCTGAAAAGAATAAGTTCTGTGGCCAGCCAGCAAGCTAACATGGTTGCTGCACTAGGGGGCAAGGATTCCGCTTATATGCGTATTGGTTCTCTTGATGGACTCGGAGATTTTCGAACACTGGCGGGGTCGGGAAGGCTTCCGAACACTGCTTTATCATCGTATCCAGCAAGTGGAATGCTTGGTAGATTCAATACCCCTGCTGCTCTGAGCCTTCGTACCCTCACTTCCTCTGGATTGATCCAACCGAGTCATACCCAAAACTTTACCACCTCCGTCAATACCCTTGAGAAGTTCCAGACTCTTGTTTCACCTGATAACCATAACACAAGTTCATTTCAAGGGATCCCTGCATCACTGGAACTTGACCAGTTGCAACAGAACAATTGCACTACCGGCATTGAAGGGTTCAATTCCATTAATAATCCAACTAATTTTGCTGCGGCTAGTACATTCACAAATGCCAGAGCTGCAGTTGGTAGCTTAAGCCACTCTTTACCCACTGCCGCTAGCAATTCTTTGCTGCTACATGGGAACTCGCAACAGATACAAAGTGGGGGAGGATTTGGAGATCAGTCTTATTTCAATGCTTCTTTTGTCCCGGGACCTTCTGACATTGGTGTCAATGGTTCTTCTACCATTCTGGATCATGGTAGATATAATGACAACTGGCAGAATGCCAATCAAATATCAAAATTTCCATCAAATTCTTTGCCACTGAATGAAGCTTTCAGTCATAATCAGTTGTCTAATAGATTGAGAGAATCCTCAAGTGGTCCTCTCATCCAGAACAGCCCGCATGAATTTTCTTCTAGCTGTACAGTTTCTGCACCTCTGGTGGATTCAAGAGGAGAGATGCAATCCCAATCAGGTTTGGTTTGTGATATTGCTCAGAATATGAACCAAGCATCAAATCAAAGGTGGGAGGAACATAATCAGGATTACACACGAAACTCAAATCATATTTTCAGTTCCTTAAAGTCTATGGTTCCTGCCAGTGGGGTTGCAGGTCATTTGAACCAAAGCTTCAACCAAAATAACTGCAGTAGAAAGATGGATGCATCTTTTGTTGGCCGGTCAAATAGTAACACTTACATCCAGCATTGTGAGGTTGATAAATCAACCATGGACTTAAAGGTTAGGGCCAACCAGGATTATCTTGTAGACCAAGCAAAGTTGCATGGTGCTTTTGTTCCCCAAAGTTATGACTCCTTGGATGTTCTAATGAATGCAATGATCAAACGGGTATGACACTATATATAGCATGGTCTTTTTCAGTTTCCCTATATTGCAATTAGTTTTCCTATATGCTTTTATGACGTCAGGATCACTAAGGCAATAAAATTGAGTAAAAAAATTTGTGTTTTTGAATTTGTTTGGAGATTAAACACTGCCCATGTCTTCCCTCTGAGCAAAAGTGACTCTCTAAGCTTCCCAAATTCACTATAAGCTGAAAATTACAAATGTGTGAGTTGCCAAAAAATTGGCCTTAGTAATATGTAATTGAAATACTTCTCTAGTTTATAGTGAAGCTTCTAGAATTGTAACTTTTTTCTGTATAATTGATAAGAAGTAAGATCAGAGAAACATAACATCCGTTAACAAATTTTAAAAAGCTCTCTAAAGAGATATCTTAGCTGAGTGTAAATCAGAAGGGTATCTTCATTAAGTTTGAAACACTTTGAAGAAATTAGGTTCAAGAGGCTGAAGACCTGATGTTCAGATAACAAAAATGATGAAAAGTCAAAGCCTTGTTGGCTAAACGTGTTTCAGCAAAACTTCAGACGCCTTGTACATGAATATGTTTATATTGGTAGCAAAGGAAGAGTACCAGGAGACTTGCGGAAGGTGTTATGTATATCCTGAAGAAAGATTTACATGATACATGGATTTATTTATTTTTGAATGTTAAGGAACTCACACACCCAAAAATAATAGTACGAATTTTGAGAGCTATAGAGAGAGAGATAAGACTGAAAATATGTTTGCCACAGATTTGAAGTTATGAACTTGCTCTTTTATTTGCATATCTTATACGCTGCTTTTTACATGAATCTTACATGATCAATAGTAATAATACATTTTTAGCAGTCCTCTTCCTTATGATATTAGATACTGAAGTTTCATATGCTCTCTTTTCTTTTGGTTTGTCGGAGTAGTAAACCTGTATGCAACCACATATGTTTATTCTACAAAAGCATCAATTATGGTGCATTATTGATGCAAAATTTCCATTAGCCTTTTCTAACCATTTAAACACATAGAGCATGTGCTCCAGTGTGAGTATCTGGGTAGGCTCAAGCTTATTGAATCATAATGATGACACATGTTAGACCAGGAAAGTTCTGTTGAACCTAATGAAAAACAACAGCACTTTTCATATTCATGTTGCACATTTTAGTAGTGCCTGAAAAAATTGTTTGTGCACTTTTTCTTCTTCAGCTCCTTTTTTTTTTTTTTTTTGAGGGATATCTTGTCATCTTATCCTTGTGCATATACTTCAGTTACAATGTACTCAAATGAGGATTAAAATTTGTGTACCATGTGGGCAAATGCAAGTGGAAGTGACTATAAATTCTCACCATTTTAAGAAAGTAAAGGAACTGAGTTCAAAATACTCCAAATCACCTAGTCTACTGAAATAAATGTCTGTTCTGGTGTTGAGGCCTTTTTTTGGCCATTTTACAGATGTCATCTCTTTTCTTGCTTTCTTTCTTTCTTTCTGCATCAGTGAACTTCCTTTTTATGCATGATACATGATTGTATTCATATTATTTCAAGGAAACCTGTTAGACTAACCATAATGCAAAACCATAGTAGCATCATTCTACTTGTATTACCTCCAATTTTTTTTTTCTTTTTTCTTTTTTATAATACTCTGGGGATATTTTAAAACATGTGAAGAGTATTTGGTGCAGGAACAGGGCTCGATGTTAATGGATGGAGAATTAGGGTATGATACTACATACTCTTTTGGGTCAAGTTTATAATGACTGTAGCTGCTAATATGTAGAGTGAAGAGAAAGGGCCGGGCTACGTAAGTTTACTCCAGGAGGAGTTCGTGCCAAATGTAATTTGTTCTGTATTTGCTTGTCTATCCTCATATTTTTTCCCTTGTTCGAAAGCTCTAATTTTCATCGTAGCAGTTGCTAATGCCACGTTGGTTGGTTTCTATTTGATTTTTAAACGTCTTGAAATCCACTTTTCTTGGCGGAAGTTTGGCACAATGACATGAAAATATCTTTAACTACGGAATTCTTTTATTTTTTGTTTTGTAGAACACCCCTTACCAAATAAAATTCACTTTGAGCTTCTTAAACATTTTTTCCCTTGTTCTTTTTCGTTTTCATGTTTTGGAATGACAAGACCTTAAATCTGGTTGCTGATAGCTTTAAACCTGTCTTTAGTGTTGGCATGTGATGGATAAGTGTGCTGTTGATTGTTGTATGCGTTTATTTTCTTGTTTGCACTAATTGAAGTTGTGATACTTTGGCGCACAAGTTGCAAACAAAGGTGTATGGGATAAGTGTGGTTTTTGGTGAGCACTGGTTAACAGAATATATATACATATGTATATATATATATATATATGCTTGAAATGATTATGAGATTCACAGTATGCGATATATTGTTGGTACAATGGTTTCAACTTTTGAAGAAAATAAGTAGATGTGTATCTGTAACTTAGTATTGGGATTGAGAGGATGTTTATAGGTGAGGAGTGCCATTTGTAACCAAAAAAGGACATATTTCATTCACCCACTCATGACACCATGTTGAACAATTAAGATGATGTGATAGAAGACATGTATCTTATGGAGGATGATGAGTGAAGATTTTATGTTTATTAGCGTGTACCACAAATACATATTTAGTATATGGTTTATACAAGTCAATATAGATCTATACGATTTTTTTTTTTCTTAGAAATGTTGAAATAGAGAGCTGATTATTTGCATGTAAATTTGATTGATTCTAGTCATGAAATTGTATGATGTTATAATATTTTTTTATATGTTATTTGGTTAATGGACAAACACTGCTGATGGGGGACTGGTTGCAAACATGGCTTGAAAACTGTTATATTCATTGTGTGTGATGCATAGGAGTCTAAGGGGTTTATTTGATTTGTATCTCTGAAAATTGTTCTTCATAATTCTAAAACTGAAAACTGCTTTCGAGAACAATGAAAATGAATTCTCTAAAAACAAGCATTTTTACAACTAGATTTTTTTAAAACAATTTCCAGATAACCCAACTAAGTAGACTGTGAATCTAAACTGGACATTTCACCAACTTGATGTTAAAAATGCCTTCTTGCACGGTGATCGTACTGAGATGGTTTATATGGCTCAACCAGGAGTTTGAGTCCATGGGGGATCTTCCTTATGAATCTGGTCTTCTTTCCAGAGGGGTTGTTGGTAGAACAATGTCCTTTTTATATAGTTTCTGATTTTCAATTTTCAGAAACAGAAAATTATTTTCATAAATACAAACCAAGCAAGTCTCAATCTTCTGATATAGATGTGAAAAACAGGTTGGGGCTTATCATAACCACAACGATAGACCATGCTTTAGTGATTACATTACTTAACCATCAAAGTATAAATAAAATTATCATCTATTCATAAATGACATGATTAACAACAGTATACAATTGAGTTTTGTTTGGTCGCAGCCTTGACAAAACATCCATGTGAATACATGGATCTGAATCTCAAACCTAAGCTAATCACAATAACCAAGAACAAGATATGTATAATATATTTGTTTATTACCAAGGATTAAATACATAAAAGAATAAATAAACAAACACAAACACACTAAGGCCCTATTTGTTTGTTAGTCTTCAGGGGTTTTGTTTTGTTTTGTTTTTGTTTTAGATACTAATTTATGTTTGGGTAAGTTAGTCTTAGGTTTTTAAGACAAAACATTTCAAAACCTATTAAAACCAAACCCTTCTTTTTGTAATTGATGAAAGACCAAAAAAAAGTTGATCTTTCTTGGTTTAGCCCACCTTTTTTAACTTTTCTTTCTTTTTTTTCTCTCTCTCCTATATATATATATATATATATATATATATAATATATATATAAAATTAAAAAATAATATATATTAATATATATAGAATAATATATAAATTTTATTTTATAATAATATTATTAAATATATATAAAAATAATATATATATATATAAATATATATAAAATTAAAAAATAATATATATGAATATATATAGAATAATATATATTTTTCTTTTATAATAATATTAATAAAATAATATTATTAAATATATATTAAATAATATATAAAATTAAAAAAATAATATATATTTTTTATTTTATAATAATATTAATAAAATAATATTATTAAATATATATAAAAATAGTATATATATAAATATATATAAAATTAAAAAATAATATATATTAATAATATATAGAATAATATATATTATTATTTTATAATAATATATATAAAATAATATTATTAAAGATATATAAATTAAAAAATAATGTATATATAAATAATATATTGAATAATATATATTATTATAAAATAATAATATATAAATTCAAAAATAATATATATATATATATAATTAAAAATTAATATATATTAATAATATATAGAATATATTATATATATTTAATAATATATTATTAATATATATATTTAATAATATATAAAGTTATATACATAAAATAATATATAAACTAATATATATATATAAAGTTTTTGTTTTCTCAAATCAGACCATACCACTTACCAAACAGAGATTTAGATTCAAGACAAAACCAAACCAGACAAGACCTGACAAATCCCTTTCCAAACAGGCCCTAAGATTATGAAAAACAGGGTTTTCACCATATAAATTAAAATTAAGATGCAATCAACCCTTGTGTTGTATCAAGAATTGAAGACACCCTTCAACATCAATATATGGTACATACATATTTCTTTGTTTCACCAACTTTGATGGTCAATAACAAGAGGTGAGCAAAGAAAAAGCATTTCCTATGAATTTTCCTAAGGAGCCAAACAGAATTCTGAAGGCACAAAAAGCATGTTCTTTCAGTCATCATCTTAGTCAAGTTCAACAAGCTGGGCTCTCCTCTCTGCAGCTCTCTTTCTTACAAATATTCCCCATCTCAGAGCAGCTTTCAGCTTAAGCCATCCCACAACAGCCTTTCCCGAACTTCGGCCAACCTCCTGCCCATACGTTCCGGCCCCCTCCTCCACCTGATTCTCATATGGAACCTCATAAGAGTAACAAGACTCGTCCGAATGGCTAAAACCACTCCCCATTCCAACTCCAACGCCCACGCCAAACGTTTTTAGCAGCCTCTGCATGTCATCACTCTCCAACATCTCCGAACTCCTCATCCGTATTTCCTCGGAGTAGAAGTCTTCTAGCCCCTGCCCATTCCTTGGCCGAGACCATTCTCCTGGAAGATAAGAAGAACCGCCCAAACTGGACATTCCAACTGACCCGTAATCTGTGCTGCTAGGCAATGCTGCTTGTGGGGTGTTGAACATCATTCCCGCCATTGAATCAGACCGTATAAATGGGAATTCGATCAACTGAGCGACTGGTGCGTTGTCATTTCTGTTTTGGAATTGTGGACTCGGTTCAGAGGAGACGTACTGCTGCTTGTTCTGCGAAGCTGTAGAGTAATGATCTATGACATGGCTATGATCGGCGATAGGTGCAACTGAGTCTCTTGCCCCCCTCTTACCAAGAGAGCTTAGGACTTTACCATCATATTCAATAACTTGATTCCAATTCTCATACGCTCTCTTCACCAGCAAATCGACTGAAATCTATAGAAACCAAAGCAAAATGAGTTGGCTAGGGTTTCATTATACACGGCCAATTACAACCTAGAGTGAAAAAGATACAACAATGGGCTATTGGTGGAGCAAAATGTTAGAAGATGCCATATTATTTTCATTCATTTTCCAGTACCTTGAGGAATTGAGACCATGCTCGAGAGAGATGTAAAAATCAATTTAGTATAGTTTTGCTAATTACCTTTTGATTGTGAGTAAGCGATTCCAAAGCAAGGAATTGCCCATCTGCAATAAGGCCTCTAAGCTCATATATATCGTTAAAGACAGCACCAGTGCTATGAGTTCCATCAGCATAGTACACATAGAGCTTCTCTCCCAAAACACACGTCTTCGCATGCTCCACTGTGTTATCCCACATTTTATTGGACATGCCACTCCCAAGAATCTACATCACATAACAGAAAAATTAAGAAGCTGAGAAATAGTTGATATAAAGTTTAAGTATAATATTTTTCCAACAAAGACGATAAAAGTAAAAAACAGGAAGAAATTAAAAAGAGAAAGCCCTTACATTTCTTAATCTTTGTGGATCCCTAACAAGGACCCTGAGGAAGTCTTCGACACTTACGATTTCAGCCTTTATTAGTTTTCTATGGAGTGCTCCATCCTTTGCTATTCTATCCAATCGCCAAACTTCATCATGCAAAGCTGGTGGGTAATGTTTCTTGTACACTGCAAAATTATCGAAACAGTTGAAAATCATTTAATTTGACAAGCACAATGCCTGGCAATAGATAAATTTTCTCCCAACTGTCTGGATGATACAGAACTCAATTTAACATCTGCTAGCTATGACTTGTAACTTATTTGAAACCAAACAGATGCATACAGAACAGTCAGATAAACACTCTGTAGTAAGTGAGGACGAAAGGGGACTAGATTGAAAAGTTCAAGAATCATAACTTCTATTTAATAGGTCCTAAGAATGCACCTTGATGATTTTGTATACAAATTTGCTAGAAATTTGAAGAATATTTTGTCTTAGAAGTTTCCACTGGTCTGCGAAAACTCAAATAGCACTGGAAGTGAACCTTTATTCTATTCATTAATGACAGTCCCTAGTTATAGCTCATCGTGATATACTAATCAAGAGTGTGTATCCCAGTGAGAAGCAAGGGTACGTCGGGTGGCTTCTACACCTTTTATTTGTCTGTCACTGCAGATGCGATAAAATACTGGTAAATACCAAACATAAAAATGCAAGTAACCAATCTTTAAGAACTTACATTCACCCCTGTGATCTTTAACCGCAAAAGCCTCTGTTTTAGCCTCACGAACACGAATTTCCTCACAATATCCAGGAGCAACCTTCATACCGAGCCTAAATTTTCTGCTCCTTATCCAGCTTGAATTATCAGTGAAAGTAAGATCTCCAAGAGTTCCTACCCCATCCTTGAGGATTACCTGTCGATCCCCATTCAGAAGTGGCCTTTTACCCTCGCGCTCCTTCACTTCATGGTTCTCAAAATGCTCTTTTGTCCAATCATCATCAGCATCCTCACTAAAGTCGCCTTCAAGAACCACCACATTCAGCTTGGCTGCTGATTCGGGTCCATTTTGCACCACATTGCCTGTGCTGGCATCTATCAAGACAACATGGATCGCTGCTCCTTGTTCTCCCTCTACCTTTGCCCCGGTGAATAGGTGAGGTGGCATCCTTGTCTTGAATTGAAGGTGCAACTTCTTTCCTTCTGGACCTTGTATTCTCAGTGGTGAAGACCTGGCAGAGAAAGATGTAACTGAGTCTTCACAATATACAGAAATGGTCACCCGTTGATACAAAAACTATAGTTTCAAAAAGAAGAATGAAGAATATGAGAACCATAAGCATACATTTAATCAAGTGACATATTGTACAGCGCTAATTATCTGAATAAAGTTTGTCAATATAAACGCAGAAATATTGGAACACACCTCCCACCCAGCTTAGGATGGCCTAATTTTGTCAAGGCGCGCTCCACTTCTTCACTTACCTGTTCAATAAATAAAAATGATATAGCGTGAACAAAAGTAGGAAACCTTGCTATAAGCAAAACTGTAACTTATACTAGATTATAAGTTTATAACAGATCAAAACATATCTTCACAAACAAAGTAACTTTTGGTTCAGCTACCACTTCCTTGTGTACAAGCAGGCACGGAGGCACACTATGGGGTTAGGGGGCAACTGCCCCCAATGATTTTTTTTGATTTTTTTTAATGCTAATTTAAGTATTTTTAAGAGAATATAGGGAAAAAATGAGATTTGACCCCTATTAAATTTTCAAAAAAAATTCAGCCTATTGCCCCTAATTGCACTTAATATCATAAATTGTCCCCAATTGCCAATTTTTCTGGCTCCGTCCCTATGTACAAGTGTAAAAGAATGTCAGAAAAAGTATGAAGAAACCAGATAATATGCATGTCTTCAGAGATGGATCCTCACATGGGCAACCAAGCAATAAGTCCACGGTAAATGCGGTTATATGTTATGACTTACGATTTTGCGGAAAAGAGGCTCCAAAGATGAACAAAGTCTTTGCAAACTATCCACCTTCAAAGCTTCCACAATCACACTGAGAAAAATTAAAAACGATAACAATTTAGGTGGACTGAAAACGATCGATGTCGAAAACTTGCATAGAGAACATTAAAAGAGATAGATCAATATATATTTATGCAGAAAGTAGTAAAGTTCAACACTGAATCACAAAATTTCTACATCTTTAAGTGGATTTGAACTCTTAACAAAGTCTCAAATACATTCAATTCGGTCCAACTAAGACGGTGAGTTTTGCCCCAATCCACCCACTCCAACTCTATCCCCCATCGATTCATGTGGAATAGGTAACTCCATAGAAATGAGACCTCAAACAAATGTGGTATTGGCATGAAATTGTTGAACTGTCACTGGCAAACACAAGATTTACTTTACCACACACTGATTCATGCTAACAATATTGTCATTTTGTGATTTTATAAGAATAAATGATCAACCATGACAAAAGACTATATCATAGTGCACTGAATTTAGTAATGAACCAGCTTCATCAGAAGAATCACAGCTGCTATACATAAAATAGGCATAAATAAATGAAAAATTATGAAATCATTAGTGTCATAACTAAGCATGAAATAAATCCCAACCTAAGAAGATAAGAATAGCTATGAACAAAATCTCAAAATAAATAAATAAATACATATATACATACATATATATGTATATATATCATTGTAGATAGAGGAACAAACCTAGCCAAACCAGGCAATTTGGGTTTCTTGGATTGGGGCAACCCACCATCTTGATCCTCCACACTATCTTCATACCCTCTCTTCTCCGCGGTCCTGCTTCTAGAACTTTCCATTTTTTGAGAAACAAAAAACCCAACTCCGAAAATTCAGTTAAATTTCCAAATTTAGGAAACAACCCAGAAATTAAATCCCAGAACAGAACTAGAAATAGTTGATTTTTATGATGGACTCCTCAGATTCCACACAAACAACAAAAGATGTGTTAGTCCTCGTATGGTTCCTAGGTACAGAGAAAAAAAAAAAAAGTGGAGTTTGTGATCTGAAGAGTTAAGGAAAAAGAGATCGGTAATATTGGGTGGGTTTGACTATGGATCTAATATGATTACATACGAATATACAATTATGTAATGAATAGTGTCACAGCTGTGTAATAGAGTGTCTTCAAATTTTCAATTCATGAAGGTACAGTGTTGTCAATTTTCAATTGGTAACGTTGAAACCGCGCTATGGTCTATGGTTGGGTCCTTTGGACACGCACGTGGTATTTGACTATTTTTATAGGAGATGGCATCTATCAACCGCCTTCACATTTTGTTATTGCTGTTTGGATGTCGAGAAAATTTGGTGACTTCCATTGCTGGAATATCATAGTGTGATGGAATCCATAATTCATGTGTAGTCACATGCTCTTATTAAATTAATAAAGTAGGAATACTAAAATAGTAAAGTAGGAATACTAAAATAGTAATAATCACAATTATTGGTTGGACAAACTCTATGTTTGGTAGGTGGTCTCTCTGGTCTGGTCCGGTCAAATCTTATTTGGATCCTGAACTTAAAAGTCTATTTGGTAAGCGGTTTCGTCTTACTATTTATTTATTATTTATTATAATATTTATTTATTTATTATTTCTTCACTTTATAATATATTTTATTAATTTATTATTTATATTATTATTTAATCATTTATATATTAATTTATAAATATATTCTATTTATTTATTATTATTTCATTATTTAATTCATTTTATCTATAAATTATTTATTAATTTTTAATTATTTGAATATATATTTTATTAATTTAATATTAATTTATTATTATTATACTCATTTTTTGTTCTTATTATGAAGTATTTATTTATTATTTATTATTATTATTTATTATTATTATTAAATTTTTTAAATATGTTTTATGTAATTTATTATTTATTTTATTAATTTATTATTATTATTTATTCATTTTTAATTATTTACAATTATATTTTATTAATTTATAATTTTGTCCATTTTTATTATTATATTTATTTATTATTATTGTATTCATTTATTATTATTATGTATTATTTAATTCTATTTGTTTATTATTTATTATTTATTTTTAAATATGTTTTATTCAATTTATTATTTATATTATTAATTATTCATTTTTAATTATTTATAAATATATTTTATTATTTATTATTATTATATTCATTTTTTATTATTATTAGATATTATTTAATTCATTTTGTTTATTATTTATTATTTATATTTTATTTTTAAAATATGTTTTATTTAATTTATTATTATTTATTCATTTTTAATTATTTATAAATATATTTTATTAATAAGACCAGATCGGACCAGATTGAACCATCAAAAAATCTGGTTTCAAAAACACCCCATTTGGTTCAATTTGGTCTGGTTCCAAATTTTGAGACCAAGTCCAAACAAACATGGTATGGCCCCTGAAAACAAATATCAGACCAGACAAGGTGGAACCAGACAGCCTACCAAACAGGGCCTTAGTAAAGTAGCATATCAAAGTTTTCTCTTAAGGTGTGTTTGGAACGACTGAATGAAATAATAATCTGAAATGATCATTAATGTTCTATTGTTTAATTAGAATTTTACTAAATTGATAATAAAATGACATTTTAGCTTTGTTAACAAATGGAATGATTTTTTTGCATATCGAGGTATTCTCTTATGGTGCGTTTGGTACGGATGAATGAAAGTGATATTTAAATAAAATATAACGAAATAATTATTCTCGTTTAGAGCTAGCAATTCGTGTCAACGGGTCGTGTTCGGGTCGAACTTGAAATGACACGAACACGAAATAGCTAGACCCGAACACGACACGATGAAGTAACTAAACACTAACACGACCTGTTATTAAAACAGGTAACATGATATGACCCGTGTAACCCGTTTAAAACCCTACACGAATTTTTTTACCTATTTTTTAAAAAAAAACTAATTAATTTTGACATAATACAATCAACAATTTAGATAAACGAAAAATATAAATATAAATATAGCATTACAAATCACTTCAATAAAATATAAATCAAGTTTACAATATTCCATTCTTTTAATTATACAAAAAACTGATTAGAAATCATTTTCTTTCTCCAAGCTTATCACCGAACAAAACCAACTAGCACGGATAAGGTTGTTGGTAGTGGGTAGGGGGTGAAATGTAGTGTTTTAGGTTGGGGGCAACAAAGATTTTTTACAAGTCAGATATTTTTGTATTGAAAAAATAAGCTTAACAATTATTGGGTTGGATTCAAGTAAAGAGGTCAACACGACCCGTTTGACCCGATTAATTACACATGTTTTTTTTTCCGGTAATTCAAATTTATTAAAAACAAACCAAGAAAGAATACAACCTTGCCATGCAAGGAGAAAACCCAGCAAAAGCTTAAACAAAAAGAACCCCTAACAGCTCACTAGAGCAGAGGGGGCAAAAGAAAAAACGAAATCTAACCGAGACATCCCATGGACGCTCAGGTAAGGGAGATCACAGAGCTTGGAAGGGACCAAGCAGCAACTATCTCTCTACTAAGCTTTGTGTTCTTGAAGGTCAAAGTCGTGAGCTTCATTCTGACATGAGCTTTGATTGCCAAAGTTAGGCCCCTAGAGGATGTGAACTTGTGGCTGAAAATCCTGCAATTTCTTTCCCTCTAGATAGTGTAAATTGCAGCAGCAATGCATAGCCTAAAGACATTCCCTCTAGAGTCACAATCCTTTGCTTCCCAAAGCTCTGAAGCCCAGACTGTGATATCCTATAGGGATGTAATACCCAAGTAGACTCCACAAATATTTTGAATCCAGTTCCATATTCGAAGGGAGAAAGTGCATGAGAAAAAAAAGTGTTCATGTGACTCATTCATAACACCACATAGACAACACAATGGTGAAAGGCTGGGCGGGAGCCCTGGTTTGTCCTTGGTTCTTAATCTTCTATGCATGGCCATCCACAAGATAAATGCATGTTTTGGGATATGGTGCTGGGACCAAACAGAATACTGCCACTTGCATGACAAGGTGGGAGGAGTGAGGGCCAGGTAAGTTTGTTTGAAGTTGAAGCTGCCATGGTCAGAAAGAGTCCAAGAAAGGTTATCCCCATTTCCTTGGTGGATGGTTGGTAGAGAAAGAAACCAGCTAGGGGAGGCAGTAGCATGGAGAGAGGGAGGGATTTTCCATTGGTTATTTCTAATGAGTCTGGTCATTTTTGTATTAGGAGACCACATATATAAACCAATATTACTCTCAATGAACTCTTCTTGGTTAGAAAATAGAGGCCCATTAGGTAACCAATAGTCAAACCAAAGGAAATAATTTTTCCCATCCACAATCTTATGCTTGATAAATCTCTTGGCTAAACCTCTTAGCTTTAGAATTCCTCTCCAATTCCAGGAACTTAAAGGAGAGGCCTTGATATTCCAAAGGCATTTCTTCTTGACCAGATTTGCATGGACCCAATCGTACTAGATTGATTGACCATTATCACTAACAAGCTGCCATATTTGTTTCAAGGCAGCAACTCTGTTAAGATGAAAGAGATTTGGGAGTCCAAGACCTCCATTCTCTTTAGGCTTGCAAATAGCTCTCCAACTGATTTTGGCTCCCCCAAGTCTCATATCTTTCCCTGTCCAACGAAACCTACACATAATAGAGTTGATATTTCTGATGGCATATTGAGGAAGGATTATGTGGGAGCTCCAGAAGGCATGAATGTTCAAAAGAATGGCTTTGATGAGCTGTAATCTACCTGCATAAGTTAGAAATTTTGCATGCCAAGAGGATATTCTGCAAGTAATCTTCTCAATCATACATTTAATTTCATTGTGCTTGATTCTTGAAGAGGAAAGTGGCAGCCTAAGATACCTGATGGGGAAGCAACCAAGATCAAATCCAGCCATATTTCTCAAATAGGTAATGGTATCATCATTAACACCTGATAAGAAAATAGAGCTCTTAGACCTGTTAGAAGCTAGGCGAGAGAGAGCATAGAAATCTTGGATAGCTTCCTTGACAATTTGGAGAGAATGGCCATCACCATGACAAAACACCATCAAGTCATCAGCAAAGCTTAGATGAGTGAGCCTAGTTTTCTGACATCTCCAATGAAATTCAAAGAGAGGTTTATTTGCAGCTTCATGGAGAATAGAGGATAGAACATCCATCACAATGACAAATAAGAATGGAGATAGATGATCCCCTTGTCTGAGCCCCTTAGCTCCCTTGAAAAATCCTTCCAACTCACCATTAATGGAGACTGAAAATGCAGTGGTGCAAACACATGCTTCAATCCAAGATATGAACATTCTAGGAAAATTGAGAACTTTCAAAGTATCAATGAGAAACTGCCAATTAACTGTGTCATAGGCCTTGTGCAAATCTATCTTCATGGTGCATTTAGGAATATATGAGTTAAGGTGATAACCATAGAGGAGCTCCTGAGCAGTTAAGAAATTATCACTAAGTCTTCTCCCTTTGATAAAAGTTGTTTGAGATTTGTCAAAATGAAGGAAGGCAAGAGGTTTTGGAGTTTCTTGGCAATGAGCTTGGCTATGACTTTATAGATGATATTGCAGCATGCAATAGGCCTAAAATCATTCATTGAAGAAGGATTGGGGCATTTGGGAACCAATGTCAGAGAAGTGGTGTTAATCATTTTGAGAATATGGCCATTAAGAAAAAATTCCTAAATGTTTTTGGTGATATCACTCCCAATAATTGGCCATGCTCTCTTGAAGAAGAGGGCATTAAATCCATCAGGGCCAGGGATCTAGAGGGGTTGAGGTCCAAGAAGCATTTGTGGATTGTTTCAGCATTAGGAATATCACTAAGAGTAACAAACTCGCTCTCAGGGATTGATTTTGTATACACTTTCCTAATAGCTTTGATACCAGGGTAGGAGAATGAGGAAGTACCTAGGATGTTTTTGAAATGATTCACAGCTTCATTCTTGATCTCAGGTAAAGACTCGGTGATAGTTCCATCAGGAAGTTTGAGAAAGCAAATCCTCTTCTTATTGCATTTGGAGTTTAAAGTTTTCATGAAGAACTTAGTGTTCTTATCTCCATCATTAAGCCATCTGATCCTTGCCTTTTGCATGAAAAGAGTCTCCTCAGCAAGAAGAGCTTTAGTGTAGATTTGGATGATCTCTTTCTCCTCATCTTGCACTCTCTCATCAATAGGATTAAGATCAAGCTTCCTTTGGTAGTTATCCAATACCTCTTTAGCACTAACAACTCTACATGATACATCATTGAATTCCTTCTTATTGAGATGTTTCAGGTTTCCTTTGAGGATCTTGAGCTTCATGGTGACCTGGAACATTGCGCAACCTGCAATATTACTTTCCCATGTGTCTTTCACAGTAGCCATGAAAAGAGGGTGGTCAGCAATATAATTAAAAATTTTGAAAGGGATATTCTTTTTGGGAACAATGTTACCAGTCTTGACAATGAGGGGAGTATGATCAGAAATCCCATATGGAAGAAAGGAGCATTCAGATTGGGGTAGGTTAGATATCCATCTATCATTAACCAAAGCCCTATCTAGTTTTCCTAGAGATATTAGCACTACATCTGCTCTTGTTGGTCCATGAGTGATAAATACCATTGTATCTTAGATCACTTAGATCATTTTGGTACATACAATCACTGAAGTGCTGCATACCAGCATTCCAATTTCCAGCCCCTCCAAAATTTTCACAAGGGTGGGATATTGTGTTGAAGTCCCCAATAGCAAGCCATGGAACATGAGTGGAAGATGAACCAAATCTACACAGTTCATCCCATAGTTGAGTTCTCTGGCCAGAAGTGTTGTAAGCATAGATAAAATAGATATTATAAGTGTTAAGAGGATCAACCTCTGTGACACTCATATGTAAACCTTGAGCAGAGGTCATTTGCACAACAACTTTAAGCTTGTTAGGGTTGAATAAGATTAGAATTCTGCCCAGACAAGAGTTGTTGTAATTGTGAATGATACTCCAATTTGGAGCAATGGAGTCAACATTTTCAGCTTGAACCTTAGTTTCCAAAATAGCAATGATTTGGAGATTTTGCTCAGCAATGAGCTTCTTTATTGCAATTTGTTTTTCTGGGGAATTGAGGCCCCTTATATTCCATGTTCCTATTATCATTGGGAGATGGTGAGTGGAAGCAGACCAGTAAGACCTAGGACAGGAGCAGTGAGACCAGGCACCCTTCTTATTCTTCCTCTTCTGTTTCTTAGTGCTGGTAGCAGAGTTGGTTGGGTGATCCATGGGGGAGCCACTAGAAGAGGTTTCAGAGGTAAGAGAGGCTACTTGGTCAGTAACATGTGATTTTCCAGCAATCACTAATTCCTTGTTGACTCTCTCAGGTTCCATGGTTTGGGTTATAGCAACCTCAGTAACTACCTTGTTGTTACAGGTAGTAACACTATCTCTGCTAATGTTGTTGTTTTGTTCAAGGGTTACTCCAATAGTATTGTCCTTAGCAGGCTCAACTACATTAGATGGCATCAATTCCATCCCATTGGGAGTTGGATTATTTGCTGGGGGATGGGATTTGGAACTCCCAGGTTTCCTTTTCCCAACCACAGTCCAACCATTCCCATTACTCAAAGTAGTACTACTACCATTTGGGTTCTCATGAACAGGTTCAATTGTTTGGGTGTTGATGTCCATTTCTTTCTGGTGCAAATCAGTCAAGATGGGGCAATGAGTGTCAAGGTGCCCAAAGTTATTGCATGCCACACACACACTTGTGGTTTCCATTGATACTCAACAACTATCTCAGTTAATTTACCATTTGGTTTCTTGATCATGAATTTCTCCACAAATGGTTTGGAGGCATCCATTTCAATACAAACACGGATGAAACTCAACCTCTTCTTAGTTACAGTAAGGGTGTCACCATGGAGAGGTTTACCAATACAACTTGCAATGAATCCAATGCCTCTTCCAGTCTAGTATTGGATTGGAATGTTGAACAATTTAACCCAAAGTGGAACACGACTACATGCTTCCTTCGTAAATTCAAACTCATGGGTCCATCTTTGGAGAATGAGAGGTCGGCCAAGGATCATACAAGGGCCAGAGGAGATAATGGTTCTACAAGCTTCATCATTGCTAAATCTAAAGATGTAAAAACCCTTATCATCAGCTAGAACCTCTTCCAAACCCTTAGTGCCCCAAAGTTTCATAACAGAGGGATGGACAATGGAGTAGGGTAATTTCTTTTGTAAAAAGTGGCCAACAAGACAATTGACCCAGTGTTTAACACCTTCAACAGCCATGTCAATAGGTGGTTCAATAATTATGGGCTGGTCATTAATGAGGTTGTGCTCGTGATACTCTAAGACCATAGTAGGTGAAGCAGTGTTAGGCGCAGCTACAATAGCTGCCCAAGAGGATGATCCATGCTTTACAGTAGGTTTTGCAGGAGTAAGAGTAGGTGGGTTCCCAATATGTGAAGAAAGTTGTTTACCTTTTTCCTTGAATTGAGGTTTTGCATGCCCAATGTTTGACCTGTCAGAAGAGCCATCACGTGATTCCTCCAAAAACTCACCTACCTCCTTTCCCTCACTCGCGCGTGGAACAAGTGGTTGAACCTTGACTGGATTGGCTCCCCCAATCGGTGGCCGGCGACTGGTGCTTCTTCCCCTTCTGGTTCCACCATTTTGGATAGGTTGGGAAAGAGGTTGTTGGTAATGCATGATGTTTTTCTCAACTGCAGCTATCTTTGCCTTAGTTGCGTTGAGTTCGCACATAGCATTATGGAGCTCCTCTCTTGATAAATCAAGGGCCTTAGCTTTGTCAGGTGCCATGGCTTTAATCCCTGGGGGGTTATTGATAGTGGGTTTAACCATGGAGATGGAAAACGTACAGGGTTGAAGAAAACCAAGATGAATAGGGAGGGTAGTGGTGGGAGGGATAAAAAAAGATAGATGAGACGTGGGAGAGGTTGGTGGTGGCGGCTTGAGGGTGTTTAATCAGGTGGTGAAGAGAACAAAAGGGTGGGTTGGTGAGAGGACATTGTCATCGAAGCACCCACAGCTTAAATCATCTTTCACTTTAATTAATTACACATGTTGTATTCGTGTTACAGGGGTTTGACCCGAACACGACCTGAAAATTTCCGTGTCGTGTTTGGGTCGACCCTTTTAATGCCTTAACTCTTTTATGCTCAACCCTTTTAAATGGAGTCCTGTTCGTGTCGTGTTACCCGTGTCCAATTTTTCCAGCTCTATTCTCATTCTATTGTTTAGTTAGAATTTAACTAAATTGATAATGAAAAGATTTTTAACTTTGCTAACAAATAGAATGATTTTTTTTAAAAAAAAATTAAGAAATGAAATACTCATTCTATAAGTTTACTAATTGAATGAATTTTCATGTACCGAGTGAAATTTTATTTTAAAAGACTGTCCATCTCATTCTACAATACATACCAAACTAAAGAATGACATGGATGCGCATATTCCATTTCATTCAACATACCAAACGCATTCTAGGAGGTTTCCTTTTCTGACCCGAAATAAGTTTAAGAAGGGTTTTCATTCGAAGATATTGTTTCCATGGTTGCGCAAATTATATGATTTTTGCTAAGCTGAGACTTTGATATAATATAAAGTTTTTTTTTTAATGATAAGAAACTCACACATCACACACAATATAAAATTTTGTCAAAACACTAGAACGTAATTTTTTTATTTTTTCTTATGGGTATTTTATTACTCCGGTAATCATAAATAACATGTATTTTTATTCAAACAATTAATAAGAAGAATCCAACCGTTGTGAATTAGACAATATTAATATTTCATTATTGGATATGTTTGTAAGGATCCGTTCGGCTGCACCGTTTTGGGTCTTGGATTTAGGATTACATTCTAATTCCAAAGATTCCATTGTTCGTTTGCTCAAAAATGATTTGGAATTGCATTCCAATTCAAAATCTACCAATTCTACAATTTGAATTTCACATGAGAAGTTGTGATTTCCAATTCCAAATCTTCTTCAAGTCTTCAATCTAATAAATTTTCTCTCTAACAACTAACTTTGCACAACTACAAAGTTACGTATATATTCACAAAGACATATATATATACATATGCCTATATATATACACACACAAACCTATATATACAAACATATATACACTCATATATATATATATATGTATGTACACATAAATGTATATATATAAAATTATGAATACACATGCATACACACAAACTCACACATATTTACATGCATACATACATGTATATTAGTATATTACATGCACATACACATATATACATGCATATATATATATATATATATATTCATAGTTTCATACCTATATTTACATATTTAAATCTATCTATATTGTCTAATTTAATTCAAAATTTATGATATTTTACATTCGAATTGAGTTTAAGATTGAAATTCACATTCAAATTAAGTTTGGGATTAAAATTCAATTACACCTGAATTCCATGACTTATCCGAACAATATATTTGAAATTATATTGGTGGAATTGCAACTCCAATGCAATTCCAAAATGACTCAACCTAACTTACCCTAAGTGAAATTTCACTTGCTCTATTCTGTATAATACATGTACCACTAACTAAATATATTACCTGCTGGTCTGAATGTAATTAATTATCAGACGAAGGGGATGAACCTTGAAGATCATATATCAACCTAGAAGAAAAAATACCAGTCCTTTTTCTTCAACAAAATTATGTGTTTGTCTGCCTTTGCTGATGGTAAAATACACAAAGAACAACGACTTTACTTGGCACTGTATAAGAAAAGATAAGCTGTTCTTGCTTCAAAAGAAAGTTTCAAGGCATTATCACTAATATCAAATAATGGCAGTAAAAATAATTAGAATACACACATGTATTTGTGTAAGCTTTGTCATATTTAAAGAAGAGACCAATGCCAATCTCATTTTTTTTTAACCCTTTCTTCATTCCAACAGCAACCATACAAGAAGGTAAATCACCACAGAATAATGCGAAGCGAGCAATGCATAACAATATAAACAACAATCATCGGTTTTTTTATCCATCACATGTAAACCCAGGAAAAGCAAATTCTATGATAATACAGTGCCCTCCCTTTAGAAGCTCACAATATGGTACAGCATTGATTGGTTTTTTTCGCCTGCTTGTAGAACATCTGTTTCAAGTTTCAACAACCACCACCAGATTCTTATATTAGTATCGAGTTAGTTTAGCAATGATCTTGGAATAACACTAATATGCAGGTACAGTATGCGTATGTTTGAGAGTGGATAATGCCAAGAACAAATAACGGGTATTTACCTGTGATGCTGCACTAAGATCTGAACTCTTGTTGACTAAACTGTCCAGCTTCTCACCTCGTTCGAGGACACTATCAATAGTTTTATGCTGTATTAAAGGTAAAAAAACATATCAACATAAAAGAACCGAATGAGGGACAAGTACGTGAAGTAGATTGATTGGAAGCAGCAAATAATTGTTAAAGAAAAATTGTCAGGTACAAGGAAAGTCGTACCTACTTCATATTGAATTAAAATCTACAAAATACGTGAGTAGTATAACAAAGAGGATAAGAACTCTACATTACACAGAAATCCGAAAATTACTATGGACTGTTTAAGGCCAAATAGAAAAAGCAACCATTCTGACATTAAAAAGTAACCATTGAGTTGATTTTTTCTATGTTTTTCCTTTGAAGGTTAAAGCAAGAGTTAATATTTAATATTAAATTATCACAATTCGGAAGAAAATTTATTTATAAGGACACATTATTGGTTCATTTTTCATCACATTTGTACAGTAAACTCATTAGCTTGTGTATTAAATTTGAAAGTAGTTCTAATAGATATTATGTATATCTCAATCTCAAATGGGGGCAAACTATGGTTGAAAACATTCTACTCTTTCCTTTAACCAGCCTAGTAGAAAAATACAGATAGTGACAGAAATCTCCAATACAAACTTGTGCGTGTGTGTTGAGGGAAGGTATTTTCCCAAAAAAGTCCTAGGTCTACCACCATACCTTCTTTGTTTTTACCCACGTTCCTTAAATGGTGAAACTTTGTAATTAATTTAGGGGTTGCAACATCACTCTAACAAGTATGATATATATACTGAAATCTAAAATGGGGGCAACCTATGGTTTGAAACATTTAGTACTCTTCTCTAACACTGCCCCTGGTAGGAAAAATGCTATCACCCCTGTCACTCTAACCTGACAGAAATCTCCCTAACAAACAGTTTGTGTGTGTGTGTTGAGGGAAGGGCATTTCCAATAAGGGTATAACAAAGGGGAAAAAACGAAAAACACGTTCCTAGGTTTACCACTTTAGGTCATCAAGAAAACCATTAAACTTTCATGTATGAGCAAAACATCACATTGCCACACATTAACTGCTCCAATACCATCAAATCCCCATAAGATCAGGAGCTGTCTTTTAATGCACCAGGATAATAACGAAAGACTTAACCACTTAAGTCAGTTCATATAAGCATAAACACAAGGATATAACCAACAAATTTTTTTACTGAATTTGCTTCAAAACATATTGATCAGTTTTCTAAGAAGTCCAATCAGCACATTCTAACAACTATTTAATTACTGTAGACTCTGTAGACTCCCTAACAGCCAATAGGCTTTTAAGCACAAACTAATCAGCTGTCCACCGGTAAAAATACCATAACAGCAATTTTTTTCTTTACTTTCTCACTCTTGATATCCTTATTTCAACTTTCATAGATGAATATAACAGGTAAGGTGGTAGTGGTCCATTTGAGTTTTTTCTGAGAACATAAGGCTAAAAGTGAGATAAGTTATCACTAGACCAGCTAGCTAGTGAATGATTACTAACCACTCAATTACACTGACAGGCCACAGTACTCTGTTGTTTGAGTATTATATGTATATATGTCAAATTGTTTAGAGTAGAATACCTACATTCAATAGTTTGCTCTAGAGAACCAACATTCAAAATTCTACATTACCAATCAATATCAAATGAAAAGCATTTAAACCACCTCATTTGTCAAATATAGAACGGTAATACTGTTTTAGAAGTTAGAGTAGATAAAAGGAGAAGCATATTTAAATATAAGTACCAACACCCAAATAATACGACAGAAAATAAAGCATTGATAGCATGGATTTGTGACGGCAAAAACAGCAAGAATAAACTAAGATGAAAGAGGAAGACGTTATACTCAAGACTCACAAGAATAATTTTGGTTTCATCCAACTCCCTCTGAATTTTTAATAATTTGTCAGCCTCAGCAGGATCCTGAAGAGTTGAAAGAGGAAAACAGGAGAAAAGAGTGCTTCAGTTCTTCAGCATTAGTGCAAAAACTAAAATGAGAAAGCTTGACCCGGATGGTATCTTATGACACTTGACAACACAAAGATGAAGAGAGTTAATAAATACCTGAAATTTAGTTAGCGCTTCATTCAGATAGGGCCATGGTTGAGTATTATCAGCTTGCACAGTTTTCCATGAGTCACCAAAATTTTTCAGGTACTCATCTAGCACCTGAAAAATGTTGTCTTCTAATGAATACAATGATAGAATTGTAAACGATCGATCACTCCAGCAGGGAAAAGCAAGTGCAGAAGTAGCTCTATGTTATATATCTCACACTCACTGCCGTAACTAATAAATATATGATACCAGAGGAGAAAATGAGTCCAACAATAATTAAATGCGTCTCTAGACAACTTGCAATCAGTACTTTACATTGTGAGAGTCTTAAATCTCTTTCACTAATATATATATATATATATATTTTTTTTTTTTGGATGTTAGTGGAAGAAATTAGTCTTAAATCTTTTTTACTTATAAAAAAAATAAAAATCACTTTCACTAATATCAGTCTAGCCCAACAAACCTTTTCCCCTATCACAATTATCCACATATACGGTAATTACACAGTTCTATAAAAACAAGAAATTGTGATAAATACACAATAAATAATTAAGAAAACAAAAGGAATCTTTTAGGTTACTTTAGATTTAAGATTGAGAGATCTAAATGAACAGTTTTGAGTTTGATGATTTTAAGGAAAATATCATCGAAATTTGATAGACTAGATTTAGATTTCAAGTAATTCCTTTAGACTATTATTTGAATTCCACCCATATATGGTTTTCAGATCCAATTATCAACCTACATTTTAATCATTGATTTGAACACAACTCCCTTAATGTCAGATCCATCAATTTACGAACCACCATAAAACTATTGTTAATAGATATTGAACAGATATTTAATCTACAGAAAGTAGCGAGCATGGAACTTAAAGTCGGAAAAGATACAAAAATACATATATTCTTACATATTTAGTCCAGCCATTGATGTGGTCCTTCCTATTATTATATACCTTT
Source organism: Cornus suecica (assembly GCA_963922005.1). Lineage (NCBI taxonomy): Eukaryota > Viridiplantae > Streptophyta > Magnoliopsida > Cornales > Cornaceae > Cornus > Cornus suecica. The sequence continues at coordinate 1,193,161 of OY998240.1, read as the reverse complement.
CAAGTCCTTTCTATTTTAACACGTTGAAAAATTTCAAGTCACCTTAGACAAAGGCTAAAAGTGAAATAAATTATCACTAGACCAGCAAGCTAGTGAGCAGTAAGTCCGGGTGGCAGGCAGGCGGGGCCCCACGGGTGGTCATTCCCACAATGCAAGCAGCATTATTCGCCCCATCTCACAAACCTCTTGTCTTGTTACTAGTTCTTCAACTCTTGTCATAGTAGCTCAACGAAACAAAACCTTATCCAAATTACTTTGTGTTAGTTAAACAAAACATATTTTTCCATTCCACCAAATAAAATTCTACCATATCTCTCATGTCCCAACCCATAATAGTTTTATATTTCCCTCATTCTATGTTACATGGACACGGATATGAATCCAACTGTTAGACGCGCCAAATATGAAATAGGACACATCGACATGCCTGAATATTCTAATCTAAATTTTTTAGTTTTTTTAAGAGTATACTAATATTTTAATGACATATGATTTTGGAAATAAATTTCACTTATTTAATGTAATAATATACCTCCATGGAGTTATTGGGATATAAATTTAGGTAAATGTCCTACCAATAGTGTCAGACACATATCCCATACCCATGTGATCATGTCCTACAAATATATCGGATACAGGATACAGGTACTTCGCCTACTTTGAAAGAATCCAAGTAACATAGCCTCCATTACCATTACACTTGATATAGATTCATATTGCTCCTCGTTCCTATTTTACACGTGGTCAAACACCTTAATCACGTTTTTCAATCATCTTATCCTTAATTGTTGCTACTTCAACTTTTAAAAATGCTCTCAAATTTTTTGAGCATGATACGAGTTCCAAAATCTATTAAAAAAAAAAAGATAAAACAATGTATCACTTTAAGCTATAAAGGAGGCAACAGCTGCAACACGTCAATAGAATACATCCACACAAATTCCTGGTTCAAGTCAACATACTAAAAGTTAAATCAATGGGTTGCAAACCTATTGTCAAGCATCCTCAAATCGTCACTAACTGAAGAAGACAAACAGGGTATATATTATCACATAGCACACAGCAATTGGTACGAGTATGGATATGCTCGCAGAAAATTGGAAAGATTTAAAATAAATGGTTTACCTGGTTAAGCAGTGAAAATGCACTTCGAACAGGGTAATGATCATCCATAAACCCCAACGCGCAAAGACCATTTCTATTGTAAGAATGCACCTTGTACTCTTTGAACAGAAAACAAAAGAACTTTGCAATTCATGAAAATTCTTGCTGAATATTCCAAAAATTTTAACAGAGTTCTACTAAAAGGAAATCTTCATGCATCTGACATGTGGACAACATGAATCTGACCAATTCAATCTTCGACAAAAACAAGGTCAGTCTTCTCTAATTTCAGACAGGTGAGTCAAAACGTCGAAAAATCCATTATACAAAAACCAAAGTCTGTCCATGGATTATCAGTTTTAAAGTTAACTTAGGCCTAATCAATCTAAAATATTTTCAAATTACATAATTTTCACATCTATTCAATTACTTTGGAAACAGTTTTGCTTAATCTCAATATTCTAAATATCAAAACACTTAGCAAGTTCCCATTCAAACTAAAAAAAACAAAATCACCCACTTTTCCACATTATTCATTCCTTGATTTAAAAAGGAAAATCTCCTCAATCACAACCGAAATCTCCAACCCCAATAGTATTTCCCAATTTTACTCTTAACTAAAGCTCCACACATACAAAGCCCAAATATCTGCTAAATTCTATGAATTCCCAACCGATTTACGTAAATAAATAAATTTCCTAATTGAATAGCGTTAGAAATCCAACTCCAAAATGCCAATTCTACAAAATCACCCAAATTTAAGCTTCTTCAATTTTCATCGAATGAGCGTAATCATAACAAAATTGCAAAATAAAATTACCCAATACGATCAATCTAGAATTCAGATCGTAAAGATAACAACAACAACAACAATAAAGTGTGTATATTATTGAAATCGAGAAGGTAGCAACCATGAGATCGAAAACCCTAATTGAGAAAAAGAGGAGGAGAGATGAGAAATGGGACCTTCGTGTTGAACGGATTGGCGTTGGCCGGGTGGGGTGCGTTTGGCGACGGTCCGACCCACGAAGACGATGAACTCCTTGACGCTGGACCTCTGGAAGTACCCGAAATGGCTCACGTCCGACGAGTTCACCAGTATCACCGGATCCGAACCCTCCGGGTTGCATTTCAGAACCAAAAGTGCCGTGATCTTCATCTCTTTCTCTTTCTCTCTCTCTACACTTTCTCTCTCTAAAACTCTATGATGATGAAAAGGGCTGAGGGCACACCAAAAACAATTTTGCAGTAAATGAGACTTGATCGGGTAACAACATACATACATGTGTATTGTATATTTGTATTGTATTGTATTGTATTGTATTCAACTATGCGATGAAATCAGCTGTGATAAGCATATTTGTGTTTACTGCAACCGCCTACGTGTCACGTTCAGCACCAACAATTTGGCTCTATCATATTTCATCAGGTCAAATTTCAATAAACACCCCTAAACTTTTGTTTGATTTATATCTCTGAAATTTTTTCTCTAAAAGAATAATAAAAATCAGTTTTATGAAAACAGGACCAAGCAAACTTTTGATTTTTTCTTTCAGAAAACATAAAACTGTTTTCAGAAATACAAACTAAGTAGCCCCAATGCAGCATCCAACACTAAACTAATACTAATATATGCTAATTAACTCCTCAAATTATCAAAATGTAATATGTGAAATTTGCAAAAATGTCGTTACCATTTGAAATATTAACAAATTATGATCATGTCATAAGTGAATGAATAAATAATACGATATTTTGCGTTGTAAGAACTGAATTGATCGATGTTATTAATTTTGGGATTTAAGAAGCATTTGCTCAAAATTTCAGTTAAATTTCTATAATTTAAATTCAAACCGCATTAGAGATTTCCTCTCAATGTGCTTGGTCAAAATTAAGGTTATGTACACTAATCACCATTCTTGCTTACGATTTGAAAATTAGTCAAAATCTGTGAGAAATTGCGTGGTAAAGTTATGAACGCATATACTTGAACTCAGTGATATTTGAGTGATTAGAGAAAGACAATTCGTAAGAAAATAAGTTAAACAGAAAGGACATAATATAGCTTTGGAATTAAATTCGTAAAATGAGGAATTAAACTTAAACAAATTAGGAATGAACAGCATTGGCGAAAAAAATGATGTAGTTAATCAATTCATCTTAAATTAAGATAAGGATAATGATTATTATCATCTTTGAAATTAGACGGCAAATAAATATTAGATAAAAAAAAAAAAAAATAGATAGTTTTTTTTGGGTAATGTTTTGCATCTTATAAAGCTTTGGGAAAAGAACGAGTGTTGTACTGATAGAAGGCAATTGCAGTTTAATGATGAATCATAAAAGAAGTCCATTGAGATGACTTTGGCTATCTTCAAAGGCATATATTATATATAAAATAAAATAAAATTGTGCACATGCTCTAGCCTCTAGCACAATATGTTATGGAAATATATATATATATATATTATATTTAGTTTTCTGATTTTTTTTTCTAGGTTGCTGAAAGAGCTGGCTGGTAGTGAATGTAATTTTCATAATCAATAATCAATAAAAGTTTTCTTGTTGCCTTAGAAAAAAAATAAAAAATAAACAATCTCTTTATCATCCAATATAACATCTATATAGATGGCAATATGTAACACTGTGCCACGAATACTAATATATTTGATGAGAGGAATGATTCTTGTACCGAATTGCTAGTCAGAATTGGGTGGGTAATGTTGGTTCCATACCCATACCCACATGCAGCCCTCAAGCAGCCACTGCAACATCAAAGAGAAGCCAAAACCAAACTCTCAGCCGTATAGAAACAAACCAAGCACCAACGTCAAGGATGGCTGCGCCGCCCATGTGTGAAGACGCAGCCCACGCCTGTTGAAGATAGCACCTTGTTTGTCTGTACATGATATCAGTGTGTATATATATAGCAGTATATTGTTTGTAAGAAATATACAAGACACAACTGTAAGAACAGAGAGTGATACACGAGGGTTTTGTGAGAGAAGAAATCCACAGAGCATGTTCTGTGAAGGAGAGAGAGAGTTGTGAGGTTGAGAAACACTTGTATCTCCCTCAATACCCGGTTTGTGTTTAAACCGAAGATAGTGAAGCCTCTCAAAGTGGATGTACCCATAATTTTGGGGAACCACTATATATCTGGTGTCCATTGTGTGTGTGTGTTTGCATTAGAGCTTGCTTTCGACCCAACAAAGTGGTATCAGAGCCATTAAAGCTCAAACACAGTCGAAACTTCAAGCTCTATTTCGCACCAGTCCAGAGATCAAATCACCACACCACACCTGTTTTCAGACGACCCATCACCCAAGGAAGATTTTCCCGTCAACCGCCGCCGCAACCGCCGCTGCACGCACCTCCACGCGCCGCCTGAAGACCGGCGCGTCAACATCCTCGGTGTCACGCGCCTCACGCGTCGTCTACCTCCAGCGCGCGTGAGGCCCACGCGCACCACGCGCCGGACGCGCCTCCAGCAGCCGCGCGCGTGAGGACCACGCGCCTCACGCGCTGACACGTCATCCCTGACGTCATCTTCAATGACACGTCACTGCTGACGTCAGCAGTGCCACGTGTCACAACAGACACTACCACGTGTCCTGCCACGTGTCAGTCAACCATTGTGCCACGTCACCTGCCACGTGTCACCACTGACACTTTGCCACGTGTACCTACCACGTGTCACTCCCAGGTGCTGCCACGTCATCACCAAGTTTGCAAAATTACAGTTTTGCCCCTCGACGTTGTTTTGACCATTCCGGACTCATCCGAAGTCGGAATTGAGCTCAGTCAGAGTCGATCTTAAGGTTTTCGACCGTTCCGGACACAACGGTACACTCCGTTTCGCGAGATTCCACTCTGAATATATCAAACAATCCAGGAGGGCTTAAAGATTTCGTTTCGATGGACGATTCAGGATCCGGAACGATGATCAGATTGACCGCAGCCAACTATTCGTTGTGGAAGTCAAAGATGGAGGATCTTTTGTATATCAAAGATCTGTGGAAGCCGATCAAAAGGACCGACGATGCACCTGATGGCAAACCGAAGGACATGACCGACGGAGACTGGATGGTACTCAATCGAAAATGTGCCGCCCAAATCAGACAGTGGATCGACAAGAGTGTTTACCAAAATTTTGCCAACGACAATGATGCTTATGCTCTTTGGCAAAAACTGGAGAAGATGTACGCACGAAAGACATCTCAGAACAAGGTAAATCTTTTGAGCCGTATGGTGAATCTTAAATACAAAGACGGCAAAAGTGTGTCAGAACACATGAGCGAATTCCAGGGGTTGTTGGATCAATTCAACTCGATGAAAATGACTATAGAAGATGAGATGCAGGCAGTATTTCTATTACATTCCCTTCCGAAAAGTTGGGATACGCTAGTTGTCTCTGTAAGCAACTCAGCTCCAGACGGAATAATCAATATGGAAATGGCGAAAGACAGAATGCTGAACGAGGAAGCAAGAAGAAAGGAAGAATGATATCATCCGGAGTCAGAAGCTCTTGTCACTGAAAGACGAGAAAGAAAAGAATGGCGCGGTAGAAGCAAAAGCAGAAACCATCGCAATCAGCCACAGCATCGTGGGCGATCAAAGTCCAATTTCAGAAGAGACAAAACTTGTCATCACTGTGGCAAGCCAGGCCATTTTATCAGAGAATGCAGGAAGCTAAAAGCCGAACAGTCTGGACAACAGACCAGAAATAGAGGTGAAGAAAGTACCTCAGAAGCAACAGCAACAGCCGGAGAAGGGCTCGTCATCGTTCAAGATGATGAGTGTGTCAACTTCACATCCGAAGATTCTACCTGGGTTATTGACTCAGGTGCTTCATGTCACATCACTTCGAGAAAGGATATGTTCACATCCTACACCAGTGGTGACTTCGGACTTATGAAGATAGGAAATCAAGGAGCATCCAAAATTACCGGCAGAGGTGATATTCTTTTGGAAAGCAGCAATGGATGCAAACTACTCCTCAAAGATGTGAGACATGTTCCAGATATTCGTCTCAACCTGATCTCCACCGGCAAGCTCGATGATGAAGGCTACAACAGTCATTTTGGTGATGGCAAGTGGAAGCTCACCAAATGCAATCTTGTGGTGGCTAGAGGAAAGAAGATCAGCTCACTCTACACAACGCAAGCAAAATTGTGCAGAGTCGAGGTGAATACAATGGAAAAAGAAATCCCCACCGAGTTATGGCACAAAAGACTCGGTCATATGAGTGAGAAAGGACTCAAGGTCCTTGCCAGAAAAGAACTCTTACCTGGAATGAAAGGTACTCCATTACACACCTGTGTCGACTGCATCATGGGGAAACAGCACAGAGTTGCATTCCGCAGTTCCCCTCCATCTAGAAGACCAAACATTCTAGATCTCGTACACACGGATGTTTGCACCATGCAAACCAGAACTCATGGAGGTGCCCTCTATTTTGTCACATTCATTGATGATCATTCCAGAAAATTATGGACCTTTGCCTTGAAAACTAAAGACCAGGTGCTGGAAGTGTTCAAGGAGTTTCATGTAAAGGTGGAAAGAGAAACTGGAATAAGGCTGAAATGTGTACGTGCAGACAATGGTGGCGAGTACAGAGGACCATTCGAGGAGTATTGCAGACGCTTCGGCATCAGACTGGAAAAATCAGTGCCGAAAACTCCTCAACATAATGGCCTTGCAGAAAGAATGAACAGAACTATCTGCGAAAGGATCCGATGCATGTTATCTAATGCCAAGTTGTCAACTCCGTTCTGGGGTGAAGCAATGAGAACAGCGGTTGACTTAATCAACCTATCTCCCTCCGTTCCATTAAACTGTGATGTTCCAGAGAAAGTATGGAGAGGGAAAGATGTTTCCTACAAACACTTGAAGGTGTTTGGCTGCAGAGCATTTGTCCACATCCCCAGAGATGAAAGATCCAAGCTTGACGGAAAGGCCAAACAGTGCATCTTCCTGGGATATGCCCATGAAGAATTTGGTTACAGACTCTGGGATCCTATCAACAAGAAGGTCATCAGAAGCAGAGATGTGATATTTTTCGAAGATCAGACCATTGAAGATCTTGAAAAACAGAAGAAATCAGACTCACCTGAAGAGTTACCAGCTAATCTAGATCCGGTTCCCTCACCGAGAGCAGAAAATGATGGGGGAGCTATTCAAGGAGATCCAGCTGATGACGGTGCAGAACCAGAACCAGTTGCAGAAGAAAATCCGGTTGATCCTCAAACAAGGAGATCTTCCAGAGAGCGACAACCGAACCGCAAATATTCCTCCGCAGAGTATGTGATGCTTAGTGACGGGGGAGAACCAGAGAGCTATCAGGAAGCTGTTGAAGACAGTAAAAATGCGGAGTGGATGAAAGCCATGCAGGAAGAGATGAAATCGCTGCATGAGAACCACACATATGACTTGGTCAAGTTACCGCAGGGAAGGAAAGCTCTCAGGAACAAATGGGTATTCAAACTGAAGTCTGAAGAAAACAATCCACAACCACGGTACAAGGCAAGACTGGTTGTGAAGGGATTCGGTCAGAAGAAGGGCATTGATTTTGAAGAAATATTTTCACCTGTAGTGAAAATGTCCTCCATCCGAGTTGTTCTTGGCTTGGCAGCCAGCTTGAACCTAGAGATCGAACAACTGCATGTAAAGACTGCATTTTTACATGGTGATCTGGATGAAGAAATCTACATGGAGCAACCTGAAGGATTCAGAACCAGAGGAAAGGAAAATCTTGTGTGCAGATTGAGAAAGAGTCTCTATGGGCTCAAACAAGCACCAAGACAGTGGTACAAAAAGTTCGATTCATTCATGGACCAGAATGGATACAACAGAACCACTGCAGATCATTGTGTATTTGTCAAGAAATTTCCTGATGGAGATTTTATCATCCTCTTGCTATATGTCGATGATATGTTGATCGTTGCCCATGACAGCAACAAGATCAACAAATTGAAGAAGGAACTGAGCCAGTCATTTGCTATGAAGGAGTTGGGACCGGCAAAACAAATCTTGGGAATGCAGATCTCTCGAGACAGACTGAAACACAAGCTCTGGTTATCTCAAGAAAGGTATATCGGCAAAGTTCTTGAAAGGTTCAACATGAGCAAAGCAAAACCAGTCAGTGCTCCACTTGCAAGCCACTTCAAGTTGAATATGAAGCAGTGTCCTTCAAGTGAGACAGAAAAAGCAGAAATGAAGAAAGTGCCTTATGCTTCAGCAGTTGGCAGTTTGATGTACGCCATGGTATGCACGAGGCCTGATATTGCTCATGCAGTCGGAGTTGTCAGTCGGTATCTGTCAAAACCTGGAAAGGACCATTGGGCAGCAGTAAAATGGATCCTCAGGTATCTTAGAGGAACTACCAATATTTGTTTATGCTTTGGTAGTGGTGAACCTTTATTGGAAGGTTGCACAGACGCAGATATGGCTGGAGACAGTGACTCCAGAAAATCCACATCAGGGTATCTAATCACTTTTGCAGGGGGAGCAGTTTCATGGCAATCCCGATTACAAAAGTGTGTTGCCTTATCCACCACAGAAGCTGAATACATTGCAGTAACAGAAGGATGCAAAGAGCTCTTGTGGATGAAGAAGTTTCTTCAAGAATTGGGACAAAAGCAGGAAAAGTATGTCATATACTGTGACAGTCAGAGTGCTATTCATCTTAGCAAAAATTCCACCTTCCACTCAAGGTCCAAGCACATAGACGTCAGGTATCACTGGATCCGTGACGTGCTCGAAGACAAACTTCTACAGTTAGAGAAGATTCACACAGATGATAATGGATCAGATATGCTGACCAAGAGCCTGTCCAGAGAAAAGCTAGAAGTTTGCAAAGAAGAAGCTGGTTTAACACCAGTCCCAAATTGGCAGTGAGGGGGAGATCAGGTGAAGACGTTCTCCTCTGATTGGTATGGAAGGGGGAGAAATGTTGGTTCCATACCCATACCCACATGCAGCCCTCAAGCAGCCACTGCAACATCAAAGAGAAGCCAAAACCAAACTCTCAGCCGTATAGAAACAAACCAAGCACCAACGTCAAGGATGGCTGCGCCGCCCATGTGTGAAGACGCAGCCCACGCCTGTTGAAGATAGCACCTTGTTTGTCTGTACATGATATCAGTGTGTATATATATAGCAGTATATTGTTTGTAAGAAATATACAAGACACAACTGTAAGAACAGAGAGTGATACACGAGGGTTTTGTGAGAGAAGAAATCCACAGAGCATGTTCTGTGAAGGAGAGAGAGAGTTGTGAGGTTGAGAAACACTTGTATCTCCCTCAATACCCGGTTTGTGTTTAAACCGAAGATAGTGAAGCCTCTCAAAGTGGACGTACCCATAATTTTGGGGAACCACTATATATCTGGTGTCCATTGTGTGTGTGTGTTTGCATTAGAGCTTGCTTTCGACCCAACAGGTAATTCGGTATAACAGTAACATTTTTCATTTGATGATTCGGTCCCAACCACAGGGAGGGTGATACGAATCTTGGTCGGCTTAAACAAACGGTGATAAACCTCTCATTAAGTTTTTCAAGTAACCGTTAAGACGACAGTTGTCCCGCCTTATGTATTATGTATATGAACATACATGGTTGCTATATATGTATTATGTATATGAACAAACATGGTTGCTATAAAAAAGGAACAAACGTAGTTATATCCAAATTTAACCAGCTATTAATGCGACAAATGTATAAAGAACCTTTTCCTCTCTCTCTTCTCTCTTCCGTTACAGTCCTCATCTTTTTCTTCTTTTCGTTTTTGATAGGAAATGTTGGTTTCTTCAATCTAACACATCAACATTCAAGTAAGTCTCAATGGGTTTTCTTAATTTCTTGTTTCTATGTTGTATCTATTTTGTTTTTGATCCAAACAGAGACAAATTAATATAGTCCTCGTTGAATACAGATTCATATTCATGTCACATTTTTTTTTTATTGCTACTATGCTATTATTTATTTGATCTATTGATATATTTTTGTAGACAGGATTAGGAGAAAATGATCAGGCGTTTGTTTATTGTTTTCTTGTTGATCCATGCCGTGGTAGCAGCAAAATCTTCAAAGAAACGTCAAGCTGCGAGACAACCACCTGCAAAACAACAACAACCTGGAGATAAATGGTTGACTCTAAACGGTAAACATGTACTTTCAATATATTTTCTTTCGTATTTCTATGGTTTCGGTTTCAATTTAGAGAGGCTGTTACGACCGCTCGAGCCTTATACTATGTCATTTTGCACGGTTTCGTGAATTAGTCGAAAATCGCGAAAATCCTGTTATAAGATGCATGATACTTTTAAGGTTGTAAAATTGATATTGTTCTCATGAAACACAACTATATGAGTTCTTTGGTTACGGAGATAATAAAAAAATTGTATGTAAAAAGGTCTAATATTTAAGGACGATCTTTCTGGGACCTAGATCCCAAATTAATCGTTATTTGAGTGTGTTACACGAATCGACCCACAACTCGTATAACTTTAAACCACAGTAAACAACAGTTATGATTTGAACGCACACTCCAGTACTTGGATACACGGATACAGTTGGTTCAAATATTGTATTTATAGATCAATGTGATGGTAGATTTTATTTTGCAATGTTGTACCTGATGAAGGTGGTGAGCCGGTGGTAATAGCGCGAGGCGGGTACTCGGGGCTATTCCCGGATTCGAGCCAGTTTGCCTATCAGTTTGCGCTGTCAACAAGCTTGCCCAATGTCATTGTCTTCTGCGATCTGCAACTTACGAAAGATGGGGATGGTATATGCCAGACAAGTCTAACACTCGAAAATTCGACAACTATAGCACTTGCCTACCCTAACAGGCAACAAACCAAAAATGTCAATGGAAGGGATGTTACCGGCTGGTTTGCAATGGATTTCACAAACAACGAGCTGTTTAAAGATGTATTTTGTAAGTCTGTTCATCATTTGCTCTCCCTCTGTTCCTATTCTTCTAAGTTTTGTTCCCCGATCAATTTGATTGTTCGAGATGGAGCTGCACGCCTGAGTGAAGCGAAACACACTGTTAAAAATCTAATCAAAAAATAAAATTACTATTAAAATATTCATATTCCATAAAAAACACGCAAAAGCATCAAAGGCTCACAAGCACACGCTTTGAGCCTCTATGAGCCTGGAGCCTAGGCGAGATGGAGATTAGAAACACGGTATAAATAATGGAACTTCAGGGTCTACTTAGTTTGTATCTTTGATAATTAAAATCAGAAAATTATACAAAAATCTGTTTGGTTTAAGATTACGAGTTTTTAAAAAGTAATGGCACTCTAGACGAATAAATTGAATAGAGAAGAGAGAAAAACAGGAATGTATTAGAAAGTAATGGCACTCTAGACGAATAGATTGAACAGAGAAGAGTAAGAAAAACAGAAATGTATTAGAGAAACGTTCAAACTTCTAGGCTAGACAGTGAGCTAATATATTTTCGCGGTGTTGTTTACTTCTCCTGCAGTGACACAAAACATATTTAGCAGACCAAGTTTGTTTGATGGCATACTACCTTTATCCACTGTTAAAGATGCATCATCAACAAAGGGACTAAAATTTTGGTTGAATGTTCAGGTACCTCCTCTTCTCCAAACACATTCACGTTTTTCGTCTTAGACTCGAATTATTGACTTTGAACATTGGTTTTTCGCCTTTGTTCATTCATTTGTGTACTAATGGTTTTTTTGTTCCGTCAATTGCAGTACGACGCATTCTATGTGCAACACAATTTGAGTGCATCAGCATTTGTCGAAAGCAATCTGAGAAGTACTGCTATAAATTACATTTCCTCTCCCGAGATTGGTTTCTTGAAGGCGATAGGCGGAAAAGTGAATAAAGCACGGACAAGGCTCATCTTCAGGATCCTAAACAAAGACGCAGTTGAGCCCACGACCAACAAAAGTTATGGTAAAATTATACGCGATCTTTCCATGATCAAGTCATTTGCATCGGGAATTCTCGTCCCAAAAGAATACATATGGCCTGTGGACATCAAACTGTACTTGAAGGCTCCCACTAATCTTGTTGAAGATGCTCATAAAGAAAATCTTGAAGTCTTTGTTTCTAGTTTTGCAAATGATGTTATCTCGAGTTACAATTATAGCTATGATCCTACCGCTGAGTACCTGCAGTTTATGGATAACTCCATGTTTTCTATTGATGGTTTTCTTACGGATTTCCCTTCCACTGCATCCGAATCCATTGGTGAGACTTGCTATTCTCTCTCTATATGTGTCATCTTCATGTAATATATAACCTGTTTATCAATGGAATGTGCACACAATGGATAAGACAATAGATGACATAGGATGGTTTGGATACGAGAAAACAGTTTTTGTTTTCTTACTGTTTACCCAATTCAAAAGAAAAAACATATTACTGTTCACTTTTTTTTTTCCAAGAAAACTGTTTTCTGTTAATAGTGTGTAAAAGTGGTGAAAACACCAAATACAACTTTTAGTTATTTTTTGAGTTTTTTTACTATTTAGGGTACACCTCCGCCACCGCCGCCGCCACCAACCACCACCACCCCCGCCACCGGTTGCCGCCGCCGGCCCCCATCGCCGCCGCCTCCGCCCGCCGTCAGTCACCCACCACCACCGCCGGTCACCGCCGGCCACCAATACCATTTTATTTTTCAATACAAATTTTCATCCAAACGTTTTTTTGTTTTTAGTTTTTTGCTGAAAAAAACAAAGACAAATACAAAAACAGTTTTTATATTTGAAGACATAAAATAAATACAAAAACACAGGCTTTCCAAACGCACCCAAAACAAAAACAAGTTTTAATTAGTTAACCATAAAAAAAAGAATGATTGTGCATGTCTTTGCAACCATGTTGAAATCTCTTCTTGACCTCTGATTGCTCTTTTTGATGCAGCATGCATTGCTCACAACAAGAATGCCACACTGCCAAAGGATGGTAAGAAATGAATATTAAAGTCTCTTCAAATCGCATTATTTACAATATAATGTATAGGAAAATTTCGATATAAATGCTTAAGTTATTCTATCGCACTAAAAGTACTTGTGTGTGCAGGAAGACCTTTGATCATATCTAAAAATGGAGCTAGCGGAGTGTATGCTGCCTGCACAGATCTTGCTTATCAGCAAGCCATAGATGATGGAGCAGACATAATTGATTGCTCGGTTCAAATGTCGAAAGATGGAGTTGCCTTCTGCTTGAATTCAGCTGACATTTCAAAAGATACTACAGCGTTAAGTACTTTCATGTCAAAATCCACCATGATTCCTGAAATTCAGAATTCCAGTGGGATTTTCTCATTTGATCTCACCTGGAAAGAAATTACAAGCCTAAAGCGTAAGCTTCAGATGAGAAAAACATTTCACATACGAATTCAGTTACTTTTAACCTTTTTAACATTCCACCTACATTGAACTTTCCCATTTCAGCTCAATTAACCAGTCCTTTACCGAATGGAGGCCTGCCGAGAAACCCTGTAAACAAGAACAAGGGCGAGTTTGTGACTCTTCCAGCATTCTTAGAACTTGCCAAGACAAAGGCAGTCGGTGGAATTTTGATCAATATAGAGGTAAGTTAATAAGTTCCTCTCTTGATTGACATGCTTATAAAACAATTTCAGCTCAACATGAACATAATAACTTTTTTAGCAAATTGAATGCCAAATTGTTCACCAACCATCTATGCAACTATTAATTTTCGTATATGAAAGTAAAACCAATATATATATATATATATATATATATATATATATATATATTTTTTTTTCAGAACGCTGCTTACCTAGCATCAAAGAAGGGTCTCGGCATAACAGATGCTGTTGCCACTGCCTTGAGAAATGCCACCTTCAACACAAATTCAACTCAGAAAGTTATGATCCAATCGGACGACAGTTCAGTACTGTCCGAGTTCAAGAATGTGACGACCTACCAAAGAGTGATGTTGATTAAAGAGAAAATAAGTGCGGTTACCAACGAGACAGCGGAAGAAATAAAAAAGTACGCCGACGCAGTAACTGTCCAAAAATCCTCCATCATTACAACTGCAGAATCCTTTACCAAATCCGTCACCGGCGTCATTGGCAGCATGCATCATGCGAATGTCTCTGTCTATGTCTCTGTTTTGAGGAATGAATACATGGCTATCCTCCAAGATTTTTCCTCCGATCCTATGGTGGAGCTTGCCACATATTCACGAGCCGGTGTTGATGGATTTGTGACTGAATATCCAGCAACCGCCGTTGCTTATATGAGTAAGTGTCACAAACCTTTCAACTAGCTCCTTAGAAAGTTCAAATCACACATTTTCAGTTGTGGTTTCTCTACTCATGGTATTAACATTACCAAGCATCTAAACAAAAACCTCCAAAGAGAGTGTTTAGTGGCAGACTAGAATTGTCCATCACTATAGTCCAAAAATTAATTTTCCCATCTGTGCGATTTCAGATATAACAGTGCGAGTTAAGAATTGTCCGTCACTATAGCCTAAAAAACTTGTAATGTTGTTATTTGGTATTGCAGAGAGCCCGTGTTCCAACTTGAAAGGGAATCTATCGTATTCCATCTTACCAATAGAAGCAGGATCTCTGCTGAACACGGTTCCACCGGAAGTACAGCCACCGGCAGTAGCCCCTGCACCGGCCCTGAACGTAGCGGATGTTGTTGACCCACCTCTTCCTCCTGTGGCTGACATCTCGACTCCAGCTCCAGCGCCTGCTGCTGGCGGTGAACCTGCACCAGCTGAGGCACCGGGTTCAAGCAGTCCCAAGAAAATTGCTAATGTAGCTCTTTCTATAGTGCCAATAACACTGCTTAGCTTACTTTCAATGGGATAGAAAATGTTTTTCAACTGTTTATTTGGATGGGGATGATGTAACTAATTAGTTTGGCAGTTTTCAGTTGTATTCCAATTTCTAACTTAGCAAATGCTTCAGGATTTGATCATTATCACAATAGAGTTGTTTGGGCCAACCCAATTTCTAACTTACAAGAAGGTTATGTTGGAAAGCTACCAAAGAGCCTAAAACCCAGTCACCAACAGGCTAGTAGTGTTCACAAATTTAGTCCCAATTATTTGTTTTTTTGTTTGGACTCATCAAGGGAGTGTGAAATAGGAGCAAGTTCATGGCTGAATTGAGTAACTTAGAGAATATCAGGTGCCTGAATATGAGGCTATGTTTGATTTCAGACCTTTTGTCAGAATGAGTTACGTTGAAAAAAGTATGATTAGAACAAGTGTGGTTTCAATTCATATGATTAGAACTTATAGACATTTAGGCCGTGTTTGCTTCGGGGTCTGGTCTCACGTGGTCCAGTCTCATAATGACTTTTTTGGAACCGGACACTGTTTGGCAACACGGTTCCAAAAAAGTAAGGACCACTTGGGATCAAAATAGGTAATTTGAGACAACCAAAATCATAGTCCCAAGTGGTATCAAGTTGTCTTATATACAATTGTCGTAAGACATGGAACCATAAAATTTGAAAAATATATATAAAATTAAAAAATATATATGATTTGAAAATAATATAAAAAATTTGAAATAATGTATAAAATTTGAAATATATATATAAAATTCAAAATTAATATATAAATTGCAAAAAAATTATTTTTCGAAAAAAAAATTCATATTTTGGAACATAATATATACTTTTTTGCAAAAAAAATATTTTTCGAAAAACAAATTCATATTTTGGAACATAATATATACTTTTTCACAAAAAAAAATATTTTTCGAAAAAAAAAATCATATTTAGGAACAAAATATGATTTTTTTTCGAAATTTTTTTTTTTTGCAAAAAGTATATATTATTTTTTCCGAAATAATTCACTAAACCCCCTTATACTATTAAGGATAGTTTAAGCATTTTGAGAAGTGAAGGGACAATTTGATAAAATTGAATAGTATAAGAGAATTTACTGAATAGTATAAGAGTATTTACTGAAATTAACCCTTTCTTTTATTGATTTATTTAAAAACACAATAAAATATTCCTTTTATTCCAAAATTTTAGTGTTCACATTAATCAATTTATTTACCCTTCTATATCAAGAATAAAATTAATTTTTCACTCACTATTACACTAATAAAAGTCAAATTTCCCAAAAAAAATACTTTTAATTTATAATTTTTGATACAGAATACTAATTTCCTTTCGTTTCACTTCACTTTTATTTATTTACATTTTATTACTTTTTACTTCTATCCAACATCTCATCACAAGAATATTTTTATTTCCTTTTTTTTTTTTAAAATTTCGAGTGCGTTTGGAAAGTCTATTTTTTATATTTATTTTATATCTTCAAATATAAAAACTGTTTTTATATTTATCTTTATTTTTTCAACAAAAAAACTAAAAAAAAAAAATTTGAATAAAAATTTATATTAAAAAATAAAATAATATTGGTGACGAAGATTGTACCATAAACAGTAAAAACACTCAAAAAAAATAATTAAAAATTATATTTGATATTTTCATCACTTTTACCCATTATTCATAAAAAATAATTTTCTTGAAAAAAAAAATAAACAATAAACACGTTTGTCAAAACTATTTTTTTTAATCGGGTGAACAGAAAAAAAAAAAACAAAAACTATTTTCTCCATATTCAAACGTCCCTTCATATTTGTGATTGACTTAACAAATAGAATCCAAAAACAAAAAGAAAAAAAGAAAAAGTTTAATAGTGTGGGAAAGAGAAGGATAGGAGGCTCAGATCCGGATTTGATCAGACGTCGAGACATAGAACCGCCATGGCTGCAACACAGTTGCCTAGTGAGAGAAACCTCTCACAGACCCTCAGAGTCGCCCCGCCAAAATGCAGTATAGCCCTCAATCGTCTGATTTTCTTCGATATCAACATCACAGCCTCATATTTACAGTTTTTGTGTCTGTGTGTGTGAGAAAGAGAGAGAGTGACCTTGGCGATGAAAAATCGAGATATAGAGAGAGCAGGACACAAGTGCTGTTACAGCAGATGGTCCAAACTCAACCATATATCTATCTTTATTTATGTGTATATATATATAAAGGGTTGTTGACTTGGCGGGGAAAAAATCCCCTCCAGTTACCATCTCAGCGGAAGTACTCACCGGAAATAGTAGTGGAAATCATCGGCTCTAGGAGAATGATCTGATTTAAAGATCATTTCCTTTTTTACAGAGAGGGGCAACCACCCTTAGAAACTTCCCATCTCTCTGTGTGAGCCTCATTCGCAAACCCTAGTTTTGCACACTTGTCTTCTATTTATATTGCCCCAACTCTTTTTTCCTATTTTACCCTGCTGGTGTTGTTGGTTCAGCATTTTTGTGGAATGGTATTTCAGTCATTTCAAAAAGTCAGAGAAGTTCCATACGGGGATATGGTAATACGAAACCCGTTCTCTGTATCCATTATCTTTTCGTTTAATTTTTTAAAATATCATACCCTTCACTAATTTATTATGGGTTATCATTTTATAAACCATGTTCACCTCATTAACAATAATTTATATTCATGCTGGTCACATCCCTTGACCCTTAATTCTCAGTGTCATCTTCATCACCGACAAAAGAATTTTTTACAAAAAAAAAACTATAAATTTACATAATTTTTACTTTCAAATCATCCAACAATTGAACTCTCTTTATTTCTCTTTTATTTATATATATTAGGCGATTCGTTTCTTCTTATTCTTAGTTCTCGAGCCCCGTGAAAAAAGAATGAGTAATAACCAATAAAGTATTTAAGATTCATAAAAAAATCTTATATATAATAAGTAAAAAAATAAGATAAAATTATTATAAACGGAGCGGGTATTTAACAAAATCCGTACCCCTGCCCATAACTCTTGACGGGTTCAATTTCTTTTACCGAATCCGCCCTTATGAAACAAAATGCGTTCTCAAACCCTTAAATAAAGGGGCGGAACGAGACAGTACAAATTGTCATCCCTAAAGATGGAGGGCATTGCAGTCATTTAACAATAACTTCACGTTTAACACAATTACTAAAACGGTGTTTGACAAAAAAATTAGAAGAGTTTTTTAGTTTTGAAAGAGCGTTTTGAAGAAGCTGTGAGATACCCAACTTCTCAAAACAGAGTTCAAAGAAGGTGTAAATTACCATCTATCTCTTTAATAATTATAACCCTAAAATCATAGATATTACTTATACGATAAAAAATTATAGAAAGAAATTAGATCATTTCAAATAATTAGTATCTATATAGGTCATTATAGAGAGGAAGTAGATCATTTAAGTAATTAGTATCTATTTGCCATTTCAAGTAATTAGCATCTAAACCCACTAGAAAAGATTCAAATACCGTTGGCTAAAAAAACCATACCACATCAAGAGGCAATAGAACAATTTTTGCCTTTCTAAATTGCGTGAGGCAAAAATTCGTTGCTTAGTTTTAAATTCTTAAGAATATAATTATTAAAAAAATAAATAAAATTTTAAAACACATATAAATTTTTTATTGAACCATATCAAGTATTGAAGAATATTCGATATTAATTTTAATTTTTAAATTAAATAATTTTTTTAACTAAAACTTTAAAATAACTGAATTATAACCACTTATTGGTAAATTAAATTTCAAAGTTGTTTACCCTTTAACTACTTACTCTTAACTTTAAAAAACATGATAAAACATTTTCTACTTTCTATTTCCAATTTCCTTTTGTATCACTTCAAGCAAGAGAAGCTGTGCTAGCTCAAAAAGCAAACCATCACACATATATGATATATACTCCAACATTTACAAATAGAAAATTGTTATATTACATATAAAACTATATATACTCCATATATTAAAAAAAAAAAAAAAAAAAGGACTTTCAGGAGTAAGGTTGCGTTTGGTAACGGTGCGGTGTGGTGTTAGTTTTTGGTTTGGTGTAGTTTGGTTCCAAACCATGTTTGATGCAGATGGTTTTGGTGTGAGAAAAAGTGATGCGAAAAACCAAACCATGTTTGGTAGAGTTGGTATTGGTTGAAATTCTGAAACTAAACCATGTTTGGTTACTTGGGATGGTTTCACATTTTATTTATAAATATTAAAATTTATAATATTAATATATATTAATATTAATAATATTAATATATAAATATATTAAAATATATTTTAATATATTAATATATAAATATTAAAATATATTAATATTAATATATTTTAATATTATAATATTAATATTAATATATTAATAGGGAAAATTACACAAACTACCCCTGAACTATGACCTAATTGCACGCGGTACCCCTTACGTTTCAATAATATCATAAACTACCCTCAAAACCACCTCCGTTGTAACACTTAGTCCCTTCTGTTCAAAGTCAACGCCAGAATTGGTCAATAAATGATGTTTTTGTAGTGAACTTCCATTTTTGCCCTCATATCATTGCATGTTCCAATCTTGCATACAAAATTACTTAAATACCCTATTTTTTTTTGAATTTATATATAATGTTCCAAAATATGAAAAATAATTTCGAAAAATATTTTTTTTGCAAAAAAGTATATATTATGTTCCAAAATATGAATTTTTTCCGAAAAATATATATTATGTTTCAAAATATGATTTTTTTGCAAAAAAGTACTTATTATGTTCCAAAATATGAATTTTATAAACGGAGCGGGTATTTAACAAAACCCGTACCTCTGCCCATAACTCTTGACGGGTTCAATTTCTTTTACCGAATCCGCCCTTATGAAACAAAATGCGTTCTCAAACCCTTAAATAAAGGGGCGGAACGAGACAGTACAAATTGTCATCCCTAAAGATGGAGGGCATTGCAGTCATTTAACAATAACTTCACGTTTAACACAATTACTAAAACGGTGTTTGACAAAAAAATTAGAAGAGTTTTTTAGTTTTGAAAGAGCGTTTTGAAGAAGCTGTGAGATACCCAACTTCTCAAAACAGAGTTCAAAGAAGGTGTAAATTACCATCTATCTCTTTAATAATTATAACCCTAAAATCATAGATATTACTTATACGATAAAAAATTATAGAAAGAAATTAGATCATTTCAAATAATTAGTATCTATATAGGTCATTATAGAGAGGAAGTAGATCATTTAAGTAATTAGTATCTATTTGCCATTTCAAGTATTTAGCATCTAAACCCACTAGAAAAGATTCAAATACCGTTGGCTAAAAAAACCATACCACATCAAGAGGCAATGTAGAACAATTTTTGCCTTTCTAAATTGCGTGAGGCAAAAATTCGTTGCTTAGTTTTAAATTCTTAAGAATATAATTATTAAAAAAATAAATAAAATTTTAAAACACATATAAATTTTTTATTGAACCATATCAAGTATTGAAGAATATTCGATATTAATTTTAATTTTTAAATTAAATAATTTTTTTAACTAAAACTTTAAAATAACTGAATTATAACCACTTATTGGTAAATTAAATTTCAAAGTTGTTTACCCTTTAACTACTTACTCTTAACTTTAAAAAACATGATAAAACATTTTCTACTTTCTATTTCCAATTTCCTTTTGTATCACTTCAAGCAAGAGAAGCTGTGCTAGCTCAAAAAGCAAACCATCACACATATATGATATATACTCCAACATTTACAAATAGAAAATTGTTATATTACATATAAAACTATATATACTCCATATATTAAAAAAAAAAAAAAAAAAGGACTTTCAGGAGTAAGGTTGCGTTTGGTAACGGTGCGGTGTGGTGTTAGTTTTTGGTTTGGTGTAGTTTGGTTCCAAACCATGTTTGATGCAGATGGTTTTGGTGTGAGAAAAAGTGATGCTGAAAAACCAAACCATGTTTGGTAGAGTTGGTATGGGTTGAAATTCTGAAACTAAACCATGTTTGGTAACTTGGGATGGTTTCACATTTTATTTATAAATATTAAAATTTATAATATTAATATATATTATATTAAATATAATATATATTAATATTAATATTAATATATAAATATATTAATATATTAATTAATAAATTAATAACCATCTAAGGTTATTAATTTTTCCTATTAATATTAATATATTAATAGGGAAAATTACACAAACTATCCCTGAACTATAACCTAATTGCACGCGGTACCTCTTACGTTTCAATAATATCATAAATTACCCTCAAAACCACCTCCGTTGTAACACTTAGCCCCTTCTGTTCAAAGTCAACGCCATAATTGGTCAATAAAGGTTGTTTTTGTAGTGAACTTCCATTTTTGCCCTCATATCATTGCATGTTCCAATTTTGCATACAAAATTACTTAAATACCCTATTTTTTTTGAATTTATATATAATGTTCCAAAATATGAAAAATAATTTCGAAAAATATTTTTTTTGCGAAAAAGTATATATTATGTTCCAAAATATGATTTTTTTTTGCAAAAAAGTACTTATTATGTTCCAAAATATAAATTTTTTTTTCGAAAAATAATTTTTTTGCGAAAAAGTATATATTATGTTCCAAAATATGAATTTTTTCCGAAAAATATATATTATGTTTCAAAATATGATTTTTTTGCAAAAAAGTACTTATTATGTTTCAAAATATGAATTTTTTTCCGAAAAATACTTTTTTGCGAAAAATATATATTATATTCCAAAATATGATTTTTTTGCAAAAAAGTACTTATTATGTTCCAAAATATGAATTTTTTTGCGAAAAATATATATTATGTTCCAAAATATGATCTTTTCCGAAAAATATATTTTTTGCGAAAAACATATACTATTATGTTCCAAAATATGATCTTTTCTAAAAAATATTTTTTTTTGCGAAAAATATATACTATATTCCAAAATATGATTTTTTTCTGAAAATAATTTTTTTTTTCAAAAAATATATATTATTTTTTCCGAAATAATTCATATTTTGGAAAATAATATTCTCCCTCCGAAAAATAATTTTTTTGCGAAAAATATATATATATTTTTGAATTTATAATTTTTGGGGCAAAGTGGACACTATGGGAGTTAGTTGATAAAACTGGATAGTATAGGGGGTTTCTTGAAATTAACCCTAAAATATAATATAAAAGAAGGGCTTTTAAGTAAATTCACGCACAAATCTGGGGCTGTTCTAAGGGGTAGTAACTGATATTATTCAAACGTTAGGGGTACTCTTTGCAATTAGGTCATAGTTCAGGGATAGTTTGTATAATTTTCCCTATATTAATATTATAATTTTATTATAATTTATTAATATTATATATTAATATTAATATTTATAATATTAAAATATATTAATATATTAATTTTTAAGAAAGATAATAAAACTATAATATTAAAATATATTAAATTTCCAAAAATATAATATATTAATATTAAAATTTATAATATTAATATTATAATATTAAAATATATAATATTAAAATATATTAATATTATAATATATTAATACAATTAATATTAATATTAAAAGTTTGTATTAATATGGGGTGCTACAGTGCCGCACCAAAACTATGAGATGGTGCAACAATATGGTTTGGTACGGGTGCTACAGTTGCCGCACCAAACCAAAACCATCAAAAATGATGGTTCCAAATTCCTTCATAAAGTTGGTACCATAATTTGCTACAATGTTGGTACCAAATTTTCACATCATTTTACCAAACATGGTTTGATGCCATTTTTTGGCACCAAAACCAGTTACAAAACAGGGCCTAAAGGAATGGAGGCTCAGATCTGCCTTTGACCAGCAGAGAGATGGGACCCACTCCGCCATGGCTGCAACATCAGTTGCCTGTGAAAGTAGCAGCACAATGCTGATTTTTCACAAACCCTCCGGGTCTCCCAGCCAACAAACGGATCGGGTTCTCACTGGCCGATGTACTCAGAAAAGAACTATCATCACAGCCTCTTAAATATGAAAAACTATAGACGATCTGGTGATGAAGATGATGATGATGAATGTGTTGGCAATAAGCCAAGCCTATTGACAGAGACATATACATACATGCATATATATATACACAAAGGGCTGTTGATTGTAGATGGAGATGAAATCATGGGTTCTGGATACAGAAAGGGGCAACCACCCTTCGAAACATCCCATCCCTCTGAGCGAACCTCATTCTTTCCTGAGACCTCTTACCCTAATTTTTGGGCACAAGCCATTTATTTATTCTCTCCTGGTTAGATCATATTCCTTTTTGCCCTTTTCTTTTTGCACCTTAAAAGGAAGGTGTTTTTGGCGCTGTTAAGGGTATTCTGGACATTTTGTTGGAAACCTCCAAGAGTAAAATCTATGAAGCACTGAACACGGCGACACTGTAAATTCCAAAAAAAAATGGGACACGACACGTCTATAAATAAATATATTTGTTTTTGGGCAAATGACTCTAAACATTCCTATGATTTCAAAAGTGTGCGGAAAATCTCTCTCATGATTTTTAAACGCCCCTATACTTTGCAAAGAGTGCAAATAACCCTCTCCAAGCCCTTTTTCGGTGACTGAAAGAAGGTTTTCTACACATTTCTGAAACCATATGAGTGTTTTGCGTTCGTCACGTGACTGGATTCCGATCAAAAAAAGTGAACGGAATATTGTTAAGGGGGCCAAAGTGCACACTTTTGGAATAGTAATAGGGGTCATTTGCACAAAATGAACATGAGGGGGGGTTTCTGCACACTTTTAAAACCATAGGAATGTTTAGCGCCATTTGCCCAATTTTTTTTTTAATATATACATATTATATTGCACAAATACTTTATTTATCACTTAAATAATGAGAACCAATAAACTTATAAATAAAAATAAACAAATAAAAATGAAATGTCTGATAAGTTCAAAATTATTCATTCCACTACCATCCAAGGTATCAAATACATCTTCCTCAACATCTGACATCTTAGTCTCTCCCACGTTATATTGTAAAAAAATTTATTGATCGAAGACAAAGATTGGAATGTGCAATTACTAAATCTTCAGCTCATTGTGGTGATATTTTGTTCCTCTCTATATAATGGATAAATGAGTAGATGCTTCAATTCCTCTCACAAGATGAGGAGGAATAAAGATGTTCAAATATTTTCAAAGTCAAAAATTGAATTAGGGGTGTTCAAGTTCTATTAGTGATCCACCAAATTAGCGATTCCATAAATTCTCTATCTTTCATGGAATCAACCGACCCACTGAGTGTCGTGAACATGTGGGTGTCCTCCATTTGTCCACTGTGTGTAAAGTTTTAAAAAAATTCAAGACACGCCATTTGGCATGTCGGACACATATTTTTGATATGTCTGCGTGTCCGACACGGGTACGACGACCTTAGACGAAATGCACATTATTCATAAAGTAAAATTGATACAAGTAAATAAATGACAGATGACATACAAGCAATTTTAATTAACTTTAGTGATTTGAGTAACTTCATATTGTTTTTCATTTTGGCCCCCAATATTTAAAACCCATTCTGTAATTCATATTTTCTTCATATAGTATGCATAATAGTACTACAAATGTATTTATACTTCGTGGTCCGATACGTAATGTATCTATTTTATTTGATATTTGGTTCCTATCTTATTTGATTAGTAGCCATGATTGGGGCTATGATAGTGAAATATGCAAAGGACAACCTTTCAAAAAATAATATATATGCAAAGGACTATTAAGGTGAAAAGACATGATATATTCTAACTAAAAGCTATTAGGAGGATTTGTTGGCTCCGAAAAATAATATTTATCATCGGCCGAATAGCAGGGCCAATAATAATCATTATTTTCGTAGAATTTCGAAAAATAATAATCATCAGCCGAATAGTAAGGTCGATAATATTCTTCGTATTCGTAGGGTGCGGGCGTGCCAGAACCGGTAACGGTAATAATGTTTTTACCATTATACAGTTTTGATACTTATCCTATACTCTCTCATGTTTAAAACTGATATTGTTCGAGTCCATTACATTGTTATTGGACCGTACCCAATGCCACGCAACGGCAAACATGAATTGTATACCAATTGACCAGTAGACTTGATACAAAATTACCCGAAAAGAGAGAAAAAAAAAAAGTAACATTAGCCAAGGAGGGTGCAATTGTTTTGGCCAACTACGATCATTGTAAGCAAATCTCCAGCTAAAAAGCAAAAGAAAATAGACCCTTATATAGAAAATACCCACCAATATTGCACCAGATGTAGAAACAATTGAAATAATTCATTCTAAATACACCAGATAAAAAGCTGCCTTCCAAAGAGCCACAAATGAATTTAAGAATGTGATCAGTTTCAACGATTCAGGAAGTGCTCAAAGTAAAGCATTATAAATTATAAACTAATGCAAACGTTATACAAATTAAAGCAAGGAAAACTTAAGCCGAAGCTCACTGCTACAATCAATATAATAAAACATTTTTTAAAAATAATAATAATAGTATGACAATATACAACAACTCAGTATTGAGGAAGAACAAAAAGAATGTGATGCAGTGGTTGAACAAATTCCGAATCGACTTTAAAGAATGAACATCATTGGATCCCCTCCGATTTACATGACCTCCCTACCTCTTGGTTTGAGTAAAATTTTGTGGACGACATCACCATTCAAGGTAATGAAGTACGTTACCTATCACAGAAACATGAATCATTATGATAGCGTATAAAACATATTCATCAACCTGAAAACTAGGTATCGATATCAAATTTTAGAAAAAAAAAGTCGGTACCCACAATTTCTAGGGAGCTGACTCTATGAAGAAGGAATCCGTTGAAAGGTCTACTGGTGAAACCAAACAAGCAAAAATGATCTTAAATAGGGCTGCGAATCTTAATGCAAAGTAAAGCTTCACTGCAAATTGAGAGAAGTACTCACTTATTTAAATCCAAACTTTTATCAAAAGGGCTAAAATAAAGTCCTTTTCTGATAGGTTTTGAATTGCTGATGTGCACTGTAATCCCTTTACTAATGGAGTCTGCACAAGCCTGTCCGCTAAGGTACATGTTCTGAAGAGAAAATGCACATATCAGAAGTTGGTTTTTTGGAGGGGTCAGATACAAGGTTTCGTTCTTCATAAGAGTTGAACCATTTCAAAGTTCCTACTGACTAATTTAGAGAGACTTGTCAACATACCGTTCCTTAAAATCTAAGTATCTCGTTGCAGAATTTTTTTGATTTTGACAAAGCATAAAAATAAACAGATAAATAAATAAAGTTTCGGAATCTAAAGGGTGAGAGTTACACTTACCACCCCATATTTCACTAGTATATCATGTAAAGGCTTGAACACTTGTTTTGCTTCCATTTGCTCAATGTTCTCATCGCAAGCAACCAGTGGATGGAATCCAACAACAATTTGCCTGGTTTTACATAGAGGAAAAAAGAAGGCGGTTAGTGCTTGAGATGACTATCATGGAGCTTTCTCACAAGGAAACTTTTTGTTCGACAATATTTTGCATTCATGTCACAAACGAAATAGAAAACACAAATTTCATAATATCAGTGTGCAAATGCCACAATTTAAAAAGGGGGTGGTTGGAACTTCACATGGTGAATCTTGAACATGGATACATATCGAAACAACATAAGACCTATTGGGAACTCCATCAAAATTCATTTATTGCAAGTTTTTCACATAAAATGCAATTTGATTTTACCAGTTACTATTGCTTGCTTCGAGCTTGCTCTTCAACCATTGTAACTGATCGTTTCCATTGCCATTTGAGATATCCTAAATCATAAATTTGTTTAAGTTTCAAAATGCTCCAACCTGAGAAGAATTAGAACTCAAACTACAAAGCTCAGCATATTTATTATTGTCTAAAAACAACACTCTTTTTGGCAAAGAAATGAGGAAAGATACAGAAAACATCTTTAGGATGATATGTCTTAGTGTGTGAGCACTATTCTCGTCCAGAGCAAAGATTGTTACTTCCCCGAAACCTTTTTTACAAACCAAATAAACTCAATAAACAAGCAAAGCTTCCTATTTATGGATGAACTGACTAAAAAACCAACAAGAGTATTGAAATTCTAAGCACTGGTCTACCAAAAGTAATATCCCCTTCTATGTACTTTGGGGTGGAAACAAGACACTAAAAGCAAGATAATTCATGCTAAGAGAGAGCACTAAAAGGATTGGATCCAGATAAATTGAAACTACTACCAGCCTAAGTAGGTATACTGCAGCTACGGAAAGGAGACAAAGACATTTTCTTTTCCAGATTATGACTATATTGCAACTAGAAAACCAGAAAATTTTGGACAGGACACAGAAGAAAAGGACAGACCTGCAACAAGCCAGTATTGACAGTAATAACATCCAAGGTTCCGTAAGGGATTTTGATCTGCTTGAGGAAGTAATCTGGTCCTTCTCCATTCAAAGCCCTAGTTGTATACCTACAAGTTAAGGACTATTAGGTGAAGAGATAGATAGAAATTTTGGTTCGTATAGAACAATGAAACCCGAGCTTTTTAAGTGAAGTACTACAACATACAGATTACAAAAATAAAAAACTATTATAAAGAGGAATGTGTACCAGGGAACTTTTGGAGACTGGAAGTACAATATAGCCTGTAAAAGAAGCTGTGTTAGATGTTGCTGATTCCGGAGATTTAGTGAGAACTAAATTAGCTAAAGCAGTTACAAACCAAGAACACGCACACACCACCCATCCCCAGAAAGGAAAAAGGGAAAATTCATAAATAGATGTCTTTTCATTCACACGAGCCTCCATGACACAGTGAAGATTATATCACTTATAAAGGGAAAACGGAAAGGCTATCCAAATTGAACTCTTGGTGAAAACAGAGATCTTACATTTTGCGTAAGTGGATCATCCTCCCCAAGTTCACTAATGTTGACCACAAAACTTGCATTGTGCATCTTGACCACCTTCTTTATCTTCATCAACCACAAAACCGCATTCAAAGCAGAGAATAGAAAAATAGGCGAGTAAAGAACATGACCAGATACAAAACATAAATCAATAAAACCATGTTCTATTAAAGATTATGGACAAGAAAATTAATTGGGAAAATTAATCAAGTCCACAAATGGAGAAGACAGAACCCGATGTGCCGTGAAGATATGGACAATAATTCTGTATAAAAAAAAAAGAAATGTCAATGTGCAGCCAAATCACATAGACACTAATTCAGTATAAAAGTTGTTCGTCTAATATAAGCGACGCCATTATACTGAAGCAACTGGGAGGGCCCAATGGAACAGAGCTAAAATAAGGTCGGTTGAAACAATTAGGGGGTTGAAAAAGAACCCATCAAACTGAGGATCAGGCTTCACAAAGACCCCGATTAACAAAAGTTCGAAATAACTTTATGAGTGAAATTGGAACCCAACACATAGAGTAAATCTAACAAAGACCATCAGCATCATCATCATCTTTGCCTTTCATCTCGTATGAATGGGACCGGTCACATGAATTCTCCTTTTCCATCCTTTTCCATTATGCGTTTAGCTCATTTCTAATTACCTCATCCACGTAAGCTTTGGAAGGCCTCTTTAACTTGCTTGCCTTGTAAAAAACAACCACTCATCTTTCAATAGGTGCATGGTTTGACTAAGATGAAAATAATTATATACCACCTAGGTCTAGTTCTCTAATTTTATCATCCATAGGTTTTATACCTAATGTTTCCTCACACCATTATTGTAAATCTTATCACTTTTGTGAGTTGTGATTCCTAATTCGTAACATCCCATCTTCTACAGATTTATTTCTGAATAATTTACTTGGTATTCATTTGTTCACAAGATACTACTAGCTAGCTTCCATTTTGTCCAATCCTACTTACTATATCACCATTCATGTCCCCATCTTTTTGTAATACACATCCTCTGCAACCCAAAGTGTCTTTTTCGTTGAGCTCCAAGTAAAAAATCTACATACTTAATTCGATAACATGTCATATATTCAGTTTTAGTTTCCCAATTCTTACTCCCATGATTATAATACCTTCCTCCATTAGTATCATACTGAAGAAATCAGTTTTCAAAACAAAAATAAATAATAAATAATAAAACAAGAAAGGAACATTTATCCGATTTCATACAAGAGACTGTGAAATTCAAAATCCAAAATCCAAAATAAATTCGATTAAGCCATACCCACCATATAAATCAAAGTTTCCGTTGGAATATAAGAACAAAAATAAAAACTTTCAATCAAACAAGGTCACTCACAAGCCAAAAAACCAAAACAAAAACAAAAATGAAAAAAAGAAGGCAATGAAGAGAATAAGAAACTGACTTGTTTGAGGAGATGGGTTTGTTGTTGAGGAGTTGTAGACCCTCCACAAACGCTGATGAAGTAAGAATCGAAGGGTCTACTATTCAAACCAGTGTTGTGATTCATATGATTGCGAGGCTGACCCATGTTAAGCGCAACATAGAGAGCACAGCAGAGAGAGAGCTGGGTGAGACATGTGCAAACCCATGATTTTTTCTTCATTTTTCTCACTCTTGCCTTTGCCTTTGCCGTTGCCTATACATATGGATCTCACAAATCTCTATGTATCTGTGTGTGTTTTGTTGTGTTCTGTGTTCATCACTCACAGACAATGCACATGGAGATATGAATTAGCGTGTGTGACGTTATCCTCCAAATGTCAGAACTTGTTTAGGAGGGCCCAAACGAAAATAATGTGATAGTTACCCCTCATTTATTAGCCCATTGCCCCCTAATAAATGAAAGCAATGCACTCTTTGCTGAATAAATATCTCTTGACATTACTACATTATTTCATGTTACAATGATTAAATATATATATATATTCTATAAAACTATTTAAATTTCTTTTGAAAAAAAATACCAATTGAACTTCAAGCTCTAATCTGAGTCA
The DNA here is from genome assembly GCA_963922005.1 of Cornus suecica. NCBI lineage: Eukaryota > Viridiplantae > Streptophyta > Magnoliopsida > Cornales > Cornaceae > Cornus > Cornus suecica. The sequence continues at coordinate 1,163,260 of OY998240.1, read as the reverse complement.
AAATTGAATCTTATCATGACGTTAATGAAAATTAATATTGGCTTACAAAATCACATATTAATTTTAGTAGAAAACTACTTTCTTTTTTTTGTATATGGATATATATAATCACATATTTGTAAAACAATTTAATAAATTTAACCTCTTCTACTTGTTGAAAGTTAGGTAAATTGGTCAAATAAAACCCAAGCAACCCATCTGTTATTCATGTGGTTGCCATGGATGCTTCTTTCTAGTCAAATAAGGTTTGACAAGTTTTAGTAGGTGAGTTGCCATTTTTGACAAAAATGAAACTCATGTAATGTGTATGTATTAGTTTATTGTGTGTTTAGGATTTGTAAGCCTATAAAAGGCATAATGTAACAATTAGTTTCATATCAAACAATCTTACAAGGAATTATTTCATTAGTTCTCTTTTTCCCTCATTTATATTTTGTTCTTCATAAATTCTAGTGTATCTTTGTGTTCCAACAAGTGGTATCAGAGCCAACGATCCCGAAGTTTTAAATTGAATCATGTCTGCAAACAATTCGATTCATTTACAACTTCCAAAGCTCACCGGAAAAAATTACAATAGTTGGTCCGTCCAATTGAAAGTATTTTTTCGGTCCCAAGATTTATGGAATTTGGTGGAGACCGACTACATCGAAATAGCGGACTCAAAAGTATTTGAGGCGTTGAAGAAAGAGGAGAAATATGCATTGATCGAGATCCGGAAAAAGGATCAAAATGCATTATATGCAATTTTTCAAGCCGTAAACGAGTTGGTATTTGAAAAAATAGCGGCGGCAGAAACGGCACACACGGCGTAGGATATTTTGCAAAAATCCTACAAAGGCGATGATCGGGTCAGACGAGTGCGACTACAAACGTTGAGAGGTGATTTCGAATCTCTAACCATGGGTGATTCGGAATCAACCTCGGCGTACATCGATCGGGTGCAATCCATCGTTAATCAATTGAAGGTTAATGGAGAAATGATTGATGATCAAAAGATCGTGGAAAATGTTTTAAGATCTTTGACCACAAAATTTGATTATGTAGTGGCGGCGATTGAATAAGGGCAAGACATATCAACCATGTCCATCGAACGGTTGATGGGTTCATTAGGCTCCCACGAGCAAAGGATGAACCAGAAGGCCAACAACTCTAGCACGAAGCAGGCGTTGCAGAGCAGATTTGTTTGGACAAATCGAGGGGGCAGTCAAGGACAGCGAGGTCGAGGTCACGGACGTAGTCGTGGCAGATGAAGAAATGACTTTGGAGGTCGCAGTGGTAATACCGAAACACATGACAAAACCAACGTCAAATGCCATCGATGTCAACGGTTCGGACATTACAAAAATGAATGTCGAACCCATATGCCGGACGAAAAGAGTGAGTATGCAAATCTTGCTGACATAGAAGAAAACATAGCTCTAGCATGCAACGATGTTGCGCTAGATGGCGCATGCACAAATATATGGTATTTGGATACCGGATGTAGTAACCACATGTGTGGGAAGAAGGAGCTATTCTCACACTTGGACGAATCGTTTCGCGGTGAAGTGAATTTTGGAAATCGATCCAAAGTTCCAGTAATAGGCAAATGTGACGTAAAAATTATATCGAAAGATGGCACGATGTCACTATTGCTGATGTTTTTTTTGTGCCGGCAATGTTCTGGAATTTGTTGAGTATGTGACAACTTTCAGAAAAAGGGCATGACATTTATATTTTGGATGGTGTGTGTACCGTTCATAGCAAAAGCGGGAAACAAGTGGTAAAGGTGCAAATGACAAATAATAGAATGTTTCCATTGGATCTTTATACAAAAACCGAGGTGAATCTGATGGCGAGGTCGAAAGATATCAATTGGCTATGGTACCTTCGGTTCGGTCATCTAAATTTTTGAGGCTTAAGACTCCGGGTGCAGAAAAACATGGTAACGGGGTTACCATTAATCGATGCTCCTGATCACCTGTGCGAAGGATGCCTTCTCGGAAAACACCACCGAGAATCTTTTCCAGTTGGAAAAACATGGAGAGCCAAACAATCGTTGGAGTTGTTTCATACTGACATATGTGGACCAGTTGAGGTAGAATATCTCGGGCACAAGAGGTATGTTCTACTTTTTGTAGATGATTTTTCTATAAAAAGTTGGGTGTATTTTCTAGAACAAAAATCAGAGGCGTTTGGAAAATTTAAAGAGTTTAAAGCTTTTGTTGAAAAACAAAGTGGCTTTAACCTCAAGACATTGAGATCGGACAGAGGAGGAGAATTCACCTCTAACGAATTCAACAATTATTGCAAATTTCAAGGGATAAAATGTCAATTAACCGCCAGTTATACACCTCAGCAGAACGGTATAGCTGAAAGAAAAAACATAACCATTTTTGAAATGGTTAGAAGCATGTTGAAATCCAAAAGTTTGCCAAAGTCTTTTTGGGCAGAAGTTGTTGCATGTGCTATATATCTATTGAACAGGTGTCCAACGAAGAGTGTTTTGGGAAAAACTCCACATGAAGCATGGAGCGGTAGCAAACCGGATGTTTCACTCCTACGAGTATTTGGGTGCGTCGCATACACTCATGTACCAGAACAACGGAGAAATAAACTTGATGGCAAAAGCCAAAAGTGTATCTTCATCGGCTACAGTGAGGTAACTAAAGGTTATAAGCTTTATAATCCTCTCACAAAAGATGTTATTGTAAGTCGAGATGTCCAATTCATCGAGGATGATACTTGGGCATGTAATCAAACACCACATACGGAGCAACGTGTCATCATTGAAAATGAAACAGAAGAAATAAGTGATTGCTCTTCACCGGATAGTTCATCACCTTCACCAACATCTTCACCGGCACCTGCAGGTCGTCCAAAGCGAATGCATGTGATGCCTGCACGTCTCCAGGATTATGTGGTCACAAATGATAATGATGATGATTTTACTGATGAAACTCTAGTAAATTTTTGCTTATTTGCAGATTGTGATCCAGTTTCATATAAGGAAGCAGAGAATGATGAGCGGTGGATCCATGCAATGAACGAGGAGATTCATGCAATTGAGAAAAATGATACTTGGGAGCTAACTTCTTTACCTGTCGGAAAGAAGTCAATTGGTGTCAAGTGGGTATACAAGACAAAATATAAACCAAATGGTCAGGTGGACCGATTAAAGGCGAGATTGGTAGTCAAAGGCTATAAACAGAAGCCAGGAATTGACTACTACGAAGTATTTGCACCAGTGGCTAGGATGGATACGATCCGAATGACTATAACACTTGCAGCTCAAAACAGGTGGAAGATTCATCAGATGGATGTCAAGTCCGCCTTTCTCAATGGCGTTCTTGAGGAGGAGGTATATGCTGACCAACCACCTCGTTTTCTTAAAAAAAGTCATGAAAAACTACTGTACAAGTTGAAGAAGGCGTTGTACGGATTGAAGCAAGCACCACGTGTCTGGTACACACAGATCGACACATACATGTTGGAAGATGGATTCCAAAAATGTCCTCATGAGCACACCTTTTATATCAAATCAAAGACTAATGGTGATATAATGATTGTATGCCTTTATGTTGATGATTTGATATTTACAGGGAATTGCGAGACGATGTTTAAAGAATTCAGGGAAGCGATGACTCGCCAGTTCGAAATAACGGATATGGGATTGATGTCATATTTCTTAGGCATTGAAGTACATCAAACTGAAGATGACATATTTATTTCACAAAATAAATATGCAAATGATATTCTCAAGGAGTTTCATATGGATTCAGGGACGCCAATTCGGACTCTAGTGGCAGAATGTTTGGAGATGAGGAAAGAAGGAAGCGGTGAACTGGTAAACCCAACATATTTCAAAAATATAGTCGGTAGTCTACGTTATTTGACTTCCACTAGACCAGATATTGTTTATGGTGTGGGGCTTATCAGTCGGTTCATGGAAACACCTCGACAATCACATCTACAAGCAGCAAAACGGATCTTACGGTACGTGAGTGGTACTCGGGATCATGGAATTTTTTATACCTATTCTGACGATTTCAGTCTAGTAGGCTATACAGACAGTGATTGGGCAGGTGATGTGGTGACTCGGAAAAGCACTTCCGGGTATGTTTTCTACCTGGGAGAAGGAGTGTTCTCTTGGTCCTCGAAGAAGCAACAAGTTGTTGCATTGTCAACAGCGGAAGCGGAATACATGGCAGCTACATCGGCATCATGTCAAGTTGTATGGTTATGCTGCATGCTAGATGAGTTACACTACGAACATGGAGGTCCAACCAAAATCATGTGCGATAATAAGTCAGCAATCGCACTTGCTAAAAATCCAGTGTTTCATGGTCGAAACAAGCATATTGGGATCAAATATCATTACATTCGAGATTTGGTCAAAGATGGAGAAATCGAACTAGATTTTTGCATGTCAGAAGATCAAGCAGCAGATATTTTGACTAAACCATTAAAATCTGAAGTGTTTGAAAAATTGAAGAATATGTTAGGGGTTATTAAAGACCAATTTAAGGGAGGCTGTTGAAAGTTAGGTTTTGAAAGTTAGGTAAATTGGTCAAATAAAACCCAAACAACCCATGTGTTATTCTTGTGGTTGTCATGGATGTTTTTTTCTAGTCAAATAAGGTTTGGCAAATTTTAGTAGGTGAGTTGCCATTTTTGACAAAAATGAAACTCATGTAATGTGTGTGTATTAGTTTATTGTGTGTTTAGGATTTGTAAGCCTATAAAAGGCATATGTAACAATTAGTTTCATATCAAGCAATCTTACAAGAAATTATTTCCTTAGTTTTCTCTTTCCCTCATTTATATTTTGTTCTTCATAAATTATAGTGTACCTTTGTGTTCCAACACTACTAATACTTTTAAGATTATAAATTTGTTTAAGTGTGCGAAACTCATTTATGCAACATTTTCCTCCAAGGTTTTCAACACATTCTCCATTTCAACTAAAGAGAAGATGATGGGATTAACACGTTTCTTTTTCATTATATTAATGTTAATGGGCCATGAGGTTGGAGAGTTGGACATTGCTTCGTAGCGCCACACACATATAAGAAAAATTATATATATATATATATATATAGTAATACAAAGAGTACAATATTCAAAGCACCGGTTTGCGCCTTTGCGGAAGTAGCAAAAGTAGCTGTTCATTCAAATATCATTTCAATTTAATTCCAAATTCGCCCGTCGTTGTTATTTTCCGTGTAAAAATCAAATAAAAACGAGCCAACATGGCCAATATTCCACTAGCATGTCATAAACATCTCTTTCCAAAATTAAATCTCTATACTACATGCATCCAATTCAACAGCAACAAAATTAACACACAACCTTCCAGAGATATACCACTTCAGGGACAGTTTATCTATAATTAGATATATATTATATAAGCAAGTAACAGTTTCAGTCTCATCCTGCATGTTGAATAACTATTCTCATTTCATTCTGTTAAATATTGTAACATCATCTTATCCCCCAAACAAAAAAGGAACATCCAACAAAATCCACTTCTGGCTTTGAGCCCTTTTCTAGAAAACAAGAAAATAATATCAACATTTCAAGATACAAAATATATATATATATATATATATATACGATCAAAAAGCAGATCATACATTCATGTCAACCTCAATCAAGGATGCCTTCTCCATTTGTAAAAGGTTTGAAGCTTGCTTCCTTTCTGATTCCCATTGCTTGCCCTAGTTTTCACAGAACTTCAGCTGTCACATTTTTCGAAGAAGACAGCGTCAAAAGTGCCTCAACTCCTAGAGTTTCGGCCTTCATTTAGTTCAGATCCGATAAGCAGCACAGAGAGGACTCCTTATGTGAACTCCATCGCCCCCAAAGTATAATCTCTATCTAGTAGTACATTATGTTTAATGTTACTAGAAGCAAAAATAAGTTCTGTGCCACCCTCAATGGCCAGTACAATGTCGCAATTCGCAGCTATATACAAAATCTGAAAAAACATAAGGTGGCAGCATGGTTACAATGTCATGACTATTGCAGATGCAGATCCAGAGTATGTTTTGGACATGGTAATGATAGGCTATCAGAAACTCCGTCAAAATCATGAGCAATACACCCGATGAAACCAGTTCCTCAGATGTCATAATCAGTTACTGACCCACTTTCGTTTCCGAGGGGGACGCTCCTGTTTGATCTCTGAATCTGCATGGGTGTCACTTGGGGGTGAAGGCAATGGTACAGTACTCTCCATCTTTTTAATTTCCAGTGCATCCTTCTCGCTTGGCATTGGAAGCTTAAAGCGCTCACTTCGCTTCTTTAACTTATCAACCGTGTCCGATTCTTTGTCCTCCATTGGCTTCGCATTGACATTCCTAATTTCTGGATTAGGAGAATCTTTCCCATCCCAGGAAGGATGTTGATTGTCAACAGATTCAACCGTTCTGGAAGATTTATCCGAAAGCTTGCTGGCCAAGGAAGACCCACCATCATTATGCCTGTGAATCTCTTTAGTCTTTAAAGGAGATGATGAGGTGGCACTGATACTGATATCCCTCTCCTTATGGCACGTCCAGCGTTCCAGTTTTGACCGTCCCCTTCTTGAATCTTGGTGTTCTTCATCTGATGAAGCATCTTCTCTATGTTTTCTTTTAAAACGATGGTTTACTGAGATCTCATTCTTGTCATTTCTCTGGTCATTAGTTCCCTTACAGACCTAAACAACGGCAAAAAAAAAAAAAAAAAAATCAACCATTTAAGAATTTTACATCAAATCCACAAGAAAAGTGCATATTCAAGAGTAGGAACAAAAAATTTGCGGAAGAGTAAAAAGAGTACAAATCTCAGTGGTCCCCGAAAGTAGATTAACCAGAACTGAATAGAATAATTTAACAATTGTCCCGACTATCTGGTTTAAATACCAAGGCTGCATATAGTCTAGACTATTGAAGATAAGGAATCCCCAAACAATCTTCTTTTAGCCCTAATTTCTTCTTTTGGAAAGCAGTTGGCCAGATGACCCGTTATCCTCGCAAGTAATCACCAACTGAACATTTTCACAAACATGTATGCAACTCAATTAAAGTGGGTTTAGAACCCTATTTGTGAACCCTGAATCAAATAACGACACGTGGAATCATTCTAAAACAAGGAAGACCCCACTAATGAGGTGGATGAAGTTCAAAGATCACAAGTTCATTGGAGATCAGTTCAGTAATAATCTTTTAACCATAATGCTATACAATGCAAAGGGTCTCGGGTCTCCTTACTGAAGTAAAATATTACCTTAATATTGTTGCTGTAAAGATATTAACCCCTAAGAATAAGTGTACTAGGCAAGACAAATATGCCAGCCTAATTGGCAAGACAAATATGCTAGCCTAGGTAATGAACCAACACAAGACCAGGTTTGTTTTTTCAAAAGTATCACAAGAGTTACAAATTTAATGAAACCTCCTTTTTTGGGTTCTCTTAGCATTAGTTATGGAGGAGGCTTTTCCTTTCAAATGCTATGTTACTGTATTTAGATATGCAACGTACCGTGTCACTTATGTGACCAATGTGATCCTCTTTGTTTCTCTTGGAACGGCCAAAGGAGTAGTCACCACCACCCTCACATTCTTTACTTTTCCTTGCATCATCTTTTTGTTCTTTCTGTTCGGACGCACTCGAAACTCGATCATTACGAGTACCTGTCTTTTCCTGCCTTGATCTTCTCTCATCGGTTCTGGATTGATTTCCACGTGCATAGACATCCTCATGTCCCTTATGCTGTGAACTTCCATTTTCAACTCGGTCCCTGCTCTTGAGTTGCTCACTCTGCTTTCCTGTGTCTTTATATTGGTAGTCTCTATCTAAACTTTTATTCTCATACTTCACTCTACCATGGCCACAAATCAATAGTTTCTCTTCTGTAGCTCTCCCACCCCTCATTCCTCCCCCTCCATCTCTTTCTCGCTTTGATGAATTAAGTACATTCAATTGTTTGGGCATAAGCCATTCACCCTGGTCCCTCCGCTTCTCACCCCTCTCTCTCTGAAACCAACCCTCCTCTTTGCGTCTAGCAGAATGAGGACCATCATCCATTATTCTTGCAGGGTAATCTTGCTTCCATTGATGAATAACATCATCCCTTTTATGCTTTAGGAGAGTGGTATTTTCTCTATGGTCATGCAAAATTCCTGCTTTTTCAGCATGGTCCCTCCTTGGATATTTTTCTTCTTCCCTTCTTTTGCTATTTAGGTCATTCAGCTTCTCATATCGACGACTCAAACTATCATCCCTCTCCGTGCATCGTGAGCCCATATCTTTATAATGATGACCCCTCCAACTCCTATCATCCAACTGTTTCCTCAATGGAAGTTGTTCATCTCTGTCAACCCTCTCTCTTTCTCCAACCTTAGTCTGGTGTCTAGAACCCATTTCATAAACACGCTCCCGCTTCCTCGAGTCTTCAGTTCTAGTCCTCCTTCCATACGCATCATCATCTCTCCATAGCAAGGATCCATCAGAATCATACCTCTCCTTCCGCCTGTCAAGACCCTCAAATTTTGCATGCAACTTGTGGGTAGAAATCGGATCCTGGCCTTTACGAGGATAAGAATCAGCCCTTACTTCTACTGCCATGCAGTGTCTTTCAAATTCACGCCTCTCGTCGCTGCCCTTTCTTTGGACATGTGGCTCATCACCAAGGGGTCTCTTGATGTTCGGCATGCGTGTAGAACGTACTTCCTCTTCAACACCATCACGTAACTTCTGATAATCTCTGCTGCTTCCTGATCTTGCTTTGCTGTTTTCACTACTTTTTGCAAGTTTTAAGTCATCTCCATCATATATTCCTGGAATAGAAGGTTGTTCAACTCGCGAAGTTAGTTTTTGTTTATTCGCAGAATGCATTGAATTTTCATCTTTGCTGATATTGGTTGCTCCAATCAAAGCAATTTCCTCTTTTTCCATTGTAGATGTTCCATCAGCCAGCACAAGTTCATCATGCATACCATCACCATGTTCGGCACCAAGCTTCGTAGCAGTCCCATCAGAGAGAGGAGACAGACGAGGACTGTGCTTACCCCCGATGCTTTCGACTGATCCTTCCTTTTGACCATCAAATTTTCTTTTGTCCTGTGTATCTTCACTAGGTGTCATATAGAGAGATTTATCACTTGCTCTTTCTTTTGACCACCTAAGTAAAGAACATAGAGTATAGAGTTTAAACGTCAGAAGGATTCACCAAGTTGAGAATAATTCGAAGCACCAAGTGGAACTCAAACCTAAAACCACAAAAGTTAATACAAATCAAAATCTATAACCAAGATATAATAAAACCCGTTGGGAAAATTGCAATGAATGTGGACAAGAATAAGTGCCAGTTGTGCCACTTTTCCATGGAACTAGAATCCTGGAATTCCTCTTTCGAAGCAGCAGGAAATACCACTCAAGCTAATATACTAACATCTAGATGTTTCACGTGAAAGATAGGATAGTATAGACATTATCATCCCATGGAAAACAACGATGCCTATCATTCCTCAAAAAATAAAATAATAATTACTGCATCCATGGAATCAACAAAAGTTTAGAACCATTACCAATGAATCTACAAAATACAACAGAAAACTTTGATAAATCTGAGTAAGGCCCTGTTTCAATTGGATTTTCAAAATCCATTTTTGGCTTTCTGGGGTGAAAAATTGTTTTGAATGGTGTTTGGCAAAAATTCTAGAAGAGCTTCTGGGCCTTGGAAGAGCGTTTTGAAGAAACTAGGGGATACTAGCTTCTCAAAATGACTTTTGCTTATCTTTTTATTCTCTGTAAAAGCAGAAGCAAAAGCAAAAGCTCTACCAAACAAGGCCTAAGTGTACTTCTGATCTCTATAACTTCCAACATATTTCTCTCTTTTCCTTCTATGCAAAATATATCCTACTCTAAACCTATTTCTCACAAATGGTTCTTCAAATTCATATAACATTTGATTCCTTGTCAAAAGTTTGATATAGTAAACAAAAATCACTGTCACTTGAAAAAACAAAATCAAAACAAAAATGAAACGCTACATGCAAAACTTTCTTTCCACAACCATTTGCATTTCTACCCAACCACTATGCTCTTCTCCATCAATCTATAGGTCACTCATCAAACTATTTCAATACTTCAACATGCCACCCACTGTATGTAGCAGTTTAAAACAATAACATGTGCACTTTCATCTGCTCATCACAATGTTAAATGCTTGCTTTGCCTTTTCTTCTTCTGTACTGCATGTATACATGTCTGATCCCTTAACACACCTTCTATCTCTCCTACCCCCACCCCACTCCACACCAAAAATTACTAAAAAGAAAATCCAGGAGACTGCTACTTTAACCACCCAACTTCCCACGAATCAAGAATGACAAATAACTCTCGGCCACCACCACAACAATAACTGACGTATAAATTTAAAGCTTATCAGGGTACTGTAGAATTTCATACAAACTTATTCATACCTCTTCTGAAGAGGAATTCCAATATTCCTGCTAGGGTTTACCTCCCTAGAATCAGGATGACAGTGAGTAGGTGCTTCTGGATCTAAATCAACTGTTCCAATCATGTTAACGGAAACAGAATTCTTGAATGGTGCTCTTTGTCCAACCAGCTCTCCCTTTCTACCATTATAAGTATATGGAAGACCATCAAAATGTTCAATGTCTTCTTTGATTGCAAGATCTCCTCCAACATCATCTCTTGCAGGATCATTTTCTGGCCGATCTGCATCATTTTCTGGAAATGAATTATCATCTGTGGAGTCCTGCAAGACTATCTGTGTGCCAAACAACATCAGTGAATTGGCATATCCAATTTTAAAATATGCATCAGATCAATAAAATATAATTTAATTTGCTAAAGGACGGATTGAACATTACCTCAATAATTGCATCTAAATCACGAACTCGTTGTGGCCGGGTATCAATGGATGGGAGACGCTCACCACAACCACTTTCAACCTGTATTGCTCTCCCAGTTGGCTAGTAGAAAAATGAATAAAGCAGTGAGCCCAGAAACTGATATACCAAATAACTCTAAATCTCTAAGAATATCAGGTATTATTACTTATATTAAATCCGTAAAAAATCGACATTAAAGCAACAATATCTTTCTCTAGCAAAATAGTGAAATCAAAAGCTAAATTAGCAAGCAAAATCTGAATTTATGTCAGTAACCTTCATAGAAAAAATAAGAAATATCAATAGTCAATACATACTAATGGCGGCCGCACATGCCCGGATCCTTTTTCTAAGTCACTTTCTCCTGCATCTGTCCTTCCACAATTTACAATTTCAGATGGAAGATCATGAAAAGCTGATGCAGCACCTAGTTCCGGGGGCAGATACGGATCATACTCCTGATATCAGATCAGTTGAGCATAAATCATTTTTCTTCAATTTTCCCAATATATTATAAAAAAAAAAAAAAAAAAAAGGAAGGTGATATACAAGCAACAATAAACAAGAGATATAAAAGCCACAGAACCTGTTCACTTCTCCCACTTTCATAAACACGAATTTTGTTTTGCATGGTTGCCTCAAGACGAAGTTGCGTCTGCAGAATTCAAATTTCAGCCCCACATCGATTTCCAAGATTCACTATATACAAAATAATACAATAAAAGGCAACTGACCAGCTGTTTGCAATATTCTTTCCAGTTCTCCTCATTCAAACCGAAGTTAAAAAAACATGATATCTCAATACCAGGGAGCCTCCATGGTTTTTCCTCAAAACTATCAACCTCGACATCAAATATAGTCCTGAGAATGGAAGAGGTCAAAAAAAAAATGTTATGAGGAAAACCAATTCAAACTTTGATTGTCACAATTCACACCTGGAACTACAATACTACCAAGGACAAATTTATAGTCTCCCAAATAATGTAGGCAAAGAATTCCAGAAACAAACACTGCCCATTTCTGCAGTTTTATTGTAGAATATCCTGACCTCCTTGAACTTAATGCGATGTGCCAAAGGTTACTTGGAATGGATTAGTTGAAACCCAGTAGACCATCACATGTCGGTCATAGAAAATCTACTAATGAAGTAAGCATTGGAAGTGGTAGAGAAAACCATCTAATCAGTAGGCTACAGAGAACAGGAAGTGAAGACTTACAGATATGAACAGATAACCTTTTTAGGGTGGAAAAAAAATGAAAGCTTACTTAATTAGGACCGGTGTGATTTATTGCCTTTATGATATCCTTGTCATAAATTAATGTGCAGTTGTTTTTCCAAAGGGGAAAGCTTGCCTATAAAACAGGAGATGATGGGCATGCTTATCAAGGTGGCAACTTTTTGTAGTCACATCTAGTCTACCCCTTCCACACCAATATTAGTGAGATCAGCAGAGGGTGACTGCTTCTTTCCTTTCATGACACCAGCCAAAATCATATGCAGTATTAAATGCTAGCGAAAAATAATTTGACAGTCGATTGACAGACAGGGATATCACTCCAAACTTGAGAAGCCTCCGGCAACATTAATGCCTTAGATCTCCCACACCACATGCACTACCTAGGCAAGTGCTGTACAGATCGGATGTACCCTTCTCTTACAAAATTAATCAACACCTTCTAATATATAATCATTCATCTACAGGAAATATAAAGATGGAATATTAACATCTATTAATTGTTCTATAGTTCTAGATTCTATGTATCACCTCCAAATATTCTTTGAAAGAGTCATACGAGATGGTGTTACATTGAAATGTGAGAATTATGGGTGTATCTAATCGTAGCTGGCCAAATGCAATGGGTCCTATCAGGTTGACTCTTTAAATCATATCCTTCAACCATTTTTTTGTCGACTTCTCTCGCTGCCTTTTGTCACATTCAACTCAGACTAAATCACTCTTCAATAACTGGTCTATCTTCGGACTAGTAGATTCGGGTCTTTACCCCCAATTTTTAAAACAACATTCGGGATTGGTAGAGAGAGAAGAAAGGAAAAAATAACTTTCTCTCCAATATCACTGAGAAGTGCAACCTACAATGCCCGTGGACAAACTCAAACAACTTTCTCATTTGATCTACAACCAATGCTACTTCTAATTTCCCACAATGGATTTGTTTCTTAGTCTACCTTTTCTTGTAATTTTATTCATCTTCACGTGACGTTTCGCATAGCTACATTATAAACTATTGATAGTGGCTAACCGTATAGTTGCCTCGTAAAAATTTCCTTCGTTCAGCATAAGCGCAGTCCGTCTGTGTCATGTTCAATGCCTTATGTTTACATAGCCAGTTCCAAGCATGAAAAAGGATGAGGATTATGTAAGGTACTTTGACAGCCAGCACAGCATAAATTCATTATCAATGCGAACATGAATCCTAGCCGAACGGAAAATAAGATTCACGTAACTAGCGCCCTATTACAAAAAAGCTTCTTTTTAAGGCTATGTAAGATTATTGTTACTAAAGAGTTACTTGTCGCTCCCCCAACTATTCATTCTCACAGACACACTAGTGACGCAACAAGAAATGTAAACACATAAGCTGCATAACAGAAACAAAGAGACCACATGTATTACAAGTCGTTGCCCTAGGGCTAGTGTGAACTTAGTGGACCTCTTTTCAAAAGTTCGATAAATGAAGACAGAATAATCACAAGAAAACACTGAAACGTATATATACATATATATTTTGTATAACTAGCCACTGGCACAATATCTAAATAGAAACATATTAATCAAATCATACAGGCGCCTATGTGCAAGAAAAGAGGGGAAATTTCCCCCACTGGATTTTTGCTCGTTCGCTATTGTAGTAGTATTTTATTATTTTTTTGGACTATAGTGAAAATTTGAGACCTCCCCTTTCTTCTCCTTCCCTTCACATAATCTCACCAACTCCTCATTACAGCATCCGATATGACAATGAAAATATAGAAAGATCTAAACACAGCACCAATAATCAGAGTTTTTTAAAAGAAAGAAACGTAATATGATCGATTCAATGGCAATAACGTGAAATTAAAATTATTTACCGCCAAAAATAGAGGTAAATTTAACATAATAACAAATTATACTTTGTAAACGAACACAAAACCCAAAACAGACAGCAGTATGGAGGTTACTTGTACGATGGAAGTGTAAATTCCAGGCCACTGCCAACAGCACGCCCCGATGTATTGTTGCCCCAAACAGGCATCCCAGAACCTGGATGAAAACTTTTCTGCATAGAAGGAGCAATTCTTCCTGTTGGTCGCCAATCACCTCTGCCACGACCACCTATAGGGCCCATGTTAACTGGTGGACAAACTTGACCTGGGACTCCTCCAAGACCGGCAGGAGCTGATCCAGGCATCGGCTCCGCACCAGGTCTCACATACTGCATGATTTTATGAAAAAGAGAAAAATAAAGGGAAAAACAGAGAGAGACAGAGACAGAGGGAGGTTGATAAAGTTAACACCTAAAATAAAAGCACAGAGCAAATGCAATAGAATGAATAAGCATTTTACAACAAAACTTTTGCAGCTACACATATCAGAAATGAAAAGCATCGATTGTCCAGATGATTGAACTACGAACATTCTGTGTCATGAAAACCCAGAATTCCAAGACAACAGTTGCCATTAACAATTTATAATTCTAAACACGATTTTATCAACTTATAAGAAATGTATGGTACAGACATCATTTTATCAATTCTAGTTGCATCTAAGGATTGAACATTGACTCGACTTCTAGCAAATTTAAACAAAAGATAACTCTATATTAATGGAATTATTTCACAAAGATAAAAGTAAGATTAACTATACGACAAGGGAAATGGATGAATAATAATCCACGTATCTTTTTCTTACATTAAGAAAAAACATATTACAATTATCGAGGAATCAGAAGATTTGAGCAAAATATGGATAAGCAAAAGTAAAGCAATAATCATGTATTTGTGGTGCAGGAGGCAACCTCACCAAGGTAACATGAAAAGTAAACAAAGACGCAATACCAACATGGGTGGGAGGACCAGCATATCTACGTATTCTCATGACCTTCTGAAGTATGCACTTAAAAAGGAAATACCCCCTCTATCCAAATTAGTTGTCCAAGTCTGACTTTTCAACATTTTTTCTGGTTATTTTGTGTTTCCAATTTTGCCATTTGATAATATGGTATAGTTGTAGTTTTTAGTGGGGCCATTGCTTTTAAAAGTTAATGAAGAGGGATAATTTGAGAAAGTATAAAATTATATTATATGGGGATGTGAAACTAGACAAGTATTTTGGGACAAGGAAAGTTGAGAAAGTGGACAACTAATATGGGACGGAGGGAGAATAAAATTTAGAGGATTAAAGTGCAATATATTAAACTTAGGGAGAAAATCTATCAAACAGAATTGGAGAAGTAATAAAGCTTAGAGGTCACAGAATCTTCCTTAATGCAATTAATTAAGATAAAATAAATTTAATAAGTTGTTCCTTGCGGTTGTTGGAGTCAAATCATCTATTTATCCTTATAACTAGTGTCTTTAACAAGATATTCCATCATTCTATTGCATTATTAAATTGTAAAAAACAGGATTGGTGACTAGTGAACAGATTAACATAAAATGGCACAAACTTCTCCATACTAGCCTTTGAAGCACAGCAAGACAAGGAAAGCTACTCTCAAATCACTTTTCTCACCGTTGGATTGCCTAGCAAACAACTAAGGAAGTTTCTATCTGCCTTGAAAAGAATCCACGGTATCACATTCTTCCAGATCATATGCCACAGAAGTAGCAGTAGAGACTAGAGAAGGGAAATATTACTAAAGCTGACTGCTAATCTCAAGCATTTAAAGTCATGCACAGAGAAAGCAAGCTTGCTACCTACATTTTACGGAACTCCTTTACCGACTCAGAATTAACTAACGCAGTATGTGGTGACAGGACAGAAGGAACAATTCCTGAGATGTGCTAGTATGCCCGTAACTGAAATTAATAATCGAGGAAAACTGATTTTGCACTTCATGGAAAACATAAACCAATGTTGTACAACGACGCAAGCCCCCTGATTTTGCATATCAGATGCCGCAGGCTGAAGAAAAAGATTTCAGCGGCAGAAGATTTTATAATAAATGGTAAAATCCAACAACTTTGCAGTGGATTGAAATGGATGTTGATAACTGACCTACATAAATTAAGCACATTGTATATCACATCAGCGCTAATAACATAATTCGATTTATGAGAGAAATAACATTGACAGGAAGTAAATTTAATTGTATTTGATCACTCCTTTTATTCATATATCTCAAAGTAACATAAGGAAATACAATATACAAGGACAGTAATCAACTCTATGAAACGAAACAAAAACTCTTAAGATTCTAGAACAACAATTACTATTGAACTTACATTTACAATTCCCATCAAACAAGGGGAAAACCCCATATGTACAACATCACTCACCTTAAAGTGGGAATGAAATGGATGAAACCCGTGATTGCTGTACCCGATCTTCGGCGCAACAGCCACGCCATTGACATTCACATTCAGTTTGGTGGCATCATTCAACTCCTTCCTCTCACCATCTGTTCCCTGAGCTGCATCTTCACCCCATTCTTGCTCATTCTTTGGCTGATGATTCGGGTCATTATCAGCAAGTATTACCAAAGGGTCTCCGTCTTCGTCGTCGTCCTCAGTTCCGTCGATTGTCATCTGCCCGTGATGATTATCATTCAACACAATTTGCAAATCATCTTCACTATCACTGTCCCAATCGTCCCCCTCTCCACAATGCACATCTCTCTGGTTATCCACAGCATCTGAAACCCCCGGAATCGATAATATCAGCTCTGCACCCAAATCTATATCAAAATTCTGAGTGTTACCCGCCAAATTCTCATTCTTTTCGAACCCAAAATCATAGTTGTCATCGATACAATTTGGATCATCAAAAGCCCTTTTTTGTAATTTAACATGAGGACCACTCTCCAAAACCCTAGAAGAAGTGGGGGCAATCGAATCCAATCCCCTATTATTGAAACCGGCAACTAATAATTCCTCAACGTTGTTCACTTGCTGAGTTTCGACCATGTCATCGGCATGCAAGTTCCGACTGGAATCGGAAGTTCCAGCGAGAATTGAGTTGGGAGGCGTGGTCTTAGGAGAATCGGAAAATAGGGGAGAGGTTAGGTTAGAAGTGGAGAAATTGAAAGTGAAATTAGAATTGGGCGGCTGTGGTGGTGGTGGTGGTGGTGGTGGTGGTGGGGTGGATTGTGTGGGAGGTGGCTGAGAAGCAGAGGATGTTGGGAGACTGTAGAGATCTCCGAATTCGTCGCCGTCGTCATCCATCACACACACACAGATACACACACGGGGTTTTGGGGGTTGTGGCAGAATAAATAGTGTGTGAGAAAGGTAAATAATGAAGGAATATTTAAACCTAGCCTCACCTCAAGGACACTTCTCATAGGACTCATGCGAGGCGCGTATTACACATGAATACAAATACGTGTATTCATGGTCATATATACGTATTCATAGTCATATACACGTGTCCGACAGTATTATTATTTAAAAAAAAATTTAATATGTTCTAAAAAAAATTTGGCATTAAACTTTTAATTTTTCTGTAAAAACGTATTATTTAAGTGATGAATTAAAGTATTAATAATATATATATATATATATTATTTTACTGACCTGTTATGTATTATTTTTGTAGAATTTATGATAAATGTGTCTTTCGTGTCCATACTTCATAGATTTTATGTTTTAACTTTTACCATAATTATCCCATAAATATTAAATACAAAAATGAGCATTTCAAGTCACATAATCCGTCAAATATAATTTGCAAAGAATTCACAAATTTCAATTGAATTTGAAAAAAATCCGGATAGTCGCTTTTTTTCCTTTAGAATTCATGTTCCCGAAACGAAAATTATATAAAATTAATAATAATTAAAAAAAAAAAACATTTAGAGCCTGAACGGGATCTTTTTATATACCACTCTAGCACAAAGATGCTACTACTACATTTGGATTTTATACAAATCTCACTAACACGATTCTCTTCAAATATCATATGTAAATATACAGATGCATATAAATAAACTTCCTTTTCAAGTCAAATATCATAAATAACTATATACAGTATTCCATAGAAATTTACATCTCATGAGCTGATGAGCATTTCGGCAACAGTAGACACCATTCACAACAACAATCCAGAATAAACATCAAGCAAACCAAGCATGTCCACAAAAATCTTTTTTTCTTGATCAGAGTGCGTTCCAAGTAGATTTTTCCAGTCGTTCTCTTTCTGAGAAAGTCGCTACGCTGAGTGGGGATCATACCAAAAACAGAAACCATGTACCTGCCAGTTTGGAACATCAGTTGATAAGTACATGAAAATTTCGTTCAGTACGTCCCCTAAACACACCGCACAATTATAAAATCGAATCAAACACTCATTCTTCCCATTTCCCACTATTAAGAAATCCAATTCTAGTTACAAATTTGTCCATGGTGGTTATTATGAGCTAGTCTGATAAACAATTCAGATCCCGCCCATGCTGTAAATGGATGTTTTACCTGATTCATTTTGGAATCCAGCTACTCGTGATAGCCTTATTTCGAGCTAGTCCTACTCTTACCTAGTCCAGGCGAAAGGTTTCTCGCTCTTCTTGTTGCAACATAGTAAAGTTTCTAAATCCCATTTACCAATCAAAATTTCATCTACCCGTGAGGGAACCCTTGCTTTTACTAACATACAAAGAGGAGCAAGATGTATTCAATATTCATCAATGAATTCCTCCTTTGGGTTCCTGAAAAACTGGAATTAAACAGGTCAGATCTGCCAGTGAAATGGATGTGTAGCCTATTTCTGAGTGTTATCAGACCCAAAAGTTATCAAAAAGTGAATAAGCTGCTGCTCACTCTCCCTCTTCTTTTTTTAATCTTTCCTCGCTCCACTAATCTACTGCCTCTGATGTATACGCGGGCATGGGAGGAAAAAACGTGATGGCCTGGTTCTCATTTCACCTCCTTACTTTCCTAGCACTATTTTCAGGCTTCACTTATCTATGCTCTGCAAATTTCATTAAGCCCCAGTACCTCTTAATAGAGCTTGAACAAGGTTCATCCTAACAAAATTAGGCTGTTCTAAAGTACTGATACACGTCCTGGATCTCAGTAGAGTTTGAACATGATTCAACCTAACCGTATTAAGAACTAGCAGCTCGGTATGATTATGAACGACATAAATGCCATAAGTTTTGATAAAAATTCTTCTCCCGTGGGAAATATTGGTTGTCCTACGTGACACAAATTGACTTGGAGAGCTTGGCTAATGGTCTCACCCTTTACAATTATCCTAGTAGGAAAACTCTTCCAATGCATGTTCAAGAATGAATATTAACTGAAATTTGTGTCCCCAAAGTATCTGGCATCTAGAATTTGTTAATATGACAAGGCACTTATGGACATTACACAATGTCCTGAAAAAAAATCTACACTATTCTGAGAAGCAAATAGTATAAGAAACTAATCATCTTCCAGTTGACTCTAGAAAAGTACAGGTACATGACTTGAACATTGCTGTCAAGTTCGAAAACTTAGTTATAACTCCATATAAAGACATGAAAAATATATGGAGAAAAAAGACCACTTACAATTTTAGTTTGGTATCTTGCCTGCTATCAAATCTGATAACAAAAAGCTGCTTCCCACTAATGAATGTCTACCTCCTGGTAGATGCAAAGAAAGGCCCCAAGGCTTTCAAAAGCTGTCAAAGATTTCTGATATAGAATGAGAACAATAAAAATCAATAGGTCAAGCTGAGAACCGAACTTATAGTTCAAGCCTTGCAAGAGCATTTGAAATGAGTACTAAAAACCATTCTATATAACATAGAAAAGTACTGCTTATTGGCATCTAAGTGAATCAAACTTGAGCCGTCCTGCATGGCCTCTTACATCACAAGATTCTACTACAAGAAGCAAAATGAAGCAGCTATTTAACAAATTAAACATTAAAGCACACCAAGCAGCTACCATGATAAGAAGATGTAATGTTGCTAGAATGTAGAAGTCGCATACCTTGAGATGCCGAACTTGAACAAAGAATCCATCTCTGCATAGGATCCTTAAACCATATATCATTTTATCAGAATCTTGTTTACTGAGCTACATGTAAAACATGTGCATGTGTCCAACCTATGACATGTATCTCCTACAAGGTCAGAAAAGAAACCATATCTAACTTGAACATATCTCAATACAAAGACATCACAAAACTCAGGAACCTATCTTCCACAATGTCGACATACATTACAAAGTTTATGTTTCTAACCACTAGGCAATCTAGAACCTTTTTTTATGTACTCAAGATGTCTCTCTATCTTCAAGTCTATGCTTACGGCAGCAAAAAGGAGAATGCCTGTCATATAGGTAATGAGAATATTCATACTCATAATTAAACAAAGAAGGGGAGGACAGTTCAACTGGTTCTAATAGAGTTTAGCTGCACCATAAGTCAAGAAGGCAAATCAGTTGAAGCCATGGGATATAGATATTTAAATCTTTCAGAGAAGCAAATATACGAACATTCAATAATTACCCAAAATAAAACAAACTTCTATTCCTTCCATCAATTTCAACGACCGTCATAAAAGATAGCAACTAATATTGAGTCACTAACACTATCTCTTTTACAGATGGGGAAAAAGGGAAGCCAAATAGCAATAAATAAAACAAGTTTGATGCCATTTTTGTTGATTTTGCTTCGATCAAATTAAAACTCAGCCCAGATAAGCAGAATAGTTTCATTTAGTATAGCTGAATGAATCCTTTACTTCACTAATGCCCTAAACTATAGACAGTTTACGACTTCATAACTTCAGTTTCCCTTTCAATTTAACCGAGGCCAAAAAGAGAGGCAAAAAGGAGCAACTACAACAATCTTTGGCAAAGGGATCAAGACCATTGCTTATAGTGCGTGCAAGCTATTAAAAGTACATCAAGTCTTGGAATCTTAGGCCCTGTTTTGATTGGCTTTTCAAACGCTGTTTTTAGCTAAATTGTTTTGAACAATGACAATTTTTTTAGAAAAGCTTCTGGCCCTTGGAAGAAGGTTTTAAAGAAGTTGGGGGTATCAGCTTCTCAAAACAGCTTATGCTTCTCTTTTTCTTTTACGGAAAGCCAGAAACAGAAGTTATGGCTTAGTCATAGTACTACCGCAAAGCGATACAATTCCAGAAAAATCGACTGAAAATAAAGTCAGAAATAGTGATAGTAAAAGGAAAAGTTAATGGAAGAAAAGATTCATAAGAGAACACAAAAAGATGGCAATTCGACACATTACAAATACACTACCAAACATATTCTTATTTTATTTTTTTATAAAACTTAATATTTTTTCTTTCAATGACTACTCAGTCCATTCTCAACTCCAAGACCATACAACACACCAGCATATTTCTCTGGCGAGCCATTAAAGAAACTCTCTTTCAACTTCATGAACGTACAACAAGTAAGCAAGCTATCAGAACCAGCTTGATGACAAATGCCAATCCTCTCCACATCCAAAAGCTCCGCGAGCTTGTTCAACCCACCGTGAAGACTGTTGCAGAACCTCATCAGATGCTTGATATCATAAAGCCTCGGGAAATACATTCTGATCAGATTGAAGTACCCCACTTGAGTATCAGGCAGATTCCGGCAAGTAAGTATCTTGAGCAAGTACCCAAAATCATACCCACTGTGGAATGTCACCCAATGCACATTATCATTCAGCACAATCCCCGACGACATAAGTAGCTCGCTAAATCGATGAGCATCAATGCCCCTTTCATTGTTCATCTTAAAATCAATACCACTTTGGCATAAGAGCTCCACAGAGTCATTGGCATAGACATCATCATTGGGATTAAATTCGCGAAAATTGAATTGCCAAACACAGCATTTTTCAGTCCCACAGGTGGGAAGATTGCCATTTTCGTCGGAAAAAGTAAGACCCAACTGAATTAACTTTAAAAGATCAACATTGGCCTTCAAAGTAAGAAAATTATATTCATTGGCACTCTTGAAATTCCCTATGGGCCTAAGAACAATACCCGGAAACTCGGTATCCATAGCTATGTACGGGTAATCATCTATAACATCTCGAATCAAAGAAAACTCATCTTCAAGATTATCACTCCAAACTTCCCTGATCTGAATCGACTCGCTCTTCGGCATAATCGACATTTTTTTAACAAATTTGAACCAACCAACATAAAGCCACAAAAACCCAATTCGAAAAAGATCATAAGCAACCAAAAAATCCTAAATCTGCAACCCAGAAAACCAAACAGACCCTAAATCAGCACAAATTACAAGCAATGTGAATCAATAAAAATTATCAAATCTTAAAAGTTCATGCAATCGATACAGGAAATGAACACGAAGATTCCAGATCTGACCTTAAACTGTAAAAAGCTCCAAATTTTGAACTTGCGAACAGTGGATTGTACAGCGAATCGAAGGATTTTTGGGATTAACAGCGAAGGATTTAGAGGCTAGGGTTTTACAGAGCTAGAGAAACAGAACAGAAAGAAAATTGATTAGGGTTTTGGATAAAGCTGTTTCTGGGTCTGCCTGCGTTTTACATTGTAAGAGCATGAGAAGCAAGATCACAGGCAGAGGTGGAAGATGATGAGTGGTGCCTGGTATATATAGGCGATATATCTATATCTATGGCAATGATGGGGTTTCACAGATTTTGTGTGAAACTTGTCCTCCGAGAAACACGTGTAACTAGATGATAGGATAACTTCTTCAAAGTTCAAATTCATTTGGGCTGGGTAATAGTTGGAAATTTTGTTAATGGGTTGATGGATTTGCTTGCCCGTTTGGAACTATGGCCGCTTGTCTGGTCCAAGGTGATCTGGTCTGGTCTTACGTTTTATGGGACCAGACCGTGTTTGGTAGCATTGGTCCCAAATTTTTGGTTAGACTAAGTAAGACCAAATCAGACCAAAATGGCCTCATTTCAGACAAAAAAAAAAGGTGGTTCCTGGTGGTCTGGTCTGGTCTTATTAATAAAATATATTTATAAATAATTAAAAAGGAATAAATAATAATAAAAAATTAATAATAATAATAAATTAATAATAATAAAATAAAACATATTTTAAAAATAAAATATAAATAATAAATAATAAACAAAATGAAATAAATAATACCTAATAATAATAAAAAAGAATATAATAATAATAAACAATAAAATATATTTATAAATAATTAAAATTGAATAATTAATAATATAAATAATAAATTAAATAAAACATAATAATAATAATAAATGAATACAATAATAATAAATAAATATAATAATAATAAAAAATGGACTAAATAATAAATAATAATAATAAATTACATAAAACATATTTAAAAATATAATAAAAATATTAAATAATAAACAAAATGAAATAAATAATAATAAATAGATATAATAATAAATAAATATAATAATAAATAATAAGTAAATATAATAATGAATAAATACTTCATAATAATAATAAAAATGAGTATAATAATAATAAATTAATATTAAATTAATAAAATATATTTTTAAATAATTAAAAATGAATAAATAATTTATAAATAATTTATAAATAAAATGAATTAAATAATGAAATAATAATAAATAAATAGAATATATTTATAAATTAATATATAAATTAATAAATAATAATTTAATAATATAAATAATAAAATATATTATAAAGTGAACAAATAATAAATAATACATAAATAAATATTATAATAAATAATAAATAAATAGTAAGACCAGACCGCTTACCAAACAGACTTTTCCAGATCAGATTAGACCAGACCGCTTACCAAACAGACTTTTCCAGATCAGATTAGACCAGACCAGACCGAACCAGACCGGACCGGACCAGACCAGATCAGACCAGACCAGAAAGACCGCCTACCAAACATGGCCTATGTTTTTGTTTTTATTTTGAGAACCAAAAAATAAGAATAATTCTTGTTCTTGTTCTCATTTTCTCACTCAAAAGAATAAAAATAAAAAATATATTTGGGGCAATAAATCATACATATTCTCACACAATTTTTTCTCTCTACCACAAATTTTTTTTTTGGAAAATCCCAAAAAGAACAAAAAAATAAGTTTTTATTGTTCCCTTATTTTTTCTACTATTTACGAAAACAGTTTCCAAATTGAGAACAGAACAAACAGTAAAAAAGGTTGTCAAACATGTTCTGTTCTCCTGAACAATGCCAAAAAATAAAAAACAGAACAAAAATAAGCTTTCCAAACGGGGCCTTAATTCTTTTGTTTTTTTTTTTTTAACAACCGATTTGCTTATATATTATACTTGTGACATACTGATTTGTATTTTTAAGGGAAAATATCATTAACCTTCCCTGAGGTTTAGTGATATTACACGCAGTATTCTTATTGTTTCCAAATCGTGCATATACTCCCCTCCAGGTTACTTCGGTATCACTTTCACCCCCTCCGTCCAAAGTCAAGCCGGTCAACTCTAATTTTATGGTAAATTACAGTTTCACCCCCTAAAATTCGAACAAATATTTAAAATTTAAAAAAATATATAAAATTTGAAATATATATAATTCAAAAATATATATATATAATTCAAATATATATATATATATATAATTTTGAAAATATATATAAATTTTGAAAAATGACCAATGAAATCAGAGTTGACCGGCTTGACTTTGGACAAAGGGGGTGAAAGTGATACCGGAGTTAACCTGGAGGGAGGTATCTGCTCGATTTGGAAACAATAGGGGTACCGCGTGTAATATCACTAAACCTCAGGGGAGGTTAGTAATATTTTCCCCTATTTTTAATCATGATGAGAGGTTAAAATGGTGATATACATATTACAAATAGAGAATTTTCTAATGGAATGAAGCTGAATTATGAACCCCACTCCCCTCCCTATCAAACCTAAAAGAAAATGTTTAAATTTAAAATTATTAATATTTTTTGGAGCGTCAAGTTTAAATTACGAGCCACTATGATTTGAATTTAAAAGTAGTGTTTATTAGGTTTTATATCTAGGGCAAGGATCCTCTACTGTAGTCTGGTCATATTGTATAATGAAACGACTACGTTTAGTTTTTAATTAGAATTTGATATCATTAATACAACTATCGCTGTTAATCTAAGGTTAATTATATTTTTCTCAACAACCTAAAACTAAAGATTCTATATTTCCAACAAAATAAAATTAATAATCAACACTAACAAACTATATATTCTCAACAAAATTAAACTACTTGTAATAGAATTTTAAAAGCGATAAAATTTATTCAATATCTTAAATCATATTTCAACACAACTCAAACTACGCTTCAACACCCATAAACCCTAATTGTCAACAATATTCATATTGGAATAAAAACTTAGCCGATGAAGACAAAGATAGCAAACTTACAATCGGACTTCTCTCTCTCATTCCCATCGCCTTCCAGCCACAGACTACAGTCACGGATGAAAACCCATCCAACCCAAGTATGTTTTTGAATAACAAAAATATTTGCAATTTATAATAAGCTCTCTTGGCTTCCGAACTATGACATACAGATACAGATAGTTCAAACCAATGTTGATCTATAATCACCACACAATAAATTAGTCATCAACTTCAAAGTCTATTAAATCCAAGTAACTTAGTCTCGATTATATACATATATAATTAAACGCATATATATATATATACATGTATGCGCGTACATGTTTCTCACGAATCTTCTAATTTCATCATTAATCATTGTCATTCGTATTGTCTTTTTGGAGCTGATAATAACATAAGCGATTTCTCTCCCAAGGTCAACTATAGTGCTCTAATCAATTATGACTCACATGCAGCAGGCAACACATAGTGATGACATTTTTTTTTTATTTGAAAGTTGGTGATGACATATTTGATTACCATATTATTATTTTATTGTTATTGTTTTGAAAAAAATCATTATCCAAAAATTAAAATACAATTCCTAAAATCAAGATTACATGAATGTATCATCTGTTATGGACCTTCAATAGGCTTCTGTTAAGTATGCGACCAAAGTCCCACATGGGTTAAAAGTGGGAAGAATCATGGGTATATAAAAGAATGTACATATCTCAATTGGTGTGAGGCCTTTTGGGGAAACCCAAGAGCAAATCCGTGCGGGCTAGGCCCAAAGCGGACAATATCACACCATTGTTGAGATATGTGGGGCCCGTAATGCCCAACAGCTTCGTCATAAAAAGTTTGATTGTTGTTGTCAGCAACTGCAACTGGACTAATGCAGGTTCTTCGTGAAAACTATCCAGAAAGCTTTCTAGGAGCTCATCCGCATTGTCAATTCTTTCAACATATTCACCAAACTACTTGTTAGGATATCTCCTAAAAATATATGTGATAACTATAATAGCTTCTTGAACAACAAAGTTCATTTTAATGCACCGTTCTTATGGTTGAATGTGCAATGCCCACACACACATAGTACACAAAAAAAAATTCAAGAAAAAGAAGTTAGTACCAAATCGCATACATTAGTGATTTGTATGTACTTGTTTTTGTTCCAACCTATTTTTTATAAAAAATTGGTTCAAATTTGGCTAGAGTTTCCACTTAATAGTCATGTAAAGCTTATAATTAAGGTGTTATTAATTTAATGGGGATATGGAAGTGACAAAAAAGTGTAAGCTTAAAGGGCTAGAATATTTTTCATATTTTTATTTTTGGGTTTAATATGGACCTTAATTCAATTATTGTCACTACCTTTTAAACATCAGCTCAAGCAAAACACTAATGCACCGTTTTGTTCCTCTCTCTAACTTGATGGCATATCATCCAATAGCACGAACAACCTTTCTGACAAAGTAAACATCTATTTATGTAGCATACTCTTTGAAAATTGTGGATCATATATGAATTAGTATTACAGTATTATATTTTGGGTGAGAAAACTGATAAGCAATTGTTGTCCCTTAATTAATTCTATGATGGTTTGATTCTATTAAATTATTATGTTTCTCTATAGTAGATGCAAACATGTAGAAAAATTAGCTAGCAATGTGTGCAATGGTTATAGTTTATGAGTTTATGATTTTCTAATGATTTTTAAATCACTATTAACCCCCCTTGTGATCATGTTTAAAACAATTGTCAACCCCACATTGTATTGTAGATCTCATGTTTCTTTTAAAGCTTTGCGAAGTAGATAATATTGAGTGCTTTGATTGAATGTATTTTCATAACATGTGATACGCATGGGCTAGTATGTCGGTCATTTGCTAAGTACATAATAGATTTTTGTCTTTACATTGTTTTCTTAATCAAACAAGTATTATGTCGAAATTGACTATGTTATTGTTCTGAATTTTTAGATTAAACTTGACACTATGGAACGTGGATTAAAATGAAAGAATCGAGCTTCTTCATTAAGCTCTGGAGACACAAAAGATATTCCACATAAGCTTATGAATTGTTTCTTATTATACAGGTATACATTATATCATGTTTATTTAAATATTTTCATATATTTATTACTATGATAATGTATCTAATTTAGTGTCATATTTGATGGAAAAAATTAAAACAACGGGTAAAATGTTGTGGAGCTCAATAAGGACTTTTCAAAAAAGTGGAAGTTGATGTTGGAGTCTGAGAAAAAGATATTTAGAGATGAATACAAGCAGAAAATGGTGGCTTACAAATCTCGTAAGGAGGAAAAGACTAAGGAGGTAAAATAATTAAAAAAAAACAAATGCATGACCATGAATTTTGTGTTTAATTATCGATATTTACATTAGATAGAACTTCACTAGGTAATGTTTACATTAGGTATAAATTCTATTATACGATGTTCTCTTACTTATTATTTTGTAATTTATTGCATGATAAAAGAGTGAGCACACTCACAGTCTCTAAAATTCAACAAATTGTATTTAGTCTTAAAGACGATCATAAAGTTGTTATCGAGGAGATAGGGTTCGGAAATTTGATTGAGTTAAAGTGTGCTCACTTGAACCAAAAACTTTGTGAGTATTTGCTAGAAATTTTTTATGTAAATAGATGCAGCTTAATTCTATGTGACAAATTCATCCCGATAACAATAAGAGATGTCCAACGCGTTATGGGTATACCAAATAGTCAATTAGTAATGCAGAATTCGAAAGATTAAAATGTAGTGAACGGTTGGAGTTGGGTGAAAAGGGTTGGTTTCATGAAAGAAATCTTTTTGAAGATATCTAAATTGAGTGAAATGATTCAAAATTGGGGCGATCGACCCGCTGATGATGATTTCAAGCGACTTTTAGTATTATATGCATGTTGATCCATATTATTCTATAACACTCGTTGCGAGACCTCAAAGAAATTTCTGCAGATTGTTGATGATGTGAAAAAAATAGATCAATATAACTAAGCAGAGTGTGTGCTCAATCATTTGGTGCGAGTATTGATAAATTTAAGAATTCTAAAGTCAAGTGTTGCTATGGTTGTATTCTTTTTTTGAAGTTATGAACTATTTTAAGAGTAATTAAAGTTATTATGAATTATATTATTTAACCATTGACTTTTCAATATTTACGCAGTTGTTTAATTTGGTTCGTGTTGAAGTTAATGGTCCAAAACCAAATACATATACTGAGCTTTCTTATGTATGGTCTGATACATTAATCAAGGAGCATTTAAAACATGAGCAATCTAAATTAGGGAGATTCGGAAGTGGAAATGTAGGTCTTGTTCTCTATTCATATATATTTGGTAACAAAAAAATATTCTTTTATTTAATTGCATGAGTTCAAATTGTGAATACATTTTATAGATACGCGATAAAGAATAGAATGATGATAGAGGGAAGGTTAGTGATGAAGCGGCGGATGCTCTAAATTCTAGCAATGTAAGAACTATTTACTTCATTTGTTTGTCTATAAACTTAAATTCACTATATCTTTAAAATGTAAATCTGATTCCATAACTTATTCGAATTGTCAATATATTATAATATTTGATAAATTATGTGACAAATAAAATAAGTAACAAGAAATCCTCATTCATCATATGATACCGATGTTGACATGGAGGTAAATGATTGTCAAAGTAAACTAAATTAATATGCAAAATTAGAACAATCATCACCCTCTTATGCAAGCGAACTAATGCGCGTGAATAGATAACACATGTCTTTATATCGTCGTCTTTGGTCCAACTTAGGATTTCTCACCTAATGAAATCCAACACTACCCCATCTCTCGCATCTTGCATCCATCGTTTAATGATGTAGTGCTTAGGTAATTCAGTTTTATGCAACACTTCCCTCATGATCTTTATCATGTGTGAATAAAGAATACCTTCCATTTCAAACATACAACAACTGCATCTCAAATTGTCATCTACCGCCCTCATTACACGACGTTCTAGACTACGTCCATCAAGAGACCGGACTATGTATATGTGTTCTTCGTCCTGCTGAATTGAGTCTTCGACATATATTTCAACAGTTTGTTCTAATTGTTATTGAAATAATTCAAAAATAACTATAATGTATGATTTACCAGCTTTAACTAACATCGGGCTTGGATATTTAAATTTTGGTTGTTTTTGAGCCAAATCGTATTCCGCCTTTAATTCTCTATATCATATCTCAACAATTATCCTATCAAAATGTTTGAAAAAAATCGGGAATAGAATGATCAAATTTCAAGAAATTTTTTAATCTTGAATTGAAACTCCCACTTAATTGAGTGTTATGCATTCTAGCACACCAATGATACTTCACGAAAGCCCTTGCCCATTTGTGTTTCAAATCGTATGTATCGAAAAACCATTTGTTGTCACGAAAACCATATTCAATTACCGTGGACTCCCAACACATCTCGAATTCATCTTCATCCTCATGTTGTTTCATGAACTCGGATAAGATGCCTCCTATA
Organism: Cornus suecica; assembly: GCA_963922005.1. Taxonomy (NCBI): domain Eukaryota; kingdom Viridiplantae; phylum Streptophyta; class Magnoliopsida; order Cornales; family Cornaceae; genus Cornus; species Cornus suecica. The sequence goes on along the minus strand of OY998240.1, from coordinate 1,133,362 downwards.
CCCATCGGACCCTTAATAACATTACCTAAATGCTTCTGCCTGTTGTTCATAATATGCCATGTACAGAGATGATGATGTGTCTCAGGCATCACCAAAGCTAAAGCTTTTGTGATAGCAGTATCTTGGTTAGTTATAACAGTTTTCGAATATTTTTTAGACATGGCTTGCAAAAAAGTATTAAATAACCACACTATTGAAGAACTTAAAAACAGGATCCGATACACATGGAGCTTTCATAGCTCAGTTGGTTAGAGCACCCGTTTAGTAAGCGGGAGGTCTTGAGTTCAACTCTCAATGAAAGCACTACCTTACATTTTAGTTCACTTTTGCATTATTATTTCTTCATTTAAGATTTACACCTCAATTTATTTTCTTTTTTGTATTTTAATTCATTTAAGTAATTGTACACCTCTATTTATATGTAACTATTACAAACGTCTTTTGAAATGCCTGATAAACATATTGATTATTGCTCACTCTCACTAATAGATGTCCTAGTTATTACTAATGTATTTTCATTCAGATTTTTATTTATTTAATCAATTACGAACTATCTTTATTCTTTCAACATTTGTATAAACTTTCAATTGTTTTAAAATTACAAGTCTTTTAGACACCTCACTAAAAACTATTGTTGAAATTCACTAAATTTGATATCATTCATGAGCATCATGTTGTCATCTTTTAGCTAACATTCAAGTAGGGATGACAAAAAAATCCGCCCACAGGGATACCGCCTCATTTTTAACGATTTTTAACCGCGTGGTTATAGGAGTAAAACTAAAAAAACCAACGGTTTGAGGGGTTCCCCATTGGGGAACCGCCCCGTTCCAAACCATATAATAAATATTTAATTTTTTTATTAAAATTATATAATTATATATGTATTTACAATTTTTATATTAAAATTACACTAATATCCTTAAATAAAATAAACACTTACTTGTTTATCCTCTAATATGTATAAAACCCTAAATTCTAAACCTATTTCCTATATAGATAATAATATTATATTAATTTATTTATTTTTTGCTTGCCATTAGGAAAAAAATTGGTTTAATGGGGTGGTTTGGGGCGGTTATGGGGGTAAGGGTGAAAATTTTATATGGTTTTGAGGCGGTTATGGGGAATGGGATTTTTTTTTTTTTTGAATGATAAGAAATTTACACACCATACCCACAATATCTCCTAAGAGGCTCGAACTCCTCACCTTCTCAATTGGAGGATGAGGTTATATCATTGCAACACATGTGCGCTACTGGGAAATGAAATTTTTTACGATTTTTGTTATGGGGATTGAGAAAACCGCCTCATTCCCATCCCTACACTCAAGTCACAATCTTATCTTATCCCCCTTAAGAACACCCGCAAAATTCATATTTTTTGTATTTCCCGGCACCTTTCCATTATTTTTTCTCCTACTAAAATTTATCTAAATTTTATTTCACTAAAGAACTACTCTGGATTCACCATTTTTTCCAAGGAAAGAAAGAATTGCATCATTATTAAATTAGATTGTGTTCGATGTCAGCACAAAATTATCATTCTTATATTCATGTATTCCCTTAAACAATTTTCATATTAAATGTTGGACACGTATTTGTTTTGCATATACATATAAATTTGTTGTCTGCGGCAAGTGTAACAAAGACGAACCTTTAGGGCTGTTTGGCAGGTGTTGGTTTTGGGTTTTGGATTAGGTTATGTTGGGTTTGATGTGGTTTTATTCTGAACTGAAATTATATTTGGTGCATACGATTTTGGTATAAGAAAAAGTAAAGCTGAAAAACCAAACCATGTTTGGTAGAGTTGGTATATGGGCTGAAATTCTGAAACCAATCATATTTTGTAACTTGAATAGTTTGACATTTTATTTATTTAAAATAACACTTTGTAAATATATATATTTTAAAAAATAAAATATATAAATATTTAATTTTTTCGAAATATTTAATTTTTCATAAATATTTTATTTTTTCGAAATATTTATAGATAAAATATTTTATATAAGATATTTCAAAAAAATAAAAGATTTCAGTAAAAATACATATAATTTGTATATTTTTTTAAAAATAATAAATATATTTTTATTATATTTTATTTTTTCCAGAAATATTTATTTTTCCAAAATATTTTATTTTTTATGAAATATATTTTTTTGTTTGATTTTTTTGAAATATTTTATTTTTTCATAAATATTTTATTTTTCAAATTTATATATATATAATATTATAATTGAATTGGTTTGAGTTAAAGAATGGTTTTGCTGTGGGAAAACAAAACCATCTATTGAGATGGTATGAAAAATGGGGCATTTGGTACCAATGGTTTGACACAGTTACACCAACACCAGGGTTACCAAATATGGGTTGGGTCACGAATTTCAGCCCAAAATTATATATTTGGCACCAACTCTTTCTATCAACATGCACTTAGTGTGACAAATGATATCCTCTGGGACGAACATTGAAGATTAGACTTTTTACATATAAATTTGTATATACAAAGAGAAGAGATGACTTTAAACATTTGAAACAAAAACCGTGTTGAATTGACCTCGAGATTTTTATCTTAAATTCATACTTTCATTTTTCATATTTTTCTAATTTTTCATTTGGATAAACAAGAAAAAAAAATTGCAAAGACAACATTACTTTTAAAAGAACAAAAATTATAAAAATGACTTAAATTCATGTTTAAATAAATTATAAAAATAATAATAATACCCTTTTTTTCAATAGGTAGAAGAGAGAAAAGAAAATAAAACATCATGGTATCATAATATTAAAAATAAATCCAAATATCTTTTAGGTTTCTATTTATATTGTATTGTTTTTCTATAATATTGTCATTGTTTGAAGGATGGCAAATAAAAAAATAATTCAAAAGAAAAAAAAGAGATTAATTATCAATATCGAGCTCTCTTATTGAATTAATTGCTCATTCTTACGCCTCTTCAAGGACTCGAACCTCCACACTTTTATTGTTTTCATCCCCTAATTAACAAAATTATTGTCATTTCTTCCAATTTTATAAGTTGCCTATATAAATCATAAAACATTGAGGCTATGTTTGGTACGCATGAATGAAATGGAATGAAAGTGAGAATTGAATGAGAATGATAATAGAATGGAATAACCATTCTCATTCTATTGTTTGATTATAATATGAAGCACTTAAGGAATATAATGAATTTAAAATAAAAAAAATTCAAAAATACCCCTCTTAGTAATAAATATATAATTTAATCAAATAATATTACTTCATAAATTTTTTACAAAAAAATAGTGAAAGGTAACGGAAATAGTAGTAGTGAAAATGGAGATGGTGGTGGTGATGACAGCGGCGATGACGGGAGTGGTTTATTTATTTAAAATATAAAATAATTGTTTTAGTTATTTTATATTTTAAAAAAACCCCTAAGAAATAAAATGAACATTGCATAGGTTTACAATGATTTTTCATTGGAACCAAACAAAAACTGAAATTTGTAAGAAAAGCATAAAAGGATAGAAAAGAAAAGAAAGAGACTCTTCAAACAAAGTCGCTCTCACGACTTTGCGCTATCTCTCTAGAATCCCTTAATTTAAGGAACGAAAATATTTTCTCTCTCTAAAATGTAGTTATAGATATATAACTCAGTCTCTGTATATCATCTGTATGTATATCTCAACTGCTTGGTTCTCTGAAATTTTGGCCAAGCTATGCAGCCTTGCAGTGAAGAAATGCAATCCATGAATTCAATGTTGAAGCAATCTCAGATGACCACCCTTCAAGACCTTCAAGAGGGTCAATCACACATTCAAGTTCAGGCTTGTCAATTCAATCCGACGTCGTCTCACGACGACTTTCTCGACCAAATGCTCTCTTCGGTCCCTTCCTGTTCTTGGCCGGACCTCGCCGCCGCACAAAACCCTAAGTCGCCGTGGGACCTCTCGTCGATCTGCGCGCGAAATTCTGGAGAATTGTGCGACGATCAGAGGCCGTTGGATTTGGAGAATGGTCAACAGCACCAGTTTGAGTTCGATGAGTCGGCTTTGTTGGCTTCGAAGCTCCGGCAACACCAGATCGGCGGCGGGGGAGCCAATTCGGCGGCTGCCAAGTCCTTGTTACTTCAGCAGCAGTTACAAATGCTTTCCAGAGGCGTTTCCGGGGGATTGAGGTCGCCGACGGGATCTTCCGGCACCGGTGATTCTGGTCTGTTACCAATGCCTCAATGTCTCGGTAGCGACGACAACTTCAAATCGGCCAATCTGGTGAGTTTTTTTTGTAGAGACAAGAGTATCGTCAAAGTTCAATTTGATAAATATATATATATGTATAATTAAATTGATGGAATGTGGATTAATTATGAGGATAGTTACAGGGAGGAGATGGTTGTGTACAAGGTCTATACAACGGATTCACCGGATCTCTGAATGGTACTGCTCAGGTATCCATTTTCACATCCTCAATTATTTGACATGCTTTTATATTTTTGGGTATGTGTATATACATACATATATATATAAAATATATGTGTATACATATGCATAATATTTTTGGTTGATTATAGGAAGGATCGCAGAACTTTGGAGCTACTGGGGCAGTGACGAACCAAGGTCCGGCAGGCGGAGGAGGAGTGGGGCAGCCGAGGCAGAGGGTGAGGGCAAGGAGAGGTCAGGCCACTGACCCTCACAGCATAGCTGAAAGAGTAGGCCAACTTTCACTAACTCCTCCGTTTTCCATTTGTGTTTTTGTTTTCATTTGTTTTGTTTATGAGACTGAGAGTGGGGGTATTTGGGCAGTTACGGAGGGAGAGAATTGCAGAGAGAATGAAAGCTTTGCAGGAGCTTGTTCCCAATGCCAACAAGGTGATTTTTGGCCGCACTCTGATTCTTTTTTGGAATTAATAATCTGACGGCTGAGAGCTGTTTGATGTATAATAATAATTTAGCCCATACTTGTGTTGTTTTGTTTGTATATCTTTGAATTTGTGGTCGAAATAATAATTGTGTTAGATGGATGATTAAGCTTTTATTATTAGTATGTTATCTAAACATTTTGACATGAATTTTAACATTGTGTTTATGGTTTTTTGGCAATGGCAGACGGACAAGGCGTCAATGCTAGATGAGATAATCGACTATGTGAAATTCCTCCAGCTCCAAGTCAAAGTACCCTTTTATTTCCTGTCTCTTTAAATGGGCTTAAAATTTCATTGAGTTTGTGTATCTATAATTATAATTTCATTGTGTGTGGGTGGGTACAGGTGCTGAGTATGAGCAGATTGGGCGGTGCTGCAGCTGTTGCCCCCTTAGTTGCTGATATCTCCTCTCTGGTAATATCATCAAACCCACAAACATGTCTTTGTATAAATGCATTTATATATATATATATATTTTTTCATAATCGTAATATCCCGTGAATGATGGATAAGGCTCGAATTATATACGCATTTCACACACATTAATTTACATGTCTAACTGAATAAAGGAAAGTAGAGTAGGTCTTGGTCATTTCTTTTGATAGTTTTAATTTAAAAATTGCAAATCCACACAAATAATGAATGAAAGAAAATCCTGTATGTATAGTGTATGCCAACCAAGTCAGAAAAGCAACCCCACCAATTCCCAATCAGCAGAAAATGACAAAACAAAAAAGGAGCACGCGTTAACTACTTTTGCAGATACCCATCCCATCCCTTTCCTTTTCCCTTTCTTCTACTGCTAAAGTCTTTTTTTTTTTTTTTCAACCTTAGGACAAAACTCTTTACACTTCTTTTTACTTTACTCTCTCTTTGTATGCATATAAGCATGTATATATATATATGTATGTATAACCCATGATTAATTGGTTGTAGGGAGTTGGTGAGGGTAATCAAACAAATGGTGGTGGGGTTAGTAGTAACGGAGGAGGGGCAGAGACGGCGTCATCGAAGGAGAGCATGACGATGACAGAGCATCAGGTAGCAAAGCTACTGGAAGAGGATATGGGGTCCGCAATGCAGTACCTGCAAGGGAAGGGTCTGTGCCTCATGCCCATCTCTCTCGCCACCGCCATTTCCGCCGCCACCAGGAACCACCACCACCCACTACTCGGAGGAGGAGAGGCTGGCCCACCATCCCCCAGTATCTCTGCCTTGACCGTCCAGTCTGCCAACGTGGCTAACGGTGCGGGAGATATTTCCGTTTCTAAGCCCTGACCGTGCAGCAAATAACGGGGAGGACAGGGGGTTTTCAAGTTTTAACGGCCGTCTTAGTCAAGTCTACTAAAATAAGGTCTCTTCAGCCACAAAGCGTGTTACGACGCCGTATTTACGTAGACTTGGCTTGTGCTTATTATTGGCTGCTTACAAGCTAACAACACAAATTACTAGTATGTTTAGTAGCATGATTAAGTATATAATGTAAGTTGGACTTATTGATGTATCTATTTTAATGGGAACAATATGAAGGCGCTAGCTGTCATGAATGTATCTGACTGTGAGTGATTATTTATTAGTATATGTATTACCTAATCTAAATGCTCTTTTTTTTTTAATATATATTTGGCAGCTTCGCAATTGACTTTTTTTTTTTCTGGCTTTTGTCTCGGAATAACAGATTAGCTCAACACAATAAATTATTTTGACAGAGAAAAATACAGGGGCAAGTATCTAAAGTATACATCAATTATATGTTAAATACTATTTTTTTTATTCTTAATCGTCCTCTCTTCTCTCACTTTGAATACCATATAAACATCCAACACTCTACCCTTTATAATATAAGATAGTTTATAAATTTTATTCTTTTAATTTGTTTGATAATTTTCTTTCCCATTATACAGCAGACACCACTAATGTCTTGTTTTCCTAGATCTTACACTGCTACCATCATATGCAATAACTGCACATTTCTATAATTGATCCTATCAATCATTCTCCTGCTATGTTCATTCGTATATATATATATATACATATACATATAATATGTCCAGCTCTAAGAAGTAACTTTTTGAGAAATTTACCCAATCAACATTCAGAATCCTTGTGATATATTTTAATTTTTACCAAGTGATTAGAACCACGCAATAGGCAACGCAGTTTTCACATAACTGGTGAAGATGAACCTGCATCTGTAAACTGAATATAATAAGGAATCGACTTTCCTCGATGAAGCGTCATCTTCTTGACATTTCTAAAACGCATCATACAGAATTTAAATTAACGAGAAATTTAAATCAATAAAACGCATATAAAAAATCATGACAGTATCACGAACACAGCTAAATTCTCATAAGAGCATCCGGAGTGGTGCACACTCCATGGCACTCCACTTTTAAATAAAGTGTAGTGTCACATAAGCAATTTGGAGTCTGTGTAATAACATGGCTCTACACTTTATTTAGAGTGTGTGTGTCCTACGGTATGGTGTTTTATCTTTCCCTCCACTTTATTATTATTTTATTAATAAAAATAATTTACTTACTTAAATTTTTTATTATGAAAAATATATATAAAATGCCAGAAATTAAAACATATTATCAAAATTTCTATAAATAAAAAATATATAATTTCTCACATACAAGAAAAATATACTCTTTTGTCTTTATTCAAGCGGACATATTCTTTTTTTTTCTCCTAACAAATATATTCTTTTTATTTTTATTCAAACGGCTCTATTCTTTTGTTTTGCTACTAAACGAATATATACTTTTTAAAATGGAAAAATAATGCAGGAAAAAAATTTATTACTTTCTTTAAAATGGAAAAATACATATTGAACATATTTAGATATTTTATTTAAACAAATAAATATACATATGCAATTAATATCTACATATATTTTAAAGCTAAAATAATTACCAGCCCCACTTTTATATTCTCTCTCATCCACTAGAGTAGAGTCAAGTGGAGTGTATGTTTGGCATGCTCTAACAATGCATGACAAGACCACAGACCTTTTCATAGACCCAAACACGCATGCTGATCTGAAGTAAAAGAAATTGTGGCTATAATTTGAAGCTTAATCTTACAGATCAAAGAATAATAAGACGTAACATATATATATATACAGGCACATGGAATCATTCTGAGGCATGGAGTCCACAACAGCTAGTAACAGAAGCAGATTGTCATAGTAATGCAAAAGCTTAATCTAACAGATCCAAGAATAATAAACTTATAAGACGTAACATAAATATATATATATATATATATACAGGCACATGGAACCATTCTGAGACATGGATTCCACAACCTCTAGTCATAAAAACAGATTGTCATAGTAATGCAACATCATCAGTCCTAATATCTTGAACATTCATACAGACGATACTTTTGTACATAAACAATACAGACAGTAAAGATTATAGGAGTCATTATTCTAGTTTGCAATTAAGAAATACATATTCACCTGCTATGATATGTCAAACACAGTGAACAATGAAGATGAAGAACAGTAGAAAACATCATCTATAAATGCTAGAAGTGAATCCAACAAGTATATTAAACATATATGCTTAGATCTTCAAGTTTGAAAAAAGCCAAAACACAACTCTGACAATGGTTCTCACAATTGTTTACCAATGATTTCAAAATGGTAAAACAATTGGATGAAATCAGTGACGAGTCATTAAAACAGAATAAACCGATGAATCACTCCCAAGTATCAGAAAATCACAGAACAAAAGATTAAGAAACCATACTACATGGACTTGTATATGATTATATTAGCTGCGGGTTGTGTAAAGATTACTTAAACACAAGGACATGGAGGAAGACCTAACTTGTCAGAACTGTTTAATCTCTCTCTTCAAAAACACCTTGGTGAATACTGTCTATCTACACAAATCAAAGCTTAAGGGGCATGGTAGTGCATGGTACACAAGCAGCAACGAAAATTGCACCTGTCAAATCAATCAGCAACTCATTCACCTTGGATCAAATGAAAATTGGTTGAATAAAAAAGCATATACTTTTTGTGTTGTAAACTGATTATATATGTTTTATAGAGTACATGGTTGTACCTATGTGATCCAAGTTCTTGAATGGAGAAAAAACTCTCAAATTGAAACTCCAAGATTTCTCTACTGTATGTGTCACAGAACATATGCTCACTAATTTGATTTAGGAAGGAAAATGTGTCTAAAAGGTTGAATAGTACATGTTGAACATGTGTCAGACACTCTAGGCAAACCTTTTTTACTAAAGGGGGGATTTTTAAAGATCTGTCATAAAGATTTAAAATTTAAAGTACGTATAATTCTTCAAAATCTTTCAATAATATAGAGTTCAATATACAACGAATATTGCTATTTTATAGAATTTACAAACAATTATATTAACATGGTCTTTTAAAACTTATTGCTGGTTTGAAATTATCTACGATCACAAAGAGAAAAGGGTAAGGATCTTGCTCTCTTTCACAACCTAGTTTCTCTATATAGATTCATCCACAAACAAGCATGCACACAACAAGTGAAGCCCTCCCAAGTACTTCGAAACTGGAGATCACTGAAAGAACCACAGAAAGTGAATATACAAACTACATGATCATTAGAGAAAACAAAACACTGCCAATATTAATTTTTTGTTCCTTCATGCTCGAAGTATATTGCACCAAATGTACCTGAGCTGAACTTAACTACTGACAAATTTTTTTTTTTTTTTAATAAGTAACTACTGTCAAATTATATTAAGAGTAAAATCATGATGGAGCAAGCCAGCTCATAAGTAAAGTCATCCAGAACTCCACAAATTTCATAGCAAGAGTAAAACCATGATGAAGCAAGCTAGCTTATAAGTCAAGTCATCAAGAACTTGTTGATCTTAATTTATAATTCAGATGTTTGCCACAAGAGACCCTAAAAGTTACCAGAATAACCAATAAAAGATTCCTTTTCCCTCTTCCCCATAGGCGAAGCTTCACACCCCTGTTAGATAGATCAATTAACCTAACGAGTAGATATATTACTATTAAATAATCCAAGAACTAGAGGATTGACCACTTCCAAACCTTAGAAGGCAACTTTCAATATGGAATTCAGAGCAAATTCATCAGGGATTGGATATACCTATCAGTAATCACTACCATTGGAAATTAAAATCCCACATGAAAGTTCCTTATACAAATATAAATGAACCCAAGCCAAAATTAATTAATTATTCTTTTTAATAGAAAGAAAAATCTTTCTGAGACAAGCTTGGGACAGGGAGCAAGCGTGTGTGACGGATTTGGACCTGAGCTTGGCTAGGTCCTCGCCTAATTACCTAAAGTACCAAACTTGGAGTGTATATAGTTGCAAAGTTTTCCTCCATCTTCCAATGTGACAAAAAAATAAATCTACATACCATTTTCACCTCTGTAAATGTTCATAACACATCACCTTGGGTCCAATTTCTCATTCACCCGAAAATGGATCTCTTCTTCGAGAGGAAAGTATTCCAACGTGGACCACAGTATGTGTGCCGACATGGACTTGCCTTAAAAACTTTGTGTAAATCCCTCTTAGTTTCAAAACTAGTTTCCAACATAATTTAACTAATGACTACATACATCACTATCAAGTACTCTAAAAGGATTGCGAACTTCCAAACCTTAAAGGCCAACTTTTAATATGCAGAACTCCATAACCAATTCATAAGAAATTGGACCAGTGTGAAGCAATAGCATGAAATAGTATAACCCTCACCGGTGACAGTCATTTTTCTAAGGATTTGCTTGATGTTCTTGTTAGCCGCTTCCACGGCTCCAATAACAAAGTTAAACGGCGATGAGGCTCCCGCCCTGCCCCATTACCATCCCAGGGCCCTAATGCCATCCCTATGGCTGCCCATCCCTCTCCTGAGGAAGAGATGTCTCCGGCGAATTAAGATGGCAAACAATTTCTCAGTGGTTCATTAGGGTCTGCTTGGTTTGTATATGTGAAAACTATTCTCGAGAATTTTGATAACAAAAAATAGTTTTTTTGATTGATTCCATGTTTGTCACGGAATGCCCTTGCCCATTTGTTGTCCTGATTCGGGTCTTATGTTTAAAACATTATAATAGTTACCATAACAATAATTATCATCATCTAAGAAAGACCAAACGGAAATTCGAAATCCACATTTGGGGGATAAATACAACTAAAACCAACCAACTAAAACTGATCTGGGGACACGGCAATGAGATTTATACTCTAGCACCATAAAACGCATATCTTTCAGTGCCTCAGAGATTGGACATATACACTCTAAGAACCATCAAGAGCATATCTATCAATTCATCGAACACTTACAACACAAAATGGAAGATCTATACTTCCAACAAAAAACAAAGTTTGTTGATAATCCATATAAAACCCAAAAATCCACATATATCTATATATCAACATCAATTAGTGTGGTTGAAAGTATAGGACTGTGGAAGTGACAACGGACCTCCTCTGGATTCATTGTTGTCCAAAAGCCTATTTTTCTTAGCACAATACTGCCTATCAAAATGCTTCACCTAAAAATTCAAACACATACAATCATCATTGGAAAAAAAAAATTCAAATCCCACCCATTATTGATGAAATTAAATACAAACCTAAATCATATTTTAGAAATAGAAATTTACCCAAGTTGGTCGACAGTGTTGGACATATTGATCCCTATGCTTCTTGCATTCCACTGGGTAGAGCAGCCCCACTGATGCTATTTCGGTAGGGTTTTTATTTGATTCCCTCTCCAAACAAGAGTAGAATGCGTCCCGCGTCTACAACGTTGCGAAAACTCAATAATTATTGCAATTTTTAGAGCCTTCTATAGTAATACATGTGTGTATATACATATACATATATATATATATAACATGTAGATACCTAAACAAGGAGACAAATAAAAAAAATTGGACGGTGGGTACCTTATAACAAGCTTGTCTAGCTTCGGCGAGGACGTCGACATAGACTTTATCAGGGTTTTGCGATGCGAAGTCTTCTACTAACGGCATGCTCTCTCTCTCTCTTTCACACACATACACACACGATGCATACAATTTATGTTTGTTATATGTATATGCAGGGTTATATATATATATATATGCTAACGGGCCTTAAAGTGGGCTGAAGTAAAGCCTAAATATGATAATGCCTTGTACTTTGGGGGTAATAAAACTGGGCCTACCGTACGAGGCTAGATCGTTTACTGGGCTGGACTGAGTTTTGTCAGTGGAGGCCTAAATATAATAGTCTCTTGTGCATATATGTGTATTTGAAATATTCAATTTTGCATATATGTGTGAAGTTGTAAACTAGGTTTCAAGATGACCCTTGATCAATTTTTTCCTTTTATTTTTTTTCCCTATTAATATAGTTTCTAAATGGAATGACACACATGTTCGCGTGGATCAAAATGAAATAAATTAAATGAATGGCCTTTTCGGTATGAGATGATCGCAAATAAATAATAACAATGGTTATGAATTTAAATATGGGCTATTATCAGGAAACCCCAATGTTGTTTAAAAGAAGATCAATTTGCCCCCCTCCTATACAAAAATTCCGCCTGACGTTAATAAATTTGATCAACTTGTCTCATTCCCTACAATTTCGAACAAAATTGCCCCTGAAATTAGAGAGGGCTTTACTGATAACGATTTATGCCAAAAATAAATAAATTAGAACTACTAATTAAGGTAAAATATAAAAAAAAATATTTTGAACTACAAATGAGATTTTTTTTTTCATTTTTAACTTTGTTTTTTATATATATTTTACTATAGACGAAAAAAAAAATGAATTATGCTAAAATAAAAAATTAATGCATCAATATTTTTTTTGAACTACCAATTAAGATAAAATATATATAAAAAAATTAATTCCAAATTATAAAGAAACCATTTCGTACTACCAATTAGATTTTTTTTTCGTTTTTAAATTTTATTTCTTATATTTTACTACAAACGAATAAAATATTGATTTCTGCCGAAATAAAACATTAATGCAAAAATATTTTATTTTTGAACCACCAAATAGGATAAAATATAAAACAATTTAAGTTGAAATATTATAAAATATTATAATAAAAAATAATTTTCCAACTAGATATTTTTTTGGCATGAATCAATTTTTTTCGTTTATTAACAAATATATTTATAAAAAATTAAAAACAAAAATAAAATCTCTTTTATAGTAAGGGCGATAATTTTTTATATTTCGCACTTAATTTTTTTTAATATTTTATATTAATTGGTATTTTTTAAAAAAAATATTGTATTAATTTTTATTCAGAATAAATCAATTTTTTTCGTTTTATAATAAAATATAAAAAACAAAGTTAAAAACAAAAAAAAATTCTCATTTGTAGTTCGAAATATCTTTTAATTTCGGAATTTATCTTTTTATATTTTACGCTAATTGGTTCCGGTTCTCCTTTTTAAGGATCCGAAAGTATTTGTTCGATTCCAGTTTAAAGGGTCCCTTGGTACCCAAATCTAAGGGTGCACACAATCTGGTTTGCTTCCGATTCTGACTGAAACCGGAATCGAACAGATATTTTCAGTTCCTTAAAAATTAGAACCGGAACTGAACCGTTAATTTTGATTCAAATATTAATATATTCAAGGTGCGGTTCGCTTTTGATTCCAACCGAAACCGGAATCAAACCGATACTTTCGGTTCTTTAAAAATGAGAACCAAAAATGAACCGTTAATTTTGATCCAAATATTAATATATTTTATTTTGATTAAAATATTTTAATAAAGTATCAGTTCGATTCCAATTTCGGTCACCATCGTGGGGCATGTGTCGCCATCGTGGCCATTGAAATAGCTTTGCATAGAGATGGAGATGATCCGTTACCTTGGCTAATAACTCTGAGGTTTGTCCATTTAAACTTCAGTCACACTTTATATATATATATATATTTGAATTTTATATATTTTTTCAAATTTTATATGTTTTTCAAATTTTATATATTGTTTACGAATTCTATATATTTGTTTCGAATTTTATAAGTTTTTTTCAAATTTTATATATTTGTTTCGAATTTTATATGTTTTTTTTTCAAATTTTATATATTTTTTCGAATTTTATATATTTTTTCAAATTTTATATATTTTTTACAAATTATATATATATTTTTCGCATTTTATATGTTTGTTTTGAATTTTATGTGTTTATTTAGAATTTTATAAAGAAACAAAAATCAAATTGTAATTTTTGTAATATATATATTGTAATAAAGGGTAGAAGTATAATTAGTAATTTCAGATGGGTGAAGTGTTTTGTGCATATGAGTAATTTCACACTTCGTATATTACCCTAATGTAATAAGTGAGACAATTAAAGGTGCATGCTAGTCATTTCACCAGCCCAGGGGGCTTTGGGATCGAAATTGCATTGATTAGCCACTGATTACAATTGATCGAAACCTCAGGGAGTCTAACTGCAAATTACCCTTAAAAATATTTAACTACATCACATTTCAAATTTTATAAAGATGTATTTGTAATTAGGGCTATTATAAAATAAAATAAAAACTATGGTTTCTAAATTGTTCAAAAAATCCCGTATAGTTTTCAATTTAATCAAATATCCCCTGTCCTATATAAGATTACGAAAATACCCTCCAAATTTAATTCATTTTATTTATCACAAACTCACTTTCAATTTAAATATCAATTTCCATCATATTTAACTTTAATTTTTCCATTTATCACAAACTCAATTTCAACTATAATTCCTTCCATTTATCACAAACATACTTTCTCTCACACATTTACTCTAAAATTGTAATTCTTTCCATTTATCACAAACCCAATTTTAATTTATAATTATATATATCTCTCCAATATCTCTCTATATATTACTATATATAATTATATACGTACATATATATATACATATATATAAAGTGATATACACACATATATATATATATACAGTTATATATATGTATACATATAATTGGTTTTTTAAAAAAAAAATAGTTAATTGAATCATTTAAAATCAAAAGAAGATGGGAGAAAATAGAATTGGTCGGGTATATATATAGAGAGATAAAATTATAAATTGTAATTGTAATTTAAATTGAAAGTGGGTTTGTGATAAATAGAAGAAAATATATTTAGAGGGTATTTTCGTAATTTTATAGAGGACATGGGGTATTTGATTAAGGGATTAATTTCACAAAACCTCTCTATACTATCCAATTTAATCAACTAACCCCCACTGTGTTCATTTTGCCCCATATACTATTCAATTTCATCACTATGCCCCTCCCCTCGCCTTTTGACTAAAAATAACTAAACTACCCTCAATAGTATAGAGGGGTTTAGTGAAATCAACCATTTAAAAAAATTATTTTTCGAAAATCAATTATATTTTTCGTAAAAACTATAAATTTTAAAAATAAATATATATATTTCGGAAAAAAAATAATTTTCAAAAGTAATATATATTTCAGAAAATATATATATATTGGAAAATGATATATATTTCGGAATATATATATAATTCGTCAAAATATATATATTTTCCAAATTGTTTTAAAAAAATATGATTTTTTTGTGAAAAATATATATTATGTTCCAAAATATGATTTTTTTTTGAAAAATATTTTTTTGCAAAAAATATATATTATTTTCCAAAATATAAAAAATATATTATTTTCGGAAAAAATAATATATATTTTTCGGGAAAAAAATCATATTTTGGAAAATAATATATATTTTTCACAAAAAAATTATTTTTCAGAAAAAATGATATATATTTTTCGCAAAAAAATCATATTTTTTGAAAACAATTTGGAAAATATATATTATTGACTAATTATATATATATTCCGAAATATATATATTTTTCACAAAAAATTCATATTTTTTTAAAACAATTCGGAAAATGTATATTTTTGATAAATTATTTATATATTCCGAAAATATATCATTTTCCAATATATATATATATATATATATTTACCGAAATATATATATATTTTTGAAATATATATTGTTTTCAAAAAATATTTTTTCCCCAATATATATATATATATATATTTGAAGTTTATAGTTTTTACAAAAAATATAATTGATTTTCGAAAAATAATTTTTTTAAATGGTTGATTTCACTAAATCCCCCTATACTATTGAGGGTAATTTAGGTATTTTTACTCAAAATGTGAGGGGAGGGGGTATAGTGATGAAATTGAATAGTATATGAGGCAAAGTAGACACAGTGGGGGATTAATTGATTAAATTAAATAGTATAGGGGGTTTTGTAAAATTAACTCTTGATTAAATTTGAAAATGTAGGGGTGTTTTTTAAACCACAAACAACTTTTTGAACAATTTAAAACTTATAGGAGAGGTTTTTTGATAATAGGCCTTATAATTATAATATACATAAATACTGACAAATATTGATGTTAATGTTTATACGTCCTTGTATAAACATATAAACAAACAAATTGAGGCAGATATTCCATATTTGAGGGCAGTTGTGGGACAATAGTTGTGAAATCTTATCCACCATGGTCACCAATATCCAACCATATGTCTAGATTATTCCAAATAGATAATGATAATATAAGAAGTGGACATCGTGATGTAAATACTGTTATATATGGAAAACATAGTTCAAATATCTATTATATATAGATATTTTTTTAATTCGCTTTCTATGGCTCGAAATCTATTCTATTCTTCAGAAATTTGAAGTTTTTATGATTTGGTGAAAACAAAACAAAGTGGACCAAAATGTCTGACTACTATTGTTTCGTCTCTAAGCTGGTAGGTCCACTAATCACGTGGGTAAAAAAAAAATGACAGATCCATTGCATGAGTGGGAAGATGATATAGACAACAAAATATTCCTCCCAATTGAATGACATTATCATTCTATTATAACCTATCCTTGTCTGTTTTTTTTTTTTTTTTTTCCTTCCTTGTCTGTTTAGTCGCAGGGTAAAGAGAAAGATACAAATATATTTCTTTTTATATGTATATTTTTCTTATCCACAAGCAATAAAATAATACTAAAAGAAAAAGAAAGCTGTTTACACGTTTTAGTAGCCCAACTAAAGCCACTTTTTGAGAATAGTCTCACTAAAGCCAACTTTTTTAGAATAATTTTACTCTACCTTTTTTTTGATTTGATGTATAATTGTATATGATAGCAATTAGATGGTATATAATTACTCATGGAAATGAATGTCACACTGGTACGTTGTTTTGTATTTTTGAAAATTGAAAATTAAAAAATTATATAAAAATTTGTCTAGTATGATTTTCTGAAAATATTTTAAAAAAAGTTTAGTTATAAAAATATTTTTAAAACATTCATTTTTATTATTCTCAAAAAACTCTTGAGGAATTTTCAGAGATATGGGGGGCTTTTGATATACTCAGTAACTGTTCTTATATTGCACTCACTATCTTTTGTAGTTACTGAAAGTTGATAATTTGATATACACTTCTGCCAGGATGCACCAAATTAATGAATCTTAATTGAATTGGAAAATGAAAAAAAAATAAAAAAATATTGCGTTGGGAAACGTATACAACTTTTAGGTCCTGTTTGTTAATATGGGTTGATACCATTTTTTTGGTTTTGGTGTGAAAAGATGGTACCAACCCATGTTTGGTAAAATAGTTTTGGGTCAATAGTATTGGCACCATTGACACCAAATGGCCAAAATTTGGAACCACGTGAATTGATGGTTTTTGGTAGTGCGGTACTCTAGCAACCCAAACCAAAACAAAATGGTTGCATCATCTCATCCCAAACCAAAACCAAATAATTGCACCATATTAATATATTAATATTAAAATATATATTTGGAAATTTAATATATTTTAATATTATAGTTTTATTATCTTTCCTAAAAATTAATATATTAATTTTAATATATTAATATTAAAATAAATTTTTGAAAATTTAATATATTTTAATATTATAATTTTATTATCTTTCCTAAAAATTAATATATTAATATATTTTAATATATTAATATATTAATATTAAATATATTTTAATATTATAAATTTTAATATTTATAAATAAAATGTGAAACTATTCCAAATTACCAAACATGGTTTGATTTCAGAATTTCAACCCATATCAACTCTACCAAACATGGTTTGGTTTTCAGCATCATTTTATCTTACACCAAAATCATTTGCACCAAACATGGTTCCAATTTAAAATAAAATCACATCAAACCAAATTCAACCCAACTCAACCCAAAACCAAAAACTAACACTGCACCGTTACCAACATATGACATCTAATCTAAGGGTGTTTGGAAAGAGTTGTTTTTGTTTTTGTTTTTATTTTTTGTTTTCAAGTTGGGAACTAAACTTGTTTGACACCCAAATTTTTAAAAATATTTTGGTGAACAGTGTCAAGAACAAATACAAAAATAACCCAAAATATGAAAACATGAAATTAATATTTTTTTTGTTCTTTATTCTACACACATCATTCCCTCTTCTTCACCACCACCACCACCACCACCACCGATCTACACACACATATATATATATACACACACACATACACATTCTTCCCTCTCCTCCTCCTCCACCCCACATATCTACACACACATACACAGCCTACCCTCTCCACCACCACCACCAACAACAACGCCAACGCCATCAGCCGCCACCACCGAATTGGGGCAAACCCCTCCACCCCTAATTGCCCTAAACCCCATTTTGTTACAAAATACAAAAATTGGTTCCAAACACATTTATTTTTATTTTTTTGGAAAAAAAATACAAAGACAAAGACAAATACATATTTTTATTTTTTCATCCAAAAAACAAATATAAAAACACTGATTTCCAAACGGGTAAGGGCATGGTTTACGTTTTTGTTTAATTATTTTTAATTTTTACAACAAAAATATATTTAGCACCAATATTTTATTTTTTACCTGTTTGTTTCATATTTTTGCTTTTTACTTTGTGTTTGTTTTCACAATAAAAACATGTTTGGCAATAATATTTTATTTTTTTATAGTGAAAAAATATAAAATAATTATTATCATTTTTGGGAATTAGTGTTATTTTTAAAAAATACCAAAATAATATTTTTTTATATATTTTTTGCACTCTTCACAAAAATAATACAGTAACAGAAGAAATAAATAACCAAAACATAAACAACAACATCAATATCAAATGTCCTTCTAATTTTGACTCACAACACTCCACAATCAAAATATATCCTTCCAACTTTGTAAAAGAGAAAAACACGATAAATTACACTTTTACATGTTTTTTTGGGGCCAATAGTCGATGTTGCAGTTTTTGTTATTGATTTGCCACAGAATCAGAGTTAATTTTCAAGTTAGTGCATCAGATCTTTCAACAACAGCTCCAAGTATGTTTTTCTTTTCCTTTCATAAAATTTCAGTAAACCCTGTAGTTTCTAACAAGATCATTTTGCTCCCTTTTTATACAAAAAAAACTCTCTGTATTTATTAAATTTTATCAACTTGTCCATTTTCCTATAATTTTGGACCAAAATACTTCTGAAATTTAATAAAAAATAATTTAAAATTCAAAAAATATATATATAAATTTTTTTAAAAAAACATTTAATTCGAAATATATATATAAAATTCGGAAAAAAACATATAAAATAAGAACTATATATATAAAATTCATAAAAATATATATATAATTTGTAAAAATAAATATATAATTCGTAAAAATATATAAAATTCATAAATAAATATATAGAATTTAAAAAAACAAGTAAGAAGATGTAAAAATAAGAGAATATATTAAAGTTACAAGAAAATACAAGTAATAATATATAAATTTTGAATTTTATATATTTGTTTCGAATTTTATATATATATATATTTGAATTTTATATGTATTTTTGAATTTTAAATCATTTTTTATTAAATTCAAAGGGTATTTTAAATCATTAAATCATTTTTACAAATTATATATATATTGTTTTTTTCGAATTTATATCTTTTTTTTTTAATTTTATATATTTTTACGAATTATATATATATTTATGAATTTTATATGTTTTTTTTTTTCAAATTTTATTTATATTTTTAATTTTTAAATTATTTTTCATTAAATTTTATGGGTATTTTGATCTAAAATTATAGGAAATTGAACAAGCTGATACAATTTGATAAGTGCAAGAAATTTTCTGTATAGGATGAGATAAAGGGATTTTTTTTAAATCACATAAGGTTTATTAAAATTAACCCTTCATAAAATTATTAATTAAATACAAATTGATAAGTTATTATTTTAGCCCATACATTACATTTAATTTGTAAATAAAATTTACTAATTTATGACAATTTAGAATAATAGCTTATAGAACAACCCAAATTTAATTCTAATGCAAAATTCCAAACACACTCTAAACACACATTCACACTAGAAAAACAGAGATTCTATTGAAGCTAAAAAAGCATATCTCTTCTAAAACAATAGCAACCAAATAATGAACACTACAATTCTAGGACCATTAGAGTTTCTCAAGCAGGCAAAGTAGCTCCATCTCCGGCTGCCGCCGACGAGGTCCACACGATGTCCTTGAGCGCCGGCCGGAGCTCCTTGGTGCAGAACCGATTGTACTCCAAAGTATCCCCACTCGACTTCTTCACCTCCACCACCAGAAACGCCGGCGTTACCGCCAAAATATCCGCCTGAATCGCCAATTTCCCCTTCCGTCCACTCTCTTGCCCCTGCAGTCTCACCACTGACTCGCCGCTCTTCTTCACACTGAACTTCATCGCCTTCGCCACCGCCTCCAGCCTCGATATCACGCTGCTGGCCGGACTCGTCGTCGCGAACCTCATCTCCTCCTTCTCCTCCCTCTTCTTCTCCTCGAACATCGGCGACAAATCGAACCCCTCCGATAACGATATTATATGGAAAGCATTCAATGTCTCTGTTTCCTTTATCTTCCCGCCATCTTCATACTCTTCCTTCATCATCACAGATTTTGGTACTGTCATTTTAAACCATGAAGAATCCATGATTTTCGAGATGGTGATCCGAGTATCCGGATTCGGATCCAGCAATTTCGTGATCAGTCTCCGAGCTGCCGCCGAGAACCATGGCGGACACTTGAAGTCTCCCCTGTAGATTTTCCGGTACATCGCAACAACATTATCGTCCTGAAATGGTAAAAAACCAGCTAAGAGAACAAAGAGAATGACACCGCAGGACCAGATATCGGCTTTCGCGCCGTCGTATCCCTTCTTTCCGATGACGTCCGGCGCCACATACGCCGGCGTACCGCAGGTGGTGTGGAGGAGGCCGTCCTGTCGGAGATGAGCCGAGAGCGCACTGAGTCCAAAATCGGTCACCTTCAGGTTCCCCTCCTCGTCCAGTAACAGATTCTCCGGCTTGAGATCGCGGTGGTAGACGCCGCGACTGTGGCAAAAATCGACGGCGGAGATGAGCTGCTGAAAGTAATTCCGCGCCAAATCCTCCCGGAGGCGGCCAGTGGCGACTTTTGTGAACAATTCGCCGCCGCGAACGAGCTCCATGGCGAAGTAGATCTTGGATTTGCTGGCCATGACCTCGTGGAGCTCGACTATGTTGGGATGCTTCACCATCTTCATCACCGAAATCTCTCGCTTCACTTGCTCCATCATCCCAACCCTAATCACCTTCTCCTTCCCAACCACCTTCATCGCCACGTTCTTCCCCGTCTGCAAATTTCGCGCGTGATACACCTTCGCAAAGGTGCCGTGCCCCAATTGCCGACCTAGCTCGTACTTCCCGCGAAGCACGCTATGACCGTTACATTTCTCACTCAATTTCGTCATCATTTTGATACAATTAAGATACAGAGAATTTGAAAAACTTACAAATTGTGATTAAATAAAAATGGTATCAATTGTGGTGGTGATCGGAGGAGGAATGAATGATCACCCGTCCTCGACGTGTTTCCGGTGACAATTCCGGCCGGCGATGGCTTTCTTGGATCTCCCGATGGAGTCAGGGTTAGACGGCGAAGGCCTCATCATTTTTCTGCATTCCCGGAAAATTTTGAGTTGCAGAGAGGAATGGTGATCGTATTCGATTTCTAGGGTTTTGCAAAAACTGAACGTGGATTGAAATGGAGGTGTGGTATATATATAGGCGGTTTGAGGGGTAAATGATTATGTTGTCCTTTGAGAGCAGAGTGATTCAACGGTTGTGATGCGTCTACGGAGGAGATCGTGAGTGGCGTGACCGACTCTTTTTGGACGTTTTCGTATAATTGCAATTTGGACATGACAGGAGTGGGCCTAGTGTTTTATGTGATTAGTATATCTGTGGACCACCCTTTGGAGATTGTGATTACGGTTTTCACCTCTTCCTCTATTAGCCGCATTTGATGTGAATGTGTGTGTGTATATATATATATATGGTATATATTCAATTATTCATTTAGGTGGCAATTTTTTATTTTTTTATGTTTGAAAAGGGTAATGATGTGTGTATGTACTAACCCTCTTGTTAATTGTCCAGTCTCAATCCCGGTTGTGCTTATCACCAGCCACAAACATTAATAAAAAATAACGATTAAAATAAATATTTTCTAATATGTTATTTATTTTTTATTTAAGTGATCAAATAAGTAGGGTCACAATTCACAAGGGTCGTATCTGCAGTTGCAAAATATATATATATATATGCACCGGGGAGAGTACAAGAACCTAACTTTTGTCACTAATACTCCCAATGTCCATGTCCACTTTGGGAATTCAACTTAAAATGGATGATTTTTAATATTTTTTATTGTATGAGTAGTAAATGAATTGTCAATTTTATTTATAGTGGGGTTCATGATAATGTGATGATTTGTAGTATAAACTTTTATTATTTTAATGCATGAAAGTTAAATTGATAAATTGACAACATAAAATACTTTAATT
Source organism: Cornus suecica (assembly GCA_963922005.1). Lineage (NCBI taxonomy): Eukaryota > Viridiplantae > Streptophyta > Magnoliopsida > Cornales > Cornaceae > Cornus > Cornus suecica. Next base: position 1,110,521 of record OY998240.1, on the reverse strand, counting down.
TTTTAAAATTTGACACTTATTTTGGGACGAACAAAAACATGAAAGTGGACACTTAAATTGGGACGGAGGAAATACTATTTATCAACTAGACAATCCAAGCATTCATGAAATAGTGACATTTATCTAGAAATGAACTTGTTTCTAAAGCTGGCAAAATGAGACACGACACGGTAACACGATACGAACACGACATGAATTAAAAGGATTAGGGTTGACCATAAAATAATTGAAGTTGTATAAGGGTCGACCCGAACACGACACTTTTGACACGATTATATTTATATTTATTTATTTATTTTTCTCTTATCTAATTAGTCATAGGTTGAAATATATCAATAAACTATTACTGGATCGTGTATAATTTAATTTAATTTTGTTGATAATAGGTTAAATAGTTCGTTTCGTGTTGAATTGTATCAAATTTAATTTAATATATTATAATAAATATGTTAAATGGATTACATGGGTCGACACAGATAACCTGTGGGTTATGTTAGGGTTGAACATATTTTACACGTATATTAACTATGTATTTTTTGACACGATACAATCTCAACCCGACATGAACACAACTGATAGGTGCTCAAAAGTGTCTATTTTAAGCCCCTATCTTATTGTTGTTATATCTTTACATTCCATTATTTGGTATATTTTATGTCGTTTGTGTGTTTAAGCATGTTTCAAAAACTTAATGAAGAAACAAAGCTAATTTTGGTGAATTAACCAAGTTCATGTTCATTTTTATCCAAAAGGAGAGTCAAAGAGGTGTTTCCGAGCAAAAATGGCTCCCAGATGGCAAAAACGTCATTTCTCAAAGCCGTCACTCCAAGCAAAAAGTATCGTGGGTTCAAGATGGTCATTTTGGCTTAGTTACGGAGAAAAAATGTCAAAAAACTGCAAAATTACGCTTCATTTTGCGCTTGGAGAAAACCAAGCTAAGCTTGGTACCTACACTTGGAGCGTAGCTGCGAAAAGTTTGGAGATTTTATGCAGGGTTTTGTTTATTTAGTCCTTGTTTTAAGTCCACGATACATCTGCGACTTTAGACCTCTACATACATCTATATACACACATATATATATCATAACTTAGAGTTTGTATTAGTTTTAGTGTGAAATTACCAAAAAGGGCAACCATTAGGGTTTCCCTCGACTTGTTTATAAATACAGAACTTCATATTAAATGAGGGGGGTCGTTAGGGTTCGTTCATTGACTTCTCTCACATTTACATTTAGAATTGCTACTGTTGAGAAGGATAATCATTCAAGACCTAGAGATCCGGAGAAGAAGACCATGAAGAACATTTCTACACCGACAATGCAGATTCTGTCAGCCATAAGCAACTAATTCGGTATCTAGGGTTTTCTAGCAAAATCATAGCTAAGTAATGTAGTTTTTATCTTTGTTTTCAATTGTAATAAGGGGAAACTGTGACCGTACTATAATGATTGTAGTAGATGAAAGACCAATTTTATTCTTGAAACAAGTTTACATGTTTATTTTGATTCTTATCTTAGACTTAATAAATATGTTTATCCTACACAATCACAATTATTCACTATGAGCATGAACTCAAATGCTTAATTTATGATTTTATACATAATGGTGGGCATGAAACTTGAAACCCTATGTTGACACAGGCCATGCCTTGACGAGTTAAGATAGACATGCTTTAGTTTATTTTCATGCATTAGGAGTAGATTAGAGTAATTTAATTGACATGCACTAATCAGTTCAGTCTTGATATGAGTTATCGCGATCCGGTCGATGGTAATTCTTTTTGGGGTCGTATTTAGCTATTTGCGGTACAACCTGATTCACAATTTATGGATTGTCCTCTTACAATTGATGCATTGATATGATTATATTATGCGGTTAGTGGTGAAACGATGAAAATCCTAGTTTTCTCTTTCTTGAATCACAAACGAATTTACTTTGCTTTCTAATAATTTTAGATTAAAATAAATAATTTGGTCTTTGACAACCCCCAAACAACTTTGCAAAAATATAATTCAGTGTTTTTAAACTATTAAAGTGAACAATCTTAGTCTATGTGGGATCGATATCCCTTACTCAAGCTGTTGTTATTCTACAATTGATATGTGCGCTTGCGTATGGTAAAACCTAGCGTCATTAAGGTGTTGTTTTTAACCACATATTTTGTATACACCTGACTTGCATCAACAACCCACCGACACAAATCGTCAGTCCGTTTCCCAACAAAAGGCTGCAATCAAAATTAAAAATAAATAGGATTATTTACAGTGACACCCCCTAAGGTTTGAGTAAATTATAGGTAAATGCAACATTTGGAGAGTGCATTTAATTTCCCCCTCAGGTTTGAAAAAGTTGACAAAGACACCCCCAACACCTAGGAAATGTCCATAGTACCCCTCAACTTTGGATTTGCAATATAAACCTTTTTTCCTTTTCTTTTTTACTCTTTTTTTCTTAAGTTGAATAGACTAAAATAATCATGACTACACTTTAACTTTTTAAACTTTTGTATTGTAGCATTATTAATTCTCAAGTTAACTATTTTTTTTTATTTTTTTATTTATCATAAGTAGTTTTTATCATATTCAATATATGTTATTGACACAATTTTTCAGTCTTCCCCTGTGTCTGTAGATTATTTTTTAAAAATATTAATGATTATTTTTAAATATAATTGTAATACTTGTTAATTAGATTTATTTATATAAATAATTTGAAATAAACAGTGTCCACTTAGAATAGTAACCTCTTCTTATATTTGGTAGAGTTGTTAGACAAATTTTAATTAACTAAATTTAAATAATGGTAATATATACAATCTATTTTATCATTAGTAACTAATGATTTTTATAAATTTTACATATATATCACACTTAAAAATAATTAATAAAAAAACTTAACTTTTTGCCAAAATGCAAATATTCTGCAACTAAATGGAACTTTGTCATAAAAATATATATTTTAAGCAACAAATAGTCAAGTTTGTTGCTAAAAAATTTATTTTAAGTAATAAATCTAAAATTTATTACAAAAAACTAATGATTACAACAAAAAAAAAATTATCACTAAAATTAATTAATTTGCACCAAATAGTTTGTATCTTATTTTTTGGGTTATTTACAGTGATACCCCTTGAGGTTTGAGTAAATTACAGGTAGATGCAACGTTTGGAGAATATGTTAAAATTACCCCCTGAGGTTTGAAAAAGTTGACAACGACACCCCAATGACGCATATGCCCTTAAATTAAAAATTGATTAAATAAGTAAAATCATTTAATAATAAAATGACGCATATACCCCTATGGGTAATAACATGAGATTTTGTCGTAGATAATTAATTTTTTGCAAAAAAAATTTTGTTGCCTAAAATTCAAATTTTAGCCATAAACTTATATGTTTGTTGTCTAAATTTTTTTCCCAACAAAGTTTCAATTGGTTGCAAACTTTTTGAACTTAGCGACATAAATATAATTCATACAAAAAAAAAATAGATACAAATTATTTGGTGCAAATTAATTAACTTTTAGTGACAAATTTTTTTTACTATAATAATTAGTTTTTTGTAATAAATTTTTGATTTGTTGTGTAAAATAATAGCAACAAATTTGAATGTTTGTTGCTTAAAATGTATTTTTTTATGACAAAATTCCATTTGGTTGCAAAATATTTGTATTTGGCACCTTGTGCCAAAAAAGTTAAGTTTTTTTATTAATTATTTTTAAGTGTGACAAATTTGTAAAAAACACTAGTTACTAATGATAAAATAGAATATGTATATTACCATTATTAAAATTTAGTTAATTGAAATTTATCTAACAATTCTACCAAATATAAGAAGAGATTAATATTCTAAGTGGTTACTGTTTATTTTAAATTATTTATATAAATAAATTTAATTTACAAGCATTACAATTATATTTAAAAGTAATCGTTAACAGTTAAATTTTTTTTTAAAATTTACACATAAAGAGGCAGACCGAAAATTTGTGTCAAAGGCATATATTTCATATGGTAAAAAATACTTATGATAAATAAAAATAAATAAAAAATAGTTAACTTGAGGATTAATAATGCTACAACACAAAAGTTTAAAAAAATAAAGTGTATGCATGGTTATTTTAGTCTATTCAATTTAAGGATAAAAGAGCAAGAAATGAAAGGAAAAAATGTTTATATTGCAAATCCAAAGTCCAGGGGTACTATGGACATTTCCTAGGTGTTAGAGGTGTCTTTGTCAACTTTTTCAAACTTCATGGGACAATTGAAACACACTCTCCAAACGTTGTATCTACCTGTAATTTACTCAAACCTCAGGAGGTGTCACTGTAAATAACTCTAATTTTTTTTTTTACGAATTATATTTTTGTCGTTAAGTTTAAAAAGTTTGTAATCAATTGGAACTTTGTTGGAAAAAAAAATTTTAGACAACAAACTTATAAGTTTGTGGCTAAAAATTAAATTTTAGACAATAAATTTTTTTTTGCAAAAAATTAATTATCTACAACAAAATCTCATATTGTTACATAGAAGAGTATATGCATCATTTTATTATTCAATGATTTTACTCATTTAATCAATTCTTTAATTTAAGGGGCATACGCGTTATTGGAGTGTCTTTATCAACTTTTTCAAATCTTAGGAAATAATTGAAACATATTTTCTAAATATTACATATATCTGTAATTTACTCAAATTTCAGAAAATGTCATTGTAAATAAATAAATAAATAAATAAACCATGGACGGCTTTAATTTAACATCACACTTGAAATAAAATAGGAAAAAGAAAGCATAGAGGGGCTTTAACATCACATCGATGACTCATATGTCATATACATATAGAGTTATGCTAACAGCCTAACAGGTTTCTTCTGGGTGAGGTTGGGTTCGGTGGGTCCCATAATTCGTTTGCGGTTGCTATGTTTGTTTTGTTTTCGTTTTTTTTACTCACGTGGCTGTCAGTTGTCATCAACTTTAATAGTCCAATGTCAGTGAAAGGTACCAAAAACAATGTTCAGGCAAAATTACGGTTCGTTTGTAACCTTGTTTTTATTTTTATTTTGAAAAATAAAAAATAAGAATAATACTTTTGTTCTCCTTCTTATTTTCTCACCCAAAAAACAATAAAAAAAAAACTTGTATGGACAAAAATATATTTATTTGTTTTTTTTTGCCACACACTCACACACGCAGGGGTTTCAAAACACACACACACACAGAATTAAGGTCAAAGGGGTTTTTAATTCGGCTCTCTCTTTCCAAAATTTCTTGTGGGTGGAGTGTTTTAAATTGTGGGTGGAGGTGGAAGGGTTTGGGTTTCAAATTGGGAGTTAGGGTTTTGGTCAAATTGGGTGGAGGGTTTCAAATTGGTGTTGGTGGTTGTGGGTGGTGGTGCCGATTGGTGTGTGTGTATATATATATATATATATGTGTGTGTGTGTGTATATTTGTGTATCGGAGGTTGTAGAACTGTTCTTGATGGTTGTGGTGGTGGCGGGACGAGGGTTATTGGTGGAACTCCCTATTTCCGCAAATCTTGTTGCATATATTTATTTATTTTTGGAAAATCCCAAATAGAATAAAAAAACAGGTTTTTGATGTTCTCTTGTTTTTTCTACTATTCATGAAAATAGTTTCCAAATTGAGAACACAATGAACAGTAAATGGGATTGCCAAACATGTTTTGTTCTCATGAACAGTACCAAAAAATAAGAACAAAAATAAAAACATACGTTCCCAAACGGACCCTATATGTTGTATTTCAAAGTGAAAAGTGTGACATGTATAAGGAATGCAATTATGAAAACAACTTTTTTTACTTTGAGTTGTAAAAAACAAAAAATAGCTAAAATTTTCTATTTGCCAAGTTATTTTGTAAAATAGTTTTTGAAAACTCAATGTTGACCACATATTGACTCCTAGAGGGAGAGTGAATAAGGTAAATGACAAACTTTGATACTTTTTCGGTTTGACTTTATATTAACAAAGATGGACATCATAGGACTCTAGTCAAACTCTTATAAGATAAATGATCTCTTAAGTGATTATCTCATTTCATTGTTTGAATCATGCATTAGTGATTTATATAATTAAATACATGCATTATTGATTCAAGTAAAGGTGAATTGTTTCATTAACCAAGTATACAATTCAACCAAACATGTTGAAACATTTATCTCATAATGATAATACATGCATTATGGATTCAAGTAGAAAATAAAATAATTCAAGCACCAAGTGAATATGTTATTCAACTAAACGTGTAAGTCACTTTTCTCATATATACACTTAATGTATAAAGTGCTAATTGTCATAAAAATATATTTCTAGAGTTTTTACCAAGTAATGAAACATTAAAAGTATACAAAAACTCTCAAAAGAAATATTGTATTGAATAAACATTTTATCAAACACTTGGTGTGCATATAAACGTTTTAAAGCTTTGGTTTGTTGAAGAGGCATTTCATCAAACCCTTGGTGTGCAACAAGATTTAGCAAGACAAATGATATTGTGGTCTATCTTATAAGCCAATCATGCTCACAATCCAATAAATTACTTCAACCAAACATTTTATCATCCTCCTTATGAATATGTAAATACAAGCAATTTCATAGCATAACATAGATATGGAGTTCAAGATATGTAAATTGCATATAAAGTAAGAAGTTTAAGGGATAGAGAAAATGCAAATCAAAGACACTGAGATTTTACATGGTTCAAACAAATTTTTGGTCTACGTCCATGCCTTGAGAAAACCTCTCAAGGATTCCACTATCGTACTTTTCTTGCGGGTGAAAAGCAAACCCTTACATGCTCCTTCTTTTGGGTGAAAAACCAACCTTGCTCACTCTTGGGGGTGAAGAGCCAACATTTTTTGCTCTTGCTTGCGGGTGAAGAGCTGACCTTTGCTCACTCTTGCGGGTGGAGAGCCAACTTAATCCTCTATATTTAAGGTAGAGATAAACCTTTACATAGCTTCAACAAGCTCATCCCATGCCAAGATACCTTATTGGACTTTCACTTTTAAATGAATAAGAATTGAATTTTAGTGGTACAACATTATCTCTCAATAGATAAATATAAAAATTCAAAGCTCATTTTCTTACATACTTGGAGTTATAAATGAAATAATCAAATGAAAAGCTCAACTCAAGTATGGAAATATGAATCATAAGAAGATGATATGAATGATACACAATGGTGTGATTCCTAGGAGAGTTTTCTACCCAACAATGATTTGACACATTATGCCCAAAGTGGTAGATTTTCGCTCATACTCCTATCTCTCTCTTCTCTAGCTTTGAATGGCTTACATATATCATATATATAGCTTAGAGACCAAATATAAATTTCAGTTCATTTGACTGAAATTTAAATTTTTGGGCATAAAATATCAAATTTTAATGGCAGGGGGGTATTTGTTAAGGGAGTGAAGCCTGTTTGTTAACGGATAAAAGTGTAGGGGGTTATTTGACACCTCAGGGGGATGTTTGTCAAGAACCTGAAACCATAAGGGGGTTGTTTGTTAATGGCCCAAAGAAAAACGAAGGAACCTATCTTTACCTCTCTAACAAGTGCATTTTCACCTGCACACTTTAGCATCCTTTTTCCATGCATACAATTAGATGCCAATAATTATAGGGTAAAGTACATTAAATTTTCCTGGATTATTTTCTCTCTCTCAACTAACCCCCCTGAACTAACTAATAGCCCATTGAACTATCAAAAACTTACAATTCATTTCATTCCGTTATTACATCGTTAGTTAAATTATGATAATTTGCACTCAGATCCCCTGAGGTTTCGGTTAATTGCACTTGCCCCCTGAGATTCCATTTTCCTTACAATGATACCCCCTGAAGGGGAGAAATGACCGGAATGCCCTTGTGTTGTCTCCCTTACTTCATGAGACAAATATCTAGGTGGTGAAATTACCTCCATGCCCCAAGATGAAAACCCTATAATATATATATATATATATCTATAACAACTATTCTAAAATGTGAGGGGTTGATAATATTTTCAAACATTTTCTTCAAAATAAAAATTAATGAATTAATATGTATTAGTTGAAGTGCAACTCTAAGGAGTATGTCAAAACAATATAGAGTAAAAGAAAATGGGTTGGAAATATTTCAATACTTTTAAAAAATAATAATAATTAATTAATATGCATTACTTGAAGTGTAACTAATGAATATTTCAAAAGATATAGAATAAAGATATACGACAAGGGGTTATAAATATTTTCATATTTTTAAAAAAAAATTAATTAATTAATATACATTAATTGAAATGTAACTCTAATGGATATTTCATAAGATATAGAGTAAAAATATAAGACAAATATATTTCGGCAAAGAAAAATAATATAACTTAAAATACAGAAATTTGTATATTTATTTATCTATTTATATACTACTAATAAAAACACAAGAACTGTCTAATATTTCGATTCATTATCACATTTTACAATATAAAAAATTATAATAAGTAAAGTTTGACATTATTTAAAGTGTAAGGGTTTAAATTAACTTTACAAAAAAATTAATAAATAATAAACCATTTGTCATATTTTTTTAAAAAATATAAAAGATTACAATAAGTAAAGTTTGTTATTATTTTACAGTGTAAGGGCTTAGATTAATTTTACACAAAGAATAATAAATTATAAACCATTTGTAACATTTTTATACATTTATCACATCTTATAATACAACAAAAACTATAATTAAAATTTATTACTAGTTGTTTAAATTGTAGGAGTTGTATATTATTTATTTACAAAATAAATTAAATTATATGAGCTCACAAATATTTTATACATGTATCACCTTCTAAAATACAAAAAAAATAATAATCATAAGTAAAGTGTATTATTATTATTTAATGTAAAAGGTCACAATATTAATTTTAGGAAAAAATTAAAAAATGATAACTTTTGGGGCCTATATTACAAAAATGACAATTTTAAAAAAATAATTTAAAGAAATGTGATAATATTTCAAAAATCATTGTATCCAAAATACTAGAAAAGTTTTCCAAATTGAGCTTAAGACACAAGGGTTGTTTGATCCATTAATTTAGCCAACATATCTTTTACACTAAAATAAGGGCATAAGAGTCATTTCATGGGGTCTTCACCCCTTCAGGGGGTGTCATTGCAAGAAAAATGAAATATTAGGAAGGGAATGCAATTGACCGAAACTTCAGGAGATCTGAGTACAAATTATTCTAATTTGTTATAACGGAGTGAAGTGAATTGTAAAAGTTTGGATAGTTTGGAAAATTTTGTGTAAAAAGTATAGTTCAGGAGGGTTAGTTGAAAGAGAGAAAATAGTCCAGGGGATTTAATGCACTTTACCCATAATTATAAACATTTTTCTCTAAAATTCATATATCAGAAATAATGCAATGCTGTCATGAAGAAAGTAGAAGCAGAAACCTGTGTATTTGATAATCTATATGCAACACGATCCACATTGGAAAATGATAATATAAGAATAAGAATACAACAAAATATAAAACCTGTGTATGAATAATCTTTATCCCAAGAAACCAGCATTTAAAGTAAATATTCAAATGTTGAGATGAGTCTAAACATGTTCACTGCCATTAACATCTACTGTTCTATTTGTTGTTAATCAGTTCTCAATTCTAACCCTATTCATTGTCAAAATAATGAAGACCTCAGTGTAATTGGCTCCTCCGGAAAAAAATTGTAGAAACCAACCTATTAGCTCTTCATCTGCTTAACAGGGAAGTTTTCTTCAGCTTGTCTTTGCCACAAATAATTTGAAGCTTCTATCCAACCTGGATGGACAAGAAACTTCTTCTCCTGCACTGCCCAACGAGACTTCTCCGTTCCAGTGTCTGTAGACACCATGTGAGTCACTGACGGATCAAGTTCCGTAGTGCATATAGCTCCCAACTGCTCTGCCATCTTCCACAGGTGGTGATCTTCGGCCTGAAATTTAGTTGGAAAAACTCGGCTGAAGACGACTTTACACCCACCTAACACATCCTTCCGCACAGTTTTCAATAACTACAATCAACATAAAAAATTACAGATCAGATCACACATTTGTTTCGTACTCAGTTTGCTACACTATAGAAGAAGTGTATTGGAAGATTCACCAATTCAAAGAGTACTCAATTGTTAATGTACAATTTGGCTTTATCTGTTATAGTTCCTATACCATGCTAAATTTTGGTATACAACAAATTATCATCGCATACAGTAAAATAATTAGCTTTGTTTCCATCTATTAATGACGAATAAAAAACCATCTGATACGAAGTGCTAATGCAATCTGCTAGCAGACCTATGTCCAGTGTTTTGTGAACTATGTTTTGAAAAGATCAGAAGAAAGTATATAAAGACCATGAAAATGAAACTTTTAACATTTCTAAAAAGCTAATATAGTCTACAGAACACAACATAAAATGGTGGGAAAATCTGAGATAAAACGGTTGGAGGAATACTGGATTCAACACTACAACAACTCAAATTGCCAGCTAATATCATTAAATTGAGGATTTAGTTGCCATGAAGGATAACGAATTCTCATCGAGTCAAGTCTTTTCCTCTGGTCAGTATTTCATTCCAATACCTTCAAAGTGACACATTAATGAGAGATACTGATGGTGCTTTGTAATTTAATCAAGATCAAGTACAAGCCAAAGCTCGTATGATACATGTATCCTTATATGTGCATCCCTTCATGCAAAGCATCAACAACCAAATCATAAACAAATGAACACTATGAAACTCAAACAAGCCCCCAATCATATAAGCACCAAACAAAAAAATAAATATTAAAATCAGGAAACTCTTGAAACAAAAGCAAAAAATAATAATAATACTAATAAAAAAAAAGGGCAAGGGAGCAATTTTAGTTGTGGTAAAAGGCATTTACCTGCCTAACATCTCTGTTCTCAAGATTGTCTCCAAGTTCCTACAAAAAGGTACCCAATTCATCGAATCAAGTGCAAAGCATTTTCATAACAAGTCGTAAGAGAAACACAAACAGAACATACCGGGTCGAAGAACATACTGTGGACACGCTTCAAAACTTTAAGAACCATACTAAGGGCTCCCTCAGCCTCACTTTCATCATTTTTTAGCTCAGAAAGAGACTTAGAACTGAAGCCAAATTGTCGACAACTCGAAGCAAAGAAATGATATCTCTCCATAAGTATCAGATTCTCCTTATGCTTCGACCAAACCTAAAACAAAGGACGTGGAAACAAATTTTAGCCATGTAACTGGTATAGATTGCCTCGGAATTGTTACCAAGTTCATAACCTGCAGATGAAAACGTAATGGTATTTTACAAGAGGGACAACCCACTGTGGTCCGCAATAATTGCGGAAAGACCAAACGGTGGGATTATTTTGCACCAAAAGGGCTGCTCTTGGGGTTCGAACTCATGTTTCTTACACACAAGAGCCCAAGAACTCTCATCAGCTAGTAAGCAATGTACTTCTACAATACTAAAACGAGATAAATCATCAATGCCAGATTAAAAAGTCTGCGATGCTATGGAAATGTATGTTTGGATTATATTCAAGCGAAAAACAAACATTTAAAGCTACAGGATTATTTAACATTTTCTCCGACAGTGCTAACCTCATTCTCATCAAAGATTGTCTCAGCTTTCACCCGTCATTCTTATTTCACCAGACCCAAACACCCACAACATTATTTTAAAAAAAACAAAAATTATACAATAAATTGAAGGAGATTATTGATGGAATTTTCAGCCGATTCATTGGACAATTTTAGCAGCCATCCAGTAGAGCAAGTGTTCAACCATTTGAGAGAGTCCAACTTCCTTGGACAGAATTTATCGGCTACCCAATACACCAAACTTCAGGCCATTTTTTATAAAAATCACTCAAACGGGGAGCGCATCCCATATACAAAAAAAAAGCGAAGCCCTAAGGGCCAAGAGAACCCAAAAACTCTATCTTCTCATCAATGGATATACAAAAACGACCCTCCACCCAACAAAACAAATTGGAAATAAAGAAGTCTTTAATGGCTTCGGGCCATTTAAAGACGTAAAAATGGACCTTTATCTAGTAGTCCCAGTTAATCAATAGCACTCGTACAGTGTAGTGGGGTACAACCAAGCTCTGGCTTTATTTAATAACAAATGCAGTGTTTAGAGTGAACCACAATTCAAATTCTCGCAGCCCAAGCTTTATTCACTTCATAACCGATAACCCCTACCTAGTTAGGAGGCAAACAACAATGATATGAATATGAAAGCAGAAAATGCTCTCCATAAAAGCAGATGTGACCTTCAAGTAATATAGAAGGATGGCAAATATTAAAAGAATCCTATAGTGTTCTGAATCCTATAGGCTTCGGGCCATTTAAAGACGTAAAAATGGACCACTATCTAGTAGTCCCAGTAAATCAATAGCACTCGTACGGTGTAGTGGGGTACAACCAAGCTCTGGCTTTATTTTATAACAAATGCAGTGTTTAGAGTGAACCACAATTCAAATTCTCGCAGCCCAAGCTTCATTCACTTCATAACCGATAACCCCTACCTAGTTACGAGGCAAACAACAACGATATGAATATGAAAGCAGAAAATGCTCTCCATAAAAGCAGATGTGACCTTCAAGTAATATAGAAGGATGGCAAATATTAAAAGAATCCTATAGTGTTCTGAATACCACACAAACAACTAGTAATGAGCCAAGTCACACAATCCTTCAAAACAGACGTCAATTTCACGCTCCACATGCTTTCCCATTTTCCGCTCCTTGCTCAGTTTCGCTCGCACTCTCACGCGTGTGACTAAAATTTCTGCTTTTACGCTTTTGCGCCCACTCTGTGACTTGGGTACCGAGTACCACTTGTAGCATAAATGAGACATAATGAACCGATCAAGTGTATCAGGTAGATGCTCAAAGCATTTCATAGCATCCATGTCAGGAAGAACAATTTTGCAGGCAAACATAATAAACAGTCAAAAAATTGAACACGGGAAGTAAGACACCTGACACAAATGTATAGCCATATCCTAATGCAACATTATTGGATAACAATTACAAATGCATATATATGAACCACAGGATACAGATGAACAAGCCAACAACTAAATAAATTTTAGCTGCTTAAAGATATACTTACTGGCTCCGTATCATCAAGGATCAGCACGGCACTTTCTTGACCCAGCAACACATCAAGACCTTTCTGATGTCTCTGTGTGGAATCTTCTTGTGCAATGACTCTAGAATGGAAATACACCTTTTCAGGATCAAGCAGCTTTGCCATTTCAATTGCATAGGACCGTTCACCCATTGTATATATGTACATCTCAAACAAGTTGCTTGCTTCTTTTAGGAATGTGCGAACAAATGGCCGCAACTTGGTCAACATGTGCATGTAGTCTAATCTGAACAGGCTACCTTTTAAAACATCACCCGTGTCACAATTTGGATTCCATAAAGGAAGATGTACATAGTTAAACTTGTGAAATTACAAGTCATTAGCATCAAGATGACCAGATGATGTAAAAAAGAACCAAGATCAGTGGTAGCCAAATGGAAAGGATTGAGACTATGCCCCTCATGGATGTAATGTCATGCAAAATTGAAAGATTGGTTGAATTTAGATCGTTGTAGTAATTAGTGGAATTGGTATCACTCATTTTCCAACCATTTGATTTTCCACAAAACCTGAGTTCTACTGCAAGAACGTGAATTATAGCAAATACTGACTCAAAATTAAATCAGAATTCACTCACGTGGACATAATAATTAGCTTATTTACAATGAGAGAAATCATAACTTTGTTCATAAGATTAGCCACTAAGCAGCAGATAGAGGTTCAACTAAATTTTATTTAAGTAAAACTATTAAAATTTAAACCAAGCTACTATTGAGTGTACAACTATTATGAGAGACGATTTGATCTAACAAAGATCAAGTAGCATAAAATATAGAAGACTATGTTGGTATCAACAAGCTCCACTCAATGATACATCCCATTTTGAAATTATTGACAGCCCCAATGTAACTCATATTTTCTGATAAGAGTGATAGGTCACTTAGCATAGATGAGTGATGAATGCTTTACAAAGCATATGCAACGATCCTTACCTACTATCTTTGCCACTTAACACCAAGCATGACAACAAATGATTCCAAAAGTCATAATATGCGCTATGATTAATGCGCTATAATATCACTTGCCAATACAATATACATGTTACTCTAGCATAATGGCATGATTAAATCTTTTTCATTTTGGCCTAAATTTTGTTAAAAATCCAAATGCTTTCGGCAAAACATAAAGAAAATGAAATTATATCCCAGGAGGTCTCCACTCATCAAATATGATATATAAATTTCACTAAACCCCTTGGTATAAAGTATAAATGCAAGAACATATACAACTACAAATTGAGGGTGAGACACACTGATACGAAACTAGGATACAAATAACTGGAACATCTATGAAGCTTGTAATGCGAATAGGTGGTAGAAAATAGCAGAAGCAAAGAAGAGATTGTATCCTTGTTAATTTTTCTTACAACTTTCATTATACTCCTCTAGTTCACTTTGCTATAATCCGACACTTGAGCATCTTCATTAATTCTTGTACCTTCTGCTATATTTATAACACGTATATCAGAACGAGGCTCTTGCCAACTGAGAATAAAGTATTTTATTTTTCAAGCCAAAGGATAAGAAATTAATTACTCATCGTAATGTCTGAAAACTTTTAGAATGCTGTTTTGTACATATTTAATTGAAAACCATATACCTAAAGTTCTTTAGACAATACTTTCGCGAGCCTGAAGCTTCGGGAAGCCCGAGTTATTTACAGTTGATGCTTTTTGCCCAAAGTTTCGCAAAGCAGCTCATGTGGGAAACTATGATACTGTATATAGAAGTTCCCTCCCTAAGTAGTAATATATCTGTCAGCAAGTAAGAGTTTACTAAATGTATATAGCTCCTACAAGTTCCCACACCATGTCTTTATGTCAAGCATAAGTCCCACAACATATGTATATACAATTGATCTTTTGTCGGCCCTCCTCCATTTTCATTACCACTACTCATCTCTCTCTCTCTCTCTCTCTCTCTCTCTATATATATATATATATACATATTTGTCCTTCCTTTTGCATGTCATATTTTCATTGTCCTTTTTAGTTTCAATTATTGTTTGAGGAGCAGTTATACAAACCACATACAATGACAAATTTTACTTCTAAGCACTTGACACGAGATATCATACCTTGCAAAGAATCTATCTGGCCATTTAAATACTCTTCCTCTGGTGTTACATCTTGGAATCGAGTTGAATTAAGCAGTGTGTGATCTAAATCAAGCACCAAGATAAGCTTTTTGTGACGTAATAAATTCTTCAGGTCTCTGTTGCGTAATCGATCAATTTCATCAGTAGTGAGCCTTAAATCCTGTAGATACGAATGCACTTGTATAAAACATAATTAAATCAACAGAGAATAGCTACGAATAATTTCCAACTTATGCCCAGAGTAGTCACATTCTTGTAAAATGCATTGTCTGTTTAGATGATGTCTTGAAATATCCAAAGCTAATTTAACTAGAAAAAATAGTTCAAGAATTTCAAAATATTTTTTTTTTCAAAATATCATTTCCAAATAGGTCACTGCGACCATAAGTTACATCATTCTTCAACAGACTGAATAAAAAAAGGAAATATCATTTCTAAATAGTTCATTACTGAATAAAAGCAGAAAATCCACTTACAAAAAGCTATCTAGGTCCAACAAAATCACAATTCCATGACTAAATTGAGTCAAAGAGGGCAACCTTATAGATATACCGCAATGCCACACCGGAACTACCAACCATCTTCTTGCCACATCCTATGCACATTCCTCCCATATGACCAGGATGTGCACAAATTTTCTTCTCTGCAGCCACTTCTGCACACAAATAACAAGTTAGGAATATGGTGTCCAGGCACAAACTAAGATTCATCATGTGAACTTAAATGGTGCATGTATGCAGATGTCCCAACAAATCCTGATTCTTGTAAAAGCATATAATAAAAAAAAATAAAAATAAACATACAGTTACATTCCCGACAACGGAAGGTACTCTGCAACAAAAGGTAGACATAATAACTGAAAAGATATCAAAGAAATACTAGCCAAGCTAGGAATTAAGACAATAGGCTCCTGTGGCTGGTCATTTAAGAAAGATGTCTCCATTCATAACGGCCAAGACTGTGGTTGGGAGTGACTGTGTAGTTTGTACATATCCATTTTTTCCCTCAATATCTTGTAATTTGTAAACATAAAATTTTTCACAAAAGTTACAATATACAATCATTTGCAGAACAATTTCTCTAAAAATATGAATACATATACGTATAAATTGACTGTTAAATTGGTATTAATGTCAAAACTGATCATGCAAAATATTAAGGGCCTTGCGTCACTCAACATCAGAGCCTGTCTTACAGTCCTAAACCCTCAATGCACATAAATATCAAGAAATAACCATAAAAGTAAGAGAATAAATTATTACAATGATAAAGTTAACTGTGGACAACATGCTCAACAGCCAATTCGGGGGTATCTGTCAACATCTTGAACGTACTATGCCAATAACATTAAATTTTTCCTGGTGAATCTAGAATGCAATAGTTAAGATCAATAACCCACAAAAATAACAAGCATATACACAAATTTATGAAGTAAATCAACAGAGATACAACTGAAATAGGAAACATCACCTAGAAATTTTTCTGAATTCCCTTGTGAAGTTGGGTCCACCTTACGCCGTTTTATCCTGAAACAAATACATATTCAAAAAAACAAATATTACCTCAAGAAACAAAATAGTTACCTAACATATAAATAGAATGTGAATGTCAACAAGTCAACTGTCAATCCATCCCCCATCATGTAAAAGTTGCAAGAATGCACAAGATGGTTGAGTGCTTAATGATAGCATCTACCAGTCTGGTTTACCCACCCTTGTATCTTGCGCTTAATGACTCAGCTCAAAAGAATCTACGTAAAGTACAACTACCTAAACAAATCATCTGCCACATAATTGGAATAATGCTTTTTATTATTATTAATTCATACTTAGAAGAGTTTCCACATAACAACATAAACCATATTTCTACATAGGAATTACTAATTTTTTTTATAAGTAAGAATATTATAAAAGGCACTCAAACGGGGGGTGCGTCCCAAGATAAACAAAAACAAAGCTCAAGAGCTAAGCGAGCCCAAAAAAATAATATTTTCTTCTAAAGATGAACAATATCTACCCTCCACCCAATAAAATAAAAGAGAAATGAAAGAATCCTTAAAAAGGCTAACTGGAGACTCCGCCCCCTCGAAACATCGCTTGTTGCGCTCTAGCCAAATGACCCACCAAAGGCAAAGAGGCACAACTCCCCAAAAAGGACAAGCCCAAAGCCCCACACAACCATCCCACTAGCCATCAAGCACCTCACGAACCGATGCCAACATCACCCAAGAAATACCAAATAACCCAAACACCAAGCACCAACAATCATAAACCACTAGGCAATGGAGGAGAAGATGATCAACGGACTTTGTATCATTCTTACACATGAAACACCTATTAATCGCACAAAAATTGCGGCGCTGAAGGTTATCCAAAGTAAGAATTTTGCCCCAAGCCGCTGACCACGAAAAGAGTGCGACTTTGAGAGGAGCACCAGTGCGCCAGATCGCCTTCCAAGGAAAGGCCAAGCAAGGCAGCTGAGAAGAAACCCTGAAGAAAGAAGACACCGAGAACATCTAAGGGGCGAAGGACACCACACCATCCGATCCGACCCTCCTCCCGGGGTAGGCAGACTGTACAGAAACTCCAAGAGACCAGAAACCTCCTCTAACTCCCAATCCTGAAAATGCCTCACAAACTGAACATCCCAAACAATCCTACCGTTCTCAAGACGATAACAGTAAGCAACGTAAGCATAACGGTCACGGGCAATGCGGAACAACGTAGGGAAAGAAAAGGCTAGAGTGGAATCACCACACCAAAGATCCGACCAGAAAAGAACCGAGCTACCAGAACCAATACTGAAACGAACATGAGTAGCAAAGGTCGTCCAAACACGTCGAATATCCTTCCACACCCCTAGACCCCTACGGATCTGAACCGAGAGCGAATACAAACCATTATGATCTTCCCCATAACGACAAACAATCACCCTCCTCCACAAGCGATCCCTCTCAATCCCAAATCTCCATAGCCATTTCCCCAATATAGCTTTGTTGAAAGGCACCAATCGTCGAATACCCAGCCCACCCTCCTGCAACGGACGACAAACTGCCACTCACCGTAAAAGAGAACGGGAGGAACTCTCCCTATCCCTTCCCCACAGAAACTGTCTCTGAAGTCTCTCAATCCTGTGGGCAACACTACTGGGAATCTGGTATAATGACAAGAAATAAGAGGGAAGGTTGGATAACGTGCTCTTTACCAAAGTGAGTCTGCCTCCTTTGGAAAGATACAGGCGTTTCCACCCTATTAATCACTTAACAACCCGATCAACCATCGCATCCTAGAAAGGTTTGCGTTGAGCCACATAACCCACCGGTAAACCCAAATAAACTGAAGGTAAGTGGCTAACTCCGCAACCAAGCACTGCCGTCAAAGAAGAAATATTCCCAACCTCCCCCACCGGAATCAAAGAACTCTTCCCAGTATTAATCTTCAGACCCGACACAACTTCAAAACATATCTGAGGTGCCGCACCAGACTCTCCTCCGCGTCACAAAACACGAGTGTATCTTTATTAATAGAGTTATAAAATAGTGTCAGCATGTCTCAACCAAGAACAAACAAATAGGCTGGCATCCAGCAGCTCAAGTGCCGAGCAAAAGATGTATCCAAGATCAACGTTTGAGCCACAATTTGAACCACATAAAACAAAACCAAAAACAAACTTCCTCTAGTACGAAAATTAACCCTGAAGGGCTCCATTTGTTCAAGTAATATTTAGAAACTAACTAAAACAGTAAGAGTAATACCGATCTGCATTAGCGTCATGATCATCCACGTCATCTTGGTCAGGTGATGTGTCAGAAGTAGAGTTATGATCATCCACGTCTTGGTCAGGTGATGTGTCAGAAGTAGAATCTAACTCTGTATCAAGATATGCAGCAAAATCGCCACTGCTTGACGAGTGTACCGGAGAATCTGTCACAAGACTCATCTGAAATGTCATCCATGTAATTCAAAAGTCAGGACTGCATAAATGGTATTCATGACTAATTTGATATTAATATTCATCTAGAGTAGAACAAACAAGTACCTAAGCTTGCTAAGATACTGGTTGAACTATGACCTTGCCAAAGCAATCATACTAACTCTCCAAGTGCTTAGTAAATCCGGACAGCCAAAGCAAACACAACTAGTTCCATCATTTCTATCTTAACCTGATGATTAAAAATAAAATCAAAACCACATGAACAAATGGTTGTCTCTTAAATTTCCAAAAGATAGAAGCAATCACTCCAACAGACCATACAACTCTTAGTTGCCGAAAATGTCATGAGAGGAATGAAGGGAAGAAACATGGAACCCTATAACAAGTTGAAATTGGAGGGACTGTTTTACAATTTCCATTTATTGCTACCCCTTCCCATGAATTCGACTATGTTAAGTAGATCATCTATTAAAATTCAATCATAGTTCACAGCCTTACATCGGCATCCTTTTCCCTTTTTTTCATTTAAGTTGAATAAAAATTATCATGAAGCAGTGTAGGAAGGGTTACTGACAGTCATTTCAAATTGTCAACAAGTTTTAGTGAAATCTACTTTGTTCTGTTTTTCATTTCTTGGAAGCAATAGTATTGAACAAGTTTAGTTCATTTGATTGACATTTCAAAATACGAATATAAAAGCAGATACACAGACACAGAAGTAAGAAAATGCAATGCACGTGATGAGAAATATCTTATAATTGTGAAAACTTTACTATGACCAATTAATAAAATTGTGACGTGACTAAAATTGAAAATTTGCAGAGCCATGTTAACAATCAATATTGAATATGACCCAAGCATGGAAATCATAAAATTATATATAACACAGCTCAAAGAAGAATAAATCACAATCATTCGACAAAAGGATTTCTTTTTGTGTCTTCTTGGTGGGTTGTGTCCGAAATGAGACTAAAACTGAATTAATTTGTTAAAACATTAAATATATATAGACGTCTAGAACAGAGAGAACTCCAAAAACCAAGGCAATACATTATGATATTTTCATTATTTATTGAACTCAAAATAATTTTGTATATACAAGATCGTATATTCACAACAAAGACAAGCATAACGATATTACTAAATCATCAACTTTCATCAATTTCTTTTTTATGTTTCACAAAGCTAAGAGAAATTCCAACCTATACTCGAGATAGGAACTCATAAACAAGGTACAAAAGCGATCTAAGCTAATGATTCTACATACCAAAAAAAATACAAGAAAAAAAAAGAAAAAGAAACATGTAAATATCTCTACACACCCTGATAGAGATATAGAAATAACATCATAAGAACCACATCTGAAACCTAAATAGAAATCTACCTAATACCTTAGAAGCCATATATGACTACAAATAGATTTAAATGAAACCAATTTCCATTGACTGCCTTCATAGAAGATTTGTAGAGTCACTAATTACCCAGCCCGTTTCCTTCACGTGAGTCAATCGTTGCAGATTTATACAACTGAAAGTTTCCAGTTGGATAACATTGAAAGACTACGAACATACAGAAGGAGTTTATAGGAAGATTTACATTGAAAACAATGCGGTAGTGGAACCGCAAAACAATAACAACTTGAACCAAAAGGCTATTCTATTGATTATAGGAAGATTTACTGGAAGTTGTAATCTATTGTCACAAAGTGTAAGTTGAACAACCCACACAGCTATATATACATAGATTAAGATATAATAACAAAAATATTGGTACCAAAACAAAAAAATCAGAGACTAAGAGCTTCTTAACACCCATTATTTCAAGAGGTGTAATGTTCTGTTCAGTTTCCAACAAGAGCGTGTAACATTAAACAGGATAAGATGAAGTAAGTTCACGGTACACATGCAAAAATATTTAAATGGAATCAAACAAATTATAATAGCCAAAATTCGAAAACAGTGAGCTCAGAGGATCAAACTCAACACGAAAATAAGGGATGAAAATCGAAAAGGGGACAGTGAAAATAGAAACAACGAGACCTGTAGGAAAGCAGAGTGAGAACAAATTAGTTCAAAAACCCTAATCGAAAAAACACCCAACCATAAATCAAATTAAGAATGAAATTAGAAAACAGAAGGCACATACAAATATATACATAGGTGAACAAATTCAAGAAGAAAGCATTGAAGATCTTAAAATGAGATTGAGAAATTAAAATATAAATTGAAGAGCGATTCATACCTATTTCTGAATAGGTAAAGAAAGGGATTCAAAGCTTCGTATTAGGGTTTTATAACCACAAAGTTAATGGTGGAGAGAGAGAGAGAGAGGAGGTGTAGGAAAAGGGAAGAAAATTCACCGGAGAGTGGGATAACGTGATCGCCACCGTCGACCGCCGGTACCCAAATCGTTACTTCCGCGAGGCGTTGAGAGGTAGTGTGTGAATAATTTTCCGCGCGTGTGTGAGAGAGAGAGAGAGAGAGAGAGAGTTATTATATTAAGGACTGATTCTTGTATATATGGGTCGGGTTTAAAGTGTTTGGGTCTAATTCAAGGGTAACTTTTTTTTCTTTCATAAGGTTCCTTATCAAATTTGTCCGAACTTTAGGGAAATGAGTTTAATTTGTCCGAACTTTAGGGAAATGAGTTTAATTTGTCCAAATTTCAAAGCCCAGCAGCAAAATACCAGAATAATTACAAACTAAAATAGACCTTTAATGCCTTGAGATATTTATTATTTTTTCTTTTTTGAAAATTGACATAACTAATGCAACAAATTATGAATTTTTTGCTTTTGTGTTTTGCGAATCACATCAATAACAAATGAACACGATTTTTGTATGTCACAAGGGATTTTTTGAGAAATACATTATTTGGACTAACTTTTAACTCTATTACTTCCAAAATGGGCCTCAAAACTTATGTTCATCGCTAAAAAATTGGCTATTATCAAAAAAAATTCCTATGATTATCAAATTGTTCAAAAATCCCCTATAATTTTCAATTTAATTAAATACCCCATGCCCTCTATAAGTTTACTAGAATACCCTCCAAAACTCTAATTTAAATATCATTTAAACTCTAATTCCTTCAATTTATTCTAATTAAACTCTAATTCATTTCATTTATCACTAACCCACTTTCTCTCACCCATTTACTCCAAAACTCTAATTCATTCCGTTTATCATAAATCCACTTTCAATTTAAATCTCAATTTCAACACAATTTCAATTTATAATTATAATTATATATATATCACTATATATATAATCATACATAACGCACTTATTTTTTTATATATAATTATATATATATGTACGTGTATATCACTGTATATATATATATAAAAACAAGTGTGTATGTATGATTATATATATATAGTGATATAGTTATAAATTAAAATTGGCTTGAATTTGAGATTTAAATTGAAATTGGTTTTGTGATAAATTGAAGGAATTATAGTTTTGGAGTAAATGGATGAGAAGAAGTGAGTTTGTGATAAATTAAAGGAATTAGAGTTGAATTGGGTTAAAATTGGGATTTAAATTGAAAGTGGGTTTGTGATCAATGGAAAAAATTAGAGTTGAATTAGGTTGAAATTGGAATTTATATTGAAAGTGGGTTTATGGAAGGAATTAGAGTTTTGAAGTAAATTGGTGAGAGAAAGTGGATTTGTGATAAATGGAATGAATTAAAATTTAATTAAAATAAATGGAAGGAATTAGAGTTTAAATTGAAATTGGGATTTAAATGGAATGAATTAGAGTTTTGGAGGGTATTTTCATTATCTTATAGAGGGCATGGTGTATTTGATTAAATTAAAAATTATAGGGGAGTTTTTGAAACCATAATTTTTTTTTTTGAATAATTTGAAAACCTTAGGGGAATTTTCTGATAATAAGCCTAAAAAAAATTATGCGCATGGTCTATCAATTCATATTATTCCATGACACATGTATATCATTTTTTCACTAGTATCCCATAGTCCGTTTGACAAACGCGAAAACAGTTTTGTTTTTTTACTGTTTACCCATTTCAAAAATAAAAACACGTTTGACAAACGTGTTTATTGTTCACTTTTTTTTTTCCAAAGAAAACTGTTTTTCTGTGAATAGTGAATAAAAGTGGTGAAAACACCAAATATAACTTTTAGTTGTTTTTTTGAATTTTTTCACTGTTTAGGGTACCACCACCGCCGCCGCCACCAACCACCACCACCACCCCCCCCCACCGGTCGCCGCCGGGCACCGCTGCCGCCAGTCACCCACCACCACCGCCGGTCACCGCTGGCCACCACCACCGCCCACCAATACCATTTTATTTTTCAATACAAATTTTGATCCAAACGTTTTTTTGTTTTTAATTTTTCCTAAAAAAAATAAAGACAAATACAAAAACAGTTTTTATATTTGAAAACATAAAACAAATACAAAAAACAGGCTTTCCAAACACACCCATATGATTTTGGTGATTTTATTTTATTTTCTTAAAAGGGAAAAATACCTTCCCCGTGGGTCATTTTTTTATTTTTTTTTCAAATTTAAAGTCAAAATGTTCATTAAATATTTTACTTTAGATTTCACTCACACTCTAAAATTACTTTTTACCATTTTTTGACAATTAAATAATATTTAAATAGTAAAATATATTACCAGTTGGTTCGAGCCTCTTAAGAGGCATTGTGAGTGTGTGATGTGTGAATTTAGTGTGCACAATGACTAAAATACCCCTAAAAATATATTAGCACTCATTTAACAAATGAATTATTTTTAATTATACCAAAATTCTTAACTGGCTAACATTTTCTTTTACAAATGAACTCAAATTAAGTCTATTTGCACACTTTTCAAATTGGAACACACCGTCAATAAAAGAAAATAATAGGCAAAGCAGGCACCAAACCAAAAGATTTATATAAGAAATTAAAAATTAAAGAATAAATGTAAACAGACAGATTATTGTTATTACTATTATTATTACATACTCGTATATATATATATCATAGAACACGATGATATCAAATAGTGGCACTCTTGTTTGCATGGTAAAAGCAGGCCAGAGTGGTGGGCCTATTACAATCAACCCTAGAATCCTTTCTTGGGCTTCTTTATTTCCACTAATGTGGGTCCATGAGCTGGTGGTCCCTGTTCTTGGCAGGAATCTTCATCACCTGCTTCTTCTTCCACCCAATCCTCTCTCACCAAGGACTGCTGGTAACATCTAAAGGCCACAAATAGCATAAACACTGCATCCATTTTGCATTATGAGTATACACACCCATATATGTATATCCGCGACAATGTGAAATGACAAAAATGACCTTACCCGCCCAAATACGAGCAACCACGGAAGATAGATTCCACACAACCGTAAAAATGGCAAATGCGACCGCTTTCTTGTGAGAGCATGACTCCCAAGCGTCTTGAAAACGTCGAACCCAAAATGTACCTTCATTTATTTAGACTAAAGTTATAAAATTTCAACAATGTAGAGTTGTAGAGGACACTTTAGAAGGGTCCATTTCTATATCTAAGTTATTTTTCCCTATTTCGAACTTACCATATACAACCACCTTTTCTAAAAGTTTGCAAGACATACCCATCTATGTTGGGTACTAAATTACTAATATTCATTAGATTGTGATGGATTAACTTTGCACTCTATGAGTTAGGTTGACCAATAAATAACTAAATCAGATGGATAAGAAAAGGATGATGATAGGCATGCACCTAAAAACCTAATATATATATATATTTACATATTTTGTGGGACCAATGAAATCTACTAGCTAATACCATCCAAGAACCAAAAGAGCCGTTATGGGATTAGTTAGACACTTGTATTGAACTTTACTACATGTCCCAAAATTTGGTAAGCAGAAGATGACCCACCACTGTGCTACTGTTACAGCATCTAATGTCATTGATTGAAATCAGGTGTGCTCCAACGGTATAGTATATCATAATTCAAGTGTATGTATATATATGTGTGTTGTGTGTAAAGGCAAAAAAATCAGAGTAGTTGAAGAAGTTTACCATATGCAGTCAACTGGGTGGAATAGGAAGAGCAGATTTTCGGTACTGTGAAAACTCCAAAAAAGCCTGTCACAGTTTAGCACAACCATGTATCAGTGGGAGAGCGAATTTTCAGAAAGTTAAAAACATTTTGTCTGTTTGGCTACCAAGAAAAAGCAGAGAAAATTACCCAAAGAAGCTGCTCTTTTTACAACCCCACTAATTATTATAGTGTGATTTGACATGAAAATTCACCCCTAAAACGAAGGAGGTAAAAACAAATTTCCTCTCATCTTTCACCCATATTAACACCCTCTTCTTTGCGGAATTTTGGATTAATTTTCTGTCAAATTATGAAAAAAGGGGAAGCAACTTTTCTGTTCCAAATTGTCACGAGCTGCCAATTAAATTTATACTCATATTCATTAGTTCCAATGGTATGATATCTCCTCCACCAAATAAGAGTGAAAAGACTAATGTCAATATGAAAGGGGTACATTAGAATATATAGATATATATATGTATACATACACAAGAATTTAAATACTGTAATATATATATATATATATATATATATATATATATATATATATATATGTTTAAATGATACTCACCCAATTCGGCCATCTTCCAAATAGTTATGGAGCTGCCACACCGAGCCAAAACAAACAGCAGCACTGCCAACTGGAAGTGTAACATTTTTGTCTTTTTTTAGTAATTTCCACATAGTAAAAACAAGTTCAAAAAGGTTGATTGAAGGAAAAATATTTAGAATTATTTGAAAATGGTGGTAAAAAAAAGGAATTACACCTTCATTGTAGTGGGTGGATCTCCAGAGAAAAGAGCTCTGAGCTTCAAGAGGAACTCATTCAAATATGGAAGCACCAATTCTAGTAACCAAACTGCTTCATCTTCACCCACCACATAGTCATGGACTCTATTATCTACATCTATAACTCCCCTGATTTTATTTTTTTTCCAAAAAAAAATATAGAAAAATTAGAAAGGGATGGTCATTAAAGATTTTGAAAAAGACCCCATTTATAGAATCGATAAGTTCATGGCATATTACCTGCATATAATGGATCTGTATAGGAAGATTAGAGCAAGATAGACAAGACCCAGGTAGGAAATTACAGTAATTAAGCTGTAATAACAATTATGAAAGAACATTAGTTAATGCTATGTTTATAAATAAAAAGGTAAATTACACTAATTAATCTAATATAAGCACCTTCTGACCTGATATTAAGATCTTTGGTATAAGAGAATGAAATTATGATGAATGTTCCAATTCCAAAGACGAATGCCGATCTCGATACATCTCTCCACATCACCAGATCAACTGAGAATTAACAATTCACTAAAAATTGAATTATGGAAGAAACAATTATTTGCTCAAAAAATTGCTACAATATTGAAAACTCACCTAGACTTTGTAATCTGCTATGGGTTTCAGGTATTGCATGGAATTCATTGTAAACTGGGCCTAAAATGCATCCCAATTGAAGAAACAATCAGATTTAAGTACAAGAACCACAAGTAGAAAAACTTCAATAAAAAGTGTTCAAAATGAGTGGAAATTTGAAGAAACACACACTTACTTGGTGTAGTTCTGGGGGGATCTGGATGGAGTCTGGTGTTCTTCACAACAGGAGTAGGAGATTTGGATGGGCTTGGATGGAGTCTGGTGTTCTTCACAATTGGAGGAGGCTGTTTTCTCACAATTGGTGAAATGGGTTTTAGTTTTTGTTGGAATAGATTGAACTTTTTCTCTTCAATCACAACCTGTTTGGGTTTTGGTTTTGGCTTTGGCTCTGGCTCTGGTATGTTAATTTCCTTAATATCAAAGCTCCTTTTCTCTACCTCAGTCTCAATTTCCTCATCCACCTCTTCCTCCAATTCATCATCCCATTCTTCAACATCACCATCAAGATCATCATAATCATCATCATCACCACCATCATTAACCACCATTAATGGAGCAGATTTGACCTGACTCGCATTACTCACGCTACTAGAAATTACCTTTTCTTGACACACATCAAACTCTTTACAAACTTCATCAGATTCACTCTTCTCAATCACAACTGGGTTCTTCTCAATTCCCTCAACAGACCCATCAACACCATTGTTAGACTCCAATTTGGGCTTGCTTAGCTCAATTGCATTGTTCTCAATTCCAGACTCATCCAATGCCTTAATGGACTCCGATTTCGCCTTCCTCAATTGAACTGAATTCATTTGATTTCCATCGGTTGAATCATTCAGAGTTTGCTTATTCGACTCTGATTTCACCTTCCTCAACTGAATTGAATTCTTCTTAATTCCATCACCCAATTCACCAACCTCACCATACGATTCAGATTTTGGGGTTTTGTTCTGAATTGGGCTTCTCTGAATTCCATCAACAGACACACTGAGCTGCTTAGCTTCTTCAGATCTCGTCTTCATTCTCTGAATTCCATCAACGGACACACTGAGCTCCTTACCCACCTCAGATCTCGTCTTCTTCATCTGAATTGGGCTTTTCTTGATTATTGCATCAGCAGATACACTCAGCTCCTTCAACTGCTCATCCATGGTCTTACCCACTTCAGATCTTTGGCGCGCAATCTGAATTGGGTTTCTCTCAAACCCATCAGAGCTCTCAGATTTCCATGTCTTCCTCTTCCCACTGACCCCCATTGGACTCTGTTTTGGTCTCGACCTTTTGGTGTCCAATTGGAGTGCACTACTGTTGTTGTTAGCGCCATTTTCTTCTGAATTGTCTTCGCCATTGAAGACTTTGATACCTCCTTTCACTTCGTCGCTCCTCATTCTGGTCTCCCAAACAGACCCTGCAACTACACCATTTCTTGTTGCGCTCTTTCTTCTTCCCACATCCATATCTCCTTTTTTTTACTCTGTTTGTTTGTTTCTCTCTCTATAATTTTTTTCTCGCTCTAAATGACGAGTACACTGGGGTCACTGTAATGGTTGTTAATCGATTGAGGCTTTGTGCTGAAGAAAATGACGGTTGGTGTGATCAAACATAAAGATTCCAGAGAGAGGGACTTGGACGTCGCTCGCTCTTTAGCCCTTTTTGCTTTTCTCCTTTTATGTATTTGTTGCTGCATACATGATATATATATATATATTATATAGGCGCTTTGTGTATGTATATCAGCAGATAAAGAGAAAAAAAGTGGATAAATCTGGTGTGGGTAATGTGGGGTTGGATGATTTAGTTTTAAAGGTGGATTAGTTATATTTAATTGTGGATTTTTATTCCTTGAACTCAGAGAGAGAATAGTGTTTTGTTACCTAGGTAGCCTCGCAAAAGTCATTAGTCTCACATGCACAACTATAATCTCTATATTAGAGGAAGATATAGAGAGAGATTAGCAACTTCCGGGTAAGCTTTCTTTCTTTTATTTAATTAAATTTGTCTGCTACAAAAAAACAGTTGTACATACAAATATATATATATATATATATATATATATATGTATGTATGTATGTATATATAAATTTGTATAGATGTGTGTGTGTTTTTTACACGTACACAGAGGGAGTGCAACTTGTCGTAGTTATTTGGCCAAGTAATGGACGATCTGTCCCTGAATTGGCTCGAAAGATCCAAATACATTAAAGTTGCAAAAACACTAAAAAATGATGCGACTTGTATATACAGGCCTTGTTTTCTGTGTTCCATTCCTCAAAAAAATGCGACTGTATTTAAGAATTTAGTATTTGATTGGCACTATGGATGAATACATATTAAATATAGCTATGGAGAATTATCATCGCCTTTAAATGTGTACCTTGATTAAGTCCATCGACTTAATATCCTATGGAAGTGTGATAAATCAATGGTATAACATATTCTAATTATTATTGAAGATGATATTGAGATAAAGATTAATTTATGGAATTCGTGGAAAGGAATCTCTCTTACACAAATCGGATAGGTTCGGAATATGACCCGACTAGTTGTTTGTAATTTTTTTTAACATGAAACATGATATGTTTTGAGACGCAAATTTTTAAGAATAATCAAGCCATTCTTTTTTTTTTCTTTTTCTTTCTGACTGGGCCATCCCATTCGGAGTGATGATCTCTAATTTTGAGCACAAAAATATAGAGATGACAGGCCTGTTTGATTTAAAAATAAGTTATTTGAAAATAGTTATTTTTGTAATTAAATTTTTAGAAAACTGAATTAAATAAAAAAAATTACAATTTTTTGATTTTTAATTTTTAAAATATAAAAAACTGTTCTCAGAAATACAAATCAATCAAATCAGACCATTTCAATTGAGATTAGGTTGGCTTTGGGCATGCTTATTGTTTTTCCGTATATACAAATCAATCAAATCAGACCATTTCAATTGAGATTAGGTAGGCTTTGGGCATGCTTATTGTTTTTCCGTATATATTGTTCCGTTTACTTCTATATGCCCTGAATGATTAGAATGAAACAAGCACAGTATCTATTGCTTTATAATATTGGTCTGCATGATGAATTTAAACATAATTAAAAATGATGAAACCACAACTTTTATATAAAATAAAAACCATGCATGACTAGAGATTCCTTCTTGCTTTTCAACTAAGACAAAGTTTTGATTTATAATTAATGAAACACATTTGAGATCTGTTTCTCTCCATCAATTTTCTAATACCATCAAAGCTAATTGCACTCTTAACGTTATTGTTTTAAAGTGTTGGATGAAATGACAATTCTGGATTCACTTTGTCATTTAATACACTTCATAATAAAATTTAAAAACAAATTCTTTCAATTTCATTTTACTTTTGTAGGCATAGGTATTATTTTAGGGTGCACTCGACTCGTAGAGGGGTCTCATTTAGGGTACTGGGCTACTGGGTAGAGCCTCGTACCCGCCCCACCGAAGTTGGTATACGGGTTGACCCAATGTGTCCGACTTCGAGGCGGATTACTCGCGGCAACTCAAAAGCCTTCTAAAGGTGGTCCTATTGTGGCAGCGCACCAGTAGAGCTGAAGAGCGTACACGGGAGTAGTACCTCCATGGTCTACGGGTCCTGATGACGTAGTAGTCTCTCAAGGGTGTTTACCACCATTTATGCACAACTCTAGCGGTATATGCATGTACTGCGAAGGCTATTGGGGAGTGATCCGTTGCACGACTGATCCGGCTGTGGCCATAGATGCTGCGTAGCCGTGACATGTGGACAACGCGACACCATCCTCACATTATGAAGGGATTGGAAAGAGCATGTGGCATGGAGGCTTGGAGTGTAGTTTAGTCATGATAAAGGCACATAATGTGGATTCTACCCATTATTCATAATGTGGAAAGAATTCTCCTTATAGGCCCACATCATGGCCCTCATCACCTTATTAGAGAAAATTTGAGCATTGGTAGGACTTGGGGACCACTACATTTAGGGCAACATTTTGAGCCTTGTTACCTATAAATAGAAGGCAATAGTGCATTGCCTAGGGATCCTCTCCTCCATCTTTTTGGCAGACTCCTCTCTTTTTCACAACATTCCCTTTTTTCCTTTTCTTCTCTCTTTGCTTGGAGGCTACTCCTCCAGAAAGACGGCTACCATTTTTCTCACTACTCTTGCTTTCTCTATGCTTCGGCTATAGAGGGCTGATTTCTCCTTCTTCACGTCTGACCCTTCTCCTTTGCTTGCTTCTCTCTTCTCCATCTCTTGGTCTTTAGCTATTTTGGGGGTACTTCATTCTTGGGGGCTTTTGTGGTTTTAGATCTATCAATGCTCACTACCCATTCTCTTGCTGTGATGAGGCTACACTCTTTGCTCTTCTCCACTGATTCTTTCCTCTCATTTTCTTCTTCTTGCTTGAGATTTTCGACCATGGATTGTGACTTATTTGTTCTGACTTGCTAGTGGAGCCTTCTCTCTATTTTTCTCTTATTTCTCACCATTTTTCACCCATAATTTTTGGCGACCACAGTGGGAGTCGAAAGGCAGGCCATATAGCATGACCAGAAGGTCATCTCGTATAACCATGACGTCTCAAGCACCTTCTTCTTCTGCACTTCCTCCACCCCCTTCTCTTTCATCCAGGCATGAGTCAGCCGTACCCATTGGAGTTGAGAGCCACACTTCTGGAGAAACGAGTCAGCCTCCACGAGGGCTTCTTTTGATCAATCGACCCCCACCAGGTCCGACAGCGACCCAGCCACAGCCCCAGGGCATCGCCGCAGCGGAGCCACAGCTCAGGGAGCCGCCGCTCGACCATCCCTCGGTTGCTCGCGAGCAGGAGGCGACCCGTGCTCGTTCTTCCAGCCGTACTGTCACCAGGACGCAGCACCACCGGACGGCTCGGAGCAGGTCTCATAGCGCCGCCACCTCGAGGTCAGCCGGCAGACGCGACCGTGATGCGTTTCTCATGGAAACATTGCTCACTATACAGGCCACCCAACAACGAATGTGGGAGGAGCAGAAATAAATGTTTGCCTCTGTCAGGCCTGACGTGACCCCTGGTGCAGCGCTCATGCCAGCAATGGCGCAGACATCTATCCTTCGTCGTGACGTTATGGTGACACCCCCGCGCGCAAATTCAGCGCTACCCCAGGGCCACACTATGGCGGCGTCATTGACCCCTTTTGGCTCGGCTCAGCAGAAGGCTTCCCCCTACGTCACGTTCGATCAGTTATGCGCCATGATGGGGTCGGGACGTGTCTCGACCGGGGCGGATCTTATTGGCGACCCGTTGCCTCCATTTCCTGTCTCTGTCCTTCAGCAGTCGTACCCTGCTGAGTATGTTGCGCCTAAGTTCCGGCAGTTTGATGGAAGGAATGGCAATGCCAAGGAGCATGTTGGACATTTCATTAATCATTTGGGGGACCATGCCTCCAACGAGGCGTTGAAGTTGAGGGAGTTCCCCAAGTCACTGACTGACCGGGCGTACACTTGGTATCACAACCTCGAGCCTGGGTCGGTGACCAGTTGGGAGGAGATGACACAGCGGTTCTATAGCAAGTACTACCAGGTTGACGATAAATTCACTTTGCTATCCCTCACTAAGCTCACTTAGAAGAGCAGCGAGGATGTGATGGCTTATGTGAAGCGATTTAGAGAGCGCACTTTAGAATGTTACGAGGCCGCTAAGGAGGAGGACTTGGTCAGGATATGCATCGATGGGATGGATAGAGAGTACTGCCTCTATCTAGTCGCCCTCGATATCCGCACATTTTCCGATCTGATGGTCAAAACTAGATGTTTGGATGATTGGGTGGCCAGTCCCCGAGGAGGTCGTGTTTGGCGAGCACCGCGCCCTGTCTTTATTATAGCGGCCGTTGCGGAGGATGAGGAGCAGTTTTCTGAGGAGCCCGCCGAAGACGAGGACGCCTTCATGGCGTCGGCCGACCAACAAAGGAAGCGATTTCGGACGACTCCGCCGCCTTTCCCCTGTAGCCGTAGGCAGGTTCTCGATGTACTGAACTAGTGGATCCGCGACAAGGTCGTCAGCCTTCCGCCTGCTTTAGAGGAGAATCATAAGGACTTGGTGAATGACCCATGCTTCTGTCATTTCCATCGTGGTACCAGGCACCCATTAATGGAGTGTTGGAGTTTGCGCGATCTTTTTCAAAGGAAGATGAAGTCTGGGGAGCTGGAGCTTCTGAAAAGGCAGGATGTGCACGACAACCCTTTTCCACGACACGATGCAGGTGTTCATGCCATTTCATGTGAGGATCGTGGCACATTGGAGGAGCTTCAAGGCGAGGAGGTAGCCTGGTTAGGTGAGCAGGTTCGGAAGGACGCTCAGGACCGCATGACGCAAATGGCCGGCCTTATGAGGGAGTTCTTTGACAAGCTCAAGCTTGACTCAAACTCCAGGGCTGAAGTTACTAAGGTGCTGCTCAAGGTTGTTTGCCGGACATGAGCGAAAGTTAGGCGGGATGAGCCAGCCCCCTCGGCGAAGTCTGACCATGCTAGAGAGGTCACTTTCACCGAGGCGGACAAGCTTATCGAGGGCCCCCACAACCGTCCATTGTACGTACCTGCGACCATTAACGGGGTTGATTTCAAGCGGGCATTTTTGGACAATGGCGCTTCTGTCAACGTCATGCCAGTCACCGTCATGAGGCAGGCAGGTATTAAGGATGAGGCCGTAACCGGGAGGCCGATTGATATTTCAGGTTTCAATGGGATAAGACAGAGGACCTGCAGGTTGGAGACATCCAAGGGCCTGTCCGATTCCATATCATTGAGGGGGAACCATCTTATCACGTTCTACTGGGGAGGTCTTGGATGCATCTCCACGGTGTAGTCCCTTCTTCGTATCATCAGGTGATGAAGGCCAACTGGGGCACTGGAACTACCACCGTCAAGGCCACGAGAAACCCCTTCTCTCTTAGCGAGGTTCATTTTTCCGATGCTATTTACTTCACCAACTTTTCGGCTGCGGACGAGGGCCTTGAGGAAGGCGAGGCTTATGCTACCCCGTTGCCCGATTGGGAGGACATTGCCTAGTCCGATGAGGACGACGTTATGGTGGTTGTCTCTCAGAAGGGCAAACGCAAGGTCGAGAATGATGAGGATCTTTGCAGGAGAGTGCGCAGGGCTAATGGTAGCTACGTTTACTAGTTATGACGGTGCGAGGGGCGGGATGCCCCAGTGCAGGCGCACGACCCCTACAATGACCATTTTCTGGCGGAGGCATCCGTTCGTATCGAGGATTCAGTGGGGTAGGATGACCAGCAGTCAGGTATGGCTGCAGCCCAGAAGAAGGGTGTTGAGGAGGTCGACCTGACCAAGGTAGGGAAGCAACCCCGTATGGTTTCTATCAACCGCGAGCTATATGCTGAGTTCAAGGGGCGACTGGTAAGTCTACTCAAGGAGTATCAGGATGTATTCGCTTGGAGTTACGACCAGATGCCGGGACTCGACCCCGAACTGGTTGTGCACCGTTTGAATGTTGAGCCGGGAGCCGTACCAAAGAAGCAGGCTTCTCGAGTGTTTGCACCAGAGATTGAGGGTCAGATTAAGGAGGAGGTCCAGCATTTATTGCAGGCCGGTTTTATTAGGCCCATTCAGCATCCGACCTGGTTGGCCAATGTGGTACCCGTACGAAAGAAGAATGGAAAGGTCAGGGTCTGCATCGATTTCAGAGACATCAACAAGGCGTGCCCAAAGGACGAGTTTCCATTGCCAAATGTCGACGCCATTGTGGATGTCACTGCCGGTCATGGGATGTTCTCTTTCATGGACGATTTCAGTGGCTACAATCAAATCAGGATGTCTGAGGAGGACGCACCCAAAACCGTTTTTCTCACTCCAATGGGGAATTTTCACTTCACCGTAATGCCATTTGGACTGAAGAATGCCGGAGCGACCTACCAAAGGGCCATGACTGCTGTCTTCCACGACATGATCCATGTTTCTGTCGAATGCTATGTTGATGATCTGGTGGTCAAGTCGAAGCAGCCAATGGACCATATTGATGATTTGAGGAAGGTCTTCGACAGGTGCAGGCGCTACCAGCTAAAGATGAACCCGGCCAAGTGCGTTTTTAGCGTGAGAAGAGGGAACTTATTGGGTTTTGTCGTACATCAACGAGGTATTGAGGTCGATGGCGAAAAGACAGTGGCTATCATTGCTCTGGATCCACCCCGCTCACTAAAGCAGCCTAGAGGATTTATTGGCAAGATTTCCTACCTGCGACGCTTCATTCCTAACCTCGCCGAGCTCATGCAACCATTTCTGCCTCTCCTTAAAAAGAACACCATTTATGCTTGGACCCCCTACTGCCAGCAGAGTTTTGAGGCCATTAAGAGGATCTTGGCTACACCGGATACTATGACTGCACCCAGGCGAGGAGTGCCCCTCCGACTTTATGTTTCTGCGACCAATCATTCACTGGGGGCAATCCTCACCCAGGAGGAGGATGGGCGCGAGCGTCCCATTTATTATGCTAGTAGGGTCATCCGTGGCGCCGAACTTCGGTACACTGCAGCTGAGAAACAGTGTCTTGCGTTGGTTTTCGCCGCGAAGAAGTTCTGGCATTATCTGTCTACGCACACTGTGGAGCTGATGACCAAAAGCGAACCAGTGCGCTACATGGTCACCCATCCTCCTTCCGGCGGATGTCTGACCAAGTGGTTAATGGGCTTGTTAGGAATCGACATTCAGTGTGTGCGACCCACGGCCATCAAAGGGCAGGCTCTGGCGGATCTTCTATCTCACTCTTCTTGTAGTCAGGGCTCGACCGACCTGTTCATGGCCGAGGCCGAGGAATGGGAACTGTCATTTGATGGAGCGTCCACTGCCCATAATGGTGGGGCCGGTATTGTTCTCACGCCATGCGGCGGCGGGCCTCAGGTTCATCTTTCTTATCAGTTGGATTTTTCGTACTCCAACAACGAGGCTGAGTATGAGGCATTGCTCGTAAGGCTGAGAGAGGCACAGAGACGGGGCATTCGACGTTTAAAGTTCAAAGGGGACTCTCAGCTCATCATCAAGCAGGTCACAGGCGAGTTCGTTGTGAGGAGGCCAACCTGGCTCCTTAGCGTACCCAGGCGCAACTGTTGCTCAAGCATTTCGACGCTGTGGAGTTCACCCATGTTTCTAGGTGTAGGAATCGCTTCCCCGACGCTCTGGCAACTCTGGCATCAAAGATCAGACTTGAGCAGGAAGGCTTATCATTGGAGGTGCAGAGGTGCTCTGCCCCCGCGACGGCGGAAGGTTCCGACTTGGCAAAGGTTAATGATTGGCGTGTCTCTATTATGGAAGGTTTGGTGAATGATGGCTTCGACAGGTCAGCGACCAATGGATTCGTACTTATCAAGGGGGACCTCTACTTCAAGGGGCCTGAGGGCATACTGGCTCGATGTGTCTTCGAGGAGGAAGGTGCCATCATTCTTGAGGAGACTCACCGGATTGTATGCGGCGTGGAGGTTGTTAGCTTTTACCGGAGGATCCAGCGCAGAGGTTTTTATTGGCCCGGTATGGTGACGGCTGCCAATGACGTTTAAAGGAATTGTGTCCTCTGTGCTCGCACCCCTCAAAGTGGCGAGAGTGATTTTCAGGCCGACTTGACTGACTAGCGGAAGCCGTACATCGACTTCCTCCAGGAGGGCAAGCTACCGGACCATCGCATGGATGCGACACTTGTCAGGAAGAAGGCGACACGTTTCTTCCTCCATGAGGGTGCCCTTTATCGCAAAGGTTTCTGTGGAAGGCTGTTGAAATGCATCAACCATGAAGAGGCCACCATTGTCATGACAGAGGCTCACTAGCGTGACCATCAGGGCGGCGCAAAGCTATATCAGCACTTGGTTACCTGTGGTTATTATTGGCCCACGATGGAAAAAGACACTGCCACTCACGTGCGGAGGTGTGAGGCTTTCCAGAAGCATGGAAACCTTATCCATGCACCTGCCGTTAGCCTTCGTTCTCTATCCACGCCTTGGCCGTTCCATACTTGGGCATTGGATATCGTTGGACCTATCACCCCCAAGTCAGGCGGACACGCTTGGATCTTGGCTGCTACCGAGCTATTCACCAAATGGGTCGAGGCTGTTCCACTAAGGCGAACTGTTGCGACTGTCGTGGTTCGGTTTATAAAGGAGCATATCATTTGTCGATTCGGGGTGCCACACACCATTCTGTCCGACAATGGGACGCCCTTTGTAAACAAGGACGTAGGGGCACTTTTGGAGCAGTACCAGGTGTTGCATCACACTTCCACGCCTTACTACCCCAAGGGCAATGGCCAGGCAGAGGCCACCAACAAGACGCTGATCCGGATCCTGAGCAAAACGTTGCACGATCATGGCAAGGGTTGGGCTGATCAGTTACCAATGGCATTATGGGCTTATCGCACTTCCAGGCGACGGGCGACTCAGGAGACTCCGTTCGCCTTGGTGTACGGGATCGATGTTGTATTACCCGAGGAGTTGGCGGTACCCTCTGCACGTTTCGCGGTTGCATGTGGGCTGACAACGGTCAGCAAAGGTGATGTTTTGGAAGTCTTGGATGAGAGAAGGGATGTTGCCTCGGTAGCATCGCAGAAGTATAGGGCCAGGATTGCAAGAGCCTACAATACTTCTGTCAGAGAAAGGGTTTTCGCTAAGGGAGATTTAGTCCTGAAAACGGTTGGCGCTGTGATGAGGGGCCAGAACCCAGGGAAATTTGCACCCAAGTAGGAAAGACCTTACACCATAGCCAAGGCCTCACCTAATGGTTACTATGAGTTAACTGAGGTTGGTACCGAATTCAGGACTGGCCCCCTTAACGCCAAGTGGATCAAAAGATTTTATCCTTAGGGAAGTCTCATCTGACCACCTCTGACTTCGTCGCGCCTCATCCAAGACTTTCTATTTTTGCTCCTCATTTCTTTATTTTCTTATTTTCTTTTGCTTAAGACAGTTAGGTTGACTGGAGAGTTGGATCTTTTCCTCTTAACCTTCTGTCCTTAGGATTATTTCCTTTTAGTTAGATTATTGACACGAACGAGTCGATACATATATGAGGGCACACATGTAAACAAAAAAAAAAATATATATATATAGAGAGACAGATCCTTATTCAATGGAAGGTATTTTATTTACAAAAGGACATATGCTTTACATTTTTCTGATTACATGTACCATTCTAAAGGATAAAAAAAAAATTATTACACAAGGCAAGGCGAAAAACTTCAGTATAGGAAAGTAGCCTTGAACGTGTGCTTTAGCATTCTCTTTCGTGCAAGGTTCGCATAAAGGCGTATGTGCCACGACGGCGTCTCCCTTTTCTTATCTACTTGCATGAACAGTTGTCAAGCCGGCGCCTTCCATGCTACAACCTGCACATTTAAAAAAAAAACAAAAACAAACAAAACAAACAACGAACAAACACAAAACAAAACATATGCAAAACCAAAGTATCATTCGCAAATAGACATTAATTTAAATAAACTGTTAGATAAAATATGTGTTGCTCAAAAGAGCGCAAGTTTAAGCATGCCAAGGCACGCTTCCAAAAAAATAAGGCCCGTCTTCAGGCAGGCGCAGTACGGTACCTGTGTTAAAGTTTACATCCTCCAAAATATATTTTCAAAAATTATCTAACTGTGTGAAACTGTTTCTAATGGCTAGCAAAAAAAAAAAGAGATTGTTTTTGAGAATTTACAGGAATTAGGTAGCAAGATGGATCTTCAGGGCAAAAGGAAAGGGTCACCATCCCGCACACAATCCACCACCCTTTGCTCATCTGCGGCCTCCAGCAGCCGAATGACCTCCGCCTCCTTGTGCGCCGCCTCAGCGTCGCTTTTTGCAGCATTCTCCAGTAGCACTGCGGCGTCCCTCCTCATCTGGGCTGCCTCTTCCCTGAGCTGCACCGATTTGGCATGGGCATTCTCACCGGCAAGGCGCAGGGCACCGCCGTCATCCCTTGTCTCAATTTTATTCAGCCTCTCCAGGAACCAATCCATATTTATGCCAAATTGTATGGCCTGGGCAGCCAACCTCCGGGCACCTTCTAAAGCCGGTAGAGTCACATCCCCTATGGTGGACCTGGCCACCTGCTGGAAGTATAGAGCGAGCCCATCAAGCATAGGAGCCTGGGCCTGTTCGAAGGTTATATTGAAGCCATCAAACATCCCAGGATGGGCGATGGCCAGGCGATTAAGGGTTGGAATGGAGCTTCCACTGCAGTAGAAGCCCCTCCATCTGGGCAGGTCTGGTGGTCCACAGTCAGGCATGGAATTACCAGTCCGGGGGACTGAACCACCTGGAGCAGGGCCGGATCCAGGAGCCATGGCGGTGGTTTGGCATGGAGGATCTACAAGGATTTGTTGAGGAAAACTTGCTGGGACACGAGGGGAAGCCGAACGGCCACCTCTGGAATGATCGGCCGCTTCCTCATCAGAGGATACCTCAACAGGGAAAGAGCCTGAAGGGGCTGAGGAATGAGTATTGAATACATTGGATTTGTGGGCGGAACGCCTTGGCTTCTTCGCTGCCGGACCGGGAGCAGTGGGGGACACTTGTCTCTTGGGACGCCGTTGGCCAAGGGGAACTTCATCCTGACTGTCCCCCTCTTCTTGAATAGGGGTCTTCCTGGCGGGGGCACTCCTTTTGTAGTGGTCTGCAAGAGGAACATCGTCACCACTTAAGGATGAGGAAGAAGTGTAGAGGGGACGATTGGTTTTCCCCATGGCCACCATTTTTTCTCTCTCTTCCTTTTCCCTTTCTTTCCTTTTCTCTCTCTAAACTTATAGACTTCTCTCTGATTTTTCTTTCTCTAAAAAAAATGCCTAACACTTGTGTTTGAAATGTGAATGAAA
This sequence comes from Cornus suecica, assembly GCA_963922005.1. NCBI lineage: Eukaryota > Viridiplantae > Streptophyta > Magnoliopsida > Cornales > Cornaceae > Cornus > Cornus suecica. The sequence goes on along the minus strand of OY998240.1, from coordinate 1,071,012 downwards.
AAACAGGTAAGGGGAGGGGGTATTTATACCTGAGCGAATGGACTCTTGGGTGCCTGAAGAATGCGAAGCGTCGGATCCTGCATTTAAGGAGGAACCGATTAACGCATTTAAGTCTTCTGAAGTTAGGATCCTCTACGCCGCGCCCCATGGAGTCTCAGTACGAAGCAGGTCTGCATCCTTAAAAACGTCAGCAATATTGTCAGGAGGAACCGCCAGGCCGAGGGCATCAACCCTCCTCCTCGACGATCTAGTCCTGCTCGCGACTGATGGAGCTTGCGACCCTGAGGAGGCACTTGGCTAAAAAAAGGGGGGGGGGGGGAAAGAGAATGAAGGTTTATTTATAAAATTTGGCAAGTTTATATTTCTTTCCTTATTCGTACGTACATATATATACATATATATTATAAAGAAATCCCCACTCAAGGGGGGGCAATAAATGTACTAACAAATTTATTCTAAGTACATGTTTAGGTATCTTACGTTGACGGATGCACTGGGACGCCTGTGAGTAGGAACTGAGGGCCCCGCTTCATCCTGGGTAGGCCTTCGCCTTGATGGAGTCGAATGGTTTTGCGCTGCACTAGTTTGGGAATTGGTTGCACAGGGACTGCATGAGCCTGGCCTGGTGGAAGCAGTATATCAAAAGGTTCCAACAGGATGGTGCGGACCACCCTTTTTGATCTTGACCTTCTCCTTGGCAGGAACATGTCGCGAGAAAATGGCGGTACATCGGCAATGACGTGCCCCACCACATAGCTAGGACTACCTCTGGAAAAGGAGGCAGAAGAGTAGTGCACCACCATATCGTCCTTGTCAATAACTCGGGGCTCACTTCTGCGGGCCGATGACTGGACGAAGGCCTGCAGGGCATCAAGGTTTGACCTCCAGAAAATGCCGAATGACGGTGTGATGTCACCGCGATGGAGGCTTGATGGTATGGCAAGTGGACGAGGAGGATTGTTTAGGGACGGCAGGTTCCCGGCAAGAAATCGGTATGAACTGAGTGCAAAACTTAGAGCAGCGGCTGGAGCTGTAGGGACGCCCTGGTCAAAGCCAAATTAGCGGGCGACTCCATGAGGATTGTAACTGGCAAGAGGCACGTTGTCCTCAAACCAGGCGGGCAATGTACATTTTCTCAGGACCAACAGGAGTTCGAAATCTAAAAGGGATGAGTTGGGGGCAGGATTGAGCATACGTGGCTCTTCACCAAACAAGGACTGAACAGGGAAACCGGGCAGTGTTGTAGAATAGGGTCTGAATTGGAACTCATCCTCCAGGTCTAGCACCAGGCTGAGATCATCCCTGAGGACAATGTCTGACCATCTGGGGGCACGGCAAAAGCCCCAAGGATCCCTGAATGGTCTAGCAGCCTCTAGAGTGTGCGGCGCGGGGAAGAACTCAGGAAAGCGCTCCATTATGAATAGAGATAGGAAAAGGCTGGACACAGGCGCTTTCACTTCACAGCGGCCTATCGAGCGGCGCATCCCCGCCACTACTGAGTCGAGCCTCTTGTACAGTGTCCCAAGGAAAAGTGGTCCCAGGGCGATGGTCCTACCAAGAGCCATTTGGGCCGCCAAATTGAAGACCCTCTTACTCATACAATCGTTGGGGCGCCCTTCGAACACATGGCGTGTAAGCCAAAGTGCCAGAAAGGCGGCTAAATGATGAGGACTATCCAGAGGCACGCCTTGAGTATTGTTGGGGCGAAGAGGTCGGCCTGATGCAGGGGAGGTGAAAAAGTACCTGGCCCAGTTTGCAAATTTGCACTTGCCCTTCTTCTTCATAGTGGTATTCAAGTATGCGGCGTGAGTAAAAAGAGGCCTCCAGGAAGTCTACTGTGGCTTGACACTCTGAAGAGATTGTGTGGGGTCTGAAACTGTGTTCACCAATCAGAGGCAGGTGCATTAGGGATTTCACATCTTCTAGTGTAGGGGTAAACTCACCCCAGGCGGTAGCAAAGGTATGGGTGTCGGTATTCTAGCAGGAAATTAGGGCTTGCAAAGAGGGATTTGAGCGCCGGATGTTGACACGGCGACTTGAATCAATGGCCGTCAGGACTGAGGCACGGCTGAGGGTTTCCACATGCTCTGGTCTTGAAAGAATGTGCTCACACCAGTAGTCCCACTCTGAAATTGGTCTTGTGTGGCCTTCGAATTGGAGGTGCGAGTAGGGGAAATCGCCCCTCTCGATGGGAAACCGCATACTCTTCCCCGGCTTCCAATGGGTACCTGACGTGGAGGGGGTATCGCCCTCTAACAGCACAGGCTCGCCCAAAATTACAGAGTTTAGTTGGTAATGCCTGGCTCGGTGCCAGAAGAAGTCGACCTCCTTCCCGAAGAAAGGGGCATGTCGCCATTCGTCGTCGCTTGGGACTGTGCCGTCGTGCGCCTTCGAGGGTAGCATGGCTTCTGCAGAAAAAGGGGTTCTTCTCTCTCTCTCCTTTTCACTTCCTCTCTGGTAGTTCCCTCTTCCTTTCTTCTCTTTCTTCTTTCTCTCTTGATTTTTTTTTTCTCTCTCTGGTTCACTCTCTCTTCAAGCTTTTGCTTTCTCTCTCTGTAAAATCAGTTGTTGCAGAGTTGTACACTTGATCGTTTTTGTCCCATTTCCCTAACCTGGAGAGGTATTTGTAAGCCGCCTCTCTGCGCACTCCCCAACCACGACTGCACCAATTCCGGGGAGTGGCGTCTAGCGAAGCGTCGCCATAATGGGGGCGGCGAAAAGGCACCTTTTTACAGGGGGCTGCCATTATTGCTTTGTCTCACTGCCCTTTTTCACTTCTATATTTTGGCACCAGTTCGTTTTTGAGAAGGAAACTATTGGTTCAAAATTTCTAAACTTACTCCTTTTTTATATACTAATATATCTATATATACATACACGTGGGTATATGTACACGTGTACAATTTTTAAATAAAAGAATATATAGCTTATTTCAAAAGAATATATATATGTACATGAATATATATATATATATGTATCTATATGTACTATTGCAATTTAATTATTTCTTTAATTTTACCATGTTACTTATGGTGATTACTAATCAAATTTAAATTCCCTTTTGAGGATTACTATTATACCCTTCCAGGTGGTTTTCAAAAAAATGTGTATTTAAAAAAAAATGGTTGTTTGTCTTTCCTATATTTGTCTTTGTTTTGTTTTACCCCTTTCTTTCTTGTTTATATATTTTATTTCTCAATTTCACAATTTTCAAATTTCATATTTACATCATTTATTTTCTTTTTAATTTCCTTTCATTTTTAATTTTTTTTTACCTTGTCTTTGCTTATTTTTGTTCCTTGTCGCCGTCCTTACCGTTCATTCGATCCCCTTTACTTTTCTATTGTGTTTATTACTTTTCATGACATATTTTAATATACATATGTACGCTATAAATATGTATCCACATATATAAATATGGACAATGGGAATATAAATACTGTATATACGGGGCCTGCTGTGTGCATGCAAGCCCAACTTCGAGGTGGTGCCTCGCATGCACAGGGGGCAAATTGTAGGCATAGGTATTATTTTAGGGTGCACTCGACTCGTAGAGGGGTCTCATTTAGGGTACTGGGATACTGGGTAGAGCCTCGGACCCGCCCCACCGAAGTTGGTATACTGGTTGACCCAATGTGTCCGACTTCGAGGCGGATTACTCGCGACAACTCAAAAGCCTTCTAAAGGTGGTCCTATTGTGGCAGCGCACCTGTGGAGCTGAAGAGCGTACACGGGAGTAGTACCTCCATGGTCTACGGGTCCTGATGACGTAGCAGTCTTTCAAGGGCGTTTACCACCATTTATGCACAGCTCTAGCGGAATATGCATGTACTGCGAAGGCTATTGGGGAGTGATCCGTTGCACGACTGATCCGGCTGTGGCCATAGATGCTGCGTAGCCGTGACATGTGGACAACGCGACACCATCCTCACATTATGAAGGGATTGGAAAGAGCATGTGGCATGGAGGCTTGGAGTGTAGGTTAGTCATGATAAAGGCACATAATGTGGATTCTACCCATTATTCATAATGTGGAAAGAATTCTCCTTATAGGCCCACATCATGGCCCTCATCACCTTATTAGAGAAAAGTGGAGCATTGGTAGGGCTTGGGGACCACTTCATTTAGGGCAACATTTTGAGCCTTGTTACCTATAAATAGAAGGCAATAGTGCATTGCCTAGGGATCCTCTCCTCCATCTTTTTGGCAGACTCCTCTCTTTTTCACAACATTCCTTTTTTTCCTTTTCTTCTCTCTTTGCTTGGAGGTTACTCCTCCAGAGAGACGGCTACCATTTTTCTCACTACTCTTGCTTTCTCTATGCTTCGGCTATAGAGGACTGATTTCGCCTTCTTCACGTCTGACCCTTCTCCTCTGCTTGCTTCTCTCTTCTCCATCTCTTGGTCTTTAGCGATTTTGGGGGTACTTCATTCTTGGGGGCTTTTGTGGTTTTAGATCTATCAATGCTCACTACCCATTCTCTTGCTGTGATGAGGCTACACTTTTTGCTCTTCTCCACCGATTCTTTCCTCTCCTTTTCTTCTTCTTGCTTGAGATTTTCGACCATGGATTGTGACCTATTTGTTATGACTTGCTAGTGGAGCCTTCTCTCCATTTCTCTCTTATTTCTCACCATTTTTCACCCACAACTTCATTCCCTTAGTTTGTAAGAGCAATTAATATTTTTAATCTATCAGATTCTTATTTCAAGTTGAAGAGAAATTTTTTTGGGTATAAATGAAACGAATATTAATCACACCTAATAATTTAATTTTTTTTTGGTCGAATTGCAAAGTACCCCAACCCGCAACAAAATTCATATTTTTCTCTATTTTCATATTTATCTTCTCTTTTTTTCTCTATGCCTAAAATCTAAAAATGAAAAACAATAAATTCTATTTTTTCAATGGCCATACTTCTCTTTTATTACTCATTCTCGCTCGTCTTCACTTATAAGATAGAGATTTGGGACCCTCCCTAATTATGATCCTGATGTAAAAAGCACAGGGCACACCATTTATTGTCATTTATTGTGCCTTTAATAGAAAAAAGAAAAATCTACAATGAATTAATTCTCTATGCAAAAAAAATCATCAACCTCTCCATCGATAACTTGGAGATCCATACTTATCAACCAAATCAATGGTCCATAATGAATAGATAGAAATTTAAATTCTCAGTGTCCATTCAATTAATATTGGAGTCTAAATATTCTACTTCAAATTTAATTAAAAGCTCGTCATTCACAAACAATCAAGTCCTGACTTTTATGTCCACAAAAGTGAAATCTTGTTACCGTTAAAACAAGAAAATAAGCACTTAAGCATATGGTTTTATATTCTTATTTGGGGACCAAAATGCATAGAGTTCCGAATCAAGTTGTGGAAAAAGCAGAAAAGGGTTAGGGAATGTTTGGTTAATGGTGTGTTGGTGGATTGACTGTTTGATGAAGAGTTGCTCGAGTATGAGAGCATGTTATTCAAGCCCAAACAAAAACTTTCCAAATTGGCCCCACCACTTTCTTTTATTTCATTTTTTCACCCTCAACATGTGAATGCTCAATCTTACGTAAGGTTGTACGTAGATTCGGACAAAAGTTGCCTCACCACCGACACAAGCTTCCTTCATTTCTTTGCTCCCAAACTTTATTTCATACATATATATATATATATATATATACATACACAAAATTATACATACACAAACGATACTATTGTGACAGTATGAATGGCTGCCCCTGTCCCCGTGCCTTGTATATCTTTCGCTTGGACGTGTAATGTGAGAGGAATTCACTTTTGCAAACACTAAAATCAGTGACGCAAAAATGAGGTGTAACTTGGGGCACCAGTCTGATTTTTCGCTGGCTTCAACGATTATTGGACTTTTAGAATTTGGTCTAATTGAAAATGTTACTAACTTTTATTTAATTAGGCTTGTGTTTATTTTGACTTTAGAATTAGCTTTATTTCAAATTTTGGGTAATTGGGTAAATTACACTGTAAACCCGTTCGGGGATTCCGAACGAATCTCAACTTTTGTAAAATAAACAGAAGTTATGAAAAAGAATAATGGCAAGAAAATAGTTAAATTCAAGAATCAACACATATTGGAGCAATTTCGGATCCTCTTCATTGAACATTTACATGTTTATTTATACATGGATTGGAGTAACGGTTTGGATTTGAAATAATGGGGTAATCATGGTAATGAATTGAGTGAGTGATTTCTCCCCATTATTATGATATTTATTGGACGGTTACTATCTTTGAATTTTGTAACGGCTCATGTCAATGTTTGATGGGCTTGCACCTTCTGGGATTTCCCTTGTTGGGTTTTTGGTAGCTGGGCTTCAGTTTGCTTCTGATGGGCCAGGTAGAAAAATGGGCCTACACTTTGCCCCCAATTCCCAAGCCCATTTCATTTTTGAAATAGGGTGGGAATTCGAAGAGTCATGTGTAACTGCCATTTTCCCTCTTTTCATCTATGAGATCACCTTCGATTTTTAAGATTTCTTCGTTCTGCTCAGGATCGAATAGATGAGTTCTTGTTGTGGAGACTTCCATCTCAATTGGGATTACCGCCTCGACTCCGTACGCCATAGCGAACGGAGTCATTCCGGTTGGCTTGCGAGGAGTCGTTCGGTAGCTCCAGAGGACTCTCGGTAATTCGTCTAACCATCGTCCTTTTCCTTCGATCCCCTCCAACTTTCTCTTTATCCCGGCAAAAATCGTTCTGTTTGTTATTTCAGCTTGTCCATTTGCTTGCGGATAACTGACAGAAGATAAATTCTGATTGATCCCGTACTCGTCCAGCAATGCCCGAACGTATTGATTGTCCAGATTTTTGCCGTTGTCCATCATTATGTACTTTGGTACTCCAAATCTGTAGATTATACGATTCAAAATAAAATCTATCACTTGAGTGTGAGTGATCCTTACATAAGCCTTCGCTTCCACCCATTTAGTGAAATAATCTGTGGCCAAAAGTACATGCTTTTGATTCGAAGCTGCCCTTGTTAACGGTCCGACCGCATCCATCCCCCATCGTGCGAATGGAACAGGGGAGGCCATCGCTGTGAGAAGCTCTGCCGGTTGATGAATTATATGCGAATGTATTTGACACTTGTCACATCTTCTTGCGTATTCCTCTGCGTCCCGGATCATGTATGGCCAAAAATATCCTTGTGTTATTGCTCTATGAGATAATGATCTTCCTCCGATATGACTTCCACAAGTTCCATCGTGCAACTGCCTGAGTACCTCTTGTGCTTCAGATGGTGTCAAACGTCGCAGATAGGGCCCACTTGACGATCGGCGATATAGATAGCCATCGATCACCGAATACTTGGTAGAGGTTGCTCTTATCTTCCCTGCTTCTCGTCGATCCTCAGGTAGAACACCGATCAATAAATACTCAAGGATTGGATCGATCCAACTTGGCTCGTATGGGATCACGCATACCTCCTTCATTTTACCGATCGAAGGGGTGAATAGTTCATCCACCGGGATTATTCTGACCATATCGTCTCCTGCGGAGGATGCTTGATTTGCCACATGATCGGCCCTATGATTTTCTGTCCTTGGAATTTGCTTAAAAGTGATTACCTGAAAGTTCCGCATTTCTTCCTGAACGATATTTTTATACTGCAACATTCTTTCCTCGCTTGTATTATAACTTCATGTGATTGATTTACAACTAACTGAGAATCGCTAAACACAGTTAGTTCTTTGATCTGGAGCTCCCTTGCTAACCTTAACCCTGTCAGCACGACTACGTACTCAGCTTCATTGTTTGAACTGTCAAAGGACAATTTGATCGACTACTGTAATTTGGTGCCTTCTGGGGATATTAGTTCGATCCCCACACCTGCTCCCAGACTATTCACTGATCCGTCTACATAAAGTAACCATCTTGGATTTACGTTGCAGACCTCATCTTCGGCTGCTTCATATTCTAAGAGGAAATCCGCCACAGCTTGACCTTTTAAAGATGTTCGTGGCTCATAAGTAATGTCGAACATGCTTAGTTCTATTGACCACTTTGTCGTTCTTCCCGAGAAGTCCGGTTTTGACAAAATTGCTTTGATCGGAAAAGTAGTTGGAATTCTGATCGGATGGGACTCGAAATAATGTCGAAGCTTTCGTTTTGCCTGGACTAATGCCAAGATGATCTTCTCTGTCTTTGAATATCTTCTCTCGGCGTCAAGCAATGTCTTGCTCGCATAATAGATCGGGTATTGTCTGTTCCCATCGTCTCTTACCAACGCTGAACTGACTGCGTTCGGAGAAACCGCCAAGTATAAAATTAAGGATTCATGATTCTTGGGCGCCATAAGGATTGGTGGTTTTGCCATATAAAGTTTCAGCTGGTCAAAGGCTTCTTGCTGTTTTTCCCCCCAAACAACCATTTTCTTAGACTTCTGGACGTCGAAGAACGGTTTACATCTATCTGATAATTTGGATATGAACCGACTCAGGGCTGCAAGTCTTCCTGTGAGTACCTGGATTTCCTTTGGGGATTCAGGTGCCTTCATCTGAATCAATGCTTGAACTTGTGCTGGGCTTGCTTTGATTCCATCTTTATTAACTATGTGACCCAAGAATTGTCCGGAGGATACACCGAAAATGCATTTTTCTGGGTTTAATTTCATTTTATGCGATCGCAGGGCTGCGAACACATCTTCCAAGTGCTTCAAATGATCATTCTTCTGCTGGCTTTTAACCACCATGTCATCAATATATGCCTCCACCGTGTCTCCTATCTGGGTCTTGAAAATCCTATCAATTAGTCGTTGATAAGTCGCACCTGCATTTTTGAGACCGAACGGCATGACCTTGTAACAATAGGTCCCTCGCTCGGTGATGAACGCCGTTTTGTCTTCATCCTTTGGATTCATTGGGATTTGATTGTACCCTGAATAAGCATCCAGGAAGGAGAGACGCTCGAACCCTGTAGTCGCGTCGATCATGTGGTCAATCTTCGGCAGAGGAAAACTATCCTTTGGACAAGCTTTATTTAGGTTGGTGAAGTCCACACACATTCGGAACTTCCCGTTCTTCTTTTGTACAACGACAACGTTGGACAACCACATGGGATAGTGAACTTCTCTGATAAAACCAGCATCTAGCAAACGGCTAACCTCCTCAGCTACAAACTTTCCTCGTTCGGTTCCGATCCTTCTGGGTCATTGCCGTACGGGTTGGGCATCGGAGTAAACATTTAATGTGTGCATTATGGTTCCTGGGTCGACCCCAGGCATATCACTATGCTCCCAGGAGAAAACATCAATGTTTGATCTCAACATAGAAATCAAGTTATTTCTTTCATCAGGGTTCAGTCCCCTTCCAATTCGGGTGGTTTTTCCCTTGCCCCCGTCGATCAAATCTACTGTGATGGTATCCTTTGCGGCCTTCTCAGCATCATCAGTCTGATCACGGAGGCTCGGTAATTGCTACGTGCTTCGTTCGGAACCTTCGCCTTTCAATCCTTTGGTAACGATGGCATAGCATTCTTTCGTCACCACTTGATCGCCTTGAATATCAACAAACCCTTTCCCTGAAGGGTCAGCACACCGCATCACTTGATGTAGAGTAGAAGGAACTCCCTGCATTCGGTGAATCCAACCTCTTCCCATGATCAGATTGTAAGAAGGTTGTACGTCTACTAGCATGAAGTTTTCTGTCAAAGTTCGCTTTGCGGCCGTCACTGGTAAATTCAGGACCCCGATTGGACAAATCCTCTTTCCATCAAAGCCTGCCAACGGACTGGCTGTTGGTCTGATCAACTCCATGCTGATGCCGATCTTCTCGAAAGTTGATTTAGTTAGGATGTTCGTGCTGCTACCTGGATCAACTAACACCCTTTTAACTAAACAATTTGAAACTATGATCGAAATTACCAGTGGATCTTCATGTGGAATCTGTACACGCCTTAGATCCTCTTGTGTAAATGATATTGCGGGCATTGGGTAGTTCCGAATGACATTCACCTCCCCAACCCTTCGGATTTTGTTGGCATTGCGCATGCGTGAACGCTGAACCGAACGGCTTTCCTCGTCTTCTTCGGGTTTCCCATGGATTGTGTCAATAATTTTTACCGGCTGCCCGCCTACAATTTTGTTAGGCTTCGGCTGATCAAAATTTTTGACTCCATTGTCCACGTACTCCTTCAAATCTCCTTTGGCTATCAAGGTCTCAACCTGCCTCCTCAATTGTCTGCACTCATTGGTTAGATGGCCAAAGTCATTGTGGAACGCACAATGCCTTGTACGGTCCTGCAGCTCCGGTGGCGTTTTCAACGGAAATGGAGGTCGAAAAATACCCTTCGTCTTATTCTCGTTGTACAACTTTGCTAAGGTCGTTCGGAGTGGAGTTTCAGGTATGTCAAACCTTGGCCTCCTCTCCTGTTGTCTGTACGGAGCCGATCGGTAAGTGTTCGTATTATCTGCCTTCTTGATTATCCTTTCCTTTGATTTGCTTTCGACACTGACTAATGCCGAACGATGGCCTCTTTCTTGCTCATCCTCCTCCAATCTCAGATATCCCTGCGCCCATGAATTCAACTGACCCATGTTGAGGGGTGTCGATTTCACCAAGGATCTATGGAAGCTGGTCCCTTGTTTGATAGCTACCTTGAAAGCTTCCACTGCTGCTGGTTGATCACAACTGGGTATCATTCCCATTTCTAAATTGAATCTGGAAAGGAAATTCTTCAATGTTTCACCTTTCGCTTGCCTCATCGTAAACAAATTAGAAATGGTCATCTTCTGCTTCCGGTTCCCGAAATACTGTGCCAGGAACTTTTCCATCAGAGTTTGGAAAGAATCGATTGAACTACCTGGCAATTGTCTAAACCATAATAGAGCGGGGCCCGTTAGGCTTGTAGAGAAAGCTTTGCACATTAGTGCATCATCAGCCATATCGAGAGTCATCATCTGCTCCACATGAAACAGGTGCTCGATTGGGTCCTGTGTCCCATCGAACATAATGAATTTAGGCATCCGGAATTTATCTGGCCTTCTCGCATGCTGAATTTCGGGGCTGAACGGAGATTTAATCATTTTGGCTGTCATTTCGATAGCTAGATCGGCTGGCGACTGTGTTCTGAGATCTTTTACTTGTTCATCTACGATCTTTTGAAGTCGGGTTACCATATCGAGCGGAACTATACGATTATTGATATTTGCTTCATCTGCGATTGGTTGGGTGTGAGCAGGATCTGCTGTGCGATTTGCTGAACTTGCCTCATTATGATTGTCTTCTTCTTCAACACCAGGGCCATTACGGCGCCCTGCTATTGGCAATTCTGGGTGCTCGGATTGATCTAACATTTGCTTTAATTCTCGATTTTCTTTCTCGAGTGCCTCCAGACGCTGAAGGATAGCAGCTGTATCACCTAGCTGTGTGTTGGTTTCTCCCGCCATTGATCAAATAACTTATGTTCTGGATATCGAAGTTTCCCACAGACGGCGCCAAAAAGTGTAAACCCGTTCGGGGATTCCGAACGAATCTCAACTTTTGTAAAATAAACAGAAGTTATGAAAAAGAATAATGGCAATAAAATAGCTAAATTCAAGAATCAGCAAATATTGGAGCAATTTCGGATCCTCTTCATTGAACATTTACATGTTTATTTATACATGGATTGGAGTAACGGTTTGGATTTGAAATAATGGGGTAATCATGGTAATGAATTGAGTGAGTGATTTCTCCCCATTATTATGATATTTATTGGACGGTTACTATCTTTGAATTTTGTAACGGCTCATGTCAATGTTTGATGGGTTTACACCTTCTGGGATTTCCCTTGTTGGGCTTTTGGTAGCTGGGCTTCAGTTTGCTTCTGATGGGCCAGGTAGAAAAATGGGCCTACATACACTATCCTTCCAAATCATCTCTAAATTTTAATGGTAAGGTAGCAAATGTTACGATTTAATGGTGAAAGTCTATTCTAACTTTAACATATAAGGATTTTGTTAGGAAATTTGGATTATTTGGACAATCACAAATTCCCTATCCCAGAATCCTCCTTTGCAGAAAATTAAAGAACAGAGAAATAGAAAATACGACACAAAGATTTATAGTGGAAAACTCCAAACCGGAGAAAAACCACTGTCGTTGTCAAAGACAACCAGAGAAAAATTCACTATGTGGAAAATTGTTACAACCACACTCTCGGTAATTTTCTCTCACCCCAAAAACACCCACAAAAACAAATACAAGCCCAAGAGAATTTTCCCACAAAATTCTCTCCCTCACAAAGCTTATCACTAAAGTTTTTCTCTTCTTTGGGATTACAAGTTTTGGTGTCTCAACTCCATCAACATCTTGCTTATTTATAGGTATATGAGAATCATCTTGCATATGCAATATTCAATCTTCAAAGTCTCCACCTAATATTTGGTAGTCTACCATTCACAAGGTCTACACCTAACATTTGGCAACTTTGACAATTCAACTCCTCATTTACCATGTGCTATGTGCTAGAATGATGTTGAAACCTTCCTCTCCTTCTTTAGTCAAAACCAAACCAACTAGTTTGGTTGCCTAAATTTGTGCCAAACCCAACAGATTTTATTATCTTTTCATAGTTCATATAAAGAAAAGTCTTTTTTGTCATTTCAAAATTTTAATTAGTGAGATTATTCAGTTGACCGGATCAAATGTGAGAAAAGTTTGTAATTGTGAGATTTGTTCGAACCTTAGAAAAGATCGGTTTAATTTATACTTACAATTAAGTTTGAATGAAGTACCGTTAAACTCAAACTTATATTCAAGGAATATTTTTATGTAAACTATTTGTTTTAAATGTATTATTTTATACATAGTATCATATAATAATTACCTTTTTCTTTCCAACTTTTATTATTTTACTCTTAATTTATTCCATGACAATACTTCAAGGATTTTAATTGGAGGTCAGATTTTGGGAGTTCCCTTAATATTAGAACTGTACTTGCAGAAAGATTCATTTTCTCAAATTCTGTATTCGTCCACTAAAAATACATATTATATGGGAAATTGTATCAATTATACCAACAGTGATTTCGTTGACGGCACGTGACTGTTGCTGCGTACAGTAAATCGGGTCGGTTTTGGATCTTGGGTCCACAAGTCCCGCAGTGGATTACAATATTTAATTTGGATATACTGCTATGAATTACTTCAAAATATTCCATCTGACTTTTATGTTAGTTTAAGTCTATAACAATATACAATTGAGAGTTCTTTGGCATCTTTTATATGTGTGTATATACATGCAGATATATCATATATATCATAAATACATACAAGATTCTGAAATCTACTGTATCAGAATGGTAGATAGTCAACTTTTAACTTTTACATTATCTAATAAACTACTCCAATTCAATAACAGATCCCACTCAGAGTTGGAGACCAAACACGACCCTTTTTTTATCTAACAAACTTTTTAATATCCGAAGGTAGATGGGCATTATAGTTGACTCTGACAGTCAATGACCATATACACTAAACATGTTTATTTATTTATTAAAAAGTTTAATTAAAAAAAGGAATTAGGTTCTCCCTGCAACAGATCTTGTTTGCAAGTATACAGGCCATATAGAATTAATTATCACATCAGGATTACAACATTTAGCAAGCATAATGGTAGTTTAGTGACACAAACATGAATATAATTGCTACAATATACACATATATGTATATATATATATGTAAGCATATAAGGCTTTTAAGGATAAAGCAAGCATATTTGTAGTCGTGGTTCACCATACTGTGCTCCCCTGAAAGTAAGAAATTTTGCCCTAACTGCCACCAAGGAAAAAAGAGGGCAGAAGTTTATAATGTCAAACCTATTAGGATTTAATACTCTAAATAAAAAACTAAGAAGTGGGAGAGAGGATCACAATAAAAACTACAAAGTAAAATTTTTCGTTTTTATTTGAAATATATGTTACATTCTGAAAGTAATATTTTACAAGTTGCCAACAGCGAAGTATTGCACCTACTCCCTGTTTCTGCCACAAAACATAGTAGTTACGGTTAGCACATTCGGTAGAAAGATAGTAAATCCTCACTAAGTTACTAAAGATGAGAGAACAAAATTAGTACCTGTTGAAACAGACGTTATATCCTCTAACTTGTTGCAAATTGAGTGTATTTACAACTCTACACCTAAGCCTCAACTTGCAACCATAAAAATATATATACATCCTCCTTCCATTGCGAAAATCATTTCTCATTTCGTTCCCATATGGAATCGCCACCTGCAGCATATGATATTTTTCATCCATGGTAGAGAAATTAGCTCAGCGGATGGTAATGTCGGATTATGTGATACTCTAGGCTGGAGTATGCAATGAGTTCCCAGATTCATGTGAAGCATGTATCTTTGACTTGACACTTTCTGCAACCTTCTCTGCTTTCTTTTTCTCAAGCTCAAGCTGCTTGCAATTTTCTTGATGAGCATGATTGAACGTTTTCACGAAGTTGAATAGAGTTGAAATAACTGCCAGAGGAGTTGAAAAATATGAGATAGCAGCAGCAAAATTATAAAGAAAAAAATCACGTAGAAAAAAGTGTGCTTGCTTGTCTATAAGCATATATATAGGAAGAAAATGTAAATTGGTGTCTAAATATCAAAAGTCCATTAATTAGATAGACTGAGAGAAGTCGAAGTTTAAGCACAACAATGAACACCAACAAAAATCCTATTTTATAAGATACCCAAGATTCCTTGGTATTTATTTTCGCATTAAAAAAAAGAAGAAAAAAAGCATGTATATAGCTTATTAATAAAAGCACACATACAACGCATTAATAAAAATGCTTACATACACAGTGGTAGTTATAGTCTATGTAATTAAATTTCTGAAGTTGATAGAAGGTGAATATAGAATAAAGCATGAAATGCATGCAGAGAAGGTTTCATGCTCACAATTCACTAAACATTCTAGGCATAAGAAAGTATAAAACATTTTTGGCACCTGGGTTATGCAACAACGTAATCAATTAAAACATACATAATAGTCTTACAACCACAGAGAAAACACAAGAAAATACCTATATAGTAATATTTTTGACAATAGTCGGTATCTTTGTCATACAATTATAACAAACAATTGAACAACTACCTTGTTCAAATGGGCAGCGAGCTGGATCTTCACCAAAGTAAAGAATCAAGGAATCCACATGTCTACCCTGTAAAGAAATCTGGTATTAGGGATGTATCAAATAAGGAAGAACACCCAATGGTGAACACCACCACGAGGCCTTGAAATATAATCCACCTACAAGAAGTTGAGACATACCACCCCAGAATATAGTGAAGCCAGAGACCTAACTTCAGCTTCAGCAAAACAAAGAAACTCCTTCAAAATCTGATAAGTGAAAAAAATAATTATTCAAGTCATATATGGATATAACAATGAAACGGTAAACCATATAAAAAAAAATAATAGCTCTACGATCCTACAGTCTTGGGACCCCACATTACCAAACTCAACTCTTGCAAATAATCGACTTCGACAAAATTTAAAGCCAAATAATCCCCTGATATACCAAAAACTACATGTCAGACATCCTACTCACTGTAACCCCTGTTCATCATACAAGTCTATCACATAATTACATTCGCTGGAAGCATTTATTGTAGTGGTAAACTGCTATACCAAAATGAGAATGTGTAAGCAAAGTCTGTTACATCTACAGCATAATAAGCACAGAGTATAACCACTCTCAAGATTCGAACCCCACCCTCAAGCCTGATAGCCTAAGCACGTCACTACTAACATTTTCTTAAAGCATCCATGCAATGTTGCCAGTTATATTAACACATGGAAGACAAGTATAAAGAAATTCTGTGCACAGGTATATCATGTTACTACTTCAACCATTTTCTTCTTGATAGATTTTTCAAACTATAGTTACCTAATGTCCACAAGACCATAATGTACCTTGCAGAACTCTAGAGACACAGAACCATCATTTTCGGACAAGGATAACTCTTGTACAACTTTCTCGAGTCCTTTGCTAATGGCTTGCATTTCCTCTGCCAAGAATTTCAATTGTATCTGGACAAAAATTAGGCAACCGAAAAATAGATACCAGTTAGGAACTCTACAATGACTTAACATGATCCTTGAAATTCAGAACAGTTGTACCTTGGATGCAGGTTCCAAGCTTGGAAGATCTTTTGAAAAGTCGAGAAGTTCTGGCAGTTTATCAGCAAGAACCTAGAGAATCAAATGACCAGAATGACCACGAGGTTGAATTTTTTTTAATTGTGTAACATATACTACTATAAGTGGTGGGAAGCCACCAGCATTAAAACCATGCAATTTTCAAAAAAAATTTGAATAATACAAAACAGAGGCATCTTTCTGCAACTGTTAACAGACGACTTGTCAGAGTCCTTAATCTGTCATCACTATTGAGAAAAATCGAATAATCTATTTGGCTTAGGAAAGATAAATTTACTCAGTCCAAAGTAAAAATAACAATTAAACAACGTCCAGGGAGTCTTCTTTCAGTTGTGTCCTCTGTAAAAATACTTTACTCCCTACTATATATATGACAACTTGAATTTTACATTACCATATTCAATTTCCATGCAATATGATTTATAGTTGTGAGTACAGTACAAAGTTGAATTTCTGCACCTTTTCTCTTCCCTTAAACAAATGATTGGTGGCAATTTTGGCACTATATTACTTGACTATATCTTACAAACAAAATTCGATTTCTTAAGATAATATACAATTCCATTAGCTATTAAATGATTCATGAATGTCAAATTCTATCAAACATGCCCTTTTTATCCTAACTTCATTGCTGCATTAAGTGAGTGTTTGGCACTTAAATTGTCAAGCAAACAGAAATTACAGGTGCTCTATTTCGCAACCACTGGGATCCCTTTGTGTAGTGTTTTAACAAGATTCTAAAGGTTATGAAAATTAGAAACTTAAGTCCCTATATCAAAGGAAGATAGTGGACTTGAGCATTTCACATTATTTACTCAAAGTTGAAATAAGTTGCACTCTTATGCTTGGAACCCTGCACTTTTCCCAATGGACCAAGCAAGAGCCCCTAGCAACTGATTTTCTGATTCTCAATATGATAAGCAATTCACAACTACGGAAACTATAGCTTAATGCTAAAACCTGAAGGCATTCTATGACCGTCTCCTCACTCTTAAGAGCCATGATGAGAGTTGGTCTATAATTTTGGGGTCAGCTAAAGGAATATTTATTACCATTTTGCAAAATGTAGTATCATCTCTCCAATTGATTGACTGGGCTATAATATATCTTTCCTTATCTTGACTGTGGAAACATATAAAATAATTCAGGAGAGAAATGAAACATGAAAGACACAAGGATATATGTGGTTTGAACACTATTATCTACATACATGGCACACAAAAGGGCTACATCACTCTTATTATACTATCCTCGTATTCTTTACAATCATCACTTTTGTTTATAGGTGAAAGAGTACGAGTGTTAAATATGAAAAATATATTGATGGAAGATTCCTTAAATCAATCCAACAAATCACTCCTATCCAATATTTTATGAAGGCGTGAATCACTCTCATCAATCATACTCCCCAACATTGACCAGAAAAGGGTTGGCTTTCAACCCACCTTCCACGCTTTACGCAGTGAATTTATTAGTGTACATTGCACATGAAGAGGCCATCTCAACAGATATTCTCAGTTGTCCTCGATTTGTGAAACTTCCTTGATATTTAATACAATCAATTTTAGTTTTTCCATAATTGAACTTTCTAATTCATGAATTTCAAATTTACGTTTCATCCGCAGATTGTACATAAATTTTTCTTGATGATCTCTCAGAGAGACGTGAACCGTGTGCTAAACAACTCCGCAGGAAACCTATACATAACTTCAAGTTGCATCTCACATAATTTATGTTCAAATAACATCGAACTGGATAATAGGAAAAACTTACAATTTGTGTGTGCACACGCCCTTTACTAATGCACCACGGAAGCATGCCATAGACATGCATAATTTCATCCAATTAATTTAAGTTTTGGCTACAGTTGGATTTTATAGAACAGTCTCATGTAAGGATTATGCACTAAGAGCCCATTTTACCTTACATAGATAATGCATGAGAGTCATCCTGTTGTTCCGGGCACGTGTATCAGTGAGTTTCAGGAGGCTATCCAATTTGAACCCAACAGCAGAGCCTAGAAGGGAATATTATGAAGAACTCAGCCATAAGGACAAGATTAAGAGTGCTAAATGTAAGGAACAACATATCGCAAGTCTAAAAAGTGAAGTTCCTTGCAGGAGAATGTAGGTAAGAAGCTACAACAAGAAACATGAGAAAGCACAAGGCAATGTAGAGCATGGAAAAATTAGTAACTGAATTCAACAGTTTCACCTATACACTGATGGAATACCCAAAACCTACAGAATTCAGCCTATTCAAGCCCATGTCATCTCTAAAACCAGCATGGAAGTGACCTGAAACCTCATGCTAATGGGGTTAAAAATGCTGCAGCCACCATGAGACAAATAATATAACCCACAAGAAAGCGTCTTACATTATCCACAGAAGTATAATTTAATCAGAGAAGTAAAATAAAATGGAACTACGATCAAGATGTTAGTACAGCCAGAAGCATATATGTGATGGTAATCTTATATTTTTTAATTGGAAAGTAAAGGTTGAGAAATTCGGAGACAAAACCCAAAGCATCATAAGACATTGAAGTCGAGAGTTTACGGTATGGTGATCCTTAACAAATGGATTCTCAAGGACAATAAGATAACCAAAGAAAAGATAATGCCAATGGTTTCAGGGGGGTCATGTTTCAGAATGGGGAATCAATTCATACTGAAAAAGGCAAACCCGAGATCATAAGTTGAGAGGACACCGGAAGAATTTATGGGTCCGTTGCTGACTGACAGCACCGACAATAGAGCATGCCTATTTATCATACTTCTATAGGAAATGAAAAATACAGTCAAGGTGTTCAACCACATAGAAAGACAAGAAAAGAACCCACAAGAAAAAGAAGGGGAAGAAAAAGAACAAGGACTCACGGAAGATACCAATCCAATCATCTATTCACTCACCCCTAGCAGTTCCCTGGTTCAAAGCGTTTCCTAGTGAAAGAATTGTCTGCATAACTCTTTTTAATTTGGCAGAACTCCTGATCTGGAAAATACATAATTATCTAGATCAATGAGAGAGAGAGAGAGCCGGGGGGGAATTGAGTCAATCTGGAAGGATAACTTGCCTGATCTGCTGCCGAATTTACTACAATCAGGCTATTTCTAAGATCAGAAACCTGAAAGGGATATATTTCATATATATGTATATGTCAATTAAGTGTTACTTCAGAAAACTGAATTCATAGCAAGCAACTGATGAAGATACCATCTTCTAACCTGGGAACAAAACTGGATCTTAAATGAGAAAACTCTGAGCTTAGATTCTATTCGCGGTACTTGCATCAACTCCAAGAAAAACTGCAAGAGAAAATCACGATGAATCCCAACTAAACCGATGTCAGAAAATGTTGGCTGTTTATTAATAATGATTAAGCACGTCCACAAGCAAAAGACAAGCATACTTAATTAAGAAATCAAGAATTCAATAGCACAGACCTGTTCACATTTTCCCAGCTTTCCCTTCTCTCCCTTGTAGCCCTGAACCCGGAAAAGTTAGTCTTATAATTAATCAAGAGGAGCAGTACAGTGCATTTTCTTGATGCACCTATGGATTATCAAATAAACTGCAATTAACTTGATTCACACGGTACCCATTCTATCCAATAATCATAAGCAAGTCAGTAGTACATTTCCTACCTTGAGCAGTTCCATCTCCTCTTTTGTTGGGCAGAACTTTATAAGATTATCAACCTGATCAATATCTAGTGCCGTATCTTCCAATGCGAGCACTGAACTCTGTCATTTTTCCACAAGATGACATAATTGACGAAGGATTAGAATTATACCTCTTACTGCAAATAGGAGCTTTAAACCAAGCCTTGGCTTAATCCTATTTGAATAAAGCATGCAGCAGTGAGGAGTGAACTCTAACAGGATGCAAGGACGAATATGTAGATTATAGACGAGATTGAGAAATGACGCAGAGCAAAAGTAATATAATGACCTATGACCCAAAAGAAAACAAGAAACATATGTATGACCCAATAGGTATTTGATGTTATAATATGCATAACCGACCCAAGTATCGGATAATGATTTTGTACTTCTAGGTAGGTTGAAGTAATAATGGAAGTAAAATTTCAGGTTGCAAGTATAATCGGCATTCTGTAGCTTACCACTAAGTCATGTAATGATATTTTCACCTTCGAAAGCATAATTTCACAATTATATGCCCGCCTGTGTTCAATCTGCAAGGAGCAAGAAAATATTGAGTACAGATTTTAATGTTTAACAGAACTTTCACACCACCAAAGAAAAAAATAGACACAGCGTGTCATTAATAAAAAGAATAAGGATTCAGGTGGTCCTAAATGGACCGGAGAGCAAGGAATTGACAATGCAAGAAAAATGAGGGTCTTGGACGGGATTAAGAATCAAAATATTCAACGAATGAGAAAATTATACCTAATAAATAAACTGAAGATCAAGGCATAGGCAATGCAAGAACAAGGGTTTCGTTTGAATTAAGAATAAGAAGACTCGACAAATGAGAAAAATAATACCTAAGAATATTTGTGCACCTAAACCCTGAAAATACACCATGGTCCATGACCAAGCATAAAAATCACGAAAAAATATTTAATATTAGAAATAATATATTTTCTTCAGAACTTTAGTGCGCAAGTCAAATACCCAAAAATCACAATAAAAATGTTTCTTCTGGCAAAATGCAAGTTAACAACTAAAGAGGTATAACATGACAGTGGCTACCTCTATAGACAACTTGTGTTCTGCTATTACTCCTTGCGTGTGTTAATGCCAAAATGGAAACGTAGATGATTTGTTTCACATTATGAATTTAATGCACTAGATTCTTAAAAGCACAACTTCCCAACTCATCATGTTAGAGTCATCTACACTTCCACTGCATTTTTAAATGGTATAACAGTCCGTCTCTAACAAGATTTTGTAAGGATCCATCAGAGTGACTTGAGGATGATATTTTTTACTGCGTGTATTTGAGACCCAAAAACTGTTGTTGAAATTTTTTGTTAACGCACACATCCACACTTCCACCCTTTTCAGATGGACAACAGACATACCTAACAGCCGATACTAATATACACATAATTTTATCATAAAAAAAAAAAAAAAAAAAGTGATTACAGAAAATTAATAATTAAAAAAAGAAGAAGAAGAGTACAAGACGCTATAAGCCTGTTGATGGCCAAAACTGTAAACTTCTCCACAATATACAAAAAATAAGTCCATGAATATGTGAAGAAGACAATATGATGCAAAGAGAAGTGACAACACAGAATAACAAAAATTTCCACCAGCTGTAAGCTTGGGTCCTGTCACCACTAAAGAAAGAGGTGTGGGATCAACTACCAGCAGGAACATGGCTTTGTATGTCTTTACTTGGAAAAGATCAAATAAGAAATCAATAGAACTGATAATGCACAAATTGAGGTGAAAACTCAACTTACCAGTTGCACTTTTTCCGATTTACGCCCAAGTGAAGCACGAGAATTTGATTTCCCGCTTGCCCCTTGATCTGAATTTGGAACTGCTACCGAGAAAAGACTTTCAAGTTCTGACATATCTATCTCTGGTGCCCTAGAGAGTACATATAACAAAAGATAAAGGTGTGTCTAACTGAATGGTTTTTGGAACAGAAATACATCAAAAGACATAAAATGTCTCCTCGAACAAAGCAGTACGTACTTGGAATCTTCACCAGATTTTTGTGCCTCTGCCCACAAGCTTCCTTGTACTGCTCTGCCTAATTTTAACCAATGCAATGGCTTTAGTTTTTTCGATTGTTGATTCTTTGAACTTATAGTACGTGACAGACGTCCCTTTATGATGGGTGGATAACTGAAAGGAGCAGCAGGAGATGGAGGAGCGGGAGATGGAGGAGCAGGAGATGGAGATCCAGGCAAACTAATATCTCCATTACTACCTTCCGAAAGCAATTGTTGTGGAAAAGCGTCTGCCTTCAGATTCCCTTTACCAGGGTCAAGATACTTGGGGGAAGAATTAGGAGGTGGTGGCGGGGGCACTGAAGATGAGGTTTTAAACATTGCAGCTCGGCCAGAAAATGGAGCAGGCGGAGGCGGGGGTTGGGGTGGGCCAGTTTTGCTAGCTGAATTCTCCCTCAAAGGAGGAGTCCGGGGAGGAAGTGGAATTGGCGGAGGAGGCGGGGGTGGGGGAGTTCCAGCTCTTACATCTGAATTCTCCTTCAAAGGTGGTGGAGGAGGAGGAGGTGGTGGAGGTGGAGGAGGAGCATTCCTAATGGCTGAATTCTCCTTCGAAGGCAGAGTTCGAGGAGGATGTGGAGTTGGGCGAGGAGGTGGGGGCGGGGGTGTTGGTGTTCCAGCTCTTACATCTGAATTCTTCTTCAAATGTGGAATAGGAGGAGGTGGGGGTGGAGGAGGACCATTGCTAATGGCTGGATTCTCTCTTAAAGACAAAACTGGAGGAGGTGGTGGGGGAGGTGGAGGAGGTCGAGTTCCAATAATTTTATTGTCCTTTAAAGGCGGAGTTGGAGGAGTTGGTGTTGAAAGTCGCCCAGTGACAATGCCCGAATCTTTCAAACTCGAAGTTGAAGGAGGTGGAGTTGGAGGTGGAGCTGGAGCCAATGGAGAGTGGCCTCCTTCCAGAAAGCTGTCAGGTTGTCTTGCAAGTGAATCTACTGGTTTTGAGGTTGAAGGATGATGAAGTTGTAGTATTGGTGAAGTTGGAGGAGAAGCAACTGGTTCTGTAGTGCAAGCAATCAATACGGGACGTGATGGAGGTGGTGGCAGTGGTGTCGGAGGTGAAATTAGCACACTTCCAGGTACCTCACATTCTGGATTAGCCTTCTCTGTAGTACTCGGTTTCTCCTGGAATTTTTGAGGACTTAACTCGTGCAATAAATTGCTAGTATCCATGCTCAATAAATTGCTAGTATCCATGCTCAATAAATTGCTAGTATCCATGCTCTGATGAGATAAGTCCAACTTCGCTTGAGCAATGTTGGATGCGGCTATTTGTTGGAGCACATTTAGTGCAGCATCTGTCTTGGGAACTGACCAATCTACATTGCTAAAGATCTCTTGAACTTTAGCAAATGCCTCCACTGGAAGGCCTTCCTCCTCAAGAAAAGACAATTCTGTAGGAACTATGGAAGCAGAAGCATCTATGTCTGAGAAAAGAACCTTCATCCAAATGATATATTGAGAGAGAAGCAAATGCTTCTTATTAGGAGGTAAAAGAATGATAAAATAACTTGCGTCCAATCAAATGTGACAGGAGCATACCTCCGCCCTAAAATCTTTTGGAAATTGATCCTTAGCATCCCACAATATGTCAATTTCATCGCGATTAAGCATTAAGATATTTGACCTAATAAAGGCTGTGTTGAACATGAATCGGAACATCATCTCCTCACGCTCCATGTCATCATTCAAGCTAATACACTCAAGCACAACATCCCCTTGAATACAGCAGTTGATATCAATCTTAACTAGTTCACTTTCTGCCTGCCAGAGAACAGTGTATTTTTTAGATGGCCAAATTCTAATTCCATATAATGGGGGCATAAGAACACTTGGGAGGAAAAAAACTCGCCTTTAGAAAAAATATATATTTTCATGAAGAAAACGATAGTAAAATAATGCAATATATCATCTCATTTTGATGTCCAGAGATCTAACTAGAGCCAGCAGACTCCAACTTAAGTACCCGTTTGTCTTGATTTTCTGGTCAGGCATCAATTTACCAAGATATCAGGTTCAAGTTGCCCTGATTTTCACCCAACCAGATCTTTTAATCTCAAATTGAAATCCATGTTGACAGCTAAACTTTGTCCCCTTTCACTGCTAAAGCTGCAAGCAAGAGATCTCCCATACGACAGTGAATGGAGCAAGTGTAATTCTACGTATGGAACAAAATAAGTAATAATTTTTTTAAAAGTGAAAATGCAGAATATATATATATATAGTAAGCTTCAGACTTCAATCACTATGTCAATCATCCCCACATGTTCACAGGCAAGATCACTGTATGCGGGAAAACACTTGTGACTATGTCGACCAATTGATCTTCGTCCATGACACTAAGCAACCAACAGTGCACCCATAGAGAAGTGAATAGGTTCCAATTTGATAACAAGTTATATGGGGTGAACAAACAATAATTCTAGTCCAGGAACAAAAAATGAGGATTTCCTGATGGAAATACAGTGAGATATGGTGAGCTTGGTTTTCGCAAACAAGGTATATGACGCCAAAACTGTTGTCACTTTTAGCCCAACAAGAACACTGAAGATTCTAAATGAGCAAATATAGGAGTACCAAAAAATTTAAGAACATTCAATGTTTACCTGCTTGTAGTGCCGGACAGTCTTGCTCCTTTTTGGAGTGAAATACAAAAGTTTAGGAGTTTGATCATCAACCAGAGAAGGATCCTGTCCATATATTCGAAATATTGGACGGCAACCCCCCTCCCCATCAGAATTAGGAATTGATCGGATAATTATGCAGTCCAAGGTGAGAGCCCTAACAGAAGGCGGCCATTCTGAGACCACATTTCTCCTTGACACATACTGCAAATACCTTATTTGAGAAGGTAGGGGATTCAGAGGTGACAGCAAGTGCAAAAGTTCACAAGGAGCCTGCTTGTAGATCATGTCTAAGGTCCTTTGTTCCCCGGTGTACATTTTTCTATAAATCAAAAGTGCAGCCAACGCGAACACCAAAACAGGCCAACCACCTCGTTCACAATGCATTAAAAGAACATTTTGCTGCCCAAGTGACAGCCAGCTTTCACATGACCTTAGAAAATGATGGAGCACTTCCATTGAGAGCAGTGGGCAACCCTCATAATGCCGAGGATAATCCATTACGGTCAGATCATATTCAGACAAAACATTAGCAATCTGGCTGTGTGTCTCTTCCTCACGAAAGTTGAACACCAAGATTGAAGCGTCCGGGTAGTGATCCCCAAGTTGGCCAATTATGCCTCCTACATAGACTTTGTAATCTCGTTCTTCCCAAGCATCGGTAGTGAAGCAGCAATCAAATACTACATGCCACAAACCGTGCAAAATTCAGAAAGACAGTCACTGCCAATAATGTGAAACACATGACTTATAGTTACAACTCAATGACAAGACACTATTCTCCATTTCCCAAATCAGCCCAAATTAAAACCTCAGGTCCAAACATAAGATGCTTACCATCACCTAATAAGACGCTGAGAGTCGCATTCAAACTTGGCGAAGACTGAGTTCCATTAGGAAAACAGTCTTTCAACGCCAATCTGGTGTTGATTCCTAAACTCCCTTCATTTAGAGTACTTCATTTTTTAGACGAAACAGCCAATCCCGAACTCTTGATAACACAAAATGAGCCATTTTACCTAGTTATTGGGCGACTCATCGAGAAATTTTCTCAAAACCTACGGGCGAAATCTTTTTATGATATATTTTCGATTTTCTCCATTTTCTAAGGCAGGAAACATATTTTAAAAAACATTCTAAGATTCTTAATCAGAGTTCTTTAATGTACTATATACAATAACCAACCTTGCTTATATTCCCCTGCTTATATTTTCTTCTTGTTCTTCTTTATTACTCCTCAAGTATAGTTTCGAATGCAAGTTTAATTACTAATTGAAACCACAGCCATTTGTAATTCAAACTGACAAAAACTTAAACTTCAATGAATTTACTATTGCAATATAACTTGCTTAATGAACTGTACATTGAGGCAATTCCATAGCCGAGTTTGCATTTGATAAAGAACACAGAGAAAAATGAAGAGAGAGAAAGTACCGTAAACTCTCTCACAGATATCCAGAAGTCCATCAGGCGGCTTCCGAAAAAACAATTTGCGAAACAAAGCCATGAGATATCACTGGTTCACAAACTCCTCAAATTCCAAAACCCTAGAACGCCAAGGCTCCCAATTCAAGCCGT
Organism: Cornus suecica; assembly: GCA_963922005.1. NCBI lineage: Eukaryota > Viridiplantae > Streptophyta > Magnoliopsida > Cornales > Cornaceae > Cornus > Cornus suecica. The sequence goes on along the minus strand of OY998240.1, from coordinate 1,044,914 downwards.
ACTCATCAAAGCTAATATATAGTGTATGTATATATACGCGTATATATAGAGATATATATGTATGTGTAAGCAATATAATATCACCTGAAAATAAGGAGTCGAATGATATGATCTCACAGTTGAGACTTCGCTTTCCGTGGAAGGAAAAAGGGAGAGAAGCAGTTCAGATGAAGCTTATATATAAAAGGTGTATTGTATAGTTGTTTGTATATATCTGTATCTATTTTTTTTACACCAGGCTACCATACAAAGACTCGATTAGCTCAGAATCAGAAAATCACCAACCGACTTGCAGAGCCACGTCGGACGACGTGTGAGCTGCTAATTGTTGAGGGCATTTTTGGAACTTAGTTAGTGCTTAATGTGTGAAAAACGGAAAGAGAGAGTTGTAGAAGAAAATCTTTGGGAAATTACGAATACAGTCTATATTTTAAATACACACTTATTTGTGAAGAATAGCCCAACACTTTTATTATTTATAAATTTGATAGATTCAAATTTTCAATTGAAAAAAATACGGCTCAACCTTATTTTGTGCTTTGTATTAAATGGACCCTTCATTGGTCCATGGCTCTATATGGTCCAATTTGTTATTTCATGACAATAAAATTTGCTATTTTTTCTAAAGAATAATAAATACTAAAATTAATGACATATATTTATTTTTTCTCTCAACCTTATTAGGGTTTACAGCATAATGTTGTTTCCAAACGAAAGAGAACTGTAAAACTCACCAAATAAGTATCATTCTATTTAATTTAAGTAAAAACGAAACAAGAATAAATATCAATTTATTCATGATGTAATTTTTATTTGATTTCATTATTATAATGAAAGTCTGTTAGGTGTCTGATCGATTCCATAGTACATAGGTCAATTCTCCAACTCTATGTCCATGAATTTATGTAATCACACCTATGTTATGTTGTGCATAGGTGGGTGTCAATTTCGGTTCGTTTTATTGTGTGCTCGTTTATCATTAATTTTTTTAGTAAGATTAATTGTAGATATATATACATATATAATTTTCACAAGTTGATTAAATGGACTTTTAAAATTTTTAGGAAAATTAGGTATGTTTGGGACATATATCATTTTTAGCATTTTGTTTTACACTAAAACAAAAACATAAATATGTTAATCGAATAACATGCACAAGTACCAAGATTTTTGTACTTTACAGTTTGGAACTTGTTATTTTTCTCACCCCGTAACATAAATATATGAAAAAAATATTGAATCAAAATTTTCGGGCATGATAGTTTTACTCCGATTACAATGATATTTTTACTAGGAGTATAATGATAGACGGTCATATTAAGAAAATAACAAAATATTCTTACAATATGGTCCATTCATGTGCATTTTGTCAAAAGTTTAAGGGAAGTCTATGGGTCCGTATGAGAAAGCCTTGTTTTTGTTCTTATTTTCGGGTCTGAGAACAAAAAACTATTCTTGGTTTTGGTTTTGTTTTTTGCCCTAAAAACAAAAAATAAAAACTTATGTTTGGATAGTTTTTTGCGCTAACTTCTCTTTCCAACCTTTCTCTCTCTTTTCTCACCCAAATCCAAACTATGGTGGTGGCGTTTGGCTTCGATTGTGGGTGATGGTGGTGGTGGTTGACTTCGATTGGGGGTGTCGAGTTCATGCACAAGTAGGGGTTTTGTGGTTGTGGTGTTGATTTACAGCGGATGATGGTGGTGGGGGTTAGGGTTTGGAGGTTGAAGATGACGGTTAGAGAATCTGTAACAATTAATTTTTTTTTTGGCGAAAAACAAAAAAACACCATTTTGGTGTTTTCAATTTTTAAACTAAGGGTGAGAAAATGATTTTTTACTGTTCACGAAAAAAAAATCATCAAAGGCTCCCAAACGTGTTTTTGTTCCCGTGAACAGTGAAAAAAATAATAATAAAAATAAAAACACCAATTTTCAAACCCACCCTGTATAATTTACAAATACCCATTTTTAAGGACCATAAATGAAAAACAATACGGCCATGTTTGGTAGGCGGTCTTTCTGGTCTGGTCTGGTCTAATCTGATCTGGAAAAATTTGTTTGGTAAGCGGTCTGGTCTTACTATTTATTTATTATTTATTATAATATTTATTTATGTATTATTTCTTTCTTTCTTTATTATTTCTTCACTTTATAATATATTTTATTATTTATATTATTAAATTAATATTTATATTATTATTTATTAATTTATAAATATATTTTATTTATTTATTATTATTTCATTATTTAATTCATTTTATTTATAATTTATTTATTCATTTTTAATTATTTAAATATATATTTTATTAATTTAATATTAATTTATTATTATTATACTCATTTTTTTATTATTATTATGAAGTATTTATTCATTATTATATTTACTTATTATTTATTATTATATCTATTTATTATTTATTATTGTATTTATTTATTATTATTATTTATTTCATTTTGTTTATTATTTATTATTTATTATTATATTTTTAAATATGTTTTATGTAATTTATTATTATTATTTATTATTTAGTCCATTTATTATTATTATTATATTTATTTATTATTATTGTATTCATTTTTTATTATTATTATGTTTTATTTAATTTATTATTTATATTATTAATTATTCATTTTTAATTATTTATAAATATATTTTATTATTTATTCATTTATTTATTATTATTATATTCATATTTTATTATTATTAGGTATTATTTATTATTATTTATTATTATATTTATTTATTATTATTATATTCATATTTTATTATTATTAGGTATTGTTTATTTCATTTTGTTTATTATTTATTATTTATATTTTATTTTTAAAATATGTTTTAATAAATTTATTATTATTATTTATTCATTTTTAATTATTTATAAATATATTTTATTAATAAGACCAGACCGGACTACCAGGAACCACTTTTTTTTTTAGTCTGAAATGAGGCCATTTTGGTTTAATTTGGTCTTACTTGGTCTAACAAAAAATTTGGGACCAATACTACCAAACATGATCTGATCACATAAAACACAAGACCAGACCAGACCAGACCAGATGGAATCGAACTACCTACCAAAGAGGGCCTACGTATTCATAAATAGGACACACACGGCAGTGAGGACTCGGTGGCGCCCAAGTACACTAACAATCCTAACCACACCCACCTTACCCCTTATATAATGGCTAGTGGGGCTATCTATGTACTTTGTCTACCGCCGAAGGGGTTGAACTTGAACTTGAACTTGAGCCTACCCATTTCAGTTCACCCTCATCTTTAGGGGGCCTTCTGAATTGGAATTTCTGCACTTCTGCTCATAATGGCTTGCAGAATTGCAGATTCAGCCTTCCTTTTCATGGTCAATCTCTCACTCTATATATATATTTCTATATATATGCGTGTATACATATATATCTATATTTATATGTATTGTATATAATAATTAGAATGCATTGTTCTTTGTTGCAGGGCCCCCGTCAAAGGCCAGTTCAGAGGCATAAATTTGCTCCACTCAAACCTGCAGGTATGCATTTCCCTCGCTCTCTCTTTCACACACACCCAATAGAATCTATTAAAAGGGATTTGTGAAAGTATAATAAAAAGGGCTAGTGAAGGCAACATACATATATATATATATACATATATATATATATGCACATACAACCCCAATGGCTTTTTGCGACCCCGTTATTTGAAATTGTGTGTGGATTGCCCCTGTTTTTCATTGACCGGATTTCAGAATGGACAAGTTGAGCCCCTGTTATCACTTCAAGTAGCCATAGAATTTGGTATTACTGCAGGAGATTTAGTTTTATTGTTTTCATTCTTTTTATTGTCAAATGTGGATTTCTGGTTTGCTTTATATGGTGCGTATCGAGTATCATCACATAGAGTTGTTGCATTACTTGTACATTTAATAAAATGTAACTCTTGGAAATACTTATTCATTTTCACACCCCTTGGGTTGGGAGAAGAGGGAACCGGAGTGCCTTGTATTGTGTTTGTGTATGGAAAAGTTGTTTAAGATTAGTAAGTGATAACAAAATGTGTTATATTTTAATGCATCTTTTATTTATTTTTTCCAGGATATTTACATCTACCTCAACTAATGAAAGGTTAAATAACAGTTATATCTTTTCAGGTGTAAAAAATAACACTGACATTCCCTTTGGTTTGAGTATTGAGTTATACTGACTTCGATGAGATAGCTTCTGACCCTATTGTCATCCCAATTTTTAAACTTAAAAGAAGATTTTTCCCTTAGAAAAAGGCTATTTTAGAAGGACTTAACTTGCATTCTAGAAATAAATAAATTAGTGGACGCCCCAGTGATAAATATTTTAGTATTTTATTCATTTTCAAATTTGGGAGTATATCTGATTTTCAGTAGGAAGTGACAACAAAATTTGATATTCTTATGCGTGTTTTATTTTATTTTTCCCTTTTAAATTTTATTTCAAATTTGACGAGGTTATCTGATTTTAGCTAACAGTAAAGTTTAGAGAAGTGTTCTCCTCACAATAGTAAAATATATAAGGGTGAGCCACAACTTGGTAATCTAACACTTCCACGAAGAAAGTGCATTCTCATCCTAACCAGTAAACCAAAGGTTGAGCTTAACTTAGTTGTCCAATACTTCCTCTAGTGACCCTTGCTCATTGATTCTGTACTTCATAGTATCTGTTATTCGATTGTTATTCTTCTTGTGACTGCTACAGTGCATTGATCTGAGCTTTGTACCTTGCTTTCGTTCACTATTGAGAGGCCGAGTAAAAATAACACAATCCTAAGCAATTTGTACAGTGAATTCTGCAAAAGGACTGTTACCTAGTGCTATATCCAGCCAAAGTGAGATGTAGGGAGGGATGGACAAGTACGGACTTAACATTCCCTATCATCTATACAAAGTGGTTGACTGCTAAACTTGAACACACAGCCTGAGATTTTTTATTTTTTATCATTGCATAGTAATGTTGGTTCGATTCAGAGGACATACTTGTTTGTTTAATATGTTATTGTCCTACATCATGGAGAACTTGGCTGAAGGATTTATATTACATGTCGTATTAGTATCATATATCTATATGGCACCCTGTAATGGTACACTCATGGACAGGCTTATATTATTTGAAGTGGGAAAGTCCCCAGATAAGGATCAATCACCAAAGACGTCTAGATCTCCTGTTCAAGACCAAAGTTGTACAAGCTGTGGCAATCCCAGTTGCACCATCTCCAGCAGATGGTGTGGAGCAACGGAAACAATTATCTGACAGCTATGGCTTTAAGCAAATTGGAGAGCCACTTCCAGAAAATGTTACATTGAAGGACATTATTGATTCATTTCCAAAAAAGGTAATTTCTACAAGCTCTGAATTTGTGGAAGTTTTCTTGATCTTCTTGTTTGCTCTTAACACTGCTTACTTTAATTAGATCATCTCCTATATTCTATGAGGATTCACAGGCCACACATTGATCAAGTTGTTCATTGATGCATTGTTCAAGAAGTTTGACAGCACTGAAATGATTCTTTCATGCAGATCTTAATCCTTTTTTTATTATTATTTTACAGCAATAGACACTTTGCAAAATGTTACAGAATTAACAAAAACAGAACACTCAACTCATGAATGATATTAGAAGATATATGTTGGAGGATGTAAAGTTTACGCCCTCTCCAATAACAAAAGCTTTTGGGTACCAGAATAAGCAAGTGCCAAAAATTACAGAAGAAATGAAAATTAGGGCAGAAAATTGTATTAGACAGAATAGACTTTAGTATCTAATATGTTCCACGTACTTTTGGATTTGAACCTATGACTCCTGCCATACGAAAGCAATTCTTGGACTAGCGAGTTAGTTAGTCACTTGTCATTAGAAGGAGAACCAAATTTTGATATCATCTGATTATAAGTATCATATTAATTATAAGCACTACCAATCAAACAGATGCAACAGATATAATGCTGAAAGATTAAAGATTCTTTCTGACTATAACTTATCAAAAACAAGTCTTTGTGGCATTTCTGATGCTGACTATCTTCCTAAAATTTGCTTAAGGTGTTTGAGATTGATGATGTGAAAGCATGGAAGTCGGTAATGGTATCTGCCACATCCTATATGCTGGGGCTCTTCATGATATCTAAAGCCCCATGGTATCTACTTCCTTTAGCTTGGGCATGGACAGGCACTGCGATCACAGGAGTTAGTTTTTTTTATAAAACTTCTCTTTAAATTATACTGTTTTCCTTCGCTTTTACCTTCTTTTGGCCTGTTTAATAATCTTTGCACCCCAGCCAACTCTTCTTTTTCTCCCTTTCCTTTCCCCCCATTGTTAAGTTCTTTGTTATAGGACATGATTGTGCGCACAAATCATTCTCGAAGAACAAATTAGTGGAAGACATCGTCGGGACTCTGGCATTTTTGCCCCTAATATACCCCTATGAGCCATGGCGTTTCAAACATGATCGACATCATGCGAAAACTAACATGTATGTATGATATCTCTGTCATTCACTTACTTGGAATGAGTGTGTGTGTAGTTGGGTGGGTGGGTGTGATTATGTTTAATTTTGTTAGTAATGCTACTTTTTTTTTACCATGAAGTATCAGTTGGAGAATTTTTTGATCCAAATATTAGCATTTCTGACCTTTACTCCGATGCAAGGAGTTATCATGTCGAAGGCATTTATTACTTTCATATTCCCTCCTGAATTTTTAATAACTAACGAATGTAATGGGTACAAGGTAGAAACTGTGCCTTGTTGATTATAAATTTTATTTTATGTTATTTTGTCAAGGTATACCACAATTAGATGAAAGGTGTTGTAGATTAAGTAGTTATAACTCCTACGCTGATGAACTGTTTGTAGAGGATTATATCTTCTTAATCCCTTTTATTAGCAGGAGCTTTATAGTTATAAGGTTTCTAATGGTCGGAATGCCATCCACAAACTTTTTTCCTAAGGAAATAGTTATGGACATATGTAATTAGACAAAATGCCAATGCATACCAGAAAAAGTAGATTTTCGTTGATGATTGCATCCATCCACATTTTGAACTGCCAGGAAATGGGAGAAAAGGGGTTTTCTTGCTGTTTCCTACTTCCAGTGCAATTTTGTATTTCCTTTTTTAGCTTTACTTATATAGCTCTCCTTCTTGTACCTTTTCTACTGCTAGGCTACATGAAGACACAGCTTGGCACCCTGTCTTGAAAGAGGAGTTTGATTCACGAACCGTTCTGCGGAAGGCAATTATATTTGGATATGGCCCATTCAGGCCTTGGATGTCTATAGGTCATTGGTATGATTTGATGAATGAAGCACCAATTTCTCTTTGTTTCTTAATGCAAAAAAGATAGTATTAGTGGCCAAGGCTTTCCATCTTTATGTGTTCCTATGTGATTACTGTATATTAACTGTTAAGAATCCTTACAGGTTGATCTGGCACTTTGATTTAAAGAAATTCCGACAAATTGAAGTTAAAAGGGTGAAGATAAGCTTGGCTTGTGTTTTTGCATTCATGGCAATTGGATGGCCGTTGATTATCTACAAGGCTGGAATCCTGGGATGGATCAAGTTCTGGTTAATGCCATGGTTGGGCTATCACTTTTGGGTACTACTAGTTTCTCACTTCTTGTCAGTAGTTCTGCACACACTTAGGCAGACTAGAAGTCACTCTGAATATGTGAATGAATGTATAAATTTTCTATATTAGACCAACCAAAGTACCAATCAAACCAATCAAATGAAATCTGCTTTCTGGTAACATAGTGGTCTGTGAGTATTATATGTCAGGGAAAGGTATAGTTTGGAATCACCTTTCAAACAGAATTACCACCACTTCAAGGTGCACCTATGCCCCAAAAGATCCAATTCTCATCGATACTCAACCATTTTTTGTCATATTCTATGTCAGGTGAAGCCCCATCATAGTTGACATATACCCATTTGGTGCACTGTTTTTAGCAGTCTTTCAATTTGAGAATAAGTGCCTTCTTTTAATTTTTTAATTACATATTTTTTCTTTCCTTTTTGTTTTAATGTTCGTTTGACATGCTCAATGCTATAGTAGATCACATTCTTATGCAATGATACCTATAGTAAACTCATAGATTTTTTTGTTCAGTGTTCGCAGCTTGTGGTTAACTTAATTATATGTTTCTAGTTTTTGTTTGGGATTTTTTGAGATAATGTAGTGTGTCTAGAATCTAATGATTGTATCCTGTTATTATTGAACATGTTGGTTTACTCTGTTTACATTTTCTAATTAATTTCACAAGTGGCGTATGCTTAGAATGCCAAACAAATAGAATTTAGGTTGGTCAGGTCAAAGAAGGCCATGAAGGGGATCAATATGCCATATTCAGGCGTAAACCAGATCCAGATATTGGAAAATTCAGTGGAAGGCTTGGTCTGCTTGGTTTGTATCTCTGAAAACTATTCTCGAGAATTCTGAGAACAAGAAACAATTTTCTGAGAACAATAAAAATGAGTTCTCTAAAAACAACCATTTTTATAACTGAGTTTTCAGAAAACTGAACCAAGCAGATTTTTTTACAGTTTTCTGATTTTCAATTTTCAAAAAATAGAAAACTGTTTTCAGAAATACAAACCAAGCATGTTAGAGTCTAACACCCAGATTCTGGAATTGGTTTGTGCTAAACAAGGGGATTGACCAATAGAATATCAGTGTCTGATTTCAATTTGATAAAATGGGGCCATTTCGGCATTTCTATGCCAGAGCTAGTATATCAGGAGTCATTTTGGTCCACACTAGACATTTTTTTGGTTTGACAAGCATATGGGAAAGTAGGAGCAGGCGAAGGGGTAGAAAAAAGTGAGAGGAGCACAACAGAAAACTGTCATTTGCTTTTATCCACTTGTTTCTTTGTATGTGTTATGATCAAAGCCAAACTTTTGTTAATGGGATGCACTCCCCGTTTGGGTTCTTTTTTATATAATACTTATAAAAATAAATAAATAATAATAATAATCATGTGTCACATAATTACTCTAATCAGACTTGCCCAAACCTTGCCTGTGACTGGACCTCGTAATTTTTGTTTTTTCTTTTATAAGTTTTAGACCAAAACAAACCTCATGATTCTAATCAAGTATTTTTATTATGCAACTAAGAGTTTTTTTCTTTTCTTTTGATTGTGTAGATGAGTACATTCACAATGGTACATCATACGGCACCCCACATACCTTTTAAAGCTTCGGATGAGTGGAATGCAGCTCAGGCCCAACTTAATGGGACAGTTCACTGCGACTATCCTCGCTGGTAATGAATCTCTTTTACTTCGATTGCTCTGTTCTGCTTAAGAATGACTTTTGAAGTCGATGTAACAAGTGTGATTAATTGGATGGCCATGATGTTTTAGTGAATCTTCATTTGACTCTTTTCAGAAAATTGAACTAGCCTATTGTGCTCAACTCCTTGTTTGGGTGTCCAGATATACCCCACCTCATGAGAAATGTAGTTTGAACATTTTAAAAACTTTTGAACGTGTTTCTTTGATTCATTTGGTATATCTTGACTCCATAACTAGTACAGCGTCTTTCTTCGTCTATGTTAAAAGATGCCACAAGAGTTGATAATGTTATTAAGAGTTCAAGAAAATGATTCTTTCAGTGATTTGCCGTTAATAGTATGCAGTTTGAGATCCAAAAGATGTTCCTAGACAGCATTATAATGTTTCATTTTTAGTGGCTTGTCATATGAAAAAAATGCTTATTGTTATTATAGGTGAACTTAATATATGCTAACATATTCTTTCTTTCTTTCTTCGGGACAGGATAGAGATCCTCTGTCATGATATTAATGTTCACATCCCCCATCATATCTCGTCTAGGATACCAAGCTATAATTTGCGAGCAGCTCATCAGTCTCTCCAAGAGAACTGGGGGAAGGTATGATCAATCTGTTTTTCTAATTTCATCTTGCTCAATCCACAGCGATTTTATTGAAATCCTCGTGTTGTCATTTAAATGGAAACTCCTATGTAGGGGGTTTCTGATACAACCATCATTTTTCGGAAACACTTTTTTTTTTTTATTTGCTCTAGCATTTGGTAGGTGTAAACTGCACTTTATACTAGAGCCACTAAACCAACCCTTGGCCCTCAAACAAGTGGTAAAAAAAGAGAAGATACACCCGAATAATGAAGATTGTAATCACTTTATCATTGTGCTCAAAATTTTGCATAGGATTATTGTGGCTTACTTTTTTCATTCATCTGTTTTTTCAATGCCAACAACAGTATTTGAACGAGGCTACATGGAACTGGCGTCTAATGAAGACCATATTAACGATGTGCCATGTTTATAGTGAAGAGCAGAATTATGCCGCCTTCGACGCAATTGCACCTGAAGAATCGCATCCGATCACATTCCTTAAAAGATTCATGCCCGATTATGCTTGATTTGTTGCTGTGCGTTCCTTGCAATGGCCGGTTCTTTCTTCTCTCTTAATATCACGTTCTTTTTGGGTAAAATTAGTGGTATGCCGTTGCAGTTTCTCACATTTTCTCAATCAGGTTCACATTCATTCGTATAGGAAAACCATCGAAGGATGTTCCCTAGAAATCCATAAGACTGAGCCTTTCCTTCTGATGATGATTTCCCTTCTATTGTATTACAAAATATCAAAATAATCACGAGGAGCTGGTTTTCATTTAATTTTTTTTTTTTGGGAAAACTTCGCCCAGATGTCAGAACATAACTCGCAGCGTATAAATTATTAATATACATGAGAAATTCATAGCAATGTTTCACAGAGCATCTTTTCACATGTATGTTCATATTACTGACATGTACGCCTGCAGTTTTAACAACTCCTCAACGTGAACTGGGATAATCTGTCTTATCCTTGTTATTAATATATTATGTCACCCTATTTCTTCTTGTTATTGATCTATATATAATGTTTATAATAAACAGTTCCTTGATCCCTCTTCTTTTTGTATATATATATGTGTGTGTGTTTTTCTTAAAAATCACTCTGGGATTTTTTGTGAGACTAATGAAATTGGAATTTGTGCCCACCGTAAGAGTTCAAAATGAAATGCAGGGAGCATCTCTCATTTAGGAGCAGTTGTAACTTCCACATGCAGGGAGCATCTCTGTGTGTGTATGTGTATGTGTATGAGTATGTGTATGTGTGTTTGCTCCTTCCCTCATCTGAAACACTCTTTTTCTCCTTGGGGAATATAGAATCTTACTGAAACCATTCAAACCTAAAGAGATAGGAATCAACTTTGTAAAAGCTATGATATAAAGAAGATAAGATAAGGTTCAAGAAAGATGTTGAACTAGAAAAAATTTCTTTGTTAAAGTCACAAAGAAACAAGAGGAAAATATAATATAGTCATGCAAGTAGACCCCTGGGTATGCATCACTAGAAGAGAAGAAGATTTCAAAGTATAGTGGTTAAGCAATCAGTTTCATTACTTTTGTCATTGTAAGAAAAACCTGTACAAGATCACAACTCTAGATATATCACTCCATAATGTGTCTAACCTAAAGCATCAACTGCACTTTCTTCTTCTACATCCTAAAGAAAGAAAGAAAGAAAAACTTTTTCAAGATCAAAACAAAACACACACACACACACACAATGGTGAAAACAAACAACTAAAAACAGAATTATGTGATTGGAGGAGGTGGTGTCTCCCATATATCAAACACATTCTCTTCACTGTGAAGAGCGAAAAGCCGGTCACCGCCGATCGAAAAATCACAAATTGAACCTCCATAACTCCTCCTCAGCCTAGATGTCAATACACAGTCAGGACCACAAAACACTGAAATACTATCATTCATGGAGGAAAAGAGCTGCCCTCCATGCAATGCCAATTTCGGGTAACACGGCTCATCGGGCATTTTCCCCTTCATCAAACGACTCCTCGAGCTCCACCTAACTCCCACACTAGTACTCCTCAAATCCATAAACCCTAAATCCTCATACTCATTCACCACACACACAGAATTAGTCTCCTCCATTGCTATAGCGTCGCGAACTCGCTTCTCATCCACAGTAATTGGAGACCCCATGTCACACCAGGACCAAACCATGCTCTTATCTCTGAAATCCAACAAACTAATGTAACAATTGTCCTTCCTAGGAAACAAAGTAGCAACCAACAAACAATTAGTACCATGTAACCATTGAAGCTTGTCAGCCTCACCTAGTGACCAACCAGGTGGTTCATAGTAGAAATCAATTTGCTTCCCAGTGACTTGGTCCCAAACACCAATCCCATACTCATTGCTCCTGCCTTTGCAACTAGAAAATATTTTGTAATCTGAGCTGAAACTCAGAGCACCACCTGTGTAACTCTTGACTAGATTCTCATGTGTTACCTGAAATTTGTGCCTGAGCTCCCCTGTTGCTGCACTGAACAGAGCCATCCCGCCGTCACCGCGATCGCGCCGCTCGCTGGCACTGACTACAATGCCCTCGGAATCAATCCACCCAGCATCATTGACCCTTTGGTAATCAAGATTGATTGGAGGGTGTTCTTCGAGCATCCAATCATAGACATGGACCATACTGCCGTGTGCCACGCAGCAGCCACCGTCCGGGCCGGCACGGATGGCCGTGCCGTCGCCCGGTGCTCGGCCGGAGATGGATTGGGACAGTCTGAGCCTGTTGCCGTCGAATTGCCCCCATTTTGCGTCGCGAACGTGGTCGAGGAGGCCGTAGAATGCGGCTTCTGTGTAGAGGAGTTTTTGGGGGATGTGGGAGGGAATGTAGAGCTCCCCTGTTCGGAGGAGGTCGAGGAGGACGGCGAAACAGTCCGGGTTCCGATCAATGAAGTGGTCGTCGTCGGAGTTATTATTGGTTTGGAGGTCCCAATTGTCGTCGAACATGGCGCCAAAGAGCGAATGGCGACCGGCGATGGCCAGGGTTGTGGCCGTGGTTTCGAAGATCCTGCCTCCAACATTGAATCTCACCCTGTCTTTCTGAATTCCCATGGTTTAATTTCCTCCAAATTGGGCAAGACCCAGATAGGATTTTGAAGGTGGGAGACCAGGAAAACAGGGGAAATGTATTCAAAATCTGATTTTTTACAGAGAAACCAGAGGTTTTCAATAAGGGATAGAAATTATTGCAATTCCTACAAATTGAGTATTAAAGCAACAAAATTTTGTTTATTTGATTCAAATATTTTGATAGAGCGGAGCAAAATTAAAATGAAAAACAAGAAAGATGATATAAAGTTAGAGAAATATGGATAATACCATATTTTCAAACAGACATAACCTATAATTGGGTGTGTTCTTGTCGCAGACAACCCAAAAACATGGGATATGAATCAGATGGAGAATTTTTTGATGGAAACTTGAGAAACTGCGATCTGGGTATTGAGGATTGAATGATTTCAGAGATGGGTTTTTGATCTTGTGGGATTTGGTGAAGGGGAATTGGAGAATTGGAGCGCTTTAGATTTAAAAAGATACAAATAAAGCGACTACTTTGATATTTCTTTCTCTCTTCTTTGCTGGTTTTTTCATGTTTCTCTCCCTCTATTTCAACGATTCTCGGTGCCTCTTTCATATGGGTGTGCATTCATTAACCAATGGTCTTGTGGTAGGGTCCACTTTTAGAGTATAGCCTCCTTTTATGTGGGCCGTTGGATGGTTATAGGATTTTTCACAAATGAATCTAAATTGTGTGTATAGATGGGTTAGTGGAAGGTGGGCACAAATGTGTATATATATGTATATATATATATATATATATATATATGTATATACTTCCTCGGTCCCAAATTATAAGTTTCTATTGATGAATCTAACTTTTAGTGTCTGTTTGGCAACCGGTGCGGTATAGTGTTGGTTTTTGGTTTTGGTTTGTGTTGGGTTTGGTGTGATTTTATTCTGGACTGAAATCATGTTTGGTACAGATGATTTTGGTGTGAGAAAAAGTAAAACTGAAAAAGCAAACCATGTTTGGTAGAGTTGGTATATGGGCTGAAATTCTGAAACCAATCATATTTGGTAACTTTGAATAGTTTGATATTTTATTTATTTAAAATAACATTTTGTAAATATATATGTTTTAAAAAATAAAATATATAAATATTTAATTTTTTCGAAATATTTATTTTTTCATAAACATTTTATTTTTCAAATTTATATATATATATATAATATTATAAATGAATTGGTTTGGGTTAAACAATGGTACACCAAATTGAATTCATTTGGGTTAAAGAATAGTTTTGGTGTGAGAAAACAAAACCAAATCACACAAAATTATCTATTGAGATGGTATGAAAAATGGGTCATTTGGTACAAATGGTTTGACACTGTTGCACCAACACCAAGATTACCAAACATGGGTTGAGCCACGAATTTCAGCCCAAAATCATATGTTTGGCATCAACTCTTTCTACCAAACAAGCACTTAAGGTGATGATTTTTATTATAGTGTTAGTAAATGAAATACCAACTTTACACATGGTCTAATCACAGTGATGTGATAATTATCTTATATATGTTTTATAACTTTAATGTTTGAAGATTAAATTAATAAATTGATTAAATAAAGTGGTTTAATTTTTTAAAGTGAACGTTTATTTGGGGACGGTTAAAAAAAAATTTGAACAATTATTTTGGGAAAGATGAAATATATATTTTGAAAGCCCTAAATATTATATTTGGGGTTAGTTGGGAAGATATTCTATGAAGTCAACCTTCTCGAGGCTTGCCCTAAAGAGAGACGTGTCTTGTGGGGTGTTTGTTATTTATGCTTTTCAATGAGATGAATTTCAAATGAATTAATGAACCTTATGTCACGCAAATTGAGATTTGAGAGATATTAGGTTTTGATAGCACTTCAAATTTTGAAATCATGATATGGATAAATTAATTAGGCATATTAATTAGGGTTCTGGTGTATACACTAGTATGGCAAAACAGCATACCAGCTTTGAAAATAGTCTATCTGTCCTAAATGCTGTTATATTTGACAATGAAGAATAATGCAGTTGTCATCTACAATAATAATAATAAAAAAAATACTAATACTTTGTCGCAATTTTTTCACGTAATAATTTTGTAAGTTTTTTTTTTTGCCTTTTCCTCTCTAGAATATAGATATCTTGGCAGGCTTAAATAATAAGTTTAGTGTGTTCTTTCTAACTATCTCACTTTTACTTTCTTTCAATATACTTGTTATCCTCTAAATACTATGAGTTTGTGTATTTGGTGAGGTTGTGGCGGATTAACAAAGAAAATGAATCAAAGATATTTTATATGATTTTTGGAAAAAGAAAAGAAATAGATTTTGTTTTATAGGTAAGAAAGGTAAAATTGAAATTCGTTTGTTGGAAATTTATCAATTTTTCCTATTTTTGTCGGCTTTTTCCCTCTATTGTTCTCTCATTTTCCATGGAAACAAACAAACCCAAAGAAAATAATGAAATGGAGGAGATAAGAACCTTTCAGCCTTTAAGTTGGTGTCCAAAAAGCTTAAATAATGGTTAAAAATTTATGGCACGTCATTTTCTGATTTAGAGATCTGTTTTAAAGGATAATAATGTTAACTCAGTGATAGGTTGGTGGTTATGAAATTATAAGGATTAAAGGAGTGGCTTTAACTTCAACTCTGTGATTCCCATCATTTGAAGTTCCTTGAATTCAAAGTGACTCACCAGTATAATTGAACTCTTTTATGGGCACAAATATGTTATATAACTTATATTATTATATATCTATACATGTATTTGGAATATATGAGTGTACACTAAAAATGCCCATTTTGTTTTCTTTTTTAATGTTAAGATCTGGGGAAAGAGTTGTTCTCCAAACACATGTAAAACCTTCAAAGATGTCATGTAGTCCTTTTGCCCATGGAGTCAAAATATTGATGTATATTTTTTAGAGTCATACACGAGAAATTTTAGGTTAAAAATCATATGATAAGCGAGTCAAAGAGATGAGATGCTTACAAGTAAAATTTATGTTATATTATGTATTAAATGACACATTCGAAGTGTTCTATCTAAATTAGTTTTTAATTTATCAAGAATGTTCTAGACAACTAACTTAAGAAAATTTTTAGGGATTAAACCTTTAATTTCAGAAGATCATCTCAATTATTCGATCATATATTGGTTTAATACGTGAACTTCCTCGACCTCTACTATAATTAAATTAATATTTGATAACGGTGCTTCACCGAACATAGTTCACACTTCTTAGTATTGCACACTAAAAGACATTCACACTTATGTTCTTTAGTTAACCTTAAATTTGTTCTGTAATTATATTTCTTTCGAGCTAATAAGCTTCAGATTTTAACGAGTTTCTTTATACTTTTGTCTGGCTGAAGATAAATCCCTAGTTTGATGCATTCATTGACTTTGTTGTTATAATAGTGTTAGAGTGCATGTTGTGACTTTACTCTCTCTTGGGCCTGAAATAGATTGTCGCAAGGATGAGAATATTATTAGCAGCGACCCACTGAGCCTACAGGCCCATAGGTTTGATTTTCCTCTATCTACTCAAAGCCCAGTCTTAAAATCATATATTTTTTTCAATCTAGTTTTAATTTTTTTTTCTCCTAACTAAAAAAAATGATTACATAAAGAGCCGAAATAACACTCAGGCAACAAAAAGTCAAGAGGGCCATAGGGCCAAATAGACCACTGAAGAGGTCCAGTATTTTCATGTTACCGTGCATTAGCGGGGGCATAACAAATTGGTCCGTTTATATTTTTATTTCTTTGGATAAATCTGATATCCACATGTTATTGAGGTTCATGTTCTTAGACCTGTCAATGAATCGGATTCGAATCGGATCAGTTAAATCCAAATCTAATTTGTTAAGAAATCGGATTATCGGATTCGGATCCTAATCGGGTTATCGGATTTTATTTTCAATCCATATCCGGTTAATATCGGATTCGAATCGGATTCGGATCATAATCGGATTATTGATCCGATTATTCTACATATTTTCATTTAATTAATTCATATTCGAATTTCTTCATTATAGAATATCTGATCCGAATATTTAATTAAAAATATACAAAAATCAATAAATACTGAAACACTAAAATTATTCACACTTTTAATAATTGTATTTATAATCAATCATTATTAATAAATAATAAAATAATTAACAACTAACATTTATATACATGTACAATATTAAATATATATATATATATATATATGTATATTTTATCGGATCGGATTAGGCTAATCCAAATCCAATTTGTTAAGGAATCGGATTATCGGATTCGGATCATATTCGGGTTATCGGATTTTTTTTGCAATCCAAATCCGACTAATCGGATCGGATTCGGATAAAAATCCAATCCATTGACAAGTCTAATTGTTCTACACTTTTATAAAAGAACCTATAACTTGAAAAGTTTTAATTGCAAATTTTGCAACTTCCAGTATTGAATACTACCTTTCCTTGATATGCATTTCAAAAAATATTTTTTTTGTTTTTAAAAACTGAAAATAAAAAACTCTACTAAAAACTATGCTGTTGAGATGGAAAAACGTAATTAAAAAAAAAAAAAAAAACTGTACTAAAAATTATGCTTGTTTTTAGAAACTCTTTTTTCTTATTCTTATAAAATAATTTAAATTTTTGGAATGCTCGAAAATAGTTTTTAAATATGGATTCCAAACAAGTCTTACATCTTTATTAGTTACTCCATCAGTCATAATTTAAGTGTTTACATTCATTATTTAATTCATCCCAAAATAAGTAAAGTTCAATGTTACTTTATTTTGTCAATTTATCAATTTACCCTTTAATCATTGAAGTTATAAAATATCTAAACTACAAACATTACATCACTTGGTGGGAGATGGGATTAAGGGTAAAATTGATTTTTCATTCACTATCACTTATTATCTCAAAAAGTTGGATTCCGAAAAAGACTTATAATTCCTCTCTCCATATTATAAATATTAAACCTTTAAATTTGTGTGGATTTGCGAAAATCAAAATCAATAAATCAAGAGTTTTTAAAAATTTATAATTGGAATGTATTTAATTTTGTCCTAACCTAACCATCCACAAAATCTAAATTAAATAAAATTTAATTAATAAATATAACTCTAATAAATTATTTACCTTCAATAGAAATCAATACTTAATTATTTTAAAACATAAATTTCAAATGTTCCCTATCAAAACCTAGTTCGTTGCCAGAGCACATTTCTGACCCCAATAGTTTGATGAGATCAGGGGTCCATGATCAGCCATAGTGTGCCGCCACGTATTGAAATCTAACTCTACAAATTTTGCCCACCGAATAGCATTCTTACTCGCCGCGAGTCAGTAATACCGCGCCACGTAATCCAGAAAAAGGGCTTATCTGTCAATCCATGACATTTGGCAAAAGAATCAAATGACGGAACTACCCTTTTACTCGGTGATGCGGAGAGTAGACAAATAATCGAATGTATTATTCACAAAGACATTATAGTAGGAGTAGTAGGGTTTAATACTGTTTCGCTACGAAACCCTCACTTTTTTTGCAGGAGCCGAAACCGTGTGTCTCTCTGGTTTCAGATGGACAACGAATAGAGAGACAAACTCATATATATACACACACATATATATACATATATATATATATATAGAGAGAGAGATTGATAGAGATTCGGAGAGAGAGATAGGGTTTTACATACAAAACCCTATGGCCGATACTTTGGTCACTACCTCAAAATCGAATTCACGGCCAGATGGGTTTTCGGATTCTCCGGCTCCGTTCTCAAATGGATCTCTGTTCCACAGACGAATTGAGTTCCATCTAGCGAGGAAGCCATTCACTGGGTTCAGTAATGGCGGCGGAGATTTTCGGCTGGAGACTCTGAACCCCAGCTCCGAAACCCAGAGACATGCCCAAAACCAGGGTGCTGATCGGTCTGCCTTGGCTGCGAAGAAATCAGATGGGTCCGAAATTTCAGAAACTGGGTTGGATCCGGAACTCGGTTTCCGGATTACTTTCAGGAGAATTGTAAGTTATTGAGTGGGGATTGATCATTTTTTTTTGGTTGTGGAAGATGAATGTCTATTTAAATTCATTGGGTTTTTTCCACATGTCTTCTTTTATTTTAATTTATGATTTCAGTTGCGCAATGCTCACTCTAGGGTGTATTTTTCTGGGATGCTTTTGAAGATTTTATTATGTTTAATTTTTTTTTTCAATTTTGTTTATATGCATTTATGCTTAGTTCACTGATGATGTTCGTTTATTTATTTTTTCTATTTGAATTTCTTCAAAGATTTTGCTAGTTTTGAGTTTTTTTTATTCTTTCGAATTTTTGTAAGTTATGAATTTTTTTCTGCAAGAAACTTGCACACAACCCTCTGGGGGAGAAATTAGGAAATGTTCTGAGACCCCTACATTACATGTTGAAAGCGCAAGTTAACATTTTAATAAACTGAGATTTAGTTGCGTTAATAAGCTGAAGTTGTGGTGAGCTGGGATCATTCAAAATTCTTGCCTCTAGAGGGGATGTGTGTCGAGGAGGGGATCCTGTGCCTTGGTCCTATGTTGTTAGTACATCGCAACTGCAATGCATTACATCGTAGTACAATTGATAAATGGAAAAATGGTATTGTCGCATAAGCAATGTAATGTTGTGCTTGCATAAGCATAAGCATAAGCAAAAGCAATGTGATATTGTTGCACAAGTGATATGATGGCACTGGAAGCTACATAGGATGAAATGGAATAGAAGAGGATTGAGTACTTGAACCCTCGCCTCTCATTTTGGGAGGTTGAGGAGAATAGAGATACCACTACGATGCAGCTCTTGAGGGTTGTCAGCTTTTCTTTGGGCCGATGCATTCTTTTAGTGTATGGCCAATGTTTTTTTCAATTTTCTTTTCCAGATTTTCCTGGTTTTTATATATTTATTTCTTTCCGGTGCGTAGAAGAGATGTTCTACATCTAGGTTGTTTTATATTAGTTGATTTAATGTTTCAATGATTTTCTTATGTTTTTTCTCCTACTGGCTGGGTTTGATTATTGTTTTTTTTTTCAGTTCGTGTTTGTACTTTGTGCTCATTAAACACACATACACAGATACATGCATGTACTAAAAAGTTTGAATATTTTTCTTGTTTTATTTATTTATTTTTACTATTGATTTTTATTTTGACCCAATATTCGTAGTCCGGAAGTTTTAACATTTTATTATGTATTTGAACATTTTTGTGCGAAAAAAAAGATTAGATAAATGGATAATTTTATTAAGTAAATGTCACTCTCTTTTATGACATGCCTGCTTGGAATGTTGTCCACCTCTTTATTTGATGACTCACTTGCAACTCCACTTAGTTGGAGAAATGGTTTACGAGAGACAAAAATTGGAAAAAGAGGATCCATGCGACCAAACCTGTTTGTTTTGGATGAAGGCAAGAACTATGATGTTGCTTGAGGTTGCAGGAACATTAAGCATGTCAAGAATATAGGAGCTTTAAACTAAACTCATCCGCTCCAACTCAAATCTTGTGTGGAATCAATAAACTAATGAATGGTCTTTTGGGACCTTTCCAGAATAGCAAAATTTTTAAGAATTCATTGTCATGTTTTTAGTTTGTGGATTGGCATATCCACATCCTTACAGGTGCACTTGTGCCAATTCTTCTAGAGAGGACGCACATGGCTCAAAGTAGCTGGTGACCGCGACAATTTACCCTTTTGCTCGTGTATCCCTCCATGGATTACACCTGGAGCTTCACACCTGAAATAACCCAAAATCACCATAGCGGTACTCAACCTAACAGCGGTGGATGTAATTTATTAGCAGTTCTCACTCACCCTGATGCCTTAAAAGTTAGAAAGCCCCCCAAAAACTGGTAATTCTGGAAGGAAAATTGATGCATCAGCACTCCTCCATGGGAACCAGCATCCATATTTACCGTAAGGCTATCATGAAAAGACTTCACACCGAGCTTGATGTGTCTGGAAAACTTTGATCTCAAGGTGTATGTGCTTCCTTTGGAATAGAAGCACCACAAAGCCTCTTGCAGTAAGCACCAATTGCTTCAAAGCATCATTCTTGAAGGATCCGTAAATTGCTGTTCCCAAACAAGTTAACTACTACATTTTTCTCCTCAACTAAAGAGAAGAGGGCCAGAAAAACATTCCCAGTTTGTGTTTTGACATTTCCTTTCTCTGGTAGTGTTTTTCTAGTCAATCCTGTTATGTTGTTTAGTGATTGCTGTAATTTTGAATTATTTTTGATGTGGTTAAGGCCTTCCTATTGGTATGCTTTCTCCGTTATTCCTTGGACATTTTGTAATTTGAGTCCCCATTTGAAGTTCTCAATTTTCATTCTCTAATGCCAGGAGGTAAATTCCTCATTCTAACACTATGCATAGACTGTCACAGAAGGAGATTTCAATTCGTACGCTAGTAGTTGTGTAACACCGCATCACATGAAGGTCAAATCTAGCATAGGTTATGCATAGAAGAAAATTTCCCTAGAGCTCATCAATTGCGGCCAGAAGAGCTTTTTCCTAAAGATCAGCGGTTGTTTTGATCTCTCCCCCGTCTCAATTCTTAATTGAGTCCAATTTCAATCATCCATCTGTTTCTTTTTGAAATATAGCTTCTCAATATCTTTTGTTGATTAGATTTTATTCCATTATATTTTTCTCCATCTCTTGGGTTGATGTCTATTGCCTTGATGTTTTATTTGCTTTGTGGAATGTCATTTAACTTTCTTTTTTCTATAATATATTTTCTTATCAAAGTGTGATTTCCCATTCTGCTTTTCTCTTTTACCAGTAATCATCTCTAATTTGTTTATTGCCTGATGTTGTAAAATTTCAGACTGCAATTATTTTCTTAGTTTTCTTGTCAAAGTTGGATATCTCTTCTGTTTGATTTCCGTTGACAGTTTAATTGGTCAATGACAACTTATAAAGAGCCTAATATGCTTGTATTTTTGTTCATTCTCTTTTGTGTTGTTTATCAGATTTTCAGTCCTAGATGTTTTCTTGGTATTTTTTGTTTTCAATATGGTTTCTTTCCCATTGGTGCTTTTGATTGTCAATGGGTTTAAAGTCTTTGCCTAATCTGATGTAGAATTGTGGATTCAGAGTTATCGCTTCAAATTGTGTACTATGGGTTTGGATACTTGGGATTAGTGTATTATGGGTTTGGATACTTGGTTCTTCATGTTTTTATTATTTCTTTTAATTTATGTCCTTGTAAGTTGGATTTTTTTTGTCCACTCGAGTTTATCGGGTTGCTTAAATTATTTGCACTGTTGAGGTTTTATATGATGACGGTTTAAGTTATCTGCAGGGTGCTGGTTTGGAAAATCTTGGGAATACTTGCTTTCTTAATTCAGTACTACAATGCCTCACATATACAGAACCTTTAGCAGCATATTTACAAAGCGGGAAGCATCAAATATCTTGTGAGTTTCTCCCTCTCTCTCAGTCTGCGAGTGGAAGGAGAAATTGTAGAAAGAATGTTCGTTTGCTTGTTTATGTTTGAGGCATACTCAACTTATAGTTTCTTATTCTCTTGCTCCATTTTGCTCAACCCCTTAAGAAGATAATACATCTATCATTTTTTTGAGGGTAAGGTTTTTTTCTGACAAGGAGCTATCACTGACAGCATCTAATTTTTTTTTGGAAAGGTAACCTCATATATTATAGAAAAAGAGGCTAAAAAGCCATACACATTACAAGGGGTATACCCCAGGCACAGCATCTAGTTTCTTGAACTCTACGACCGGTGTATTTGAATATTTTTATGTTGGTACTTTTATGTGAGGGTTGGTGTCTTAAACGAAGTTGCTAGTGTGGATATAACTGCTGTATAAATATGCAAATATATATATTTAAATGCCTTTTTTTCTTTTGATCACCTCTATGACAGCTCCTAATTTTAGAACTTTGAATACTCTTCACTCTAAATTCGAAGTTATTATTCACTCTAAATACATATGTATAACTTTTTCTCAAATTGGTTTTTGAAGGTCGTACTGCTGGGTTTTGTGCTTTATGTGCCATCCAGAAACATGTTAGCCGTGCTCTACAAGCAAATGGGAGAATCTTAGCTCCTAAGGACCTTGTTTCAAACTTGCGGTGTATCCTATTAATTTTTTGTGGTGCTCCATTTTCTTAAATTCCAGTTTAAGATACTTTATTGCTTGTTTAGCTATTTGCTTTATCTGGGGGATTTTTTTTTTTATTTCTACCAGCTATATCATAATTAACCCTCTCCACTGCCCCTACCCTGGCCGTTTTCAATATCTTTCTTTTGCTTACTTTTTTTTTTTTCCCTTTTCTTCTATTATAGCAAGGAAATTATGAATCTATGGATTTTATTTTATTTAATTTTTTTTTCCAGATATTAGACCAAGTTTAACCCTCTCCACTACCCCTACTCTACCCGTTTTCGACATTGTTTTTTAACTTATAGCAAGGAAAGTGTGAATCTAGGGATGTTTTTTAATTTCAGATAGTACCCTGTTCCGACTTCGAAGATGTTACTTTCAACATACCAAAATGCTATTCAGTCTATCCACATTATTACCTCTAAATTTTGTATTATTTTTATTAGTTTTCTATTAAAATTTTGTTTGAGGTGGAGATTGTGGGTGGAGGTTTACATGCTGCTTCCATGAGTTAACTTGTTAGAATAGAGGAAGAGATACTAAGTGTGTGCAAAGCCTGAGAAACAATCAGGGTTGACGGTGACAGTGAAAGGACATTATGGTTCTGGGAGGAGGCAACTGTGGGAAGAGGTGGTGAAGAGAGAACGCATGTTGTCTGGTGGTGATGATGATGATGATGGAAGAGGTTGGAGGGGGTTACTTTGGTGGGAGGGCAGGAAAAAGATGGAGAATACAGAGAGAGGATAAGGGAGAGAAGAGTAATAAAATGATTATGACGCAAAAATGTCATTCTATATTTCGATTATTGTAATACCAAACTATGATGGATATAATGGACATTTCAGATACTAAGACTGAAATTGAAAATTTTATTTCCTCAAAACCATGTGTAATTTCACTAATCTTAGCATGAGAGGG
This sequence comes from Cornus suecica, assembly GCA_963922005.1. NCBI lineage: Eukaryota > Viridiplantae > Streptophyta > Magnoliopsida > Cornales > Cornaceae > Cornus > Cornus suecica. The sequence goes on along the minus strand of OY998240.1, from coordinate 1,020,869 downwards.
AGCGTACCTATTGGACGTGCAAGTAGCCATCCCCTTGTAAGTCTGCTTAATTTACTAATAAATTATTAATCAATTTTTTTCTTCTGTGGTGGATTAGAAAGATCCGTGAAGAATCAAGGGTGGGTTAGTATTTTATATGTGTGTATATATGTCGGTATATCTGTATTACGTAGGGTATTTCATTATTTATATGGTAGAGTTTGGAAAACTTGACTGTGTAATTAGGCATATCTCGGAACTTTCGAAATGCTAGACAAGAGGATGCTCATGAGTATATGGTAAATCTGCTGGAGTCGATGCACAGATGTTCCTTACCTTCAGGAGTGCCAAGCGAATCCCCAGGTGCTTACAAGAAAAGTCTGGTGCACAAGATCTTTGGTGGTCAACTCCGTAGTCAGGTAACTATTTCTTGCCTGTGAAATAGGTTGTCTTTGGCAATGGCTCAGAATTCAGAAAGTATTTCAGAATAAGGCGTCTGGAATGGATTTGCTTGCTGTACTTTGAAACTTCCTATGATCGGGGTCCCACACCTTTCATTTCTGATGGTCCACCATTTTTTTGAAGGTGAAATGCATGCAATGTTCCTTCTGCTCCAACAAGTTTGATCCATTTTTAGATTTAAGTCTGGAAATTGGCAAGGCGGATTCGTTGTCCAAGGCACTTGCGCACTTCACTGCCAGAGAACTGTTAGATGAAGGGGCGAGGCAGTACCAATGCGAAAGGTGCAAGCAGAAAGTGAAGGCAATCAAACAACTTACAGTTCACGAGGCACCTTATGTTCTTACTATCCACCTCAAGCGGTTTGGCTCACATGTACCTGGACAGAAGATCGACAAGAAAGTTGTGTTCGGCCCCACATTGGACCTAAAACCTTTTGTCAGTGGTCCTTATGTAAGTTGAACTTTTACTGGTGCCAGCATAATTTATCGCAGATCATGAAGGTTGACTGCCTTGCGTAAAAGATTTTTGTTGTCAGAACTTTTACTCCAAACAAAGTTGAAAACTTCACTATGAATGCCTAGGGAAATACATTTTTTTTGAGATGTATTTGTAATTTGTCGAACACATTTTCTACTTGATCATTGTCTGAAGGAATAGGCAAAACTACTGCTGCCAATTTTTTGACTCATGCCAAGTAATGTAATTGGTGGTTCGCAAGCATATGGTACGGTAGTTTTGTGTGGAATCTCAGATAGTAATTTTCTTAGGCTGAGACCTTGGCCCCAAAAAAAAACTACTAACATGAATCAATAGTTCTGTTTGTCAGATTCTTGCAGTCAACCTAGTGGATAAAATTTCTGAGAAAATTGCATGGGTTTGACCAGTCTGTGTCTTAGATGCTTGGTAGATTTAAGGTGTTCATTTAACCTTTTCTACTTGCTTCCACTTCGGATTATGATGATTATTATTTTCCTCATTTTCTTACAACTGCCAGGATGGAGATCTCAAGTACACTCTTTACGGTGTTCTTGTTCATGCTGGTTGGAGTACCCATTCCGGTCACTATTATTGCTTTGTTCGCACATCAAGTGGCATGTGGTACTACCTTGATGACAATAAGGTACTAAAATTACCTTCATTTTTTTTTATTCAAACGTGAAGTTGAGCGATATTCCAGGAGTTGTTTGGCACCCCTTCTGTTCCATTTTTTTAATCTATAACTGTTTTATTTTTTGTTTCTGTCTTTTTTCTTGTTTGGAGAGAGATCCTATATTTCTTGTTCTCAGTTCAAAACGTCTGTTAGGATCTCTAACTATTAGGATCTCAGTCACTATTTTAATTTTTTTGGTTACTTTAGATACCCCCCAAGGTTCGAAATTTTGCTAACTTATTTAATGTTGCAAACTACATCGTCTCCTCAGGCTTACAAATAATGTTTAACGCTAGAATTGGTTTTTGTATAAAGCTTCAATTGAGCAAAAATAAAACTGTGGCGTGCATGAGACTAACCGGCGCATTGGCAAACTATACAGGATGTAGTGTTACCCAGTGTTGTTAAAGGCATGCGCCTGGGCTCCAGGCTCCTTGAGGCGCGCCTCAAGTGTGGGCAAGAGCGCCTTGGACAACATTTACGCCTTTTTATAGAGTATAAATGTTTTAGTAATAATTTTATTTTTTTATTATATTTTTCAGAGGACCTCTAGCGCCGTAGTGCGCCTTGCGCCTTTAATAACTATGGTGTTACCTCACACTTTGAGGCTACTCCAAGTGATAGTTCAAAGCCAATTTGATGTTGAAGTGATTGGTAAACACTTCAGATTGTATCATCATTATAGGTGATGGATAAGCTTTCATGATGTTTCTTTTGAGAGCTGTACTTGCCCCTTAAAAATGCTATATGGACCAAAGGATAGTAGGTTTTCTCTTCCCATGTTCACCTATTATTTCTGATTGCTAAATCCTTAATTATCATGTTGCCCTTAGGAAGAGTAGATCCTATATATAACCTGTTTGTTTTCAAACTGTCATACTGCTTCCAAATATTGTTTTGAGAGACAATATACTTCAATGTTGCTCAATATGTGGTTACCCCAATGTGTGTATAATAGTGAGTTCCCTGGTTATTACACTGTTGCCTTTTTAGAACTTAAAAATCCAAAAAATTCATGCATGTCCATATATGCTTCGCAAGGATCAGTGGATGCAATGTTGCTTCGTGAATAGCTGTCTTGATTCATGGCTAATTTGGACAGGTCAAAGATCTGTTGTTGTGGACTTGGTGTAACAAATGTGGGCTGTATGGGGTGTGACAATGGAATTGGTTGTCGTTGTGCAATTGGTTATTGTATTAGTGTGCTAATTACCTCATAGTTTACTATTACAATTATTATATGTCCTATGTGAATAAACATTTATTGCATGCATGAGTTGTGGTGATCATGTGCATCATTATAATTTTCTGAAAAGAAAAAAAGGTTTGACACCCGAGAATCACTTGTATTGGTTCTAGAAAGGAATTTTGAGACGGCTGTGTTTGTGGTATATGAGAATTTGGCTAGAGCGTGTTAGTTTTCAAAAGAGTGGTTTTACATTTGTTTTTGAATTATATGCATGTATATGAAATGTAAGTGCCCAAATGGGCAGTAGCCCAGCTGGTATGAACCTGCTTCCCAAAGGGAGCCTCAGTGGAGGCATGGGAGTGTGTGGCTTTCATTACTAATTAAAAAAAAGTGTATATATATGAACTGTGAGGGACAAATAGGCTGAAGTTACATGGGAGGAAGTGATTAAAGACGATTTTTAAAAGTTTTATCTTAGAGATGACCTGGTACAATAGGTAGGAATAGAGAAAGAAAAATCACGTGGCTGGCCCGTCCATATGGGATAAAGGCAAGGATGATGACAACATTGAGGATATGAAATGTCGAAAACATGTACATGAAGTGTTAATGATTCACATTTCTCCAATGAGGATTTGACACCTTTTATAAATCACATATTTCTTAGGGTTCTGAATTAGTTGAACCAAGAATCATCTTCGGATCCATGAAAGAAACCTGAAATAGTTGAGTTAAGACGTGCATTCTGGTAATTGCTAATCCTAATAAGAGTGCCTTTCCTTTCTAAATTTTGGCCATTTTGATTTTTTTTTTTTTTTATGAATTACTTCCCTTACGAATCTATTTGATATGATGCAAAACAGGTTGTCCAAGTTAATGAGAGGAGGGTTTTGGAGCAGAAGGCCTACATGTTGTTCTATTTTAGAGATAGGAGAAATTTTGCTCCGAAGAAGCCTGTCAATATTGTCCAGAAAGATATCGTCACTATGAATGCTTTGGGAAATAAAGCACATTCTAGTAACAGCATGAATTTGAAGGAAATAATTCATGACATTCCAATTGAGAAAAAGTTAAATGGTGCAGTTTCTTCTGTTGCCGTGGAAACAAGAGGGGCACTAAATGCCGGTGCAGCAAAAGAGACCATGGAGAAAGAAGCCTCTGTTCAAAAAATTAATGGCCCAATAATGGCAAAATGCAACAAGAATTCGTCATCAGTATTTTCAACAAATCTGCCACCATTAAAGGATCCAGAGAAGGAGCTTCCTGTTTTGAACCCGAGTGGTGGAGATTGCTTGCCAGCATCAGCTCCATCTGTTAGGAGCTCCACTGATTCACTTACACTGGATCAAACTGCGGTCACAACTTCTGTTGAAGTTAGTGACAGAAACCATGATAGAAGTACAAACAAAGATATGCATGGTTCCGTTGCATCACCACCAAGCAACAGTTACCACCATAACCCTTGTACCAGTTCAGTTGCCATGCTTCTCAGTAGCAATGAAGACAGAAGCACCAATAAACATCTAAGTGCCCCGGTTGCCATGCCAACTAACTGCAATGTCACCTCTAGATCTGCTGGAGATATCTCTATCACACATGAGACCAAGGCTCAGAAGGTAATTGAATATTTAAGTTTGGGGTGAGGCTCCAATATCTTTGTTTCTGCCTGTGGAGTAAATTGATCTTCTCTTTTTCTTCTATATAATCTGTCCTCACTTTTGTTTGTCCAGAGTGACAGTAAAGCTCCGTTGCAGGATCCAAGTGAGAAAATTTTGGATAATCTTTTCCCAGTAAAGTCACTTAATTTGACATGCAGCGAAGATAGTGAGGTTAGTATCTTATTCTTGTAATACCTGGAACTTCGATTTTATTGCTTGGTCAAATCTTTAAATTTTCTACCTTCTTCCCTTTCTTTTTCTTTTTACTTTTGCCTCTCAAGGCTGGAGGTTTTCCCAAGTGTAGTGCTGCCAATGGTCCTCGAAGTGAAAAGGCTGCTGATATTGGTCAGAGTATGGTGGATACTGAAGGAGTAGAATTGTCTGGCGTGGCAACCACAACAAATATCTCATTAACCAAGAAAGCTGTTGACAGCATGACATCCAAAAAACAAAAGAAGAAGCTCCTCAAGTGTCAGATTACGAGAACTCGTCTTGGATCAAATATCCTTTTTGTTGCATCCTTGAGCCTAAGGAAGAAAAAAGGGCATAAACGAAGCAAACATCGTACTTTGAAGGTCAAGAAGCTCACTCAGGAGCAGTTTTTGGATGCGAATAGTGTCCCAGCAGATCTTGGACCATCTACATCTGAAAAAACCAGCACAATTATCCACAGTGGTTCAACTGTCCCTCGAAGAAAAAAGAAAAAAGTTAGCTCAAATATGAGTGATGATAGTGCTGTTGTAAGGACTGAAGCTACCACAGCAAACATTAATGGCGATTCGTCGACGAGTATCATTGATGAAATATTTGCAAAGAGAGTTGGTCATTGTGGTTCTATGCTTGCAACTGATGAGCCATCTAAAAAATATCCTACCTCTGCTTCAGTTGGAAACCAGTGGGATAGTAGAGAAGCTAATGGATTAATTGACATCAGAAGAGATACAACACAGAATGCTGTAATGAGTATGCTTACCAGAGGTTTAGAGGAGACAATTGGTGAGTGATCAATTAGAATTTTATTACCATCTCACTGATCATTTTGTGGCACTCAAACTTCTAGAATACTTTTTTAACTTTGCACATACATCCGGGCCTTCAGCCACATTTATATGATAGAATTGCGTGATTTAATTGTCATTCTTTCTGACTAATATAAATGATTGCAGTTGCCCGTTGGGATGGGATAGAATTGCCTCCACGTCATGTTACTGGAGCAAATAATGGCAAGAGTGTCAGTATTGGTTACGTTGCAGATGAATGGTGAGTTGATCTATATTAAGTTATACATCGTTTGCTGTGGTTTAATTTCATTTAATGTTAAAACAAATAGGATGAGCATCACGCATGATCTATTGGTTAATCTGACCCACTGCTTTAAAAGCCAAAAACACATATGGTATATAGATAAGTGGTATACATGTCTGAGCAAGTATATGCATCATTGGTGCTTAATTTGAAACTACATTGATATACATTGGGTTGTCTTTACCCCAGTCTTATGAGCAAACTACAAAGTGTATGTCAGAATTAGCAGTGCTAAGAGTTCCTAAAATGTGGATTTCTATTTAGGGCTCTGAGTAAATTTAAACCTACTGACTTGATTTACTGACATCACAGTGTTTGGTTGGCAAAGTAAAACTTTTTCTTTTTCCAAGTTCTTGTGCTTCCTAAACTCTTAACCCTTACCTGGATCATGCCATTCTATGTAACTGAGGCGGCAGTTGTTTCCTTGAACCATTATCAGTGCTCAAGAGTTTTGAAGATATTCCTTCCGTAATCCTGATCTTAAAATGGAAAAGTAAAGTTTTTATAATAAAAGAAACTTCTCATCTTTTTCTTTGTTCTTTATTTTGGTCCTTGAAATTATTCAGCATAGCACTTCAACTTCATATCCACAACCTTGGACTATCTGTACTCGGATTCTTGACACGCGACCTCTGACGGACGAGACCATAACAGTTAGCAGTACTTTTGGCCAGTCCTTGATACCAACTGAGCTAGATCTCGTTTAGGATGTGACTTTCATGGTGGACAACTGTTGTGCTCTCGTCTGTCAGAGTCTGTGTGCAACATTTTAAGGGAACATCCTCCTTTCTCTTCTGTTATCGGACAGGATGGAGTGTGTACGCTGTCGTGAATCATTGGTGTTTTTCACTAATGGTTATATCCATTAGCTAATAAGTTTTGCGGTACTTGTATATATTATTGATGCTTTTTGAAAACCTAGGCATGTGTGACTTCCAACTTCATCATATCCCCAGTGATATTGAGAGAGTAGTGAAAAATTCCAGCTCAATATCAGTGATCTCGGTTGATGTTTTAACCCTTAGTGGATTGCTGATAAACTGCACCCCCTTTCGTCTCTGAGCCTGTAATTTATATTGCACAGGGATGAAGAGTATGACCGTGGAAAGAGGAAGAAGATAAGGAGCGCCAAGAATGACTTTGATGGGCCAAATCCATTCCAAGAAATCGCAACGAAGAAGGCAAAATTAAACAACACAAAGAAGGATCGGTCTAGCTCTGGAAACCGCCCATTCAGGATATAATGGGAATAGTTTTCCGAGACCTGCTGGGATTGTTGGCCTAGGGTTATAATTTTGTATCAATTGTTGTGGTGTTGAGCTGAGCTTGAGCTGAGATTGTAACAAGGGTTGCTTTAGGAGCAATCGGAGTTCGAGGACTTTTATTACGATATGTTTTCTGGGTTTTTATTTATTTGGGAAGAAGATGAGAAACTTGGGGACCATTGATGTAGTTTGAAAACTGTATAAGCTGTGAGAGCTGTTGTTTGATTAAATATATGGTGCTCATCTTTATGATATAATAACTCCCTTTTCTTTCTGAACTAGGGTTTGTTTCATCAAGGCACTATCTGGTAAATACTTAAGTTGAACTTAATCCTAATAGTCAAAGCTTATCAAAGTTTCATAGTCCTCTAATTTGTGTTTAGGGTATCGTGTGTTAGATAACATAGCATTATTAGCGATGTTAATTTAAAAATAAAGCAAAAATAAAATTATTGGATTTAGAACATTATTCTAGAAGTAGTAAATTTGTCTCCATATATAGTAAATAAATGCATTAAGTTGTCCTTATTTTAATGCATTTATGAGCTCAATGAATTCAATTACGGAATCAAGATATTTTTTGTTGTATAAAAGTTATGTAAGGAGGAATTATAGTTGGTAGTGACCACACAGAGAAGGTAGTTAATTATGTTGTGGATGATGATAGTGAATGGTGACACTAATTATTAGAGCTTAGAATCAAAGACTTAGAAGTGCATTATTGAAGACAAATACTTTGATATGATTATGGCTTAAAGTTGGTAGATTTTCAAACATGAGCACTAGATCGACTACAGAATATATATATATATATATATATATATATATATATTAGGATATACAAACCATTCAGGCGGGCCCTGTCCTTGTTACTGGCTTGGGCATCTTCATATTATGGGGAAATAGAAATATGCATGCGCAAAGTGCATAGTACATAGTACATGTCACGCCACTAATGTTAATGACTATGGTCCAGAGTCCAGGTGCCATTTGTAAAATCATATGGTTCAAGTTTAATCTTGTCTAAATTAATCCGTTATGGAACCGGTTCGGTTTGGACAGTTTGACATTATTTTTGTTTTTTATGTTTTTAAGAAGAAAAAGAGTAGAAACTGTTTTGAAAAACTGATACCCTCTAGTGTCACAAGGTCCAATTTTCACAATATAATTTTCGCCCTATGATGGTCTTGGTTGCATACCAAGTCAGCTAATTCTCTCAACACTTAGCCAAATATGCACAGAATATGAATAACATACAACAAAGTAAAGGACACAAAATTTACAGAGCTTCACACCTCCAACCTTTCACTATATATATCAAATAGTACAAAGGAACACCTATTATGTAATGGAGTTACAAGACAACTCTATCTCTTCCCCTCTACAAAATCACCATTAGAGCTATATAGACAAACTCACAAAACTATTTATACAACTTCCTTCCTAGGATCTGGGAGACAACCCCTCCCATAGGTGTGCTGGCATAGCCAGCCTTGTGCCACATACATCAAGAGGTTACAACTACAAGCCATGTCAGCAAACTGCTCAACTGTCCTATATCTTTGGATTTGTTGTGCCACATGTGATTCCTTGTCTAAATGTCACATGTCATGTGTACTTCAGCACACCACCAAACTATGTAAACATATGCCTTGGTCTTTGCTCAACTTGTCTGCATTGTTGCATTCATCTTGCCATGCACAAGTATCACCAATCTGGGCATGCTCTAAGCCACGCCCATACCATGGCATGTATTGTGTCATGCCATGACAATGCCAAGTCATGCATTGTTCCACGCCTTGTATTCTGAAGTCAGCCATCTGCGGTGTCATGGCGTTGTCAAAAACAAGTTAGTATTGTCAATGCTTGATATGTGCATGACTTGCCAAGCTATACACCATGTACTCCAGCACATGTCAAGTCAAGACAATCCTTGCCCAATGGCAAGTTAGAACAATAGTGGCCAAGGTACACAAGGCTAGCCAAGCCAAGCGCACACATAAATGCTCACATTGTCATCAGCACCGCACCACCATCACGGACCCATGTCGTCAAACCATGCCCACGCATGTCCATAGACCTCCCTATACATACCCTAGCCAATGTTTGCCAAGGTCTTGCTTGGCTGTTGGCTGCCAACTTTTGTCAAGCTCACATACCCCCCTATATATGCAAAATACACAAAAGCCACTCTAGCTAGAACATATATCAACCATGTCTGAGGAGGAATAATGGATTTAATTAATAATTCTCAATAACCTCCTTTTGTTGATTCATGCCATTTGTCATAAGGGTGCTTCTTGACTTTCTCCAATACTTAAATTATTTTCTGACTTCTTCTTCCAATGTTACTCCAAGTGTCATTCTCAGCCCCCATTGCACATGGGTGTTGTCTTAGGGTCTTTGCACATGTCACAAAGGCAAAGTACCCACCCCAAGTCTTCAAGGGGCTAGCACCTAGCTTCTTCTAAATGCTCTTCCAAGGCTCAGAAACTCTTTTAAATTTTTTAATCAACTATTGTTCAAAACAACTTTTGCCTTCAGAAAATCAAAAGCAGCATTTGAAAAACCAATACAAATAGGGACTAAGCAGTATTTAAGTTTGAATAAGTTTTATATTTGATGATTATTCATAAACCAATTACTTTTAATTATGGTCACTTAATTATAATTTTTTCTTAATTTTTTTTGTGACAGTCCCTTTTTTTTTTTTTTAAATGATGATGCTTTTAGTATTACAGAGAAATAAATGGAGACGTGATAGGTCAAATATGATGTGTATGTTAATCATTGTTATCTACATGCACCTCAATTAATTAAGATTATGTTTTGCCATCCGCAGCTGGGATTATGGAATGTGGACACCTAATTAATCCAATCAAATCTATTCCGGCTTTTTCTCGTTGGAATTAAATTAATTAATACTACTTAATTCATTAATTATGTCTTTATTCTTAAACCACATGGGCTGATTGGGACCCACTTTATGGTGACGTGTGTATAAATATAATATAGGATGGGGCAAGTGCTACACAAGTGGCATATGTATTGCTTAATCACTGCCATGGCTTCATTAGCGTGGAAGCCTAATGATACATGAGTATCAAATCTATTTGTGATTGATTATACATCCTATGTTTCTTTTTATATAATTATAATTTAGATACCCCATCCTGCGCAATACACCATAATTAATGCTGATTTCCCATTTTAATTTACCTTGTTTACGTAATTTAGCTACTCTCTCTCTCTCTCTCTCACTCTCTCTCTCTCTCTCTCTCTCTCTCTCTATATATATATATATATATATATCCTATATATATTTTGAATTTAAGATTTTTGAGGGATGCATCTTGTGGAATCAAATGATTGAACATAAAAAAGAACAGTGGATTAATTGTAGATGTTAATAGTTAATGATGTGGGTTGATTTATTGTTACTCATCCTCAATCAATGCAAATTATGAAAGTAGCTTCCCACTTCGTTTGCTGTCAGCCCGGCGTGCGCTCTCTCTCACACACAAACACACACTTTCATGTATCTCTCATAATTCACAAACTCTTTATGCTTCTAGCTATTGTAAAGGGATTTAAATTAAAAAATTACATAAATAACCTATGGTTTTGGGTTACAATAATGGTAAATTAAATACAAAAAAATTTGTTAACTCATGTTAAAATAAAGATGTGATAAAAAAAAATGACATATGGCGAAGCGTTACAATAATGGATCAACTTATAAAAAAAAATTAGACAAAAGAGCATAAAATCCCCTATGCTTTTTAAGGGTTGCAAGATACCCTCTATGTTTTTTTTTTGTCCCATTTCACTATTCTCATTTTTCTAAAACAAGCAAACTACCCATTTTACACCATTATATGCCCAAATTACTCCAAGATTTCATTTTATCATTATCATTTGTATTAAAATTTAAACAAAATATATATAATTAAAAAATATATATATTAAATTTTGATTTTTTTATATAAAATTAGAAAATAATATATATTTCGAAAAAACATATAAAATTTGAAACAAATATATAAAATTCGTAAAAAATATATAAAATTAAAAAAAAAACATATAAAATTCGAAATAAAAATGATGTACCTAAAAATATAAAGAAACTGCATTGCTGCATGTTGTACCTAAAAATGATATAGGTTGACATGTTGATTATACTTTGAAGAGACGAAAAATGTGAAGAACAACCCATAAAAATCATGTTTTAATATTAATTTTCTTTCTTATCTAGTGATTCATGATTTACGGTTCCCCCAATAGTCCTGAGTGAATATGCATATCCAATAAAACAATCCATTTTGATTGTCCTATTGGGATCACAAAGCACCCCCAATGACATATAAAATTCAAAAACAAATTCAATTTTTTTTTTTATAAAATTCAAAAAATATATATAAATTTTAAAAAACATATATAAATTTCAAATATATATAAAAATCGGAAAAAAATATAAATTCAAAAAATTTGTTCGTAGAATTTTATATTTTTTTCGAATTATATATATATTTTTACGAATTTTATATGTTTTTATCGAATTTTATATGCTTTTATCGAATTTTATATATTTTTTTCGAATTTTATATATTTGTTTAGAAATTTATATATTATTTTCGAAATTTATATATTATTTTCGAAATTTATAAAAAAAAAATTGAAATTTAATATATATATATTTGAATTTTATATATTTTGTTTAAATTTTAATACAAATGATAATGATAAAATGAAACATTGGGAGTAATTTGGGCATATAGAGGTGTAAATGGGGTAGTTTGCTTGTTTTAGAAATATGAGGGTAGTGAAATGGGACAAAAAAAAACTTAGAGGAATATTTTGCAACCCTTAAAAAGCATAGGGAGTTTTATACTCTTTTGCCAAGAAGTTATTCAAAATTATGATGAACACTTGTCTTACATCAGATCATGATAGAAAGGATGTAGAGTATATATGGACTTGATGTTAGATTTACCTAATTGATTAAGTTCTTAGATTAGATCGCGAAGTACTGAACTTATAATTATTTGGTATTAGAATGAGCCAAATCCTAAAGTCGATATCACATCAAGCGTTTACATGGAAGTGTTCGGGTCAGATCAAGTTTCCCGTAATTAGAGTGGATGGGTAAGTAGGGATAAACTAACCGCAATAAAAGCGTTGCGAGTTTGGGTAAAAAAGATTATGACCTTTTTTTTTTTTAATCCGTATCGAGTGAGTTCAAATAAGGAGAATATTGCGTGTGTGTGTATATATATATATATATATATATATATATATATATATATATATGAAGGGTGACAAAGACCAAAAGGTCCCTCATATTATTTTTCTTCATGAAGGGTAATTTTGACAATTTGAAGTCGGTATGTGTCCTTACATCAATTGTCAATATATCCCCAAAATTAGTGATTATAATTTCTTGAAGAAGATTGAAGGCTAATCATGGAGGCAAATAACCACGACGACCATAAATTATGCATCCACAAACACTTTCTGTCTAGGGTTGGGGGAGATATTAGGGGAAGGGAAAGGGAAAGGAAGAAGGGTCGTGGGACCCAAACCAACTCAATGACAATAAGCTAGCTTTAAATTCAACCCATGACAGGTACTATCGCTATGTCATATGTGGATGTGAGTGAATTTGAAAAATGTGATACATTTAGTAAAATGCCCATCAAGTGAATGGTGACAGTTACGGTAGCTCTTAGACTTTTTATTGAACATTGGAAATCTAAGAAAGAAATGAACAGTGCACTTAATTCACATTGACACTCTTATTCAACAAAAATAAATGAGTGAAGAAAAACATAAAAAGTCAGCAAAGCAAGGTATCCCACTTAGGACCAGTGAAGTGATCCATTTATATGTTTCATTAAACTTACATAAATGAAACAAAAAATTTATATAATATATATATATGTAACTTTGGACCATACTTTGCCACTTTGATGCAAGAGTGTTATTTAAAAGTACATTATTCAATGTAGAGCAAATAACATGTTTTTTGGGGTTCACTCTTTTCAATATGTAGTTTTAGAATACTGGTTCACACTCCACAGGACATAAAAAGACAAAATTATTTACCCATCACAGGACTGGGATTTATTATTTTTATCTTTTTATGTACAGCACTGTCATTCAACACAGAGCCACCTAAATGTATTTAAACTCACCTCCCACTACATCACATGGGGTTCCGAACCGAAGTCATGGGTAAGAATGTTAAGTTTTATATATGTAATTGTTAGATTGAGAGGTGTATTAAATGATTTAATTTAAATTTATGAATTTAATAAAACATATTACACTATCAGTCAATAGTTGAATATAAAATTAAGGACAATACCTGTGAGTTGTGTTTAGTATCGCGTGGATCAAATTTGTGCTCCTTGATGATGTGGTCCAATACAATTTATACATGTGATTAAATTTATTTTTTTAAAAAGTTAAACATAAAATTCATAAATACATAAATTAAAATTAATTCTTCTTAAAAAGTTTTTTAATCATGTATTCAACTTATATTGAACCACATCAATGAAATAACGAACTTGATGATCATGATTTCTCAAGTGATATATAAAGAAGGCTCACAACAATAAAACCAGCAATGAAGAAGACAATTGTAATTATTAGTGTTGCATAGTAGGAAAAAGGGGGCATTTAATTTTATCAAGAATGCAATTATTTATTATATATATATATATATATGTGCCTACAGCCTAGTCGCAACAATGTGACAATATTTGGGCCTAATGACAATGTTGCCATTTAACACGAATAGGATGATTCTTACTAAAATTATTTAGGGTTTGCATGGACACCCCATATTTGGGTTAATTTAGTCGGTCAATGAGAAGTTTGCAAAGACACCTTCTGAACTTTCAAAAATCTTGCAATGACACCATTTAAGTCATGAAAAATCAAATTTGCTCTTATTTAATTTCAATAAACTCCTCTCTATTATTAAATTTAATCAACTAACCCCTCTTATATCCGGATTGTCCACTGTATTTTTCAATTTAATCAATTAACCTCTCCTATATCCGGATTGCCCCCTATATTTTTCAATTTCAATCACATTACCCCCACTCTCAAGCAATATATATATAAAATTCAATATATATATATCAAATTCGAAAAATATATATCAAATTTAAAAAATATATATAAAATTTAAAACAATTATATAAAATTAAAAATATATATATTTATTTCGAAAATAATATATAAAATTTGAAAAAAGTATATAAATTTCGAAAATATATATAAAATTCGAAAATATATAAATTTTGAATATATATAAAATTCAAAAATAAATATTTATATATATACATATATAATTCGGAAGAAATATATAAATTTAGAAATAATATATAAAATTTGAAAAAATATATAAATTTAAAAATATATATATTTCGAAAAACAAAATTAGAATAAATAAATAAATTTAGAAGAAAAAAATATATATTGGTAAAATATCATACATTTTCTAATTAAGTGAATCAAACTACTTACACCAACAACAATTAGTGGTATTTTTATATATATTTTTCCAAAATATATATATATTTTTGAATTATATATATATTGAAATTTATATGATGTTTTCAAAAGTTATATGATAACTTCAAATTTTATAAAAAAGAATCAAAATTTATATATTTGTTTCAAATTTTATATACTTTTTTTGAATTTTATATATTTTTTTCAAATTTTATATATTATTTTCGAAATATATATATTTATAATTTTTGAAATTGAAAAATATAGGGGGCAATCCGGATATATGAGGGGTTAATTGATTAAATTGGAAAGCACAGTAGGCAATTCGGATATAAGAGGGGTTAGTTGATTAAATTCAATAGTAGAGGGGAGTTTATTGAAATTAAATAAGAGCAAATATGACTTTTCATGGCCCAAAGGGGTGTCATTGGAAGACTTTTAAAAGCTCAATGAATGTCTTTGCAAACTTGTGTATTGACTGTCATCTATCCAAATCTGATCCAAATCTTAGAGGGTATCAATGCAAATTATCCAATTATTTATATTGCTATGTTGGTAAAAGACATGTAAGACAGAGACAAGATTTTTTCATGAGGGCCACTAATTCACTATTTTTAGCCTTCATTCTTGCAATCTATATATATGTTAATAGTATTAAATTGGCTACTTGCCCAAGTAAGAGAATTTGCCTAAGTGGGAATGAGAATGCGACAAAACATTTAGAAAAATCTAATATTTTTGGATGGCCATTTAAGATGAAAAAAATACCAATTAGAAGCACAATTGTCAAAACAGAATCAGCAGAAAATCATGCCTTTACATAATAATATTATTATTTAACGAATTTTATCCTTTGTGGCAACAAGGAATGCGTATATATATATATATTTTTAAAGTTTTTGTTTTTGATTGCATTTATACCTAGATACCGAAACATCTCCGTTTTGGAGAAGGAAAAGTGTAGTATTAGTCAACGCAGAGAAGCCAGAATTATTGAATTTCCATCAAACAGCAGAATTATAAATACACATTTCTTGAGTCCTCATTAATGAAGGCCAACCTCTCACCGTTCCACCATCTCAATGTTCTCTCTCTGCAACCTTCATTGTTTTGAAATTAAATAATCATAAATTAATCTTCACTTGTTCTTGAGAACACATACAAAAGTTCTGCATTTGGGTTTGTTTTCTTTGTTGGCTTTGATGGACCTGCAAGGCCAGACAAGGTAAGCTCACATTCTATCTCTTCAAACCCACAAACAACAGTTGCATTTGTCCTCAAAAAACCCCCCTTTTTTTGTTCCTCTATTGTTGTTTTCAACTCTGAATAATACCTTTTACAGAGTTCAGAGTTTTGAATTTTTTTTTTTTATGCTATCTTTGCTTCTAAACAAGAAGCCATGAATGATGTTTTGAGGGTCTGAAAGAGGGTTGGTTTTGAGGTGTTGAGAGGGTTTTGGTACTGTTTCTATATAACCCTCTTAGTTTTTGAATTTAAACTCTTATCCACCAATGAGTTTGGGCTTTTTTGGGTTTGTACTTGTTTTAGCACTTTTTTTTAGGACTTCACTTTGTCAACAACCCAATTCAGATGGCTACTTTGTCTCTGATTTCTTGCAAAAGATGGGTTTTACATCCAACTTTTCTGCCCCTTTTTGTTCATGGCAAGGTGTGTTATGTGATGCCAAACAGGAAAATGTTATTGGGTTTGTAGCCTCTGGTTTGGGTCTGTCTGGATTGATTCCTGACACCACCATTGGCAAACTCAGAAAGCTTCAATCTTTAGATCTAAGCAATAACAAAATCACTGGCTTGCCTTCAGATTTCTGGAGTTTGGGTTCACTCAAAACCCTTAATCTCTCATACAACCATATCTCTGAGAATCTCCCAAGCAACATAGGCAATTTTGGCCTACTTGAGACCTTGGACCTTTCCTTCAATAATTTCTCTGGGAATATCCCTCAAACTATGAGCTCCCTTGCTAGTTTGCAAGTTCTTAAAGTTCACCAAAATGGGTTTCAATGGAACATTCCATCTGGGGTTCTCAACTGTCATTCTTTGGTTTCAATTGATTTTTCATCAAATCAATTATCTGGTCCTCTTCCTGATGGTTTTGCTGCTGCTTTTCCCAAGCTCAAATCCTTGAACCTTGCTGCCAATGAGATTCGTGGGCGTGCTTCGGATTTTTCCGGGCTCAAATCGACCACTTATCTAAATGTTTCGAGGAATCTGTTTCAGGGTTCTGTCATTGGTGTTTTTCAGGAGCCATTGGAAGTCATTGACTTGAGCCAAAACCAATTTCAAGGTCACATTTCACAGCTGCAAGTTGATTCTAGGTTCAATTGGTCTCATTTGGTTCATCTGGACTTATCTGAGAATCATCTCAGTGGAGATATATTTTACAATTTGAATGCATCCCAGAATCTGAAACACCTTAATCTCGCCCACAATCGATTCTCTAAGCAAGAATTCCCCAAAATCAATATGCACTCTAGTTTAGAATATCTGAACTTGTCTCAGACAAATCTTGTCGGTCCCATTCCAGCTGAAGTCTTAGAATTGACTAGTTTGAAAACACTTGATCTTTCCAAAAACTTCCTCAGCAGCCATATTCCTCTATTGAGTATCAGAAACCTCCGAATTCTTGATGTTTCCTACAACAATTTAAGTGGAAATATCCCATTATCTCTGTTAGAAAAGCTTCCATGGATGCAGAGGTTCAACTTCTCTTTCAATAACTTATCCCTGTGTGCTTCGGACTTCTCGCCCGAAACCTTCCAAACTGCTTTCATTGGATCTTTAAACAGCTGCCCAATTGCTGCAAATCCAGATCTTTTTAGAAGGAACGCTTCTAAACACAGGGGGCTGAAGCTTGCTTTGGCATTAAGCGTTTCGTTGGTGTGTTTGCTTTTGGTATTGCTTTTTTTAGCCTTTGGTTGCCGAAGGAAAACCAGAATGTGGGTTGTGAAACAAACTTCTTATGATGAAGATAAAAACATTTCCGGACCCTTCTCGTTCCAGACGGATTCTACTACTTGGGTAGCTGATGTTAAGCTCGCAACATCGGTTCCTGTGGTCATATTCGAAAAGCCATTGCTGAATTTCACATTTGCAGACCTCTTATCTGCAACCTCACATTTTGACAGGGCCACATTGTTGGCCGAAGGAAGATTTGGGCCTGTTTATAGGGGAATTTTGCCGGGAGGAATTCATGTAGCTGTGAAAGTTTTGGTCCATGGGTCCACCATGACAGACCAAGAAGCTGCAAGAGAGCTTGAGTATCTTGGTAGGCTCAAACACCCTAACCTCGTTCCGTTGACCGGATACTGCTTAGCGGGTGAGCAACGTATTGCCCTTTATGAGTACATGGAGAATGGGAACTTGCAGAATTTGCTTCATGATTTGCCGCTTGGTGTTCTTCAAACTACGGAAGATTGGAGCACAGACACATGGGAAGTAGTTGACAATAATGGAATCCAAAATATTGGTTCACAAGGGTTGTTGACAACTTGGAGTTTCCGACACAAGATCGCGGTTGGCATTGCCCGAGCACTGTCATACCTCCACCAAGGTCGCTCGCCTTCCATAATCCACCGAGATGTCAAAGCTAGTAGTGTTTACCTTGATTTGAATTTGGAGCCAAGATTGTCTGACTACGGACTTGCTAAGATTTTTGGGAATGGTCTAGAAGATGAGATAGCTCGTGGCTCACCCGGTTATGTTCCCCCGGAGTTTCTCCAGCCAGAAACTAGCTCCCAAAGGACACCAACCTCGAGCTCTGATGTTTATGGATTCGGGGTTGTTCTTTTTGAGCTAATTACTGGAAAGAAGCCCGTTGAAGACGATTATCCAGAGGAAAAAGAAGGAAATTTGGTGAGTTGGGTCAGGGGATTAGTGAAGAAGAACCAGGCATCAATAGCTATTGATCCGAAAATTCGCGAAACTGGACCCGAGGCCCAGCTGGTGGAGGCCTTGAAGATAGGATACCTATGCACTGCCGACCTTCCCTCAAGGCGACCGGATATGCAGCAGGTAGTTTTGCTTCTCAAGGATATTGGTCCGGCTGCGGATCAGTGAAGAACACGGTCAAAGAAAGAGAATTCCTCAGATTAGTTTCTTTTGCTCTTATAATCTGTTCTAATTCTTATGAGTTTTTTTTTTTTTTTTTGATGATGATGCCATGGGAGGAAATGTAGATTTGTTTTGGGATTGTGTTCCTAATGTGGTATCCTTCTTTCCAATTACCCTGAATGGTAGTCCAAAAGCTTCATTTTTAATATACTTTGGGTATTTTTGATCCTTGAAGTTTGTATTCTTCTTACCTTTTTTTAATTTCTTCTGGTTTCATCTGATTTTCCTACAACAGAAGCATTCTTAAATATAGGATTATGGGATGTGGAATTTTGTTCAATATGAGGTGTTTGTATCTTTGGAAGAAGACATTCATCTTCTTCATGTAGACATTGTGAATGGTGGATCTAAAATGATGGGCAGCTTTTGTTGTATATTTGTTCATAGAGAATTTTGTGAATGGAATTTTTGGTGGAAGCTAGGGATAGTTGTGGTCACCATGACAGTCCCGAGGAGTCAGAATCTGTAGTGAAATGGACCACAATTGGTCCCATTGATTATTCCATTTATGTAGTGAACTTGTTGTGGTGAGAAACTTATCTCTAGCAATACCAAGCACGAAGAACTTGGCAGCTAGTACAAATTTTTGGAAATTTTTGGAAATTGTTAAACGGACTTGGATTATCTTCTTAGATTTTCTCTCCAGACTTCTCGAGAGAAATGAGTGGTTGAGAGGGTGTTACATCATCACATCACATGTAACAAGGATGTAATTGTAATCGTAAACATTTTAAGCATTGTTGTGGATGTTTCTTCACATTATATCATAATTTGAAGAAGACTGAAGAAAGATCTTGCAAGAGAGGATCCTTGCTCAACTTAAACTTGTGCGTCATAGTTGTTAACTTTGTATTTATGCCGTACTGATCATATAAAGAATTGGTCTCATTTTTTTTGATATATTTTTACCGGATATCTAAATTGTGTTAGACGTCATCACCGAGAAGGATGAACTTCATTCTCACATTATTATAAGCCCTTTGTAATTATTTGAAATAAGAGCCTCATCTATGTAGTATATAAAAGGGAGATTCATGCTACATTAGATTCCAATTAGGTGGGTAATACCAACCTAAAACATGTTCATTACATTGTAAAATTGGGGTGAGATTATGATCATTAGAGGTAATACAAACCTAGGAAAATGCATCCTTTCCTCATTACTCAACATAATTCAGACCTACATCAGTTGGTAAGAGGTCATATTCATAATAATTCCCATAGGTCCATTTGTTTGGTTATATATACCATGTTAGTTGTTTTGACTTCAGTCTCAAGCATGATGCAAAGTAAATAATCATCTTTCTATCAAAATAAAATATCAATACTAATAATAGAAAAAAAAATGCTTCTTTGACTAACTGATTTGTGTAGAATTTCAAAATGGTTGTGTAAACAATGATCACACCCACTATGATTCCCAACAACATGAAATAATTAAGAAAAACTAGCTCAAAACTTAAATCCACCAAACTCTTGTGCACAAGTTGGTGGCAATAATTATTGAGGGGCCACTATCATTTTGTTCAAGAGATCCATTTATTTGTTAAAATGCTTTGTGCTCATTGCCTATGCTCAGGTAGTTCACAGACAAAAAGAATACATAGTACTACTAGAAACTTATGAGAAATGTTTCTTATCCATAACTGCAATTTATTTGCTTTTACATTTGATGACTGTACATAATTATGAAGGAATTACAAAACAACCATTTTTTTTTTGTTTTTTGAAAATAAAAAATTAAAGAAATTGTACCGAATTTTCATTTGATTTCAATTATAAAACATATTATTTTCAGTTTTTGAAAACTATTTTAAAAAATGTAAACTAAGCATATTCATAAACTCTCTCTCAATCTCTTTAGACACTCTTTGAATAAAGGAAAAAAAAAGAATGCACTGAATTTTTAGTGCAAGTAACATATATAGGGTTAGAGCTGCCGGAGTGTTGCTCTCCAAATGTGGCTAGCTATTTGGTATTTTAGCTAGCCACGTAAGTCAATATTGCTAGCATTATTGTTTGGCTAGTGAAGTTATGGTGTGGAGCAGGAACATTGGCTAGTTATTTTATAAATTTTTTATTTAATTTATTAATAACTATATTTACTAAATAATAAAAAATAACATGAAATTTTTTAAAAAACTAAATAATAATTCATATATTTTATTAGATAATCAAATTAATAAAAAGACATTACATTAAATAAAATGCATTACATATTTTTTTTTCTAGATAAATAAAAACATTACACATCATTACTTTCTTGAGCTATTTTTTTTTGCAATTTTCTTTTGTTCTGCAATGATCCATGCTTTTGATTCTTCTGTGGGAGCCTTCAATGGATCTTGAAACATTATTTTCGCTTCCATCTCCATTTGAGTCATCCTTTCTTTCGCTTCTATCTCCATTTGAGCCATCATTTCTTTCGTTTGTATCTCCATTTGTTTAGTTCGTTGTCTCTCTAAGTGAATTTGAAGCCTAACCGGATCAGATTCATTCATTTTTCTGCCCTCTTCTGCTACAGATTGCATTTCTGCAAGCAAATTTTATGTTGTCGAAGACATAGATGCATTTTTTTCCTACTACTCTTCATTGCTTTACGTCCAGTCGGGCGTGCACTATGTGAACCTTCATTAGTATATATTGGCGACTCGTCATCGCCAAGGTTTATCGATCCTGAAGTTGATACACCAAGAGTCGAAGAACCTGGTGTTGTTGGTATCGATTCGGATAAATTTTCAGGTTCATTAATAACTAAATCAATAACACCTCTCTTTCTTATGTGTTGAGTTGATTTCTGCTTAATACTACAATGGTCGTGCCATTTTTGTGTTTCTCGAAGCACAATCCAACAATGCTCAAACTTAAATTCTTGATCTTCTTGTAGTTTATATAGTTGTTTGGCAGTTTCCATCTACAGTTTATGGGGAAAAAAATTCAATATATTGAATTTTTAATAATTATTAAATAAATAACTTTTAAAATGAAATTTAAATAAATAAATAAATTGCTCTTATAATTAATAATAAAAACTTACTATATCACGGTCATTGAAGCCGCTGGCTGGATTATCGCGGACATTGTTGTAAAATTCTGAAAATTTGTTTACTTTTGTTTGCAAGGTTGAGAAACGGTTCATCAGAGCACAATTGTTTCTTCCTGACATGCCTCCCAATTGACTAAGAAAATGAGAGTGAATTCTTTTCCACAAGGTGGACTTACTTTGATCCATTCCCGTTACTGGATCTTCACCAACCATGATCCATGCTTTGCACAATGCTACATCTTCTTCTTTTGACCAATTTTTGTTCTTTGGCCTTGAAAGGGGTTGAGATTGAGAAGTTTGCTGAGATGAGACTTGGAATTGAGTTTGTGGGTATTGGAAGTTGGATTGGGATAAGAATTCATATGGGGTAGGATCTTGGAAGTTCCACCCATAATTAAATTCGGGTGGTATTTCAGAACTACCAGATTGGTTAGTGTAAGGATTGTTGAATGAAGGTCGATTATTCATGGAATTATAGAGATAGAAAATTGAATAAAATGTGATGAAATTTGAATGATGAAATAGAAACAGATTCTGCACTTGATATTTATAAACTTTTGGCGTGTGAATTATATAACGGCTATAAATTGAAACAAATTCTGCAAATTCAACAGCTATAATTTGAATTGATTGACAACGACTATATTGACAAGTAGTCTGCAAATTCAACGGCTATATTGTGACACGTGGCATAATGAAAACTATTGTCACAAATAGACAAATTGTCACAACTATATATATATATATATATATATATATTGTAATGGCTATATATATACATATATGTAATGTAACGGTTATATAATAATATAACGACTATATTTTTAATTCCTATATAAATCATTCATTCTATGTTTTGCAATTCCTCAACTCCAATTTAATTTTTTAGTCCTCATTTACCAATTTAAATTTCTCAAATTTTGTCCTTATTTATATTTTTGCTCAAAAACATTACATGACATCTTCATCCCAAATTCCATCATTCTCTTATGAGTCTGAGTCTGAATCATCCCTTGATTCGTTAGATTCTGATCGAGACGAGAGAGAAACAACAGTTCAGGCTCACCAAAAACGAATCAAAACGGTTCTGGGAAAGTTCACACCCGAATTGATAAAAGCATTGTTTGGTTCAAATAAGAGACGATATATTAAGCGTGATTGAGAGGAGGCAACTCAGCAAGTGTTTAAAGATTACTTTGCCGAAAATCCCATTTTTCCACCCAAGTATTTTCGTCGACGGTACCGGATGCGACGAGAATTATTTCTTCGCATTTTGAACGATGTTACTGGTCATGATAGTTACTTCAAACAGAAGCCTGATGCTCTTGGTCGTATGGGCTGCAGCCCTATCTTAAAGATGACAACAGCGATATGTATATTTGCGTATGGAATTTCAGCGACTCTATGTAACGGGTACACGAAGGTTAGCGAACGCACTGCAATTCTATGCTTGAAGAAGTTTTGTGATTCTATTATTGAATATATGCAGATCAATACCTACGCTTACCAAATGAAGCCGACATAGCACGTCTGCTTCAAAAAGGGGAGGAAAGAAGGTTTCCAGGTATGCTTGGTTCTATTGATTGTATGCATTGGGAATGGAAAAATTATCCTACAGCTTGGCATGACACACATAAAGGAAGGGCTCGTAAAACTACTCTTATATTAGAGGCGGTTGCATCAAAAAATTTGTGGATTTGGCATGTTTTCTTTGGTATTGCTGGTTCACACAATGACGTGAATGTCTTAGATCATTCTCCAGTATTCAAGCGTATTATCAATGGTACAATGCCTTCTGTTAATTACAAGGTGAATGGGCGTCAACGAACATTGGGGTATTACTTATCTGATGGTATCTATCCGAAGTGGACAACTTTGATGTAGACTATTCCACATTCAACAATTGCAAAAGAAAAATTATTTCCTAAAAAACAAGAAGCAGTTAGGAAGGATGTTGAGCGGGAATTTGACGTGTTGTAGATAAGGTGGGCTATAACACATGGACCAATGTAGTATTGGAAAAAAGAAGATTTTGGCAAGATAATGAAAACGTGTATTATATTACACAATATGATCATAGAAGACGAACCGAGTACCAATATTTTGAATTGGTCACCTCCACCAGAAGAATCAGTCTCGCTTCCACATTATAATCGAGACCCATCATTTTTGGCAGCACACATCTCTGCCCGACTTGGTAGAATTCGCAATACAGAGAATAATTTGGATCTCAGACAAGATCTCATGAATAATTTGTGGAATAAATTTGGTAATGAAGAAATGTAATCGATAACTAATCATTTATGTTTATTTATGCTACTAGATTGTATTTTTCATATTATTTGTGATGAATAAATACGTGAATGTTTTAAATTATTTTTTTTTTCCTTTAAAACTTAAGATATTAATTTTACTTCTTTTGTCTTTATTATATTAACAATATATAATAATTACATAATATATATATAAAATACTTCTTTTCTCTTTATTATATTAACAATATATAATAATTACATAATATATATATAAATACATTAAAGTGAAAAGAAATATATATAAATATACACATGCGCAATATACACAAAGGTTCCAATATGTGGTCATCTCCTCTCCAATATGTGGTCATCTAGTCATCTCCACTCCAATATGTGGTCATCTGGTCATCGCCTTTACCACAACAACCACCGCCTCACCTCCGCCGCGCCGCTCAGTCCTTCAGTACCGCCTCACCTCCGCCGCGCCGCTCAGCCCTTCAAAAATTCCTTCATCAGTATTCATCTCCTTCTCACTCAACTTATATATATATATATATGTATTTGTGTGTATATATAATTTTTTGCCCCAGTTTCTTTAATTTTCATATCTGATTTGAGTATGTATATTTTGTCCTAATTTTTGTAATTTTCATGTATGTATATACAAAAAATTTCCCAATTTTTTGTATGTGGGGCGTGTGTGTATATATATATATATATATATATATATAGATAGATAGATAGATAGATGTGGTAGATAACCCAACTGATTCTCCAACCTTAATTCCCTCCAATTTGTCTTGCCAAAGGGCACTCCTGTTGGTCTTAATTGACTTGCTTCCAAAAAAAATCTTGTGTTGCATGGCCTCATGTAAGCAAATTATGTTATAGTCCCTATATTAAAGTTGTCACATAGAAGAGCCCACTTTTCCATTGGATTGAGACTTCCCTCCATCTCTAGTAGGCCTCTGCAAGCCCAAGCCTGCACCAGAATAGTGGGTCAACAATGAACAAACTGATCCTTATGCTCCTTTAATAAGGAATTAATTGCAAAATAAAAATTCTTGCACTATACCTTCGATGCTCCTTATATTCATTTTAGGACAAAGATCATCAATTAACACTGATGTATTGTACAAAATTTTCTAGACTCGTGTCAGATGCTATCAATGCTGACTTAGGAGTAAGCACATACGAGGATGCTATCAGGTCAATTCGTGGGCCAAGTGATTCACAACATGCACAGTCATAGCAGTTTAAGACAGAGAGTAAACCTCATTTCTCGAAAGAAGCGTCCTCTTGAAATTGTGCATTTGAGGGCCAAGATCCCGCGCTCAAGCAAAAGTTTTAGCCCATGGCTAGACTTTGACTGTGAAGATAAGATTGAAAATTTTAAAATATTAAAAAAATAATAATTTAAACAGTACTTAAAACCATCCGCACATACACTTCAATTCTTAGGCTATGTTTGGCTAAGGAGTGGAGCCATGGTTTTGGGTTTGGTTTCAAAAAATTGGCACCAAACCCATGTTTGGCAAATGGAGTCAAAATTTGGAGCCGACACTGTAGCTGAACCATGGTGCAACTTTTGTGAAGGAATGAGCCAAAATTTGGAACCAAATTTTTGAAGGTTCATGGTTTTGGTTTTGGTACCAACACTGTAGCAAATTTATTTTTGATATTAATAAATTTCGAAAAATTAAATATTCTGAAAAATTAAATATTTATGAAAAATAAATATTTCGAAAAATTAAATATATTAATATATTATAATATTAATATATTAAAAAATATTAATATTAATATATTTTAATATTATAATATTAATATATTTTAATATATTAATATTAATATTTATGAAAAATTAAATATATTAATATATTAAAAAATATTAATATTAATATTAATATATTTTAATATTATAATATTAATATTTTTTAATATATTAATATATTTAATTTTTTGAAATATTTAATTTTTCATAAATATTAATATTAATATATTATAATATATTTTAATATATTAATATTAATATTTATGAAAAATTAAATATTTCAAAAAATTAAATATTTTAATATATTAATATATTATAATATTAATATATTAAAAAATATTAATATTAATATATTTTAATATTTTAATATTAATATATTAATATATTTTAATATATTAATATTAATATTTATGAAAAAATAAATATATTAATATTAATATTTATTAATAAATAAAATGTGAAACCCATATATTAATATATATTAATATTTATTTAATAAATATTAATATTTATTAATATTTATTAATAAATAAAATGTGAAACT
Source organism: Cornus suecica (assembly GCA_963922005.1). Lineage (NCBI taxonomy): Eukaryota > Viridiplantae > Streptophyta > Magnoliopsida > Cornales > Cornaceae > Cornus > Cornus suecica. Next base: position 994,585 of record OY998240.1, on the reverse strand, counting down.
CATATATTAATATATTTTAATATATTAATATTAATATTTATTAATATATTAATATTCAGAATTTCAACCCATACCAACTCTACCAAACATGGTTTGGTTTTTCAGCATCACTTTTTCTCACACCAAAACCATATGCACCAAACATGGTTTGGAACCAAAATAAAACCACACCAACTCCAACCACTCCAACTCCAACCCAACTCCAACCAAACCAAAACCAAAAACCAACTCCACACCCTCTACCAAACATGCACTTAAAGTTTTTAGTACTTTATTTTTAAAATTTATCAAACTAACACATCAAGACTTTAAATGTTTGACTCTAATTATTGAGGGATTTTAATTAGATCAAATTACTCGCTCATTGGATTTCGGCCGGTGAGATCCAAAGGATTCATTTAATGGGGATCGAGTCCCACCAACCAAATGCGTTAGGATGTTTGAATTCTCACCGGATAGACTGTAGCTTAATGAGAGAGTGATTTGACCTAATTTTCGTTATTGAGATATTAGTTAGCAACTTAAAAAAAAAAAAAACGCCGTTATTGGATTTGAAAATCAGTTTCTCTTTTTAAGTTGCACCTATTTATTCAGAACTCATTTTGCACCTATTTATTCTCTCTTTAAGTAGGTATTAGTCGAGATGTGTGTAAACTTGTTCGGATATTACGCCATTATTCAATTGTTGAATCACTCAGTACCGAAAAAAAAAAGGAAAAAAAACTCATTTTGCACATGTTTAGTGATGGAATAAATAAAGATAGTATCATATAGACATTATAAAAAATGGACCTCTCCCTAAGTTTGGCAAGGCATCTAATTCCCTCTTTAGAATGAGGACTAAAAACATGATAAAATTACTTTAGCAATAAAACATGTACACTATCAACTACCAATCACATCTTGCCACCCAAGCTTCAAAATAGCATATGAAATAAAAAAAATTGTACAGTAATAAAAATAGAAAATTAACTAATCATATTAGTGAAGTGGTGTGATAGGGTGTTGCACTCGATCATGGGCTCTCATACAGACTCATTAATCTAGGGCCAGAAATTCACCAAAAACCCTTTGATACCAAGGATTTGAGGGAATTTGGATTCCTAAAATAATAGGATTTCATGGGATTGTAAAGAAAATATTCTTTCATTGTGAAATGCGGGAAACTGGTCGGATTTGGAAGAAGAATATTAACAACTTACTAAAAAGATGATTAAATTATAAAAATAACTCTCCTTATATTTAACTTGGGTCTTTACTGGACTCTTTCTTAGACTTTCATTAAAGGATTTCTGGCATTATTTGGAATGTTTATGTTTTTCAGTAGGATTAAACTTCTATATGTAACAACAATGAAACTGGTATTTTATATTTATGCATATATATCTAATATATCTTTTTTTTTCTTAAAAAATATGTTTTCATATAACATGTAACAAATTATATTAATTATGTACTTGAGGATAGTAAAAAAAATAAAAATTGAAGTCACACCATTTGAGTGTCACTTGATTCTACTATTCCCATCATCAAATTGCTAGCATAGTGTTAATATGGATGAAATTTGTTTTTTATTTTTTATTAATATATCTATAAAAATTTTTAATATTATATGTGTTTAAACTGTTAGAAGCAACTTCTTGCAATAATAGATGGTTAAAAATAAAATAATATTAATTAATATTTGTGTTACTTGCACTATTTTTTTTTATGAGTTACAATTTATATTAAATACCCATTTAAGATGTCTACATATGATAAAAGGGGCAAGAAAGTAAAAAATAAAAGAATTTGTTAGCATCAAAACACATAAATAAAATTCTTTTTCACTTAAATACGGTATATTCCAAACACACAAATAAAATTCTATTTTATTACCAATCTCATTCCAATTCCAAATAACATACTAATACAAAAGGAATATAATAATTTAATTGTGGTACAGTGAGAGAGCTCTCGTCTTCCTCAAACCTTCTTAGAGAAAGAAAGAGAGATGTCGGACTAGGAGCATCACTTCGAGTCGAAGGCCGACGCCGGAGCTTCCAAGACTTGTCCCGTGGAACGATTCGCAAGAACGGCTATATCGTCATCAAGAACCGACCCTGCAAGGTCTTTCTTTCTCTGTTTGTTCTTCAATTTTACTCGCTAAGTTCCTCTCAGTTCTTCAATTTGATTGTTTGTTAGTGTGTTTGGTTATGGAATTCGATATGGGTTTGTGCATATTTTTCTGATTTCTGATGAGTTGGTTCGTTTTGATTCTTGTTGTACTTCATTCATGGTTGTTATGTGTGTAGTATTCATGGTTGTTGTACTATTGTTAAATTGTATATATACATATATATATATATATAGGAATTATATGATTGCATGAGTTCAATTTTGTCGGAAATTGAACCTTGCACAACTGCCAGGCTTACATAAGGTATTAATCCTTGGAAAAGAATATTGCTACTTAAAATCTCTGCTATTACAGATTGTCCACTCAAAATAGTTGGTCATTTAGTCATTGTAGTGTATCTTTTTTAAGAACGTATCAAAACAAAAATGCTTTCCTTTCCCTTGTTTTTCTTGTTGTATAATTCTCAAGCCAAGTATATATATATATATATATATTTATGTAACTTCTAATTGTTTGTGCGCTGCCCCAAATAGGTTTCGGAGGCCTCAAAAACAGGCAAACATGGACATGCAAAATGCCACTTTGTCGGAACTGATATTTTTAACGGAAAGAAGCTTGAAGATGTTGTTCTTTCATCTCATAATTGTGATGTAATGTTAAATCCTTTTCTTTTTCGTGAACTGTTTTTTTTTTATTTTTTTAATCTTTATGATTTCATTCCCAGTTTTCCAGCTGATTGACTTGTTTGTTGAATTATTCATATATGTTTCTCAGGTTCCGATGTTACAAAAACGGACTATCAGCTGATTGATATCTCCGAAGATGGTTTCGTTACCTTTTTAACAATGAAATATGGCTTCATTGCAATGTTTTGTTTACGTTGTATGCCTTCCTCCTAACCTAGCTTACATGATGCCAAGAGTGAAAAGAGCATGTGGTGGTGTATGATTTTCAGTTAGATGAGATTTGGTGGTGGGTATTTCACCCCCATTTCCAGCCATACCCGATCGTGTTTCTCCGGTATCGGATGACATCTTACTTGATCTGTCATCTGACTTTATTTCAAATAGTGAGGAAGCTAAATATTCATGCTTGTATGCCAGTCTGTCAGATCATCTGCGCTGAATTAGTACCTGCAATTTCTTGGGGATATTTAAAACTTTTTATGTTTTTTTTGGGTAATTCGGGTTCAGCTTACGCGCACCTCGATTAATCCTGGGTTTGGAGTTAATGATCGAGTAAATCATTAGTAGCCCAAACGGAAACGTAGTTGGGAGGATTTGAACCTAGGACCTTATGGTGAAGAATTTCCAGGAACTCTTCCTTTCCACTCACCCGTCCGATTTTAGAACTTCTTATGTTATGAGTATGTCTGGTTGAATTTGTTGCTTAAATGGCTATATTGGGGCTTGAGAAATCCATGAGGTTGACCAACTTGATTTTGCATGTAATGTAGGTGAGTCTCTTGACTGAAAATGGAAACACCAAAGATGACTTGAGGCTTCCTACTAATGAGGAGCTGCTCACAAAGGTATATATAATACACAGTACATACATGTCTTTGGCTTGCTTCTGTTTTGAACAGCTAAAGATTGTCTTTCGGCGTGGTTTGATTTCCTGCATGGATTGAATTTTGGTTTCAACTTTGTTTTTGAGTAGATTAAAGATGGCTTTGCTGAAGGAAAGGACCTTCTGGTGACAGTCCAGTCTTCAATGGGAGAAGAGCAGATCTGTGCCCTAGGCAAAACTAGTTTTTAGGGTTCCAGCAAATTATTTTATTTAGCTATATGGTGTGCAACAAACTTCTTCTAAAATGGTCTTTTGGCAATGTAATTGAGACTTATTCTCAGGTATGAGAAAGAAGGGATGGCTACTTTGGAAAGGCCTTACATTTACAGCAGTATGAAATATATATATAGTTATATACATAGCACTGTTTTAGTATCTCATATTGCTTTCTTTATATTCTGGAAAGCGTCGGAGGGGAGACAATGTTCATTGCCTTTTGATTTCTTTGTTCATTGCCTTCGATATAAAAAAATTGAGAAAACTTAAAAATGAGCAATATATGATAAGATATTGTCTGCTTTGAACTAGGTTTTGCTCCTGAATTTTATTTAAGCTCTTGAATTTTGTTCCAAAATGTCTCTTAATGATGTTACATTTGAAGATTAATATTTGTTACATGGTAAGCATCGGGATGGCAATTGAACCCGGCGAACCGATCAGGTTTAGTATTCAAAATCATAACCTGACGTGGGTTTGGGGCGGGTTCGAGTTTTTCTCAAAATCCGACCTATTTATAATAAAATTTAATATCTTTTTCCCAAATTTTTTTTTTTTTAAATATATCTTTTTAAGTTACACTAGTAAAAGTAGAACATGATTAAAAAATTTAAACTTTATATTTAATTATTTAATGAAAAAGTTGGAGGATTAATGTTTTAGTGGGTGTTTCTTTGTCATGTTGTTTAATTAAAAAAAATTAAGTTCAACCGATGGTAACCCGATAAAACCCGTTTATTCCGACGGAATGGTAATGATATTACCGATTAAAATCAATCGTGAATCTAATATTAGTAATTTTTAAATGGGGTGGTAATAGATTTCACCAAACCCGATCCGTATCGTAAGCATACTTATTATGAGGTGGTATAAAATGTGTTGATTGGTAGTAATGTTATTGTATCCTGTACTACTTGTAATGAACTACATATTTAGCAATGAAGACTTATGACGATAATAATTAAAAGGAAAAAAAGAAGTGAGGACACTAAATAAAAGATCATACTACATAAGCATGTGTTCTGCCTATGTTGAAAGAATTATGATGAATGAATGAATAAAAAAAAAATACTAACAAAGATAAGGGTAAACGCCAGTCAAAAATGAATTCATTCATGTTTTTTAGGTGAAAAATGATTATATTATTCCTAACTTAAAAAAATTACTTTTTTATCCTTAATTTTTTATTTATATATATAAAAATACGCATATACATATATATATATATATATATACACTTGTGTGTAATATATATATATATGGTTTGACCTGCAACCACTCCGCAATCTCATTTAAAGCAAATAATCGAGAAAATCCACAAGAGGGTTGATGGAGATACGCAAAAAAACCAGTAATTGAGAGCAACTTGTAAAGGGTTTGTGGTTGTGGAGTTTCAGAGACAGAAATAAAAAAATAAAAAGGTTCAAAAAGCTTCACAAGATTGACAGCGGTTGAGAACCCAGGTGGTTTTTTTTTTTTTTCTTCCAATTTTAGAGAGAGGAAACTGGTAATGCTTTCTGTAATTTTTGAACTTTTGAGAGTTTGTGATGGGAGGAGAGGAAGGATGAGGATTTTGAGTGCTTTTTTGAATTTGAGAAGGTGGGTTTCGGAACTTTTTGAGTTCTTTTTCTCTCTCTGGTGATGATATGATTACCCCTTTTTCAATGGCTTTCATTAGATTTTGTCTTTCTGGTTGTTTGACCAGAGAGAAAATGTGGGAGAGAAAAAGAAAATGATTATGATTTTGTCTGTATATATATATATATTCATATAATCACAATAATTATATGGGTTTTGTGATATTGTAGTGGAGGTTCTTTGGCAAAAATACCCATTTTTTATATGTGACTTTTGTTCTGTAGGCAGTGGTGGTGGTAATGTAGAAGGAAGAAATAAAGAAGAAGATGCATTTAGGATTAGGGTTCAAAGGGCAATTAAGTTATTTATTATTTATTTATTTAGTTCTAAAATGTCTACATTTAGTTATAAAAAAATCATAAAAGGACATGGGTAATTTGGTAATTCACTATGCTCGGTGACTGCCGATGGGGTTAAGGGGGTGAAAGTGTAATTATCCATTCTAGATGGGATCAACCTGTAATATATTCATTTAAAGGGGGTGAAAGTGTAAATTATCCTAAAGATAAAGGGTCCGTTCACATACGAGAAAATAATTTTTGTTTTTTTTACTCTTCACCCAGTTCAAAAAAAAAACACGTTTGGCAAACGCGTTTACTGTTCACTTTTTTTTTCCCAAGAAAACTGTTTTCTGTGAATAGTGTGTAAAAGTGGTAAAAACACCAAATACAACTTTTAGTTGTTTTTTGAGTTTTTTTCACTATTTAGGGTACCACCTCCGCCATCGCCGCCACCACCAACCACCACTACCCCCCGCCACCGGTCGCTGCTGCCGGCCCCCACCACTTCCGGTCGCCTCCGCCGGGCCCCACCGCTGCCAGTCACCCACCACCACAACCCCCCGCCACCGCCGGTCACCGCCGGCCACCACCGTCGCCCACCAATACCATTTTTATTTTTCAATACAAATTTTCATCCAAACGTTTTTTTGTTTTTAGTTTTTTGCTAAAAAAATAAAGACAAATACAAAAACAGTTTTTATGTTTGAAGACAGAAAATAAATACAAAAAACAGGCTTTCCAAACGCACCCAAAATATTAAATGGGAGGAGAGAACTTCAAATAGGAAAGAAAAAAAAAATTAAATAGAGAGATAAAATATATCTATGTATGATTTTTAGCAATTCCTCAAAATTAAATTCAAATATGATAAAATAAAAAATAAAGACAAATTGTAATACATGTGCATATTATAAGCAATAATTGTGCATACTATAAGCAATTTAAAAGTGTTGGCCACATATTAACCCCTAGAGGGGGGTGAATAGGGTCAATGACAAACTTTGATACTTTTTTGGTTTGATTTTATATTGACAAAAATGGGCATCATAGAACTCTAGTCAAATTCTTATAAGATAAATGATCTCTTAAGTGATTATCTCATTTCATTCTTTGAATCATGCATTAGTGATTTACACAATTAAATACATGCATCATTGATTCAAGTAAAGGTGAATTGTTTCATTAACAAAGTATACTATTCAACCAAACATGTTGAAGCATTTATCTCATAATGATAATACATGAATTATGGATTCAAGTAGAAAATAAAATAATTCAATCACCAAGTGAATATATTATGTAAGACATTTTTCTCATATATAGACTTAATGTATAAAGTGTTATTTGTTATAATAAATATCTTTCTCGAGTTTTTACCAAGTAATAAAACATTAAAAGTATACAAAAACTCTCAAATGGAAGATTGTATTGAATAAGCATTTTATCAAACACTTGGTGTGCATATAGACGTTTTAATGATTTGGTTTATTGAAGAGGCATTTCATCAAACACTTGGTGTGCAACAAGATTTAGCAAGACAAATGATGTTGTGGTTTATCCTATAAGTCAATCATGTTCACAATCCAATAAAGTACTTCAACCAAACATTTTCTCATCCTCCTTATGAATATGTAAATACAAACAATTTCGTAGCATAACATAGATATGGAGTTCAAGATATGTAAATTGCATATAAAGTAAGGAGTTTAAGGGATAGAAAAAATGTAAACCAAAGACACCGAGATTTTACATGGTTCAATCAAATATTTGGTCTACATCCATGTCTTAAGAAAACCTCTCAAGGATTCCACTATCGTGTTTTTCTTGTGGGTTAAAAGCAAACCCTTACATGCTCTTTCTTCCGGGTGAAGAACCAACCTTGCTCACTGCGCCAAAAACTTGATGTCCGCCCAAGGGTGTTAAAAATAATGGTTAAGAACAGCCCCTTACGATAGCTTAGGTTTTACCTATCGCAAGTGTAAGAATTGTATTGTAGTACAGTTCAGCTTGAGAAAGGTTATTGATCCCACATAGACTAAGTAGTATTTTGAATTCTCGTAAAATAATACTCTTAAATTGCGATAAAAGTATAGTTTGTTGATTTTAATTTCTGAACTAGTTAACTAATAAAGCAAGTAAAAATAGATTAAGACAAGAATAATATAAATAAAATCTAAGGCTTTCATACTCAATCACTAACCATATAATATAATTATCTCTTTACTCGCTTGAAATAGGGCAATCCATAACTGTGAATCAGGTCGTACTTTAAATAGTCGAATAAATCCCAAAAAGGGTACTCTCCACCGAATTCGCTACAACCCATCTTCGGACAGAGTGTAACTAGTACATGTCATCTACTTTACTCTAATCTACTCCTACAACATAAAATTAAACTAAAATATGTTTATATTACATCGTCGAGGCATGGTCTGTGTAAACTTAGGGTTTCAAGTATTAAGCACCATTGTGTATAAAATCATGAATTAAGCATCCGAATTCTAGCCATAGTGAATAATCATGATTGAGTAAGATAATACATTCATTCAATCTAAGACAATAATTTAGAACAAATATAAGATCTTGTGTCAAGAATAAATAGTCACACATCTACAACAATTATCACAGTATGGTCACAGCTTTCCCTTGTTACAATTGAAAATAAATTAAGAACTACATTACTTGGCTAGGGTTTTTCTAGAAAATCCTAAATACCGAATTAGTTGTTCATGGTAGAAGTAGACTGTATTGTTGATGTAGAAACGTCCGCCATGATCATCTTTTCCGGATCTCTAGGTCTTGAATGACTCTCCTCTTTGAAAGATGTAAATCTCCAGAAATAGTGCTCTGAAAATTATGGAATTAGAAGCTCTGAAATTATGTGAAGATAAGTATCCAAAATATGTAGCAGACATTGGTATTTATAGGCAAAGCCAATGGAAACCCTAACTTGCATTAGACTTCTCATATTGAGAGTATGATTCCCCTTTTTCGTAATTTTACACCAAATTTGATCCAAACCCTTCAATATGATATATAATATGTCTTCAACACGTGCATATAGGTGTTGGGGATGAACACAAAGTCATCCGGGTCAAAACGGATCAATTCGGGTCAAAATAGGATTTTTGCCCAAATCTGAAATTTTCAGCTTTTTTTTGCAGACATGTCTCACTCTTTTGATCATAATTGGAGTTACATATATTGGATGGAGGCGTGTAATAGCTTTTTGGGAAGGTGACTTCAAGATATTGATGTTAAGCTCAAGAATCACTCCATTTGAACCTATTTTGACCAAGATATAATCGTCCAAAGTTGACTGAAAATTAGTGCTGAAAACACAGTAGTTACGCTTGGAGGGTAGGTCAAGCGTAGAAATGGCCCTTTGTAGCCACTTTTAGCTATTGGAAGCGTAGGTCAAGCGTAGCAAAACCCTTGGAAATCACTTTTCTCGATAATTGCTCCATTTGAACAACCTCGACTCAATTGGTATGATTCTTGAAGTTGCGGCTCCGAAAAATAACGTTTTTGTCATCCGGGAGACATTTTTTGCTTGAAAACACCTCTTTTGCTCTCTTTTTTGGATAAACACAAGCACTTCTTTAATTAATTTACCAAAGTTAACTTATTTTCTTCATTAAACTCCTGAAACACGTTTAGACACACAAATAGCATAAAAATACCAAATAATGGAATATAAATACATAACAATATAAAGATAGGGGCATAAAATGGACAATATTCGGCACCTATCACGGGTGGAGAGCCAACCTTCCTTGCTATTGTTTGCGGATGAAGAGCTAACCTTTGCTTACTCTTGCCGATGGAAAGCACACTAATCCTCCATCTTTAAGGTAAAAAGAAACATTTACATATCTTCAACAAACCCATCACAGGCCAATATAACTTCTTGGTCTTTCACTCATAAAGAATAAGAATTAAAGTTTGAGTGTTACAATATATCTCTCAATAGATGTATATAGAAAATCAAAGCTCATTTATTCACATACTTAGAGTTATAAATGAAATACCCAATTGAAAAGCTCAACTCAAGTATGGAAAGATGAATCACAAGAAGATGATATGAATGATGCACAATGGTGTGATTCTTGTAGGAGAGTTTTCTACCCAATAATGATTTGAAGTATTTTGCCCAAAGTGATAGATTTTCACTCATACTCCTATCTCCCTCTTCTCTCACCCTTTTTGGCTCATATATGGCATATATATATGTATATATAGTGGAAATCAAATATAATTGTTTGGGGGTATTTGGGTAATTTCATATTGAAAAACTAGTCGTTGGAAGTCATTTCAGGCCAAATCAGTCGATTGAAAATAGCCATCAGTCAGCTGATTTCTTGCATTAGTCGGTTGACAAATAATGACCAAAAACTCAAAAAGTTTATGGTCGCATCATTCGACTGATGGTCAGCTGATGGAACCATCAGTTGGGTGAAAAAACACATCAGTCGACTGATAGTTCATTTCAGTTTTATTCTGTCCAGTTTCACTATTTTGGTTATAACTCTTTCTACGTAGCTTGGATTGAGGCGTTCTTTAGCTCGTTAGAAAGATGACTTCAAGCTCTTGATTTTAGGATTTTGAAACGCTCTATTTGACCCAGTTTTGAGTGCAATATGGTCATTTGAATATGACAGTTCATTTCAAACTTTTAATCCACTTGACGCTTTTTCGGAAAATCTTTGGGGATTTTTCCGAAATGACTTAGGAACACTCCTAGGATATCTTAGAGACTTGTTAAGGTCATTGACATTCCTAAAGTCAATATTGAGATTATAAAATAATATTTCAATTTAAATAAATTCTCAATATTTGACAAAAGCTTTTCATAATTGAAACAATTTTGTTCAAAGCTTTAATACACATCTAGAATCCATTCCAAGTGCTATGAAATTAGTTTAGGTTCTAGGACAACATCTTTGCTGAGTTATTCCATAGCTTATGAAAGCTTGAACTAACTCAACTTTAGCAAATACTATATATATGAATGTATCATCAATGATGTTCATAGTCTAATACTAATGGTTCAAGGACTCATGAATGATGTAAATGATATGCATGATCCTATATATTAATTTGTCAAGAGTTGAACTTTCAAATAAATTATTTCAAAAATAACTTTACATTTAATTCAACACTCACCCATGATTATTTTATCCAATTCGTTGATCTTCAATTTCTTTAAGCATTAGATTGACGTCTTCAATGTCTTTTGAGCCCTAAGCATCTTTGCTTGACTTTTACATGAATCCACAAACTCTCTTGAGTTATTCTTGATTATTTAACCTACTAAACATAACTTAAGTATACATTAGATCACAACATTCAATTGTTTGTTATCATCAAAATGTCTAATTTACCCGTGATTTAAAACATTGGGTCAACAAAAAGCAAATAGGATTCATGACTCTAAATGCATAAACATTTTATAGAAGACAAACACAAATATGGAAAGTCCATAAGAAGATAATACAACAAAAACAATATTCAACTCCTAGTCTTGTCTACAAAATGATAATGGACTCCATGCAATTATTGCATTTAGAGATGGGGTTGACATCGCTATAGATTAAATGTGAAGTGATATATTTGTTCTATCAACCAACACAACTTTGTGTATGCATGTGACTCACGATCTGTTCAAATTAAATAGGTACCTTTAAGAACTCACATCTGATTAGGGTATAAATTTTTAATTATTTTATTTTATTTTTCATTTTAAATATGTAAAAATCATTTAGAAATAATTTAGGAGTCTCGTACTTTTATAAGTAGTATAGATAGATAATATTTTTTTAAAAAAGAAAGTGAAGATACACACAATAAATCCAACAACAATGATACACTAAAGGGGTAATTATAGTTTCACCCTCTTGAGATACGATATATTACACACGCACCTCTTGTTCTTTAAAAAATTACAATTTAACTCTCTATAGTTTGTAAGTAGTAATAAAAATTCTCCTTTGGTAAACTTCCGGCGTGGTTAACGCTTACGTTAATAGTTGACTAAGGATGAAATGACTATTATACTCTCAATTATTTGGAAAGATATTTTTTAAATGAAATATAAGCATGTGTATATAAGTATTTTTACATATTCGGTCACATCATTTGAACACCGATCAATTTGAGGAAATGAAATTATAATTTTTCTAAAAAATAAAGGGTACGTGTATAGTATATCATATTTCGAGATGATAAATAATTCTCACATGCACCAAATAACAAGATAGTAACCAAATGATATAAGAAAAAAGTTTTAAAATATATATTACAATTTCCTAGAAAACCCAGAATAGAAAACATACAATTCTTTGGCAACTGACCAATGTCTAGGCATTTTACTATACGTGCCTTTTTAAAAGCAGTGGTCTGGGCAGGGAACTAGTCTTTTGATCTATTAAGCACGAATATGGGATACGGACACGACGATACGGTTAATTTTAAAAAATTAGGATATGATATGTTTATAAAAAATTATAAATTTCTTTATATATACATATTATATTACATAAATACTTAATTTATCACTTAAACAATAAAAATCAAATAAATTTATAAACAAAAATAAAAAAATTTGTTAAATGAAATGTCTAACATATTAAAAATTCTTCATTCTACTACTATCTAAGGAATCAAATGCATCTTCTCTAACATCCGTCATCTTTAGTCTCTATCTAGTTATATTGTGAATTTTTTTTTGATTGAAGACAAAGATTTGAAGCTATAAACATACAATCTTCGGCTCTTTGTGATGTTATCTTGTTCCTCTTCAAATAGTAAATATATGAATACTTGCTCTAATTCCTCTCACAAGATGAGGAGGAACAAAGATATTCAAGTATCTTTAAAATCAAATATTGAATTAGAGGCGTTGAAGTTCCATAAGTGATCTATTAAATTATCGGCTCCATAAAACCTATATCTTTCATTGAATCAACCGACCCATCAAATGTCCAATTTTTAAAAAAGTCATGACACGTTTTTGATATGTCAGACACGTATTTTTTACGTGTACGCACGTCTGACACGGACACATGTATCCGACACAGGTACGATAACCCTAGACAAAATATCCGAGTTTCCTTGCTTTTGATGAATGATAAAGCTATGTCTTTCTCTCTCTGTCGCAACACATTCATATCTGTCTACGAAAAAGAAAAAAAGCTATGCAACGAAGACTTGTAATTTGGCCGCCAACTTAGACTAACAATTGAGAGAAACATTTTAATTAATGCCTCCACTATATATAAGTATATACATATATATATATGTATGCCAAAATTTTCAACCTAATCGATGGCCAATCTTACTAGGAATCTTCATTCATGCGCGCCAACTTTCTTCCTTTCACATTATTTTAGTTTTGCAGTCTGAGATCTTAGCTTTTTCAAAAAGATAATTATAAGTTTGAAATAAATATATACTATTTGGCATCTGTATTAATCGGTAACGATCAACTTTTTCCATTCATGATCAACAAATATCCCTCTAAATCGCAAACAAAGAGTGGTTATTGAATTAATTTATTTACAAAAAAAAATACGAGTTTGAAAAATGAAACAAAACAAATCATGGGTGAGACTATGCAGTTTTGTCACTGCCACTCTAACTACCCACAAAACAACAACCACCACCAATATATATATATATATATAGAAAGATTTTCAAGTGCTAAATAGCCTAAATTGGATCCTTTTTCAAAGTCCTCTAAAAATATATCCATAAGCAGTTCAAAATTTTCAAATGACATGGAGAAATTTTATTAACACCCTTTTTTCCCCTGGAAAGTGTTGATTTATGTAATGATATGTCAGACATGTCACATGCTCATCTAAAATTTATTGTGATTTGCTTCTTTCTAATTTCAGATAACTTGGAGTCAATTTTTTTTTGTTCCTCTTCTTTTTTTTTTCCTTTTTTTTTTCTTTTTTTTTTTTTTCAAAAAAGAATTAATACCATGCCTTAACTTAATCATGCAATGCAAGGGCTTAAAGAGTTTTTTTTTTCTTTCTTTCTTTCTTTTTTTTCAAAAAAGAATGAATACCATGCCATAACTTAATCATGCAATGCAAGGGCTTAAAGAGTTAAGAACCATTACTGACATTTTCCATATGACAATGCTTGAGTCAAGTTGGTCTTCACTCCTTCTTTAGACCAATATAATTAAAACATATGGCATATATTAATTAAAAATTATAAATGGATATTATCCATTATTTATGGAATTCAATTCTGATTTGAATTATTCTTTTTTCTTTTATTCACTTAAAAAAAAAATTATGGGCAGTTTAACGTCTACATATGCGTGTACACTTATTTATATATATAGATTGATATATGCGTGTACACTTTTATTTATATATAGATTGATACATATATATATATATATATATATATATATATATATGCTATGTATATTGCAATTGAATCCAAATGATGATAAAATATTTTGTGTTATTTTTGTAATATCATCAATTTGGTGCAGTGAGCGGCACTTTACACACGAGATTTCTGATTTTTTTCTCCAAATTTTTATACTTCAATCACTTTATTTTTTCTTATTTGTGTTCATAATATTTTGTATCCAATTCATTTATATATCTTTGGATTTTACGAAATATGGAGAAGTACCTATCACAATATCGAATAATATTCGTGGATTGTGACTTTTTTCTTATTTGTGTTTAAGGAATGTGTACATACATATATATATGACGTTAAACTGTCCATTGAATTTTTATTTTTTAAAGTGAATAAGAGAAAAAAGAAGAATTCAAATCTAGATTGAATTTCATAAATAATGGGTAATATTCATTTATAATTTTTAATTAATATATACCACGTGTTTTAATTCTATTGGTCCAAATAAAGAGTGAGAACCAATTTAGTCCTCACTGGTGACACACAAGCATTGTCCTTTTCCATAACATATATATCCGATTATTAGATTGGTTGTCAAAAAGATCACGGGAAAGTAAGGTTTACCTAAATTGTTACCTATTGAAATATGGGATAAGTACAGAAAACACAGATATTATAAATAACACTTCCCGAGAAACAAAATGTATCTATTAACACTTCAACAGTTTTCAAAATGTTACAACTACCCCCGCCGACAACCTCTCTCTCTGGAGCATTAACAAACTCGTCCTATTTTTTGTTTTGTTTTATTCTCTCTCACACACGTACGGTACACATGTAGGGTTCGTTTGGTAGGCGGTCCGATCTGATCTTATCTGGTTCAGTTTGCTCTGGTTTTATCTGGGTGGTATTCTGAAAGTCTGTTTGGTAAAATTATCTGGTCTTATGGTCTTATTCAAGTTGTTTGGTTTTTTGTTTGGAAAATAATACAAAAAATAAAAAAATAAAATATAAAATTCAAAAAAAATATTAAGTATGAAAAATATATAAAATTTGAAAAATATAAAAAAATTTGAAAATAATATAAGAAATTCAAAAATAATATAATTTTTATATTACTTTTTGAATTTTATATATAATGTTTGATTTTTTATATTATTTTATATTTTTTTATATTTTCTCAAATATATATATATCTAATTTTGTATATTATTTTTGAATTTTATATTTTTTTCAAATTTTATACATTATTTCAAATTTTTTATATTATTTTTCAAAACTTATATATTATTTTTTAAATTATATATATATTTAAAATTTTATATATTAATTTTGATTTTTATATATATTTTTTCGAATTTAATACATTATTTTAAAATATATATATTATTTTTCAAATTTTATATATTATTTTCGAATTTTATACATTATTTTTTATTTTTTCTATTATTTTGGAATTTTTTTATTTTCCCAAATTTTAAATATATTTTTTGCATTTTATATATTAATTTTGAATTTTATATATATATTTCAAATTTTATACATTACTTCAATTTTTTTATATTATATTTTTAATTTTATATAATATTTTCAAATTATATATATTTTTTAATTTTATATATATATTTCAAATTTTATGGTCCCATGTATTAAGACAATTGTATATAAGACCACTTGAGACCATCATTTTTTGTTGTCTCAAATTACCCATTTTGGTCCCAAGTGGTCCTTGTTTTTTTGGAACAATTTTTTTTGAACCGTGTTGCCAAACAGTGTCCGATCCCAAAAAAATCATTATGAAACCCGACCACATGGGACCGGACCGCGAACGAAACATGGCCATAGAATTCTATAGGGCATAGGTAATAAGCAGGAAGCTGGGACGGAGGTAGAAAATTATTGAAATGAGGGCAAAACAAAAAAATTCAATAATTTTATAGGGGCAAATTTATTTTTTATGTATAGATAACCATTTTTTTATAAAAAATAAGATTTTTTATATAGAAAACTTTCTTATGGTGGGGCACGGAAGGATGTGTAAGGCCATGTTTGGTAGGCGGTCTTTCTGGTCTGGTCTGGTCTAGTCCGATCTGATCTGGTCTAATTTGATCTGGAAAAGTCTGTTTGGTAAGCGGTCTGGTCTTACTATTTATTTATTATTGATTATAATATTTATTTATGTATTATTTATTTCTTTATTTATTATTTCTTCACTTTATAATATATTTCATTATTTTATTAAATTATTATTTATTAATTTATAAATATATTCTATTTATTATTATTATTTCATTATTTAATTCATTTTATTTATAAATTATTTATTCATTTTTAATTATTTAAAAATATATATTTTTAATTTAATATTAATTTATTATTATTATACTCATTTTTTATTATTATTATGAAGTATTTATTCATTATTATATTTACTTATTATTTATGATTATATCTATTTATTATTTTTTATTATATTAATTTATTATTATTATTTATTTCATTTTTTTTATTTATTATTTTTATTATATTTTTAAATATGTTTTATGTAATTTATTATTTATTTTATTAATTTATTATTATTGTATTCATTTTTTATTATTATTATGTTTTATTTAATTTATTATTTATATTATTAATTATTCATTTTTAATTATTTATAAATATATTTTATTATTTATTCATTTATTTATTATTATTATATTCATTTTTTATTATTATTAGGTATTATTTATTTCATTTTGTTTATTATTTATTATTTATATTTTATTTTTAAAATATGTTTTATTTAATTTATTATTATTATTATTAAATTTTTATTATTATTTATTCATTTTTAATTATTTATAAATATATTTTATTAATAAGACCAGACCGGACAACCAGGAACCACCTTTTTTTTTTGTCTGAAATGAGGTCATTTTGGTATGATTTGGTCTTACTTGGTCTAACCAAAAATTTGGGGCCAATGCTACCAAACACGGTCTGGTCCCATAAAACGCAAGACCAGGCCAGACCACCTGGGATCAGACCACCTACCAAACATGGCCTAAGGGTTGGGGTCAATTTACCCATTCGAATTGTTTTTTAAAATATTTTTAATAGTAATATAAATTGTTTTAAGAGGTTTCTAGAAACAAAAAAAAAAAAAAGAGATTTGACCCCAATAAATTCTTTAAAATTTCTACTTATTGCCCCTCAATTTAAAAATTTAGAATATATTTTCTAAAGATAAAATTATTATGCCAAAAAAAAAAACCTTAAAAATTGTATGTAATATATAAATTAGTTTAATAAATTATTGAATGGAACATAATTCTCTTCTTATGGTCCATTTAATCCACATTGTTCACAAGATCACATTTAACTGGCCAAAACCCATTTAGCCCATTTAATCCAATCCACAATAACTTTTAATTTAATTAAAACTCGGCCCACAAAAATTTTGAACTAATTGAAGCCTAATTTATGCATACCCAAACAGAATTTTAGATTTAGGGCAACTCTCTCTCTCTCACTGTCTAAGCTCTCTCTTGGTGAGTCCAAGTCCGCGATAAAAAATTGATGCTCTCTCTCGTTTAATTGTATTATCAAGAGTTTAATATGTAAGTTATTCATTCTATATTATTTGTCAATCATACTTTGATCATTTTCTCTTGTTTAATTGCGTTATCAATGTATTTTGAATTATTTTGAATGTATTTTTCATTTTTTTACATTTCATTAATTTTTTAGAACATATTCAAAAATTTAAGGACATATATATCATTTAACATATCTGATGATGACGGATAAATAAGAAATGGAGGCAAATCCATCACAACTAAAATATTTATGATGGACAAGAATCTCATAAAATTATAAGCACTATATTGTGACAACACATGCAAGCTCAAACTATGATGTCACTCTGCTTTGTTACGTACCTTTCTGTTAACATGAATTGTTCTCCCTGCTAAAATGATAAATTAGGTGGATATTCTATAATTTGTACTTTATAATAGAGCTTATATAGAAAAATGTGTGAAAAATAAGTAAATTTAATGTGAAAAATAAGTCAATACAAATTAGTTAGGAAAATGAAAAACAAAAAAATACCAAATGTGTTGAGCCTAGCTATATAAATGGGTCTAAGCCTAATATATTCTAACAATATACATATATACATATATATATATATATATATATACACATGTGAGCAGGGAGAACTATCTAATTTGTGACCACGTAATAATATCTTTTTGGGTGAAAAGTGAAATCGGATGGTAGTTTTGGTTGACTCTTATATCTGACCATGTAATAATATCTTTTTGGGTGAAAATTGAGATCGGATATTAGTTTTGGTTAACTCTCAACTACCACAAATAGTGCGTGCTTATCATTCTGTTGATATGGTGTCCAAACAGTTTAGTGAAGGTCGGGGTCGAGTCTCGCACCCTATTATGTAATCGGTAACTACTAACTTTTTAAGAACAGGCCTAAACTCAAGAATGAGTTTCTTGGGACCTAAACCCTTAAGGGATGATTTATTTGTTTTGTTTTTCCGATAATCGGGGGATCCGGACTAGTTTACGTGCACCTCGATTAATTCTTTGGACCTTAAAGTTAACGACCGAATAAACCTCCAATAACTCAAACAAAAATATAATTGGAAGAATTTAAATCTAGAATCTCATAGTGAAAGATCAGAACCTATGCCTCATTTGATGTTGCTAGAAGAACTGGTATAAAAACTCATATAATATTAAATTACAGATTTGTAAAAGGAAAAAAAGAAAAAAAAACCCACAAATTCACAAGCTTTGATTTAGATTGACTATGAAAATTTTCTACCAGTCATTTTCCATTCTAAGACCCTTATAAATACTATCCAATTTCTTCATCATAAACCCACTGCAGATACACACTCTGACACACACATTGCACACACATATATATATATATATATACACACAGGAGAATTAAGAAATGGATGCAGCAAAAGGAGACTTGTGGGTGCAGATGAGGAGGAAGGAAGTAGTGGCAGCAGTGTTGCCAATACACCAGCATTGGCTGCCACTCTCCAACCTCGATTTGCTCCTCCCAGAGGTGGACGTCGGTGTTTTCTTCTGCTACAAGAAACCCACAACAACCACTGGAGAGGACAATACAGTACCCTTCACCTTCATGTCCATGGTGTGTGTTCTCAAGAAAGCCTTGGCCCAAGCTCTGGTGTCCTACTATGCCTTTGCCGGGGAGATTGTGAAGAACAAGGTGGGTGAGCCTGAGCTCCTCTGCAACAATTGTGGAGTGGAATTTTATGAGGCCTTCGCGGATGTAGAGCTCCGAGATCTCAACTTGTACAATCCTGATGACAGTATAGAAGGCAAGCTGGTTCCAAAGAAGGAGCTAGGAGTACTCTCTGTCCAGGTTAGTACTCTCTCTCCAGTATTTCAACAGTTGGAATTGGATTTTGTTTAATTAGATGCTTGAAAAAGGCTAAAATTAAAGAAGAATACTTGGTCATGTTTCTCAGGACTAAATAATCAAAATCCTCTTTGTGATGTGGTCCGATAAAATTTGGACAGGTGATAATTTTCTTTTTATCAAAAGGGATGATAAACATAAAATTCATAAAAATAGGGATGGGTTATCGAGCAAGAATTCTCTCCCCAAATTTGAACCTCATGTCCACTCCATTAAATAAATTTAATTCCATCACATTTCAAAACTGGTGGACATACTTGTAATTATATAAAATACGATAAATACTCACGTGGATGTTTTCTTAGATTGAAGTTCACATAAATCTGGGTAGAAAAAAGTGCTTTCTAGTGCTTATGGAGCATTTTCGCCCAAAATTACAATAATTTATGGATAAATTATAAAATTACTTATTGTATCCGCAATCTCGTTATTAAAATTTTCTCATATTATTTTTTGAATCCGTCCTTGATTACAGGTGACGGAACTAAAATGCGGGGGGCTAGTGGTGGCATGCACGTTCGACCACCGGGTGGCCGACGCCTACTCCGCCAACATGTTTCTCATTTCCTGGGCGGAGATGGCTCACTCCAAACCACTCTCCCTCCTTCCATCACTCCGCCGATCACTTCTCAACCCGCGCCATCCCGGCCGTTACGACCCCTCCATTGACTCCATGTACGTCCCCATCTCCGCCCTACCCCCTCCAAACCCTAACAACCCATCTCATGACCACCTCATCAGTCGCATCTACTACGTCCAAGCTCACAATCTCACTGCCCTCCAAGCCCTCGCCAGCGGGCCCGGCCACCGGAGGACCAAGCTCGAGGCCTTCACCGCCTTCTTGTGGAAGACGATCGCCGCCAGCGAAAGTGAAAGTTATATGAAGTGTAAGATTGGAGTTGTTGTTGATGGTCGGACTAGGCTTAAAGGAGATAGGACAATGGTGGCTTATTTTGGGAATGTGTTGTCGATTCCGTTCGCGGAGGAGGCTGCCGGAGAGCTGAGGGAGAGGCCGTTGAGGTGGGCGGCGGAGGCGGTTCACGGTTGCTTGGAGAGTGCGGTGACGGAGGAGCATTTCTTGGGGTTGATAGACTGGGTGGAGGCACACCGTCCGGGGAAGAGTTTGGCACGGATATATGCTGGTGGTGGTGGTGGTGGAGCGGCGGCGGTGGTGTCGTCGGGGCAGAGTTTTCCGGTGGCGGAGATGAATTTCGGGTGGGGGAAGGCGGCGTTTGGGTCGTACCATTTTCCGTGGGGTGGAGATGGCGGGTATGTGATGCCAATGCCGAGTGCTTTGGGGAATGGTGATTGGGTTGTGTATATGCACTTGTTGAAAGGACAATTGGAGGTTGTTGAAGGTCAAGCTGGGCATTTCTTTAGGCCTTTGAGTCCTGATTATCTTTGTTTTTGATATTTGGACTATATATGAGTTCATGTGCTTACCTTTTTTTTTTTCTGAAAGTATATATATAGTTGGAAGAAAGAAATAAAAAAATAAGGGAAAATTACACAAACTACCCCTGAACTATAACCTAATTACACGCAATACCTCTTATGTTTCAATAATATTATAAACTACTCTTAAAATCACCTCCGTTGTAACACTAAGCCCATTTTGTTCAAAGTCAACGCTGAAAACTGATGCAGGAGGATCAGCGCAAGGATGGCAGAAAATTGTGATCTGATGTTTTCCTTTTCAAATCTTTATTTTTAGTTAATTTTTGCTATTTAGGGTAATTTTCTATTTGTCAATTAGGAATTGATTCTGAACCCGATTTGGGCCAGATTTTTGGTAATCTTTTGATTTCATTCATTGTTTCGTTTTGGTAAGACTCTTAGGGTTTTGCTATTTTTGGTAAAATCCTTGATTTTCAGCTATTTAAACCCGGCTCGTGGGTTGTTTTAAATTGGTTTTGAATATTAAGAATTTTATTGAATTCAGAGTGTTTTCTGAATTTTGGGTCCAATTTCTCCCCTTTTTCATTGCAAATTACCCGTTGCGCTAGCCTGCAGAATAATCTCTATTCTGTCCGGCGTCAATTGGTATCAGAGCTCAGCATCTTCCTGAGGCGGTATTTTCATCAGTTTTCAATGGCTGGTGGTCGTGGTCGTGGTGGTCGTCGTGGGCAGGTTCCGATTGAGGAAGTCCCGCACCGTGATCGTAACGTTCAGGATGTTATGATTGAGGATTTGCAGAGGCAAGTGGCAGAGTTAACCCAGCGCCTGGCGGCGCAGGAAATCGGTAATCATGATGTGGAAGATTCTGATACCGACAATTCCACCTTCGAAAATCCGTATCCACCGTTATGGCCAATATTTTTGGAAGATTCTGATTCCGAAGATGATTGGTTGAAAACCGATACTTTCGTTGGAGAGCCAGTGTATGACACAGAAGGAGATGAGGATGTGTTGTATGGGGACGACCATGAAACTCTGGTCATTCCTAAGAGCCTCCTGACTCCCAGAAGCGATTCCGAAGATGATTGGTTGAGAACCAATATTTTCCATACAACCTGCACCATGGCCGACAAAGTCTGCAAGATGATTATTGACAGTGGCAGTTGCAAGAACGTAGTATCTAAAGACGTTGTCCGAAAGAAGGGTTCTCCCTCGTCAATCTCTATGATGTCTCCTTCTGCATTTAATCAGCCGATGTCTCCGTCGTCTAATGACCAACATCTTCGAGGCATCCATGAGCAAGTGAAACTGACCATTCATGAGAGTAATGCCAAGTACAAAACTCGAGCGGACAGTCATCATCGTCAGGTACTTTTTGATGTTGGTGATTTTGTTTGGGTTGTATTAACTCGTGATCGTTTCCCTGTTGGCGAGTATAATAAGCTTAAGGAGCAGAATATTGGACCTTGTGAGATATTGCAGAAGATTAATGACAACGCATACAGGTTGTGTCTCCCTAGTCACTTGAAAACATCTGATATCTTTAATGTGAAACACCTGAGTCCTTGTTTTGCGGATTCTGCTGATGTTGCTGTGAACTCGAGGACGAGTTCTTTCCAACCCGGGGTGACTGATGCAGGAGGATCAGTGCAAGGATGGCAGAAAATTGTGATCTGATGTTTTCCTTTTCAAATCTTTATTTTTAGTTAATTTTTGCTATTTAGGGTAATTTTCTATTTGTCAATTAGGAATTGATTCTGAACCCGATTTGGGCCAGATTTTTGGTAATCTTTTGATTTCTTTCATTGTTTCGTTTTGGTAAGACTCTTAGGGTTTTGCTATTTTTGGTAAAATCCTTGATTTTCAGCTATTTAAACCCGGCTTGTGGGTTGTTTTAAATTGGTTTTGAATATTAAGAATTTTATTGAATTCAGAGTGTTTTCTGAATTTTGGGTCCAATTTCTCCCCTTTTTCCTTGCAAATTACCCGTTGCGCTAGCCTGCAGAATAATCTCTATTCTGTCCGGCGTCAAAAACTTTGTGTATTAGTCAATAAAGGTTGTTTTTGTAGTGAACTTCCATTTTTGCCCTCATATCATTGCATGTTCCAATTTTGCATAAAAAATTACTTAAATACCCTAATTTTTTTGAATATATATATAATGTTCCAAAATATGAAAAAAAAATTCAAAAAATAATTTTTTTTGCGAAAAAGTATATATTATGTTCCTGTAATGGTTGAAATATTTGGCCCAATTATAGGTGGGCCACTGGACTGATGGGCCGACGACGAATGGGCCGAGGACCGATGGGCCGACGACCGATGGGCCAAAGACCGATGGGCCGGAAGACAAACAGGCTGAAAACAAGTGGGCCGAAAATAACAATGGGCCCATGGAAAATTCTAGAAGCTAAAGTGTAGTCCACAAGACAAGAAGTAACCCAATTATAGTATATAGAGTCCAAAAAAGGTTAGGGTTTATCAAATCCCTTGATTTAAGGGATTGATAAACCTGGGTACATGGGCTTGACCCATTGGTCACAATTTGTATAAATAGAGGACTTTGATTAATGAAAAGAGGACTTCCAACAAAATTTCTATTGTGTAATTTTTCTGCACTTACACAATTGGCGCCGTCTGTGGGAAAACCTATTATTGAAATCCTTTTTCAATAAGTTTCTCACCCTCTGCAAAAAAGCTAAGATTAGTACCAACAATGGCGATCACACGTTCACAACATACCGATTTACCTCCAAACGGAGGCCAGCAACCAGAAGATCCGATCAGACGAGCCCTAGAGGAGAGGACTGCCGAGTTAGAAAGGCAGAACGCTGAATTGGCGGCAAAATTGGCTCAACTACAGAATCCACAGGAGACCCATGACGACGAGCAGTCCGCACAGCACGAACGGTCTGTTGGCCGCCAGGCACACATGGATGACCTACCCGCTAGAGCCCACAACGATCGTGAGGAACAGGCAGAGTCATCCCTACAGGTCCTTGGGGCGCATAATCCGGAGGAGGTCCTGACCATGAAAAAACTGGAGGAAATCATGTCCAGATTCCAGCGGGATGTGCTTAGGGACCTGAAGGTACAAACCCCTATCGATCTGGCATCCGAGGCATCCATAGACGCCGTTCAGACACCATTCACCGTCTCGATCACCAGCGTGCCCTACCCGGAAAGGTTCAGGTTACCGAAGTTCACCCTGTTCGATGGTACAAAAGATCCAACCGAACACATCTATCACGTCCATACCAAGATGAATGTTTACAACGAAAACGAGGCCTTACTCTGCAAAGTTTTCCCCACCAGCCTGACCGAAGCAGCCCTCCTGTGGTTCAGAAAGCAACCGACTCGATCGATCGGTAGTTGGCTCAGACTCTGCGAGTTATTTATCGCACAGTACTTTGGCAATAAAAGGCAGAAGAAGACTATCTCCAGTCTGTTCACCATGATCCAAGAAAAGGGCGAATCCCTGAAAAGTTTTGTCTCAAGGTTCAATGTGGAGATGTCTTCAATTGACAACTGCGATCAACATTCAGCCGTTGAAGCCTTCAGAATGGCCCTGATACCTGGAACAAAGTTCCATCAGTCCCTAGTCAAGAGGCCGCCAGCCGATATTGGAGAGCTCAACTCTAGGGCACAAGGACACCTCCGAATAGAGGAGGAGTTGGCGATACGACAAAGAAGGACCGCCTTTGCAACAGTAGAGGCCAGAGCGTCCGAACCATCCAGGGTAAAGGATCGGGCACCAGACCGGAAAAGACCGAGCGCACCTCCTGCTCCTTCCCCAGCCCCAATGAAACGACCAAGGTTTGAGGAAAAGGTCACCCCCTTAAAAGTGACCTTGGCAAAGCTGTACCAGGAAACAAAGGGCAAAGGAATCTACCGGTCGCCACCTCCCATCAGACAGCCGATGGACCAAAGGGATATGTCAAGGCACTGCGCCTTCCATGGCGAGTACGGGCACCACGCTAATGAGTGCAGAAGCCTCAGAAGACAGGTGGAAGCCATGATTGCAAAAGGAGAATTGACCGAGTATGTTGCCAAGGAAGGAGCCCGACCAGATCAAGCAACGCATGGCCCTACCAGGGGGGCTATGGGACAACCCGTACGGGTCATTCACATGGTCCATGGAGGGCCCAGTCGGTCAGAAGCGGAAGAAGCTCGTAGATCACAGATGCGGCAAGCCCAGAAGTTACGAAGGGTTGGAGAAGTCTCCAAGTTTCAAAGCCCGAGAGAGGATGCCCGGATTACTTTCACCTCTGCGGATATGCAGAATATTCAGACACCTCATGACGACCCCCTGGTCATCTCCCTCATGGTCTCCAACTGCCTGATCAAGAGGGTAATGGTCGATCCAGGAAGCAGTGCCAACATTATCACCAAATGGGCCTTTGAGAAACTGGAGATCAACCCCCAAGAAATAGTCCCATCCAGAAGCCCGATAGCAGGATTCGATGGAAAGAGAGTGGAACCAGTGGGGGAAATCCAACTGCCAGTAACGGCAACGAGGCGCACACTCCGAGAGACTTTCGTGGTGGTGGATGTCAAACCTTCCTATAATCTCCTCATGGGAAGGGGATGGATCCATCGTATGAACGGAGTCCCTTCTACCATGCATCAGGTCATGCGGTGTATTGATCCGAACGGAGTTGACGTAATCGATATCAGGGGCGATCAGGTAGCGGCAAAGGAGTGTTATGCAGTCACTATGAGAAGTCTAAAAAGGAGAACGGAACCAGAACAAAAGTCGCAGTCCAAGACAGTACTTGATGCCAAATAGCAATTACAGGAGGGCGGTTCGGGATCACCGATAGCAGTTGAACCACTACTGGAAGTTCAAATTTGTCACGATCGCCCTGAGAGGTTTACCTATGTTGGTTCAGGCCTTAATCCACAAGAAAAAGAGGAAATGGAATCCCTTCTCCGATCCAATGCTGACATATTTGCGTGGAGCCATATGGACATGACCGGTATTGATCCATCAGTTGCCCTACATTCTCTCAATGTGGATCCCGGCGCAAAGCCCGTTAGACAGAAACAAAGACGAATGGGAGCCCATCGAAACCAGATCATAGCCGAAGAGGTTGATCGACTTCTGCAAGCAGGATTCATAAAAGAGGTTCAGTATCCTTCCTGGTTGGCAAACGTGGTGGTGGTCCAGAAGAAAAACGGCAAGTGGAGGGTATGTGTTGACTTCACTGATCTGAATAAAGCATGCCCGAAAGACTGTTTCCCTTTACCATAGATCGACCAGATGGTAGATGCCACCGCAGGATTCGAACGCTTGAGCTTTCTGGATGCATACTCTGGCTATAACCAGATCCGAATGGCTCCGGAGGACCAGGAAAAGACTGCCTTCATCACTGAGTCAGGTACATTTGGTTATACAGTTATGCCTTTCGGACTAAAGAATGCAGGTGCTACCTATCAGAGGTTGGTCAGAAGGGTGTTCCAAGGGATGATGGGATCCACCATCGAAGCCTACATCGATGACACGGTGGTCAAAAGCAAGGAGAAAGGAGACCATCTAGCCGATCTGCAGCAGGTACTCAACACCCTCCGGAAGCATAATATGAAGCTCAATCCGGCCAAATGTTCTTTCGGAGTATCCTCAGGCCAGTTTTTGGGGCACATAGTTGACCGGACGGGAATACAGGCTAGCCCTGCACAAGTCAAAACTCTCATAGAGACTGCTGAGCCAAAGTCCCGGAAAGAAATCCAGGTGCTAACCGGAAGAATAGCGGCCCTCAGTCGTTTCATCTCTCGGTTAACCGATCGGTGTAGGTCGTTCTTTCAAGCAATAAGAGCGGCACGAGGGGAAGTCTGGGGGCCCGAGCAAGCGGAGGCCCTGCACAAACTCAAAGGTTACATGACGAAGCCCCCGATCCTGGCAACCCCTGAAGCCGATGAGCCATTGCACCTATATCTGGCCGTTTCAGTAACATCTACCAGCGCCGCTCTGGTCAAGGAGGGCAAAGGGTACCAGACACCGGTCTTCTACACCAGCAAATCCCTTGCTGAGGCAGAAACCCGTTATTCAAAGCAGGAGAAACTGGTACTATCACTGATCAATGCTAAGCGACGTCTCCGGCATTATTTCGAAGCGCACCCGATCATAGTTCCCACTGTAACACCGATAAGATCCATAATGGCGAAGCCTGAGTTTTCTGGGAGAATCTCAAAATGGGCAATTGAACTAGGGATTTTTGACATAACCTACGTTCCCCGAACGACCATCAAAGGACAGGCAGTAGCTGACTCCTGTTAGAAACAGAAAATACTGACTCCACAGAGGAAGGTGAGCTTGGACTATGGGTCATATTCGTAGACGGATCGTCCAACATCAACGGAGCAGGGATCGGGGTGGTACTCGTAACACCGGATGATACTAAAATCCAACAATCCGTTATACTGGAATTTCCAGCCTCAAACAACGAAGCAGAATATGAGGCCCTCCTTGCAGGAATTCGGTTGGCCCGAAGCCTTCAAGTCCAAAAGGAAGTAGTACGAAGTGATTCCCAGCTAGTCGTACGACAGTTAAATGGGGAGTACGAAACCCGAGAGCCGAAAATGGAAGCATACAAGACTCTGGTTCTAAAGGAGGCTGAAGAGTTCCAGTAAATAAACTTTGGACAGATTCCCAGAGGAGATAACTCTGTAGCAGATCATCTGGCTAACCAAGCCTCCGCAGCAGGAGAAAGTATGACTCGTACTGTACCGATAGACTTTGTCGTCCGATCTAGCTTGGAAACCCCCGAAGAAGTAATGGTAATCCCGTGGGAACCAAGTTGGATGGATCCGATAGTGGATTATCTGAGATTTGGCACATTGCCTGAGTCAAAATCAGAAGCCCGGAAGATTAGAATAAAAGCAGCCAGATATGCCCTATACAACTGCCAACTATATCGAAAGTCTTTTTCCGGACCATATTTGAGATGCCTCACCCCATCAGAGGCATCGGCAGTCATGGAGGAGATTCATGCTGGAGCTTGTGGCAATCATTCTGGAGGAAGGTCCCTAGCTCATAAAGTCCTCACCCAGGGGTACTTCTGGCCCTACCTGGCAAGAGACGCTGAAATTTATGTCAGACATTGCAAAAAATGCCAGTTTCATGGAGATGCCATTCATCCACCGCCCGAGTTCTTAAACCCAACTATTGTCCCTCACCCTTTTGCCCGATGGGGGATGGACATAGTGGGGCCCCTTCCTCAGGCAATACGATGTACAACGCATGTTCTCCTGGCTACCGATTATTTTACCAAATGGGTGGAAGCGGAGGCATATCCCACCATAACAGGCAGCCATGTCATAAAATTCATCTGGAGCCACATCATCTGTAGATTCGGCCTACCCCGAACCATAATGATGGATAATGGCACCAACCTGGACAACAGAAGGGTTCAAGCATTCTTAGCAAAGCATGGGATCAATCAGAACACTTCTTCCGTCGGCTACCCGCAGGGAAATGGGCAAGCCGAAAGGACGAATAGAACAATTTTTGACACATTGAGGAAAAAACTTGAAGACGCAAAAGGGGCATGGCTAGAGAAATTGCCTGAGGTATTGTGGTCCTATCGGACTACTCCAAGACAGCCAACCGGGGAAACCCCTTTCGCTATGGCTTATGGGGCTGAAGCAGTTATCCCGACCGAGCTAAGGGTACCTACTTTAAGGAGTCAAGCATGGGAAGAAGGACCGAACAATCAACATTTAGCCCATGATCTGGACCTCCTAGAGGAAAGAAGGGAAGCTGCTGGGATAAGACTAGCTGCCTATCAGCAGCAGGTAAGAGCACGATTCAATCAGAAAGTCAAAAGGAGAGAATTCCAAGTAGGCGACATGGTGCTCAGAAGGAAGATTGGGATTGTAGGCAAATTACGAGAGACATGGGAAGGACCTTACACAGTGGTTGAGGTTATCGGACGTGGTGCTTATCGGGTTCGGAAGAACGAAACAGGCCGCCTCGAGTCCAACTCTCAGAATGCCTATCGGTTAAAGAGGTATTATCCTTAGATAGTTGCTTTTCTTGTTAAGAAAATAAAACTGTGTCTTTCTATGACACCATTGTTACGAAGCATCTGTGCCCGATATTGGTACCTCTGCTTCATGATTTTCAAGTTCATCTCAATAAAGATAAGTTCTATTTTTATGCAAGGCTCTTGGATTATAAAATTTCCTAAGTGTTTGTGTTCGAACCTGATTCGAACAAACACTTGTCTTAAATCAAGCCTCAGGGGCCAAATGCCCGAAGGCTTCACAATTTGCTAAAATTTCCTAAGTGTTTGTGTTCGAACCTGATTCGAACAAACCAGAGGATGAAATCAAGCCTCAGGGGCCAAATGCCCGAAGGCTTCACAATTTGCTAAAATTTCCTAAGTGTTTGTGTTCGAACCTGATTCAAACAAACCAGAGGATGAAATCAAGCCTCATGGGCCAAATGCCCGAAAGGTATTTACATTTATTAGGTCATGGGCTTTAAAAAGAATGTCAAGCCCATAACCTCAGGGGCCTGTGTAATGGTTGAAATATTTGGCCCAATTATAGGTGGGCCACTGGACTGATGGGCCGACGACGAATGGGCCGAGGACCGATGGGCCGACGACGGATGGGCCAAAGACCGATGGGCCGGAAGACAAACAGGCTGAAAACAAGTGGGCCGAAAATAACAATGGGCCCATGGAAAATTCTAGAAGCTAAAGTGTGGTCCACAAGACAAGAAGTAACCCAATTATAGTATATAGAGTCCAAAAAAGGTTAGGGTTTATCAAATCCCTTGATTTAAGGGATTGATAAACCTGGGTACATGGGCTTGACCCATTGGTCACAATTTGTATAAATAGAGGACTTTGATTAATGAAAAGAGGACTTCCAACAAAATTTCTATTGTGTAATTTTTCTGCACTTACAGTTCCAAAATATGATTTTTTTTGCAAAATATGAATTTTTTTTTCTAAAAATAATTTTTTTGCGAAAAAGTATATATTATGTTCCAAACTATGAATTTTTCCGAAAAATATATATTATGTTCCAAAATATAATTTTTTTGCAAAAAAATATTTATTATGTTCCAAAATATGAATTTTTTTCCGAAAAATACTTTTTTTGCGAAAAATATATATTATATTCCAAAATATGATTTTTTTTGCAAAAAGTACTTATTATGTTCCAAAATATGAATGTTTTTCCGAAAAATATTTTTTTTGCGAAAAATATATATTATGTTCCAAAATATGATCTTTTCCGAAAAATATTTTTTTTGCAAAAAATATATACTATTATGTTCCAAAATATGATCTTTTCTTAAAAATATTTTTTTTGCGGAAAATATATACTATATTCCAAAATATGATTTTTTCTGAAAATAAATTTTTTTCAAAAAATATATATTATTTTTTCCGAAATAATTCATATTTTGGAAAATAATATTTTCCCTCTGAAAAAATATATATATATATATTTGGGGCAAAGTGGACACCGTGGGGGTTAGTTGATAAAACTAGATAGTATAGGGGGTTTCTTGAAATTAACCCTAAAATATAATATAAAACAAGGGCTTTTAAGTAAATTCACTCACAAATCTGACCGGGGCTGTTCCAAGGGGTAGTAACTGATATTATTCAAATGTTAGGGGTACTCTCTGCAATTAGGTCATAGTTCAGGGATAGTTTGTGTAATTTTCTCAAAAAATAAATGTGTGTCTTAATTGATTCTTATTACAGAGTAGTTTTATATCACTTTGACCCCTCAAAATTACATCTCTCTCAGGTGGGCGTAGAAATGAAATAAAACTTACGGTTTCGTTAGGTTAAGACATGTTAGTGAGAATGTAATAGAGTAATTTTACATAAGGTATCATTTTTTATTTATTTAAATGAAAAATAACCATGTAACGATACGTGTAGACCTGTCAATGGATTGGATTTTGATCCGAATCCGATCTGAATCCGATCCGATTAGTCGGATTTGGATTGCAAAAAAAATCCGATAACCCGAATATGATCCGAATCCGATAATCCGATTCCTTAACAAATTGGATTTGGATTAGCCTAATCCGAACCGATAATAATCCGATCCGATAAAATATACATATATATATTTATATATATGTGTATATATTTAATATTGTACATGTATATAAATGTTAGTTATTAATTATTTTATTATTTATTAATAATGATTGATCATAAATACAATTATTAAAAGTGTGAATAATTTTAGTGTTTCAGTATTTATTGATTTTTGTATTTTTTTAATTAAATATTCGGATCAGATATTCTATAATAAAGAAATTCGAATATGAATTAATTAAGTGAAAATCTGTCTAATTATCGAATTCGGATCGCGGATTGAGAGTTTTTGTCATCCTTATCAATAGACTTATCAATAATTCGATTATGATCCGAATCCGATCCGAATCCGATATTAACCGGATATGGATTGAAAATAAAATCCGATAACCCGATTAGGATCCGAATCCGATAATCCGATTTCTTAACAAATTGGATTTGGATTTAACTGATCCGATCCGAATCCGATCCATTGACAGGTCTAGATACGTGTATTAATGTTATATATAGAGAGAGGAACAAAGCTGATGTGATACCCACTTCTTATGAAGAATGAAAGCTTACATGGAGTATAAACACTATAGGGCATTTTGGTCTCTAATAAATTTAAGTTGAGGTCATTTTTTTACTTTTAGATGCTTAGTTCATGGGCGTAGATGTTTTCATAACAAACTGTTAGGGCCTGTTTGGTAGAGTTGTGTTTGTGTTTGTGTTGAAATAAACAAAAAACATGTTTTTCGTTTTTTTGTTTATTCATCCAAAAACATAAGTATGTTTGGTAGAGATGTTTTTTGGGTCGAAATTGAAAAATTAAAAATCAATAATTAATAATATAAATAATAAATAAATAAAAAAATTAATACAATAATAATAAATAAATATAATAATAAATTAATAAAATAAATAATAAATTGCATAAAACATATTTAAAAATATAATAAAAATAATAAATAATAAACAAAATGAAATAAATAATAATAAAAAATACATATAATAAAAAATAATAAATAAATATAATAATAAATAATAAGTAAATATAATAACAAATAAATACTTCATAATAATATTAAAAATGAGTATAATAATAATAAATTAATATTAAATTAATAAAATATATTTTTAAATAATTAAAATGAATAAATAATTTATAAATAAAATGAATTAAATAATGAAATAATGAAATAATAATAAATAAATAAATAGAATATATTTATAAATTAATAAATAATAATTTAATAATATAAATAATAAAATAATATAATATATTATAAAGTGAAGAAATAATAAAGAAAGAAAAATAATAATACATAAATAAATATTATAATAAATAATAAATAAATAGTAACACCAAATTCATGTTTAATAATTTATAATAATTATAAATTATTATAAATAATTTATAATAATTTATTTATTATTATTTAATAAATAAATAATAATACAAACAGACTTTTAAGTTTAGGATCCAGTAGAATCACCCCAATAAACACCAAATTCGTGTTTATTGGAATATGCCTAAAATTTGGGTAAGTGAGAAAGTGTTTTTTAACACACATAGCCTAAAAACACTAAACCAAACAAGTTTATAAACACAAAAACATAAACAGACACAAAAACATGTCTACCAAACAGACCCTTAAGATTTAACTAATAATAAGGGAAAGAGAGAAATAGTAGAAAGGGAGAGACAAAAGAAAAACTGGATGAATATTCATTGCTCCTCTTCCATTAAATCCATAGCCTTATATAGGCTAACAAGTGAATAACAAGTATTCTATGCATGCAAACAAAACAGAAACGTGATACTAAGATAATGCTAAGTGTTGACCCACTAATGCATGATACTAACTGTTATACAACTAATAAGTGTATATAACCCACTAATGCATGATGTAAAACTACTAGTAACTAGTAATCCCATATGCATATATGAATCCCCTCCCCTTTGAGAATCCTTGTTTGCAAGGATGAAGTCGGGATAGGATTTCAAAAATCTCCATTTATTCTCCCAGGTTGCATATTCAGTCAGGGCTCCTTTCCATTTCACCAATATCTCCATTTTGGGTCTATAGTTCCCTTTCTAAATAACCCGACTATCCAGAATCACTTCAGGCTGAGGAAAAATCTCGGCATTGTCTGTAACATGAGGGAGAGTTGATGAAACTGGAGAGAATTGTCCTAACTTCTTCCGTAAGAGGCTGACATGGAAAACATCATGGATTTCAAAACCTGGAGGGAGTTGTAATTGATATGCAACTGGACCCAAATGCTCCAAAATTTTAAATGGACCATAAAACCTAGGAGTTAGTTTCAAATAGTTGCGGATCGCCACTTTTGATTGACGATAAGGCTGTAATTTAAGAAACACGTAATCACCAACCTCAAATGATACCTCACGCCTATGTTGATTGGTTTGTGCCTTCATGCGGTTTTGAGCATTAGCAAATTATGACGTAATTCCTTCATAGTCTCTTCGCGGGTTTTCAAATAATCACCCATAACTTGCACATTCATGGTCCCTGAAATATATGAAAGCATTGGGGGAGGAAAAACCCCATACACAACCTCAAAATGAGAGATTTTTGTAGCTGAATGAACTGTTTTGTTGTAATTGTACTCGACCCAAGCTAACCACTATATCCATTGCTTAGGCTGCTCACAAGTAAAACACCGAAGATACTATTCCAGCATTCGATTCACCACTTCTGTTTGCCCATCGGTTTGCGGATGATAACTGGAGCTCATGCATAACTTTGTTCCTTAGAGCTGAAATAAACTTTTCCAAAAAGAGCTGATAAATATCTTATCACGATCACTCACGATGGATATGGGAATGCCATGAAGACAAACCACATGTTCTATAAAAGCTTGAGCAACAGTGAGAACGGAGAATGGATGGCTCAATGGAATAAAGTGAGCATATTTTGAAAGATAATCAACCACCACAATGATAACTTTTTTTCCTTGAGAAGGTGGAAGACTATCTATGAAGTCCATGGAAACATCAAACCAGATTTTTTTTAGAATCAGTAATGGCTGAAGAAGACCAGCAGGATTTTGGCAATATGTTTTGCACTTCTGACATATATGGCAGATTTTAATTAACTCTTTCACAATCCGTCACATACCTGGCCAATAAAAGGAAAATTTCACACGTGCTAGAGTTTTGTGAAAATCAAAATGGCCACTTATTGGTGTGGAATGATTTTCTGCCAATATAAGATTAATAAGAGGAGAAGTAGGACTTGATAGTATTTTTTTTTATAAAACCAAACTCCATCACGTTGTGCATAGTTATGTGAGCCTGATTGAATGGATAATTCAACGATCTTTCTATAAAAGGAATCTGAAAGTACTTCTTGTTGCAATTGGGACCAGAAATTGCTGATAGGAATGGAAATAGCTGAAAATTCGCATTCAAGCTTTCGTGATAACGCATCAGCTCCTTGAGTCTCTCTACCCTTTTTGTACTGTATGGTGTAATCATACCCCCATTATTTTTGGAAGCCACCGGGTTTGCATCGGGGTAGTAATTCATTTCTCCAACAGAAACTTTAAACTCTTTTGGTTCGTTCGCACGATGAATGGTTTCCCTAACATATAAGGATGTCATTTACGAATGGCTTTGATTATTGCAAGCATTTCTTTGTCATAAGTTAAGAAAGACACCGATGATCTTTTTAAATCTTCACTGAAAAAATCAATTAGTCTTTCTTCTTGTATTAAAATAGCACCAATCCCACTACCACTTGCATCACACTCAACCATAAAAGGCTTGGAAAAGTCTAGCAGCCTCAAAACAGGTGGGGACGTGAGAGCTTTCTTGAGGGATTCAAATGCAACATGAGCTTCTGGGGTCTAATGAAATCCATTCTTTGTGAGGAGGCTAGTGAGTGGCGCTGTTATGCCTCCAAATCCTTAAATGAACTTTCTGTAATATCCCACTAGACCGAGAAATCCACGTAGAGCCCTAATCGTGGATGGTTTTGGCCAAGCAAGAACACTCCGAATATTTTCTGGGTCGACAACTACTCCTTCATGCGATATTAAATGTCCCAAGTAGTCAATTTGTTGAACTCCAAAACGACATTTTGATTTTTTGGCATACAATTGATTCTCATGTAAAACGATTAATTCCATTCTCAAATATTGTAGGTGAGATTCCCAAGACTTGCTATAAATTAAGATATCATAAAAAAAAACACAAGAATAAATTTTCAAAGATATGGGCGAAACAGGTCATTCATCAAACTTTGGAACATTGATGGAGCATTTGTTAAGCCAAAAGGCATAACTAGTAACTCGTAATGCCCCTCATATGTTCTGAATGTTGTTTTGTGAATGTCCGCCTCGGAAACTCGGATTTGGTGATATCCAGATCGTAAATCAAGCTTTGAAAAATAGGTAGCTCCATACAATTCATCAAACAACTCATCTATAATTGGTATGGGAAACTTATCTTTCACTATAATCTGATTTAGAGATCGATAATTTACGCACAACTGCCATCCTCCATCAGGTTTGCACACCATAAAAACCGGCGAAGAAAAAAGACTTTGGCTTTGAGGGATTAGGCCAGAGGTTAATAATTCATTCATTATTTTCTCAATTTCAGTTTTTTGGTAATGGGGATAACGATAGGGTCGTACACTAACAAGGTCGTGGTTTTCTTGTAAAGGAATTTAATGGCCATGAGTACAGCTGGGGGGAAATTGTGTAGGCTCATTGAAAATATTTGCAAACTCAATTAAAAGGTTGTCAATTTCAGGTTGGTGAATATGTGTGGCAGTAGGTAAATCACATGGCAAAATTTGTAAAAAGAGGTCCATACCTTCTAAACTTTGGAGTTGTTTATCATTTAAGATCTCTAATTCTGACATCTTTAAACCTTGAAACTGAAATTTCTTCCCATCCTTTGTAAATGTCATTGTTAGGTTGCGATAGTCTATTTTTATGGGCCCTAGAGGTTCCAACCACTGGACCCCAAGTATCACTTGACATACTGCTACTGGGAGGACATAAAAATCAGCAGTGACTTTGCAACCATGAATAAGTGACGCCGGACAGAATAAAGATTATTCTGCAGGCTAGTGCAATAGGTAATTTGCAAGAAAAAGAACAGGATAATTCGACCCAAAATTTCAGAGAACACTCTGGAATTCAATAAAATTGTTTATAATCAAGAATGAATTTAAAACAACCCACAAGTCGGGTTTAAATAGTTGAAAATCAAGGATTTTACCAAAAATAGCAAAACCCTAAAAGTCTTACCAAAACGAAATACGGAAAGAAATCAAAAGATTGCCAAAAATCTGGCCCAAATCGGGTTCAGAATCAATTCCTAATTGACAAATAGAAAATTACCATAAGTAGTAAAAATTAAATAAAAATAGAGATTTGAAAAGGAAAACAGCAGATCACGATTTCCTGTCATCCTTGCGCTGATCCTCCTCCATCAGTCACCCCGGGTTGGAAAAAACTCGTCCTCGAATTCATGGCAGCATCAGCAGAATCCGCAAAACAAGGACTCGGGTGTTTCACATTAAAGACATCAGATGTTTTTAAGTGACTAGGGAGACACAACTTGTATACGTTGTCATTAATCTTCTGCAATATCTCACAGGGTCTAATCTTCCGCTCCTTAAGCTTATTATACTCACCAACAGGGAAACGATCACGAGTTAATACAACCCAAACAAAATCACCAACATCAAAAAGTACCTGACGATGATGATTGTCCGCTCGAGTTTTGTACTTGGCATTGCTCTCGTGACTGGCCAGTTTCACCTGCTCATGGATGCCTCGAAGATGTTGGGCCAACTCACCTGCCCTAGGATGTAAACGGCCCGTGGGTAATTCTAGCGGCAGTCCAGGAGGAAGGTCTTCTGGCATCAAAACAGAGAATTCCGAAAACAGTTGCTGGATTTCCATGGGTAATTCTGAAACCTCACCTGCTACATTATTTCCACAAGGCATAAAAATAGCTTCCTTCTTTGGACCTGCTGCTGGGATCATATTCTGTTGAGATTCAGAAGGATTGCTAAATGGGATCTCAAGATTTTCCATGCCAGTTATATCGTCCTCCAGTAAGGAGTTCAAGAAAATGTCTTCCATCTGATCAACTTCAACGAGGTTATTGACTTCATAATCCGGCCACGGGTATGGAAGCGTCCACTGAACTTCAGTCGTCGTGCTTGCATTGAACACATCCTCATCTCCTTCTTCGTCATACACTGGCTCTCCAACGAAAATATTGGTTTTCAACCAATCATCTTCGGAATCATAATCTTCTGAAAATATTGTCCCTAACTGTGGATACTGATTTTCGAAGGTGGAATTGTCTGTATCAGAATCTTCCACATCATGATTACCGATTTCCTGCGCCGTCAGGCGTTGGGTTAACTCTGCCACTTGCCTCTGCAAATCCTCAATCATAACATCCTGAACGTTACGATCACGGTACGGGACTTCCTCAATCGGAACATGCCCACGACGACCACCGCGACCATGACCACGATTATTAGCCATCGAAAACTGATGGAAATACCGCCTCAGGAAGATGCTGAGCTCTGATACCAATTGACGCCGAACAGAATAGAGATTATTCTGCAGACTAGTGCAATAGGTAATTTGCAAGGAAAAGAACAGGATAATTCGACCCAAAATTTCAGAGAACACTCTGGAATTCAATAAAATTGTTTATAATCAAGAATGAATTTAAAACAACCCACAAGTCGGGTTTAAATAGCTGAAAATCAAGGATTTTACCAAAATAGCAAAACCCTAAAAGTCTTACCAAAACGAAATACGGAAAAAAATCAAAAAATTGCCAAAAATCTGGCTCAAATTGGGTTCAGAATCAATTCCTAATTGACAAATAGAAAATTACCATAAGTAGTAAAAATTAACTAAAAATAGATATTTGAAAAGGAAAACAGCAGATCACGATTTCCTGTCATCCTTGCACTGATCCTCCTGCATCAATAAGTAAGGTGAGGTTCAAACATCGTCTGACACAAGTGACACGCTCCTTATTGGCCACCATCACATGAAATGATTTGTCTTGTGCCACAGGCAAACCAAATTTTACAACCATAGTTTGGTCAATAAAATTATGGGTACTGCCTCCATCAATAAGGATGGTAAGGTTGCTATTGTGAAGTTTTCCGAGAACTCGAATGGTTTGTGGGTGGTACGTGCCAATCATGGCATGAAATGATATTTCGGGAATGGGTTCGAGAACATTGTTTGTGTTAGGTTCTTCAATAGTATTGACCGTGTCTTTTGGGTGGATGTCTTCAATCATAAAGAGTTAGGGATTTTTGCACTTATGTAAAGGAAAGTATTTATCATCACAGTAGTAGCAAAGACCCTGTTCCCTTCGCTCCTTAGCGACTTGGCCAGTGATACGTTTAGATGAGGGTGTTGTGGTGAGTGGGGATGTAGGCTATTTTAAGGGGGGTGGTGATGGGGGTGGGCCTAGAAGACTAGTGGTGGTGGTTCGGGATGCATTGGTGGTTGTACGAGAAAATGTTGATAATTTTTTGTGGATAATATTTCGCTCATCAATTAATCGGGCAACACCAATTGCCTCCGATAAGGTACGAGATTTTTTAATCTTCACATCTATGCGCACTTCAGTCTTTAATCCTGCTACAAAATAACCAATTAAGTAATTATCAGGTAAACCATCAATAAGTTGAGACAGACGTTCAAACTCCTTTTGATAAACATCCATAGTGGTCGCTTGCTTGAGGCAAGTAAGGGCCTCAAAAGGGTCATCAAATTCGGTGCGTCTGAATCGACGTAGCAATGCCTTGGTAAAATCTCCCATGACAAGGGGCCTTTGAATTTTGTGAGCTAACGGTGCCATTGCAAGGCAATTCCTTCAAGGTGAAAAGAAGCAAGTTGGATTCGTTGTGACTGAACCACATGTTGAAACTCAAAATATTGTTCAGCTTGATAAATCCAGCCAGTGGGGTCGTCGCCAAAGAATTTTGGAAAATAGAGCTTAAGATTGGGATTTGAGGCAAGGGCTGGAGATCGTATGGTTAAAGGCTGGTTTTGGGTTATGGGGTGTTCTTGATTGGATGGTTGGGATGTCTCACCAAGTGCAAAGGGGTTAATGTCACCCATATTAGGGACACAAGGTTGGTTTTGAGAGACTCACAATGCTTGTAATTCGGTTAGGATAGTCTGGAGTATGGCATGCACTTGGTCAAAACTAGACTCATGGCGAGCCTGAATTTCGCTGACCTCATTACGGAACTTGGTATTAGTTTTGCCTCTGGTTTCCATAGGACCATTAGGCTTTGATACCACTGTTAAGATTTAACTAAGAATAAGGGAAAGAGATAAATAATAGAAAGAGAGAGACAAGAGAAAAACTGGATGAATATTCATTGCCCCTGTTCCATTAAATCCATAGCCTTATATAAGCTAATAAGTGAACAACAAGTATTCTATGCATGCACAAAAAAAAAAATGTGATACTAGGATAATGCTAACTGTTGACTCACTAATAATGACAACAACCCACTAATGCATGATACTAACTGCTATACAACTAAAAAGTCTATATAACCCACTAATGAATGATGTAAAACTACTAATAACTAGTAATCCCATATGCACATATCATAAACTGAGGTCATTTTTGTACTTTTAGATGCTTAGTTCATGGGCATGGATGTTTTCACAACAAACTGAGGGTATAATTGACATTTCACATGGAGATGTAAGTGTTGATCGCCGAAAGTTCACCAGAAGGGGGTATTTGTTACAACTTACTATCTTGAGGTGGTCTACATGTAATTTTGAAGGGGTCAAAGTGTAGATATTATAAAGACAATGAGTGTGAGTGTTATTTTATATATCTCGAGGGGTCAAAGTGTAATTATCCCTTTAAAATTTCCCTTTCCACTTGAGTGAGAAACATTTACATCCCACTTAAATGCACGAGATGGAAGCTCCCAATTTGAAGAGATACTCGAAAAATAGCAGTTTGTGTAGAAAAAAGCCCACACTATAAATTATTTGTGTATTTAGTCCACTGCACACCACACAACAGCATGTCAGAAAAATAAAAGTAGTGTCACTTTCTGTCTGTAGGTCGCTAAAACATCCCTCTCCTCCCAAATTATTAGCACCTGCTATGCTTATGCTATGCTTAGTTTTGTTCCCATAGTAGTTGTCTGAGGATGAATTTTTAGTATCTGGACGAATTATATCGGGTGTACCGATCATAAGTTTGAATTCTTGCCTTTGTGCAAGTTTATAATTTAATCTTACACAGATTATAGGACCGTTAATATAACACTCTCAAAGAACTTTTGACCTAATTCCGGACTAGGCCAGCCCAAATTTGATCCCCCCATCACGGGCCAGGGTATGCCCAATTTCCCACTGCTCACTTCCCCCGACTATTGGGTCCAATCACGGTGTG
The DNA here is from genome assembly GCA_963922005.1 of Cornus suecica. Classification (NCBI taxonomy): domain Eukaryota; kingdom Viridiplantae; phylum Streptophyta; class Magnoliopsida; order Cornales; family Cornaceae; genus Cornus; species Cornus suecica. The sequence goes on along the minus strand of OY998240.1, from coordinate 953,989 downwards.
GGTGAGGAACATTTGTTAACTGGTAAAGGCCCAACTGACCCAGACATGGGCTTTAATTATCGGGGCTGGCCCAAACCGTTTACAGATTCTTTGTTAGCGCTCATTTCTTTTGATTACTCTCTCCGTCCCATGCATAATTCTTACATCTATTTGGAGTTGCAACTTTTTAGTCCAAAGAATATATAGATTTGTCCTTTAGCCGTGGAATATATTATTGATGGAGTTATTAGTCCAAAGAATATATAGACTTGTCTTCATAAAAGGCAGCAAAAAGTACTTTGTCTAGCTGTTGCTTTTTACACTTGAGGAAAGAGAGGAATGACAGGAATTTTATGGCAGGTCGGTATGGGAGCCTTGGAATTCGCTGCTTCAATTTTAAATTTATTGTTTGAATTTAATTAAAATTAAAATTTTAATTTTAAATATATTAATTTTAAAATTATGATTTTCAATTTCATATCTTCTCCAAATTTTAATATACTGTATATTCTTTTTCTAACAACAAATGCATATATACACATGTTTATGTATAGAAACACATATATACCTATGCATATATATACAAATAAATATAATACATATACACACAAATATATAGTCACACACACAAACACATACATTTAAATTCACTTATATACATAATACACATCTACACACATATATGTATATATACATGAATACACACACATATATATTCATATCTATACTTGACTATTATACATATATATATTAATTTATATTGTCTAATTTGTTATTATATTTTACATTCAAATTGAGTTTGTAATTAAAATTCAATTATATTTTAATTTCAACACATCCAAACAATATATTTAAAATTGTATTTATGAAATTAAAATATTATAAAATTTTAATTACAATACAATTCCAAATTCAAGTAACTAAACGGACCTTATGGGTAAATAACAATAATAATTAATTAATGGTGATTATTCAATTGATATTCGCCAAGCGAGAGCATGTTTGTTTTCGAAACCGCCCCAAAACATACTTCAACTTGATTTTAAGTCGAAATCAAAATACCAAAAACAAAAGTATATCAAACGCATCCTTATCTTGAAGGTATTCACCAAATTATTTATTTGTCATAACAAAGCAGCTAATATATATATATATATTAAAAAAAAAACGGTCAGCACTAGTCAACAAAAGGGTCATGTGAGTAATAAAACAAAGGGATAATTTCAAGAAACCCAGTTTAATTAAGGGTTAATTTCAGTAAATCCCCATATACTATCCAGATTAATTAACTAATCCTTGTGTGTCCACTTTACCACCTATACTATTCAATTTCATCAAATTGCCCCCTCATTTCTCAAAATGCCTAAACTACAATTAATAGTATAAGGAGGTTTAGTGAAATTAATAGTATAAGGGGGTTTAGTGAATTATTTCGGAAAAAATAATATATACTTTTTGCAAAAAAAAAAAATTCGAAAAAAAATCATATTTTTTCCAAAATATGAATTTTTTTTTCGAAAAATATTTTTTTTGCAAAAAAGTATATATTATGTTCCAAAATATGAATTTTGTTTTCGAAAAATATTTTTTTAGCGAAAAAGTATATATTATGTTCCAAAATATGAATTTTGTTTTCGAAAAATATTTTTTTTGCGAAAAAGTATATATTATGTTCCAAAATATGAATTTCTTTTTCGAAAAATATTTTTTTTGCGAAAAAATATATATTATGTTCCAAAATATGAATTTCTTTTTCGAAAAATATTTTTTTTGCGAAAAAATATATATTATATTCCATAATATGAATATTTTTTTTGCAAAAAAGTATATATTATGTTCCAAAATATGAATTTTTTTTTCGAAAAATAATTTTTTTGCAAACAATATATATTATATTCCAAAATATGATTTTTTTTTTTAAAATAATTTTTTGCGAAAAATATATATTATGTTCCAAAATATGATTTTTTTCCGAAAACTATTTTTTTTGCGAAAAAGTATATATTATGTACCAAAATATGATTTTTTTTCCGAAAATTATTTTTCAAAAAAAAAATTCATATTTTGGAACATAATATATACATTTTTGTTCCAAAATATTATTTTTCAAAAACAAAATTAATATTTTGGAACATAATATACACTTTTTCGCAAAAAAAATATTTTTCAGAAAAAAAATCATATTTTGGAACATAATATATATTTTTCGCAAAAAATTATTTTTCAGAAAAAAATCATATTTTGGAACATAATATATATTTTTTGCAAAAAAATTATTTTTCGAAAAAAAAATTCATATTTTGGAACATAATATATACTTTTTCGCAAAAAAAATATTTTTCGGAAAAAAAATCATATTTTGGAACATAATATATATTTTTCCGAAAAAATCATATTTTGGAACATAATATATATTTTTTGCAAAAAAATTATTTTTCGAAAAAAAATTCATATTTTGGAACATAATATATACTTTTTTGCAAAAAAAATATTTTTCGAAAAAAAAATTCATATTTTGGAACATAATATATATTTTTCGCAAAAAATTATTTTTCAGAAAAAAATCATATTTTGGAACATAATATATATTTTTTGCAAAAAAATTATTTTTTGAAAAAAAAAATCATATTTTGGAACATAATATATATTTCTCGCAAAAAAATTATTTTTCAGAAAAAAATCATATTTTGGAACATAATATATATATTTTGCAAAAAAAATATTTTTCAGAAAAGAATCATATTTTGGAACATAATATATATTTTTTGCAAAAAAATTATTTTTCGAAAAAAAAATTCATATTTTGGAACATAATATATACTTTTTTGCAAAAAAAAATATTTTTCGAAAAAAAATTCATATTTTGGAACAAAATATGATTTTTTTCGATTCTTTTTTTTTTTGCAAAAATTATATATTATTTTTTAAGAAATAATTCACTAAACCCCCTTATACTATTAATTTCACTAAACCCCCTTATACTATTGAGGGTAGTTTAGGCATTTTGAGAAGTGAGGGGGCAATTTGATGAAATTGAATAGTATAGGGGGCAAAATGGACACACAAGGGGTTAGTTGATTAATCTGGATAGTATAGGGGGGTTTACTGAAATTAAACATTTAATTAACTAAACTCTATTGTGTTCATTTTGTCACCTATACTATTCAATTTCATCATTATGCCCCTCACCTCACATTTTGAGTCAAAATACCTAAACTACCCTCAATAATATAAGGGAGTTTAGAGAAATTAACCATTTAAAAAGATTAGTTTTTGTAAATCAATTATATTTTTTGCAAAATTATAAATTCAAAAATATATATATGTATTTTTTGCAAAAAAAATAATTTTGAAAAAAAAATCATATTTTGGAACATAATACTATATATTTTTCGCAAATTTTTTTTATTCGGAAAAGATCATATTTTGGAACATAATATATATTTTTTGCAAAAAAAATTCATATTTTGAAACATAATAAATACTTTTTCGCAAAAGAAATATTTTTCAAAAAAAAATCATATTTTGGAACATAATATATATTTTTCGCAAAAAAATTATTTTTCGAAAAAAATTCATATTTTGAAACATAATATATAATTTTTTGCAAAAAACAAATCGGATAAAAACTCATATTTTGAAACATAATATATATTTTTCGGAAAAAATTCATATTTTGGAACATAACATATATACTTTTCGCAAAGAAAATATTTTTCAGAAAAAAATCATATTTTGGAACATAATATATACTTTTTCGCAAAAAAAAAATCGGATAAAAAATCATATTTTGAAACATAATATATATTTTTCGGAAAAAAAATCATATTTTGAAACATAACATATACTTTTTTGCAAAAAAATCATATTTTGGAACATAATATATATTTTTCGCAAAAAAATTATTTTTCGGAAAAAATCATATTTTCATAAATATATATATATTGAAATTTATAGTTTTTACGAAAAAGATAATATAATTTTGAAAAATAATTTTTTAAGGGTTGATTTCACTAAACCCCCTTATACTATTAAGGGAGGGTAATTTAGACATTTTGACTCAAAATATGAGGAAGAGGAGGCATAGTGATAAAATTAGGTAATATAGGGAGACAAATTAAACACAATAATTTTTTTTTATTTTTATTTTTAACGATACAAATTCATAAACAAAACAGAGTGAGTCAGAAGTAACAAAATCCAATTGGATTTTACAGAAGCCAAGTTGGACAAACATCCCATTGGGAGTCACAAACTTTGCTCTTTATCACCCACTGAACCAAACCATGAGCAACGCCATTACAATAACGTGGAGACCAAAGCAAACGGAAATTACTGTTGGCAACATTGGGAAGATTTTTTACGTCCTCCGTCAACACCCCAGCATTGTGATTAAATTAAAGGAAAAATTACACAAATTATTCCTGAACTATGACCTAATTGCACGTGGTATCCCTTACGTTTCAATAATATCATAAATTATCCTTAAAACCACCTCCGTTGTAACACTTAGCCCCTTCTGTTCAAAGTCAACACTTGAAACTTTGTGTATTGGTCAATAAAGGTTGTTTTTGTAGTGAACTTCCATTTTTGCCCTCATATCATTGCATGCTCCAAATTTGCATACAAAATTACTTAAATACCCTTTTTTTTTTGAATTTATATATAATGTTCCAAAATATGAATTTTTTTTTCGAAAAATATTTTTTTTGCAAAAAAGTATATATTATGTTCCAAAATATGAATTGTTTCCGAAAAATATATATTATGTTCCAAAATATGGTTTTTTTGCAAAAAAAGTACTTATTATGTTCCAAAATATGAATTTTTTTTTGAAAAATATTTTTTTTGCGAAAAAGTATATATTATGTTCCAAAATATGATTTTTTTGCAAAAAAGTACTTATTATGTTCCAAAATATGATTTTTTTTGCAAAAAAGTATATATTATGTTCCAAAATATGAATTTTTTCCAAAAGATATATATTATGTTCCAAAATATGATTTTTTTTTGCAAAAAAGTACTTATTATGTTCCAAAATATGAATTTCTTTCCTAAAAATATTATTTTTGCGAAAAATATATATTATATTGCAAAATATGATTTTTTTTGCAAAAAGGTACTTATTATGTTCCAAAATATGATTTTTTTTGCGAAAAATATATATTATATTCCAAAATATGATCTTTTTCCAAAAATATTTTTTTGCGAATAATATATACTATTATGTTCCAAAATATGATCTTTTTTAAAAAATATTTTTTGCTAAAAATATATATTGTATTCCAAAATATGATTTTTTTCTGAAAATATTTTTTTTTCAAAAAATATATATTATTTTTTCCGAAATAATTCATATTTTGGAAAATAATATTCTCCCTCCGAAAAATAATTTTTTTTGCGAAAAATATATATATATTTTTGAATTTATAATTTTTGAGGCAAAGTGGACACCGTGAGAATTAGTTGATAAACTATATAGTATAGGGTGTTTCTTGAAATTAACCCTAAAATATAATATAAAACAAGGACTTTTAAGTAAATTCACGCATAAATTTGACTGAGGCTGTTCTAAGGGACAATAACTGATATTATTCAAACGTTAGAGGTACTCTTTATAATTAAATTATAATTCAGGAATAATTTATATAATTTTTCCTAAATTAAATAGCATAGCGAATTTCTTGAAATTAAACCTCAAACAAATAACAATATCTTTGTTATACATCCACATCCTCTGTATATAATTCTGAGCGTTACAGAAAACCGAAAATCCGAAATCGAAACTAAAATGTAAACAGATAAAAAAAAATTTCGGATTCGTACAAAGTAATTAAATATTAAAATAAGTAGAAAACCGTTCGAAAGTGTCTTTACCTTGTGTCTCAGTGGGTTCGAATCGGCCATGGATGAGAATAAACAGAGCTTCGCTGGAGCAGCAGAGAACATGGAAGCGAACGAAGAAGATGATCACGAAGACGAAGAGGACGACGATGAAGAGTTTGGTGAAGCTGTTAATGAATATGAAGTTGGTGAACTGAGGCAACTCAGTGAGTTGGAGAATTCGTTAGCGCCGATTGAGGCGGAGTTGAGAGGTGCGCAATCAGAAACCCTAGCCTTGACTTCCTCTCTTCATTTCTCGGAGAATGATCTCGATTCCGAGTTCGCTACTTCCTCTCACCTACTCTCGGGTACACTCGCATATATATATATATATTTATGTATTTGTATAGAGATATATGTATGATATGAATTTGATTGGTAGTTGACAGTTTCTCATTGATCTGACAGAGGTACCGATAGATTATACGCTTCTGCCACATGAGGCTGCCGAATTTAAGGTTCGCAAGTCTCTCACTCCTCACTCTTTTTATTCTTTTTTTTTAGTTGTACGATTGTGCATTTTATTTCTTTTAGTTGTGCGATTGTGTTTCATGCATCTATTTTCTTGTGCATCTGAGAAATTATTGAAAATGATTTGTTGTGATGTATATTTTAACTGGGCTTTTGGTGTCTTGAAAAGTTGAATTTGGGCAATTTTCATGAGTAAATCTCGTTGATGACAATCTTTTATTTCAAATGTGGTTTTAGGGAAGCTCTGTTTGGTTATGTTAAAATTGAGTTCTTTCTGAAAGTTACAATTTTATTGTGTCATCTGATAGCTTGAAGGCCATCACGCACTGACCCTAGATTCTCCTTAAATTGTTGGCTTAATGGTCACTGGATCACTGACAATTGGAGCTATATACACCTAAGAGGGCACTTGATGTTGTGATTTAGAGAAATAAGGGAACTCTTGAATTGGAGTTGGACACCTTGCAGGTGATAGGTGTAGAATTTCTATGGAACATATGTAGTCATCTTATGAATTTTTGGCCTACTATTTTCGTGAAAAATTAGGCAGAAGTATGTCACTGGTTAATCAAGTTCCACAAAACACCTTTATATGTGGATATCACATCACTTGAACTTGTAAGTTTGCAATTCATATTTTTAAATATTAATGTTGTGCATAGACCTCTTCATATAATAATACTTCCAGGAACACCTCATGTCGTATTTATCATCCACTCTATTGTGTTTTAACAGCATGTAATTAGTTCCTTGATACAACGTAATGTTAATCCTCATGGTAGAGGGAGAAACAGACCTTGTGTTCTATCTAATACGAAGAGTGATAAATGTTAATAGTTTAGTGAAATCTCTATTTTCATCCAAATTAGGAATCTCCGATTATCTCTTCATTTTTTGTTTTTGTACTTTGAAATTGATTCTCCTCGCAAGAATGGAAAGAAATCTTGGGTTATGCTTTTTTGGTTACAGGGGTAAATGTAAGACCATTGGGACCGCTTAAGTAAAGATAAATAGAATATGAACCATGAAGCAATTGCTGGTAAATAAGTTAGTCCATCGACTGTATGATTGTAATTTGATGAAGAGTTGATTTGTCACAACTTCTTGATCTTTCTGCTCCGAGCCTGTCAACGTTACGTTAGAACAAAAATTATATCATTTAAAATTTTACTTGTTGGCTCTCATGGCTATACTAATATTTGTCATAGCCGTGATATTTAGTTATATGAAGAATCCTGGATAAAATCCTTTAATCAGTTACCATACACAACTGATTTTTATTACCACTAAGCGTCCCTTGTATGGTTCCTTCATAGGCGTCCCTTGTATGTATTAAATAGAATGATTAAAAATATGTATATGTGGTCAACCAAAATTGAGGATGCTATCCCATACGATGTCCGGGCAATGTGTCGGACATGGATACTTCACTACTTTTGAAGAGCATAACATAGGTTATATGTATCCTAACTACTACGTTGAGTTCTTTTTTGTGTGTGTATGTGTATAATGTATCCAGTGTGTTTGCAAGCTGACTCTGGTCCTTTGGGATCTAGATTTGTCCATTCTGTACATTTCCACAAATTTAATCTTAGTCGTTTTGTTTCCCTCAGGATCAAGTTGAGTTACCCCACCAGGTTGCTTCGTTAAGTGTAACCCATGGTGTGCAAGCTCATGCACAAAATCAGCTTCAGTTACCTTGGTACCCAAATTCTTCATCTGAATTGTCGCTAACTTCTGTTACTTCATCCACCTTGAATCCAACACTACTATCACACAGAGTGTCACCAGTAGCAAACGTTAATAATGTGTGTTTGACAGAAGTGGACCAGCAGAATTCATCTGACCTTAAAAGTATGTCTGCTGTATCTGTTGGGAAGACACCTTCCACCAATGGGTACAACTGGCGGAAGTATGGTCAGAAGCAGGTGAAGTGTCCTCAAGGTTCTCGAAGCTATTACAAATGCACATATTCTGATTGTTGTGCCAAAAAAATTGAGCGCTCTGATCACTCTAACCATGTCACAGAAATAATTTGTAAAGGCCAGCACAATCATGATCCTCCCCGTAAAATCAATTGCACAAGGGAAAGTAGGCTTGCATTATCTACCGTGCCTAATATCACACCAGATCGGGTTAAGACACTTGATTTTTCAGATCCATCCAATTTCTCAAAAGAACCTATAAAAGAAATAGCCTCACTACCTGAGACAATAGGACATGACTCAAATTGTTCCGATGAAAATGCTCAGATTCAGATGAAGGAGGAGAATCTTGACGAACCCGAAGCAAAACGAAGGTAGTTGCCCATGATGTGGGTTCTCGACTTTTGGTTCTTATATGATATCACTCGTTGTGTTCTAGTTGAAAATGCTCTGTTGTAATTTATTCTTTTGACTCTGTTTCCCTTGGCTGTATAATTAGAGTGAAGAAAAGCAACTCAGCATATTCAGGTTCTCTGTTTAAACCTGGAAAGAAACCAAAATTTGTTGTGCATGCTGCTGGTGATGTGGGAATCTCAGGAGATGGTTATAGGTGGCGCAAGTATGGACAGAAGATGGTGAAGGGAAATCCTCATCCCAGGTGCATGCATATCTTTGAACAGAAACTGTGAATGTGACTCATTTCATCTGATTTTCTTTAGTCTGTGCTTGAACTGTAAGCTGAGGGCATAAGGTTATCATTCTTTTATTTTGCTTTGCACAGACTATAATTGCTTTATTTTTCATGCCATATGTAGGTATGTTATGCCAATATGCAGTAGTTGATAGTCCCTCTTGTAGTGGAAGTCCTTTCTTGTGTTCTGGGTGAAGGAACAGATGAAGGATTTGAGGTCAAAAAATGAATTTGAGAAATTTCAATATTAGAATCCTTTATTTTAGATCTAAAGAAGATTTGAATTTTTAATCCTGATGATTTGGGGATCTTAATGCCCCAAACACAAAGATGACAGTTCTTAAGGAAGGAGGGCATGGAGTATGGGACATGGGTATGATTTACTGCGTACTTGATATTTTTTTTGAAGGGCATGGAGTATGGGACATGGGTATGACATAATGCGTACTTGTTGATATTGGAACTCTAAGAAAGCGCAGAAATTCTATGAAGGTGTCGTGTCGGTGTCGATCACAATAACCAACACTTCATGAGATGTAATCTAAAATAAAACTTCAGTATTCTGGAGACTTGACCAACAACCTCGACGCTTGATGAGTTTTCAGAGAACTTTGCTGACACATCCCGGACAATATTCAGAGTTTTGACAAATACATTTAAAATTAAGTATCCCTGTGCAACAGTCTTGGAATATGACATGCGATACATCAGCACCATAAGTCAGGCATGTAGTGAAAGGGTAACACAACCTTCGAATTTTCTCTCTCTGGAAGTCCTGTCAAATCGAAAATTGTTGAAGGGATTAGAGAATGCCAACTTCGAGTTCCTTGCCAACCAAGTTTTTCTTTTACTCCCATTTCTTCGATCTTCTGCGCAAGATTAGAGGCAAGATTTACGAATGAGGTACTTATTACGCATTTTGGTAGAGCATAGCCTACTTTCAGACTAGGCTTAGAGGTTTATTGGATTGTTTCTTGATCTCTCTTGGGAAGATCAAGATGAGAACTGTAGGTAGTGTGGGTTCTGTTAACTTCTGGCTAGGATGTAGCACCTAACTGCACCCTCCTCCTTCCCTGACTTGCCTAAATTGGTCTCAAATTTTTTTGTAGATATTTTTTTTGTGTTTATTAAACGTACTTGCACCACAATATATTGCTGTTTGTGGTACCTCACGTGGTGTTTACAGACCCAGCAAGCTGCACAGCACCTTGCTAGGATGTTGTAGCCACAATTTTTTCTTGTTTTGGTGTTCTTTATGTTCATGAATTTTAATTCTTCCAAAAGATCATATTCAAACTCATTCAATTGTTGAATTTTGCAAGATACCCAATTGGAAAATTAGATTCATGATAGTTGGAAAGGGTCCTAACATACAGCAGAATTGCAAAATTAGATTCATGATAGTTCACACAGAAAAGTTTGGAAGAAGACTCTAGTGTGTTAAGTGTGGCACAGTTCAACTTATTACGACATTTTGTTTTTTGATATCAGTGAAACCAGCCTTCTGGTGTTCTCTTTCTTTTGCTCTGACTCCCCCTTCGTTGATCGTTGTAGAAATTACTACAGATGCACTTCAGCTGGGTGTCCTGTCAGAAAGCACATCGAGAGTGCTGTAGATAACACAAGTGCTGTAACAATAACATACAAGGGTGTACATGACCATGACATGCCAGTACCAAAGAAAAGACATGGTCCACCAAGTGCTCCTCTTGTTGCTGCTGCAGCTCCTGCTTCCATGAACAATTTGCAACTCAAGAAAACACCTGCTATGACGAAATGGTCAGTGGACACGGAAGGTGAATTAACAGGTGAAACAGTGGACCTTGGTGGTGAGAAGGCAATAGATTCAGCTCGAACTTTATTGAGCATTGGGTTCGAAATCAAGCCTTGCTGAAAGGGCAACTGCTGCACCCGCTAGTTTGGGAAAGAATATTATCCATGGACCTTTCTTCCATGATAATGCACACGTATATTTATAGACCATTTAAATGTATCAGTTTGATTCTTTTTCCCCCTTTTCTCCCATTTTCTGTATGCTTGTTTCATTTATTCAAGTATTAATCTAGATTTTCAGTATACGAGTGTGTGTATATATGCTACATATTGCAGTTTAAGTAGTTTAGGTTGATGTAGCGGAATACTGTAATCCCATTGGCCATTGTTGTACCCTCTTTGTGGGAAAATGAGATTCAAAAATAGAACAAATTGGTTGCAGTTGTGATATGAAGATTGTAATGGCCCAAATATTGATTTCATCTTGACAATAGTGTAGAAGCACCATATGTATCTGCTTCTCTTCCACCAACATAAGGATTGAGAGCAGAGTAACACACAATTGGAACACCTAACCCATGTGACAACTTTCAGAGACAAGGTCACTTGCTTCATTTCTGCCTCAAAACATGGTACCCCACATTAGTTCATCAATCCTGCTCTCAACACAGGAAACAAGTTTTCAAGTACAGAACTCTCATAGGGAGACAAAACATGGAATTGCCAATCTACTATCAGATGCCCATAAAAGCTGTCAATAACCTACCTCTCACACACACATTAAAAGCCAGAGCCCACCAGGCAGTTAAATTCTAGCTGCCCCTTCTTCTGGATAATTTTGCTCAAAGGTAGAATTTGATTTAAGAATGAAATTCTAATTACTGACACTTTTTTTTTTACTGGACAGAAAATTGTACATCAAAGTTGAAGGCTTTCCAATTGACAATAGCCATGAGTTAAATCTAGATCACTTGTATTAATCTACAATCTAGGTTTCTATGATTCATAGAAAAGCATTGAATTATTATACAAAAAAACACCTTCACAGCTTACCCAATGTTACCAGATGTGAGTCAATATGGGTAAAACTAATGATTGAACATGGGAAGCCTGACTGCCATCAACCAAGACAACAGATCCATCATTCAGAAAACAAGCTCAATTCATCAATACCTCTGCCTACATGTGATTCCATCATTGTTTTCTTCTCATCCACCTTCTCCTTGACGCCCTCCTCTTCCTTCCCTTCTGCTGATGTAATAATACACTCCTGGAATCTGAAGCAACTAATTAGGTGGTCGTTTGTTATACCTGCTACTTGCATAAACGAGTAGATGACTGTGGGGCCCACGCTCCGGAAACCCCTTCTCACTAGGTCCTTGCTTATCACATCTGCTTTTGGGGTCTTAACTGGAACCTGTCGAGAATAGCGGAATCTGCTAATTATAGGCTTGTAGTTAACAAAGCTCCAGATATACTTGTCGAATGACCCATATTCGTCTACGACCTGCCATCAGCAAAACCTGCAATAAGTTAGTTGCAGTGATAATCAAAGGAAGAACTAAATGATCTTTTCACTTTTTTTACCCAACTTAGCAAGCTGGCATGCTCAAAAGAGGAATTAATAGGTTGTATGAATGAGTACTGAAATTAGAGGATATTAACGACAAGCCTGTGCCGATGTAGACCCTATGCTCGTCCTATCTTGGTCGTACAAATTACAGATGACTCGGAACCACAATTCAACTACTCTCCACCTAATCTACCTTGTCAAATAACTATAGAACTCCATTACCTTCAAGAAAAAAGTTTTTTTTTATAAAAGAGAGGGAATCTAAAGCCAATCATGTATCCAAGAGAGGAGGGTCATAGTGCTTTAGAGATGTATGCTGATACATTTCTGTTACAAGACGTTATCTTAGACTTCCATCTGTGATTAATCCTTGTAATTATTACCAAAAAATAATACTCCCTCTGTCCCATTTTAAGTGTCCCTTTTGGGGAATCCAACTTTTTAAGATGATGATTTTTAGTAATTTTTATTGTATGGGTAGTGTATGAATTGCCAACTTTATCCATAGTGAGGTTCATGATGATGTGATGCTTTGTAGTGTAAATTTTTATTATTCTAATGCATGAAGGTTAAATTGGTATATTGACAAACTAAAGTACTTTTCAAATGTGGACATTTATTTTGGGACGGATAAAAACATGAAAGTGGACACTTAAATTGGGACGGAGGGAGTAAATAAATAAATAACTCGACAACTTGAACCTTATTCTAACTTGTGACATGGATCCCTTTCAACATTTTTTACATATATGGAATACAATTTTACCAAGGCAACACTAGAATCTTCTGCCATTCGAGGGCAAGAGAAAAACTTTAAGAACCTACCTTGGATATTTGATGCGCATTCTCAATAATGGCACGCAGTTTAAGCTCCGATAATAGTGAGCTTGCCATGCTTCCGGGTGCTAGAATTTTCTTTTCATTCAGTTTTGCAACAGCAGGTGGATCAAAATCTGCAAAGACTTCCCTGCGCATAAATTTTATTGTAAGACAAACATAGAGCAAGGGCACAGCACTAGAGAAACTACAAATAACATTGTGGATAGCTCAGAGGACTAATCTGTTAAGTTAATTGAGAACAGGTGAGGAAATTAATTAGGATAGTACCTAAATATTTGCCTTTTGCTGAGAATGGCAGGCCATGTAAGTTCAGCCAAAGCCCCCGAAAAGACAAGCAGCTCAAACAATTTCCTGCATGCAATCAAGGATGTAAATCAAGTCAACTCAATCCCTATATTGGAGAGGATAACCTTCAGAGTTGATGAACAAAATGCAAACAATACTCTGAGCACATACTTGTCGTCATGCACTGGGACTCCCCATTCTTCGTCGTGGAAAGCAGCATAACACCGGTCTGGTTTAACCATATTAGAAACAGTGAGCAGATATAATTTGAAAGGATAATATTCTAGTCATCTAGGTCTCACATGTAGATAATTTGACCTCCTAAAATGAGGCATGGCTGGGGTGATGCCTAAGCATCATTAGTACACTTCTCTACATTGATGAGATCTATATTACACGGACTTGGGTACATGTGTTAGGCACGTGTGTATCTAAGATTCAGAAGTATCTTATTTAGGATTTTAGTTCTTGAGTTTAATAATCTCTACGTAACCTATCTTCAATACAGACTCTTCACTTGTTTTGAAGTACTAGCAATATTGAATTACTATGCTTTTTAGCCAAGTCCCCAACCAAAAGTGTTGGATGCATATCCGGTCACGATGTCCGTGTATTGCTAGTTAAGCATAGGTACTAAAACAACTTTTAAGAGTCCAATAGACTTGTCTACTTCTGACAAAGAAAACTAGGCCTGCTACTGAGATAGGAAAACCTTACTACCTATAAAAGCTGGGTGTTCCAAACAGAACCAAACATATAAGAGTAAATATATATATATATATATCTGACATTATTACGGAAGATGAGATCCAATATAAATTTTCTGAATTCCAGATAAACCAAAACAACTTATAACAGCCTTCGCTAAAGTTTAATTCATATCAAGATTTTCCTAGGAACAACAACTGAGTTCTTAAAACTATCTAGCTACTCCCCACCCCAGTGGCCGGTAATACTTCTTTTCGTTTTTTTTTTCTTCTCACAAAGAATTTCCAATACAACTTAACAATAAACAAGTAAGAGAGTAATATGTTTATATGATACATTAAACTGAGCAATGAAAGCAAATCCGGGTGAGGAACTAGCAAAGGGGTCAGGTCAGACACAGTTACTAGTGATATTACATATAAGGTACAAATAACAGAGAAAATTATATTAACTTGTTTTCAATGACATAGGAACGAGAACATACCAGTATTTGGTGTAACCCAGGCGCACCTTTTGTTGGGTTGTAAACTTTCTGGTAAGGGTTCTGAAACTGCATCAGCCACCATAATTTTTGAATTTGAGCCCAAATGCCTCCTCCGACCCATACTATTTGTTCTATATATCCTACCAGTTGATGCCCTACTTTGGAATGAATCTGAAGAGGCATCGGATGAACACGAAGCATTGAGCGAGAAATTTGAGTGTAGTAACTGTTCTTGCCTCCGGAGCACTGAAGGGACCCTAACTGATTGCAATGAAGGCGACAATGATGCAATAGCTGTAGACAAGCGAAGACCATTCTTCTCTTCCGCCACTACCATGACCTCCTCCTCCAGTGATTTCTCCATATTTCGCGATGGCTTTGCCAACAGCCTCCGGGCAGTCATGGACCTATGTTCCTTGTTTCCAGCTGGCCCGAGAACTGGCCTCCCCTCCGAATCAGCCACATTCATTGACCTCACTCTTGTAGCTCCTGACATCAGAAGAAACCCCCTTTCAACTCTCTAAAAATCTCAACCCTCCCCCTCAAATTTCCCCCAACATTTCCAGTTTCATTAGACCTAAACTCATGTCAAATGCCCAAAATCACAAATCCAAACTCTAAATCATCCAAAACCCATCTCACTCCCACAGCTCCCAATATAGATTTAAGCTTCTTAACCCTCAAAATTTCTCAATATACTTGTGCCAATTCAAAAGGGTAACCCATATTTTCAAAATCCATCCTAATTCCACCACATAAAATTCATGGATTTCAGACTTTTACCTTCAAAATCCCCCACAAATTGCAATTCTTCCACTTCTGCTGTCCAGAAAACACACCACAAAAACTTCAAACCACCAGAGACTCCATATTACAGAGGGCAACCAATTTTTTTCCTGAGAATTCAAACTTGAGATCCGTTGAAAGCCCCTAGGTATGACATAACATATTGAAAAACATGAAATGTAATAAGCTTTTGACCAAAAGCTAGGTTTATATATATATAAAATTATACACGTATAATTATTATACAACTCTCACACACAGAGTTTGAAGAGGAAAGCGTTGGAATAAGAGCTATGCCTCGAAAGAGAAAGATTCCTTCGTGCATTGTATAAAATCGAAGAAACGAGTGGGGCTCTCAAAAGATCGAACTGATACTTTGTCACTTCAATGCTTTTTTTTACATGAAAAAAGCTGACATTTTGTTTTTCCGATACGCACTAATATTCTACTTTTTCCATTGTTTTCCTGGAAGAGAGAAAATGAGATTGATTCGGAGACGTACCTTAATTGAAGAAAGAAAGGGTTGATGATTTGAATGTGAATTTGGGGTTTCTCTCTCTAGACTTTTAGAGAGAGAAAGAGAGGGAGAGGGAGGTGTGGGTGTAGGGAGGAAAAGGGCGAATGACTGAAAAGAAAGAGAAACTGAAGAAAATGGGTCTTTTATTTATTTGTTTTTTATTGGTTGGTGACCGGAATAAACAGTGTTTTAGCATGTAATAATGGAAACATACCGACAAATGAAAAAATATATATTTTTTAGAAATTATAATAAATAGATCTAATTTATTTTTTGATAGGTAAATACATAGGATGTGTTTGGATACTCTGTTTTTGTTCTGTTTTTTGTTTTTTGACACTGTTCATGAGAACATAACATGTTTGACAACCCTCTTTACTGTTTGTTATGTTCTCAATTTGGAAACTGTTTTCGTGAATAGTAGAAAAAACAAGGCAACAACAAAAACTTGTTTTTTTGTTCTTTTTAGGATTTTTCAAAAAAAAAAAAGAATTGTGGTAGAGAGGAAAAATTGTGTGTGAATATGTGTGTTTTTTTTGCCCCAAATATGTTTTTTGCTCTTATTCTTTTGGGTGAGAAAATAAGAACAAGAACAATAATTATTCTTGTTTTTTTATTCTCAAAACAAAAACAAAAATAATAGTTCTCAAACGGGCTCATACTCATACACCACCCACAATTCGAACCCCTCACCTTTACATTTGAAGGTAAAATTATACCAATACAATACTTGTGCACTCATATTTTTATTTATTTTTACTACATAATAAAAGAGGAAAATAGAAGATATAATTACGTAACTTATACTAACAATACACATTTAAAACAGATATTGCACCTTTTAATTCAAGTAAGGGTAAATTACAGTTCCATCCCTTATTGTTTGGATATATTATAGTTTGATCCCTTCTAATTCAGATAATTACAATTTGACCCCCTAAAACCCATCGGTGCTAGAATCCGGCAACAAAAAATAGTAAATTACCTTATTACCCGTATCCTTTAATTTAATTTTAATAATTAAATTGAGTGATTTTGTAAACTACCTTATTACCCTTGTAAACCTAACCCTAAATTACAATTTCCCTTTCTCTTGATTCCATCTCTGTCGCTCCAACCCTCCAGACTCGCCGGCATCAAATAGCTCCGCGCGACCACATGAACCATCATCGATTCATGCTTCAGCGGCTTTGCCGCCTTGACGCTTACTCGCTTCCTGGAGGCATGAGGCCCGAGAAACGACAGTTACCGGCAGTATTGGTCAGTTCAGGTTTGGCCCGAGTCAGGTCGTTCCTAGGTACAAGTTTAAGACCAAGGCTTTCAGGGTTTCTTTTGAATCTTGAATTGGTTTTTGATGTTCTCTTCATTGGGTGTTCTAATTTTTATTTTTATTTTTCGGGAGAATTTGGGGTTGTTGTGGTTCTGGGTTTGATTCTGTAAATTGGGTATGCATTAGAATCGTTAGGGAATGTCAGTTTACTTTTGTGATGGCGTGGAATATGTATATATATGTGTTTGTATATAAATGCGGATCTATGTTATAGTTGAATTAAATGGATAATGGTCTTGAACCATGTTTGTTCTAGTTTTTGTCGTTGATAAATTTTGATATGGGTATATAGGACTTTTACAGGTTTATGACCAATGATTTAACGGTTTCTTCTGAAAATTGAAGTTGGTTTTGATTTTCTCTTCATTTGATGTTATGCTTTAGTTTTTGTTGTTGATTTTTTCTTCATTAGGTGTACTGGGTTTACATTGGAGAATTGGGGATCATTGGGGTTATGGGTTTTCATTTTGTAAAGTAGGTATACATTTCACTGTTCTGTTTTATTTATTTATTATTATTTATGAATTTGTGGATGAGCTTAAGCTTGAGGAGGATGGGGAACCAAACAATAACTTGAGCTTCACCTTCACACTTCAATGGAGGAAGAAAGAAAAGTTCCATGCTTTATTGCAATGAAGGAAGAAGAAGACCCTTACCCATACTGCAAATTCAGCATCCTAAACATACAGTAGTTATATCCATTTTCAGGGGTAAGAAAGTCATTTCTCATAAAAAAAAAATGTGATGACATCATCCTTAACGGGCATTGACCTTGCCGGAATTATGTCATAAGGGAGAAAGTGATACAGAAAATCAAACTAGAAGGGGTGAAACTATAATTGTTCAAACTGGAGGGGTCAAATTGTAATAAATCTAAACAAAAGGGGATTAAACTGTAATTTATCCTTTCAGTAATAAAAACAACTAGTTTATTCTTCATTTTGTTCTCATAATTAATTAGTTGCGAGTTTACTAATCTATCTATTTCGTCTAATTTTGATATCAATCATAATAATTTGTAGTTTTTTATTAATTGAAAAACTTAAATTATTGAGTACCTAGTGCTACCTGTATATAATCGAAGTTATTTCATTTAAATGTAATGTAAAACAAAATCATAGAACAACTAATATTTTTTTTCTTAGCATTTTCATTTAAATGTAATTCTACAAACATAATAACCATTCCTTTAAGTGGTTCCAAAGGTGATTTTGTTTCTAGAACAATCTTTGAAGATACTTGCTTTGTATGACTTTATAATTTATTAATTGGATAGTTATAGATTTACTGTTCCAATCATTGAATTTTGAAGCATTTTGATTAAACACTTAACCACCATTCCTGATTTGGACATGGATCATCTATGTTGATCTTTTTATCCGTTTATGTTCGCTATTCCATATAATGATGAACAACACATTATATAAGGATCTTAAAATCTATGCACAGTAAATAAAAGAATGGATATAAGCAAATGAAAAAATCAAATTGGAGGAAGAATGTTCATAATGATAAAGCTATTGTGCGGAGAACGTCCACATGGAATAGTACAGTTTTTTCTGAAAACTCTTGGTGGGAGTGCATTTTCTCAACCAGAAACAATCCACATGCATCCTTAAAAGTTAAAATGTCCTCTCAATTGCCCTTTTAAGAGGTACTCTGATTGCATTAAACCTAGCTTTGTGACTAAAAAATAATGGGTGAACATGTAGGTTTTAAAACACTCTTAATCTTTTGACTTCTTGAAGTTATTTTTTGGTGACATTTTATAATTTTATAGAATTAAAGGATAATTGCGAAATGACGGAAAAGCCCCTGGATAGCATAATGCCATTCTTCTTGTTTTGAACAATATTGAAGCCAGCTCAGCAACTTTTCAGACCGGGTTCTTCGGATTGAGATCATGGCTGAATCGCTCGATACCCAATCCGACGCCGACGGCTGTCAAAGCCTCTCCGATTGGGCTCTCATCGGAAGCGGAGGAGAGAAGATATCAAGATATTAGATTTACTTAATTCCCATATATATATATATAAATCTTCTCTCATCCGCTTCCGATGAGAGGCTCAATCGGCGATTGATTCCTTTTATTTAATACACATATATAGATATAGATTAAACCAAAATTAACCAAAAAAAAAAAAAAATACATTAAAGCTACAAACCATGGATGTCCCCTTTTTCAGTACTTGATATTCAATAATACAGAAAAAAAGGGGGGGGGGGGGGGGGGGGGGGGGGGGGGGGAAATGGGAAAGGAACAGAGGGAATCAAAGCCTCGCCGATTGGGCCTCTCATCGGAAGCGGAGGAAAGAAGATATCAAGAAGGGAAATGGTTTGTCTCTTCTTCAGATTTACTTAATTCCCATATATATATATATATATATGTATGTGTATGTGTACACACATACACATATATACACACATAACACTTTTTATTGTTCTATCCTATTTTAGGTTTTCTTTGAAAGTTTAGGAATTGCAAGGCTATTGTTGTTGATTATGTGATACATACATATATATATACAGTGTGAGTTGCTGAGAAAATGAGAGGAAATTAAGAAATGTGAATTATCATATGTTTAAATTATAGTTTAAATTGATTCATCTAATTCTATTTTTTCAGTCTGGTCAAGGTTAGTTATCTAATTTTTTATTTAAAAAAATTCTTATAGTTTTAATTTTTTTGTTTCATGTGTCATCTTAAAATCAAATTCTTTTATACGCATTTCTAAGTTGTTCTGTTTATATTTTATTGTGGATTGGGATACAGATCCAATAGTCACTAGTGATATTTCCTCCTTTTCACGACTGGAACAGTTTGTGGTTTGAGTCCCCAATGAAACAAATGTGTGTGTGTGTGTGAGAGAGAGAGAGAGAAAGAGAGAGTTAACAAAAAAAAAGGGGGAACTTGGATTCTGATTGCTTTGTGCACATGAAACTTTAATTTACCCATATAGATTGTTATACCAAATGTAATGAACTGAATGACTTTCACTATTTGTAATGAAATGAATGACTTTTACTATTTGAGGTGGCAAGTTAATGTTGTAGAGCTGGAGGAGGAAGAAGATGGAGAAAGTCAAACCAATTTGTAATATAGCTATACATAGGGTAAATAGCTAAAAATACCCCTCAACTTTCTTCTCTTTCTCTACTATATCCCCTCAATTAATTATACCCCCCTCAACTTTGCAAACCATTGCACCAAGGGGCTTGCCGTGAAGATGGCTGTTAACAGCTAAGTGAAATTACGTTTTTGCCCTGAAAATTCTTCATCCAAGCAAATTGTGACAACACAGCACCCTCAACTGCTCCTGCAAGTAGAAGAGAAATTAGCGCCAAAAGCTTCAAGCTTTGGCGCCCTGTCTTGTCCCTGATCTTCTGTCAAACACCACCCACAATCAGCTACACCATTCCTTCATTATATATACACCCATATATACAAGAAGCTGTATACAATATATATATACAAAAAGCTCTGTTTGGTGGGTCATTACGAGACTTGCAGTTGTGGAAGGAAGTAAAGGAATTGCAGTCCTTTGTCTCACAGAGGTAAGCCTTTATGACCCTATTAATGACCCTACAAATTGTATATATGGCTGATATGCACTGCTTTCCTTTAATAAGCATTGAATTTTGTTTGTAAGCTTGTTCATAAATTACAGAACACATAGCTTAGATTTTTGGAAGGTAGTTCATAAATTACAGAGGACATTCAAAACTTCATGAAAGTATGGTATTAAGGAAATTCATTAAAACTATACGTATAAAATCATGCCTAATGTTTGTGTGCAGAAAACCTATATCAGAATCCTAAAAACTACCATTCGCATACTCTGTTTGCTTTCAGAACTGATTTAACACAGATATTACAACAAATTAAAAATTATGGTGTTTGTTTTAGTGTTTAGGAGTTATAAAAAACAATGTTTCAGAACTTATGTAACAATGATAGCCTTGAATCACTATACTTACTTTCTGTTGTATGTGTTTCAAATAGCTGTTTTAAGGTTTTCTATGATCAAATTGCAATGTTTATGTTTCAATGCTTATAATATCTCATTTAGTTGATTTTTTACTGATTTTAGGTTATTTTTTCAGATTTATTTTACGTAAGCCTTATTTGAATCATATTTAGGATCAAATATGTGCTTGTATAAGCTGTTTTAGGGCTTTTGAAGATCAAATACTAATGTTTATGTTTCAATGCTTAAGGTATCTCATTTACTTTATTTTTTACTGATTTTAAATAATTTTTTCATATTTTTTTGCTTAGGGCTTGTTTGAATCATGTTTAGGCTCCAATATGTGCTTTTATATGCTGTTTTAGGGCTTTTGAATATCAAATACCAATATTTCTGTTTCAATGCTTAGGATTTCTCATTTAGTTTATTTTTTACTGATTTTAGGTAATTGTTTCAGATTTTTTTGCTTAGGTCTTGTTTGAATCATGTTTAGGCTCAAATATGTGTTTAAAAAGGCTATTTTAGGCTATTTTTTGGCTTTTGAAGATCAAATGAAAATGTTTATGTTTTAATGCTTTTGGTATCTCATTTAGTTTAATTTTTATTGATTTTAAGATAGTTTTTCAGATTTTTTAACTTTTGGCTTGTTTGAATCGTGTTTAGGCTCAAATAACATGTTTTATTTAGGTCATTGTTTGTTTTGTTGCAGATGGAGCTGAAGTACACTCTTGTACTTCACTATGGTGGTGTATTTGAGAGTATAAACAATGTTACTACATATGTGGGAGGAAATGTAGAAGAATATGACAATGTAGACCCATATGTTTGGTCTTTCTGTGATCTTGAGGATCTGTTAGGAAGTTTAGGTTGTGATCCTCAGATTTCTAAAGCCTATTATAAGATGCCAAATTACTTGGATAGGTTTCAGAAAATTAAGTCAGAGTTTGATGTGATCAACATGTTTGTTAAACTTGATGGCTCCATTGAAAACCCTAAAATAGATATATACATAGTTGCACCAGAGAGAGTTGAGGTTAATGAGATTGAGCAGCTTGATGAAGGAAATGACATGCCTCTTGAGTCTCCAGTAGATGAAACTGAGGTTGACCAGACTTATCTTGATTTTGCAGAAGTGGAGTCTAATTACTCTCCTGATGATGAGTTGAGGAGTCTGTGTGGTTTAGATGAGGAAACTGGAGGTACTGGTGGTTTGTTTGGCATTAATAACCAAGATTTTATAGTCAATAGGGATTTAGGTGTCAAGACCTTGGAGCTTGGCATGAGGTTTGCTTCAGCAGCAGACTTTAGGCTTGCTCTAAAAGATTATGTTGTCAAAGAGAAAATGGATATAAAATTTGATAAAAATGAATCCAATAGAGTGACAGCTATATGTAAGGATAGGTGTGGTTGGAGGGTACATGCAAGTCATTCAAAGCATGAGCAATGTTTTAAAATCAAAATGTTCAATCCAGAACACAAGAACTGTTTATGGTTTCATACAAACAACCAAGTGACCTATACCTATCTAGCAAATAGGTATTTGGAACAAATTAGATTGAATCCAAACATGTCATGCAGTGCACTTAGGAGTACTATTGCTTCTGACTTGGACATTGATGTGTCTATATTCAAGGTGTATAGAACCAAAAGATTGGCATTAAGGATAATTCAGGGTGATGCAGGGGAGCAATATGCAAAGTTGAGGGATTATTGTGAACTGATTTTAAAAACTAATCCTGGTAGTAGAGCAACAATTTCAGTTGATCCTGTGTCTTATGACTCTGAAGTAAAGATATTTCAAAGGGTTTTCATATGTTATGCTGCCATGAGGAAAGGATTTTTAGAAGGTTGTAGGCCTTTCATTGGAGTTGATGGTTGCTTCTTGAAAGGTACATTTGGTGGTCAGTTACTATCAGCTGTGGCAGTGGATGGTAACAACCAATTGTTTCCTGTTGCATTTGGAGTTGTTGAAGCTGAAAATATAGACTCATGGAGGTGGTTTATGTCTGAATTAATGGAGTGCATTGGGCCTCACTATCACCTTACATTCATATCAGATAGACAGAAAGTAAGTACTCAACTCATAAACTATTTTCCTTGTTTGTTTTCAAATAGTATACTATTTGTGAAAGTTTAGGATTCTGTGATTTATAAACTGACTATATGTTTATTTGTGAATGTATATTAGGGTTTGGTAGGTGTTTTTGAAAACATCTTGTATGGTGCTGAGCATAGATTTTGTGTTAGGCACTTGTATGAGAATTTCAAGCAAAAATTTAAGGGACAAGCTTTGAAGAATGAATTGTGGGAGGCAGCTTTATCATTCACTGAAACTGATTTAACATTGCACATGAATAGGTGAGTATTGTTTAGATTTTATACTATTTTTTTGGTATTATTTCAAAAAAATTTGCTATGGCCTTGTTTGAGTCTATTTTCATTCAAATTAGTCTATATTCAAGGCTGTTTTAGGGTTTTAGAATATGAAATGAATTTTTTTGAATTTTAATGCTTAGTTACTCTCAAATAGATGATTTTTTGCTAATTTTTGGATATTTTTTCATATTTTTTTGGTTAGGGCATGTTTGAGTCTTTGTGTAGTGGCATATTAGTGTTTCAAAAGGCTGTTTTAGGTCTTTTGAAGCTCAAATTTGATTTATGCTATTTCAAGGCTTAGCTAATGTCAATTAGATGGTTTTTTGCTAATTTTTGAATATTTTTTCAGATTTTTTTGGTTAGGGCATGTTTGAGTCTTTGTGTAGTGGCATATTAGTGTTTCAAAAGGCTGTTTTAGGTCTTTTGAAGCTCAAATTTGATTTCTGCTATTTCAAGGCTTAGCTAATGTCAATTAGATGATTTTTTGCTAATTTTTGGATATTTTTTCATATTTTTTTGGTTAGGGCATGTTTGAGTCTTTGTGTAGTGGCGTATTAGTGCTTCAAAAGGCTGTTTTAGGTATTTCGAAGCTCAAATTTGATTTCTGCTATTTCAAGGCCTAGCCAATGTCAATTAGATGATTTTTTTACTATTTTTTGAATATTTTTTCAGATTTTTTTGTTTAGGGCGTGTTTGACTTTATTTTCACTCAAAATACTGTTGTACATATGTAGTTTTTTTTTTCTGTTTTGTTTTATTTATCTTTTACACAAGCTGACTTCACATTTTATTTTTAATAGGATTAAAGACTTGTCGATTGAGGCATATAATTGGCTGAAAAGAGTGGATCCAAGAGTGTGGACAAGAGCCCACTTTTCCCACAATTCCAAGACTCCACTTGTCATCAATAACATGTGTGAGTCTTGGAATGCTGTCATACTTGAAGCCAGAGACAAGCCTATAATATACATGCTTGAATGGATAAGGAAGTATTTGATGCTAAGGTTACAGAAGAAAAGAGAATCCATGATTTCAAAGGATGTCTTGTTGTGTCCAAACATACAAAGGGAGTTGAACATGAGGAAGAAAGGTGCAAGATTTTGTAGAGTTAGATATGCTGGATATGATAAATATGATGTGGAATGTAATGGGGCAAGTGAGGCAGTGGATGTTAATCACAATTCATGCAGTTGCTTGGTTTGGAATGTCACTGGTATCCCATGTAAACATGCAGTGGCATGTTTCTTTGAGAGGAAAGAAAATGCAGAAATATATGTGGATAACTACTACCTCAAGGAGACATACTTGAAGGCATATGGAGGCATAATCTATCCAATTCCTATGAGAGGCCTACTTTTGCAAGATCCAACTGATCCACTAATGCCTCCAAATTATAGGGTTCCTGCTGGAAGGCCACCAAAAGCAAGAAAGAAGCAAGCTGATGAGAATGTTTCAAAAACAAAGCTGAGTAGGCAGAGAGAAGAAATGCAGTGTTCCAAGTGCAAGGTTTATGGACACAACAAGAGGACTTGCAAAGCCACTGAAGCAATAGTTGTTGAGAAGCCTCCACCAAAAAAGAAAGGCAGGCCAGTTTCAACAATCAAGGTTTTAACAAGAGCAAGAAGGGGTGGAAGAGGTGGTATATGTCAAGGTAGGGGCAATGGAATCCAAATTAGAGAGCCTACCATGCTTGGAAGAGGGAGTGGCAACCAAAGAAAAGGTGGAAAGCAACAAGACAAGGGTAAAGGCAAACAGAAAGTGGCTGACAGAGATGAATGTGGTAGGCAATCTCAAGAGGTTATTTCATTGTTATCTAACAGAGATGGAGTGGGCATCACAAGAGCATCACAAGCTCAAATTAGGGAATCTCAACAGGTATATGATTTTGCCATGTCAATGCATAAATTTAATGTCAATTTCTTAAGCTTTAAACTGTCACTGATACTATTATTGACTACGTTTTCAGACTCAAAATATTTCATTCACCGAATTACTCAACACCCAAGCATCATCATCAAGGTCAATGGTATGGGATAATGATTATGCTGCTTTCTGAAGGGTTTCAAGTATGTGTGGTATGCTGGAATGATCACCCTTTTGGTTTTGCTATTGGTGACTGTTTGGTTATGAAATGGGATATAAGTGTTGGTACTTTTGTCAAGTGATATGGTTGCTACCTAAAGTGATGTATTTATAGCCATCTTTTGTGAAATAGGCTATGTACTGGTGATGTTTGTAGGCCATTATAGTAGTATGTATGCAAATTAGAAATCACTTTATGTATGCAACCCCTTTTGCTTACCTATGTATCACTTGAGAAAAATATATGAAAAATCTATTTAGTAAGTATGTGTTTTTAATTTTTGGCTTCTTTCATTATCAAATGCTATTCTACTATTTCAAACCTTATTAAATCTCAAATAGATGATTATTTACAATTTTTTGGGTATTTTTCCAGAATTTTTTGGTTAGGCGTTGTTTGACTCTATGTGGAGTGGCATAAAAGTGCTTAAAATGGCTATTTTTGGCTTCTTTCCTTGTCAAATTCCATTATGCTATTTCAAACCCTATTAAATCTCAAATAGATGATTATTTAAAATTTTTTGGGTATTTTTCCAGAATTTTTTGGTTAGGCGTTGTTTGACTCTATGTGGAGTTGCATAAAAGTGCTTAAAATGGCTATTTTTGGCTTCTTTCCTTGTCAAATTCCATTCTGCTATTTCAAACCCTATTAAATCTCAAATAGATGATTATTTACTATTTTTTGGGTATTTTTCCAGAATTTTTTGGTTAGGCGTTGTTTGACTCTATGTGGAGTGGCATAAAAGTGCTTAAAATGGCTATTTTTGGCTTCTTTCCTTGTCAAATGCCATTCTGCTATTTCAAACCCTATTAAATCTCAAATATATGATTATTTACAATTTTTTGGGTATTTTTACAGAATTTTATGGTTAGGCCTTGTTTGACTTCATGTGGAGTGGCATAAAAGTGCTTAAAATGGCTATTTTTGGCTTCTTTCCTTGTCAAATGCCATTCTGCTATTTCAAACCCTATTAAATCTCAAATAGATGATTATTTACAATTTTTTGGGTATTTTTCCAGAATTTTATGGTTAGGCCTTGTTTGACTCTATGTGGAGTGGCATAAAAGTGCTTAAAATGGCTATTTTTGGCTTCTTTCCTTGTCAAATGCCATTCTGCTATTTCAAACCCTATTAAATCTCAAATAGATGATTATTTACTATTTTTTGGGTATTTTTCCAAAAATTTTTTGTTAGGCCTTGTTTGACTTCATGTGGAGTGGCATAAAAGTGCTTAAAATGGCTATTTTTGGCTTCTTTCATTATGAAATGCCATTCTAATATTTCAAACCTTATTAAATCTCAATTAGATGAATTTTTCCTATTTTTTGGATATTTTTTCAGAATTTTATCCTTAGGGCATGTTCGAGTCTATGTGTAGTGCCATAAAAGTGCTTAAAATGGCTATTTTAGTCTTGTTTGGTGTTTGAATATCAAATGCCATAAGCTGTTATAGTGGCTGGCGTAGCTGCACTATAGGAATAATGTTTTCAATAGATATTTGGTTCAAAAATGATTGTTGTCTGATTCCATTCATCACTGATGTTCATGTTGATTTTTTTCTTCTCTATCATGTTGTTGGTTTGATGGTGAAGGTTGGTGGATGTATATCATTCATGTCTGCAATATGCTTTTCTTGAGTCTTGATAGGTTCAGTGTTTTAATTCATATGATATATTCATCATTTCACTAGTGGTTGGTGCTGAGAAGAGTACATTCTGTAATATTGCAATTGTTTTGAGACTAAGGCATTCAATCATTCATGTACACACATAATTCATTGAACAACAAAATCAATTCATCATTTCATAAAAAACTGCAGTTTCCATTACATGAATTTTGTGCTCAAAGGCATAAAATCAATGTGATCAATTTGAGCTCAAAATTGGTACTTTTAAAGCCCCAAATTGCAGTTACAACAACACATTAAACACTAAGATTCAAACATATTCAAACTTCTATTGTCATAACTAAACACTAACATTCACTAATCACCCCACCTCCAACAACATCCCACAACTCCATTCAAAACTTCACCACAAACACAACTCCAACAACAGTCCACAAACCACAACACTGCACAGCACCATTCAAGCAATTCAGAAATCAATCCCACACTCCACCCACAACCCTTTCATTTGTCATACTCCATAGAGACAAGTCATTTAAGTAGCAGTGCACCCAAGAATGCCATAACGCCAAAAACAAAAAAAAACATATTGAACCCAGAAACATAATCTTTGCAAGCTTGATCATTGAATTTATAAGCTCAATGGCATCAGCAACAGCTTCTGATGGATATGCAATAGGAGCTTTTGATGGTGTGGCAATAACAGCTTCAGATGGTCGAGATAGCACATTTTGTTCCAAGAAATATTTCTCTGCTTTAGAGATAATACACCATCGCCACTGACCCTAGCCATAAGTCTGGGCATATAACACAATGTATAGGAAACTGTAGTGCCTTGGTTCCTCTTGGATCCTATAATGAAATAAACATATATTCATGCCTTGTCAAATAGCAAACGCAAAAGTGAAGATCACATCTTTTCCACAAACACCCCTGTATGTATTAGAGAAAACCGAACTATTTTTAATAAGATATAAAGTGATTTACGGGGCAATGCAGTAAAGTATACCATTTGCTGCATCAGAGTAGGAAAGTACTGCCTTAGCGGATAACTCGTTTTCTGCTCAATATCTCCTGTTCTTTTAGCCTGTGCTGGAACCTCGCAAGGCGAGCTTGAAGGCTGACCAGACTTGCTGCTTTGCGCGAGAGCAAAAAATTTAGTTGTGCCACATAATTGTCAATCAGGCTGCCTGGTTGCTCTACTTCAGGCAGAAGTTTCATATCCTGGATTCCATAAGACATAAAGGTTATGCCTTTAGAATATAGCTGCTAGAAAGGACATCATCTCCTTTTTTTTCCCCTGTTCATTAAATATTTCTCCTCCATAATCAATGCTCTAAATGTTAAATTACTTAGTGGTACAAGGAATTCATGACATCTAGTAGAAAAGGGTACAAAAAGAAAAGAAGAAATATCTATCTCTATATATATATAGAGAGATAGATATTTCTGCACACTGCCTGATTATTCAGGAAATTTATCTCCTTTCTTCTATTGGCATGTATATTCAGGAATTTTTTGCACACTACCTGACATCTATATCTATCTCCTTTCTTCTATTGGCATGTATATTCAGGAAATTTTTGCACACTGCCTAATTAACTATTGGCATGTCTCAACGTCCTAATTAGATCAACTAATGCCTTTTTTTTTTGCACACTCCTTTCCCTTATTTTTCCTAGTCTTTCTGTAGCACTTGAAACCATTGTACTCATTCAAAATGAAGTAGTGTCAATTAATATCTTTTTTGTATGTTAAATGAGAAACAAAATAGAACCCATTTAAAACAAGACTATAACATCCATTTCCATGAAATTATTCTATAAAAAACCAGTTGAGTCAAAAGATAATTAGGCGTACAACCAAAGACACCAGATGGAAATTCAAAAAGGAAAATTCCAAGGGGAAGAGAGAAACTCCACTTACTTGGTGAACTTTCGCCATTGTGTCCTCGATTTCTTTTCTATGGGCCGCAATCAGGGCCTCTTCTTCCTACAAAATCCAGTAGGATAAAAAATTTGTAGGCATTAACGCTTATGAAAAACGAAAACGCAATAATAGAAAAACAAAATAAAAGAAGATTGAAGGCATCGTTATACATAGTAAAAGCTTATAATGAACAGCACACTGGATATATATATATATATATATATATATATATATATATATATATATATATATGGCGACAAAGAGAGACGAAAGAGAGAGGGACCTTCAAATCGAAATCAAACCCTAGCTTCAATTTGGGGGTTTTGTCTTCAATTCGAGCTACTAAAGCTGTGGAGAGAGAGAGGAGAAGAGATGAATGGCTTCAAATTGGGGATTTAGGGTTTCATATTGGAATGCGAACGGGAGAGAGAGACAAAGGGCAAACCCTAGAATGGATTTAGGGGTTTGCTAACACTGTAATCGCGAACCTATGGAGAAAGAGAGAGAGAGAGATGAAATTCAATCTCGCTTTTTAGGGTTACAGAGTGAGAGCGAGAGTTTGAAACAGAAATGGAAAACTACAATTCACATACAACGACTAAAAAGGGTATGATTGGAATTTTGAAATGCCACATCACATGCACAGTGATTTCTAACGGCTCAGTTATAACGGGAGGCCCATGGTGCAAGATTGTGAGAAAGTTCAGGGGTTTTAAAGCTAATTTCGAAGTTGAGGGTGGATAGTAGAGAAAGAGAAGAAAGATGAGGGGGGGTTTCAGCTATTTACCCGCTATACATATATCCATATATAAGGGTAAGGCCCGTAAGGGTAGTTAGATAATTGAATAAGGGCATTTTAGGATTTTAAGAAAATATATGTTATTTGGAACTCATGTGATTCTTTTTTGGCCAAAAAAAATGGTCTGAATAGTGTTACAGGGGTGAATTTGCACACTTTTGTCAACTCATAGGAGCTTATTTGCACAAAGTGAACCATAAGAGAATTTTCTGCACATTTTTGATAGTATATAGGGGTTTTGCGCCATTCACCAAAAAAATAATTGGTTATGACACGACAATAAATGGGTGTATGATAAATAATGTCCCTAAAACAAGAATACTTATATGGGAATTCAAATTGGACCAGACTAAGAGAGATGATATAACAAATAAAAATATTTATACCTTAAGTTGAGAATTGTGAGAATCCATTAGGACCGTTATCGAAATACATGTTTCACATAGTGATATTGATTATGGTTCAGGATTGTTATAGTGGTGTAATAGACTCGAATAATATTAATTTTAAAAATAAATATTGATACTACTTAACAGTGTCAACACAATCTAAACCCGACGATACAGTAAATCCTGATTAGAAAATTTAAAATTTAAAACTTGAAATTGAATATATAAGAAAATCATACACATACCCGGAAAGAATCCTAAGGTACCCCAGTGTTGTATTGGGTCTGATGATGAGGTGTGCAAGTGAGGTTGGTGATAGCTCAAACACTAATTGACCAGAAAGGGAGTGTTGAGTCTTTGTCTTATCATTGTCTGGATTTGGCTCAATCATCACATTGTCTCGGCGTGCACTGCCACTTATTTAGTTATTTTCACTTTGAAATGCCAGAAATTATATACTACAGCCCTTTATTTACTATATGAGTTGCAAATGGACCGAGTTGTTCATGAACAGTTTGGCCTCGGTTCGTTAAGGCTTCGTCTCAGATTAGTTCATTAAATAAATAAGACGAGTTTAATCACGATTTACAGATTCGTTTATTAAACGAGTTGAGCTCACCAGGTGAGCTCAGTTCGCATATGTTGGTGAACACGAACTCGTATAGGTTCGTAAACAAAAACTCGTATAAGTTTGTAAAAATTAGACTCTTTATACATAATTACACATTTAAATGTTAACTAGAGAATTAAAAAATAAATCTTTGTTCATTAATTTTCATAAAACAAACGAGTCTAACAAGCTTGAACAAATTTTGAATACTAGTTTAATAATAATGCGTGTGACGGACCTAGTTTTTTTTTTTTTAAAGGTAGTGTGAGGATAACTCCATTTTTCCTACCATATCCTAACACACTTTGGCCTCGTTTGAGACGTATTTTGTTTTTATCGAAACAGATCAAGCGTTTTTGTTTTAGTGTTTTAAGTTAAAATCGAAATCATGTTTAACAACGTTATTTTAAATATGTTTTAGGTTTAACATAAATATATCTTAATTACAGTATTGAAGAACACAATACAAAACATCAAATTGATGTTTTTAATTTTTTCTGAAAATTTTCGTCAATTCATGTTATTATGCAAAATAAAACAAATCATTCCAAATATTCTTCTATCAAGAAAGCGTATTGATTTTCGGCTGAAAACAAAAACATAAAAAAATAAGCGCATATCAAATGAGGCCTTAAAAATAAGTTTTCTTAGAATAGCCGGTATAGAACTTGTTTAACCAATCGGTTAAGGTTTTTAGCATGTGAAAGAGAGTAAATAAGAAGGCCATATGAATATTTAAAATTAAAGGAAAAAAAGAAAGAGCAAACAAGGATTAAAATAATAATAATAATTTTTTTTAACTCGAAAGGGTGTCACAGATGAAAAAAAGCAAAGACATAGGCCATGTTTGGCAGGCGGTCTTTCTGGTCTGGTCTGGTCTGGTCCGGTCTGGTCTGGTCTAATCTGATCTGAAAAAATCTGTTTGGTAAGCGGTCTGGTCTTACTATTTATTTATTATTTATTATAATATTTATTTATGTATTATTTATTTATTATTTCTTCACTTTATAATATATGTTATTATTTATATTATTAAATTTTTAATTATTAATTTATAAATATATTCTATTTATTTATTATTATTTCATTATTTAATTCATTTTATTTATAAATTATTTATTCATTTTTTAATTATTTAAAAATATATTTTATTAATTTATTATTATTATACTCATTTATTATTATTATTATGAAGTATTTATTCATTATCATATTTACTTATTATTTATTATTATATCTATTTATTATTTATTATTATATTTATTTATTATTATTATTTATTTCATTTTGTTTATTATTAATTATTTTTATTATATTTTTAAATATGTTTTATGTAATTTATTATTTTTTTTATTAAATTTTTTTATTTTTTATTTTGTCTATTTATTATTATTATTATATTTATTTATTATTATTGTATTCATTTATTATTATTATTATGTTTTATTTAATTTTTTATTTATATTATTAATTATTCATTTTTAATTATTTATAAATATATTTTATTATTATATTCATTTTTTAATTATTATTAGGTATTATTTTTTTCATTTTGTTTATTATTTATTATTTATATTTTTTTTTTAAATATGTTTTATTTAATTTATTATTATTATTAATAATTTATTATTATTATTTATTCATTTTTAATTATTTATGAATATATTTTATTAATAAGACCAGACCGGACCACCAGGAACCACCTTTTTTTTTGGTCTGAAATGAGGCCATTTTGGTCTCATTTGGTCTAACCAAAAATTTGGGACCAATGCTACCAAACACGGTCTGGTCCCATAAAACGCAAGACCAGACCAGACCACATGGGACCAGACCACCTACCAAACAGGCCAATGGTGTCTCAAGAAGTAATAAGTACCATGTTCAGGGCACGATAACCGAAAAAACAATAATTAAATTATTTTTAGAAGAAAACTTAAGAAAATATAATTTTGAAAATAAATAAAGAAAAAATATCATATACCTCCATTTTACTTAAGCATGATTGCAATATTGAGATCCCACTGCCCTCCACTGTTAGTACCGGAATAGTGGTTCGCCCAAAATTAGGTATGAATTGACCTAAATGCCCTCAACTACTCATCTCTCTCTCTCAAAGGCCCAAACCCTAAAAAGATTCGATCTTTCACCTCCTCCAAATTCAATCCTTCATCATCAAGTGTGAGGGAGGTGGATTTGGATTTGCTATGAGTTTATCATAAAAAATTGCAGAGAGTGAGAGATCCATGGTGTGAGGGAAGTGGCGGCGACAGTTTCCGTAGCAATAGAGGTGGTGGTGCCGGCTATTGCAGAGGCGGTGGTGGCAGCCGTCGTCCGCGATGGTGGTGGTGGGTGTGGAGGAGGCGGTGAGTATATCTAAATATGTTATATATATATATATATATATATATGCTTTTGGGACAACACTATTGAGGTACAAACCACCACCACCGCTTGATCTACTCCACCAATCAACACAGCTCACCTCCACGATCATTCATCTCCACCTCGCGCAGCACCTTCAAGAACAATCACCTATAATTTCATCTCCACTGATCCGTACCACCACCACCTCGCGAAGCACCACGACCATTTTCTGCCACCGCCGTTCACACTTTTCCTCCACCATCCATGTACCATTGACTCAACCTCTCTGTCTCAATAATTTTGGGTTCTGCAATGAGTTTTTCAAATTGGGAATTTTAGAAACCAAGCAATCTCAATTTGGAGATCTATATTTGTGGATATTTATTCCATTTTGTGATTTCACTCCTCAGTTTTTTACTTATAAATTGAGAAATTTGAAACCTATGCTATTAAATTGAAGAGTTGTGGATTCTGATTTATCTTACATTTATAAAAATATATTAAAAGTCATAATGCTAATTTGTTTATTTTGCCTCCTATACTATTCAATTTCATCAACATGTCTCCTCACCTCTCAAAATGCCTAAATTACCCTCAATAGTATAAGGAGGTTTAGTGAAATTAATAGTATAAGGGTGTTTAGTGAATTATTTCGAAAAAATTAATATATACTTTTTAAAAAAAAACAAAATTCGAAAAAAAATCATATTATGTTCCAAAATATGAATTTTTTTTTCGAAATTTTTTTTTTTTGCAAAAAAGTATATATTATGTTCCAAAATATAAATTTTTTTTGTGAAAAATATATATTATGTTCCAAACTATAATTTTTTTTTCGAAAAATATTTTTTTTTGCCAAAAAGTATATATTATGTTCCAAAATATGAATTGTTTTTTCGAAAAATAATTTTTTTGCAAAAAATATATATTATGTTCCAAAATATGATTTTTTTATGAGAAATATGTTTTTTGCGAACAAATATTTATTATGTTTCAAAATATGAATTTTTTTCGAAAAATAATTTTTTTGCAAAAAATATATACTATTATGTTCCAAAATATGATTTGTTTTTGAAAAATATTTTTTTTGCAAAAAATATATACTATTATATTCCAAAATATGATTTTTTGCATAATAGTATATATTTTTTGCAAAAATATTATTTTTCAGAAAAGATCATATTTTGAAACATAATAGTATATATATTTTTTTCAAAAAAAACTCATATTTTGGAACATAATATATATTTTTTGCAAAAAATTATTTTTCAAAAAAATTTCATATTTTGGAACATAATATATACTTTTTCACAAAAAAAAATATTTTTTGGAAAAAAATTCATATTTTGGAACATAATATATATTTTTCGCAAAAAATTATTTTTCAGAAAAAAATCATATTTTGTAACATAATATATTTTTTTTGCAAAAAAATTATTTTTCGAAATTATTTTTCATATTTTGGAATATAACATATATACTTTTTCGCAAAAAAAATTCATATTTTGGAACATAATATATACTTTTTGGCAAAAAAAATATTTTTCGAAAAAAAAATCATATTTTGGAACAAAATATGATTTTTTTTCGAAATTTGTTTTTTTTGCAAAAAGTATATATTATTTTTTCCGAAATAATTCACTAAACCCCCTTATATTGAGGGTAGTTTAGGCATTTTGAGAGGTGAGGGGGCATATTGATGAAATTGAATAATATATGGAGCAAAATGGACACAGCAGGGGTTAGTTGATTAAATTAGATAGTATAAGGGGATTTATTGAAATTAATTCTTTTTTTGTGTATATTTCATAGAAGAACATCATTATATACAAGAAAATTTACTAATTAAGGAACTCACTATCACTAATTTAAGGAATCAGTAATTATGTTTCCCACTAATTAAAGAATTTACAAATCATTACAAATAGGGTCGCGTGCTTTAAATCCCTTATAGTATGAATATAGTGCGTATAACACCCTTCTGTTTGATTTCATTCTAATCGTTTTATTTATGTACGAATTGATCTCATTTCGTATTAAATGACATATATGCCCTTCGTATAATTCGAAAAACATATATAAATTTGTAAAAATATATATATAATTTGAAAAAATATCTAAAATTCAAAAACTATATATTAAATTTCAAAAAAATATAAAATTCAAAAAAATATAAATTTTGAAAAGAAAAATATAAATTTCAAAAAATTATATAAAATTGGGAAAAACATATATAAATTCAAAAAATATATATAAATTTTGAAATATATATATAAAATTCGGGAAAAATATTAAATTCGAAAAAATATATTAAATTTTGAAAAAAAATAGAAAATTCGAAAACATATATAAATTTCGGGAAAAAAAATATAAAATTCGGGGAAAATATACTTCTATTTTTTACTTTCTTGGACTTTAAATATTGTTTTGGTATATTATACTTTGGTCACTTGTATTTTTTATACTTCTATTATATATATATTTTGAATTTTAATATTTATTTTTCGAAATTAATATATATTTTTTGAAATTTATATATATTTTTACGAATTTTATATATATAAATTTCGAAATTTTTATTATATATATATATATATATTGGTTTCGAATTTTATATATATAAATTTCAAATTTGAATTTTATATATTGGCTTCGAAATTTATTTTTCAAAATTTATATATATATATTAAAGAAAAAGGGTAAAATGGGTATTTAAGAGAGTATAAAAGTCATGTGAGCCGCACATGACCGGAAAGAATGGGGTATTCGCACATTTTTGAAACTTGCAGGGGTATTCGCACGTTTTCCAAAAGTATTGGTGTCAATACACATATTTTTAAAGTACAAGTGTTATACCCACCATATCTATATTACATGGGTATTTTTCTGTACTTAACCCTTACAAATAATATCAACAACATAAAATAATGGAGAATGGAGAATGTCATAGTTCTAGGGCACTAAAAATAATATTTGGGTTCTTGTTAAGTTGTATTTATATTTTTAGTGACACTAACAACTATTGTTATTCTAAAAATTTAGGGATTAATTTTTTGTTTATTTTTTTATTTACTTTTAATTTTTGGTTATGAATATGATTTTAAAAGCTGTACTTTAGGGTTATTTGATGGGTGATATCAATCTTAGAGAGAGAGGAAGTTGGTAAAATGCATGAGCTTGGGTTTATAAAAAATTTATTGAAGGGCATTTTAGGTAATGTTCTTATGAATTTATTGTAATTTTACTTGAAAAAGTAAATGTAAAAATATCATTTCATATATGTTGAGTAATTTGGAAAGTTCTATTGAAAAAATAACTTTCTTGATTAAAAAAGTCAAATTCCGGAGTTGAATTAAGACGGAGGGAATAAGTGTTACACTTGAGCTAAAAAAAATTGTGCAATGGGATTTCAAAAATATTGGAGGTACCTCATGTAATTAGAGATAAGTATAGGGGAGGTTAATGATATTATCTCATAAAAAAACAAGAATACTTGGGAAGCGCTTCCAAGACTTGGCGTGGCGTATAAATTTTTTGTAGAGATATATAAATGGTTAAAGTGCATTAAATTTTATAAATTATTTTCTCTCTCTTGAACTACATTTATTATACAAACCTTTTTAAATTATCCCAATTTTTACAATTCACTTCATGAGTTAAATTAGAATAATTTGCACTCAGATTCTCTGAAGTTTTGGTCAATTGCACTCGCCTTTTGAGATTTTATTTTCCTTACAATGACACCCCTGAAGGAGAGAAATGACCGAAATGCCCTTTTGTTGTCTCCCTTATTTCATGAGACAAATATCTAGGTGGTGAAATTACCTCCATGCCCCAAGATGAAAACCCTATAATATATATATATCTATAACAATTATTCTAAAATGTGAGGGGTTGAGAATATTTCCAAACATTTTCTTCAAAATAAAAATTAATGAATTAATATGTATTAGTTGACATGCAGCTCTAAGGAGTATGTCAAAACGATATAGAGTAAAAGAAGATGGGTTGAAAATATTTCAATACTTTTAAAAAATAATAATAATTAATTAATATGCCTTACTTAAAGTGTAACTCTAATGAATATTTCAAAAGATATAGAGTAAAGATATACGACAAGGAGTTATAAATATTTTCATATTTTTTTTTATATTAATTAATATACATTAATTGAAATGTAACTCTAATGGATATTTTATAAGATGTAGAATAAAGATATAAGACAAATATATTTCGGCAAAGAAAAATAATATAATTTAAAATACAAAATTTTGTATATTTATCTATCTATCTATATACTACTAATAAAAACACAAAGACTGTCTAATATTTTGATTTATTATCACATTTTACAATATAAAAAATTATAATAAGTAAAGTTTGACATTATTTAAAGTGTAAGGACTTAAATTAATTATACAAAAAAAATTAATAAATAATAAACCATTTGTCATATTTTTATAAAAATATAAAAAATTACAATAAGTAAAGTTTGTTATTATTTTACTGTGTAATGTCTTAAATTAATTTTATACAAAGAATAATAAATTATAAACCATTTGTAACATTTTATACATTTATCACCTCTTACAAATCAACAAAAACTATAATTAAAATGTATTACTACTTGTTTAAATTGTAGGAGTTATATATTATTTATTTATAAAATAAATTAAATTATATGAGCTCACAAATATTTTATACATGTATCACCTTCTAAAATACAAAAAAAAATAAAAATTATAAATAAAGCATTTTATTATTATTTAATTTAAAAGGTCATAATATTAGTTTTAGGAAAAAAAATTAAAAAATGATAACTTTTGGGGCTTATATTACAAAAATGATAATTTTTAAAAAATAATTTAAAGAAATGTGATAATATTTCAAAAATCATTGTATCCAAAGTACTTGAATTTTTTTCAAATTAAGCTTAAGATACAAGGGTTGTTTGGTCCATTAATTTAGCCAACATGTCTTTTACACTAAAGCAAGGGCACAAGAGTCATTTCATGGGGTCTTCACCCCTTCAGGGGGTGTCATTGTAAGGAAAATGAAATCTCAAGGGTGACTACAATGACCAAAATCTTAGGTGATCTGAGTGCAAATTATCCTAATTTAAGTAACGGTGTTATAACGGAATGAAGTAAATTATAAAAGTTGAGATAGTTTAGAAAATTTTGTGTAAAAAATGTAGTTTAGGGGTTAGTTGAGAGAGATAAAATAGTTTAGGGGGTTTAATGCAATTTACCGTATACAAATAGCCAGCATTGTAGGATCTATCAATCTCTCCCAGTCCCCACTCTCTTCGCTTCAATTCACCTCATCTCCATCCTCGTTTTTCACGAATCCACTCCAATCCCATTGCTGCGATTTTCATTTGCAGCGTCACACACTCACACACACACTCACACTCACACTCACACTCACACTCACACTTGATCGCGTGTTCTCGTAATCGGAAGCGCATGGCTACCACTCTCGGCCTCACTCAGCCTGCTCAAATTGAGCCCCCTAAGGTCTCTCTCGAAACCATTATTGCTTTCGTATCATATTAACTTACAATCTATAGAGTATGGACTCTGTTTATATATATATATATATATATATATATATATATATATATATATATATGAGTGTGTGCATTCCTATGCTTGGTCTGTGTATGTTTTTCATTTTCTATGCGTGTCATATAATCGTATTCTTAATTGTTAGGGCTAAAGTTCTACCAACACTCCATATCTGATGATGGGTATATGGGAAAATATTTAATTAATTTATTTATTTTGAAAAAAAAAATGGAAGTTTCTTTATCATCTTGTATGTGGTATTCCTCTTCGTTGTATGAATTTTTGTCATTTAATTTGATTACTACCGATTAACAATATTCACATAGTTGGGTTTTTGTGTACGTGTCTGTCAACCTTAATTTTGTGAACCCGATGAAAAAATTCTCTATTCTTGCCTTAAATTCACGTTTTTGGTTGTTATAGGACCTATGGTGAAATGAATGATCCTTATTTATGTGGTATAATGCGTGTGTTGCGCAGTCGATTATATATGTTAATGTTTGTTTTTCATGTAACTTCAAACTAAAAATGCATGTTATGCGTTTGTGATATTTCCTGAAAGATTTCTTTGGCGGCGAAAGAGATTGATTTAGTAGAATGGAAAGGGGACATACTTGCAGTCGGTGTCACGGAGAAAGACATGGGAAAAGACGACAATTCAAGGTTTCAAAATGCCACATTAAATCAGCTAGATTCTAAGTTGGGTTGTTTATTGTCTGAAGTAACTTCTGAGGAGGATTTTACCGGAAAATCTGGTCGATCAACCACTCTTAGGCTTCCGGGTATCGGCTCAAAACGGATTTGCTTAACTGGCCTTGGAGGATGTACATCATCGATGGCTGCGTATCGCAGTCTTGGCGAGGCTGTTGCTGCGGCAGCAAAGGCTGGTCAAGCAAGTAGTGCTGCCATTGCTCTTGCATCTACTGAAGGTCTTTCTGCTGAATCAAAACTTATCATCGCTTCGGCAATGGCATCTGGTATTTATTTTCTTTCCTTTTTTTTTTAATTTTATTTTTTCCAATTTGTTATGGTTGATCGCGAATGCATATTTGTGGCAAGCTGTCGTTTAAAAGTTTGAACTTGGTAAAAAGGGTTTGCATTGTTTTAGGAATTCTGATGGGGACATATGAAGATAATAGATTTAAATCAGAGTCAAAGAAAGCAACACTTAAATCTCTGGATATTATTGGTCTCGGGACTGGACCTGAGCTAGAGAAGAAGTTCAAGTACGTGGAAGATGTTTATTCTGGGGTAATTTTTGGAAAAGAGCTTGTGAATGCGCCGGCCAATGTACTCACCCCTGGTACGTAGACTTTGTTATAACATTATTGTTCTTTTTCCATGTAATACATTTTAGCTGCATTTCATTTTTGTGCTTTTTTGTAGTCTAATGGTCCGTATTTTTCATTCTTCTTTCTATGTGTACATCAGTGCTTAATACAATATCACACAACCCTTCTTAATTTATACCTCAGGGGTACTGGCAGAAGAGGCTTCAAAAATTGCTTCCATGTACAGCGATGTTATTTCTGCGAAAATTTTGAATGCTGAGCAATGCAAAGAATTGAAAATGGGTTCCTACCTTGGTGTTGCAGCAGCTTCTGCAAATCCACCTCATTTCATTCATTTATGTTACAAGCCACTTAATGGACCCGTTAAAACCAAGCTGGCTTTGGTGGGAAAAGGGTTAACGTTTGACAGGTGATTATAAGTATTATGATACGACATTTCTCTAGAACAGTCAGTTCTTGAACAAAGAGATCAGAGTCTCATTGTATGTGCAGGTGCAGTGCCTTTTGATATTTGCTCCTCTCATGTTGAAGTGGCTCTTTTCCCTTACCTGTTACTATGGTGATGGGAGTAACATTGTTTCCCCCGTCATATCCTCTTTTGGCTGGTTCTACATTTAAATTGGTTATTGAATATTTATGTTTTTTTCTCCTCCTTTTTTTTTCCTTGTAGTGGTGGCTATAACATCAAGACAGGACGTGGCATTGAAACCATGAAAGTTGACATGGGAGGCTCCGCAGCAGTTCTGGGTGCAGCAAAAGTTCTTGGTCAAATTAAACCCCCAGGAGTAGAGGTGAGCCATTATTTGTTGTAGTTGACACTTGACATTGTTGTTGAAGGAACTGCATCTTCCATACTGCATTCAATTATTACTATTATCTGTAACTTTCAAGGAGCAACTGAATCTAGTAATCCATATACATGCGTTGTTTAGTGTCTTCTTCTTTTTATTTTATTGGTCAAAACTTTTCTACCCTGGAGCAACTGACTCTGGTAATCCATATGTATGTTTATCCAAGTGCGTTCTGCTTGCAGGTTCATTTCATTGTTGCAGCTTGTGAGAATATGGTAAGTGGAACAGGTATGAGGCCTGGAGACATCATCACAGCTTCAAATGGGAAGACAATTGAGGTAGTTGCTTCGAATTTCAGAAAGAGTACGTCCATTATTCAGTTTATAGGAGGTTTAGGGACTCATCATATATTCTCAAATTATATATGAGCATTTTATACACAATTTCTCTATCACAGGAGTCTATACTTTATAGTTGTTATATGATTTTGCCTTTCTAATGTAAATTTTTTGCTTACTTATTGTTGTTTCTTTTCTTTTTTGTTTATTCCTTGGGAAGTTTCAGCTTAGGGTATCCAAGGAAAGCTAACTTTAG
Organism: Cornus suecica; assembly: GCA_963922005.1. NCBI lineage: Eukaryota > Viridiplantae > Streptophyta > Magnoliopsida > Cornales > Cornaceae > Cornus > Cornus suecica. Next base: position 912,352 of record OY998240.1, on the reverse strand, counting down.
CATGAAGTGGTTTATGCTTATGAGAAAATATTTTCTGTGAGCTCCTCCTGATTTAGTTTGATCAGTGCACTTTAGAGATTTGCTACCAATGGCTCATGCTTGGGTTGGAATTAAGTTATATTCTATGCGTTTAAGTATATGACAATCACACACTCCACAAATTATTAAGGCACTAGTGAAACTTTAATTTACCATCGCAAGTTTCTTTCAGAATTGTGATACTTCTACCTTGAACATATACACTTAAATAATGCCAATATAAGAAATTCTACTGTTCCTTGTGCTTTTTTAGGTTCTTAGCAAACTCGGTTATTGTATAAAGTTCTGTTTACTTGTTAATATATCAATTAAGAAGGTTTCATTGGCTTCAACCTTTGATGCAGGTCAACAACACTGATGCCGAAGGTAGACTTACACTTGCAGATGCTTTGGTATATGCATGCAACCAAGGTGTAGAGAAGGTACTACAGATACCATACAACAAGTACACATTTGTATCTTGAGAGGATCTGTGTTTTGTGCTTTTTCCCTCTCAAGATCAGAAGTATAAACTTCTGTGACAAGTGTACTCTAATAGGCCACTATGTTGTCCCATGCCCTGATAGGTATAGAGTCAATATAGACTGGAGTTACTTAGCTTATGGCTCTTTATTCAACCCCTTGTTTTCACTGTGAGTCTGTGCTTTTTACAAATTACACCAAACAATGCCCAATTCTGACAAATGCCACTCTGGTATCAAAGTTAAAAGCACTGCTAGATTTATGCAGGAATAATAGTAGATCTATTCTTGTTATTTGACAATAAGAAACTAATGTTTCTAAACTTGTCTAACAGCTTATTTAATGGTCTTGTAGATAGTAGATCTGGCAACATTAACCGGTGCCATTGGAGTTGCTCTTGGCACCTCAATTGCAGGTATATGCACTATAAGTTCTCTTCATTGCTTTTTTTTTTTAAAAAAAAAAATATATATATATATTATGTATTGGTGATGAATTTGGAATATGTATATAATGTCCTGTTGAAAATTGCGTGAAGTTTTTGAATGTCATGGGAACATATTCGTGGCACGTCAGGGGAAAAGACAATGGTAAATGTTATGGAAAAATTCGCAAGATATCGTTACATAATGATACATGACATCAATATTCCTTCTGGAAACACAGGCGTCTTTACACCCAGTGATGATCTTGCAAAGGAGGTACTTGCAGCTGCAGAGGTTGCTGGAGAAAAACTTTGGAGGATGCCTTTGGAGGAAAGTTATTGGGAGTTCATGAAATCACCAGTTGCTGATATGGTTAATACTGCTTTTCGTCCAGGTGGTGCCATCACTGCTGCTCTTTTCCTGAAACAGGTACAGGATTGATCATTCTATTTGTTCGCTTTTACTGTTAGATCAAGAGTTTTAGACAAGGACCAGATATTGCTAGCATAAAGAAGTAAGGAAACTCCAGTTGACCATGCATTTAAAATGATAGATCCTAGTGAGACATGGTAAAACCATATGTGATTATGGAAAGTGAGACATGGTAGTGAATAAATCATATATAGACATAACATTTGACATCATTTTGCATATTGTAGCAGCTCATATTTGAGTTCATCCTCGCACTTTTTTTTTTTTTTTTTGAATGATAAGGATGATTAAAAAAGAAAGCTAAAAAGTTTTACACAGATACCATGGGGCATACCCCAGGAGGTGATACCCGTAGGTCCACCATTCAAAGAAGCAAAACAAATTCAAAATCTTAGAAATAGACCAATCATTTAAACCTAACCAGATTAAACTTCATCCTCGCACTTGGTAATACTGTTTTTGCCATTTAAATTGGTGAAAATGCCTCCTTGTATTAATGCAAAATTATTCACCTTTATGAACATAGTATTCTTTGACGATGTATGCATAAAGTGTAACATCTAAGAAAACTAAAGCCAAAGCATCCACACCCTGAAATTCCCAGGTGCAATAGAACCGAAAAGCGAATGGTCTTTCCATTTTCATTTTGTACATGAAAAGAGACTATTCATAGATGACAGAAATGCAATGGAACATTTGCTTGCTGTGTTCGGGTATCATTTGTCTTTTGATGAAGAAGTTTTTATGGTTAATACTGGGCATAGAAATTCTGATGTTACACCCGTCCATTCTTTTTCTCTATTTTCAGTTTGTTGACGAGAAGGTCCAGTGGATGCATATTGACATGGCCGGACCTGTGACGGATGATAAGACGAAACTTGCAACAGGATTTGGCATTTCGACTCTGGTGGAATGGGTTCTGAAGAACTCTTCTTCTTAATTACAGTTATGATATATATATATATATGATGTTTAGGGGCAACAATAATTTATTCAATTCCGAGGCTGGGAAGCGAAAGTAAAGTAATGGGATTTTCATGGGAGACCTCTATGTTCTAATTTTTTCAGAGCTCAATTTTTCGTATTGTGTGTTCAATGCACTCTATCAATCTTGTCTCCCTTCAAGAAAATAAGGAAAATAATAAATGAAAAATGAATACAAACGATGCCACTGTCCACTGACAGTGAACTTGGCACTTTCTTTTAAGTACTTAAATAAGAAATAAGTACATTCAAAGAATTAATTACTGACAAAATCTTAATACTTAAATCATGGTATTTTTTCAAATTACCTTAATTAATTGCAGAAGCTCAAGTTTGAAGCCCATCAACAAGATAAAATATAACAATACTAGAATATTATATGAAATAATGATCAAATCTGGTGTAAAATTAAAGCTGCAGTTCCTTCGAATTCAAAGTAATCTGCAAGTGCAGAGATTGAGAACTTGCCATTTTTTTAATATACAACTCATTGGGCAATAAAGAATTAAGAACCTTCATAGTTTGACTTTGATATCTTGTTTTCACCAAAAAAAATATAAAACAATTCAGTGAAAAATTACAATATGGGCCATTTCTAGATAATTTGTCCTGCTAACAAATATAAAACAATTCAGTGATTAGTTGTACTTTTCGGTAAAATAACAAGGAAAAAAAAAACCTTATATGTGTAGCAAACATCGCTCAATACATCGATCAAGTCCCCATCATTTTTATCTAAAGTTACAAAAAATTACAAAAGAAAAATAACTAAATGACTAAAACTTGCCATTTTTTTTAAAAAATAGAGTGGAGTTCGGAAATTGGTGGATAAATCAAGCCACATTATTTAAGATTTCTAACTTTTAACAATATGAAAAGATTTGTATAAGTACAATATAATTAAGCGATGTGAGTTTTGTAAGTGATTGAAGGAGAGATTTTTCAATAGAGGATCCGATTTCAACAAAATGGATAGGTTTATTTTTATTTTTATTATTCATTTTTCAAATGGTGTAAATAATATAATTCAATTAATGTGTAACGTTGTATACACTAAAATTTTGTGGGCTTAAGCCCAAAACAAACAAGCCCAATACAAAATATTGGGCCGCAAATTAAATTAATTAGCTCAATTCTTATTGGGCTAATTCAAATTATTTAACTAATTCAATTTCATTTAGTTAAATAAAAATAATAATTATTGAACTATAATATTATAATTTGATAGTTATCAAAAAGTGACACATGTCATCATTCTATTTCAATTAAGAGAACGAACGATAATTACTGGATTACAAAGTATCCATTGCTTCGAATTCAAATTTGGAGAATGATGGGGAGAAGAAAAATTCCCGTGAAAATCACAGAAGCTCTCTAGAGAGAAAAATACAAAAGCTCTACAAACACTTCTCTCTCCCAATAACAAATCAAGAAAATAAAAGAACAACAAGCACATCAAAATCGTGCCGTTCTTTTCAAGTGATTCAATAAATTCAGAGAATCACATAAATCAAATCCCAAAGACGAATAACAACAAGCACATCCAAGTTGTGCCGCTCTTCCTCAACAATTCAAGAAATCATATAATTGTTCGAGATCAAGCTTCATCAGCCATCGACCAAATATCAAAGAAAATGATTCAAGATTAAGCCGCGACGGCCCTTGAATCCCTTCAACAATTCGATTCAAGACCAAACTTCAATAACCCTTGAATCCAACCAATGAAGGAGATTGAATCAAATGATTAATATTCTTTCTTGTTGTAAAGAATTAAACAGAGGATTGTACCACCATTTATTCATTTATTAATAAAATTTTGATTTGTCGCATCTTTCGTTCCTATATTTTCGGACATGAAATTTGTTGTCTACAAATTTTTGGCACGCCCAATGAGACCACTCTGCCTCTCATATCTTTCTCCTACAGCAAATTCGTAAATCTCTTGCTTGTTAGAATCTATGGCGCCCCCGAAGGTTCGGACGAACAAGAAAGACGACGGTGCAAAGACTTCCGTCAAGGCTATCACGACAAGTCGCACAAAGCCTAAAATTATGTTAATGGAATCGTCTACAAATCCTTCACAAATGAAGCATCCGTTTGCAAATTATAGACAGACGACGAAATCGTCTGTAAATCCTTCATAGACAATAGAGTCGTCTGCAAATTGTATACAGACGAAGCGACCGTCTGCAAATTTTAGATAGATGATGAAATCATCTGCAAATCCTTCACTGCAAATTCTATATAGATGACCAAATCGTCTGCAAAACCTTCACAGAAGAAACGACCGTCTGCAATTTCTAGATAGACGAATCCTTCATAGGACGAACTCGTCAGCAAATTCTATACAGATGACCAGATCGTTTACAAGTCCTTCACAGATGACGAAACGGTCTACAAATCCGTCAAAGAGGACGGGACCGACTGCAAATCCTGCACTGATGATGCGAACGTCTACAAATCCTACACACATAACGAGACGGTCTATAAATCCTTAAAAAATGACGGGACAGTCTGAAAATCTTGCATAGACGACGCGACGGTCTATAAATCCTTCACAGACGATGGACTCGTCTGTGAATTCTATACAGACGACGAAATCATCTGCAAATTCTTCACAAACGACGAACTCGTCTGTAAATTCTAGATAGACGACAAAATCGTTTATAAATCCTATGCAGATGATGAAACCGTCTGCAAATCTTTTACAGATGACAATATCATCTGAAAATCCTTTACAGACAAGATCGCAATATGTTCGTTTAGAAGTCTGTCAACAAGCACCCATATCTGACCAGGTGGGTAACCAGACTACTCATCCTTCGTCAGGTTCGTCATTATCTTTCCAACACCTGCAAGATAAGAAAAACAGAAAGAACAATGATAAAACATTGAAGAATGTTGTCAAATGGTCCATCACATTTGCTGCTATACCAGTGAAGAATTTTGCAAAAGATAAAGAAAAATAATAAAAAATCGGCAAATTATGGTAAAGGTCAAGTCCTCCAAACTTGTCAAAGAGGAACCTATCTTCTCTCGGGGGGCAAGAAATAATGTTCTTCCAACTTTAAAGGCTCAATTTTGCTTAGGAAAATTACTATCAAAATGCATATTTGATAGTCATTCAAAAGCCTTCTCAAAGGTTGGTCGAACCAAAAATTCAAACTCTAGGTTGGCGTATCCAAGACTAGAGAGATTTCTTGACTTAGTCATTATGTCGGTCATGATGAATACTACTACTTCAAGCGAAGAGCAATTAACGAGTATGACTCATGAAATTGAAATATTGCAAAAAACGATCGAATAACAAGATCTAAAAAGTTAAAATTGCATGGCATTACCGAGTTAAGTGAATGTCAAGTTTTTCCTGTTGATTCAACACCAAATGTTACTCCCGTTGACAACAAAAGTCATACATCCATCACTGCTCAAATGCCTAGTCAAACAAATCAAGATGTCTACGTCGCCTCGCTTTCTATTAAACAACTTCAAGACATGATAATTACAAGCATAAGAGAACAAGTTGGTGGCGTCCCTGAAAGTACTTCCACGTACTCAAAGCCTTATACCAGAAGAATCAACAACTTAAAAATGCCTGCAGGGTATCAACCACCAAAGTTCCAACAGTTTGACAAAAGAGGTAATCCAAAACAACATGTTGCCCATTTTGTTGAAACTTGCAATAATGCTGGCACATACGGAGACCTCTTAGTCAAGTGATTTGTGCGCTCCCAAAAAGGAAATGCATTTGATTGGTACACGGACCTCAAAACAGGAAGTATAGACGGTTGACAAATGATGGAACACAAATTTCTCAATTGCTTCTATAGTACCCGCAGAATAGTGAGCATGTTAGAACTCACTAACACTCGACAAAGGAATGACGAGCGTGTGGTTGACTATATTGACCGTTGGAGAGCTCTAAGTATTGATTGTAAAGACCAATTTTTTGAGATTTCTGCAGTTGAAATGTGCATGCAAGGCATGAATTTGGAGCTTCTTTACATCCTACAAGGAATCAATACATTTGAAGAACTTGTTACTCGAGCACATGATATGGAGCTTAGCATAACAAGTCATGGTATTAGAAAATATGTTCCTAATGTGCTTGACAATTTCTTTAAAGACAAAAAAATTGAGTTTGACGACGAAGAAGTTGAGTCTAACGACGAAGAACTCGCATCTGACGACGAAGATACTAAGTCCAACGACGAAGAATCTGAGTTTGATAGAGACGAAGAAATTGAGTATAATGACGAAGAAATAGGGTCTAATGACGAAGAAAATGCGTTCGACGACGATGAAGAAATTAAGTCTGGCGACAAAGAAATTGAGCATGACTACGAAGAAAATATACTGTCAAGTTCAGACGATGAAAATACTACATTATACATGACAAACATTGTCGTTAAAGATTTGCATGACGAAAATAAGCTTGTCACTTCATCAACTTCATATGAAAATGCTAAATCACAGGGGGCATCAAGTCAAAGAATTTTGATAAAAGATAGGACTCCCCAAAAATTATCAACTCTCAAACACAAGAAATTTGAGAAAATCCTCTCTCACCGTCACAAGTTCAAGTTGGCTTCTCTCTGTCGCAAGGCAGAAAAATAGTCAAGGCATGCAACATGCTCTTGATTGCACGAGCCTAAACTGCACCATGATCCTAGCCCGCATGATTTAAAATTGTGATTGCAAAAAAAAAAAAAACGAACTACGTGATAACTTGATTCCTCTTTTAAATGATACGTAGACAACTTAGAATCTTACTATGAGTTTAGTCAACCAACAAAAAAAAAAAATCACTCCTGGCCCATAAGAGTATAAACTATGAACGGATAAACTCTCAAACTATTTGTTTGATAATAAAAAAATATTTTATTATCAAAACGAATGTTTGAAAATTTTACATAAGTTCTTCAAGTACATTGTTTGTCTTGATAAAAAAAAAAAAAAAAAAAGACAATGCAACAAAGATGGAGCTTCAATCTTCTGTTTCTTACTCGTCAACAACTCCTTCATGAAGACAGCAAAAAAATGCGAGTTTGCATATCAGTTGTGGAAACTTCTAACAGTGTAACTTGTTCCGACGTCTGGAAAAAAATTGATCGTCAACGCTACAACAACATTTGTCGCTTATTTCACAGTATCTTGTTGTTAGTTCTGAAACTCATTTTTCAACTGACAAGGCTTAAGCTGAGACCATTTGTTGCCAAAAGTTTGATTTTAACAAAAATTTTGTCGGTCACTGAGAAGAGAAGATTTGGCTAGTCATCAAAACCTTCACTTTGGCAGAAATTTTTGGTCGGTCGTCGAGAAAAATCCCGATGTGGTCTGAAACATCAATTTCATAAAGAAATTTCGTCAATCACTGAAAGATAAGTTCTACCCAACCGCCAAAACCTTCATTGTGAAAGAGAAATTTCGTCGGACAGTGAAAAAGAAAATGCAAACCCGTCTGGGATAGAAATTTTTTGTCAATCATCAAAAATAAAACTGTCTGTCGCCAAGACATTCACTTTGAGAGAGAAACTCGAGACAAAGATATGGCGCAACAAAAATAAAATAAAATTGACTATCTTTGTGAAGGAAAAGTTGGAAAATTCATAAACAAAAAAGTGAAAAAAAACAGAGTTAGAAAAAGAAAAAAAAAACAGTGAAAAAAAGAAAAGTTGAAAAAAAAAAGGTGAATTTTTTTTCCAATTCCTCTCTCTTTCACATCCGTAACCGGCCCAAACACTCACAAACTCAATCGCATACACGTGTGGGATCTCGCCGGCATCGTCGGCCTCATCAAGGACCTTGTCACCGCATTGTGCACTCCAACTTGCCGGCAATAATGAAGTTTTCGGTCGCTGCTGCTGCTCGGTACCTCGTGGCTGCTTCATGGAGCCTCTGTTCGTGGCCGCTGTTGCAAGGAGCTAGCCTCTGTTCTCGCCGTCAACCATGGTGTCTTTATGACCACCGCATGGAGACTTGGCTTGCCGCCTCAAGCAGCGAGGCTTTGATCTTATTAGGACTAGCAATTCGTGTCAACAGGTTGACCCACGGGTCAAGAGGACAATCTGATACTAGTTGACACGAAAATCAAATATTTTAAATATGATACAATCCAACACGAAAAATAAAAAATAAAAATAAAATTGAAATTGAATTTGACACGATTCAGTAATAATTTATTAATGTATTTCAATCCATGACCAATTAGAGAATAGAAAAAATCAGTAAATAAATATAACAACAAATATAATCGTGTCAAACGGATCAATTCGTGTCAGAAATTGTTAGCTCTAGATCTTACCATTAATGGAGTTTCGCCGCTGCGTCAATGAAACTTCCACCTAGCCTGTCTTTTTGATGCTTGATGTCGTATCAGTGAAGCTTTCACGGATCGTGGATGCTTGCAAAAATCTTTGGCATTGTACACTTCATTCACCGTCAAGCATGGAGCTTCTGGTTTACGGATCATAACCGACATGATGTCTCATTGCCGTCACGTTGCCTCTGCTCACTGCTACATGGAACCTTTGGTCGCCACCGCATGGTTCATCCGTCGTTTGTCGTTATCAATGATGGAGTCTCCCGCCGACGAGAACAGTGTTTCAGGTTGCCGCTACAATGGCCCAGGGCAAGGAAAGAAAAAAAATTTGATGGACGGCATGGGTCACTTGGGATCAAAACCTTTTGGAAGTAAATAATTGCCAGGTCTCTTACTTGACGACAAGGTTGCTTTAGTAGTTGAAAGGTGATGATGCTTGATTTTTGGTTTGGGTTTTCAATATTTACACCAATCAACCAATTCTAGTTATGACGGGAATTGGAATTTCAGTTGGAGCGGAACTAAAAAAAAATTAAGTTCAACTTTGATAGGATTGAAATTCTGGAACATAAAAAAACTAAATAAAAATCCAACTTTCACAAGGAATCTGAGTCTCCAACAAATTCAACTCTAGCAGAGAAGATCAAAATGGATTGACAAACAAAATCAGAAGTTTGACTGATAAAAGAAATTCAGATTGACTGACAAAAGAAAGTTTAGTTTGACAGACAAAAGAAGTTTAGATTGATTGACGAAAGAAATTTCAGTTTAACAGATAAAAGAAGTTTAACTTGACTGACAAAAGGAGTTCAAATTAATTGACAAACGAAAGTTTAGTTTGACAGACAAAAAAAGTTCAGATCGACTAACAAAAGAAGGTCAAGACTGACCGACAAAAGTATTACTCCAAGTCCCGCCCAATAAATCCATGTGCAAGATTTGGAGTGGGGGCAATCTGTAAACACTAAAATTTTGTGGACTCAAGCCCAAAACAAACAAGGTCTAACACAAAATATGTTGGACCGCAAATTAAATTAATTTGCTCAATTCTTATTGGGCTATATCAAATTATTTAACTAATTCAAGCTTACTTAGTTAAATAAAAAAGATAATTATTGAATTATAATATTATTTTAATATTATAATTTGATAGTTATCAAGGAGTGACACATGTCTTCATTCTATTCATCCAGATTGTCTATAAATAGAGGCCACATGGAGAATGATGGGGAGGAGAAAAATTCACGTGAAAATCACAGAAGCTCTCTAGAGAGAAAAATACAAAAGCTCTACAAACACTTTTCTCTCCCAACAACAAATCAAGAAAATAAAAGAACAATAAACACATGAAAATCGTGCCGTTCTTTTCAAGTGATTCAATAAATTCAGAAAATCACATAAATCAAATCCCAAAGATGAAGAACAACAAGCACATCCAAGTCGTGCCGTTCTTCCTCAACAATTCAAGAAATCATACAATTATTCGATATCAAATTTCATCAGTCCTCGACCAGAAATCAAATAAAATGATTCAAGATTAAGCCGTGACGGCTCTTGAATCCCTTCAACAATTCGATTCAAGACCAAACTTCAACAACCCTTGAATCCAACCAATAAAGAAGATTGAATCAAATGATTAATATTATTTCTTGTTGTAAAGAATTAAACAAAGGATTGTACCACCATTTATTCATTTATTAATAAAATATTGATTTGTCGCATATTTCGTTCCTATATTTTTGAATTTGAAATTTGTTGTCTACAAACGTTTTTAAAAATATTTATTATGCTCTCAGTTCGGAATTAAATACATCTCATTTCTAAAAATATTTATTATACTCTCAATTCAGAATTAAATACCTCTCCGTTACAAATTAAATTGCATTAGATGTTTAGAAGTTCTTAAAGAGTACATGGCAATTAATATGTTGTAGTTTTATCAATTACTAAGTTATCATTTCGAGTTTAGTATGTTGTAATTCAAAGACGTTAACCGAGTTTAGTATGTTGTAATTCAAAGACGTTAACAAAACAAATCGTTTTATATCTTGTTTGAACTTCTTAATTTCGAATAAAAAGTGAACAAATTGATATTATCGTCTTCAAATTGATGAATGGGTTTTATTTTTAAAAAATAGGATAAAATCAACTGAAAAAAATAAGTGCATTTGTAAAAAAACGAAAGTGCAAATATCATCTTTAATTAAATGATTTAAATAGGGGTGATATCGAGTACAAAAAATGAAGCCAAGAGGACTAAACCACATTTCAAGAAACAATAAGGGTTAGAATGAAAATCAGCAGTATTAATTTTGTCCTTTTGTTATAAGATGGAGATAATAATCACCGTCGGTTAAATATAATATAAATTTATAATATCAACCGTTTGTCCGATCTACTTATAAAAATGGTTAATTTCACAAAACTCCTTTATACGATTCAATTTAATAAATTAACTCTCTGTCCATTTTGTCCCATATATTATTCAATTTTATCATTATGTTCCCTTTCTTCACATTTTGAATCATAATACCTAAACTATCATCAATAGTATAGGGGGTTTAGTGAAATCAAGTCTTTAAAAAAATTATTTTTCGAAAATCAATTATATTTTTCGTAAAAATTATAAATTTAAAAATATATATATTTATTGGAAAATGATATATATTTCGGAATATATATAATTCATCAAAAATATATATTTTACGAATTATTTTTAAAAAATATGATTTTTTTGAGAAAAATATATATTATTTTCCAAAATATGATTTTTTTCTGGAAAATATTTTTTTTGCGAAAAACATATATTATTTTTGGAAAAAATAATATATATTTTTTCCGAAATATATATTTTTTATATTTTGGAAAATAATGTATTTTTTTACAAAAAAATTATTTTTCAGAAAAAATTCATATTTTTTTAAAACAATTCAGAAAAATATATATTTTTGACGAATTATATATATATATATATATATTCCGAAATATATATCATTTTCCAATATATATATATATTTCCTAAAATATATATATTTTTTAAATTTATAATTTTTACGAAAAATATAATTAATTTTCGAAAAATAATTTTTTTAATTGCTTGAATTTACTCCTCCATATATTATAAGGGTAATTTTGTATTATGACCACAAATT